>CM062297.1:411143984-412509899 GCA_031216915.1 Pictodentalium vernedei
CACACCGCAGTATTTTACCGGAGTCGAGTTCTGACGTCATGCAAGTTTGACGGACATGCTTTCAATTTTGTTATTGACAACAACATATTTATAATTTCGTGCTTACTGATCTGAATTTTGAAAACGACACACGCAATCGCGAAAGCATTTTCTGAAAAACACGATTCTGTAAAAGGTTTTAATGAAATTTGATTATTTTTTTTTATTTTCTATTTCGATGGCTCTTGTCGAAAAGGTGCTAATCACTGATCGTCCCAAACGAGATCAAAGACACGCTGTAGTTTAATAACAGACAGAGAATCTTCTAAGAATATACATGCGCAATCCTAAAATGCAATAAATCAAGTGTTTTTTCACGTTTTATGAGAGAAATATGTCCAATTGTATCATTGAATCATTTTTAGGTATATGTGGGTGAGAAATTTTCTATACGGACAAAATACAGGCTAAATAAAATATTTGCCATTATTTTCCGCAGACGTATTTTTGTCTTTGCTTCTTGGGGAAATTTCTTGCTGCTAAATACAACGAAGGTGTGTTATTTGATGTGGTCAGAACCGTCAGGTGGTCGGGTCCGAAACCGCACCTCGCAGATGATGTAGTGGGGGGTGTCGCTTTTACAAGTAATGTAGGCAGCGTACACGGCATGGGCTGTCTGTCTTTAATCCGACAAAACAGGGTTAAGTCTTGGTTTTTTGAATACCCTTATTTATTTATTTATTTATTGGTGTTTAAGGTCACATACTTCTGCACAATGGCTAATCGTGACCGTGACAGTTTTAGAGGTGGAGGAAGCCGGAGTACCCGGAGAGAACCACCAAGCATCGACGAGCAACTGTCAGCTCCTCAACATTCTCACTCTGTTCAGGCTCCGCTCAGGCAGGGTTACAGAGGTTGAAGACATGTGCACCATCGACGTGCAGTATGCCTTAGTACACGGAGACATCGTGCCCCTATGTCGGCAACCGGACCAAAGTGCCTTGCCCAAGGACACAACGTGAGTCGTCCAGGACGGGGATCGAACTCGGGACCTCTAGCACAGAAGTACAACAGTCTACCACTGAGCCACCGCCCTCCCTTGAATACCCTTAATACTATCATACATTATCCCCCAGGAATTCTAAATCTGATAAAAGAGGTCATGTTTATCTATTGCATACCCATTTTGCTGCCTGAAAACAGCCGATTTTATTAAAATTTTGACGTTTAGCAGCCGGTAGAGGGATTAACAAACGACTAGCGGAATATTCTATCTATGCAATTTGTAAGACCTGCCAATGTCAAATTGTTCTTGAAAATCCCCAACAAGCAGTTAGCGAAATCCACGAAAATGTAAATTTTAAGCGTTTAAGGGGCATCTCTCCTTATCCAGTTCAAAATGGGTTAAGTTTCATTCTTTTAAATACCCTTACTACTTACAAACCTTAAACACCAATTAGATTCCATGATTTTTCTTGACACCCACAGTGTCTGATGAATTGTTTTTAACTGTCTCACAAAAGTTCCTTCATTGATGTTATGAGAACGGTGAGTATAGTAGTCTCAAATGATTCGGTTTGGTTTTGATAAAAAAATGTTTAGGTAAAACCCATCATTAATGGTAGAATGGGTTAATATCAATATCAATGTTTCCCTATCAGTTTTGCATCCGGTAAAAGCCCATGAAGGGGTTAACAAATGCCTACCAGAATAATTGATCCATGCAACTGGTCATATGACACCAAGACCTATCAACGGCCATTTTCTCTTGAAAACCCCACAAAATGTTTGTAAAGAAATCCAGGGAAAACGATTTTTAAGCTTTTGATGGGTATCCCTGTTAACCTCCCCAACAGGGGTTAACGCTTGGCTTTTTGAATACCTTTATTACTTACAAAAATGGTCCTCTGTGAATTCCACTTCAAACAAAGGAGATTATGTTTATCTCTCATGTATACATTAGGTGCTGTGCGTGTCTGAAAACAGTCCCATGTTAACAACATTACGATGCTTGGCAGCTTGTAGATGGTTAATGTCACATAAACACCTACGAATAGTCAATTTGTCTTGAAACCCTACAAGTTACCGTTAGGGAAATTCACAGAAAATGGGAATTTAAAGCTTTCAAGGGATATCTCTCTTTAGCCTGCCCAAAATGGGTTAAGACGTCGACTTTTGAATACCCTTACTACTTACAACAAGAGGCCCCACGTGGCCTTAATCGCTCACCTGACAAAGTGACTCTAAGAAGTATTTTAGGTCACCTTCACCATGTCATGCCTCATCAACATTAACTGGTTGAGTGATAGATTTTGTTTGAAGTTCAACATTTGTTACCTAAAATTAGTTTTATTTAAAATCGTTGGTGTGTGGCCAATCTCCAATGATTTTTAATAAAGCAAATTTATCTCTGCAGACAAACTGGTTTAGCATGAAGCACAAACAAGGAATGTGAAGAGATAGCCTTGGACATCTCTCCCCAACTGTGGATATCTTCCATGTGCTACATGTATATATTTGCATGCAAGAAAACAAAAATTTTCACAAATTTTCCAAAATATTAGTTTTTTTTATCATCATTGGAACAAGCGCAAAAAGCTTATTCCAATAGGGGTATGGGAAGATCAGGTATATTTTTGAGACAGAAATGTGAATATATAAATAATGGTGTTTTTTTGTGAATGATGCTGGAGAATTTTGCGTAAAGATATGGTAAATGGTTTGTTCTAGATACAGAATGATGCAAAAGTATTTAAATTTGATTAGGCAAGTTGTTCCTATAATGCATTTAAAAATTGAAGTAACTGTTTTTTTGCTGACAAACTTTTAGATGTGTGTGTCTGTGTTTGTGTGTGTGTGTGTGTGTGTGTGTGTTTGTGTGTGTGTGTGTGGGGGGGGGGGTAAGAGTGTTCTTGCAAACAAAATTCCTGAATAAATGGAAAATTTTATTTTTTGTGTGAAAGACATAGTGCGTGAATGTTGATTGGAACAAGCTTAGAGAGCTCATTTTAATGTGAAGTCATAAAGCTGTGTTTTACGTACGAAATTCTGGAATAACTAAAAATGAAAGAGTCAATGACTCTGTAGCTCAACTTGGATATGACAGGAATTAGTACTTGCTGTGACCAAGACAACTGAATAATGAATATGACAGGAATTAGTATTTGTTTTGGCCCAGTCAACAATAATAAAAGAATTACAAGGTGACTGTAATGGACTACAGATTAAGACCAATCATTGTAGATTATTATTTTTGTGTGGAAATTTTCAGTCCCAAACAAAATATTTTCAGACTAAAATTTTTTCTTCTTCTTCTTAAAATTGACCAAAATGCATCAAAACACAAAAAACTAATTTCCGGATTTTGGTCCAAAATTTTCTAAGTCCCACCCGGTCCCCAAATTTTCAGTGTAAAAAAAATTTATTTTTTTTTGTCTTAAAATTGACCAAAACGCATAAAAAACCAAAAAACTAATTTCCGGATTTTGGTCCCAAATTTTCTAAGTCCCACCCGGACCCCTAATTTGCATAATTTATTCACGAGAAAAACTCTGTATTATATGTAATGTATCCCATGGTACTAAACATTCATACAAAAATTTATTCAAATCAGATCTTTCATTTGGAAGTTCTGCGCAAAAATCTGATTGCACTTAATTTTGAACAAAATGGCTGCTAGCGGCCATCTTGAATTTCAGACTGGACCCAAAAACACTCCTTCTCGTCCCACAGTGATAACAAATGTACCCAAGAAGTTTCGTGAAGATCGGTTCATAAATACGGCCTCTAGCCCGAGCCGTATTGGGATTTGCACTCACAGTGCTGAAAGTAACACTAAATAAATCAAAGTTAGCCTAATTTGCATAATTTACGCACAAGAAAAAAACCTGTAATATATGTAATGTATCCCATGGTACTAAACATTCATACAAAAATTTATTCAAATAAGAACTTTCATACAGAAGTTCTGTACAAAAAACAGATTTCGGCATCGTCGGTACAAAATGGCTGCTGGCAGCCATCTGGAATTTGGGACTGCACCCAAAAACACTCGTTCTCGTCCCACGGTCATAACAAAGGTACCCAAGAAGTTTCGTAAAGATTGGTTCATAAATACGGCCTCTAGCCCGAGCCATAGCAGCTTGGCACTTACAGCTCTGAAAGTAACACTAAATAAATCAAAGTTAGTCTAATTTGCATAATTTACGCACGAGAAAAAAACCCGTATTATATGTGATGTATCCCATTGTACTATACATTTATACAAAACTTTATTCAAATCAGAACTTTCATACAGAAGTTCTGTACAAAAAACTGATTTTTGCATCATCGGTACAAAATGGCCACTGGCAGCCATCTTGAATTTCGGACCACACCCAAAAACACTCGTTCCCGTCCCAGGGTCATAACAAAGGTACCCAAGAAGTTTCGTAAAGATTGGTTCATAAATACGGCCTCTAGCCCGAGCCATAGCAGCTTGGCACTTACAGCTCTGAAAGTAACACTAAATAAATCAAAGTCAGTCTAATTTGCATAATTTACGCACGAGAAAAAAACCCGTATTATATGTGATGTATCCCATGGTACTAAACATTTATACAAAACTTTATTCAAATCAGAACTTTCATACAGAAGTTCTGTACAAAAAACTGATTTTTGCATCATCGGTACAAAATGGCCGCTGGCAGCCATCTTGAATTTCGGACGGACCGACGGACAGATGGACAGACGGACGACGGACGACGGGCCATGACAATAGCTCAAATTTGACTTCGTCAAAGTTGAGCTAAAAATTGCTTTTTTGACTCAAAAAGCATGGTGTGCGACCTCTCATTGGAATGAGCTCAAAAAGCTCATTCCAATGGGGTATTTACAAGCGATAAGTACATGTATGTTTAAGAGACAAAAATTAAAATTTGAATAGCGATTTTTGCGAAGAATGCTGACAAGTTTTGGCAGTTATGCTGGTAAAAAGGTAAGATATGCAAAGTGGTTGTTTTTTAGAGGCGACATTTAATTAAGGGGAATTAACCCTTGATTACTGAGGTAACTTCTAAAAGTACTGAAATTTCATGAAGCAATGTGAATAACAGACAACAGTTGCCTAAAAATTTCATGAATAACTAAAATTTTTATTCCTTTGTCTCGAAAACATGGCATATGACCTTTGTTGGAATGAGCTGAATGCGTGTGTTCCAATGAGGGGTCATAAAATTTGAACGGAGATTTGTGTGAATAATGCATTAGTACTGCTAGATTTGGGTAAACGGTTCACCCTGGATACCACCCCTTCTATAGTAGATCTTTTCTGCAAATTTTGTCTAAGGTTCTATCAACTTTACAAATAAATACGTTCATGAATCACAATCAGATCCACCCCACAATGTTGCATACCAAATATCAAAAGATTCTGCCTGCTGGATCTGGAGAAGAAGATTTTTTAAGAAATATGCCTGAAATGCAGTAAGTTAAAATTTGGGCTCCTATACGGAGCCCAAATATAAACCCGGGGGCCGATTTGAACAAACTTGAATCAGATCCACCCCACAATGTTGCTTACCAAATATGAAAAGATTCTGAAGCTGGATCTGGAGAAGAAGATTTTTTAAGAAATTTGCCTGAAATGCACTAAGTTCGAATTCGAGCTTCTATAGTGAGCCCAAATATGAAACTAGGAAGCCGATTTGAACAAACTTGAATCAGATCCACCCCACAATGTTGCATACCAAAAATCAAAAGATTCTGCCTGCTGGATCTGGAGAAGAAGATTTTTTAATAAATTTGCCCGAAATGCACTAAGTGCGAATTCGGGCTTCTATATTAAGCCCAAATATGAATCCAGGGGGCCGATTTGAACACACTTGAATCAGATCCACCCCGCAATGTTGCATACCAAATATCAAAAGATTCTGCCTGCTGGATCTGGAGAAGAAGATTTTTGAAGACATTTGCCCGAAATGCACTAAGTTTGAATTCGAGCTTCTATAGTGAGCCCAAATATGAATCCAGGGGGCCGATTTGAACAAACTTGAATCAGATCCACCCCGCAATGTTGCATACCAAATATCAAAAGATTCTGCCTGCTGGATCTGGAGAAGATGATTTTTTAAGAAATTTGCCTGAAATGCACTAAGTTCGAATTCGAGCTTCTATAGTGAGCCCAAATATGAATCTAGGAAGCCGATTTGAACAAACTTGAATCAGATCCACCCCACAATGTTGCATACCAAATATCAAAAGATTATGCCTGCTGGATCTGGAGAAGAAGATTTTTTAATAAATTTGCCCGAAATGCACTAAGTCCGAATTCGGGCTTCTATATTAAGCCCAAATACGAATCCAGGGGGCCGATTTGAACAAACTTGAATCAGATCTACCCCGCAATGTTGCATACCAAATATCAAAAGATTCTGCCTGCTGGATCTGGAGAAGAAGATTTTTGAAGAAATTTGCCCGAAATGCACTAAGTTTGAATTCGAGCTTCTATAGTGAGCCCAAATATGAATCCAGGGGGCCGATTTGAACAAACTTGAATCAGATCCACCCCACAATGTTGCATACTAAATATCAAAAGATTCTGCCTGCTGGATCTGGAGAAGATGATTTTTTAAGAAATTTGCCTGAAATGCACTAAGTTCGAATTCGAGCTTCTATAGTAAGCTCAAATATGAATCTAAGGAGCCGATTTAAACAAATTTGCATCAGATCCATCCCACAATGTTGCATACCAAATATCAAAAGATTCTGTCTGCTGGATCTGGAGAAGAAAATTTTTTAAGAAATTTGCCTGAAATGCACTAAGTTCGAATTCGAGCTTCTATAGTGAGCCCAAATATGAATCTAGGAAGCCGATTTGAACAAACTTGAATCAGATCCACTCCACAATGTTGCATACCAAATATCAAAAGATTCTGCCTGCTGGATCTGGAGAAGAAGATTTTTTAATAAATTTGCTTGAAATGCACTAAGTTCAAATTTGGGCTCCTATACTGAGCCCAAATATAAACCCAGGGGGCCGATTTGAACAAACTTGAATCAGATCCACCCCGCAATGTTGCTTACCAAATATGAAAAGATTCTGCCTGCTGGATCTGGAGAAGAAGATTTTTTAAGAAATTTGCATGAAATGCACTAAGTTCAAATTCGAGCTTCTATAGTGAGCCCAAATATGAATCTAGGAAGCCGATTTGAACAAACTTGAATCAGATCCACCCCACAATGTTGCATACCAAATATCAAAAGATTCTGCCTTCTGGATCTGGAGAAGAAGATTTTTTAAGAAATTTGCCTAAATGCACTAAGTTCGAAATCGGGCTCCTATACTGAGCCCAAATATGAACCCAGGGGGCCGATTTGAACAAACTTGAATCAGATCCACCCTACAATGTTGCATACCAAATATCAAAAGATTCTGCCTGCTGGATCTGGAGAAGAAGATTTTTTAAGAAATTTGCCTGAAATGCACTAAGTTCGAAATCGGGCTCCTATACTGAGCCCAAATATTAACCCAGGGGGCCGATTTGAACAATCTTGAATCAGATCCACCCTACAATGTTGCTTACCAAATATGAAAAGATTCTGCCTGCTGGATCTGGAGAAGAAGATTTTTTAAGAAATTTGCCTGAAATGCACTAAGTTCGAATTCGGGCTTCTATAGTAAGCCCAAATATGTATCCAGGGGGCTGATTTGAACAAACTTGAATCAGATCTACCCCGCAACGTTGCATACCAAATATCAAAAGATTCTGCCTGCTGGATCTGGAGAAGAAGATTTTTGAAGAAATTTGCCTGAAATGCACTAAATTCGAATTCGAGCTCCTATAGTGAGCCCAAATATGAATCTAGGGAGCCGATTTGAACAAACTTGAATCAGATCCACCCTACAATGTTGCATACCAAATATCAAAAGATTCTGCCTGCTGGATCTGGAGAAGAAGATTTTCAAAGAAATTTGCCTGAAATGCAGTAAGTTCAAATTTGGGCTCCTATACTGAGCCCAAATATAAACCCAGGGGGCCGATTTGAACAAACTTGAATCAGATCCACCCCATAATGTTGCATACCAAATATCAAAAGATTCTGCCTGCTGGATCTGGAGAAGAAGATTTTTTAAGAAATTTGCCTGAAATGCACTAAGTTCGAAATCGGGCTCCTATACTGAGCCCAAATATGAACCCAGGGGGCCAATTTGAACAAACTTGAATCAGATCCACCCTACAATGTTGCATACCAAATATCAAAAGATTCTGCCTGCTGGATCTGGAGAAGAAGATTTTTTAATGTTTTTTCCATTGCCTACAGTGTTAAAAAGTGCTGACTCAGCACTTTTTCAAAGTCCCGAAACTGTACCCTATGATAAAACCGATGGCAATTTTTTTTTACCAATCCTTTCTGTTGGTCCTAAGGAAGCTGCACACCAAATAAAAATTCTCAGTGCCGTGCAGTTTTGGAGATATGGGCGTTTTAAATTTTTTCTATTTTTAGCTCCTGCGGTTCCCACGGGGCTGCGGGAAAATTTTTTTTTGCATAAATCAAGTACTCATGACCCAATAAGCCCTCACATAAAATTTGGTTCAAATCAGCCTCTCGGTTTGGAAAATAGAAATTTTGGGCGGGGCAAAAAATTTTGCCCCTCTCATAACAACGCCAAGTATAGCCCCACAAACATCTCTTGAACAAATCTGAGTCTACACCTCAAAAGGAAGCTGCACACCAAATATCAAGTCTCTGCTACTGCTGGTTCATGAGAAGAAGATTTACAAAGATTTTGGTGCCCCTTGGGGGCGTGGCACCACCCAGGAGGAGGGGCAACTTCATTTGAACAAATCTGAATTGGCATTAGGTAATAAACATTTAGCCAACATTTGAATAAAATTGGGCTAGTGGTTTAGGAGGAGAAGTCGATAATGTAAAGTTAACGCCGGACGGACGACGGACGCCGGACAGAAAGTGATTAGAAAAGCTCCCCTTGAGCTTCGCTCAGGTGAGCTAAAAATGTTTCCATATAAATTGTACGCGCGATAAAAGAAGGAACTTTTCTTTGTGGTGTACCCTTTGGGTGCTGTTGGTGTGCAAAAACAGCCCATTTTATCGCAATTTTGACCTTCAGCCGCCCGGGGAGGGTTAACTAATGCTGACCGGAATATTTTGTTCATGCGACTTGTAATGTCACACCAAGACCTGCAAATAGCCAATTTTTCTTGAAAACCTACAAGATGTTGTTAGAGAAATCCACAGAAAACGGGTATTTTAAGATTTTAATGGGTATCTCTCTTTAACCAGCCCCAAATGGGTTAAGACGTCAAATTTTGAATACCCTTACCACTTTCAAAAATATTTTCCGATCAATTTTGCGTCCGATAAATGAAGGCCCCTTTCTCTGTGGTATATCGTTTGGGTGCTGTTGGTGTCTAAAAACAGCCCATTTTATCACAATTTTTACGTTTAGCATCTCGGGGAGGGTTAACTAATGCCGACCGGAATATTTTATCCATGCAACTTGTAATGTCACACCAAGACCTGAGAGTGACCAATTTTTCTTGAAAATCTACAAGACTCGTTTAGAGAAATCCACAGAAAACATGAAGTTTTGAGCTTTTTTGGGGTATTGCTGTTTAACCAGCCCAAAACGGGTTAACACTTGGTTTTCTGAACACCCTTATTACTTACAAAAATGATCTTCGGTGAATTCCACTTCCAGTAAAGAAAGTTATATTTATCTCTCGTGTATTGTTTGGGTGGGGTGGGGGCCTGAAACCGGCCTATTTCATCAAAATTTCGATGTTTGGCAGCCTGTGGAGGGTTACCATATGCATCGCCTGATATGTCGTGTGTATCAAAGGGCGTGTCACAGACAGGTCTAGCAATGACAAATGTATAAAAAAAATCTACAAGACGTGTTTCGAGAAAGTGCCGATAAACCCCAATTTTGGCAGTTTTTTGCCAATTCTGACGAAATAAGGGTTAAATCGAAAATTCCGCTTCGGTACATTTTTAGATTTTGCGCCCCTCTATGCGTGTGCAAAATTTCGTGAAAATCGGTTCGAAAATGGCTTCTGAATCGTACGGACAAAATGTGTGGAAAAAACCCCCCAAAAAACCCCCCCCAAAAAAAAAAAAAAAAAAAATAATAATCCGTAGAAACACAATAGTCTTTTCCAGAGGGAAAAGCCTTAAAAAAAAAAAAAAAAAAAAAAAAAAAAAAATAATCCGTAGAAAAACAATAGTCTTTTCCAGAGGGAAAAGCCTAATTATTGACTGAAAATCCCCCACTGCTACCTTCTCCTTCATGACCCCTCACCTCTTCTTCGTGCCAATCCCCCATCACCCTCCTGTGGTTGCCTTTCAACAAAGTCTACTAAGCTAATAATTTCCTAAGTCTGAAAGTGTGAACAGGACCAGATGTAAGAAGGTTGCTTGGGAGGTACTTTGTTAGTTAATAAACAAAATACATTATGGGGTCGAGTATTTTGTAAAAGAAATGTCATTCCGCATCATTTTGATGGCATTCCGGTGTCATTCCGCGTCATTTCATGTCTTTCCGATGTTTAGGAGGACCCTTTTTCAAGATCGTCCACATGCACACTTGTGTCCTGTACAAAGCTTTTCTTGACATCACTAAAGCTTTTTTTCATGTGTTTCAATTCCATTCGTGTTTTTCTGGGAATAGACAGCCCAACAGTTAACAGTCGTCAGCAAATCGAAATGAAAATAATGTGTTATAAAATACGTCCGTTGTGTATACATTCTCGGCATCCTAAGCGACGTAACCTACTTTCAAACTGGGTTGTTTTGTTGAGTCGCGTAAGTCACCTATTTTCGTTTCGACACTTGAAGCTCCCACTGGAACGCAACAAAATAGAAATAAAAAAAATCTGCCAAAAGCGACAATGGACAATTGCTTGTCGTGTGATTTCAAATAAATGGACGTTTATTTGACGAATTAAAATGCCCATTTATCACACTCGAGCACATTCGATTTTTGAAAATACTCGTTTTCATGTAAACCTCGCATCATTCAGTTCAGCCTTTTCTCATTTTGGCCAATTTTTAGAGGGCGACTTGTAAACGCCCCGACTATTTTTCTAGGTGACTTTGGGCTTAGAAGGGCGACTCAATTGCCCTAGTCGCCCTCACGGCTGGTCCCTGGGTTGTCGTGGTCGTCTGAGCTGCCAAAGGAATTGCTCAAAACGTTTGCACATCAACATATGCAGGTGCATGTTATACATTCAGTGATACGTTCATAATTCTAATCCAGGGGCGTAGTAAGCTATTTTATTGGGGGGGGGGGGGATGGGTAGGACCTATATTCCCATGACGCGACCCGTCATCCGAGCGGCGAGTTGGGGTGAACACGAGAGGGGATATCCTCTGTCTCATTGGTGAGGAGTCCGGGAAAATTTTCGAATTTAAGATGTAAAAACATGCATTCTGGTTGATTCTGAGCAAATAAATCGTATATTCCTATGACGCGAAGTGTCATCCGAACCGCGAAAAGGCAAGTGGGGGTGAGCACGAGAGGGGGTACCTCCCCGTCTTGTTGGTGGGTGTCCGGGGGGCCTTCCCCGGGAAATTTTTTTAATTTAAGATGTACAAATATGCATTCTGAGTGATTCTGAGCAAATACATCGTCAATAAGGAAATACGTCAGCTCTCTGATCAATTCAGCATGATTTCCGAGCAGAATGACAGGAAAAGTGAACATGCTATGAATTACCCTGTGGTTGGTTGGGGTTTAACATCACTTTCCACAATTAGGCGAAACCACGACTGTCAGTTTTATTGGTGGAAGAAAGCCCACATGGAACCCACTCAATCCAATAATCATTAACAGTAATGTCGGAATATGGTAACCAGTGGGCATCCCGTGTGGAGAAACCACCAACCCAGCCCAGTAAAGCCTACTTTTGACAAATTTGTGGGGGTGGGGGAAATATCTCCCTTACCCCCCCCCCCCCTCCCCCGGTTCCTACGCCACTGTTCTAATCTGAGTTCAATAATGTAATGTCCAGTTTTATTCAGGTTACATCGGTTGCTCCCATCATGGAAAAACTAACGACGAAATATGAGCAAATTATTGGGGGGGGGGGGGGCTACAGCCCCCCCCCCCAGCCCCCCGTTCCGACGGGCCTGTTTGGGGCTTAACACAACATAAGCTTTGGCCATGTAAAGAATAGTACTGTCAGAAAAAAATTCATTTTCAGTGAATTTTGCAAACATCTGTACTCATTTCCTCTAATTGCAAGGTTGTTGTCACAATTATTTTGGTTTGGTATGGATAGATGCAACAATGATTGTAGAAGAAAGTTGCTGTTTACTTTTTAATCTCAAGATTTAACCCCTAAGCATAATGGGGGCGTTAGTACAAGAACCATGAGAGAAAGCCAAAATTAGCCAACTTTGGATGCTTTTTGTCTCTATCATTTTGGAAATGGTTAATTTCAAACACTTTGGTTTGCTATATGTAGTCTGCATTTTCACATTGGAAAGTTGGGAAAGCCTGTAATATGTCCAACAAATTACAATTCTCTAGTTTTTGGGGTTTTTGTTGCTCCGTGAACTTTGTCTGTTGAGCTGCCCAAAAACAAGCTGTACGATTTTGACCAAATTTGGCATACTTACGTAATGTCATAAAATCTAGTGAAATGCGGTATCGCCATGTCTGTGAAAACGCGTATTTTCAAAATATCCTGCCAAAACCGTCAAAATTTCACCATTTTTCAAACGTCTCAAAATTGTTTACAGTTATCTAGCTCAAATTTTCCACACATTTAAAGCATAATATAATACACCATGAACACCACTCAAATCTTTCAACTTTAACCCCCATTGGACAAAAATGACATGAATATAAAATTTTTCTTCAAAATTGACCAACTTCAAGAGCAAATTTCTCTAATTACAAGGTTGTTATAACAATTATTTTGGTATGAATAGATGCAACAATGATTGTGCAAGAAAGTTGCTGTTTACTTTTTAATCTCAGATTTAACCCTCAAGCACAATGAGGGCAAGAATAAGAGTTCCATTTGAAAATGCGAAAATTAGCCAACTTTGGTTGCTTTTTCTATCATTTTGGAAAGGGTTAATTTCAAACACTTTTCATGTACGTATCCACAATTGACTACCAAGCATATTTGCTGTTGTAAGTTTGGTTGTAAAGTTTAACCCTATCCCATTCTGGTTGCATAAAAGTAGGTACCATCCAAAAAACTCCAATTTTTTCAGAATTTGGTAAGTTTAGGTGATGATTTACTCCATTTTAAATTGATTGAGCTCTGAATGTTTTCTATAGCTGCATGCAGCAGTCAAAGTATGACAAATTTTGTTCTATATGTTATCATTAAAAGTTTAACCCTTGGTAGATTTGAGACTTCCTATAAGGGTACTGTCGGAATAAATGTTATTTTCGCCAAAATTTACATGCAATTTCTTAACACTGGAACCATATTTTCCCAAAAAGTTTCCCATGAGAAGATAGGACATTCATCCAAAACAATTTTGCTTTTATATGCTTTATTCCAAGTTTTAACCCTCACCCAGTTGTCGTGCCTTGCCTTGGAGTACCCTCAACTTGTACCTGCTCACTCAAATACCAAAATTCAAGATTCTGCCATGTCTCTTATCAGACACTCAGTCTGTGATTGATGTTCACACATTTGGAGCATAACATCATACACTAAAATCACCACACAAGTATTTAAAAATTAACCCCTATTGGCCACAAATGATAGGAATATAGCATTTTATCTTCAAGAGTGACTAAATTCAAAGGCTAATTTCTCTAATTGCAATGTTGTTGTAACAATTATTTTTTTATGCATTATCAGCATAGATGCAACAATGCTGGCAGAAGAAACTTACTGTCTAGTTTTTAATCTCATCTTTGACCCTCAGTGAGGGTAAAATTTCCATTCGTAAATGCTAAAATTAGCTAACTTCGGTTACATTTTCCTAGCATTTTGGAAAGTTACTTTTAGATACTTTGTTTTGCTATAGATAGAGATGCTTAACCCTTTACCTAACATAAAAAGCAGACAACACTTGCAAAAAAAAATTCTTGAATAACTATTTTTTTCATTTTTAGTCTCAAAAACATGGGTTATGACCCCTCATTGGAACGAGCTCAATGAGCTCATCCCAATGATGGGTCATAACCTATGTTTGTGAGACAAAAAATGAAAAAAATAATGAAATATAATTGGCGATTTTTGAGATAGCGCTGGCCGGTTTTGGCCGTTACGTTGAGTAAAGGGTTAATGAACAAGCAAATTCAGTGAATTCATGTCTCCAGCTGGGCAGCAGATTCAAGGAGAATTAATGCATCCAGTGGAATATAGCTGAGTTGCAAGTGGAAGTTATTTAGAAGAGACAGAACAGACAGTGCTTCAGACAGTGGTTATCAGATTTATTTTCACGGAGGTCACTGTTAAAGCAAGTAAAGTGATGTGGAGTATAACTGTGAGAATCATTAAAAATTAAGACTGTACAATAAGACATATTACACTAAACTGATGTGAAAAGTAATCCATATATGAAATTTCATTGAAATCGGTTGACTCTAAGGAAAGTTAGAGTCTGGAAACCGTCAGCCAATCAAATTTCAGCAACCTAATTAAATATGCACGGAAAATGCCCATTTTTGAACATGGACCCACAACTGATGAAAGTGATCGACTACTCAAATTTCATCGAAATCGACTTACTCTAAGGAAAGTTAGTCTGGAAACGAAAAACACGGAAGGTGTGCACTTACTGTGTATTATTAGTAGTAGCACTGAATAAATCAAAGTTTCCCTAATTTGCATAATTGTTGCACAAGAACAAAACCTGTATTATATGTGATGTATTGCATGTTACCTAACCTTCATACAAAAATTTATTCAAATCCGAACTTTCAGAAGTTCTGCACAAAAAACTGATTACACCCAATTTCAGAACAAAATGGCTGCTGGCAGCCATCTTCAATTTTGGACCAAACCCCGAAACACATATTCTGGTCTCACAATGATAACAAAGATGCCCAAGAAGTTTTGTGAAGATTGGTTCATAAATACGGCTTTTAGACCAAGGTGCGTTGACGCACGGGGAAGACGACAGATTTTCGGTACAAAATTTCCCACATTCGAACTTGACCTAGGTATTGATAAAAGTAATCCATATATGAAATTTCATCGAAATCGGTTGATTTTAAAGAAAGTTACGAGTCTGGAAACCGTCAGCCAATCAAATTTCAGCAACCTAATTAAATATGCGCAGAAAATGCCCATATTTGAACTTGGATCCACAGTTGATGAAAGTGATCTACTACCCAAATTTCATCGAAATCTGGCCACTGTAAGGAATGTTAGAGTCTAGAAACGAAAAACACGGAAATTTAATATCTCCCATTTTTTTCAAAAAAGCAAGAGACAACAAATCAGCTGCTGTAAGTCATGCTTTGAGGCTTAACCCAACATATGCTTTGGCCACATAAAGAATAGTATTGGTTGACAAAAATTGATTTTCAGTGAATTTTGCAAACATCTGTACTCATTTCCTCTAATTGCAAGTTTTTTGTAGCAGTTATTTTCGTATGGATAGATGTAACAATAATTGCAGAAGAAAGTTACTGTTTACTTTTTAATCTAATACTTAACCCCAAAGCACAATGAGGCTGAGAATAAGAGTACCGTTACAGAATGCCAAAAATAGCCAACTTTGGATGCTTTTTGTCTATCATTTTGGAAATGGATAATTTCAAGCACTTTGCTTTGCTACATGTAGTCTGCATTTTCACATTGCAAAGTTGGGAAAGCCTGTAATTTGTCCAACAAATTACAATTCTCTAGTTTTTTTTTATTTTTTTTTTTTTCTGCCGTGAATTTTGTCTGTTGAACTGTTCAAAAACAAGATGTACGATTTTAACCAAATTTGGCATACTTATGTAATGTCATAAAATCTAGTGAAATGCAGTATCGTCATGTCTGTGATAACACGTATTTTCAAAATATTCTGCCAAAATCGTCAAAATTTCACCATTTTTCGAAAGTCTCAAAATTGTTTACAGTTATTTAGCTCAAATTTTCCACACATTTAGAGCATAATAAGATACACCACAATCACCACTCAAATCTTTCAATATTAACCCCCATTGGCCAAAAATACATTAATATAGCTTTTTTCTTCAAAATTGACCAACTTCAAGGGCAAATTACTCCAATTGTAAGGTTGTTGTAACAATTATTTTGGTATGGATAGATGCAACAATGATTGTGGAAGAAAGTTACCGTTTACTTTTTAATCTCAGATTTAACCCTCAAGCACAATGAGGGCAAGAATAAGAGTACTGTTTGAAAATGACAAAATTGGCCAAATTTGGTTGCATTTTCTATCATTTTGGAAAGGTTAATTTCAAACACTTTTCATGTACGTATTCACAAGTGACTACCGAGTATATTTGCTGTTGTAAGTTTGGTTGTAAAGTTTAACTCTATCCCATTCTGGTTGCATAAAAGTAGGAACCATCCAAAAAAACTCAAATTTTTTCAGAATTTGGTAAGTTTAGGTGACGATTTACTCCATTTTTAATGGATTGAGCTCTGAATATTTTCTATAGCTGCATGCAGCAGTCAAAGTATGACAAATTTGTTTTATATGTTATTATTAAAAGTTTAACCCTTGGCAGATTTGAGGCATCCCATAAGGGTACTGTCAGAATAATTGTTATTTTCGCCAACTTTTACATGCAATTTCTCAGCACTGGAGCCATATTGTCCCAAAACCTTTCCCATGAGAAGATAGGGCATTCATCCAAGAATATTTTTGCTGTTATATGTTTTGTTCCAAGTTTTAACCCTCACCCATTCGTCAGGCATTGAATTGGAGTACCCTCAACTTGTACATGTTCATTCAAATACCAAGATTCAAGATTTGTCCATGTCCCTTTCCAGACACTCAGTCTGTGATTGTTGTTCACACATTAAAAGCATAATATGGTACACTAAAATCACCACACAAATATTTCAAAATTAACCCCTTTGGCCACAAATGATATGAATTTATATTTTTATCATCAAGAATTACTAACTTCAAGGGCAAATTTCTCTTAATTGCGAGGTTGTTGTAACAATTATTTTTGTATGCATAGGTGCAACAATGCTTTCAGAAGAAAGTTACTGTTTAGTTTTTAATCTCATCTTTAACCCTCAAGCAAATGAGGGTAAGAGTACCATCCAAAAATTACAAAATTAGCTAACTGTGGTTGCATCTTCCTGCCATTTTGGAAAGGGTTAATTCTAAACACTTTGTTTTGCTATAGGTAGAGATGGCTAATGAACAAATCCTCTGCTGTAAGTTATGCTTTCGGGCTTAACACAATAAAAACTTTGGCCATATAAAGAATAGTACTGTCAGAAAAAAAATTCATTTTCAGTGAATTTTGCAAACATCTCTACTCATTTCCTCTAATTGCAAGTTGGTGCAGCAATTATTTTGGAATGGATAGATGCAACAATGATTGTAGAAGAAAGTTACTGTTTAGTTTTTAATCTCAAGATTTAACCCCCAAGCAAAATGAGGGCGTGAATAAGAGAACCATGAGAGAATGCCAAAATTAGTCAACTTTGGATGCTTTTTGTCTATCATTTTGGAAATGGTTAATTTCAAACACCTTGCTTTGCTATATGTAGTCTGCATTTTCACACTGCAAAGTTGGGAAAGCCCATAATTTGTTCAACAAATTACAATTCTCTAGTTTTATTTTATTTTTTGTTTCTGTAATTATTTCTTTTCCATCCAAAAAGTTCATGTTCTTGGTTTATGTTTTAGGCCTCATATTCTTCGGAAAATCATGGGTGGTGGAGTATTTCATTCCTTGAATGCCAAAGCACTGCAAAGCCTTCTTGTAATCAGGGGACAAATTTATCAATTTTATCAAAAAAATTTTGTCTTAAAATTGACCAAAACGCATAAAAAACCAAAAAACTAATTTCCAGATTTGGGTGAAAAATTTCTAAGTCTGGATCGGGACTCCAAATTTTCAGCCTATATATGTATTCAGGGACTTGGCTTGAACAAACTTGAATCTCACCCCCTAAGCATGCTGCATACCAAATATCAAAAGATTCTTATTGGTAGATCTGAAGAAAAAGATTTTTAAAGAATATTCCTCATACTGCACTAATTTGAACATTTGGGCTCCCATAGTGAGCCCAAATATGTATCCAGGGAATTGATTTCAATAAACCTGTGAAACAATCTTCCAAAGATGTTATATGTGACATTTGAAAGCTTTTGGAGGAGTGGTTTGGGAGAGAAGTATTCTTAAATGTTTTTCCCATTACCCACAGTGTTAAAAAAATGCATACTCAGCACTTCTTCAAAGTCCCAAAAAAGTACCCCATGATAAAATCGATAGCAATTTTTTTTTACCATTTCATTCTGTTGGTCCTAAGGAAGCTTCACACCAAATAAGAATTCTCAGTGCCGTGTAGTTTTGGTGATATGAGCGTTTTAATTTTTTTCTATTTTTAGCTCCTGTGGTTCCCATGGGGGCAACAGGAAAAAAGAACTGGGCATAAATTAAGTACTTATGATCCAATATGCCCTCATATCAAATTTGGTTCAAATCTGCCTCTCGGTTTGGAAAATAAAAATTTTGGGCAGGGCGAAAATTCTTGCCCCTCCCATAACGAAGGCAAATATAGCTCCTCGAACTTCTCTTGAACAAATCTGAGTCTACACCTCAAAAAGAAGCTGCACACCAAATATCAAGTCTCTATTGCTGCCAGTTCATGAGAAGAAGAATTTTTAAGATTTGAGCACATGTTTTGGGCGTGGCCCTACCGAGGGGTGGGTCAACTTGATTTGAACAAACTTGAGTTGACATAAGAAACATGTACAGCAAATTTTGTTGAATTTGGTCCAGTAGTTTGTTAGAAGAAGTCGATAATGTAAAGTTAATGCCAGACGGATGACGGGTGGAAAGTGATTAGTAAAGCTCCCCTTGAGCTGTGCTCAGGTGAGCTAAAAATGAACCGAAGTGAAAAAATCACAACTGCACATCTCTAACAGAACACCATTTCAATATCTGCTCCTGACTCTGTCAGTGGGGATAACAGTGAATGGGGAGTAACGTCATGCACAGCTCAAGGAGCTCTGTGAAACAAGATATAGAAGATTAAATGCCTGTAATGGATGTACTGAGGCAAAGTATAACTACAAACTAGAGAATTGTAATTTGTTGGACAAATTACGGGCTTTCCCAACTTTCCAATGTGAAAATGCAGACTACATATAGCAAAAGTAAAGTGCTTGAAATTATCCATTTCCAAAATGATAGACAAAAAGCATCCAAAGTTGGCTATTTTTGGCATTCTCTCACTGTTCTCTTATTCGCGCCCTCATTTTGCTTGGGGGTTAAATCTTGAGATTAAAAAGTAAACAGTAACTTTCTTCTACAATCATTGTTACATCTATCCATATCAAAAATAATTGCTAAAACAACCTTGCAATTAGAGGAAATGAGTACAGATGTTTGGAAAATTCACTGAAAATCAATTTTTGTCAGCCAATACTATTCTTTACGTGGCCAAAGCATATGTTGGGTTAAGCCCCAAAGCATAACTTTCAGCAGCAGATTTGTTCAATAAGCATCTCTACCTATAGCAAAACAAAAGTATCTAAAATTAACCCTTTCCAAAATGTAACCAAAGTGAGCTAATTTTAGCATTTACGAATGGAAATCTTGCCCTTAAATGTGCCTGAGGGTTAAAGAAAGATGAGATTAAAAACTAAACAGTAACTTTCTTCTGTAAGCATTGTTGCATCTATGCATACAAAAAATAATTGTTACAACAACATTGCAATTAGAGAAATTAGCGCTTGAAGTTGGTCAATCTTGAAATAAAAATAGTATATTACTATCATTTGTGGCCAACAGAGGTTAATTTCAAAAAATATTTGTGTGATGATTTTAGTGTATCATATTATGCTCTAAATGTGTGAAGATCAACCACAGACTGAGTGTCTGATAAGAGACGTGACGGAATCTTGAATCTTAGCATTTCAATGAACAAGTACAAGTTGAGGGTACTCCAAATCAAAGCACGACAACTGGGAGAGAGTTAAAACTTGGAATAAAACATATAACAGCAAAATTGTTCTTGGGTGAATGTCCTATCTTCTCATGGGAAACGTTTTGAGAAAATATTGTTCCAGTGCTGAGAAATTGCATGTAATTTTGGCAAAAAACAGTACCCTTATAGGAAGTCTCAAATCTGTCAAGGGTTAAACTTTTAATAATAACATGTAGAACAACATTTGTCATACTGTGATTGCTGCATGCAGCTATGGAAAACATTCAGAGCTCAATCAATTAAAAATGGAGTAAATCGTCACCTAAACTAACCAAATTCTGCAAAAATTTTTTTTTTTTTTTACGGTACCTACTTTTATGCAACCAGAATGGGATAGGGTTAAACTTTTCAACCAAATTTACAACAGCAAATATGTTTGGTAGTCAACTGTGAATACGTACAAGAAAAAGTGTTTGAAATTAACTTTTTAACATAATGATAGAAAAAGCAAACAAAGTTGGCTAATTTTGGCATTTTCAAACGGTGTTCTTATTCCCGCCCCCGTTGTGCTTGAAGGTTTAATCTGAGATTAAAAAGTAAACAGTAACTTTCTTTTGCAATCACTGTTGCATGTATCCATACCAAAATAATTGATACAACAACTTTGTTATTAGAGAAATTTGGCCTTGAAATTGGTCAATTTTGAAGAAAAAATCTATATTCATGTCATTTGTGGCCACTGGGGGTTGATGTTGAAAAATTTGAGTGGTGATTGTGGTGTATCATATTACGCTCTAAATGTTTGGAAAATTTGAGCTAAATAACTGTAAAAAATTTTGAGACTTCGAAAAAAGGTGAAATTTTGAAGGTTTTGGCAGAATATTTTGAAAATACGCATTTTCACAGATTTGACGATACCGCATTTCACTACATTTTATGACATTACATAAGTGTGCCAAATTTGGTCAAAATCGTACAGCTTGTTTTCAAGCAATTCAACAGACAAAATTCAGGGAGGAAAAAAAAAAAAAAAAATGGAGAAGAAAAATTTTGAAAATAAAGAATAACAAGAGTCTTTCCCAAACTGGGTTTGGGAAAGCCTAACAAGAAGAATCTGTAATTTTCAGGGTTTTCCATGACATATTGCAAGAATTTTTATTCAATTAACAGGAGTTTACTCAATAACCCATATTCATTTAACAGGGCAAATTTGCACTGAAAGTATGGTAAATGGTTTGGTGTTTGGAAATTATATTCAAATTAACAGGGTTATTCAATTAAGAGATATACAATTAAGTGGGCCTCACTGTAACAGATTTTTTTCACAGTAATAATAAAATGAAAGTGTCAATGACACTCTAGCTTAACTTGTGTGTTGTCTTTGATGAAAAGGATAATGTTCAATGTTTATGAAAGGATTATGAAATAAGACAAGAATTGTGATAATTGGGAATATGTTCATTTCTGTTCCCTGTATGCTATGTTTTTGATAAAAATAATGTGAGGTGTATACTGTACTAGAGAGCTGAGGGTGGGTTAATATGACCTCACAGTTAATGTATGTGGCCCTCACAGTTCACGTATATCAACGAAAGTTACCAAGTTACAGTGAAATTATTCCAAAACGAGTCATCCTATCAAGTTACATTGAAATCCCTTCATAAATATGGCCTGTAGACTGTGCTAAAGGTTTTCGGGCTTCGGGCCCCTGTAGCCGCCAGTTTCCCAATTACGACCAAAGGGGACGTTCTCATCTAGACATTATACGAAGTCAACCTACCAAGTTACAATGAAATCCCTTCATAAATATGACCTGTAGATTGTGCTAAAGGTTTTTGGGCAGCCATCATGGATGAATAATCGCAACCAAAAGGGGACATTCTCATCTGGGCATCATCTGGAGTGATCCTACGAAGTTACAATGAAATCCCTTCATAACTATGACCTGTAGACTGTGCTCAAAGTTTTCAGGCTTTGGGCCCCTGAAGCCGTCGCAGTTGACCAATCACGACCAAAAGGGGATGTCATCATCTAGGCATTATATGGAGTAAAACTAACAGGCTACAATGAAATCCTTCCATAAATATGACCTATAGACTATGCTAAAGGTTTTGGAATTTTGGGCTTGGGCAGCCATCAAGGCTGAATGATCGCGACCAAAGGGGGATGGACGTTCTCATCTAGACATTATTTGGAGTCATCCTACCAAGGTACAATGAAATCCCTTCATAAATATCACCTGTAGACTGTGCTAAATGTTTTCGGGCTTCAGGCCCCTGTAGCTGTCACAGTTGCCTAAGGGTGTCCAAAAGGGGCTGTTCTCCTATAGACATTATATGAAGTCAACCTACCAAGTTACAATGAAATCCCTTCATAAATATGAACTGAAAACTGTGTCAAAGGTTTTCAGGCTTTGGGCTCGGGCAGCCATCATCATTGAATGATCGCAACCAAAAGGGGACATTCTCATCTGGGCATCATCTTGAGTGATCGTACGAAGTTACAATGAAATCCCTTCATAAATATGACCTGTAGACTGTGCTCAAGATTTTCGGGCTTCGGGCACCTGTAGCCATCACAGTTGACCAATCACGACCAAAAGGGGATGTCATCATCTAGGCATTATATGGAGTCAACCTAACAAGTTACAATGAAATCCTTCTGTAAATACGACCTATAGACTATGCTAAAGGTTTTTGGGCTCGGGCAGCCATCAAGGCTGAATGATCACGACCAAAAGGGGACGTTCTCATCTAGACATTATTTGGAGTCATCCTACCAAGCTACAATGAATTCCCTTCATAATTATGACCTGTAGACTGTTCTAAGGTTTTCGGGCTTCGGGCCCTGTAGCTGTCACAGGTGCCCAATCGTGTCCAAAAGGGGACGTTCTCATCTAGATATTATATGAAGTCAAACCTACCCAGTTACAATGAAATCCCTTCATAGATATGACCTGTAGACTGTGCTAAAGGTATTCAGGCTTCGGCAGCCATAATGGTTGAATGATCGCAACCAAAAGGGGACATTCTCTTCTGGGCATCATCTGGAGTGATCCTACAAAGTTACAATGAAATCCCTTCATAAATATGACCTGTAGACTATGCTCAAGATATTCGGGCTTCGGGCACCTGTAGACATCATAGTAGACCAATTACGACCAAAAGGGGATGTCATCATCTAGGCATTATATGGAGCCAACCTAACAAGTTACAATGAAATCCTTCCATAAATACGACCTATAGACTATGCTAAAGGCCTTTGGGCTCAGTCAGCCATCAAGGCTGAATGATCGCGACCAAAAGGGGATGTTCTCATCTAGACATTATTTGGAGTCATCCTACCAAGCTACAATGAGATCCCTTCATAATTATGACCTGTAGACTGTCCTAAAGGTTTCTGGGCTTCGGGCGCCTGTAGCCATCACAGTTGCCCAATCGTATCCAAAAGGGGACATTCTCATCTAGACATTATATGAAGTCAAACCTACCCAGTTACAATCAAATCCCTTCATAAATATGACCTGTAGACTGTGCTAAAGGTATTCGGGCTTCGGGCTCGGGCAGCCATAATGGTTGAATGATCGTAACCAAAAGGGGACATTCTCATGTGGGCATCATTTGGAGTGATCCTACAAAGTTACAATGAAATCCCTTCATAAATATGACCTGTAGACTGTGCTCAAGATTTTCGGGCTTCGTGCACCTGTAGCCATCACAGTTGACCAATCACGACCAAAAGGGGATGTCATCATCTAGGCATTATATGGAGTCAACCTAACAAGTTACAATGAAATCCTTCTGTAAATACGACCTATGGACTATGCTAAAGGTTTTTGGGCTCGGGCAGCCATCAAGGCTGAATGGTCGCGACCAAAAGGGGACGTTCTCATCTAGACATTATTTGGAGTCATCCTACCAAGCTACAATGAAATCCCTTCATAATTATGACCTGTAGACTGTTCTAAAGGTTTTAGGGCTTCGAGCCCTGTAGCTGTCACAGTTGCCCAATCGTGTCCAAAAGGGGACGTTCTCATCTAGACATTATATGAAGTCAGACCTACCCAGTTACAATGAAATCCCTTCATAAATAGATATTCGGGCTTCGGGCACCTGTAGACATCATAGTAGACCAATTACGACCAAAAGGGGATGTCATCATCTAGGCATTATATGGAGCCAACCTAACAAGTTACAATGAAATCCTTCCATAAATACGACCTATAGACTATGCTAAAGGTCTTTGGGCTCAGTCAGCCATCAAGGCTGAATGATCGCGACCAAAAGGGGATGTTCTCATCTAGACATTATTTGGAGTTATCCTACCAAGCTACAATGAGATCCCTTCATAATTATGACCTGTAGACCTGTAGACTGTTCTAAAGGTTTCTGGGCTTTGGGTGCCTGTAGCCGTCACAGTTGCCCAATCGTGTCCAAAAGGGGACATTCTCATCTAGACATTATATGAAGTCAAACCTACCCAGTTATAATCAAATCCCTTCATAAATATGACCTGTAGACTGTGCTAAAGGTATTTGGGCTCGGGCAGCCATAATGGTTGAATGATCGTAACCAAAAGGGGACATTCTCATCTGGACATCATTTGGAGTGATCCTACAAAGTTACAATGAAATCCCTTCATAAATATGACCTGTAGACTGTGCTCAAGATTTTCGGGCTTCGTGCACCTGTAGCCATCACAGTTGACCAATCACGACCAAAAGGGGATGTCATCATCTAGGCATTATATGGAGTCAACCTAACAAGTTACAATGAAATCCTTCTGTAAATATGACCTATAGACTATGCTAAAGGTCTTTGGGCTCGGGTAGCCATAAAGGCTGAATGATCACGACCAAAAGGGGATGTTCTTGTCTAGTCATTATTTGGAGTCATCCTACCAAGCTACAATGAAATCCCTTCATAATTATGACCTGTAGACTGTTTTAAAGGTTTTCAGGCTTCGGGCCCCTGTAGCCGTCACAGTTGCCCAATCATGTCCAAAAGGGGACGTTCTCATCTGGACATTATATGAAGTCAACCTACCAAGTTACAATGAAATCCCCTCCTAAATATGACCTGTAGATTGTGCTTGTGAAGGTTTTCGGGCTTTGGGCTCGGCCAGCCATAATGGTTGAATGATCGCAACCAAAGGGAACAATCTCATCTGGGAATCATCTGGAGTGATTCTACGAAGTTACAATGAAATCCCTTCATAAATATGACCTGTAGACTGTGCTCAAGGTTTTCAGGCTCAGGGCACCTGTAGCCATCACAGTTGACCAAGCACGACCAAAAGAGGATGCCTCATCAGGGCATTATATGGAGTCAACCTAACAAGTTACAATGAAATCCTTCCATAAATATGACCTTTTGCCTATGCTAAAGGTTTTTGGGCTCGGCACCCATCAAGGCTGAATGATCAGAATCAAAATTGGACGTTCTCATCTGGACATTATTTGGAGGCATCCTACCAAGTTACAATGAAATCCCTTCATAAATATGACCTCTAGACTGTACTAAAGGTTTTCGGTCTTCGGGCTCCTGTAGCCGTCACAGTTGCCCAATCACGTCCAAAAGGAGACTTTCTCATCTAGACATTATATGAAGTCAACCCACCAAGTTACAATGAAATTCCTCAATAAATATGACCTGTAGACTGCTAAAGGTTTTTGGGTTTTGGGCTCTGGCAGTCGTCACGGTTGGCAGATCATGCCCAAATGGGAAATTCTCATCTAGACATCATAAGGAGTCATCCTACCAAGTTACAATGAAATCCCTACATATTAAACATGACCTGCAATCTGTGCTAAAAGTTTTTGGGTTTTGGGCTTGGGCAGCCATCACGGTTGACTGATCATGCCCAAAAGGGGACATTCTCATCTAGGCATTACACAGAGGCATCCTACCAAGTTACAATGAAATCCCTTCATAAATACGATCTGTAGACTGTGCTAATGGTTTTCAGGTTTTGGGCTCGGGCAGCCATACTGGTTGACCGATCGCGACCAAAAGGGGACGTTCTCATCTAGACATGACCCCAAACCTGCATATGAAATTTCATGATGATCAGACAAGAACTGCGGGGTGTAAGCCGTGCTAAAGGAAAATGTGAACAGACTTTAGCACGCATGATGGCAGTAGCTCATCTTGACTTTGTCAAGTTTAGCTAACTAGAAACTCCCAAGCAGCCTTAATCAATCACCTAATAAAACTGTTTGAAGAAATAATTAAAGGTCACATATCATTGACATACTCGTATATTGACAGCCGACAGAAAACGTTGCAAAGAGAATTTATTATTATTTTATTTTTATTCATTTTTATTGGTGTTAGAGGTTAAATACCCATTTACATTCACCCTTCGTATATTTCAAACTGGTAATGCCTTAAAACATTCCCTCTTGTTGGATTCACACCAAGTTCAAGGAAATTTTACACACTAATGCTTGTTCGCAAAGGTGGCACTAGCCTATTTTTAATGTTCTCTTGAAACAATTTTTCCATATGCTGATCTTCTGGTTTTCCTAAGATCGACTTCATTCTTTTCACAGACTGCCTAAATTCCAGTGTGATTACCACTTGAACAACGTGATAGGCCACCTTTTTCTCTATTATTAGTATTTTCTAGAATCATGTTCTAAGTTATTTCCTTAATGATCTACAAAAAAATCACATGATTCAACATTAAGAATCGGGTTGAGTTAACCCTGTGGGTAAAGTGCATTTTTTTAAAAAGATTAGGCCCATATGTGTGATTTCGAAACCTGAACAGAACATTTTTTTTCATTTTGTGTACTTTATATTGCATATGTGCAAGTCCAACCAATTTTATTTTTTTAAATCCCCACAAATATTAGGTCATATTTTCCCAAAATGGCACGAGAAGGGTAACTTCAATTTTAATTTCATTTTGATTAATTTATCACAACAGTCATATCCTTTTTATTTAAAAAAAATATTAATTTGCATTTAAAACATTTTCCATATGCAGTATTATTTTAAATTATCTCCGTCAACTAGTGATGAACCGATAATCGGAATCAGCAATTGGAACCGGCCGGTTATGGGGCATCGGCTGATTATTACAACCGGCAGTTTCTGGTGATTCTATATTTAACACTGACTATTAAAAATCCCTTTGATATCTGGCCATTTCATTCAAGTTTACCCATAAAAAATGTCTGTAGTGCATAGCAGAACATTTTGGGCTTTGCAGAGCAGAGATATTACGGAATTTACCAACTACAATCGGTACAAGATTGTCACCATTCCCTGCAGATTGTAGAGTTCATGTAAACATTAGAGAAACACATCAAGGGAGGTAACACGTTGAAAAAAGAACATTGAATAATATAGTCTGGCAAACGTGTAAATCATGCGTCATACGACTTCAAAACACACATTAACATCAAAATTATTATTCATTTAAGACACAAACTATGTGTGCTCAGTATATTCCTGGTTAATACAGCCAAGCATATTGCATCCTTACACAAAACCGTATTAACACTATTTACCGGAATAAAACACAATCTTCACGAGTACAATATCGTGTGATTGTATCGTTAATAATGATCTTTTCCCCACTCCCAACCAAAATGCAAATATTATTTTGGCTAATATTGCCCAGCACTAAATATGCATACGCTAAGAACTTATGTGGTATTAAGCTTTCGTAACTGATGATTTATCAAGAAAATATAAATTTTATAGTAAATTTCCTTTCTTATTATACCTACTGCAATTGTTTACCACAGGCTTGCACTACAGTGGAAGAACCTAACTCGGATAAAATACTCTCTATTTTAATCTTTCCAAAGAGATTTGGGAAAGAAAAGTGGTGTAAAAACACCACGAAAAAATAAGCCAAAACTGGCACACACCCAGTATGGGACACTCTTCCATAGTACAAATCCACGACTACCGTAAAACAGTGCACAGTGCGTCAATTCGTCATTCTTTTGATTCCAACAACACAGGAGTTATGTGATCAGTGGGGAGGAAGGATTCTTACCCGAATAAGAAGATGGGAGGGCCTCCATGTAAACAACTGCGGTAGGTATAATAAGAAAGGAAATTTACTATAAAATTTATATTTCTTATCAACCTACCTCAATTGTTTACTACAGGCTGAATAGACAAAAGGATGGAGGGAATCACATAAGCAACCCACACATAACTCAATAGCACTGGAACCATGGACAGAGGAAGAGATCCCTAGGCCTATCAAACCATAGCATCACAAACATTGGAAAAGACAATGAAAGATGAGGCGTATGGTGAAGTGCGACGCACATACAGAAAGGGCAGTAACAGCACAGAGCTGGAACTGACCCTGAAAAAACCTGAAAGGCTGGGATAGACAACAGCCTGAGCCGAAGAAAGAGGGCCCCAAGGACCAAGGTCCTCTGTCGGCTCCTGCAACTGTCACAGATAAAAGGAGAATGTAGCATTTCTCCAGTAGGCTGCCAGTATAACATCAGTCATCCGACAACATGACAGAGTTATTAAAAGAGGAAGACAATGCATGCTCCTCGTGGCAGAAAAAACAATTGGTAATACAATCACCAGTAGCTAGACGAGCGGAAGCTGCACGAATAGCAAGACAAATCCATCGAGAAATGGATGAGGAGAGATCTGGCATGTGAGAAAACGCATATTCATCCAGGATAAAAGCACGAACGCCCCCCAACCTCAAGCAGAGCAGCACCCAAGAAAGTGACCACTTGGAGTAAACTGCAAAGTCCTAGGACTTTTCAAGGAAAAGAGCTGAACAAGCTTGGAGAGGCAAGGATGAGTGTCGAAACAATGCGGTATCACATATGAAAAAAGGTCTCCGAAGCATGGACTTGTACCCATTGCTGGAGACCCCCAGAAACAAACATATACCAGAAACTCTGCAAGCGGTGTGATCGAAGGAGTGACAGAAGCAACAGAGTGATCGCACACCATCAACAGAAGAACCTTTCACTTAGCCACAGAGGCTAAACCAGTGGAGTGAGTGCCTCCTTTAAGAAGAAAAGTAACTCCACTTGTGTCTCGAAAAACCACTATGGAGGAGACAGGACCTGATAAAAGACATGTGCAAAGGCACAATGAAGTCGGGTGAACGTGGAACCTCCTCGGGTGACTTTGGCAAAGAAAGTCGCGAGGTAGAGGAAGACATGCCGGAACTGCCGCTAACAGAGAGCGGAGCAGATTGATCCACACCCACCGAGGTGACGGGCGTGATCGAAAGGATTCGACGACTGCAGGTTCATATCTGGGTGAGAACCTGAGGCGGAATCGGAACCGGCAGGAAGGCGTAGCCAACAAGACCATCCCAAAGGAAGGCCAGAGCATCCACTGCCAAAGCCGGAGCATCTGGACACGGGGACACGAAAGTGTCCACTGGATGGTTCCAACAAGTCGCAAGAGATTGATGGAACCCGCCATGTGGAGCATCCACCCAGTGGAAATAACCCTGCCCGACGGGACAGGGAGTCGGCTAGGACGTTCAGACGACCGGGAATGTGACGAACAGCCACCCGGCGTGGACATCCTGAGCGAGCAGTAGAAGATCCCGAGCCAATTCATACATTGGAACAGAGTGTTTGCCGCCCTGGTTCTGAATGTAAGCAACCACCGTCGAATGGTCGGACAACAGAAGGACCTGGTGATTCGACAGGTGAGGGATCCACTGCCTGAAACTCTGAAGAAGAGCAAGAAGCTCCTTCTGATTGATGTGTAGAGCTGCATGATCCTGGTCCCACATCTCGTGAAGTGAAAGACTAGAGGATCCAACGTCGCACCCCATCCGAGATCGCTGGAATCTGCCGTCAGAACGCGATCGGGCGTGGATAAGTCCAACGGAACACCCTGCGAAAGCCACTGGACATCTGTCCAGGGGAGAAGGTGAGGATAAAGAGATGCTGGAAACTGAAGCACCAGATCCAGAAAATCTACATTCGGCCTCCAATGACTGAGCAGAAATTGTTGGAGAGGTCTGACACGCAACCAACCTAGAGAAATGAGATCCGTCACCGAACAGCAGAGACCGATTAGACGGAGAATACTCCGAGCCGTCGCAGATGTGGACTGGGACAGATCAGAGCAAAAGCCGAGAGAATCACAGCCTTGGCCTGGGGAACCGCCACCAAATTGAATTGGGTGCGGAAAGCCATCCCCAGATGACAAAACAACTGAGAAGGGACCAGGTCCGACTTATCCTCGTTGACTCTGAAACCTAGCAATGTGAGCAAGCTCAACAGAGTGGCGACACCCGACTCCAGTAAGGCAGCATTGGAATGCCTCTGGAGGATATCGTCCAGATATGCCGATGTAGTCAACCTGGACTGTGTGCGATGGAAAGCTATCACATGCGACATCAGTCTGATGAAGGCCCAAGGAGCGAGGTTGAGGCCGAAAGGCATGGCCTTGAACTGGTTAACTCGCCCCAGAAAAGCGAACCTGAGGTACTTCCTTAACACCCGATGAATCGGAACGTGAAAGTAAGCGTCTCGCAGGTCCTTGCTGGAAGCGAAATCTCCCTGGTGAATTGAACGGAGGGCCGACCTGAAAGTCTCCATGCTGAACTTGGGAGCAATGATAGACTGGTTCAGGATACTCAGATCGATAACCGGTCGGAGTCGGGCGTCCTTCTTCGGCACCAAGAACAGGCGGGAATAGAACCCCACTGACCGAATGTTCTTGACGACCTCAATCGCCCCCCTTTGTCAGGAGATTGTCTAACTCCGTGGACAAAAGTTCCCGACGTAAAACTTCTGAAGGAACTGTGGTTGGAAGAGGCATCCTGGACAGAGTGGGGTGCCTTTGGAAGGAATTTTCGCAGCCCGGACCGAACAACATCTAACACCCAAGGATCGGTTGTGATGGTGGCCCAACGGTCTGCGAACTCTGCTATCCTTCCTCCAACCTGGGACGAGTCGAGGTGAGGACCTTCATTTCGAGCCCCGATGAGGACCGCGAGAGGAGAAACCACCTCCTCTACCGAATGAAGAATCCTGGGACTTCCCTCAAGACTGCCGACGCTTATCCTTACTCCTTGAGTAAGAAGTAAAAGCGGTGGCAGAAGGATCAGCCCTTTTGCTTTGCAGAGGAAGCAGAGGGTACTTGTTAGACTTGGAACGGCCCCTGCCTACCCTAGAAGGCTGATCGAGCTGAAGAAACAGCAGCTGATCTTTGGAATGACATAGGACGTCATCCCGGACCGTCAACACGGAACCATGGAAAAGTTGCGGACCAGCCAAAGAAGCAGATCGAAGAGTAGCGCGCTGCTCCTCAGGAAGGGATCGGCCTGTGTCCAGCACAGAGTCCCTTCGAACTAATTCCAGATTAGCTGTGTTACAGGCATGCATGTGAGTAAGATGCATGAGCACCTTCGACAGCACACGCAAAGGAGCCTGTACCTCGTCAAACTTATCTGGAGGCAGAAAGCATACCAAGCATCTCTCTCGATAAGCTCAATGTGCACTCCAGAGTCGTCAGCGGAATGACGGCAGACTTGGACTTGGAAAGCCCGAGGGAGTTGGAGTCCTGATCCAAAACCATCAAAGTTTGGCAGACTGACGGATTGGTGGAATCGTAGGAATGATAACGCACCGGAGGCAAAAAGGTGTCAACCCTGGTGAAGAACGGAGCCTTCATAGCCTTGGAACTTAGCTTAGAGTCCAAGGCTGAAAATGCTTCAACCAACTGTACCGACTGGCACAGTCGAAGATGCCCAGAAGCGGGTTGCTCCATAGGCTGTTGGCACGCGACCGATGATTGCGGCCTGGCTGACACTGTCGACTGGTTTGATAGTTTGAGATCCGGAAGGAACCCAAATACGAAATCAAGAACTGCCCCCAAGTCCGAAGACTGCTGGCTCTCGACAGCAAGCATGTCTGACTCTTTCCCTGAGTCGGAAGACACATAGCCCATCGTGGGCAAACCAGCCGCCGATGCCTCCCATGGTGTCGGAACACCAGGGGGATCAGAAAGCGGCCTGTTTCCAATCCCAGGAGGCGGTGCCATAGGGGGCGCCTGGAAACCACTCGCTGGAAGCAAGGGGAAGGCTCTTTGACAGAACCTGAGTGAGTAAGGAGAGGCTAAGCTCACTGCACGTACTGGCCGGTTCCACAGGGGAACGAACCAGCAAAGTGACTTCACCTCTGACCCTCTTAACCAGCGAAGAGTCACGATCCTCCAAAACACCCGACGCGGTAGAGGGTCCGGCCGGCAGCCACTTCCGACTTCGCCGAGTTGAAGTTGGGGAAGGCAAAGGCCGATATCCCACAACCACACTATAGACATCCCTGCAGACCCTTGCAGGGATAAGCCGAGGCCGGCTAAAAACAGTGCCCAATGATGTTGTAGACGGAACAGCAGTAGCAGCAGATACGACGGGAGCTGTTGGAACTGGCGGAAAAGCGGAGAGAGAGCCACCTAGCTCGGCTTCCAAAGGAGGAGTCACAACCCTAGTGACAGCCTCAGATGTCAACTGGAGAGGGCACATAGTCCCGGAACCAGGCACCTCTTCACCAGAAATCCAACAGTTCCTGCAGTATCCACCACGGTAAAAAAAAACTGCACATTCCCCACGGAAGGGGAATAACTCTCACCAGATGGTCAAGTCGGGAAGCCCCGAAACAACAGCATTCCCCACCCCCCGCTGGAGCGGGAGGAGCTACACATCCCCCCACAGAGGGGGAGCATTTCTCACCAGATGCGGTCGAGTCGAGCAGCCCAAAATGACAGCGTTCCCCACCCCCGTGGGAGCGGGAGGAGCTGCACATCCCCCACAGAGGGGGTATAATGCACACCAGACGTGGTCGAATCGGGGGCCCCCAAAACGACAGCGTTCCCCCACCCCCTGCAGGTGCGGGAGGAGCTGCACATCCCCCATGGAGGGGGTATAACTCACACCAGACGTGGTCGAGTCGGGAGGCTCCCGAAACGACAGCATTCCACACCACCCGCGGGTGCAGACGAAACGGACATGAGAATGCACCAAGGCGAGGGCAAAAAGGAATTGCCCTGAAGGAACCGAACTGGAAATAACAGAGGTGAGAGCAGTAGAAGAAAAAGGTGAACTCAACAGAAAGTAGAACACCCTCAACCATGAGAGAAGGTGGCAGAAAAAAAACGGTGGGTACACGACAGAACCCAGATGGCCGACAGGGACCGACAAAAAACAGAAATTCAGCCCCCAACAGAGTCAAGAAATCCTGTCCAGACAGTCCCTGATTGACACCTAACTCCAATAACAATTAAATTTTTATCAACCGAAAAATTCATTGTCGAAAACAAAACATTCGCGAAAATGGAATAGTAAACAAGTGTTTGACCACCGAGGTGACATTAGTCCCCTACGGCGCTTTTGTGACATAAGGTGTTTATGTCACAGAAGACACTAGAGTATATAAGCATCTTGGATTTTTAAAAAAAAATATTGAGCGTGCATAATCCCCTCACAACCCTTTATCCATGTACCATTTATGAAAGGCGTAGCTTGAACCATGTTGGAGGGAGGGGTGGTAACATAAAATAGAGAAAAAAGCTTAAAAAAACACAACAAAAATGGCCGCCATTCAACCATCTTGGATTTTGAAAAATAAATATTGACTGTGCATCATCACCTCAGAACCATTTATCCATGTACCAAATATGAAAGGTGTAGCTTGAAGCATATTAGAGGGAGAGGTGGTAAAAACAGACAGACAGACAGACGGACAGACAGACAGATGTTAGATTTTGAAAAAAAAAATATTGAGCGTGCTTAATCCCCTCACAACATCCTTATTCCATGTACCATATATGAAAAGTGCAGCTTGAACCATGTTGGAGGGAGTAGTGGTAACATAAAATAGAGAAAAAAGCTTAAAAAACACAACAGAAATGGTTGCCATGGCGCCATCTTGAATTTTGGAAAAAAAATATTGAACGTGCAACATCCCATTACAACCCTTTATCCATGTGCCAGATATAAAAAGTGCAGCTTGAACCATGTTGGAGTGAGGGGTGATAACATAAAATAGAGAAAAAAAGCTTAAAAAACACAACAAAAATGGCCGCCATGCCGCCATCTTGGATTTTGAAGAAAAAATATTGAACGTGCATCATCCCCTCCCAAACCTCTATCCATGTGCCGAATATGCCAAGTGTAGCTTGAACCATGTTGGTGGGAGGGGTGGTAACATGAAAATAGAGAAAAAAGCTTAAAAAACACAACAAAAATGGCTGCCATTCCGCCATCTTGGATTCTGAAAAAAAATTTTTGAGCGTGCATCATCCCCTCAGAACCATTTATCCATGTACCAAATATGAAAGGTGTAGCTTGAACCATGTTGGTGGGAGGGGTGGTAATATGAAAATAGAGAAAAATAGCTTAAAAAACACAACAAAAATGGCCGCCATTCCACCATCTTGGATTTTGAAAAAAAAATTTTGAGCGTGCATCATCCCCTCAGAACCATTTATCCATGTACAAAATATGAAAGGTGTAGCTTAAAGCATGCTGGAGGGAGAGGTGGTAACATAAAAAACAGACAGACAGACAGACAGACAGACAGACAGACAGACGGAGTGCAATCCTATAGTCCCCTTACGGTTCCCGTAGGGGACTAATAATATACAATGAGAATGTGATTGAAAATATTAACGAGAATATATAAAACACAGTCCTGTTATTATACGATCTTCAGATCCATAATTCCAGTCACCGGAAAACCATTATCAACGAGTTGAATTATCACTGTTTCATAATGCATATGGCGGAGACACATCTTCCACATCCTCCACGTGTCTCGGATAAAAGAAGAATGCGCACTGTTTTACAGTAGTCGTGGATTTGTACTATGGAAGAGCGTCCCATACTGGGTGTGCGCGATGGCGCTCGACCCAGTTTTGGCTTATTTTTTCGTGGTGTATTTACACCACTTTTCTTTCCCAAATCTCTTGGGAAAGATTAAAATAGAGAGTATTTTATCCGAGTTAGCTTCTTCCACTGTAGTGCAAGCCTGTAGTAAACAATTGAGGTAGGTTGATAAGAAATTCTGTAGTATAACAGGCACCAACAGATTTTCTTCAGTGTCCTACTTCAGCCATCGGAATCGGCATCGGCAGAGAAATAACCCTTAATTAGTTGATAGCACGTTTTGATAATCGGTTCATCACTACCATCAACATGTATGGTATATGGAGATTTAATACCTGGATGTCGGTTTTTAAACACCAAACCGCAGGCAAGGTTTTTAAATGAGACATCCAGGTATGAAATCACCATATACCATACATGTTGGCAGAGATAATGTTTTTGTCTAGTTTGAAACAATACAAACATAGTGGAAACTAGAAAAATTGTGAGCACTGCTCACTAAATGATACCACCCACTCCCACCAAGAAACATTTTACAACAGTAAAAGTGTGTTCAATGTAGAGAGCACAAACACTGACACCAATGTTTGAAGGTTTCATTGAAATCTATTCGCTAGTTTAAAAGAAGTCGTGGATAGCAAATGTCAACACCCCCCACCACGCAAGCTTGAATTGACAAAGCCCATTTTTAAATATGGGAAACCCTCAAAATGGAAATATCTGAAAACAAACAGCAGGTGCACATCTTCAATATATGTAAAAGAATGTCTGAAAGTTTCAATGAAATCTTTCAATGGTTTAAGAGGAGTTGCGGATAGCAGATCTGTACAGAATGTCAACTGAATTTGACAAAGTTCATTTGTCAATATGGGAAACTGTAAAAAAGAAAATATCTGAAAACAAAATAGGAGGAGCACATCTTCAATGTATGTAAAAGAAGGTCTGAGAGTTTCAATGAAATCCGTTCACTGGTTTAAGAGGAGTTGCGGATAGCACATGTGTACCCTCCCCCCCTCCCCAAAGCGTAACACCACTACAGCATAAAGGACGGACGGACGTATGTCGGAATATGAAAATATCTGAAAGAAAAAGAATGCCTGTAAGTTTCAATGAAATCCACCCACTGGTTTAAGAGGAGTAGCGGATAGCAGATGTGTACCCCCAAAGCGTCACGGACGTACGGACGGAGTAGCAGATAGCAGGTGTGTACCCCCCACAAAGCATCACAACAATTTGGCTAAGTTCATTAAGACCTTTGGGACAGAGTAAAAAAAAAAATACCTGAAAGTAAAATAGGAGGTGCACATCTAGAATGTATATAAAAGAATGCCTGAAAGTTTCAATGAAATCTGCCCACTGGTTTAAGAGGAGTAGCGGATAGCAGATGTGTACCCCTCAAAGCATAATGGATGTATGGACGTACGGACGTACTAAGTTCATTTTGCCACATGGGATAGAAAAAATAAAAATACCTGAAAGCAGAATACAAGGTGCACATCTATAATGTATATAAAAGAATGTCTGAGAGTTTCAATGAAATTCGCCCACTGGTATAAGAGGAGTAGCGGATAGCAGGAGTGTACCCCCCTAAAGCATCACAACAATTTGGCTAAGTTCATTTCGCCCTTTGGGAAAGAGTAAAAAATAAAAATACCTGAAAGCAAAATAGGAGGTGCACATCTATAATGTATAGAAAAGAATGCCTGTAAGTTTCAATGAAATCCACCCACTGGTTTAAGAGGAGTAGCGGATAGCAGATGTGTACCCCCAAAGCGTCACGGACGTAAGGACGTACGTAAGTACGGAAGTACGTAAGTACGGACACCATGAATGCTATATACCGCCCACTTTTCAAGTGGGTGGTATAATAAATTAGTGGACGCATTTCTCATGCTTCATAATCACTAGGACCAAATGCATGAATATTTATTGTTATTTAAAAACACAGAAGATAACAGAAAAAGTTACATCTCTTGAGTTGTTACGGAAACGAGTAAACAGCATTTGTTGACATATCGTCCCGTGTCCAATGTGTTCAATGTGCCATCTGCACATAAAACACATTGGAACACTCGGGACGATATTTACTCGTATTTTATTTTTCTCAAGATGTTTCATTTAATTACTCAACTCTTTGATTTATAATGGCAAAATTTGATCAAATTGTCGGAAATCTGATATTTATGACTATTTTCAGGTTTTCTGGTTTGATTTTTATACCAAAGCGAGTGAATGCGAAAAGCTTTCATTTAAACCTTATACCCCTGATGTTTTGAGTGCACTTACACCCTGGATGTTGCACGCTCTCATATACCTTGAATGTTGGGTGCATCCTTTGCCATGGTTATTTGTCCAAGGCATTCTGAACAATCAAAAGACAGAAGTTTTTGGGATATAGGGAGAATTTATTATAGCAATGATAAGCTGTTGATTAATCTGACGGCATAGTCTTCAAACTGTTCCATGTAACTCCTTAGAAATGACGTGGAAAGCATTAAAGCCACAGGCAACCCTTGAAAGGAAACAAAGAGTGTTGAAATGTTTCTTTCATGTATGTCGGCAGGGAAATATTGTTTAACCTTTTTTCATGCTTATTCACGTCCATCATGCACCCATGGGAAACTAGCTTTCCTTGGCGACTGTACTGTATTAGCACCAAATGGATTGTTGAGATGGTAGGATCAAATTTGGTATCACCAATATGTGTTGATGAAGAAACCTGTATCAAGCCTCACTGGTGTTCCTACTATGTATTGCAACTAAAGAGCTCACCGAGATACCTAATATGAACACCATCTTGCCTTGATAAAAGTTTCTCTATCAACACATAGAGGCAATAACATATATTTATCTCATATAAACTTTGTTCATTTTCCACATGTTTTGTTCTTTCATGCTTATAACAACTTTCAACATCTGAGGCTATGTAACTACCACAACACAAGTATAAGTCAAGTTTTATACCCAAGTTGTCCACTTTAAAGAATTTCCACCCCAAGCATTAGTTATTGGGTCCTCCTTTACCAGTAAAACTTGTTTTACCCAATGCACATGATATCAAAAATGTTTTTATTTTCTTTTCATTTTTAAAAAAAAAAGTTCCACAAAACTATATCATGTGACCCCCTTAGTAAAACAAGCTCCATGAGCTTATTCCATTGAGGGTTCACAATACCATTTTTTGGAAATTTTCTCATATCAAGCTCATTCCAATGATGGGTCACATAATATGGTTTGGTTGGAATTTTATATAAATGAAAGTGTCAATGACACTGTAGCTCAACTTGTCAAGACAAAGACATGTACATGTATAGTATGTGACACAGCAATGACAAACATCTAGGTAATGACCTGATAACAAAGGTACATATAAAGTATTGTAACGGTCTGTACATAAATACTGACCGTTGCCTGTAACAAATGTATAGGTGAAGTATTGTAAAGGTGGGCTACAGTCAGATGTTAAACTGAAAAGAAATCTTTGAGTCCCAGAGTGGGTCTGACTCAACCCCAAAATATTTGTTCTCAAAGCACAGTGATAACAAAGGCACCCCAAAACACACTCGTTCCTGTCCCAAGGTGAAAACAAAGGTACCCAAGAAGTTTTGTGAAGATCAGTTCATAAATATGAGCTGTATCGAACTTGTGACAAAAAACTGATTGGACCAAATTTTGGTACAAAATGGCCACTGGCAGCCATCTTGAATTTTGGACCGCTCCCAGAAACACTCATTCTCGTCCCAAGGTGATGACAAAGGTACCCAAGAAGTTTTGTGAAGATCGGTTCATAAATACAGCCTCTACCCTGAGCCGTATTGACATGTGTGCTTACATTGTGTAAGTAGCACTGAATAAATCAAAGTTCATCTAATTTGCATAATTTCTGCACGAAAAAAAAAAAACTTACAATATGTGATGTATTCCATGTTACTAAACATTCATACAAAAATTTATTCAAATCAAAACTTTCATACAGAAGTTCTATACAAAAGACTGATTGCACTAATTTTGGTACAAAATGGCTGCTGGTGGCCATCTTGAATTTCGGACCACACCCAAAAACACTCGCTCTCATCCCACGGTGATAACAAAGGTACCCAAGAAGTTTCGTAAAGATTGGTTCATAAATATGGCCTCTAGTCTGAGCCGTATAGAAGTTGTGTACAAAAAACTGATTAGACCTAATTACGGTACAAAATGGCCACTGGCAGCCATCTTGAATTTTAGACCGCACCCAGAAACACTCGTTCTCGTCCCAAGGTGATAACAAAGGTACCCAAGACATTTCGTGAAGATCAGTTCATAAATACAGACTCTAGCCCGAGCCGTATTGACATGTGTACTTACTGTGTGTAAGTCGCAATGAAAAAACCAAAGTTCATCTAATTTGCATAATTTCTGCATGAGAAAAAAACCCGTATTATATGTGATGTATCCCATGGTACTAAACATTCACACAAAAAATTATTCAAATCAGCACTTTCATGTGGAAGTTCTGTGCAAAAATCTGATTGCACCTAATTTTGTACAAAATGGCTGCCATCGGCCATCTTGAATTTCGGACCGGACCCCAAAACACTCGTTCTCATCCCACGGTGATACCAAAGGTACCCAAGAAGTTTCGTAAAGATCGGTTCATAAATACGGCCTCTAGCCCGAGCCGTATTGGCATTTGCACTTACAGTGCTGAAAGTAACACCAAAAAGCATCAAAATTAGTCTAATTTGCACAATTTACGCACGAGAAAAAAACCTGTATTATATGTGAAGTATCCCATGGTACTAAACACTCATACAAAAAATTATTCAAATCAGAGCTTTCATATGGAAGTTCTGTACAAAAAACAGATTTCTGCATCGTCGGTACAAAATGACAGCTGGCGGCCATCTTGAATTTTGGACTGCACCCAAAAACACTCGTTCTCGTCCCACGGTCATAACAAAGGTACCCAAGAAGTTTCGTAAAGGTCAGTTCATAAATACAGCCTCTAGCCCGAGCCGTATCCAATTGTTGACGTACGGACAGATGGACACACGGACGGACAGATGGAAGACAGGCCATGACAAAAGCTCAAATTTGGCTTCGCCAAAGTTGAGCTAAAAAATTAAATGAAAAATATGCAGGCAACTTTTTATAATATGCTCAGGAGCAGCTTGTCACAAGGATCCCTCATACCAAATTTCACTGAAATCCATCTACACACTGCTGAGTTGTCACTGCAGACAGATGGGGTGACACACAGATGGCGAGATGCATGGATGGGCAGATGCAAAGATGAACACATATATATACTTCCATTGTACTTGAGAGTGGGGGTATAAAAAATAATATTTAAAATAATAAATTTTGATATTGTCTGCAATGTGTAAATAGTTACCAGCCATTTCCTTTCTCGAAACTTACCTGCATACTGATCAGCTTTTGTTGAACTCTCTGCAGCATAAATCCCCTGTCCAAACATAGCTTGTGAATCAGATATTCTTGAATCCAGTCCACTAGTGTAAATAGCTTGCACCTTCTCTGGTTTTGTTCCATGGAAAAGATAATACTCATTTATCTCATGAAATATATCCTGTTTCAAAATACCCAAAGATCTTGAGGTAAGATTAGTTGTGATGGGTCCTTTACTGTTTGGAATCTTTTGAAGTGGAATAATTGTCTTCTTCACTGCAGCTTCTCTTAAAATATCTTGTCGACATGCTGCATACCTTTTATAAAGTGTTAAATTTTCAACTCTCTCGACCTTGCAGACTTTTATTCCTGTGTGTGTTAGGCCCACAGCATCCCTTCCATGGCCAACAAGCTTGCTGTCCCATGTTTTATTTACAAGCTCAGATATTGCCAAAAAAGTATTTTCTCCCACAGATGACAGTTTACAAGTCACTGAAGAGAATTTTGCTATAAGAGACTGTATTGTTGATTTGGAGTTGAAATGTTTCCAGTATGTTGGAGGTGTTATATCTTGCTGTGAAGCATCCAGTAAATAGTTCCCTGATGATTTCTGTCGATGACCATAATCTGGTGACAAATCCAATAAAATCTTATAAACACTGGATTTCACTTTAGCCACAACACTCTCTTCACCTTTCACTGATATCAATTTCTTTTGTTTTTCTGCAGAAGGAAAAAAAAGGTATGCTGCTAAACTTTGTTGTTAACATCTAGCACTGTGGTAGTGCAACAGGATTTTCTCCATTCACTTTGTAACTATGAATTTAACCAATGATATCTTGTTTAACGGAACTCACTACAACATGTATATTTGGTTAAACAAGGTATATTTGGTCAAACTATATTATGGGAAATATTTGCTGCTGAAAACTTTGGCATTTTGACATGAGTGTGCAGAGAGTTAACTCCTTGGAGGCAGCTGGCAGATATTCCCACCAAGGACAGGATTTTGCTTGCCAATGAAATAAGTATAATTTGGCCATCTTTAATGCATGCGATTCCCACCCTGTCAATTGAATAGATTTTTCTCCTATTATCTCTTGAGTTAAATTTAGATGAATTTTTATCAAATCTAGTCATGGCTGCTTCATAGCAGCCAGGACTAGATTTGATAAAAAATATCTTGAAAATACACAGCGCGTTAAGAGCTATACTAGACTGAGAATTTTGAGTAAGTGTCAATGGAATAAGAACATCTTGTGTTAATGTTTCATTTTCTTTTTAATGACCTTCAAACAAATTGCCCATTTTTGTACCAACCTCAACTGATAATACTGATAGTATTAAGACATATTTCTAGAGATGTCCATTGCAATGATAGTACATTGTCTTCTATAAATTGAATAGATATTCTGACAGTGTAAGAAAATAACAACAATAAGAGTATTCAATTTACAGGAATATGATCCTTTTCTAGTGTTCCATTCATGAAACGAGCATTCATTTTATTGTATCTTTCGAGAAACAAGTGAAGTGCATCAATTTTACATAATGTCAGATCAATGCAGAGAAAATCTGAAACAAAAAGTGTCAAAGCATCTCTGAGATACAGGTGGTAACTGTACACAAAAAACACAATATATACAAATATGAATGAAAAAAGCTTAAGTTAGTCTAATTTGCAAAACTTATGTAAGAGAAAAAAACCTGTAAGATATGTTATTTATCTTATGCTGCTACACCTCCATACCAAAAATTATTGAAATTGGAAAGGTCCTTTAGACTTCTAGGAAGAAAAATAAATACCTGCAATTTCCAACAAAAATGGACGACAATAATGCTGTGCGGTATACCAAATTTTCAGTATGCATTTAGTATTATAGGAATACCGAAAACCATACCAAAACCAAATCAAAATACCGCTTATTTCGGTATTTACATTTTTCGGCGAAATTGACGGAAAGTCAACTCATCAAGGTGGATTGTAAATCTAAAAGCCTGTGGGCGCATATTTTCATCGAATCGAAATGAGAACTTTGTAAGCAACAGGTAGCAGCACGTCAGAGAAAGAAATAAAAAAGTGTCGGCAGAAAAACGAAAAGTGGCAAGTTGTCAACTTGGTACTTCCGTTTCTGAAGAAATACGGCCCGGTTCCTGTGTTTCCAACATTCTGGCTGATTCAATATATTTTCGAGAAATTACTGTGCGATTTATTCACACGGGACATTGGGGGTTGGGTGGTTGACTGGTTGATATTTGGTTGGAAATAATCCACGGGTTTTGAAAATTAAATACGTTGACAACTTGACATACAAACCTAATACTGCCGGTGGTTATCGTCTCCGCGATTTTTTTTATGGCATTTCAATTCAGCATTAATATTTCAAGTTGCAGATACCTTTAACAACTGATCATTCTATTAAAATACAAGCCCCCAAACTTTAACACCTGACCATCTGTTTTATATTCTTTCGAATAGATAATTTATACTGCACACTAGAGTACATGGGAAAGACGTGATTGACCTTAATTTTCAGGCACATTAAAAACAATGTTCGGAAGCCAACAGGTGAAATCAGATTTAGGATTATCTCTGCGATTTTTTTTATGGCATTTCAATTCAGCATTAATATTTTAAGTTGCAGAGACCTTTAACAACTGATCATGCTATTAAAATACAAGCTCCCAAACTTTAACACCTGACATCCGTTTTATATTCTTTCGAATAGATAATTTATACTGCACACTAGCATACATGGGAAAGACGTGATTGACCTGACCTTAATTTTAAGGCACATTAAAAACAATGTACGGAAGCCAACAGGTGACATCAGATTTAGCATTATCAAAGTTCATTTGGTCGATCGAGGCACAGCAAATGCTTTGAAAAGATTTGCTGTTATTAGTAAATAATCAATTTGTACATTTTTTTTTCATGAAAAATGAAAATTTATCTTAATTTATCGTGGAAAACCACAGATTCTCTGGAATTTTCAGAAACGTGTACGAGGCCAAGAACCAGAAGTGAAGTTAATGAACACTGATAGCGTGATTCCACTCAAAATCTCCTATAACTGCAACTAGGTGAATGTCATCAAACATATTATTCTATATGTTTATCAAGGATGAACTCAAACAATGAAAGGTGGATGAAACCATGTCATTGACGCATTGCATGATTGTACAATGTTTTCACAACTGGGATTATCATACAGAGATTAATTACAGTTGAATTACTTCAATTTACTTGTTTATTTGTGCTGATACTGGATACTGGATTCACTGGATAAAGGACATCAATCTTGTTGGCACTTTGAAAGATAAGGGGGGTGGGGGGGGGGGGGGGGGGGGGGAGCAGACGATGAGTGCTACTGCCAGTGAAAACTGATTGAAAAGCCCTGAAGTTGAAGATCATATATGTTTCTTCTACCCAATTGAATGGGGGAAGGACATGGTACATGTATGAAGGACAAAGAGACAACTGATTAGCTTGGCAAGTTATTTAATGAATCACTCGATGCAGTGTGATGATTCACAATGAATGGAGTGATTCATTAAATAAGTTGCTAGACAAATCAGTTATCACAGTAACTTGTCAAGTTCATTAGACGTCAGCGCTTAACCTGTTAAGTTTCTATATGATTAAATGTTGGGAAATTGGGTCAGTTTGTGACTATTTTCAGTGTTCTATGCATATACTGAATACCGTACCAAAACCAAGGTATTTACCCAAAAAATACCGATATTGATACCGAACCTGAAATTTCAATACCGCACAGCTCTAGATGACAGTTGGCCATCTCGAATTTTAGTCAAAAAAACATTGATGCATGTTATCTTTCCATATTGTTTGATTAATGTTGATAATTTGAAATGCCAATATTCAACCATCCTGGAGATACAGGTGGTAACAGGGCACACCAACATAATTTGAACAAAAATAGCTGAAAAACGCTTAAGTTTGTCTAATTTGCATTATTTATACACAAAAAACACCCTGCATATGTTGTTTATCTTATGCTGCTACACCTCCATACCAAAAATTATTGAAATTGGAAAGGGCATTTAGAAGTTCTAGGCAGAAAACTAATTACAAGCAATTTCCAATAAAAATGGCTGTCAGTCGGCTATCTTGAATTAAAAAAAAAAAATGACGTGCGTCATCTTTCCAGAATGCCTGATTAATGTTGAAAATTTGCAACGTCAACATTAAACCATCTCGAAGATAAAGGTGGTAACAGGACACATTAACATAATATATACAAAAATGGCTGAAAAAAGTTTAAGTTTGTCTAATTTGCATAATTTATGTGCAAGAAAAAACCTGAATGATGTTATTTATCTTATGCTGCTTCACCTTCGTACTAAAAATTACTGAAATCAGAAATGTCGTTTAGAAGTTTAGGCAGAAACCTAATTACACACAATTTGCAATAAAAATGGCTGCCAGTCGGCCATCTTGAATGTTTTTTACCAAACAAAATGGATGTTCGGCATTTTGCCATAATGTCTGATTAATGTTGAAAATTTGAAATGCCAACATTCAACCATCATAGAGATACAGATGGTAACAGGATACACCAACATAATATAAACAAAAATAGCTGAAAAATGCTTAAATTCTTCTAATTTGCATTATTTATACACAAAAAAAACCCCTGTATGATATGTTGTTTATCTTATGCTGCTACACCACACCAAAAATTATTGAAATTGGAAAGGTCATTTAGAAGTTCTAGGCAGAAAACAAATTACTTGCAATTTCCAACAAAAATGGCCGACAGTTAGCCATCTTGAATTTAAAAAAAACAAAACAAATTGATGTGCGTCATCTTTGCATTAGGTCTGATTAATGTTGAAAATTTGAAATGTCAACATTAAACCATCTCAGAGATACAGTTGGTAACAGGACATATCAACATAATATATAAATAAATGGCTGAAAAAAGCTTAAGTTTGTCTAATTTTCATAATTTATGCACAAGAAAAAAACCTGTATGATACAGTATGATATATTATTTATTCAACTATCTCGGCGATACAGGGGGTGATAGGTAAGAGGGACAGACAGACTGACAAATGAACAGACAGAGTGTAATCCATAAGTCCCTTTCATGGTGAAACTGTGGGGGACTAATAAAAGCAACTGCTTTCCACAGTGGGGAGGAGGGGACTTGTAGACTGCATGTTTCGTACCTTTGCTTTTGTAAATACTTTTGAGTTCAACTCAGTGGGCCTCAACAGTTTGTTTCAAATTTGAGGTGAAATTAAAACAAAATCAGGTGACTTTAAATTGCATCTTGAGTTATGATCATGACATGATGTAAAGACAACAAATGTTTCTGATTGTGGGTGTAAAGCACATGGCGTGGGATGGGTAACAGGTTACTAATTTTACATCAGTGCATGAAATGTGTTCTTTTTCATTGTGATCCAATAAACAATGCAAGTCTTGCCGTTTTACTTGACAAGATCGCTGGGACATTGCTGAAGATGGAATGCTTCAAAAATAGAGCATGTCCATATATTGAAAACTTACTAGTTCACTTTTTTAATCAACTGTTATATTTTTAGTAACATGTTTCAGTCAGGGGAAACCTATGATCAGTTATGTCCACATTTTTCACTGTTTTTGAGTTTATCAGAATTTTTCTTCTTTTTTTTTTTGCAAACAGACATGTGGCCATTTTGTTGTTAATTCGAAATGGAATTAAGTTTATACCAGTGTTTTTTAACCTCAGATTCTAAATAATTGAGCAGAATTTTGTGTCGGTCAACTCTAAGTTTGGGTTCGGTCATTGTCCTTGAGCTTATTTTGAGCCTTGTTTGAGAAGAATCTCATATAAAAATCTATAAAAATCTTCAGGCTCAGGGGGATATATCTTTTTTTTTTAAAACAAGAGGCCCCACGGGGCCTGAAGCGCTCATCTTGAACAGAACACAATAGAGAGCCCAAATATTAACCCAGGCTCTTGATTTGAACACAGTTGAATCTGACTTCCCTAGAGATGTTGTGTACCGAATATGAAAGCATTCAGACTGTTGGATCTGAAGAAGAGAATTTGGGCTACCATAGCGAGCCCAAATATTAACCTATGGATCTGATTTGAACAAAATTGAATCTGACCCCCCCAGAGATGTTGTATACCAAATGTGAAAGCATTCTGATGAGTGGATCTGAGGAAGAAGATTTTTGAAGAAATTCCCTCATATTGTACTAAGTTAAATTTCATGTTCCCATATGGAGCCCAAATTTTAACCTAGGCACTCGAATTGAACAACCTGGAATCTGACCCCCGTAGAGATGTTGTATACCAAATATAAAAGCATTCCAACTGGTGGATCTGAAGAAGAAGATTTTTAAAGAAATTTCCTCATAATGGAAGTAAAAATTTGGGCTACCATAGTGAGCCCAAATATACACCTAAGGATCTGATTTGAACAAACTTGAATTTGACCCCCTTAGAGATGTTGCATACCAAATATGAAAGCATTCTGACTGGTGGATGTAAAGAAGAAGATTTTTTTAAATTACCCTCCATATTGAACAAAGATAAAATTTGGGCTTCCATAGGAAGCCCAAATGTTAACCTAGGGACTTGGTTTGAACAAACTTGATAGGGACTTGGTTTGAACAAACTTGAATCTGACCCTCATAACAATGATGTATACCAAACATTAAAAGATTCTGACTGGTGGTTCTGAAGAAGAAGATTTTTAAAGAATATTCCCCATATTACCCTATGTTAAAACTTCGGGCTCCTGTAGAGAGCCCAAATATGAACCCATGAGCTTTATTTCAACAAACTTTTATCGGACCTCCCCCCCTTCCCCCACCCCCCCCCCCCCCCCCTCACGAACTTTGTTTGAACAAACTTGATTCTACACCTCATTTGGAAGCTCCATAGCAAATATCAAGTCATTGTACACACTGGTTCTTGAGAAGAAGATTTTAAAAATATTTTGGAGCATTTTCCCCCACTCCCTCCCTATGGGGCTGGGCATGCTGAGTTGAGCAAAATGAAATGCCCCTTTGGGACCATCACTCACACAAACTTTCACTTGAATTGGCCCAGTGGCTTTGGTGGAGAAGACCAAAACATGGTGTTGACGGACGACGGACAGAGAGCGATGAGATTAGCTCAGCTTGACTTTGTCAAGATGAGCTAAAAAATATTTATTGGATTTAATGCCATTTTCAACAGCTAAGGTCACCTTTGGTTGGAGTAAAATATCTTTGTTAAAATTGTCACAAATTGAAAACTTGGGAATATGTGCATGTTCACTTGTTAGTGGTCATGTTACAGGAATTTCTTTCAAATAGTCTCATAATGTAGGAGAAGTTGTAAACACAAGAATCTCACATAGAAATCTATAACAGACCCGAGCTCAAGGGGACATAATTTGGTTAAGATCATTGCAGATTGAAAATTGTGGAACATGTGCATGACGACTTGTTAATGGTAATGTTTGAGAGGTTCTACTGAAATCAGTTCATATATGCAGAAGTTGCTCACTCTTGAATTTCAGACATATGTCTTCATGGTGATGACAATATTACAGGGGGGAAAATGTATACAAGTATCTGGAGCAGAAGTTCGTGCGATGGTTTTTCAATGTTCTCTCCACTGGCCATATTTTTAAACCTGTGGCCCCATGACACATTTTAATTTGATGCGGCCTTACAAAGATGTTATAGTTCAAACATGGAAGCATTTGAAGCAGTAGCCCAGGATAAGGTTTTATATTGTTTTCCCCATTACTCACAATTTCAGACTCTGAGGGCCCCTTTTCATTTTTAAATATGGCTACAGGGGCTTAATTTGAACAAACCTGTAAATCATCCCTATCTTACAAGATTTTTATGTATCAAACGTGGATGTATTTTGAGCAGTGGTTTTTGTAAAAATACAAGTTTTTAATGTATTCTTGATTGCCAATATTGTTAAATCCTGGAGGCCCCATGACATCCCTTATTTTGATGCCAGGGGCACAATTTGAACAAACTTGTAACTTATTCTTAAAAATATGTTATGTATCAAACACGGAAGCATATGGTACAACTATTTGGTAGAAGTTGGGGTTTTTTTCATTACTCAGTGTTAAAATTTGCGGAGTCCAATGGCAGTCTAAATATGCCCCCTTACAATACTACGTATACAGGTCTTTGTCAGAGTACACAGCCCCATTTACCCTATCTGAATTTTATGTGCCTGCGCCACAGGCGAAGGATGCATAAACTTCTGACAGGATACATCAGACTGGTCATTCTTAAAAATACTGGAGGGCTGAAAATCTCACCCCTTGCATGGCAATTAGCTCTCAAGCTTATAAAAGCTAATAGTGGCAAATGGTGTTTTACTATTAATGAATTCTGCCTAGTGGGCTTTGTACATTTTATTTGATGCATCTAATAGAGTAGTCTCTATGAGACAGCTACACTGCTCCTCCAAGCCTCAGCAAGTCCCAGAGGTGTGGGAGGGGATAGTGTAGCCGTCTTGCAGAGTCCACTAACATAGCACAGATCTGAGAAGACATGGGTTTTAGAGATAGGATGTTATGGTAATCATTATTTTCAAAGGCCAGGAAGGTCAGTTTTTGCTCTCCTAAATTTTTTTAAGGTGAGCAGTAGGCAAGCGAATAAATCGTTCTCCTGAAAATGCGAGGCCTGGTACATGTGGCGGTGTACACAGCCAAAGACTCATATAATGAATTTGTCATACTGGAAAGCTTCCTTCCTTGTATCCCCAAGAAAAGTATAATGTAGACCTATTTATCACCTCACTCTGTTGAATAATGCTCAAAGAGGGTGATTGGCTTTTTATTACTCAAGTATTCACAAAACATTTCAGCTGCTGAGTATTATTATTCTTTATGGCAGCTATCACTTATTTCAGGCTGCATTATTCACAAATATTTTCATGTTTACTTGATTCTGTACATTTCAAAGCATACGTAACTTTATTTTCGGAAGTAATCATCTTCTCAGTTCAATTTTCAAGTGGGAATAATCCCTATTGAATAAGCAAAACATCGCATGATTTTAAGTACTTCAGCAAACCACAAACATGGCTGTAGGTAGCCTGGCAAGGTAACCAATCACAATACAATATTCTTGCAGTATAACAAAGCTGATTCACATCTAGCTTGGAAGTTTTCAGAGCAGAGGTTTGGGAAATCTGAATGACTCGTTACAAATATAATATATATCAAAGATGGGAGCTTCAGGAACAGAGGTTTAGGAAAATGAAGATTTTTTATAATGTTTTCTCCTTTTTCAATAGTGTTAAAACCTAGGGAATATGAATCTAAATTTGATACCAATGGCAGAATTATTAGAAACTTGTAATTCATTCTTGCAGTACAAAGATTGATTGTCGAAACAGATGGCTTTAAAAACTGTAATCAATCCCTTCATTGTGCAAACAAGTCAAGAAAGGAAGGAATATTGTAAGATAAATTGGTTATTACCATCCAAGGATTCTTTTAGGCATCTGTAGGTCTGAATATGGGACCCTTTCCCATTGGCATTTTAGCATAATTTTTCCCAATTCAAAACAAAATTTTCCCAATTTCAGTTCTCATTCCAAAAAATTATAATTCTTCTTTAATTCTTGAAGGTCAAATTTTGACTTGCATCACTTTTTACAGCAACAAAACAGGAGCCTCAACAGACAGTTTTTAGATGCATTTGCAAGTTACATTCCAAGAACCCTGTCAGTTGTTTCCAAGTAAATCTTGGCTGCCTACAAGGGCAGCCAAGACTTGCCTAGACACAACTGCAATGCCACGGAAAGCAGATTACAGCATAAATATCTTCATCATTTAATCTTATAAGAGCAATTTATTCAATCGAGATAACAGAGACTGATCGATCATTATTTGATGCAACTGTTTCCTATAAAACATACTACATCAGGCCATGAAATTTCAAAAATTTACGGAACCCATTTTTCGTTCGCGTGTTTTGGGCTTGCGTAACCCATTGTTTCGTTCACGTTAATTATTTTTGCGTAACCAATTGGTTACGCAAAAGGTTATGTGATTAAAACAAGATATGAGATGAAATATTGAGTGGTTGACATAAGTTGTACAGGTTTATGCTTATACCAATATGGTAAAACCATTAAGAAACAAAGTATTTAAAGGGATTAGTATTCATTGTAATAAATTAGAGCAATAATGAATAGTGACATAGAAGCCATTCCGCAATCAATGAATATTACATGTGACTGGAGCCTTCCTTTGCTGACATAGACAATACCAGTGGCTGGTGTTGTCAATGTCAGCAAAGGAAGGCTCGAGTCAGTATAAGATTCTTTCGCTGATAAACATCAATGGATGCAATACCTCAGGACTGGGGCTGAGAAAATATTGACAGGTCACCGAAAAATTACCAAAAAATTGAAGTCTATTAGTGAAACAAACCATAGGTGTTCCATGCCCATGCCATTTTGGCCCACATAAAATGTTTAACGTTAGATCAAGTTATTTTTTGAATATTTTTCTGCATTTCCATATCAACGCCACTGCAAATACTATTTAAGTCCAAATTCTAAAATTAGTGTCTTTAATCTCAACCTCTACATCCCTTTGTTTGATCCATAAGATATGAAGAAAAAAAAACTGAGGCGAATTCGCACGCAACATTGAGGGGGAAAACATGCTGAATGTACACCAATATGAAATAGAACACAACCACGGAAAAACCCACAATGGTTGATATGTTTTGTGCTTTTGTGCTGTCAGTTTCTATACTTACATGATGTCCGTGAAAATAAATGTTGAAATGTTGTGTTTAGAATCGCATGTGTAATATACAGTACTATATAAGTTCAAGCAACAGGACAAACTACCACTTCTACTTCATACTCATTCATTGTATTTCTTATCTGGCGATCAGGGTACCACGGCACACTGACACATCAATGAACAACAAAAAATTTGGACTATAAAATTTCGTTCATGTCATATTTTTTGCGTGAACGAAACATCGTTCGGGGGTTTTTGGATTTGCGTAACCATCCCGCGAACGAAACGATCATTCGCGTGAAATTTCGTGGCCTGCTACATGTACTGTACATGTAGTAGCTTCTGTATGAATGGTCTAGTTCAAATAGCTTCTGTATTAATGTTCTCAGTTCAAAATGAAGGTAACATTTCTTATTCTTTGTGTGTTTCTTCTCCTAAACAAATTCCCAACTGGAGCCTTCATGACACAAATTTTTCCCAATTGCATAGGCCCCAGACTCTTTCCCAAAGTGGGTAGAAGAATTCCTGCCACCATGTGTATTTCCGATATTTATATATGCATAGAGACAGGGTCTCAACTTCAATACACCATCTCAGAAACCCACATGGTGGTAATAACCTATATTTATGAATAGGATAACAAATTCATTTTTACATGCTGTGAAATGAGCTGAATATTAATGAAATATATCTTCTCTGATTGCCATTTTCAAGGGTTTTCAAGGGCGGTACCAGCCTGCACAGACTTGCCATGTCTTTGGAAGGCTGATTTCGAAATTCCTGGACTTTCATGAAATTGAAAGAGATACCGGAACCCCATTGAATGCCTACAATTTTTATCCAATGTGTTTCTGATAAAAATCAATGCATTTTAATGCATTTGGGCACCGTAATTATATGGGGCTATGCAACAGCTCATGTAACTAACTATTTTATAATGAAGAACATTATTGTATACAGTCCTCTAACATCTTGCATGCTGCTGGCGGATATTCCTGTCCAGGGCACGAAAACTCTTCCCACTATAACAAGTATAATTGGGGCACATTTAATCAAATTTCTCCCATATAAATTGAATGAAATTTTTTAGTAATGATTTCTTGCATTAAATTTAGATAATTTTTTTTTTCAAATCTAGTCATGGCTGCTGTAAGGCAGCCATGACTAGATATGATTAAAAATATCTTGAAAATACTCAGCGGGTTGAAAGTTAAGCCAGTGTGGGTTCCTACTGGGCTAATTATATTCTGTATGTGGCTATGCTACTACTCATGTAACTTACTTATAATGATAAGAACATTATTATGTACAGACAATCCTTTGATCTTCTCTTCAGCTTTAGGATGTAAAAAACATATCTTGTCCTCACAAATTTTTTCCTTGAAGAGGAAGGTTGCTTTCAATTCTTTTATAAGAGTCAATTTCACTTGTACACATCTTTGTTCATTCTTTGCGTAGAGTCGAACTGAATTGTGGCTTTTAATGGGTGCACTCTGATATCCATAAACTATTTGGTCGTCTGAAGTCTTAGCATCAGAGGATAAATTCACGACTGAAGTTTCATCCAAAGTGTCAAAATCTGTAAATAATATTGAAAATAATCACACAAGGCCCAATAAAGTTGATATCTGTATCTCAAGCACCAATTCATGGACATTTTAACAAGAATTAGCCAGGGTGGTAGCATGGGTGCAGATGCTTTTTATGTTAATACAGATAAATTAAAATTTTATACCTAATTTTATTTCTTATTGCACTTACCAAAATAACAGGACTGCCTACTCTTCTTTCTTTCTCTTGGGTGATAAAGAGAGCAAATTTTGGAGAATCATAATAAAAAACATTTAGGAGATTTAACATAGTCAAGATAAAATTTACGCCAAATCAAGTTCATCAGATGCCAATTTTAGTAGGTACACAAAAACCTGCAAGCTGGCATCCTACAAAGAACAATCACCTACTGTCCAATTCCAGTCAGCCAAGCAGAAAGAAAATTTCTGAATTTTCAAAAGACAATGATGCATGCATACATGGGAGTGGGGAGGCAAGCACAAATAAATGACAATTTATATTGGCGGGAAGGGCACTATTTTTGTGTTACTTTGTTAAGTATATTTATTTATTTATTGGTGTTTAAGGTCATCTACATCCAAAATTTTATTTGATTCAGTCATCAAAAACTAAAGTTATCAGGAAACAAAAAAAAGAAGAATTTTCAAAGTCAAATTTGAACTTGACCTGTATTTTATGTTGATACACTTACATACCAAATTTAATTTGATTTGGCTCAAGTTATCAGGAAACCAAATAAACTGAATTTTCGAAGTTGAAAAAGGGGCATATAACTCTGGCAAAAAATTATCTGATTGCACTGCTATTCTAACTTAACCTGTATTTTATGTTGATACACCTATATACCAAATTTCATTTGATTTGGCTAACTATAACTAAAGTTAGTATCGTGAAACCAAAGTGGGATGGACAGACTGATGGATGGATGGATGGATGGATGGATGGATGGATGGATGGATGGATGGATGGACTGATGCACAGACATGCTCCAGCTATTTTAATAGTCCCCCTAAACTTTTTTCAGGGAACAAAAATATGTGAAAGTGTTATTCGATTTCCAGATAATAACTTAAATCAACAATAAAGCCTGGCATGCTTTATAGTACCTGTTCCTAAAGGAAAATAGAATTTGATTTAGTTTGATTTGAGGTTAAAATATATGCCATATATGTTTAATATTTTTGTTTCAGTCAAATGGGAATGGCACAAAGACAGCCGTCGTGGCTATGCCATCTCCCTACAATACATTTATGTTTTCACATACTTTAACTGGTTGAGGGCTAGATTACTTTTGGTGGTCTGAATTTGTTATTCAACATTTGTTTCATTACAAATTGCTGGAGGGTGCCCAAGGTCACTCTCCAATAATGTGTAAGAAACAAATTTATATAAACAAAATATTAATTGTGTTTGACTGAATATGAGACATATGCCAGGAAAATGTTGGCTTTTGTCTGGTACCCTCAATTTTTTGAAAGCCCTGATGGTGGCTTCTAACACTCAACCAGTTAAGATGTATCAGAAATGCCAGCCCGCCCACCAACCCTGGCCTGTCTATGTCTATCTACCAGAAAATGGAATAAAACATTGTTAACAAGATGTACTGAGAAATAGTGCCAACACAATAGTTACAATTTCAACCAAGTAACAAAAAAGTAATTATCCATCCCGTGATGAGGGTTACCACCCCCACCTGGAATGGTAACAATGAAAATTAATCTTCCAAACAGAAAAGTATTTTTATATATCACAAAAGGGGAAAGAATGACACACAAAATTAAATGCCATATAAGCTAATGCTAGTGAAGAAAACAGGGTTCTAACATTGTGAGCAGTGATAATATTAAAAATCCTGTCCACCTGAGAGAGCCTTATGTAGGCTAAAAAGGTACGGGGGAATTACAGTAGGAAACCTTTTAACCTACCAGGAGGGTAATGTACATAAAACAAAAGGACATTATATACACACACAGCACCCCACCCCTCCTCCCCCGTGCTTCCAACAGAAAATCCACTGTGAGCTAAGGAAGAATAATACTAAATGTTAAACAGCATATAATATAGTCTTAATTGCCATCTATCCTTCTTCTGTTTCTAAACAAGAGGACCACCAAGCATGGGTAAATATGCCCATTAGCCATTTTGAGTTGTACCAACTTTGGTTGAGATCAATTAATCCAAACTGGAGTTATCATGCAGAAACCAAAAATGTTAATAGACGTTCGAATTCAAAGTTGCAAAAGGACCATAACTCATGTACAAAATAATTGGACGGAACCCATAATCGAACTTGGCCTGTATTACAAGCTGGGTAATACACATACTACCTTTGGTCGAGATCAAATAATCTAAACTGGAGTTATCAGTCGGAAACAAAAATGTTAATAGACAGTTGAATTCTAAGTCGAAAAAGGGCTGTAACTCATGTAAAAATAAATGGACAGAACCCATATTCGAACTTGGCCTGCATTACTAGCTGGGTAATACATATAGCAACTTAGGTTGAGATCAATTAATCCAAACTGGAGTTATCGGGTGGAAACCAAAAAGTTAACTGACAGACAGACTGATTATGTAATATGCCCGTTTTTTCAAACTGGCGTATAGAAAAGAATTAACATCAAACTGATAGAAAATGTGTCAAAGTGGACCACATACTAGGGCAGGACGAACATAGTGATGTCAGACAGGAACTGAATCAGGTATGTTTGAAGAAACTAGGGAGAAAATCCTGAAAGTATAGCAAAAGCCATTTCCAGCTGCAACCTTCTAATTATACAGATAAGAATTATCTGAAAGAAAAGTGCATAATCAGTAAAACAGGGGGGTGAGGGGGGGGGGGGGGGGTGGGTGGGTGGGGGAGAAAGGAACAAGCCTTGCCAAAACAGTAACAACAGTGAGACACATAACATTCTAACACGACGGCCATGAATCTTGAATAGAAAGGAACTGCCCTAATTTACTGAATAAACACGTCGACACTGGCGGATAAAAAATTTATTCCCAAGACAAAAATTAAACATTGTTACCTGAATTAGCATCCAAAACAACATAAACAAGAGCACCGCGTAGCGGGACAATATACACCTATTTTGTATTTTTGAAGGGTTGGGGTAAGGATGGGGGTGAGGGTGAAAATTGTTTGGACCAACCCCGTATTCGAACTTGACCTGTATTTTGTTGTGATTAAACAACATACCAAGTTTGGAACCAATTGGAAAACAAATAATAAAAGTTAACATCCGGAAACCAAATATTTGATGCATTCTATGTCCAACAAGGTCCATAATTCAGGGAAACTTCGAAGTTCGAACTGACCCCATATTTGAACTTGACCTGTCTTTTGTTTTGATTAAACCACATACCAAGTTTAGGAGTTAATCGAAAAAAAAATACTGAAGTTATCATCTGGAAACCAAAGGTTGATGAACGGACAGACCGTCGGATGGACAAATGGATGGACAAATGGACAGACAGACAGATTGATTCCATAATTCGACGGTTTTTCAACAGGTGCATAAAAAATCAGTTAGGCTATACTAAAGTTATAATCCAGAAAACACAAAATGCACAAATTCAAGAGGAATAACTCCGTAAAGGGTACATGCAATTTTGGACGAAAGTGAACTTGAGCTGTGCTTTGTGGTCATAAACAAAATCTGAGAATTTGAAACAAATTAGTCAAGGCAAACTAAAGTTATCATCCAGAAACCACATAATTCACAAATTTGCAATCATTCAAGGGGAATAACTATGGAACGGTACATGCGATTATGGCCAAAGGGGACCTTGAGAAGTGGTCAAAAACAAAATCTGAGAATTTGAAAAACATCGGTCAAGGCAAACTAAAGTTATCATCCGGAAATCACAAAATCCACAAATATGCAATCATTCAAGGGGAATAACTCTGGAAAGGTACATGCGATTGTGGTAAAAAGTGAACTTGAGCTGTATTTGTGGTCAAAAACAAAAAACTGAAAATTTGAAATAAATCGGTCAAGGCAAACTAAAGTTATCGTCCGGAAATGAAAAGTTGGGCTAAATTCCCATAAATAAAGGGCCATAACTCTACTGCAAACGGGCCGCTAGAAACGGAAATTGAACCCGTCCTGTATTTTGTCATACGAAATCCACATACCAAATTTAACTCAGCTCAATCCATTACAACTAAAGTTATTGTCCGGAAACGAAATGTGTCCATGGACGGACAGACAGACAGACGGGTGGAGAGACCATTCACATAATACATCCCGTTTTTCAAACGGGTGTATAAAATCAACATCTGAAAAATTTGGTGTCAATCCGTCAAGGCATTTGGCTTTAAATGAACGGAAACCGATTTTTTTCAAAAACTGTGTTTTCAAAGGGCCATAACTCTGCGGCAGATGGACTGAGAAACACCAATATCGAACTTGACTTGTATTTTATTGCTACAAACAACATCTGAAAGTTTGATGTTGATCCATCAAGGCATTTGACTTTAAATGAAGGGAAACCAATTTTTTTCAAAAGATTGTGTTTTCAAAGAGCCATAACTCTGCAGTGGATGGACTGAGAAACACCAATATTGAACTTGACCTGTATTTCATTGCTAAAAACAACATCTGAAAAATTTGGTGTCAATCCGTCAAGGCGTTCTGCTTTAAATGAACGGAAAGAATTTTTTTAGAAAAATTGTGTTTTCAAAGGGCCATATCTCTGCAGCAGATGGACTGAGAAACACCAATATCGAACTTGACCTGTATTTTAATGCTAAAAACAACTTCTGAAAGTTTGATGTCAATCCGTCAAGGCATTCGACTTTAAATGAATGGAAACCAAATTGTTTATGAACAGACAGATGGACAGACTGATAACATAATACGACCGTTTTTTAAACGGGTGTATAAAAAGGAGCCAAAGTTGACCCCAAAACAACAAAAAATCCAGATGTACCAAAGAAAACATAGTTCATTCAGAATATGTAGATACTCCCTGTAGAATAGGATAGTGGCAGTCACCCTACCATCTAAATCGGGCTGCCAATGAGATGCCTGAAGTAAAAGAATCCTGTTTGAGGCCAGAGTGACTTGAAGTAAGGTCTGATACGCATAGATTCCAATCCAAAAGGAAGGAGTTAATAGACGGAATCCAAAAGTATAGTCCGAACTGTAGGCAAACAAACCTCACAGTGATAAATGAGGGATAAATTCATCAAGTGCAGTAAGGTTAGATCCTTGGACCATCGACCATATGTTAGTAGATAATTACGAATCAGCATGGCTCCTCAACAGAAATCATTGGTGCCTGCTGTGATAAATCGATCTGAGAATGCAAAAAACAGAGAATATCTGAACAAGAGCACACATATCTCTGAAGCAATACAATGTCCCCTACCGGACTAATGAGCATTAATAATTATACAAATGTTATAACCAAGATGTGATCAGCATGAATTCCGTTGAGGCGTTTTCCAAAAAAGTCTGGAAAACTGATATTTTGGCACTTTTCCATATTTCCAAGGGCCATAACTCACACAAGAATAATGCAATCAGCATGAAACTCAAACTTGATCTGTAAGTCATCGTTCTATAGTAGGTTACCAAAAATGAAATCATTCCGTTGAAGCGTTTCCAAAAAAAGTCCGGAAAACTGATATTTTGACGCTTTTCCATATTTCCAAGGGCCATAACACACACAAGAATAATGTAATCAGCATGAAACTCAAACTTGATCTGTAAGTCATCGTTCTATAGTAGTTTACCAAAAATGAAATCATTCCGTTGAAGCGTTTCCAAAAAAACTTCGAAAAACTGATATTTTGGTGCTTTTCCTTATTTCCAAGGGCCATAACTAACACAAGAATAATGCATTCAGCATGAAACTCAAACTTGATCTGTAAGTCATCGTTCTATAGTAGTTTACCAAAAATGAAATCATTCCGTTGAAGCGTTTCCAAAAAAACTCCGGAAAACTAAAGTGTGACTGACAGACGGACAGACTGACAGACAGACAGAGTGCAAACCCATAGTACCCACCGGTGATGCCGGTAGAGGACTAATAACTGAAAGGTTCACTGATGACAGAAAGAGCAAACAGACCTGTGACGATACAATTGTTATTATCAAAAACAATATGATCAATGACAGGATGAGGAGGTGACACCAGAGGAACTGGCAGTGCTATTAGATTCCTTTAAAGAAAAAGATTTGAGAATGGAATTCACTGGGAAACACATCTGTTAGATTAGACACCGCAAATGGTGCAAATAAAAGCCGTATGACATCTGTTGCAAGAAAAAAAGAGTCTGTCAGGCTGTAATCTAGATGCTGCTTCCGCTGGCAGCTATCAGAAGTTGCAACACAAGGCATCTTGGACACAGGAACCTGAAAATACAAGCATACAGGTTAGGTTACACGTGTGACAGAGACAAAGTGAAACCGAAATCATGAATATTCTGGAAAAACATAATTATGTCTTACAGTATCTAAGCCTACCTACGCCCCCTAGGTAGGCTTAGATACTGTAAGGGGGTGGGGTGGGGGGTGGGAGGGGGTGGGGTACAAGTTACGTAAAAAAACTGAGATTATTAACAATGTAGAGGGGAAAAAATAATTCCTTCACAAATATCATTGTCAGCACTGCACCCACAGTGTTAGAGGCATAGACTTTACAGCCATTGTGGAGAGAAAACAGATGATGACATTGGTCATGCAAGAAACACATCACAGTGAAGGATGGAGGTGAGGAGATCTACAGAAAAGGAGTTAACACCTATGTAAATGCATAAAATCCCCCATCTCATCCAAGCATCCGAAGGATGTGCTGGATGTGGGAGATTTTGAATACAAGCCTGTAGGCTTGGAGGATGTAACAATGGCATATTGTCTCGCACGGGATAGTCGTTCCACCTCATTTCAAAGAAACAAAAGAACAACGGAGATGCACACTGTAAAGGCAATACTCAGGTGTGGAGAAGTGTCTCTTTAAAGCATACCATATTCAATGATGAAGCAGACGCTGCCTTCTAGGGTGTGGCAAGAAGATATATTGACCATATATGTTTGAAAGAAACATAAGGTGGTTGTTACATCCTCCAAGCCCACAGGCTTGCATTCAAAGAATCTCCCACACCCAGCACATCCTTCGGATGCTTGGATGAGGTGGGGGATTCTTTTCCATAAAGCCTTCCATCTTTGTCGGATGTAACACTGGCATGATTTCAAAGCCTTTAGCATTGAATATGATTCACTGAAAGCCCCCATGATAAACATGAATAAGAATGGTAAAGTAGTATGGAGTTTAAGATCACTGATAAATGAGTGTGCTCAAGTTCCTCTGATCAGGCATAACACGTCCCGTTATGGAAAAGAGTCTCCATGAAACATTCATATAACATGTTGAAGAGTCATCGTCAGTGTGAACAAATGTCACCACAAAAGTCTATGAGTTTATAAATCAAAAAATGTCAATTACTTTCAGGACACAGAACCAGCAAGCAACATGAATCAAGATAGAATAGATGTGGAAAGCGTATATATCATGTTGCGTATCTTGACCAACTGTTCAGAAATAAAAGCGATGAAAAGCATTAACTGGTATAGTGCTGGGAGCCCTTATTTGGGCTTTATTCTTTCGTGCAGGTACCCCAGCTTAAAGGCTTCATAATCTGTGGAATTGCTTCATATTATCTTTGAAGTGAAATTAAATAGTATGTGTGGATTTGCTGAGCTACAATTTATGGGAGAGTGCCTGTGACACTCTCCCATAATTTGTAACAAGGCAAAAATATGTGAACAAATTTTGACAACAAAAAATAATTTAGCACTCTACCAGTTAACAAATCGCCAATCTGCAGCCTTTATTACCTGATGCAAAGAAAATTCTTCCACATTGCAGCAGAAGTTGTAGCCCCACTATTGGAATGAACTTTGAAGGATTATTCCCCCCCTCACCCAAGCATCTTGGATGAGCAGGATGAGGGGAATTCTGTGAAGCATAAAACGAACATGTCAGAGGGATGAAATTGCATCGTCACCGATAGGGGGCACGCCAATCTCTATTAAAAGAGGTGAAAATGAGTGCTATGCACGAATGATTTTATGATCAGTTATTGTTGCCTGAGTATAAAACACTGGTTCATGATGAACAGAATGTCAATTTAAAGCCTATTGGAGGTTGGCAGTATGAAAAAATGGGTGGGTCCTTGTGACCCAAGCCTGGGGGGGGGGGGGGGGGGAGGCATCCCTCTGACATGTTCGTTTTATGCTTCACAGAATTCCCCTCATCCTGCTCACCCAAGATGCTTGGATGAGGGGAGGAATTCTGTTACACATAAAACTCACAGTCATTCGGGATGAAATTGCATAGTTTAAAGATGATGCCAACCAACAAATAATTTATGGAGTATTTTTTAATACAGAGTTAGCAAACGTTTTGTCAGGGTTAGCTAATGGAATATCTGATCTAAAATAAAATTTATAAAATGTTTCAGCAGAAGTCCAATTTGCTTTGGACAGAACGTTATTTAGTGAGATTCCAGCATGAAGGCAGCTGAGGTAGATGAAGCTCTCACTGAATGAGCCTTGTAAACTGAAATGTCGATGCCAGCATTTTTAAGAATATCACAAATCCATCTAGAGAGGGTGCTGGTGCAAATTGCAGAAAAGGTTTTGAAAGAAATAAACAATTTTGAACTTTTCCTTTTGTCTTTAGTTCTGTGGAGATATTCAGAAAGAACAGCAAGGACACATAAAGGTTCCTTTTCATATTTATAAAGATTTATTGAATTTTTATGACGTGACAGTTTGGTTGTTTTGAGATGATCAGTAATAAGAAAAATAACTTCTGAGTTTGTGATTCAAATATTTTTTATATCAAGAGCTGCAAGCTTTTGAACTCTTTGAGCAATGCATAAAGCAATAAGGGCTGCCAATTTCTTGGTGAATAATTTTAAGGACAGCGTTCCATGAGGATAAAGTGATTCTAGATAATGGAGTAAAGTAGAGACATACCAAGGTGTTGAATAACAAGGCTTTGGAGGGTGTTTGTTGAAAATTCCTTTTACAGTTCTGTTAACTAATTTGGAATCTGAAAAACTAATATTTGATAAGCTAAGCGTTTGATTTAACATTGATTGGTGAGAATTAATCACACTGTAAGATTTTCCTGAATAATCAAGGAATGCTAGATAATTAGCTAAATGTGTTTCAGATGGGTAAAGTGGATTAACCTTTCTTTCCTTACACCAAACAATCCATTTCCCCCAGGCATAATTATATGTTTTCTGAGTGGCTGGTTTCCATGAATGTAGGATGAGGTTGGCAGCTGATTTTGAAATGCCTCCTGACAGGAATTGATTCCAGAGACAAGACATCCGTCAAGTTGGAGTTTCCCTGCAAGGGGATGAATGCAGTCACTGTGTGGTAGTCTGAGAAGATATTCTGTTTTTGGAAGGAAAATAGGGTAATGACTGAGAATTCCGAGCAGTAGAGGATACCATGGTTGTGTACTCCAGACGGGAATTATGAGAAGAGCCAACCTTACTTTGTCTTCCTTTATTTTCATAATGATCTTCATGAGCAAACTGAAAGGAGGGAAAATATATGGAATTAGGTTTCCCCAATTTATAGTAAAAGCATCAACAAATTTTGCATAAGGATCATAATGCCAAGAAACATAATCTTGTAATTGACAATTCAATCTGGAAGCAAAGAGATCGATACAAGGAGAAATTTCCAATTGTTCACATAAAGTTTGATATATTTCTGAGTCAATCATCCATTCTGTATTATCACTGAATTGTCTAGATAATTTGTCAGCAACAATATTTTCTTTCCCTGGGAGGTGAACAGCTGAAACTTGGATTTCCCTGTCAAAACACCAAAGAAAAATTTCCTTAGTAACAAGAAACAAATTCATAACAGGGCCTCCCTTATTATTGATATAAGCTACTGCTGTGGAAGTATCGCTTCTAACACATATATGAATTGAAGAAAAATTGTGACATAAACTTCGGAGACCTAAGAAGATTGCCTTAAGCTCCAACAAATTAATATGCAAAGGAGATTCTGAAGAGGACCATCTGCCATTCGCATAACTGTTTTCAAGTGATGCACCCCATCCAAGATGTGAGGCATCAGTCACCAAATATAGAGATATATCTTTTGGCTGACAATCTTTTCCATTCTTTATTTTAATATTCTTAGTCCACCAGATAACCTCTTCCCTGGCTGCTGAAGACAGAAGAATTTCAGCATCAAAGTTACCTTGTGAGACTTGAAGCCCCTCAGTTTTTTCTTTATCCAAAAACCGATAAAATAATTCTCCCAAATTGATTGCCTTTAAAGCTGAAGTATAAAGGCCTATTACCCTAGCTAAAGTTCTGAGAGTAACCGGGCCTAAGAGTTGTTTTTTAGAATGAGAGATAATTTTTTCGATTTTTTCTTCTGAAAGAAAAATTTTGAATTTTCCAGAATCTATAATAAACCCAAGATATTGGATTTTTTGAGTGGGTGTGAGGCATGATTTTCCAAGGTTGATATTAAACCCTAGTCTTTCAAACATAGTCTTTAAGAACATGGTATTTTCCCTGCAAGTCTCCGGAGACTTGTGACAAATGAGAGAGTCGTCAATATAAAAGAAAGACTTTACACCTCTAGATCGGACAAATGAAAAAATCGGTTTTATCAATTTTGTGAAAATCCTTGGCGCCGACGCCAAACCAAAAGGGAGACAGCAAAACTCATATAAGGTATTATTCCAGAGGAACCTCAAATATTTTCTGTCATGTTCATGAATAGGGACACTGAAATAAGCATCTTTCAGATCAAGTGAAGTGAAAAATTCATTTTTCTCCAAAGATTTTAGGACAACATCAAGAGTCTCTTGTTTGAAATGATGAAATGCAATAAACAAATTGAGTTTTTTCAGATTTATGATAGGCCGAAAACCACCCGTTTTCTTTTCCCTGAGGAATAAATTGGAAATAAAGTGAGTGAGAACAGGAAACAATAGCCCCCTTTTTAATCATTTCATCAATTTCTTGTTGAATAATAGATTTTTCACAGGAGGTAAATGGCAGACAGTTGGGTGCTTTAAGTTGAAAGGGCCTGGAAATAAATTCCAGTTTATGACCACAGACATTATTCAGAACCCATGAGTCCGAAGTAATAAATTTCAAATTTGACAGAAAATATTTGAGGGAGGCAGCCGAAGGATAGCTAATCACCTTTACTTGTCTGAAGGTTGGTGTTTGTGGAAACATTTTGGATTCCAGTTCTTTTTTGGTTGCCTGTTTTGGTAGCTGCTGTTGTGATTCTGATAATTTTGGTAATTGTGCCGTTTCTGAAATTGTGGTTTTCGGCTTTGCCCTAAAAAAGGCTTGCGACCAGTAAAAGAATCGTTGAAATTTTTGTTTGACGTTGTTTGTTGCACATTGCCAAGCTCTTTAATCTTTTTGCATATATCTTCTCCAAATAAAAAATTTGAGACTGGATTATCGGTAGAAAAAATTCCCTTGAAGGATGTGTGCATGATCGGTCTGAGTAAGTTGCGTCTAAACATGGACGACTCAAACATGGCATTACCAGAAAGTGTCAGGTTATCAACAAGAGCTTTCCTAACAATGTTTAGATCTGGGTTTTTCTTTCTGAGCTCTTCGGTAGCCTTTAAAGTGCAGCTGATTGCTGAGGCTGAAAGACGTTGAATTTTTTGTAATGTGCAATCTCTTGTGCGAAATTGACTGCTATGGATTTGAGCCCAAATCTCGGGGTTAACTTTTGGAGGATAACATTTCTCAGCATTTCCTGGAATAAGGTAATTCTCAAGTAATTTGTCGATATGACCTTTATCAGATGGTGTAGTGCAAGTATTTGACATGAAAGAAGCAAACTTATCGCTGATGTTTGGGCCAAGTTTGTACGAGGAAACTTGGGAAATTGAAGGAATAACAAACCATCTTCATCTAACATATCAGAAATGTCTGCAATGCTATTGTCAAAAAGCTCTTCGGCATGTGGGCCGGACCGCTGAGGGTTGGATTTACCAAGAACGTCATGACTTTCCTCAGTTTCATCGAGGTCAGAATTTTCATTGTCAACCGTGACTATGCGATTAGGACCCAGAGATTGTCTCTGAAGCGATTCCCTTGTAACTGTGTGTGGTTTATCGAAACCCTCATCGGGTTTCCCCGAAGCTAATTTTTCTTGAGAAGTCTTAGACTTGGATGACTTTGAATAATAATAATCCAATAGCAATTATAATAAAATTACGTTGTCTTAACTTCTGGGCAAAACTTGTTTCAGGCAAGGCCAGCAAAATTTCTGTCCTCCTTTATTCACACTTATTTAATAGACATGTTTCGGGAACATACTCAAGTCCTTGGATTTTAAATATTATCTCACTCCTAAATAATATGGGCATGTCTGATATATGGATTAAGCAGCACATATTGAATAGAAAGTGGTTTGACCTCACCATAAAACAAAGATTGTTCGATATTTATGAACAAGATTGGAGGGCAACTTTAAATAGCTCCATCAAATATGAGTTTTACTCCCTGATAAAGCCAAAATTCTTCATAGAGGAATACCTAAAAAGGCTCCCAAAGTCCCTTGCTACCCCACTTCTTCAATTCAGAGTAAAAAAACCACAGACTCCCAATCGAAACAGGCAGTTGGCGATCTATTGATAGATCTTTAAGAAAATGTGACCTTTGTAATAGTGAGATCGGCGATGAATACCACTATATACTTGTATGCGAAAAGTTAAAAGAATTACGGCGTCTGTACATCAAAAAGTACTTTTATTGCCGTCCCAATATGTACAAGCTCCAAATGTTATTTGACAATGAAAATCCCAAGATAATAAAAAACCTTGCTAAGTTTATCAAAACAATCAAATCAGTTTTGAAACCTCACCGAGGCTGACTACATTTGCTCTTATCTTACCTAATTAGGATGTCTGTAAGTTGGAATTGGTTCATCGGAATTTGTTTTATTGGGAATTGCTGGACAGTGCCTAAATGCACTCTGTAGTAGTTCTTGATGGAACAGATCTGGATGGATAGTACTAAACATATACCATAGCAAAGTACCGTTACAAAAATTACATACATTAGAAAAAAATAAAAAGTCTTATGAAGCTCAACACAAACCTAAAATCAGTTCTGAAACCTTCTTGAGGCTGACCTCATGTCCCTATTTGCCCTGAATATTGACAAAACATGATTGGCGGGCTGGGGCTGGAGTATACTTGGAAGTTGGAATTTGTTCAGTGAGACTTGTGTTGTTAGGGATTATTGGAGAGTGACTGATGATACTTGCCAGAGGTTTTGGATATGTCAATTGTAAATGAGCACATGCTATTGTATGGTCCCTTGTTTTTGTAGCAACGGCTTCCTGCACTCAGCCCATCAAAAAGGTACAACTCAGAAAAAAAAACCCGTAAAATATAGTACTATAATGATCGGCGTAATATAGCATTACTGATGGAAGAGGCCTCCTAGAAATGTTAGTACCCAGCTCGCTTGTGTCCTATAGTGTGATATACGCGGTGTCGGCGGGCCCCATGTACGGATCGAGCTTTGCTCGCACCAGACATGGAGGCCGGCGGCGACTGGTATGTCTGGGTGGTTCACCGGCGGACTGTTTTAGCCGATACTAAAGTCAATAATACACAAGGACAACATACTTCGATGTGTGTATTATGGTGTGTGTGAGAGAGAGGGAGTGGCGTGGAATGTGTGTGATTGTATGATGGTGATCGTGTGTTTGGGTGTTAAGGATACGAGTGTCGAGTGCATGACCGCATTAAAATAGAGACCTATCAGTTTTGCACATGACATCCCAGAGCTCTCGTCTTGTGCCAGACTGGCGCACTATTTGAACTTTCGGGTAAGGCGATACGAATGCCTTGCCATTTTCGCGTGCAAATGTTCTGGCATAAGGCGAGAAGTCCGACTCGGGTCGATGCCACGTGGGCTTAGATATATTAGGCACACTACATGCTCAGAACCCAATCAAATGCCAGTAATGTGCATAAAGTGCACCCCCCTTAGATCTTCCATTATATATTGACGTCCCTTTTCCGCACACAAGTTGACCAATATTAAGAGAAGGTTGGGCGGGGCGTACACTTGTTTTAGCGATCCATTATGTGCATGTATGAGTGTCGGTGGTGAGAGCGAGGGAGATAGAGAGAGGGCGAGAGTGAGAGAGAGAGAGAGAGAGAGAGGGGGGGGAGAGAGAGAGAGCTTGAGCTAAAATTGTTCATCTATTGTTTTTGTGGATGCATTGATACGTTCACCACCGTGGCTATGTTGCATATTAGCTTTATTGTTCTTATTTTTATGTATTTAACTGTAATCCCACTCACTTGGGCTACACAGGAGTTGAATAAACAGAAACAGGTAATAAGTCGAAATTGGGTGACTTTTCGAGCTTGCGCTCTTATTTACACTTACATTGAGTCTATTATTAATATGATTCACAGAATCGAGGAGTGTTGCGAGAATATCATTATTTCCTACCCCAGATATGTCCGAAGTGACTTTGTCACGGTGGACTTTGGATTTCTTTGCTTTAGATTTTTTCCCATTGACATGGGAAAGAGAACGCTTTGGAGGAAAGAGAAGCAGAATCCTTCTTCCGGTTGTCAAATGAAGAGTGCACAACTGCAGGAACGATAATTTTAGACACTACTTTCGATTTCGATACATAAGGATTTTTCCCTGAAGTTGTATGAAATGTCGAACCATCTTGTACATAGCCAGAAAAAGTACTATCTTCTGCATCTGAGGCGAAAATGTTAAGAAAGTCATCATTCAGGTTTAAAGGATCTTTAGGATTTGAATTAACACTGGCTAATTCTTCCCGATCAGAGGAGTCATGATGACTGTCGAATGAGTCTGCCGATGGACTTTTGTCCGGAGCAGAATCGAAATCACTCTGAAGATCTGACATTACAAAACCAACTGGAAAATTAACTGTAGTAACTCTGGCGCGCTCTCGATGACAAAAGACATTCTGTTCATCATGAACCAGCATTTTATACTCAGGCAACAATAACTGATCATAAAATCATTCGTGCATAGCACTCATTTTCACCTTTTTTAATAGAGATTGGTGCGCCCCCTATCGGCGACGATGCAATTTCATCCCGAATGACTGTGAGTTTTATGTGTAACAGAATTGGATGCCAGCTTTATACAAGAAGTTGGAAACCCACCATGCAAAAGTAGATGGTGTAACAGAATGTTTGAAAATAAATAAATTATCAGATTTTCTGATGTGTTGTGTCGTATAAATAAATTATCAGATGGTCTAATGTGTTGTGTTCTCTTTAAATATTCTTGCAATGAGGAAAAGACACAAAGTGGTTTATGATATTGAAATAATTTCACTGTAGCTAAAAGATGACCTGGTCAGGAGATATTTTGCAATGTGGAATTTGTAAAAATGACCTCATTAGTATGTACCTGCCTATCACGTAGTTGTAAAGAAACAAATGTCTGTGCTCTTTGGGGAGAGACCAGAGCCATTAAACATGCCAATTTCTTGGTCAATAATTGTAGTTTCATTTTCAGCAAAGAATATAATGTTGTGAGATAGGCTAGAACTTGCAAAACATCTCATGTTGCTGTACAGCGTGGTTTGGGAAGTTTACAATTACAAAACCCTTCATAAATCTAGATATTAGTAGTGAAGAGGTAAATTCCGATCTCTCAATGGAGATAAGTGTCTGAATCAACATACTTCTATGGGTAGTAATAACACTGTAAGATTTTTATAACCTGAGATCAGATAAATCATTATAATCCGAATTTCAGTTGACTGAAAGTGAATAATTTTGAGTCCAGTACATCACATACATTATTTTTGCCATGCAGAGCTGTGCGGTAGTGAAATTTCAGGTTCAGTATCAGTATTTTTCGAGAAAATACCTCGGTTTCGGTACGGTATTCGGTATATGCATGGAACACTAAAAATAGTTGCAAACTGATCTAATTTCCCAACATTCAACCATATAGTAACTTAACAGGTTCAGTGCTGACAGCTCATGAAGTTGACAAGTTACTGTGATAACCAATTAGTCTATCAAGTTATTTAATGAATCACTCGATTCATTGTGAATTGTCACACTGCATCGAGTGATTCATAAAATAACTTGCCAAGCTAATCAGTTGGCCTCTCTATCCTTCGTACATGTACCATGCCCCTCCCCCATTGAATCAGGTAGAAGACACATATATTTTCAACTTCAGGGCTTTTCAGTAAGTTTTCACTGGTAGTAACACTCTTGGTCAGACCCTGTCCCCCCTTATCTTTCAAAGTTGCAACAAGATTAATGTCCACTGTCCAGTGAATTCAGTGTCCAATATCCACACAAATATGCAAGTAAATTGGAGTAATTCAACTGTAATTAATCTCTCTATGGTAATCCCAGTTGTGAAAAGATTGCGCAATCATTGCCAATCATGCAATGTGTCAGTGACATGGTGTCATCCACCTTTCATTGTCATCCTTGATAAACACATAAAATAACATGTTTTATGACAAACACCAAGTTACAATTATTGGGTATTTGAGTGGAATCACTTTGTCTGTGTTCACTAACTTCACTTCTGGTTCCTGGCCTCGTACATGTTTTTGAAAATTCCAGAGAATACATGATTTTTCATGACAAATTAGAGTAAATTTTCATCTTTCATGAGAAAAAATGTACAAATCAATTATTTACTAATAACAGTAAATTATTTTCAAAGCATTTGTTGCACCTCAATCGACCCAATGAACTTCAATAATGCTAAATCTGATGTCGCATGTTGGCTTCCGTACATGACACTGTAGCTTAACTTGTGTGTTGTGTTTGATGAAAAGGATAATGTTCAATGTTTATGAAAGGATTATGAAATAAGACAAGAGTTGTGATAATTGGGAATATGTTCATTTCTGTTCCCTGTATGCTATGTTTTTGATAAAGGTAATATGAGGTGTACACTGTACTAAAGAGCTGAGGGGTGGGTTAATATGACCTCACAGTTAATGTATGTGCCCCTCACAGTTAATGTATATCAATAAAAGTTACCAAGTTACAGTGAAATTATTCCAAAACGAGTCATCCTATCAGGTTACATTGAAATCCTTTCATAAATATGACCTATAGACTATGATAAAGGTTTTTAGGCTTGGGTAGCCATCAAGGCTGAATGATCGCGACCAAAAGGGGACGTTCTCATCTAGACATTATTTGGAGTAATCCTACCAAGCTACAATGAAATCCCTTCATAATTATGACCTGTAGACTGTTCTAAAGGTTTTCGGGCTTCGGGCCCCTGTAGGTGTCACAGTTGCCCAATTGTGTCCAAAAGGGGACGTTCTCATCTAGACATTATATGAAATCAAACCTACCAAGTTCCAATGAAATCCCTTCATAAATATGACCTGCAGACTGTGCTAAAGGTATTCAGGCTTTGGGCTTGGGCAGCCATAATGGTTGAATGATCGCAACCAAAAGGGGAATTTTCATCTGGGCATCATCTGGAGTGATCCTACGAAGTTACAATGAAATCCCTTCATAAATATGACCTGTAGACTGTGCTCAAGATTTTCGGGCTTCGGGCACCTGTAGCCATCACAGTTGACCAACCATGACCAAAAGGGGATGTCCTCATCTAGGCATTATATGGAGTCAACCTAACAAGTTACAATGAAATCCTTCCATAAATATGACCTACAGACATGCTAAAGGTTTTTGGGCTCGTGCAGCCATCAAGGCTGAATGATAGCGACCAAAAGGGGACGTTCTCATCTAGACATTATTTGGAGTCATCCTACCAAGTTACAATGAAATCCCTTCATAAATATGACCTGTAGACTGTGCTCAAGGTTTTCGGGCTTCGGGCACCTGTAGCCATCACAGCTGACCAATCATGACCAAAAGGGGATGTCACCATCTAGGCATTATATGGAGTCAACCTAACAGGTTACAATGAAATCCTTCCATAAATATGACTTTTTGCCTATGCTAAAGGTTTTTGGGCTCGGGCACCCATCAAGGCTGAATGATCACGACCAAAATGGGACGTTCTCATCTAGACATTATTTGGAGTCATCCTACCAAGTTACAATGAAATCCCTTCATAAATATGACCTCTAGACTGTGCTAAAGATTTTCGAGCTTCGGTGTAGCCGTCACAGTTGCCCAATCATGTCCAAAAGGGGACTTTCTCATCTAGATATTATACGAAGTCAACCCACCAAGTTACAATGAAATTCCTCAATAAATATGACCTGTAAACTGCGCTAAAGGTTTTCGGGTTTTTGGCTCGGACAGTCGTCACAGTTGGCAGACCATGCCCAAATAGGGAAATTCTCATCTAGACATCATAAGGAGTCATCCTACCAAGTTACGATGAAATCCCTCCATATTAAACATGACCTGCAGACTGTGCTAAAAGTTTTTTGGTTTCGGGCTTGGGCAGCCATCATGGTTGATAGATCATGCCCAAAAGGGGATGTTCTCATCTAGGCATTATACAGAGGCATCCTACCAAGTTACAATAAAATCCCTTCATAAATACGACCTGTAGACTGTGCTAATGGTTTTCGGGTTTTGGGCTCGGGCAGCCATTCTGGTTGCCCGATTGCGACCAAAAGGAGACGTTCTCATCTAGACATGACCCCAAACCTGCATATGAAATTTCGTGATGATCAGACAAGAACTGCGGGGTGTAGCCTGTGCTAAAGGAAAATGTGAACAGACTCACAGACTAACAGACTCACAGACTTCTGCACGCGTGATGGCAATAGCTTATCTTGACTATGTCAAGTTAAGCTAAAAAAGCAATAAAAAATATCGCCGAGAAGTGATAACTACTGGCAGTATTAATGTTTGTAAGTCAAGTTGTCAATGTATTGAATTTTCAAAACCAGTGGATTATTTCCAAACGAATGTCAACCAGTCATCCACTCACCCGACCCCCAATGCCCACTGTGAATAAATCGCACAGTGGTTTACATGTAATTTCCAGAAAATACATCAAATCAGCCAGAATGTTGGAAACACTGGAACCGGGCTGCATTTCTTCAGACACGGAAGTACCAAGTTAATAACTTGCCACTTTTTGTTTTTCTACAGTCACTTTTTTATTTCTTTCTCCGACATATTTGCAGCATCTACTGTCTACCTGTCGCTTACAAAGTTCACATTTCTGCCTTTTCTTATCAATTCAATCAAAAGATGCGGCCCACATGCTTTTACATTTACAATCCACCTTGATGAGTTGACTTTCTGTAAATTTTGCAAAAAAATATAAATACCAAAATAAGCGGTATTTTGATTTAGTTTGGGTACGGTTTTCGGTATCCCTATAATACCGAAACCGCACCGTAAACTCAGTATACTGCACAGCACTATTGCCATGCATAACCATATTGTTCGATGGTTGATTTCTGCCATGATGAGGTAGGTGTCTAGGAAGCTTTTCCCCAAATACTCTTACATTGGAGAAGTTGCCGGAAACAGTACAGGCAATCAGTTTTTTAATGTGGCAGTAGAAGATGAAACATGTCTGAAACTGGGTTTACTGGTAACTTCCTGTTTTGTGGCAGATATTATGGGTAGGAGGTCAGCAGTTGTAGCAATCTTGGGAAACCATGGCTTCATGGCCAAGTGAGGTACAATCAATATAGCGTGTTGCATTTTTTCTTCTTCTATTGTCACTAGCACCCTTTGAGCAGACTGAAAGGAGGGAAGTGATTGGCCCAAGAGAAGGAATAAGCATCGACCATGGATGCAAAACTATCAGGAAAACAACTATGATATACAGGCAACTGATGAGTGACCTTAGAAGCAAACATGTCGATAGTAGGCTGGGAAAAATTATGACATATTTGACGGAAGACATTGGGTTGTAATTGCCATTATGCTGAACTTTTGAAATGCCACTGAGAGACAGCAAGAGTGCTTGTTTGACCTGGAGTATGAACAGCTGAGATAAGTATGTTTTTGACAAAACATCAAATATTGTGAGAAGTCTTGAAGAGAGAAGTCTTCTTACTGCCATGATTATTGAGATAAGATACAGCAGTGGTATTATTAGTTTGGATACAAATATGACAAGAGCCTGTATCAGCTAAATGCAGGAAAGACTTCTTGATGGCTTGAAGCTCCAGAAATTTGATATGTTTTTACTTTAATGTCTCAAACCATTAATCCATAGATTGCCAAGATATCCTCCCTAGCCATAAGAAGAGAAGTCTGTCATAAAAATTTGGTCAGTTTGACGGTAACTAAGAAGGCAACTCTTCATTAATGAAAGATGGGTTACCCATCATAAGACTTCATCCTACTTGACGATTATTTCATCGTATGAGAGTGGCATTTATATATTTGGAGAGCTTTAGTTTTATCTCTGTCCAGTGATCTATAAAAGAAAATGCCCAATCGTAATACCCACAAATGTTGAAACATACATCCCAATTAACCGTTCAATAGGTCATATGGTTGGTTTGTCATCAGACAAATTTGTTTGGAGAAAACCAGAATCTGAGTTACTGTAACATGTGGTAACCATAGAAGGAATTGTTGGAGTCTATCACATGACCCAGACATTGAATATATTGTTGAGGAGCAGGCACTGACTGCTTACAGCTGATAACAATTCCCAAATTGCTAAGTGTGTGTAATTGAATTTGTCTCTACAAGTTTTTGCCCAGAGTTGTTCATACCTTAAGAAGCCTCTATATGATGCATACACCGGATGTTGTTGTAGTGAAAAGAGGTAAACACAGGTTGCATGATGTAGGTGAACAGGCAGGAAGCAGATGATAAATCGAAAAGTAAACCTGTAAATTTGTAGAGAATTCCATGCCAAAGAAATTTCAAATATTTTTTGATAAAGATCATAGATGGAAATGCTGAAATATGCATAAGTCAATGGATGTGAAAAAAATCACCTTTTAGAATCAATGGCAGTACATGGGACAAAGTATCCATCTGGAAATGGGAATATTCCATGCATTTTTTCAAGGCCTTCAAATTGATAATTTGGCATATGGCGCCATTTTTTTCTTTTCTCATAAGAGTTTTGAAATAAACTGCCCTGGATCATGATGGCAAAGAACAATGGCGTCTTGATCCAACAGATACGAGATACCTGCCTGAAGAAGTAGTGATACCAAAGGAGAGAAGTTAATCAGTAGAGGAATACTGTACGGCACTGATGAAGATACAAATTCAATCCTGTAAATGTTAACCACTTGGAGGTTAAATGGATCACTGGTTCAGTTTTTCAAATTGGATATAAAGGTTTGATTCTTCCAGTTTTAGGAAAATCACAAACAGTTATGTCTTGGTTTGGTAAATGTTGAACTACTGATGGCTTAGATAGGGTTTCTTGAAGCCTGGCCACTGCTTTTCTTAACTGTAGCCGATATTGTAAGAGTTCTGCCAGAAATTGCAAAATTCTGGCACCTGCCCAAAAAAAGGATGAAGACTTTTTGTTTGTGAAAGACTTAGGTCTATTTGCAAGTGTAACCTTAGTTAATTCTGCCTTATAAATATCTTTGGACACAACATCTCCAAAAAGTTGCTCGGAGAAAGGTCAATCCACAGCACAAAGACATTTGTATTTGGCAGTGAAAGTAGGTTTAATCAGAAACTGATGCTTAATAGAGAGGTCACACACAGTTGACCCTCCTCAAGTAACCCCATCCACAAGTAAGTCGCGGTTTCTAGTGAATTATGAAATCTTTCATTGAGGTGTTTTAAGTAGACTGGCTTTGAGCCTCATGCCCAAAAAGTTTCTGAGTGTCCTGCAACTGACAATCACGTTTTTTACAGCGTTAGTCAAGATGGGTCCAAAATTCTGGACTTACTCTAGGAGCAGAAACAAGTGGACAACTTGTAGGTAATTTCCAAAAGATCAATTTTAAGCATTGGCAGATCTGTTTGCAAAGTCAGCAATTTCGTCATTTATGGCTGTGCCTAAATTGATTTCATCATCAAAAAATTTGGGAGGTGCAAAGAAATCATCATCATCAACATCATCATCATCATCAGAACAAGCACCAACAGACTGTGTGGGATGTGTGTAATCAATAGGAGCATCAACTAGAGGGTGCTCTGAATTGGATCCAAAAAGGTTAGGAAGATTGGGTTGCAACAGATTTTGATACTGTAGTGAACGCTGATGCGATTTTTACTTTTTATGACACTTGTCCTTTTCATGTCCATTTTGATGATTTTTAGGAGCACCGGTCAGAACTTATTTTAGGATCGGTCAGTTTAGTACCACTGGTTACTTTTGCTTGCAAAAACACATCTGGGTCACAATGTGATGTTGTTTATTGTACAGTTCGGCTACAACTACGTTGCAGTATAATGGGAGGGACCTCGTCCTCACCCACACTGTGTCTAGGTGACGGGACTGCACCCACATCAATAGTGATTGGAAATAATGTTGACAATATATTCTTCAAAACTGTGGTCATCGTTATCAGAAAAAATCTGTAATGTGTTACTGCGAACAGACCAAGCGAGTGTGAAAAAACAATTGCAGTGGAACTGTCAAAATTCTCAAATACAAACGATTTAGAATAGCTGCTGCTACTATCGGATGAAACCGATTCATCTGAACTGGACGATGACATTATAATGAAATGATCAAACGCTCAAAACAAAAGACACTTCTCCACACCTGAGTATTGCCTTTATAGTGTGCGTTTCCTTTGTTCTTTTGTTTCTTTGAATTCAGGTGGAACGACTATCTCGTGCGAGACAATATGCCAGTGTTACATCCGACAAAGCTGGAAGGCTTTATGGAAAAGAATTGAGGTTAAACTCTCATATTATGCTTACAAAACATTTTCAGACCAAAAGTTTGCTGGGAAGACAACTAATATCATTTTAAGGTACATGGTTTGTGTAATTATGATGTACGTCATTTATAGATGCAGGCTTGAATATTTGGATGCAAGATACCAGGTTACCCATGACAGTCACTAACAGTGAGTGTTATAGTAATCTTGCATTCAAATAACCAAGCCATGTTGGGGCAAATCAATCAGATTTGGGGGGGGGGGAGGATGAATTGTCCTGGCTTTGATTTTGGGACAAAACCTCCCAGGCGAATCATCAGGGGTCGAACTGGCTTGGGGATGATACGTCCCGTAATTGCACGACACGAGAATGGTCACAGTTTGATGTACAATGTAATAACTAATTACAACTTTGGAATTGGCAGACCTCTCGCTCGTATTTGGAAAGTTACTTACTGTCTCTGGGTGACTGTGTCAACGACACACTACACAAATTGCCCTTTTTTACCTCCTTCAATCCGCGAAAATTGCCTTTTGAGACACCTGTTTTTGAGGTGCCTTCGACTGAATTAATGGGCCACAGAAATTGGGGTTGGGCAGAATTTTGAACTCAGACGGGCGATCGCTCGCCTCAAAATGACAAGCTTGAGCAGAGTGACATAACATATACCTGACATCAAGATTTGATATGGGTTGTATACCATGTATTCTGGGCAGTATCATGCCAATACCAAGTTACCATACTGAGGGAATCTCAAAATACCTGAGTGGTGCCACATAATTGAATATCTCTCAACTGAATATTTCTGTTAATTGCTTATGACTTCCAAACCATTTACCATACCTTCAAATCTGACCAGTTAATTGCATATATACTACTCCCATGTTTATACATGAAAGGTAAATGTGTGATTCTGTGATAATCAGGTATATTAAAGGGACAGCCTAGAATTAGTTCAGACATCCTAGTAGAGTTGATAGAAAACATGGTGCAGCTCATAAAAGGGTCACAACAGCACTTTAAGATATTTACATGGTTACCACAGCATGCATGTACTGCACTACCATTCACAATTCTGGATTACTGATGCACACAAAAAACGAAACTTAGTGTTATTCTGCAAGGACAGACAAAACAGGGTTGAGTGGTGCAGATATTTCTAAACTGGACAAAGACTCAATTGTCCAAAGTCAGTTTACAGATGAGACCATATTCCATCTAGACTTTCTGGATAGATGCACCAGAATAAGAAGAGCCAATAAGATGTTGGCTGATGTCAATCGGGCAGAGCAGGAACAGTGTGGTTATGACTCAGTAATGAGATGGGGTGGTGTCAGTTTGGATGACCACACAGACTCCTGTTTTCATCCAGAATGAGAACCTGAATAGAAAATGGTGCAAAAATCATATTCTAGAACCCTTTGGTTGACTGTGCATAAAGGCTGTAAGTGCAGAATTCATCCTAATGGATGATAATGCCAGACTGGCGACCCAATAAGTGTATGGGAAAAATAACTGAGTGAATGTACTGGCTAACATGTTCACACAACCTCAACTCCATACAACGTGTATGGAACAGGCTCCTACTACAGAGGAGCCTTTCCCATTCAACTTAATAGCCCACAAAACCTCAGATAAAGGTGAATTGGACAATCTGCCACAACAGACATTTCGATAACTGGTCCCAGAATGAGGAAACACTGTCAGAAAAATGGTGAATGCCAGAAGGGAACATACTGTATACTAAAAACTGCTTTTCTGGACATGAATAAATCATTTTTGATAAACCGGACTTGTTCTGTGGGTGGCTTAAGATCCTCCTAAAAAAGGGTGATCCACAAATGAAAAGATTTCGGGGAAACGTTTTTCTGATCTGTGGACAGTGATTAGAAAAGAAAACTCCCTTTTATGTAAAAATATGTAGATGGTGAGGGGGTGATCCTTTGCAAATTGTGAGTATATAATATAGATTAACACTTTACCTAACAAATCGCCCACATCCACCCGTGTAATATGCAAATTCAGCAGTTGAAAAAATATTATTTTTCAAAAAATTTCAACAAAACCATATCATGTAACCCCTCGTTGGAACGAGCTCATCAAGCTTGTTCCAATGAGGGGTCACATGATATGGTTTTGTTGAATTTTTTTGAGAAATTTAAAAAAAATGATATTTAAAATAATAAATTTTGATATCGTCTGCGTTGGGTAAAGGGTTAAAGAGTAAAATATTCTCACTTACTCAAGAATTTCTCTGGTCACCATTGAATTCCACGCAATAATTAACATTTTTTGCCTAAGTACATCCAATACAGGCATTTACTGTATTAGATCTTGTATAACAGAGCTCAATAAGCTCTGTCAAACAGAATAGGATATACAATAAATGCTCAGTTTATCACTAGACGATATTATTTATTTAGTGATGTTTAAGGTCACATATTTATGCACAATGGCTAATTATGACCGTGACAGTTTTACGGGTGGAGGAAGCCGGAGTACCCGGAGAGAACCACCGAGCAACGACGAGCAGCTGGCAGCTCCCCAACATCGTAACCCCGCACTGCAGCACATGCAGGGTTAGATTGGTTGAAGACATGCGTACCATCGATGTGCAGCACGCCTTAGTACACGGCGTCATCGTGCCCCCATGCGAGCAATGGAGATGAAGTGTCTTGCCCAAGGACACAACGCAGTTGCCACAGGTGGGATTCGAACCGAGGACCTCTCGGCTTGCAGCCTGCACCTCTACCTACTGAGCCACCGCGCTCCCTCACTAGACGATAGGAATAAACCTAATTTTTATCAATTGTATGTTTAAGTTATTTGAATATTTCTCACTGGCAAAGTGACTATCCAATTAACCCTTTACCCAATGCAGACGATTTCAAAATTTATTATTTGAAATATCATTTTTTAAATTTTTTCAAAAAATTTCAACAAAACCATATCATGTGACCCCTCTTTGGAATGAGCTCACCTGTTGAAATTTTTCGAAAAATACTATTTTTTCAGCTGCTGAATTTGCATAATACGCGGGTGGATGCGGGCGATTCGTTGGGTAGAGGGTTAACAGGGTTCCATTGTACTGAAAAAACTCACTACAATAGCTTACAAATAGTTCACACAATAGAACATTAACCCAAAATGACAGATAAGAAGAGTGTGTGAATTACTTATTTCCACAAGCATATGTCAATAGAAGTGAAAAAAATAGATGAAAAATGTCATTACATAAATAGATGGTACCTGTGTTATTTTCAATATCTTGGCAAATATTACATTCATTATTCGTAAGGGGGCGCAGTGGCTCAGTAGGTAGAGGTGCAGGCTGCAAGCTGAGAGGTCCTCGGTTCCAATCCCACCTGTGGCAACCGCGTCGTGTCCTTGGGCAAGACACTTGCCCACGTGGGGGCACGGTGACGCTGTGTACTAAAAGCGTACTGCACGTCGATAGTGCACTTGTCTTCAACCAATGCTAACCCTGCTTGTGTGGAGTTAGTATGTTGGGGAGCTGACAGTTGCTCTCCATTGCTTGGTGGTTCTCTCCAGGTACTCCGGCTTCCTCCACCCGTAAAACTGTCATGGTCATGATTAGCCATTGTGTAGAAATATATGACCTTAAACACCAATAAATCAATAAATAAATATACATTATTCGTAAAATATTCTGCACTTTTACATCACTATGAGTTGATTGTTAAACATGAACATTCTCTGTCTCTTGACCACTATCGAATGATGACCTACAACTGCGCAGTATACTGAACATACTGTTACCAACCATTTCTAGGTACACTTCATTTGTGTAAATAAACACTATCAAATAACATGAATTTCTAATATAGATCTTTGTATGTACTAACCCTATTAATCACGATAAAATATGTTTGTTTCTTTCGTTAAAGCTATTTTAATGCACGAATCTGACTATGATGTAAAAGAATGAAATGCTGAGTGCTGTCCACTTTGAAATGCTATTTTGGGAAGTCCCCATGATTTTACAGTGTTGTTTGTTTGAAAATAAATGTAATGCTAGCTACAATTTCATGTTATTTACCCTTATATTGATAGGTGAATTTCCACAATGGCATATAAAAACAGATCATTATGACAGTAAAGTGATCTGGTTTGTCACATTCCATCTCGTTGACGAGATCAGATCACCGATCACACCAGCCGCCAAAGGACCAACTTGAGTCCCTCAACAATGGAAAAATTTTAGAAATAAAATCATCGTGAAACGTGATTACCCCACAGGAAGTAGTATGATGTTTACATTAATTAAAAGGCACATTCATGTTGATAATTAGCACAAAGTAAGTCTTTTCAGCATTTTGGAGCTGGAGAATTACTGAGAAATTTCAAGCATACAATTCATTACATTATACATGTGTGACTGCACATCAAGGGAGGAAACTCTAAACATTTGGCCTGTGGAAACAGTGAATAACGACAGAAAATCAATGTTTGCGAATCAATAGCAGGGATGAAAATAGAAACAGTTTCATCAGTGACCTCAAGTTGAACTGTGTACAAACAGTGATGTATTCTTCATGTTTTTTAAAAGAAAGTATCTTTAAACTGCATTTTCAGCAAGTAATGCCAGCAAGAATAGGTCATAATGTGCCAATATTGTAACATTTAATATTTTTTTATCTTTTCAAGAAGCATATTTTATCACTTGCTTAGTTGAACTGACAGGCACTGTTCTTGACTCTCAAGAAATAAAAATAGCAGGAGCGATGGTGAACACCTCAAAATCAAAAGACTGAGTTGAACTACAAAAATAACAACACAATTTAGCCCCTGGATAACTCCCACCTGTTGACAATCTTATCTTGTTGACAAACTCTCCAACCCTCCATTATATAGCTAGACACAATGAAATCATCAGTGTACATCTCCATGCATGCAACAATGGCTTTTTTCTGGATGGCTTTACTGGTGATAGGAATGTTTTTCTGCCAGAAGCTGAATGTATCACCCTTTTGGAAGGACAGGAGTTCACAGTATTCACAGCCGATCAACAGTTGTACAATGTATCTCTCCAGGTGCTCTGGTCCCATCCAGGAACATTCAATCATGTCATATCTAGGTTAGGTGGTATGCATATGCTGATGAATTTTGTGGAGTCCATCAGTGGTCTTATGGCCAACACTGGTCTTTCTGAATTGCTCGAGTCTGATTTTTCAGTGTTGGGAAAATGTTGATCGGTAAGAAATTCCCAATGAATGTGCAGGAATTCTGCTTTCTCTTCAACCATCTATTACATAATGAAAATGACCCAAAGAAGGGTCATTTTCATCTGTGAAGATCTTGAATGTACAGATGATCTTGGTGTTAAGATAGAAGACATTTCAGGTAAAATGCGAACATCAAGGGTTTGGGTTGATTGCTTCCTCAAACCTGTGTTCATCATGATGTCATTTGTCAGAGTTAAGCGAGAGACCACTTCCCTTGTAGCAATGTGGTAAATGTTACCTTACTTCTTCGGGTCAAGTTATGCAAACTATGCTCGATATGGTCTTTATGTGGGAGATGAAAAGAATACCTCCAGTTGGTCTCAACACTTTCTAAAAGGGGACCATGTAATGAGATACACTGATGTTGTGTGGAATGGGATGTGGGGTGATATGTTCATAGAAAACACATTCATGTGCTATGGACATGGGAAGTCTGGTGTAATAGGCACTCAGTCTTCATTCTTGTGGACAAATAGACCACAATATTTCTCAAATGAGAGAATCTACCTGTGATCATCCTCAGCAACCCAAAGAAGAGTTGAAAGTGAGAATTGCCGCCAAGTGATTGGATCGTGATGGACTCAGAAAAAAACCTTGAAATATTAAATCAAAGATCCAGTGGATCACGATCAACATCCTGACAGTATAGTCAATATAATTAATGGACAGATTGCCCCAGAAACTGTCAATGTGGAAATGGTCCTAGCAATGTGCAGAAAACAAAAGAAAGATTCTGAGAAAAACCTCCCAGATGTTTTTTACAATACCATATCAATGCCTGTGAAGATGATGTTATTGATGAGAAAAGTGATCAATGTCGATGGTGCGAAACTTTTTTATTGTAATCTCATGTACTCCCAGGGTTTCCACACTTATAAAGAAAAAAAAACTTTTTCCAGACCCTCCTCCATTTTTTCCATACCATTTGCCGTCATCATATAGCACTTTTTTAACCTCTTGTGTGATCAGATAAATAAACTAGAGGCTAACCGCCATGATATGACCCTGGCTGTTAATGTGTCGTTAAACCCTAATAAAAAAAAACAAACAAAAAAACTAGAGGCTCTGCAGAGCCTGTAATCGCTCACCTGGAAATACATATAAAAAGTGATTTCCCACAGGCTTTCCATGGTAACTATGAACTACAATTGTGGCCATGTTTGCAACATTACATCAAAATTACATGAGGATCAGTGGTAGGTGTCCCAGTCTTCAATCATGTGAAGTTTCAAAACATCTGAATCCATCAAACAGAATCGTAGAATGTCTCTGGTGGCCATATTTTCCAGCCAATGGGAACAAAAAGAGGATCGTTTGTAGAGGGCCTCCTACAGACCATTCTTGCCAAGTTTTGGTTCACGTCAGCTCAATCGTTCCAGAGAGAAGATGAAAATATAAATTTTATAGTAAATTTCCTTTCTTATTATTCCTACCACAATTGTTTACTACAGGCTTGCACTACAGTGGAAGAACCTAACTTGGATAAAATACTCGCTATTTTAATCTTTCCCAAGAGATTTGGGAAAGAAAAGTGGTGTAAAAACACCACGAAAAAATAAGCCAAAACTGGGTTGGGCGCCATTGGTGCACACCCAGTAAGGGACGCTCTTCTCTTAGTACAGTTCCACGACTTCTCTTAACCAGTGCGCAAGCAGTAATCAAAACCATTCTTCTGAGTCCGCCAACATACGAGGTATGTGATCAGTGGGGAGGAAGGATTCTTACCCGAGAAAGAAGACGGGAGGTCCTCCATGTAAACAATTGCGGTAGGTATAATAAGAAAGGAAATTTACTATAAAATTTATATTTCTTATCAACCTACCTTACAATTGTTTACTACAGGCTGAATAGACAATAGGATGGAGGGAATCACATAACCAACTCAATTGCACTGGAACCATGGACAGAGGAAGAGATCCCTAGCTAGGCCTATCAAACAATAGCATCACAAACATTAGTAAAAGACAATGAAAGATGAGGCGTATGGTGAAGTGCGACGCACAGACAGAAAGAGCAGTAACAGCACAGAGCTGGAACTGACCCTGTAAAAAGCTGAATGGCTGGGATAGACAACAGCCGAAGAAAGAGGGCCCGTAGGACAAAGGTCCTCTGTCGGCTCTTGCAACTGTCGCAGATAAATGGAGAAGGTAGCATTTCTCCAGTAGGCTGCCAGTATAACATCCGACAACATGACGGAGATAGTAAAAGCCCCGAGAGGAAGACAATGCACGCACCTCGTGGCAGAAAAAACAATTGGTAAAACAATCACCAGTAGCTAGACGAGCGGAAGCTGCACGAATAGCAAGACAAATCCATCGAGAAATGGATGTAGGAGAGATCTGGCATGTGAGAAAACGCATATCCATCCACGATAAAGGCGTGAATGCCCCCCCCCCCCCCCCACAAGCAGAGCAGCACCCAAGAAAGTGTCCATCTTGGAGTAAACTGCAAAGTCCTAGGCCTTTTCAAGGAAAAGAGCTGAACAAGCTTGGAGAGGCAAAGATGAGTGTCGAAACAAAGCGGTACCACATATGAAAAAGGTCTCCGAAGCATGGACTTGTACCCATTGGTGGAGACCCCCAGAAACAAACATATACCAGAAACTCCACAAGCAGTGTGATCGAAGGAGTGACAGAAACAACAGAGTGATCACACACCATTGCCAGAAGAACCTTCTACTTAGCCGCAGAGGCTAAACCAGTGGAGTGAGTGCCTCCTTGAAGAAGAAAAGCAACTCCACTGCTTGTCTCTAAAAACCACTACGGAGGAGACAGAACCCAATAAAAGACATGCGTGAAGGCACAAAGAAGTTTGGTCAACTTGAAAACTCCTTGGGTGACTTTAGCAAAGAAAGTCGCGATGTAGAGGGAGACATGCCGGAACCGCCGCTAACAGAGAGAAGAACAGATTGATCCACACCCACCTAGGCGCCAGGGGTGTGATCAAAAGGATTCAACGACTGCAGGTTCATATCTGGGCTAGAACCTGAGGCGGAATCGAAACCGGCAGGAAGGCGTAGCCGACAAGACCATCCCAACAGAGGGCCAGAGCATCAACGTCGAAAGCCAGAGCATCTGGACACGGTGACACGAAAGTGTCCACCTGATGGTTCCAACGAGTCGCAAAGAGATCAATGGAACACTGCTATGTGGAGCATCCACTCAGTGGAAAAGAACCTGCTCCGTCGGGACAGGGAGTCGGCTAGGACGTTCAGACGACCGGAAATGTAACGAACAACCACCCCGGCATTGACATCCTGAGTGAGCAGTAGAAGATCCCGAGCCAATTCGTACATTGGAACCGAGTGCGTGCCGCCCTGGTTCCAAATGTAAGCAACCACTGTCGAATTGTTGAACAACAGAAGGACCTGACGATTCGACAGGTGAGGGATCCACTGCCTGAAATTCAGAAGAAGAGCAAGAAGCTCCTTCTGGTTGATGTGTAGAGATGCCTGATCCTTGTCCCACATCCCATGAAGGGAAAGACCTAGATGATCCAATGTCGCACCCCATCCGAGATCGCTGACATCTGCCATCAGAATGCAATCGGACGTGGGTAAGTCCAACGTGACACCCTGCGTGATCCACTGTACATTCGTCCAGTGGAGAAGGTGAGGATAAGAGATTTTGGTAACCGAAACACCAGATCCAGAGAATCGACATTCGATCTCCACTGACTGAGCAGAAAGTGTTGGAGAGGTCTGACATGCAGCCGACCTAGAAGAATGAGATCCGTCACCGAACCGCAGAGACCGAGCAGCCGGAGAATACCCTGTGCTGTCGTGGATGTGGACTGGGAACAGAGTCAGAGCAAAAGCTGAGAGAATCAGAGCCCTGGCCTGGGGAACCTCCACCGTATTGAACTGAGTGCGGAAGGCCATCCCCAGATGACAAAACGACTGAGAAGGGACCAGATCCGACTTCTCCTCATTGACTCTGAATCCTAGCGATGTGAGCAAGCTCAACAGAGTGTCGACATCCAACTCCAGTAAGGCAGCATTGGAATGCCTCTGGAGGATATCATCTAGAACTGACTGTGTGCGATGGAAGGCTATCGCATGCGACATCAGTTGGGTGAAGGCCCATGGCCTTCAACTGGCAAACTCGCCCCAGAAAAGCGAACCTGAGATACTTCCACGACACCTGAAGAATCGGAACGTGAAAGTAAGCGTCTGGCAGGTCGATGCTGGAAACAAAATCTCCCTGGTGAATGGAACGGCGGACCGACCTGAAAGTCTCCATGCTGAACTTGGGAGCAATGATAGACTGGTTCAGGATACTCAGATCGATAACCGGTCGGAGTCGGCCGCCCTTCTTCGGCACCAAGAACAGGTGGGAATAAAGCCCCACTGACTGAATGTTCTTGACGACCTCGATCGCCCCCTTGACCAGAAGATTGTCTATCTCCGTGGACAAAAGCTCCCGACGTAAAACGTCTGAAGGAACTGTGGTTGAAAGAGGCACTCTGGACAAAGTGGGGTGCCTTCGGAAGGATATTCGCAGCCCTGACCGAACAACATCTGACACCCAAGAATTGGATGTGATGGTGGCCCAACGGTCTGCGAACTCTGCTATCCTTCCTCCAACCTGGACGGATCGAGGTGAGGACCTTCAATTCGAGCCCCGACGAGAGGAGAAACCACCTCCTCTACTGAATGAAGAATCCTGAGACTTCCCTCTAGCCTGCCGACACTTACCCTTACCCCGTAAGAAGTAGAAGTGGTGGCAGATGGATCAGCCCTTTGCTTCGCAGAGGAAGAAAGAAGGGTACTTGTTAGGCTTTGAATCGCCCCTGCCTCCCCTAGAAGACTGATCAAGCTGACGAAGCAGCAGCTGATCTTTGGAATGACGTAGGATGTCATCCCGGACTGTCGACACGGAACCCATGGAACAGTAGCGGACCTGCCAAAGAAGCAGATCAAAGAGCAGCGCGCTGCCCCCAGGCAGGGATCGGCCTGTGTCCAGCACAGAGTCCCTTCGAACTAGTTCCAAAATAGCCATGTCACAGGCATGCGTGTGAATAAGATGCATGAGCGCCTTGGACAGCACACGCAAAGGAGCCTGTACATCGTCAAACATATCTGGAGGCAGATAGGCAGCTAAGGCAGAGACGACGTGATCGGAGAGAGAAAGCATACCCAGCATTTCTCTCGATAAGCCCAACATGGACTCCAGAGTCATCATAGGAATGACGGTAGACTTGGGCTTGGAAAGCCCGAGGGAATTGGAGTCCTGATCCAAAACCGTCAAAGTCTGGCAGACTGACGGATTGGCAAAATCGTAGTAATGATAACGCACCGGAGGCAAAAAGGTGTCAACCCTGGTGAAGAACGGAGCCTTCATAGCCTTGGAACTCAGCTTAGAGTCCAATGCTGAAAATGCTTTAACCACCTGTACTGACTGGCACAGTCGAAGACACCCAGAAGCAGGTTGCTCCACAGGCTGTAGGCGCACGACCGATGATCGCAGCCTGGCTGACACTGTCGGCTGGTTTGAGATCCGGAAGGAACCCAAACACAAAGTGAAGAGCTGCCCCCAAGTCGGAAGACTGCTGGCTCTCGACATCAAGGATGTCTGACCCCTCCCCGGAGTCGGAAGACACATAGCCCATCGTGGGCAAACCAGCCGACGCCTCCCATGGTGTAGGCACACCAGTGGGATCAGAAAGCGGCTTGTTTCCAATCCCAGGAGGCGGTGCCATGGGGGCGCCTGGAAACCACTTGCTGCCTCGCTGGAAGCAACAGGAAGGCTCTTGACAGAACCTGAGTGAGTAAGGAGAGGGCCCTCCTAAGCTCACAGCCTGTACCGGCCAGTTTGACATGGGGAAGAACCAGCAAAGTGGCTTCACACCCGACCCTCTTAACCAGTGAAGGGTCACGATCCTCCAATACACCAAAAGCGGGGTGACGGGCGGCAGCCGAAACATCTGAGGGCAGACGGGTATAAGGGTACGACACACCCCGAGGATCAACATAACGGGAACTCAGTTGCCGCGGACCTCTGCAGGGCAGAAGGCCCAGGCTGCACAGACGCCGTTGGTCCCGCAACACTGGCCGTGTACCAGAATGAGTGGACAGAAAACGCCAATGACAAAACTGGTACTCAACGGCGCAGAGACCACAGCAGAGGGTTTGGCCGCCGGCCACATCCAACTTCGCCGAGTTGAAGTCAGGAAAGGCTGAGGCCGACACCCCACGTCTACACTACCAGACACCGCTGCAGACCACTGCAGGTATAAAACTGCTGTGCTCAACGGCTGAGAGGACACAACAGGGGGTTCAGTCGGCAGGCACTTCCGACTTCGCCGAGTTGAAGTCGGGGAAGGCTGAGGCCGATACCCCACAACAGACATCCCTGCAGACCCTTGCAGGGATAAGCCGAGGCCGGCTAAAAACGGTGCCCGATGACGTTGTAGACGGAACAGCAGTAGCAGCGGATACGACGGGAGCTGCTGGAACTGGCGGAAAAGGGAAGAGAGCCACCTAGCTCGGCCCCAAAGGAGAAGTCACAACCCTAGTGACAGCCTCAGATGTCGACTGGAGAGGGTGCATAGTTCCGTATCCAGGCATCTCTTCACCAGAAATCCAACAGCTCCCGCAGTATCCACCACGGTAAAAAAACTGCACATCCCCCATGGATGGGGAATAACTCTCACCAGACGTGGTCGAGTCGGGAGGCCCCGAAACGACAGCGTTCCACACCCACCGCAGGTGTGGGAGGAGCTGCACATCCCCCACAGAGGGGGAGTAACTCTCACCAGACGTGGTCGAGTCGGGAGTCCCTCATTGACACCTAACTCCAATAACAATTTAAATTAATCAACCAAGAAATTTCATTGTCGAACCGACCGCATTGACACGATGTCGAAAAAACATTCGCGAAAACAGAATATATAAACAATATACAATGAGAATGTGGTTGAAAATATTAACGAGAATATATAAAACACAGTCCTGTTATTATACGATCTTCAGATCCATAATCTAGTCACAGGAAAACCATTATCAACGAGTTGAATTATCACTGTATCATAATGCAAAGATGGCGCAACACGTCAACCACGTTGCACGGACAAAAGAAGAATGGTTTTGATTACTGCTTGCGCACTGGTTAACGGAAGTCGTGGCATTGTACTAAGAGAAGAGCGTCCCTTACTGGGTGTGCGCCGATGGTGCTTGACCCAGTTTTGGCTTATTTTTTCGTGGTGTTTTTACACCACTTTTCTTTCCCAAATCTCTTGGGAAAGATTAAAATAGAGAGTATTTTATCCGAGTTAGGTTCTTCCACTGTAGTGCAAGCCTGTAGTAAACAATTGTAAGGTTGGTTGATAAGAAATGTGATTTCTTATAGGTTTTTTCTATAGTAATTATAAACTGCAATTGTGGCCACGTTTGCAAAACGATCAACATTAAAATGAGGAACGTTGGTGGAGGGTGTCCCAGTTATCAACCATGCAAAGTTTCAAAACATTTGGCCCTGTGGTTTCAGAGGAGAAGAGTTTTCAAAATTGACCTATCAGAATCAAAGAATGCTTCTGTTTTTCACGCAACAGGAGTAAAATGAGTAACAGTTATGTAGAGAACCTCTTATAGACAATACCTGTCAAGTCTGTTTCACATTGGCGCAGTACTTTCAGTGAAGATGATGAAAATGTGATTTCCTATAGGGTTTCTATAGTAACTAGAGGTACTGTAAGCAGGCTCACAAAGTGATACCCTCCGCGCCTCAATTGTTGCGCTTACGAGGACACAACCATATGATGTAGCAATTGAAATGTATAAGTTAGATTATCTCCCATTGGAAATGTCAGAACGGAATTATATTGCTTCAGACACATCTTCATATGGAGTTCTTCCATTGTGTAAAGTTTCATGAAAATTCTTCAAACGGTTTAGGAGGAGTTGCGCTTATAAGGATGGACAGGCGGACAGACGGACGGATGGATGGACGGACGGATGGATGGACAGGGTGATTCCTATATAACCTCCCAAAACTTTGTTTGCGGGGGGTATAACTATAAGCCACAATTGCAGCCATAATTGCAACCCGATGATGATTAAAATGAGGATCATTGGTAGAGGGGGTTACAGTCATCAGTCACATTAAGTTTTTTCAAACCATTTGGCCTTGTAGTTTCAAAGAAGATTTTCTTGAAAATGCACACATTTATGAATTCTGTTTCACCAAAAAAATCAGTAAAAAAGGGTTAAAATATTTTGAAAATTACAATTTTTTCAAACAGTATTCTTCTTCAAAATAGCTTTTGGATAGGTAAAGGGTTACAGGAATCTTAAAAGATATACAATAATTACTGTCATCTGAGCTGACATGATTGCAAGATAATAAACTTAGATGTGAGTCTTCCATGGAAGACGTGTGTCGCCTGGCGTTTCAGACAGAATTCTAAGTGGAAAAGGGGAATAACTGTGGAAAAAATACAGCGGATCAAAAAATAAAATAGGAGGTGCACAATGCCATGATGTGATAAAGAATCACTGAAAGTTCCATCAAAATCCATTCATAGGTTAAAGAGGAGTGGCGGATAAGAGTTTCAGACAGAATTCTAAGTGGAAAAGGGGCATAACTCTGGAAAAAATACAGCGGATCAAAAAATAAAATAGGAGGTGCACAATGCCATGATGTGATAAAGAATCACTGAAAGTTTCATCAAAATCCATTCATAGGTTAAAGAGGAGTGGCGGATAAGAGAAAGTGTGATGCGGACAACGCAAGACGACAAAAGTAATCCCTATATGTCGCTCCCCACTTCGTGGGGTGGCGACACAACAAAACTAACCTCGATTTTCCAAACAATCTGTCAACATGTATCAAACATAATTAGATTACAGCTGAAGATATCAACCTACAGTTGCACTTTTTTTACAGTACAAGTCAAAATAAGGTGTGTAGGATAATCCTATAAACTATGTATCTTTTCTCTTTCTACACTGATAAGACCAGAAGCTGACATCATTTTCTGGAAAGCTTTCACTGATAGCTTTTCCACAAAATGTCAGATTCTGATCTTGTCAGGGCAGAAGCTGCAGTCTACTTAGTTTATTGCAGTTATGCTACAGCTTATTTTGACTTTTACTGTATACACAATATTTTGGGTTTTTTTTCCAGTTCTCAGTTGAGAAAAAACTGGAACCAACCCCTACCAGATTCTCAAAAAACAAGTACTGATCTTAGTGCAGACAGGAGAGGCATTGGGTTAAGCATTAGAATATAGCCTCTGGTGGCCACATATTTCCATCCTCTCATAGACCATTCCTGCGAAGTTTGGCTCACGTCGGCTCAGAAGTTCCAGAGAAGAAGATGAAAAAGTGATTTTCCATAGGGTTTCTAGAGTAACTATAAGCCGCAATTGTGGCCATGTTTACAACCCGATCAACATTAAATGAGGATCGTTGGTAGAGGGGGTCCCAGTCATCATTTATGTGAAGTATCAAAACATTGGGCCTTGCAGTTTCAGAGAAGATTTTTGAAAATCCATCAATCAGAATCAAAGAATGCTTCTGGCGGCCATGTTTTTCAACCCAGGGGAACAAAATGAGCATCGTTTGTAGAGGACCTCCCATAGACTATCCCTGCCAGGTTTGTTTTCACATCGCCTCAGTTTTTCCAGAGAAGAAGAGGAAAATGTGATTTCCCATAGGGTTTCTATAGTAACTATAAGCTGCAATTGTGGCCATGTTTACAACCCGATCAACATTAAATGAGGATCCTTGGTAGAGGGGGTCCCAGTCATCATTTATATGAAGTTTCAAAACATTTGGCCTGGCAGTTTCAGAGGAGAAGATTTTTGAAAATCCACCAACCAGAATCAAAGAATGCCTCTGGAAGCCGTGTTTTTTATCCGACGGGAACAAAATGAGGATCGTTTGTAGAGTACCTCCCATAGACCATTCCTGCCAAGTTTGGTTCACACAGGCTCAATGGTTACAGAGAAGAAAATGAAAATGTGAAAAGTTTACGGACGCCAGACGATGATGGTCGCCAAGTGATGAGAAAAGCTTACATGGCCTTTTAGGCCAGGTGAGCTAAAAATGTATCTTACAAAACACTTGCATGTACAGTAATGATCACAACAAATAAACCCAAACCATTAAAATTCTTCAGTAACAAGTAAAAAATAAAAAACTGTTGGCTTTGCTATGTTTTTTGAGCATTTTTTATCCAAAATAGTTTGTTTTCTGGAGCCCAAACGACTTGTCTCTGACACTTCCCCCATATTTGAGATGACAATGGACCTGTCACAGGTAACACATTTTGCCTTTATATTCAATTTCATGTTCCTGCTAATCCAGTGTTTGTACTTGGCATTTTCCAACCACATTTCTGAAAACAAATATTTCGCCATTTCCTTTCACATTTTTGAAGGTATTACCCAATTCCTCAACTCAGCAAAACAAATGTTCAAGTCTGTTTTTTGTTTTTCTTGAAGCTAACAACATAAACAAGTTATCACTGGGCAAGGCCATTTTGAACACGGAAAAATATGGATCAATGAATGGTTGTTAATGTTCTGTTTGTGTCAGATCGTTTATTTCTGTGTTGGGTTACAAAAACCTAAATTTTACAGGGTTTCGGAATTTGATTCAAAATGAAATTAAAACTAAAACAAAAGGAAATTTAATTAAGAAATTTTAATTCTATGAAGAGAAAAAATGATTTTGATATATTTAATTAAATTTTCATACTTTTTCCTATACCATTTATAAGAAAATGTAATTTTCCAATCCCTTTTCCAGGCCTGGAAAATGTTTTTAAAAATTCCATATTTTTTCCAGACTCACGTACGAACCCAGTACGCCAGAGTCTGGGCCTCCATTGAAGCTCACATGATGTAGACATGCAAGCCTTTCTTTCACTTGAATTGCTGCCAGTTTCCACTGCTCTATTCAGCATATCTGGAGGCATGAGTATCCCAAAATCTAAATCTGTCTTGAAAGATTCAATGACTGTTCCAGTATCTTCAATACAATCATGACAGGACAAAATCTCCACTTGTTCAGTTATTGAAGCTTGTGCTCTTGTGTGGATACCCCACTGGTCAGCATCCACATAGGATATCTAGTGTTTTCGGTATGCACTCAAAAACACTCTTTTTATTATACGTTTTTTATAAGAATCTGATAATTCACCTTGTTTCAACCTTGAATTGATGCATGAAAGTAAACAGCGCATTGAGTCATTGATACGTGGAAGTGATTTGATCATTACTTGGAACAGATAGCGTCTTGCAATCTGATTCAGTTGACGGGTTTCTAGTCCAAACATGGCCTGAAAGTCGTAATATAAGTTTTGGGTTTGGTACGTCCTTTGAAAGGATGTACCAAACCCAAAACTCATATTATGGACTTCCAGGCCATGTTTGGACTAGCAGGTTTCATGCATCTATTCAAGGTGAATGGGTGTTGAATTATTGCTGGAAATGATCAGTATCCACTCAAAAACACAAGGTTTACTTTTCATTATAGGTTTTTAGAACAAATTGACCATTTCCAGTGATAATTTGACTCGTATTCACCTTGAAGTGATGCATTGAAAGCTGCCATTTTGATTGATATCGTGAAAGTGAAAATTTCTATATCTTCACAGTGGGGGATACGAAATATATCTTTCCGCAAATTCTTCGATAATCTATCATTTAGTGTATAATAAAATAACTTAATAATAATTAATAACTTAAATAAATCTCCCCATTCAAATAGTTACTGATTTTGTGGAAAGATTCCAGAATCAGGTAAAACAGAAACTTGACTTCAGTGACACTTACCTTGTTTTCAATAGGTACAACGATTATATTACTAAGTGCTGCACAAGAGCAAATAGGACTGCCGGAAACTGTTGTCGAAAATTTACTCTGAGCACTACATAACCACTTCCAAGCCAGAAGCTCATGCTTAATGTTACAGAGAACAAGAAGCAGCTCATAGATATTGTAAAACAAGAACTGATGAAACATTTGCCATCGAGAATACAACCAAACATAGCCTATTCATTGCTATTCAGAATTTGGCTCCCACTGAGACCAGTAATGGTGTTGTCATCGACAAATATGACAAGGCAGCTGCTGGTGAAGAAGCTGACAATATAATTGTTCAACCAACAATGCGTATCCCGACTGAAGGAGCTGACCAAGTCTTTGTCCTAGTTGATGATACAGATGTGTGTATACACTTCTCCTGAATCATTATTTGAAACAGAAATTGGAAGTTCCTATTCTTATGGAATCCCCAAAACAGGACAGGTCGGTGACTGGTATCTTCACAAATGTTGACAAACATCGGGACATCATTCCAGACCTTCTAGCCACTCATAATATCTGAGACTGTGACGCAGTTGCAGGATGTTTCGGAATTAGAAAAGGGCACATATTGAAAGTTTTGAAGGCAGGTGTAGAATCCCTCACTGCAACAGGTGATTTCAAATTTCCCTTGAGCAATGCGGTGGAATAAGCAACCAGATTCATGTCTGCATGCTATGGTTGCTGAGATATTAACAGTATGTTTGAAGGCAAAAAATGGGCATCCTTCCATGAGGAGATTAAATCTAGACCTATTATGTTCTTTTGAACAAACATGAATCTGCATCATTAAAGGAAGTTCCATACCATAAGTCTAATCATCATGGCAAGTGCTTTGTGAGATCATATTTACAGCATTTTTGGCTTTTTGGGCATTTATCACACCCCAAGTGGAATAGAAACTTTTGGGGGGAAAAAAACTTGGAAGGCTGTACTCCACCAAGATGCTTTGTACCAAATTAATTTAGTCCAAAAGTTCTGAAGAAGAAACTTTAGTTAATGGTGCCCAAGAAAGATGATGATTTGGCATTTTCCCATTACCAAGAGTGTTAAAATGGTCGTCCTCCTATGGTATCTCTATAGCTGTTTTTCTGGTCCATCTCATTCCATTGGTCCTAAAGAACCTTCATACCTAAAAACAATACTCAGATCCATGCAGTTTTTGAAATATGGGCATTTGAATTTTTTTCTATTTTTAGCTCTTGGGGTTCACATGGAAGGTGCGAGAAAAAAATTTTGGGGGATATAAATGAAGTACCTATGACGTAATTATACTACATGCCAAATTTGGTTAAAATCAGCCCATTGGTTCATGAAAGAGAAATTCTGGGTGGAGCTCAAAATGGGCATGCACCCACAGGGTTCCCAAATATTGATGTACCAACTTGCCTTGAACAACTTTTAATCTCCTCCGCCAAAAAAAGTCCCATACCAAATTAGTTCAGATTTGGCCCAAAGTTTCTGAAGAAGTATACTCAGTTGATGGAGCACGAGAAGGATGTTGAACCGCATTTTCCCAATGCCAAGTGGTATTTTAATAGGCATCCCCATATGGCACCCCTTGACAAAATCAACAGCAATTTGTTGATCCATCTAATTCTACTGGTCCTAAAGAAGCTTCATACCAAAAACCAATATTTTGGTCAGTGCAGTTTTTGAAATATGGGTGTTTGATTTTTTTTTCTATTTTTAAGCCCCTGAGGTTCCCAAGGTCTACAAAAAAAAATAGGCATAAATTAAGAACTTATGACCCAATAATACTACATGCCCAATTGGGTTCAAATCAACTTATCATTCACAAAATAGAAATTTTGGGAGGAGCCCAAAATGGCATGCTACCAAAGAGCCCAAATATAAACCACACTTGCCACAAACTTTAATCTTCACCATCAAAGGAAGTTCCATAACAAATATCAAAGCATTCTCTTTGGTGGTTCATGAGAAGATATTTACAGATTTTTAGGCCTTTGGGGCATTACCCCCAGCCTGAAAATGGAAGCAGCCTCATCTGAACAAAAAAAGGGTATACTCCAAAGATGGTCTGCATCATATATGTTTGAATTTGGCCCAGTGGTTTTGAAGAAAAGTTTCAAATTAGTTGATGGAGCACAAGATACAAGATGACTCAGCATTTTCCCATTGTCAACATGTGCATCCTCATATGGCACCCTATGACAAAACCGACAGCAATTGTTTCAAGTCCACCTGATTCCACTGGTCCTAAAGAAGCTGCATACCAAAAATACAATATACTGTATCCGTGCAGTTTTTGGAATATGGGCTTTTGAATTTTTTCTATTTTTAGCTCCTGGCGTTCTCACATGGCTGTTGGAAAACTTATTGGGAGCATCAATTAAGTACTTATGACCCAATTATACTACATGCCAAATTTGGTTCAAATCAGCCCATTTGTTCTGGAGAAAAAAATGTTGGGTGGAGCCCAAAATGGGCACACTCCCACAGAGAGCCCAACTATTGCCCTATAAACTTGCTTTGAACAAACTTCAATCTTCACCACCAAAGGGAGTTCCAAACCAAATATCAAAGCAATCATTCATTCGGCGATTTTTAAAGATTTTTAGACTTTTGGGGCATTATCCCCAGCCCAAAAATGGCAGCAGCTTCATTTGAACAAAGTAGAATGGGTATACACCAAAGATGGTATGTGCCATGTATGTTTGAATTTGGCCAAGTGGTTTTGAAGAAGAAAAGTTTCAAAAGTTAACAAATGACTGATGATGGCCGCCAAGTAATGGCAATGGCTCTAACTGACTTTCAGTCACAGGAGCTAAAAAGAATCTGACCTGAGAACGTGCAGAAGATTTTATAAAAGAATAGTCCCTTTATTAGTCTAAGTTAAAAGTTGGGATGCCACAAAGAGCCCAAATATGACCCAAGGCACTTAATGTGAATAAACTGAAATTGGAATCTCTTAAGGTTGCGGCAAATGAAATATCAAAAGATTCTAACTGGTGGATCTCAAGATTTTCAAAACATTTTTGTTATACTGGACTGAGTTAAATTTTGAGTTCTCATAGGGAGAGCGTGAATATGAGTTTGGAGACTTGATTTGAACATATCCTACCTCACTAAGAATGCAACATAGCAAATATCAAAAGATTCTGACGGATGAGAAGAAAAAGATTTTCAAAGAATATTCCTCACAGTTCATCAAGTTAAAATTCAGCCTCCCAGAGGCAGGCCTATCCTTTTGAAAATCACTTGAGGGCAGTTGCTGGCTCTTCTTTATCTACATTCAGGCAGGCACAAGCCCACCCAGGCGGGCTGGTACCTACCAAAATCATCGGAATTAGGCTATTGAGGAGTGCAGTTATTTGCTCTACTCAGCAAAATTTCAGACGGGCTGTAAGGAACTGGAGCAACTGCCCTCCTCAGAAGGACAGGCCTGCATAGGAAGCCCAAATATGCCTTTAGGGACTTAATTTGAGCAATCTTCAAGCTGAACCTCCCAAAAGATGCAGTATACCAATTATCAAAGAGTTTTGACTGGTCGATCTGAAGATTTTAAATACATTCCTCATATTGCACCAAGTTAAAATTCAGGTTTCTATAGGGAGCCCAAATATGAACCCAGGCCCAGGTACTTGTTTCGAAACAAACCTGAATCTGACCCCTCTATGGATGATTTAAACCAAGTATCAAAAGATTTTGATTGGTACTTCTGGAGAAGATTTTTAGTTTAAATAATGAAAAAAAAAATGTGAGGGTGCTGACAGGATCTCATTGTGCTTATTCCAATTGAGCATCATCATAATCTAGTTTTTTTAAGCAAAAAATGGGGGCGCGGTGGCATTGCGGTAACCGGTTCTCGTCAGATGACCGAAATTAAGCATCGTTGAGCCCGGTTAGTCCTTGGATAGGTGACCGTCTGAGTGGTCGATTTGGACTCCCACGTTGTGTCCTTGGGCTAGGCACTTAACCCTGATTGTCCTCATGGGGGCACAATGACGCTGTGTACTAAGGTGTACTAAACGTCAATGGTGTGCATGTCTTCAACCAATCTAACCCTGCCTGTGCTGGAGTGCGGAGTTACAATGTTGGGGAGCTGGCAGCCGCTTGTCGTTGCTCAGTGGTTCTCTCTCGGTTCTCCAGCTTATTCCACCGAAAAACTGTCACCGACATGTTATGACTTTGGCTGTTAAAGTGTCATTAAACCTTAATAAATAAATGAATAAATAGGCAAAAGAATGGAAATTTATAGTTATGCAAGAAATTTTTTTTCAAGTGTCGTCTGCTATTAATGTTGGGTGAAGAGTAAGTTTTTTCAGAGTTATGTAATAATCTATTTTACTATTACTTATGGTATGAAATATATTTGAAAGCTCTACAAATAAAGTAGAAATAAATTACCTTCAATCATATCCTCATAGTTATCTGTTTGTTGTTTAGGGAATGATGAATCTCTTTGATCCAGACTACTGCAGAAAAGCTGATATAAATTCAAATCAAAAGGAACAAACAATATTTCCTGAAATGTGAAGAAAAATAATTATAATTTAACCCATTAAAAAATAGTCTATTAGGCCTAAAAGTTCAAAATCTGTTTCTCAGTCCCTCCTACATGGTCCTTTTGGCAGCTGCATGCTCTCTTTTTATAACCAATGCAAACTTAAAAAAACAAAAATTAAATGGTTATGTCTGATATTTTACCCAAGTTAATAAAATTGAAAAATTTGTCCCTTGAGTGCAGCAAGGCCTTGTATTGCTTTATCAAGGAACGAAATGAACAACAACCCATGCTATTTTGTAGATTATGAGGCCTAAAACATAAAATGAACCAAGAATACAAACTTTTGATGGCAAAGAAATAATTATATAAAAAAAAAAAAAAAATAAAATGAAAGTGTCAATGACACTGCAGCTTAACTTGACTGTGTGTAGACATTGATGAAAAGGATAATGTTCAATGTTTATGAAAAGATTATGAAATAAGACAAGAATTGTGATAATTTAGAATATGTTAAGTTCTGTACCCTGCATGCTATGTTTTCAATATAAATAATCTGAGGTGTAGACTGTACTAAAGAATCAAGGCCTGGGTTGATGTGGCCCTCATCGTTGAAGTATGACAACCAAAGTTACCAAGTTACAATAAAATCATTCCCAAACAAGTCATCCAACCACGATACAATGAAATCCCTTCATAAATGTCTCGTAGACTTTGCTAAAGGATCTAGGTCACATGCCAGTCCAGAAGTTATGATTGACCAATCGTAACCAAAATAGGATAGTCTCATCTGGATATCATACCGAGTTATCCCACGAAGTAACAACAAAAACAACCTGTAGACAGTGCTAAAGGAATCTAGGTCATGTGCCCAAACAGCAGTAATGGCTGACCAATCGTGACCAAAATAGGACAGTCTCATCCAGACCCCATACCAAGTTATTCTACCATGTTACAATGTAATCACGCCATAAATATGAACTGTGGACTGAGCTAAACAAATCTGGGTCACATGCCGGTGCGGCCATCACAGCTGACTGATCATGGCCAAAATAGGACATTCTCGTTTAGACATTATACTGAGTCATCCTACAAATTTGCAATGAAATCCCTTCATAAATGAAAGCTGTAGACTGTGCTAAAGGAATCTAGGTAACATGCCCCTGTGGCCATTATGGTTGTCTGAACCCGACCAAAATAGGACAGTTTCATCTAGACATTACACAGAGTCATCCTACAAAGATACAATGAAATCCCTTCATAAATACGACCTGTAGACTGTGCTAAAGGTTTTCAAGTTTCGGGCCTGCGCAGCCATCATGGTTGGCCGATTGGGATCAAAAGGGGACGTTTTCATCTAGACCTTATATGGAGTCATCCTACCAAGTTACAATGAAATCCCTTCATAAATACTATCTGTAAAGAGTGCTAAAGTTTTTCGAGTTTCGGGCTGACGTACCTGTCATGGTAACCAATCACAACCAAAAGTGGATGTTCTCATCTACACATTAAACAGAGTCATTGTACCAAGTTACAATGAAATCCTTTCATAAATACGACCAGTAGACCGTGCTAAAAGTTTTTTGGCTCGTGTTGCCATCATGGTTGACCAATTGCAACCAAAAGGGGACATTCTCGTCTAGACATGACCTCAGACCTGCATATAAAATTTTGTGATGATCAGACAAGAACTTTGGGGTGTAGCTTGTGCTAAAGAAAATGTGAACAGACTGACAGACTTCCGCACACGTGATGGCAATAGCTTATCTTGACTTTGTCAGGTTAAGTTAAAAACGGAATTACACTTTATTGCCCATTCCAGAAGGGAATTATATGCTTGCTGCACTTTGGTCAAATTGTTACTGCAGGTGATGGTGGTGGTGTGTAGGGGCGTATGTGTTTGTGGGGAGAGGGAGGGAGGGATCAGGGGATGAAGAAAAGAGGGAGGTGAGGATATTCAAACCAGTTATTTTTTAACGTGGAATAAAGGTTATCAGCAAATTTTTAGCCTATGAACCACTGGGGGCAACCTGGTGCCAGTCGTGGTCCAAGAGCTGAAAATCTCTTGTGTAGATTCTTTGTCCACGTACTTTTCCCTGAAATTCATCCATCCAGCTTAGTCGTGTCTGCAACATCCCATCATGTTACCCATGCATTTTCCAGGAGTCACATGGTTTTGTGAAAATTTTTGGAAAAATTTGGGAAAAAAATAACAAGGGCTATTGATGAAGAAAATTATACTCCCACTGTAGGGCTGGAGCAATGAAGCATAAATGAATTAAAAACAAAGTTAGGGTCGTAACTCTGTTGAAAAAGAGTGGGCAACTTTTTTATAACATGTGCAGGAGTGGCTTGTCATTAGGATCCCGCATTCCAAATTTAACTGAAATCGCTGTAGGCAGACACACAGATGAATGTAATCCCGTATATCCCCATTCTCTTCAAGAGGGGTATAATTAAAATAAATCTGGATATCCTGTACACTGGGTAAAGCGTTAAGAAAAAGAATGTGTAGCTGTAGTTTTTTATTAGGTAAATTATTTCACAAAAATTTATAAACCTGAAAATTAGTAACTGTAAATTGCTCAAAACATCAAAATATCTACAATATGTGGATCACCACTAAAACATCTGCAAAATGGAGGTTCTGCCCAGGAAACAAATCACATCAGGGTTCCTGCACTTGACAAAATAGTTAATTTAAGGAGTTTCCAGGACCTTTCTGGTCAGGGACATAGCTAGAAGGTTTTCATTTGGGGGGAGGGATTGCAGATCTATGAAAATTCCAACTAGGGATGGGTATTACTAAAAGGGTTCCCCCCATCCCATTCCACTCCCAGAGGGGGAAATTGTTCAAAATGTTGACTTCGAGTGACTATACTGGTAGGTTTTAAGGCATTCAGAGAATACTTCCAAGCAGTTTAAATGACTGCAGCTAAATATCTATATACATAATTTGAGGTTTTAAAACAGCACAAAATGACAATTTCTTGTGGGTAAGCAGTCTGTTAGTAGGCCCTATTTGCCTTCATTAGGCATTATGTCAATTACAGGAAGGTACATGTATGGAGAATGCTAAAAAACAGTATTAAACCAATAATTTATTAATAAATCATATCAAATATGAGGTCATGCTGAGCAGTGAGCACACTAATCTTGAAATGAACTCAATTATCAACAACCAACCATTTGTTATGCTTACAAGGTATGAGTAATGAGTTATAAAACTAACTCAGCCTATATGACACAATATGTGTGAGATTTTAATTCAACAATACCAAATATAAAAATATTTAATTTTTATAGTAAATTTCCTTTCTTATTATACCTACCACAATTGTTTACTACAGGCTTGCACTACAGTGGAAGACCCTAACTCAGAAAATATACTCTGTATTTTGATCTTTCCCAAGCAATTTGGGATAGAAAAGTGGTGCAAAAGCACCAAGAAACAAGCGGCCCCACGTGGCCTTAATCGCTCACCTGACAAAGTGACTCTAAGAAGTATTTTAGGTCACCTTCACCATGTCATGCCTCATCAACATTAACTGGTTGAGTGATAGATTTTGTTTGAAGTTCAACATTTGTTACCTAAAATTAGTTTTATTTAAAATCATTGGTGTGTGGCCAATCTCCAATGATTTTTAATAAAGCAAATTTATCTCTGCAGACAAACTGGTTTAGCATGAAGCACAAACAAGGAATGTGAAGAGATAGCCTTGGACATCTCTCCCCAACTGTGGATATCTTCCATGTGCTACATGTACATATTTGCATGCAAGAAAACAAAAATTTTCACAAATTTTCCAAAATATTAGTTTTTTTTATCATCATTGGAACAAGCTCAAACAGCTTATTCCAATAGGGGTATGGGAAGATCAGGTATATTTTTGAGACAGAAATGTGAATATATAAATAATGGTGTTTTTTTGTGAATGATGCTGGAGAATTTTGCATAAAGATATGGTAAATGGTTTGTTCTAGATACAGAATGATGCAAAAGTATTTAAATTTGATTAGGCAAGTTGTTCCTATAATGCATTTAAAAATTGAAGTAACTGTTTTTTTGCTGCCGAACTTTTAGATGTGTGTGTCTGTGTTTGTGTGTGTGTGTGTGTGTGTGTGTGTGTGTGGGGGGGGGGGGGGGGGGGTAAGAGTGTTCTTGCAAACAAAATTCCTGAATAAATGGAAAATTTTATTTTTTGTGTGAAAGACATAGTGCGTGAATGTTGATTGGAACAAGCTTAGAGAGCTCATTTTAATGTGAAGTCATAAAGCTGTGTTTTACGTACGAAATTCTGGAATAACTAAAAAATTGCTTTTTTGACTCAAAAAGCATGGTGTGCGACCTCTCATTGGAATGAGCTCAAAAAGCTCATTCCAATGGGGTATTTACAAGCGATAAGCACATGTATGTTTAAGAGACAAAAATTAAAATTTGAATAGCGATTTTTGCGAAGAATGCTGACAAGTTTTGGCAGTTATGCTGGTAAAAAGGTAAGATATGCAAAGTGGTTGTTTTTTAGAGGCGACATTTAATTAAGGGGAATTAACCCTTGATTACTGAGGTAACTTCTAAAAGTACTGAAATTTCATGAAGCAATGTGAATAACAGACAACAGTTGCCTAAAAATTTCATGAATAACTAAAATCTTTATTCTTTTGTCTCGAAAACATGGCATATGACCTTTGTTGGAATTAGCTGAATGCGTGTGTTCCAATGAGGGGTCATAAAATTTGAACGGAGATTTGTGTTAATAATGCATTAGTACTGCTAGATTTGGGTAAACGGTTCACCCTGGATACCACCCCTTCTATAGTAGATCTTTTCTGCAAATTTTGTCTAAGATTCTATCAACTTTACAAATAAATACGTTCATGAATCACAATCAGATCCACCCCACAATGTTGCATACCAAATATCAAAAGATTCTGCCTGCTGGATCTGGAGAAGAAGATTTTTTAAGAAATATGCCTGAAATGCACTAAGTTAAAATTTGGGCTCCTATACGGAGCCCAAATATAAACCCAGGGGGCCGATTTGAACAAACTTGAATCAGATCCACCCCACAATGTTGCTTACCAAATATGAAAAGATTCTGAAGCTGGATCTGGAGAAGAAGATTTTTTAAGAAATTTGCCTGAAATGCACTAAGTTCGAATTCGAGCTTCTATAGTGAGCCCAAATATGAAACTAGGAAGCCGATTTGAACAAACTTGAATCAGATCCACCCCACAATGTTGCATACCAAATATCAAAAGATTCTGCCTGCCAGATCTGGAGAAGAAGATTTTTTAATAAATTTGCCCGAAATGCACTAAGTGCGAATTCAGGCTTCTATATTAAGCCCAAATATGAATCCAGGGGGCCGATTTGAACAAACTTGAATCAGATCCACCCCGCAATGTTGCATACCAAATATCAAAAGATTCTGCCTGCTGGATCTGGAGAAGAAGATTTTTGAAGAAATTTGCCCGAAATGCACTAAGTTTGAATTCGAGCTTCTATAGTGAGCCCAAATATGAATCCAGGGGGCCGATTTGAACAAACTTGAATCAGATCCACCCCGCAACGTTGCATACCAAATATCAAAAGATTCTGCCTGCTGGATCTGGAGAAGATGATTTTTTAAGAAATTTGCCTGAAATGCACTAAGTTCGAATTCGAGCTTATATAGTAAGCCCAAATATGAATCTAAGGAGCCGATTTGAACAAATTTGCATCAGATCCATCCCACAATGTTGCATACCAAATATCAAAAGATTCTGCCTGCTGGATCTGGAGAAGAAAAATTTTTTAAGAAATTTCCCTGAAATGCACTAAGTTCGAATTCGAGCTTCTATAGTGAGCCCAAATATGAATCTAGGAAGCCGATTTGAACAAACTTGAATCAGATCCATCCCACAATGTTGCATACCAAATATCAAAAGATTCTGCCTGCTGGATCTGGAGATGAAGATTTTTTAATAAATTTGCTTGAAATGCACTAAGTTCAAATTTGGGCTCCTATACTGAGCCCAAATATAAACCCAGGGGGCCGATTGAACAAACTTGAATCAGATCCACCCCGCAATATTGCTTACCAAATATGAAAAGATTCTGCCTGCTGGATCTGGAGAAGAAGATTTTTTAAGAAATTTGCATGAAATGCACTAAGTTCAAATTCGAGCTTCTATAGTGAGCCCAAATATGAATCTAGGAAGCCGATTTGAACAAACTTGAATCAGATCCACCCCACAATGTTGCATACCAAATATCAAAAGATTCTGCCTGCTGGATCTGGACAAGAAGATTTTTTAAGAAATTTGCCTAAATGCACTAAGTTCGAAATCGGGCTTCTATACTGAGCCCAAATATGAACCCAGGGGGCCGATTTGAACAAACTTGAATCAGATCCACCCTACAATGTTGCATACCAAATATCAAAAGATTCTGCCTGCTGGATCTGGAGATGAAGATTTTTTAAGAAATTTGCCTGAAATGCACTAAGTTCGAAATTGGGCTCCTATACTGAGCCCAAATATTAACCCAGGGATCCGATTTGAACAAACTTGAATCAGATCCACCCCACAATGTTGCTTACCAAATATGAAAAGATTCTGCCTGCTGGATCTGGAGAAGAAGATTTTTTAAGAAATTTGCCTGAAATGCACTAAGTTCGAATTCGAGCTTCTATAGTAAGCCCAAATATGAATCCAGGGGGCCAATTTGAACAAACTTGAATCAGATCTACCCCGCAACGTTGCATACCAAATATCAAAAGATTCTGCCTGCTGGATCTGGAGAAGAAGATTTTTGAAGAAATGTGCCTGAAATGCACTAAGTTTGAATTCAAGCTCCTATAGTGAGCCCAAATATGAATCTAGGGAGCCGATTTGAACAAACTTGAATCAGATCCACCCTACAATGTTGCATGCCAAATATCAAAAGATTCTGCCTGCTGGATCTGGAGAAGAAGATTTTCAAAGAAATTTGCCTGAAATGCAGTAAGTTCAAATTTGGGCTCCTATACTGAGCCCAAATATAAACCCAGAGGGCCGATTTGAACAAACTTGAATCAGATCCACCCCACAATGTTGCATACCAAATATCAAAAGATTCTGCCTGCTGGATCTGGAGAAGAAGATTTTTTAAGAAATTTGCCTGAAATGCACTAAGTTCGAAATCGGGCTCCTATACTGAGCCCAAATATGAACCCAGGGGGCCGATTTGAACAAACTTGAATCAGATCCACCCTACAATGTTGCATACCAAATATCAAAAGATTCTGCCTGCTGGATCTGGAGAAGAAGATTTTTTAATGTTTTTCCCATTGCCTACAGTGTTAAAAAGTGCTGACTCAGCACTTTTTCAAAGTCCCGAAACTGTACCCTATGATAAAACCGATGGCAATTTTTTTTTACCAATCCTTTCTGTTGGTCCTAAGGAAGCTGCACACCAAATAAAAATTCTCAGTGCTGTGCAGTTTTGGAGATATGGGCGTTTTAAATTTTTTCTATTTTTAGCTCCTGCGGTTTCCACGGGGCTGCGGGAAAATTTTTTTTTGCATAAATCAAGTACTCATGACCCAATAAGCCCTCACATAAAATTTGGTTCAAATCAGCCTCTCGGTTTGGAAAATAGAAATTTTGGGCGGGGCAAAAAATTTTGCCCCTCCCATAACGACGCCAAGTATAGCCCCACAAACTTCTCTTGAACAAATCTGAGTCTACACCTCAAAAGGAAGCTGCACACCAAATATCAAGTCTCTGCTACTGCTGGTTCATGAGAAGAAGATTTACAAAGATTTTGGTGCCCCTTGGGGGCGTGGCACCACCCAGGAGGAGGGGCAACTTCATTTGAACAAATCTGAATTGGCATTAGGTAATAAACATTTAGCCAACATTTGAATAAAATTGGGCTAGTGGTTTAGGAGGAGAAGTCGATAATGTAAAGTTAACGCCGGACGGACGACGACGGACGACGGACGCCAGACAGAAAGTGATTAGTAAAGCTCCCCTTGAGCTTCGCTCAGGTGAGCTAAAAATAAGCCAAAACTGGGTCGAGCGCTATCTTCTCTTAGTACAACTCCACGACTTCCGATGCCATTGCACCGACAGGTAGTTAAAGACTCATTCTTTTAAATCCGCCAACGTTGGAGTTATGTGATGAGTGGGGAGGAAAGATTCTTACCCGAATAAGAAGACAGGAGGGCCCCCAATGTAAACAATTGTGGTAGATATAATAAGAAAGGAAATTTACTATAAAATTTAAATTTCTTATCAAACTGCCTTACAACTGTTTACTACAGGCTGAATAGACAACAGGATGGGGGGAATCACATAACCAACCCCTCACATAACCCAATTGCACTGGAACCGTGGACAGAAGAAGACGTCTCTAGGCCTATGAAACCATGGCCTCACAATCATTAATAAAAAGACAATGAGAGATGAGGCGTCTGGTTCTGTGCGATGCACAGACAGAAAGGGCAGTGACAGCAGAGAGCTGGAACTGACCTTGTAAGAAGCCTAATAGCTAGGGTAGACAACAGCCTGAGCAGAAGAAAGAGGGCCCATGGTAAAAAGGGCCTCTGACTGCTCCTGCAACTGATGTAGATAGGTGGAGAAAGTAGCATTTCTCCAGTAGGCTGCCTGCATAACAGCCGACAACATGACGGAGTTAGTATAAGCCCAAGAGGCAGACAAGACACGTACCTCGTGGGCAGTAATACGATTGGTAATTCAATCGTCAGTCACTAGACGAGCGTAAGCTGCGTGAACTGCAAGACAAATCCATCGAGAAATGGATTGAGAAGAGATCTTCTGGCGACCAGGAAAAGGAGACAGAAAAAAATCGTTTCCTGCCTTTCCTAATGAACTGCGTTCGATTTAGATAAATACGAATTGCACAAACCGGACAGAGCAAAAGGGCGGTTACCCTCAGCAGATATAAGAGCCCTGATACAGATAGGAGGCAGAGTAGTTTCTGGTATCTGATTCTTGGCCAGAAAGGAGCAATCACTGGTAAAACTAATACTGTTGGGAGAGGTCCTGAAAAAGGCCGGGTCAATCGAGAGGGCATGAAGTTCATTAACTCGTCTAGCTGAGGCAAAAGCCATCAGAAAATCTGTCTTATATGTGAGAAAATACATACCCACCTGGAACAAAGGTTTCGAACGGCACCCCCCTCCCCTCCCCCCCCCCCCCCCCCCAAGAAAGATTCCATCTTGGGGTAAGCTTCAAAGTCCTAGGCCTTTTCAAAGAAAAGTGCCGAATAAGCTTGGAGAGGTATGGATTACTACCGATATGATGCTGTCCCACATACAAAAAGGTCTCTGAAAGCATGGACCTGTACCATTTGATGGTAACAAGCTGGAGACCCCAAGAATCAAACAGATATACCAGAAAATCCACAATCTGTGAAATCGAAGGATTGGCATAATCAACAGAGTGATCGGCACACCATCTACAGAAGACCTTCCACTAAGCTGCATAGGCTAAACCAGTGGAGTGCCTCCTTGAAGAAGAAATGCACTCCACTGCTCGTTTCGAAAAAAAAACCCTCTACTATGGAGACAGGGCCTGACAAAAGACATGTGTGAAGGCACAATGAAGTCGGGTTGACGTGAAACCTCCTTGGGTGACCTTGGCAAGGAAGATCGCAAAGTAGAGGGAGACATGCCGGAACTGCCGTCAACAACAGAGAGTGGAGCTGACTGATCCACACCCACTGAGGCGACAGGGGAGCGATCAGAATGATCCGATAACTGCAGGTTCATATCTTGGTTAGAACCTGAGGTAGAATTGGAACCGGCGGGAAGGCATAGCCGACAAGACCGTTTCAATCGAGTGACAGAGCATCCACGGAGAAAGCCAGAGGATCTGGACACAGGTCACGAAAGTGTCCACCTGATGGTTCCAACGTGTCACAAAGAGGTCGATGTGGGGACGACCCCAGAGATCACAAAGCGACTGGAACACAGCCTTGTGGAACACAGCCTCGGTGGAAATCACCCTGCCCCGTCGGGACAGTGAGTCGGCTAGGACGTTCAGACGACCGGGAATGTGATGAACCACCACTCCGGCATTGACATCCTGAGCGAGCAGTAGAAGATCCCGAGCCAATTCGTACATGCGAACTGAGTGCGTGCCGCCCTGGTTCCGAATGTAAGCAACCACTCTTGAATTGTCAGACAACAGAAGGACCTGGCGATTCGAAAGATGGCGGATCCACCTTGCAGATGCGGCAGAAACTATTATATGCGACACACCTTCTGACTGTCCTTAACATTTATAAAAAGTTTAACAATTGTACTATGATTTGTTTCTGAGTTATGGCTGAGACACGAATATTGAACGATTTTTAGTGTGACTTTGAAATGTGGCCTTGACCTTGTGTGAAGTTTGATGACTGCGACCCTAACAGTTTTTGAGTTATTGGATTGGACACACACACACACGGACAGACACACACATACTTCAATCACTATATGCCACCCGACTTAAGTCGGGGCGGCATAAAAATTCAATAAAAATAAGCTAAAAAACTTGGGCGTTTAACAGAAGGGCTTCAAGGAAGGATAGGGACAGAACACTTAACAAACAGTGGACAAATCATTAGCAAGAAAGATGACCTCAGGCACTTGTCCCGAAATTGGGAAACATGAAATAATTTTGATAAAAATAGGCTGAATAAATCGTCAGATGTGTACCCATACGCGCATCAGGACCAATTTTTGGAGGAATTTTCAATTTGAGGGATAAAGGGTTAATATCTCAGGATCAAATTATCAGATTTGCACCAAAGACTATACAGCGCGGCACATCAGTAACCTGAAGATATATAAAAAGAAACATGACAATTGGATTGATATTTTTTGAGTTATCTCATGCCAAAGGGATTGGAAAAATTCTCAATTTGAAGGATAATAAAGGATAAAGGGTTAATATCTCAGGATCAAATTATCAGATTTACACCCAAAACTATACAGCTCAGCACATCAGTAACCTAAACAGAAATTTTAAGTAACAACATAATCTGATTAATATTATTTGAGGTATTGCATGTCAAAGAAATAGACTGAAAAATTTTTATTAATTAAGTGGATCAAGGGTTAATACCTCGGGATCAAATGATCAAATTTATATAAAAAACTATACAGCTTGGCAAATCAGTAACCTGAACATCTATATGAAGTAACAAGACAATCAGATTGATATTCTTTGAGTTACCGCATGTCAAGAAATAGATTGGAAACATGCACAATTTGATGGATAAAGGTTTAAAATCTCAGGATCAAACTACCAGATTTACAACAAAATCTATACAGCTCAGCACATCGGAAACCTGACCACACATATGAAGTAACAAGGCAACCTAATCAATATTTTTTAGGTTACTGCATGCCAAAGAAATGGATTGGAGTAATGCTTAATTTGATGGATAGAGGGTTAGTATCTCAGGATCGAATCGTCAGATTTACATCAAAAACTATACAGCTTGGCACATCAGTTACCTGAACATATCTATCAAGTAAAATGACAATAGGATTGATATTTTTTCAGTTATCGCATGCCAAAGAAATGGATTGAAATAATACTTAATTGGATGGGTAAAGGGTTAATATCTCAGTATTGAACTAGAAAGTGTTTTAGCACACTAAAACATATGTCTCCCCTTCCTTTTGAGGTCAGAGGTCAAGGTCACATGCAGTTCATCAAGGTAGCGGACATGCAGTTTCATGGTGACACATCCACATGTCAAAAAAAAAAAAAAAATTCTGGTCTGGACAATTACTCCCTATTTAAAGTACATAAATTTGACCTTGAGGTCAAGGTCACATGAAGGTCATGATGACATGTGGTCTCATTGTGATACATCCACATGTCAATCATCTAAGTCCTAGGTCAAAAAACAAAAAAGTTCTGATCTGGACAATTATTCCCTATTTGAAGTACATAAATTTGACCTTGAGGTCTGAGGACAAGGTCACATGCAGTTCATCAAGGTAGCCAACATGCCGTTTCATGGTGACACAGCCACATGTCCAAAAAAAAAAAAATCTGGTCTGGACAATTACACCCTATTTAAAGTACATAAATTTGACCTTGAGATCAAGGTCACATGAAGGTCATGATTACATGTGACATGCAGTCTAATTGCGATACATCCACATGTCAAATATCTAAGTCCTAGGTCAAAAACAAAAAAGATAACTATTCCCTATTTGAAGTACATAAATTTGATCTTAAGGTCAGAGGTCAAGGTCACATGAAGGTCATCGAGGTACAAGACATGCGGTCTCGTGGTGACACATCCACATGTCAAATAACCAAGTCCTAGGTCAAAAAACAAAAAAAATTCTGGTCTGGACAATTACTCCCTATTTGAAGTACATAAATTTGACTTTGAGGTCAAGGTCACATGAAGGTCATGACATGCGGTCTCATAGTGACACATCCACATGTCAAATAACCAAGTCCTAGGTCAAAAAACAAAAAAATTCTGGTCTGGACAATTATTCCCTATTTGAAGTACATAAATTTGACCTTGAGGTCAAGGCCACATGAAGTTCACAATGGTATGCGACACACCGGCTCATAGTGATACATCCACGTGCCAAATATCTAAGGCCTGGCTCAAAAGACAAACAAGTTTTAGTCCTGACAAAGTTTCCTTGAAAAAAGCACAAATCTGACCTTCAGATCAAAGGTCAAGGTCACATGAAGGTCACAATGGTATGCTGCACACCGGCTCATGGTGATACATCCACATGCCAAATATCTAAAGCCTGACTCGAAATACAAAAAAGTTCTGGTCCAGACAGTTTCCCTTAAAAAAGAGCATAAATCTGACCTTCAGGTCAAAGGTCAAGGTCACATGAAGGTCACTATGGTACACTGCAGAACGGTTCATGGTGATACATCCACATTACAAGTATCTAAGGTGTAGGTCAAAAGACAAAAAAGTTATGGCCCGGACAAAGTTTGTGTGAGGTTTCCCTTAAAAAAAAACACAAAAATCTGGACCTTCAGGTCAAAGGTCAAGGTTACATGAAGATCTCTATGATACACTTCACACCGGCTCATGGTGATACATCCACATGCCAAGTATCTAAGGTGTAGGTCAAAAGACAAAAAAGTTATGACCCGGACAAAGTTTGTATGAGAAGAAGAAGAAGAAGAAGAAGAAGAAGAAGAACATGCACTAAAACAATATGTCTCCCTTCTGGGAAGGGGAGACATAATAATCAGATTTACACCAAAAACTATACAGCTCAGCGCATTAGTAACCTGAACACAAATATAAAGTATCATGACAATCTAAGCAATAGTTTTCAACTTATCGAATGCCAAAGACATGGATACGGACGCCGGACAGATGGATGGACGAACGACGGAGGGCCACCCTGGATGCCGGCATTATGTGTACCATACATGGTATGGGTACACATACAAATTATAAAGGTACAGCCCTGAATGTTCCTAACCACCGTTGTTGGCTTCCATCATCCATTTATGTCCTTGGATCCACCAATTAACCCATTGATTTGTGTCTGGCATCCTCAAAAATGAGATTTAAAAGCACAGATGTCAGTTGAATGTTGCTGACTTTAGGGCCAAACAAAGAATGATGGTTTGTGCCAATTTTGGTACCTTCCTGGATATTGTGCATGAGCAGATCTAAAAAGTATGGAGGACCAGACAGGACTTGATTTTTTCGGTTTTGCATGCAAATTTTGGGGATTGGGGGGCAAAATTTGTGTTTGGCCTTGGAATAATTTTTGAGTTAGCACCAGCTAGTCTGGGCCATTGGTTGTTGTATAAAAATATAGAAGAATAACAAATTTGTCAGAAAAAAAAGTTATAAATGAAAGAAATTATAAAATTGAGTTTTGTGATGTTGTGCTTAATATTCAGGCTCTGTTGAAAACTGGAAACCAATAATTAGGCACAAATACATAATTTATTTCATAACCTCCTAAATGAATAATCATTTCTTGATCATTAATATTATTGTATTACAATTCATTGGAGAGTACATATTTGTGAACTCCAATAAGGTGTGAAAAAATAATGTCTCAATTTATGAATAATTGACTGACACTACTAATTAAAATTGTGTCACAAACTTCACAGAAATATGTAATTTTCTTTAAATTGTTGATTATTTATTATGATCATGTATTATTTTTGGAAAGACAGATTTGGCTCTTTCTTTTTCAACTCCAACTTTCAGAACTGCTCTTTTCAATTTCACCACCAAATGTTTTAAAAAATGAAAGTGTCATTGTGCCTGTGTGTTGAGTTAGATGAAAAAGAAAATGTTCAATGTTTATGAAAGGATTATGAAATAAGACAAGAATTGTGATAATTGGAAATATTTTAATTTAATTTCTGTTCCCTGTATGCTATATTTTTAATAAAAATAATATGAGGTGTACACTGTACTAAAGAGCTGAGGGGTGGGTTAATATGACCTCACAGTTAATGTATGTGGCCCTCACAGTTAACGTATGTCAACGAAAGTTACCAAGTTACAGTGAAATTATTCCAAAACGAGTCATCCTATCAAGTTACATTGAAATCCCTTCACAAATATGGCCTGTAGACTGTGCAAAAGGTTTTCGGGCTTCAGGCCTGTGTAGCCATTGACGGTTGACTGATTGCAACTAAATGGGGACGTCCCCATCTCGACATTATACTGAGTCATTCTACTAAGTTACAATGAAATCCCTTCACAAATACGACCTGTAGTCTGTACTAAAGTTTTTCGGGTTTTCGGCTTTGGAGGCCATCATGGTTGAATGATCGCGACCAAAAGGGGGTGTTGTCATCTGGGCATAAACTAGAGTGATCCTACGAAGTTACAATGAAATCCCTTATGACCTGTAGACTGTGCTCAAGGTTTTCAGGCTTCGGGCCCCTGAAGCCGTCACAGTTGATCAAACACGACCAAACGTGGACGTCATCATCTAGGCATTATATGGAGTCAACCTTCCAAGTTACAATGAAATCCTTCCATAAATACGACCTATAGACTATGCTAAAGATTGTTGGATTTTGGGCTCGGGCAGCCATCAAGGCAGAATGATCGCGACCAAAAGAGAACATTCTCATCTAGACATTATTTGGAGTCATCCTACCAAGTTACAATGAAATCCTTTCATAAATATGACCTATAGACCGTGCTAAAGGTTTTTGGGCTTCAGGCCCCTGTAGCCGTCACAGTTGCCCAATTGCGTCCAAAAGGGGACGTTCTTATCTAGACTTTATATGAAGTCAACCAACCAAGTTACAATGAAATCCCTTCATAAATATGACCTGTAGACTGTGCTAGAAGTTTTCACCCTTTGGGCTCAAGCAGCCATCATGGATGAATGAGCACAACCAAAAGGGAACATTCTCATCTGGGCATCATCTGGAGTGATCCTACGAAGTTACAATGAAATCCCTTCATAAATATGACCTGTAGAGTGCACTCAAGGTTTTCGGGCTTCAGGCCCCTGTAGCTGTCGCAGTTGACCAATCACAATCAAAAGGGGATGTCATCATCTAGGCATTATATGGAGTCAACCTAATAAGTTACAATGAAATCCTTCCATAAATATGACTTAAAGACTACGCTAAAGGTTTTTGGGCTCGGGAAGCCATCAAGGCTGAATGATCATGACCAAAAGGGGATGTTCTTATCTAGACATTATTTGAAGTCATCCTACCAAGGTACAATGAAATCCCTTTATAAATATGACCTGTAGACTGTGCTGAAGGTTTCGGGCCCCTGTAGCCATCACAGTTGCCCAATCATGTCCCAAAGGGGATGTTCTCATCTAGACATTATATGAAGTCACCCTACCAAGTTACAATGAAATCTCTTCATGAATATGACCTGAAGACTGTGCTAAAGGTTTTCGGACTTCAGGCTCGGGCAGTCATTACGGTTGACAGATCGCGTCCAAATGGGGAAGTTCTCATCTAGACATCATATGGAGTCATCCTACCAAGTAGCAATGAAATCCCTCCATATTAAACATGACCTGCATACTGTGCTAAAAGTTTTTTGGTTTCGGGCTTGGGCAGCAATCACGGTTGACAGATCATGACCAAAAGGGGAGCTTCTCATCTAGGCGTTATACAGAGGCATCCTACCAAGTTACAATGAAATCCTTTCATAAATACGACCTGTAGACTGTTCTAATGGTTTTCGGATTTTGGGCTCGGGCAGCCATACCGGTTGACCGATCACGACCGGAAGGGGACGATCTCATCTAGACATGATCCCAAACCTGCATACGAAATTTCATGGCGATCAGACAAGAACTATGGGGTGTAGCATCTGCTAAAGGAAAATGTGAACAGACTCACAGACTAACAGACTTCCGCACGCGTGATGGCAATAGCTTATCTTGACTTTGTCAAGTTGAGCTAAAAATGAATTATAGAAAATTATACAGGTAATAGGTCTACCTGAAAATTTCTTGACTTATTTGAAAATAATATTTCAACCAGATAGAACATAACATGTGTTACTGTTTTATCTATTGTGGTGAATATGTCATGAAAAGAATTATATACTCTCCCAAAAAAGAAAGTGTGCATGCTAAAAAATAACACTAAAAAAAGATATATATCATTTTCATTCATGGAAATTTTATTCAATCACAGATGAATCAATTTGTGATCAACACGAGAAATTTCATTACGCTACGACGAATACTCTTGGTGCCATGGAGAGTCAAAGACACTAAGGGTCAAACACAAAAGTCACACACTCAATATCTGGTGAGACCTCCATCTGCATCAACTACTGCTGTGCATCTACGCCTCATGGAAGCGAACAAGTTAGCATGGAAGTGTTGTGGGATGTTGTTCCATATTCTGATAAGCTGTCTTTGGAGTTCCACAAGCGCTGACGGTGCATGGGGAAGCCGGCGTAGATGACGTACCTCGTCAAATTTTTTATCTGGAGGCAGATAAGCAGCCAAAGCTGAGACGACGTGATCTGAGAGAGAAAGCATGCCAAGCATCTCTCTAGATAAGCCCAACGTGGACTCCAGAGCCGTCAATGGAATGACGGCAGACTTGGGCTTGGAAAGCCCGAGGGAAGTGGAGTCCTGATCCAGAACCGTCAAAGTCTGGCAGACCGACGGATTGGCGGAATCGTAGGAACGATAATGCACAGGAGGCAAAAAGGTGTCAACCCTGGTGAAGAACGAAGTCTTCAGAGCCTTTGAATTCAGCTTGGAGTCCAATGCTGAAAAAGCTTCAACCACCTGTACCGACTGGCACGGTCGAAGGCGCCCAGAAGCAGGTTGCTCCATAGGCTGTAGGCGTGCGACCGATGATCGCGGCCAGGCTGACACTGTCGGCTGGTTAGTAGGTTTGAGATCAGGCAGAAACTCAAACACAAAGTCAAGAGCAGCCCCCAAGTCCGAAGACTGCTGGCCCTCGACATCAAGCATGTCGGACTCCTCCCCAGAGTCGGAAGACACATAGCCCATCGTGGGCAAACCAGCCGACGCCTCCCATGGTGTCGGGACACCAGGGGAATCAGAAACCGGCCTGTTTCCAATCCCGGGAGGCAGCGCCATAGGAGGCGCCTGGAAACCACTCATTGCCTCGCTGGAAGCAACAGGAAGGCTCTTAGATAGAACCTGAGTGAGTAAGGAGAGGGCCTCCCTAAGCTCACTGCCCGGTTCGACAGGGGAGCAAACCGGCAAAGTGGCTTCACCTCTGACCCTCTTAACCAGCGAAGGGTCACGATCCTCCAAAACACCCAACGCGGGACGACGGGCGGCAGCCGAAACTTCTGAAGGCAGATGTGTATAGGGGTACGAGGCCCCCCGAGGATCAATATGGCGAGAACACATGAGAGTCACTGCGGCCCTCTGCGGGGCAGAAGGTCCAGGCTGCACAAAAGGCGTTGGTCCCCCAAAACTGGTTGTGTGGCTAGAATGAGTGGACGGAAACACCACGGAGTTCATAGTGTCTCCACTAAGAACATCCGAATCCAAAGACACAACTGTGGTGCTCGACGGCGTAGAGACCACAGAGATGGGTTCGGCCGGCAGCCCCTTCCGACTTCGCCGAGTTGAAGTCAGGGAAGGCTGAGGCCGATATCCCACGTCTACAGTACCAGACATTCCTGCAGTCCCCTGCAGTGAAAAGCTGAGACCGGCTGAAACTGACGATGAAGCAGATGGACCAGCAGTAGTAGTAGATACGTCGGGAGTCGGTGAGGCTGGTGAAAAAGTGGAGAGAGCACACCACACCTGCTCGTCTCCAAAGGAGGAGTCACAACCCTAGTGACAGCCTCAGATGTCGACTGGAGGGGGACCGTAGTCCCGGAACCAGGCACCTCTTCACCAGAACACTCAACGGCTCCCGCAGTATCCACTACGGGAAAAGACTGCACATCCCCCACGGAGGAGGAATAACTCTCACCAGACAAGGTCAGCTCGGGAGCCCCCGAACGACTATGTTCTCCTTTCCCGCGGGAGTGGGAGGCACGGCCACGAGAACGAACGACACGGTTAACTGACGCCCAGAAAGTTGATGACCATGATCCACAGACACCACATGGCCACTCGGCCGAACACCCGTTACAGGAGGAACAAGAAGAATGTAAATCGTCCACATGCTTTGGCAGCAGACATTGCCCACAAGGAATTGTCCTGGGCATGATAGAGGTGAGAGGAGCAGAGAAGGTGAAATCAGAAAACAGAAGAACACCCCCAAAGAAGAGAGAAAGGTGACAGAAACAAAGACCCCAGACGGTCGACCGGGAACCACACAACAGGATGACTACTCTCAAAAGAAATAAGAAAAACTGTAGGAGTGGTACCCTGCTGACACCTAACTCTAACACAATTAGAAAATTTAGCAAATAAAGCATTAACAATAATTGTGAAAAATAATAAGTTTGAACCGCATGGCACACGAAATTCGCGTGCGACTCGAGAGAGAACAATTAAATATACATTATGGATATATAATATTGAAGAAAATATAAAAAACACTGTTCCTGAGAATACAAAGGATACACTGATGCACTATGAATCAGGAATCATCAAACAACGAGCTGGATAAACACTGATAAGCGTGCAAAAACACCTCGACACGAAGCGGATGATAAAAAGAATGAGTCTTTAGAGACGGTATATGTGCACTGGCAACGGAAGTCGTGGAGTTGTACTTGGGAGAGAGCATCCCGTACTGGGTCTGTGCCGGTTGCACTCGACCCAGTTTTGGCTTATTTTTCTTGGTGCTTTTGCACCACTTTTCTTTCCCAAATTGCTTGGGAAAGACAAAAATAGAGAGTATTTTATCCGAGTTAGGGACTTCCACTGTAGTGCAAGCCTGAAGTAAACAATTGTGAGTTGGTTGATAAGAAACTGACTGTAGCCTGTAACAAATGTATAGGTAAAGTATTGTAAAGGTGATTGGACCTAATTTCGGTACAAAATGGCCATTGGCAGCCATCTTGAATTTTGGACCGCGCACAGAAACACCTGTTCCTGTCCCAAGGTGATAACAAAGGTACCCAAAAAGTTTCGGGAAGATCCATCCATCTTGAATTTGGGACCACACCCAAAAACACTCGTTCTCATCCCACGGCGATAACAAAGGTACCCAACGAGTTTCGTAAAGATCGGTTCATAAATACGTATTGAATTGCTGATGGACACAGACGGACGACGGACAACTGGCCATGGCATAAGCTCAAATTTGGCTTCGCCAAAGTTGAGCTAAAATGTAATTGGAGTAACAGCTGTTATTTAATTTATTTAGGTTTTTTTTTTTTTTTTCTTTGGTGGTGGGGGGAGAGGGGGGGGGGGGGAATTACAAAAGTGTTTTTAAACTTGTTGAACAGTCCAGTTTCCAGTATTTTGAGACCTTATTTGTCTGCACAAAATCCTGCAAAACAGAATATTATAATATCATTATATATCAGGCAAAATATGTTGGAACACAAATGTAAAATGCAAGGAAATTATTTCTGTTCTATTGTAGCTGACAACACCAAATGCAAATACAGTGGAACCCTGTTAATTGAATAGCCACTTTGCCAATGAAAATTGTTCAATTAACAGGAGTATTCAATTAACAGGGATTGTGTCACTTTCTTGTATTCTAGAGATAAATTTAGTATTTATTCTATTATATCTTGTTTGAGTTCTGTCAAACAAGATATAACAGATTAAATGCCCATACTGGATGTACTGAGGCCAAATAGGTGTATAACCAAAGGAAAACTAGAGACAGTCAGGGTAATTTCTCGATATGTTACAAGATTTTTTATTCAATTAACAGGAGTTTACTCTATACCCTATATTCAATAAACAGGTCAAATTTGTACTGGGGGTATGGTAAATGGTTTTGTGTTGGGAAATTATATTCAATTAACAGGGATATACAATTAAGAGATATCCAATTAAGTGGGCTCCACTGTATTTATATTCCTTCTCAGACATACAACGTATTTGGACTTGTAATATAAGCTCATTCCAATTCGATGCATCAATTTAAATTGGAATTTTGCGATACTAAATCGACTTATTTATTTGATATTGATAAAGTTCCTGAGAATGTCAAGCCAACCTTGTTTCTTCAAAGTTCGAGTGTTGAATAATGGTGATGGAAATAGGTCAAAATGTCCGTAATATTAACATGAAAACCAACAGCTGTCTATGTATGGTATTTATATGTCTAAGATTGATGCGTGAAATGGTGGGGTGGTGACGAAATTTAAAAAAAGAACACCTTAGTCCTTACCTTGCAATTTGCATCTAGATTCGAGGTAGTCTCACTAATCCTAGAAGAGTGTTACAATTTACAAATTTTCTCTAATGAACATTGTTTTGTCGCTTCTTGAACATGGACTTCATATAAGTGAACAACACCCTACTTCAATTCGAAATCATTTCCAGAAAATGTGTTTAATTTCCTTTACAAAACAAACTTCCAAGAAACTAACAGAAGCAAACCTCATCAACCTTGATTCTTTGTTTTGAGGAACAATCAAGACTGAAGTCTATTTTTAGGCTTCTGGAAGTTCTGCAATTGCATGGCCTTCTAACTGTTATTTGTGGAATTGTCACAAGTATATTTTCCACGGTATACTTTATTACTCAAGCTATTTTGGTTTCAGCATGTGTCAATAGAGTATATTTTAAGCTTTACACGGACTGTTTGCAGAATCTATTTTCTGCCAGATGCTATGTTGTTTTGTGTCCTTTTTAAGAATAGACCTTGACCGAATTATGGCTACCTGAACTGGTGCTTTGAGAATGAGGTGACTAATTATCCTATCAAGCAATAAAATAATTCTGTTTTTATCAAGGGAATGAACATACAAATTGAATCATGACTGTTCGAAATCTATGAGGTGATGAAACAAAATGATCACATGCAAATTCACCATGAACAGCTTTGTGGTTCATGGAATTTGTACATGATCAATTTGTTTCATCACCTCTTGGGTATCAAACAGTCTTGATTCAACCCTTAATTAGTTACTTTTTAAAAGTTACTGGGCTCATGAACTTGAGAACAATGGAGAATGCTCTTCAGATCAGCCTTAGTCATAATCCTTGTACAGTAGAACCCTGTTAATTGGATAGCCTCTTTGACCATGAAAAATATTCAATTAACAAGAGAATAACAGAATGTGGTAAGATTACAACATTATGGTAATACCTTGAATATTTATTCCATTATATCTTGATTGATAGAGCTCATGGAGCTCTGTCAAACAGGATATAATACATAAAATGCTTATATTAGAAGTGCTGAAGGTAATTTGTGGGTTTCAGTGTAATTGTACAATATATAAAAGTATTTTTATTCAATTAACCAGGTTTTACTCCATAACCTTTACTCAATTAACAGATCAAAGCTGTAGTAAAGGTGTGGAAAATGGTTTTGTGTTTTCAAGCAATATGCCATTAAAAGGGTTATTCTATTAAGACAATATCCATTTAAGTGGTCTCCACTGTATTGCCAAATCAATGAACTGGAAAAACATAATTAATGAGAAACGAAGTTCCTCTATAAATAACAGTAACCTTATATGAACTGAAATAGGTGTGGAAATATTACAGAACTACTAGGGTATGAGTGGAGCATGACAGCTTAGGTCACAGACATGTTTTGGCATCTAGAATTTTCTGAAAAAATAAGGTCCAGAAACTAGTTATGAGATGAGGAAAGATAAGTTTATAAAACTGTAAACTATCCTGAATTGTTTGTCAAAATTAACAAAAACTTACATGGATATTACAACACCCTTGGGAAAGGAATGTTTTTGCTTCAGCAACCATACACTGGACAGAAACATCTGGTGGGTATTGTAATAACTGACCAAACCCTAAAATTGGGAATGCTATTGATGACATATCATTATCACTGGCTGTACTCAGGCATTCCTGGATCCCACAACGCAACATCTGAAAATAAATTTTCATAAAAAAAAGTGTTTTTGTTTTTCTGAGGTTTAACTACACTTCAATCAGCTAGGGTCACATCATGTTGAATAGTTCTATGGGTGGAGGAGACCTGAGTACCCAGAAAGAACCACCAAGAAGCAGCAGGCCACTGCCAGACTCTCCAACTTACTAATTAATTGTGCACAAGCAGCGTTAAGTGGTTGAGAGATAGATTATTTTTGGTGGTCTGAATATGTAACTAAAAATTTGTTTTATTACAACTTATTGGAGACAGCCCATAGGCACTCTCCAATAAGTTGTAATAAAATAAATTTATGTGAACAAAATATTATTTGCATTTGGCTGAATATGAAACACGAGTAAGGAAAATATTGGCTTTTACTTTGATATCTTCATTTTTTTGTAAGTCCTGAGAGTGGCTTCCAGCATTCCACCAATTTATTTATTGGTGTTTAAGGTCACATACTTTTTGCACAATGGTTAATCATGTCCAAAACATGGACATAAAGTCAATGTCAGTGAATCGTTTATACCCCATGTTGCCTATTTTAGAGGACTCGCACCCCAAGCATTAGTGACTGGGTCCTATTTTACCAGTGAAACAGAGCTAGTTTACCACTGTAAACAAGCACTGATTCACTTCCCGGAGACTCCACCAATTAACAGTAAACTCAAATGTACCATCAATGTAAAGTACACCTCAGTACACAGTGTCACTGTGCCCTTACATGGACAATTGGAATCAAGACATTGTGCAGTTACCAAAGGTCAGGAGTGAACATTAACCTTTCAGTTAAGTTCACTGCTCTAAGCACTGAGCCGCTGCGAAATAAACACAGTAACATTGGAAATAAGTCAATCATCATCATGATGGGTACTTGGGAGGAAATAAGGTTGTAATCCCAAGTAATTGATCTGATATTTCCAATTTCAAGAACTTATGGATGTTCAGTGCTATAACAGATAGTGGGTTGTGTTTCATCTATTTATTTATGGGTGTTTAAGGTCACATATTTCTGCACGATGGCTAATCATGACTGCAACATGAATATAAAGCCAAGTCCAGCCAAACATTTGTATCCATGTTGCTAAATTAAATTTTAGATGATTTCCATCCCAGGCCCTATTTCACCAGTAAAACAAAGATAATTTACCACAGCAAACAAGAACAAGAACTACTTCAATTCCGGGATTCCCATGGAGAAATGTTTCATGAATAAGGTACAGTGAACCCTGTTAATTGAATAGCCGCTTTGCGATTGAAAAATATTCAATTAACCCTTTACCCAACGTAACGGCCAAAACCGGCCAGCACTATTTACAAAAATCACTAATAAATTTTCATTATTTTTTCATTTTTTGTCTCAAAAACATAGGTTATGACCCCTTTTTGGAACGAGCTCGTCGAGCTCGTTCCAAAGAGGGGTCATAACCTATGCTTTTGAGACAAAAATGAAAAAAAATAGTTATTCAAGAATTTTGTTTGCAAGTGTCGTCTGCTTTTCATGTTAGGTAAAGGGTTAACAGTAGTATTCATTTAACAGGAAATTAATCATTTTCCTGTACTCTAGTGACAAAGCATTTATTCTAGTATATCAAGGTGCTAGTCAAACAAGATAAAATAGCCTACATAATATTAACTATTCAAATTTGTACTGAACCTCTAGTAAATTTTTGGGTGTTTGTAAATTATTTTTGATTAGCAGAGTATTCAATTAAGAAATATTCAACTAGAGGTGTGACTGTCACTAGATGGGCCTATCAAGACTCTCCACCTCAATGATTGACTAGCAGTATATTATTCAAAGTCAAAGCATAACTATGGCAAAAATAGTCCTACTGAAACTATATTCACAGGTGCACAGGTTCCCATGGTGGTGAACATGCATACCAAGACATTGGCCTACAAATATCGGAGAAAATCTAGGGACAAATTAATGTCCATAGACGGATGGATGGATGCCTCTAAAATCAGGACTTATGTGGCTAAAATATTTGAGGAATTTAAAATACATGGACAACCACAAAAAACTCTTTTTTAAAGTCTAATTTCTGGGTAATAGCAAACCCCAACCCTTTCAGCTTATTGACCCTAACTCTAACATAAAAATGTCTGAAAATACAATACCCACTATTTGTCACTTAGTAGCCTCATAAACCATTGTAAATGTATTGTTGGAAAATCCAAGGTATAAAAGCCCTGGCAGGCGCCGTTCTACGTTTTTTATGCCAGGTCATTCCTAGAGCAAGCGACCTAAAAACATTTCATCATAGAATCGACACAAGCAAATTGAAATTTGCTTATAAATGCCTTTGCATAAATTGGTTACTCCCAGTAATTAATTATAAATCACAGCTTAGTTGGCTCTTCAGAAACTGAAAATGAAAGGAACAATGTTTCACAGAGTCAGACTGAAGCAAGTCAAGGCCACCTGTGTTCTACAGACTCTCAGAATGTAAACATTTAAACGGGATATACAAATCTTGAAAACAGAATGGGTTAATTCTAAATAATTAACTATCAGTAATTTAATGGTCAATTAAATACTGGCACATTTCAATTTTAATCTTTTCAATTTTTCTTTCGTTTAACAGAACATAAATTGTATGACAGTAGCCGCAATTTAGTTTGCTAAGTGATCGAAAAATATCATGGTTGCTTGGTACCGGCTCTTCTGTTCAAGACAGTTAAATTTTGATGTTAACCCCACAATACTGCTACATTTTTAACCTGATAATAAGCTGGTCATCCCAGTGAGTTCGACTGAGGTCATTGTACTATGTAATCAATTTTAAGATAGGAGATAGATGTCATGTAGTCAAGTGAAATTGTCATGAAAATTGAATCTCAATTAACTGAGTGCATTTTAATCCCTTTCTGGAATACTATAGTTTGTTTTAGTGCAGTTTAAAATAAAGTTGGACACAGTAGTGTCCAAACAGTAATTTATTCTATAGGTCTAAATAAAATAATTTATTTTGCTGGGAATTAACCCTTCTCAAACCAAATACAAAAACGGTTAATCCGTTTTGGTAAAACAGTTTGAATTACAGCCGATTAAATTACTGAACATATTTATTATTGACAATCAGAGTTGGTTAACCTGTACAGTTAATTGAGACTATGGTGAAACTGGTAATTTCAGTATAGAAATAATGAATATAAAAGTGGTAGGGCCTTCTAGTAAAGAATTATTATTATACTGAGCTGGTCAGTCCTGATAAAAGTATGAAGGTGTAAACTGGTCATTCTATGTATATAGAACTGGTTCTGCAAATTCCAGTCAATAAGTCATTTCCTCATGATACTGGTAATTCCAGTACTTGTAAATAATAATTGAGCTGGTCATTCCAGTAAAGTATATTAAAATATATTTGAATCCAATAATTGAGCTGGTGACTCAAGCAACCTAAATGGGGGAGGCATTCCCTTGCTTTTCACTATAAAGCCAGATGATATAAAGAGCCCCCCCCCCCCCCCCCTTGTTCTGAAGGAGATTCCTCAGAACAAAGAGGTCAGTGGAACGGCATCAGTGCTAGAGCAGACTGCCTAAGACATCACTGAGATGTAAAATTAATGGACGACATTCTGTGCAACAGAAAGAGGACCCAAGGACCTCAGGTCACCGGAGACAGACTCTAAATTTCTAAGATAGAACTTTGTAAATGAAGACGGTTGTGTCCAGTAGGCTGCCTTCATTAAATCAGTAATAGCAATACTATTTGAATAAGCCCAAGAAGAGGACAGTGCCCTAACTTCATGCGCTGAAATCTTATTGACAGAAGGTTGATCTGCCGATAGATTCTCATAAGCGATTGTTATTGCCAGTTGAATCGATCTAGAGACTGAATGAACAGAAATATCCTTTCTGTCAGGTATAAGAAAAAGGAAAAACCTCTTTTTTCCTTTTCTAATGAAGCTAGATCGATGTTTATATATGCGCATCACTCTCACTGGACACAACAGTGGTCTACAGTTATTCGAGGATGGCAAGGCCTTATCTGGAATCTGATTCTTAGCCAAGAATCCCACATCCGTAGTAAGAGTAATAGTATTACCCACACTACGGTAATAGGAACCTTCAACAGATAATACATGGAGTTCACTAACTCATCTGGCAGAAGCAAAGGCTAAGAGAAAAGCCGTTTTATAAGTGAGGAATTTAAACTCTACATCATCTAACGTCTCAAAAGGAGCTTCATGAAGCGTCAAAAGAACCCAAGCCAAATTCCACTTAGGAAGTAATATGAGGGTTCTAGGTCTATTGATAGAGAAATTTCTAACTTGCTTGGATAAGGAAGGATCTAATCCAATACTCAAGTTATCATGATGAGAATATGTGTCTGATAACATAGACTTATAGCCCTTAATGGTAATGGGCTGCAGTATGAGTGCGTCAAAACAAGTAGACCAGCAAATTGGCAGTCTGAGGAATAAATGGATTATAGATATCCACTGACTGGTCTGTACACCAACGAAAGAAAACCCTCCATTTTGCTGTTTAATTCAGCAAATAGGAGGACCTACTACAGTTAGAAATCGTGTCCACTGCTCGCCCTGTAAATTGCTTCCCGTGCTAGAAGGGCCGCACAACGGAAAGATGTGAAGGTTGAGACCTTCCAGGTTGTGATGCAATGTGTGGGACCTCCCCTGATATAGAAGGTCCTTGAGAGGAGGAAACTTCCAGAGAATGTCCCATAACAGACACCTGATCAGGTTGAACCAGGGTTTCTGAGACAAAAAAGGTGCTACTAGCAAGATTTTGCAGTGAGACTGTTTGATTTGTAACAGAATCTGCTGAATCAGAGGAGCTGGGAGGATATACATATCCTATTATTCCATTCCATGAGATCGGTAGAACGTTTACAGCATATGCTTGATGATCCGGACAAAGTGACATGAATGTTGGTAGCCGATCGATTAGGTTCGTGGCACAAGATATCTTTCATAGGGTGATCCCACTGGTAGCAAATCTGCTGGAATATTTGTTTGTTGAGAGTCCACTCTGATGGCAACAGGCGCCAACGTAACCATGACTGAATGAGCTTGGAAGTACGACATTATCCGAGTGAACGCCCAAGGTGACAGGTTCAGACAGAAACACATCGCTCTGAATTGGTAAACTTTCCCTTGGACGGCAAAGGACAGGTACTTTCTGAAACCCGGATAAACCATAACATGAAAGTACATGTCTTTTAGATCTATGCTAGCCGAAAAGTCATTCACTCGAATGTTCACTGTTACTGACTGAATGGTTTCCATATAGAACTTTAGAGCAATAATCAGTTTGTTTATCCAGCTCAAGTCTATGACCAGTCGAAACTAGCTGTCTGGTTTCGGCACAAGGAACAGGTGACTGTAAAATCCCGGTGACTTGGGATTTTCTACAACCTCTATTGCATCTTTTAGCAAGAGAGACTGAACTTCTGAAAGAAGAGACTCCTTTTTTTGAAGGATTTGCTGGAAGAACTGTCCAGCGTGGACTTCTTGTAAGTGGGGGCATTGATCTGAATGATAGTCGCGGTCCCGATCTGACTACATTTCTGACCCACTAATCTTCCGTTATATCCGTCCAGTTTTTTTGCAAAGTTTGACAATCGTCTACCAACTGGAGAGCAATAGAAGTTTTGACCATCACCTGTAAGACCTGTGAGTCCTTTGGGAGGAGAAACCACGTCCTCCCCGAGAACCACCTCATGCCGTCGTCCTAGGGGCATCTGATTTATAGTCTCTGTAAGACTTACACCCTTTTCCAGAGTCACTGTTCTGCCAGTTTCCCGAATAATTGTACAAGGGTTTACTAGAACCCTGCAAGGAGCTTTTCTTTGTTGGCTGCCAACCCACCTACAGCATCCAGCATATGGATGATGCTGGGAAACTGACCTCAGCAAAATAGTTCTGGTAGCTTTCTTGGTAGCTTCATCGTACACCAAGGACAACTTGTCATCAAACAATGTATGTCCTGAAACCGGAACGACTCCAAGAGAGGTCTTCACCCGATCGTCAATCAAGAAGACGATGCCAAGTCTCCATCATATCTTAATAATTTCATATTTGCCACTGTAAGGGCATATGATCTACATAAGATATAGCACCCAAAACTGTCCGACTAGAATCAATTGTAGATTCGATCACATCTGAGCAGACATTGAATGATGCGGGTAATGATATATCCATAGCCCGATCATCCAAACGCAGAAGAGCTCTCTGTACATCTTCTCCAACCATCTTTAATTTGCTAGGTCCACAAAATGGTATGTGAATGGAACATGCTGTTAAGAAAGGATATTTCTATCTAGGGTTGAAAGCGATCTCTGCCTAGCAGACGCAGCTTGCTGACCAGAGGGAACTAATTTCGAAAAAAAACTGATGAATAAAATTCATTGTTACCATATGTTGTTCCGTGTAGGTTGGAGAATCTTTCTCCACCTCTCTATCATCATCTTCATGTGAAATTCAGTTGGCTTCCTCTAAGTGAATGGATGACCATATTGACCCAGTACCGTCCAACACCTCACTCCCGGAGTCTGTCCCCAAATCGTTTTGATGGACATCCCGAATGCTCCTCATATTCATGCCTCGATGTACTAGCTACTGGATGACCCGCCTTTGGAGGGGAAGACTTGGTGCGTCTTCGCATAACCGCTTGAATTTCCAAAGTCGGATAGCTAGTGAGCGGTCTGATGTGCTTACTTGATGAGGAAGAAGCCGTAACTGTTGCCTACACTGGCTGCAGTGTGGATGGAGCGCCTCGAACGGCCGACAAGGACTTTAGCTCCAACTTAGTAAAGTTTTGTGTCACCACAACAGTCGGCCCTGACTGTTGATGGGATGGAGAAGGCTCTCCCGCTCACGATCTGACCCCAGATCTTGCCGAGAGTTCTGTTAAGAAATTTGCTGGCTTCTTCCCTTTTGCCATCGTTGCTGGGTGAGCTTTTGATTTATTTTAAGGTGCTTGCTCTACCCAATTCTACACTCTCCTCGACTGTTATGGACTTATCTGGTGATACAGCCCTGCAGGCAGGGTTACCGCTTCACGAATCGAGCTAGCTGCTTTTAATGGAATAAGAGGCCTCACTCCTTGTTTTATATTCAAGAGCACCTTTGCAGCTAGCTCTGATTGTTCGAACTTCGCCGCATACATAACGTGACACCCTCCTCCAACATTTGGCATTCCAAATGACTCAAGTATCACATGTATTAGAAGGAGTGCAGCGACTACAAGCAAGACAGCAAGCATGTAAATCTGAGGCAGATTTCTTCGCCTTACACTTAGTGCAAAAAAAATTTCATAATAATACTTAGCCAAAGACTAAGTCCACTGCACTCCTAAACAATCAATAAATTATACATATTAAGGATACTGAAAATATACGGCAATCAAAATCGTTTAAAAAAAAAATATCAAAATTAAAAAAAAAATTTCGAACAAATTTTTGAAAACACTGAAGCTCCCAAATGGAACCTCATGAGCCCCAAGGGTGTCCCGATAGAGCCTAAGTGTGGACGAACACCAAACAATTTAAGCTACAATACCGGAACCATAAATATATGTATCCTACTACAGATATGATAACTGTGCTACCCTATAAAATAACAAGAGGTCCCAGGGGGTGTGAGGGGTCTCACCTGACATGGTAGTCTAAATATCAAACCAGGGACTTGACTTGAATAAGCTGCATATGCCCCTCCTAAGAAAAGCAAAAACCAACTAGATGAAGCGATTGTGCCCACCCAATACACAGGATTTTCCTTCTATTTTCAGTTCCTGCACTTTTACGTCCTAAAATTGAGATAAAAAACAGATTTTTTTTTATTTTGTTCTGAAATTTTCGAAGTCCCAAACAAAATATTTTCAGACTAAATTTTTTTTTCTTCTTCTTAAAATTGACCAAAACGCATAAAAAACAAAAAAAAAACTAATTTCCCGGACACCAAATTTTCAGTGTAAAATTTATTTTTTTTTTTGTCTTAAAATTGACCAAAATGCATAAAAACAAAAAAACTCATATCTGGATTTTGGTCCAAAAAAGTCCCACCCGGACCCCAAATTTTCAGTGTATAAAAATTTTTTTTTTGTCTTGAAATTGACCGAAACGCATAAAAAACCCCAAAACTCATTTCCGGATTTTGGTTGATAGTGGTGGTGATGAAACTAATTTGAAAAGTGGTGCATTGGGTGAAAGTAATGAACTTCCCGAAGATGAAAATAGAATAAATAGTGAAAGAAGGAAAAATGAAGAGAATTTAACTGTATGTGAGATCCTTACAGAAAGTCATGAAAGAGAAGAACTCTGCGATAAACATGGAATTTGCAAAGATACAAGCTTGAATAAGAATGAACACAGGAAGTTCAATATGCGAGGGGAGGGGAAGGGGGTTCTCTAAGTGATGTGAATCGCAACCATCAACAATTGCGAGGAACAGGCGCATGTACAATTGCGAGGAACAGGCGCATGTATAGACAAAGATGATCACAGGATTTTTGATATGCGAAGGATGGATAATGGGACCAGATGGTCAGACAGACAATAATTCCATACTAATGATTACATCTGAAGTACCTGTTAGAGAGAATCATCACTGTAGTAGAGTGGGTTCTGAAGCATGTACAACCACCAAAGGGCGCCCACATTTTGATATACAAGAAATGGTTATGGATACTTGCAGTAAAAATGACCACATCCTTTTTTAAATGCAGGGGATGGTCAATGAAATGACTAAAGGCTTTCGGGATGCAGATAATGAGTTAAAAATAAGAGAGAATGGTAAAAAAATGGGGCTTGTGATAGTACTACAAGACCCAGGGATCCTCTATACAGATGGGTGAATAGATACGAGTCCAGCATTGAAGACTCAAATGATGTGAGTGATGTCGACTATAACTCACAGACTCTACCCATATAGATTACCAATTCTAAGGAACCACATATTTACAAAACTGGAATGTCATGCGGTATGGCCTTTATGAGTATACAATGATGCCTTTCAGAATGTCAAACATTTCAATGCTTAACGGAGATAGCCCTTCACAGCTTACAATAGCAGACACTACTCTTATATATCAATGATATCAAATGTTTCAGGAGAAATTTTAAAGAACATATAGATAGACTAAAAGAAATTCTTGACAGAATAAGAAAAGCTGGGCTTAAATTAAAACTTGAAAAGGGTCACCTCATACAGACCGAAGTCACTTTTCTGGGACATGTCTTGTCAAGTGAATATGTGAAAACAAATCCGGATAATGTACAAAAATTAATGGTTTGGCCTACACCTAAAAATGTACACAGAGTACGACAGTTTTTAGGAATGGGTTCCTACTATAGAAGATTCATCAAAGACTTCGCAATTTTCTTCCGCCCACTTGGGGATTTAACAAAAAAGAATAGAAAATTTAAATGATCTGATGACTGTCAAAAGTCTTTTGGCAAACTAAAGCAATTGCTAAGTAGTCCCTCCATATGGCATACCCTGGGGATGAAGGGGAATACATTCTAGACACAGATGCTTCAGATATCATCATTGGAGCTGGGTTTTTTTCAGAAACAAGACAGTCGGGAGTGTGTCATTGTTTTTGGAAGCAGAGCTCTAAATAAAGCAAAAGAACTACTGTATTACAGATGAAGAATTATTAGCAGTCTGGTTATTTTGTAGAATACTACTGACAATATTTGTTGGGGAGATGCTTCCTTATAAGGACTGACCATCAGGCAATTATTTGGCTCTTCAGCTTTAAAGAACCTAAAGTAGGACAGCACGGTGGATAGAAATACTGTCTGATTACAACTTTACGCTTGAGCACAGACCAGGAAGACGGCATTTGATTGCTAACATGATGTCTAGATGTGAAGAATCCTTTGGATTGCGAATGTCACGAAAAAGACAATTTGGAACCCCTCAAGTGTGGTCCCTGCAGTAAATGTAGAAGATTTGTAGAAATGATGAGGTCTTGGCAAGGGTTCATGGACAAAGAGACCATGACAGCAAGCATGGCAGAGGGTGAGCTACAAGAGCAATCCACATTAAGAAAAGTTGAGACCCAATCCTCCTCAAATCCGGATAAACCACAACTAGACACTCGGTCTGGTGTCTATTTTACACTTTGGAAGGTAGCTACCCAAAACAGAGACTACAGAAACTCCAAATGGAAGATCAAGATATTGGGGCAGTTTTACAGAGATATTACTGGTATGGTGTTCATGACGATGTACAAACTTGGATAGCTAAATGTACAGAATGTAGCAACAGTAAACCGCTCAGTAAAGGACCTAAAGCACCACTAGAAACAATGCAGGTTGGGTCACTACTAGATAAATAGGACCACTACCACTTACCCATGGGGAAACAGATACATCTTGCTGGTTCGCAACTACTTTACTAAATGGGATGAAATATTTCCAACCAAACCACTGAAGTACGTGCAGACAGAACACTGAATGAAGTCATAAGTAGATATGGGTGCCCTATTACCCTATATTCAGACCAGGGCCATAATTACGAATATGAAATTTTTACTGAACTGTGCAGATTACTAGAAATTAGAAAAACAAGAACGATCCCGTAAAACCCAAAATGTAATGGGCAAGTCGAGAGATTCAATCGTACCCTATTAAACATGATTAAGGCATATCTGAAAGGTCAACAAACAAACTGGGACCTCAACCTTGGCTGTTTAGTAGCGACATATTGTGCTACTCCACACAGGTCCACTGGGTTAATCCCTGATCTTCTCATGTTGGGACGGGAAGTAAGACTTCCATCAAAAATTTTGTTTGGCAGCAGATGTGTTGAGGATGTTGAGATAACTGGCTATGGTGAGTATGTAGATATGCTGAGGGAGAGAATGCATAATGCTCATGTTGTTGCAAGAAACCATCTGAACCATTCAGTGAAAAGACAGAAAAACATATATGATGCTGAAGTCTCACTGAATCGCTACAAAACTGGTGACCTGGTCTGATATCTTAATGACGGTAGAAAACAAGACATATGTTCCAAACTTGAACCCCTGTATGAAGGCCCATACCTAATTTTGTAAAAAATTAAATGAATTAGTATATAGAATTCAGCTTGATGCCAAAGGTAAGAAAAGGGTTGTGCATCATAACAAGCTCAAACCATATGAAGGCGACAAGAAACTGAAGTGGAAGACACAGGCAATGAAGAAATTCAAGACAAAAAATTAGAGTTTAAATAATATATAGTAGGAAGGGTTGAAAAACTTATTACAAAACAGAAAAACTCAAAAGTTGTTCATTACTTCTTTTTCAGAAATGGAATACAACATGGGTACTTCTATATTGGACAAGAAAGAGCAGTTAGATAAATATGGAAGAGCTTATCGCTGGATTCATTGCAAGTATCAAGCTGAGAGAAACAGAGTAATGGCCCATGTGTATAAATATCAAAGTTGGAAAGAGGTCTTTTTACTGTTCTTTGTGTGCCTCTTCAAGACAGATAAGAAAAAGGATCTCTTGAAGCATGTTGCAGGCTATGCCCCTCACAGGAAGAAGTTGGCAGAAATTGGCCTCAGGGGTTAAGATGTGGGTGATAGGGGATATCTGAAAAGTGGACAGGTTCCCATCAACATTATTGAACATGTGACACAGCTCAGAAAAGCAACATCATTAAGAATTTGGGAGGAAAGATCATGGGAAGACAAAGCAGGAGCTAGAGAGAGAAACCTAATGTCTAGTGACATTGTAGAGGAGGCCATGCAAGTTAATAACATTACTGAAAACATCTTATCTTGCTTCTTGGAGTGACTGAAACTACAGATCTTGATATTTCAAAACCTGCCAAGTGGACATCTAATTCTACAAGTGCCATTTCTACAACTACCTACAACTACCTCCACTTCTGCGCTTTGCTGTACAATCTCAGTGAAAATGGTCCCATCAGACTCATCTCAAAATGCCTGAACAACAACCCAGTCAAATGCCTCCATCACTCTTGTAAATGAAACTGCAACTGTTTCTCATTCAGCTCACTAATGAATAGCCTCAGTGTGAAACACCCTTGCTCTCACCCACTGATGATGAAGATACTAGGTCAGAAGCCAGTAGTTTTTCATATGCCAGTGCCAACAGCCATGGCACTTTTGATGCAGAATCTTGAATCTGAGAATTGTTCTTCTGCAGCACATGAAACTAACCACCAATCCTCTGGTGATTACCAGTCATTGCAACCAGTTATAGCAGAGACAATGGGTGACTTTGTTTCCTCGGTTCTCTCAGTCACTAAGGTTGAATGCCAATCAGTTCACAGCATTTCGTGCTGATGTTGGGAGAGATGAACGAGGTAGTCTCCTCATTTGCATCCAAGTTGCTAGAGCTCATATCAGAGATGAAAACATTTAGTGAAAAGCCATCAGAGAATTCAAAGGCCATTGGAGAAAGTGCTATTTACAGAATCGAAGCCAGGAACATCAGTATCACTCTCAACATCAAGCAACAAAACAGAACAACAGCAAAGAAAATCATGTCAGAGCTCCTCTTCAATGTGTCGACCAGAGCTGCAATAAGAGAGAACACCATGGTCACAAAAACAGAACAGGGAAACCTTACAGTCACAGAAAACACTCCCATCATTAAATTTCATTGTTAAAATAATTCATAAGGTGTCCCAATCAGGCCCTGAAAGTGTAATGTAAAGAAAATTTTGTTCTCACGAGTCTTAAGATGATTGCAGTGCAGATCAGTTGCCATCTATTTTAAGCTTCTCCTTATTTAGTGTGTTCGTGAGGACACAGAACACGGTCGGCAGAGGGTAATGTAAAATAGGGCCAAGATCATCAAGTCCCTATTTATTCAAGCTGTTTAAGATTTTATAAAAAGAAGCAACATCGTTAACATTGAAAATCCAATTTAGGAAGACCATTTCAATTCTGTACATTTCTCAACTGCACTAGATCTCGCACGTCATGCCCCACTTCGAAGTTATCCAATTAAAACAAAATAACTTCTGAGAACATTCCTGTCAAAAATTCCTAAGAATCATTCCAAACACATGTTGATATATCTCCATCCCCGAAAACACTGTGAATGAGTAGATTCCTTGTTTTATCATGGTAAAACGTTGAATATATTCGATTCTATATACAGCATTTCTTTCCAATTTGCCTTGGAGTTTGCGCAGCGCAAAGTTCTCCTAGGCCTGTTTTTGAAATAGCCTATCTGTATCGTCACTCAAAATGCACAAAGTGAGGTATATTCTTCCTAAATATTTACCAGAATTGTCTTTAAAAGCATTTGTGTGCAGATGCATACTTTTATGCGTTGCTAAATGCTTTTGTATTTTGGGAACTCTGTGTTCCGTCGAAAAATCGGGTTGGAGATTAAGTGACATAATCCAACAAATCTTCCAACAATAATTGTTGGGAAATCCAAGGTATAAAAGCCCCGGCAGATGACGTTCGACACTTTTTATGCCAGGTGATTCCTAGTGCAAGCAACCTAAAAACATGCGTAGAATGTTTCATCATAGAATCAACACAAGCAAATTGAAAGATGCTTAGAAATTTAAATTTTATAGTAAATTTCCTTTCTTATTATACCTACCGCAATTGTTTACTACAGGCTTGCACTACAGTGGAAGACCCTAACTCGGATAACATACTCTGTATTTTAATCTTTCCAAAGAGATTTGGGAAAGAAAAGTGTTGTAAAAACACCACGAAAAAATTAGCCAAAACTGGGTCGAGTGCCATCGGCACACACCCAGTAGGGGACGCTCTTCTCTTAGTACAATTCCATGATTTCCATTAACCAGTGCACAAAGCAGTCATCAAACCATTCTTTTGAGTCCGCCAACATAGGAGTTATGTGCTCAGCAGGGAGGAAGGATTCTTACCTGAATAAGAAGACTGGAGGGCCGCCATGTAAACAATTGGGGTAGATATAATAAGAAAGGAAATTTACTATAAAATTAAAATTTCTTATCGACCTACCTTACAATTGTTTACTACAGGCTGAATAGACAATAGGATGGAGGGAATCACATAACCAACCCACACATAACTCAACTGCACTGGAACCGTGGACAGAGGAAGAGGTCCCTAGGCCTATCAAACCATAGCATCACAAACATTAGTAAAAGACAATGAGGGATGAGGCATATGGTGATGTGTGACACACAGACAGAAAGGGCAGGAACAGCACGGAGCTGGAACTGATCTTGTAAGAAGCCGAATGGCTGGGATAGACAACAGCCTGAGCAAAAGAAAGAGGGCCCGTAGAACAAAGGTCCTCTGCCTGCTCCTGCAACTGTCACAGATAAGTGGAGATAGTAGTATTTCTCCAGTAGGCTGCCAGCATAACATCCGACAACATGCCGTAGTTAGTATAAGCCCCAAGAGGTAGACAATGCATGCACCTCATGGCAGAAAAACGATTGGTTATACAATCGCCAGTCGCTAGACGAGCGAAAGCTGCACAAATAGCAAGACAAATCTATTGAGAAATGGATTCAGGAGAGATCTTCTGTCGACCAGGAATAAGAGACAGAAATTCGATCCTACCCTTCCAAATGAACAGAGTAAAGGGTGTTTACCCTCAACAGAAGGAAGAGTCCCGATACAGATAGGAGGCGGAGTATCTGAATCCTGGCCAGAAAGGAGCAATCACTGGAAAACATAACACTGGTGGGAGAGCTCCAGAAAAAGGCCGGGTCAACCGAGAGGGCGTGAAGCTCACTAACCCGTCCAGCTGAGGCAAAAGCCATCAGAAAAGCCGTCTTGTATGTGAGAAAATGCATATCCACCTGGGATAAAGGCTCGAACGGTGCTCCCCCCCCCCCCCTAAGCAAAGCAGCACCCAAGAAAGATTCCATCTTGGGGTAAGCTGCCGAGTCCTAAGCCTTTTCAAGGAAAAGTGCCAAACAAGCTTGGAGAGGCATGGAGTAGTGCTGATACAACGCTGTCCCACATACGAAAAGGTCTCCGAAGCATGGACCTGTACCCATTGATGGAAACAGGCTGGAGACCCCCAGAATCAAACATATACCAGAAACTCTGCAATCTGTGTGATCAAAGGAGTGACAGAAGCAACAGAGTGATCCGCACACCATCGACAGAAAACCTTCCACTTAGCCACATAGGCTAAACCAGTGGAGTGCCTCCTTGAAGAAGAAAAGCAACTCCACTGCTCGTCTCGAAAAAAACGCTACGGAGACAGGACTTGACCAAAACATGCACGAAGGTACAATAAATTCGGGTCGACATGAAACCTCCTCGGGCGGCCTTGGCAAAGAAGGTCCGACACTAACAGAGAGCGGAGCAGATTGATCCACACCCACTGAGACAGAACGTCCACAGCAAAAGCCAGAGCATCTTGACACGGGGACACGAAAGTGTCCACCTGATGGTTCCAACGAGTCGCAAAGAGATCGATGTGGGAAAAACCCCAGAGATCGCAAAGAGACTGGAACACCACCATGTGGAGCATCCACTCGGTGGAAAAGAACCTGCCCCGTCGGGACAGGGAGTTGGCTAGGACATTCAGATGACTGGGAAAGGGACGAATCACCACTCCGGCATTGACATCCCGAGCGAGCAGTAGAAGATCCTGAACCAATTCGTACATGGGAACATTGTGCATGCCACCCTGGTTCTACTACTACAACTAAGGACCTGACAATTCGAAAGGCAGGGAATCCACTGCCGGAAAATCAGAAGAAGAGCAAGAAGCTCCTTCTGGTTGACGTGAAGAGCTGCTAGATCCTGGTCTCATGACCCGTGAAGGAAAAGATCCAGAGGATCCAATGTCACATCCCATCCGAGATCATTGGCGACTGCCATCAGAACACGATCGGATGTGGCAAGTCCAACGAAACTCCCTGCATAATCCACTGAACATCTATCAGGGGAGACGGTGACAAGGAAGAGACTATAATAACTGAAGCACCAGATTCGGAGGATCGACATTCGGCCTCCAACGACTGAGCAAAAAGTGTTGAAGAGGTCTGACATGCAGCCGACCTAGAGGAATGAGATCTGTCACCGAATCGCAGAGACCGAGCAGCTGGGGAAGACTCCGAGATGTTGCGGACGTGGACTGGGATAGAGTCAGAGCAAAAGGCTGAGAAAAGCACATCCCTTGCCTGGGAAACTGTCACTGTATCCAGCTGAGTATGGAAGCCCATCCCAGATGACAAAATAACGGAGAAGAGACCAGGTCCGACTTCTCCCAGTTGACTCTGAACCCTAGTGACGTGAGCAGGCTCAACAGTGTGAAGACATACGACTCCAGAAAGGCAGCATTGGAATGCCTCTGGAGGATATCGACTAGATATGCCGAAGAAGATACCCTGGACTGTGTGCGATTTAAGACTAACACATGCGACATCAGACGGGTGAAGGCCCAAGGATCCAGGTCAAGGCCAAAGGGCATGGCCTTGACTGGAAAACATCCTGGGGAATGGAGTGGCGAACCAACCTGAAAGCCTCCATGCTGAACTGAGGAGCAATGATAGACTGGGTCAGGATACTCAGATCGATAACCTGAGTCGGCCGTCCTTTTTCGGCACCAAGAACAGGCGGGATAAAATCCCACTGAAAGAATGTTCTTGGTGACCTCGATCGCCCCCCTTTGACAGGAGATTGCCTATCTCCGTGATCAAAAGTTCCTGTGTTACGTTGAAAGGGACTTTTGTTGGAAGAGGCACTCTCGACTGAGTGGAATGCCTCAACCTGGAACGAATTCGAGGTGACTACTGCCGACGCCTACCCTTACCCTGTGAGTAGAAGTGGCGGCAGGAGGATCAGCCCTTAGCTTCGCAGAGGAAGCAGAAGGGTACTTGTTAGGCTTTGGACAGCCCCTGCCCCCAACAGAAGGCTGCTCAAGCTGACGAAGCAGCAGCTGATCTATGGAATGACATAGGGAGTCATCCCGGACCATCGCCACGGAACCATGGAATAGTTGCGGACCCGCTGATAGAGGCAGATCGAAGAGAAGCACACTGCCCCTCAAGAAGGGAACGGCTTGTGTCCAGCACAGCGTCCTTGCAAACTAATTCTAAGTTAGCTGAGTTACAGGCATGTGTGTGAGAAGATGCATGAGCGCCTTGGACAGCACACACAAAAAACCTGTTCGTCGTCAAACTTATCTGGGAGCAGATAAGAAGCAAAGCAGAGACGACATGATCGAAGAAAGAAAGCATTCCAGCATCTCCCCTGATAAGCCCAACATGGACTCCAGAGGCTCCATATGAAATGAAAGTGTCAATGACACTGTAGCTCAACTTGTTTAAGACATGTACATGTATAGTGTGTAACACAGTAATGACAAACATCTAGGTAATGACCTGATAACAAAGGCACATGTAAAGTATTGTAACGGTCTGTACATAAATGCTGACCGTAGCCTGTAACAAATATATAGGTAAAGTACTGTAAAAGTGGGGTGACAGTTAGATGCTAAACTAGAAAAGAAATCTTTGAGTCCCAGAGTGGGTCTGACTGAACCCAAAAATATTTGTTCTCATATCACAGTGATAACAAAGGCACTCAAAAACACTCCTTCCTGTCACAAGATGATAACAAAGGTACCCCAAGAAGTTTTGTGAAGATCAGTTCATAAATACAGACTCTAGCCCGAACCGTATTGACACGTGCACTTACTGTGTATAAGTAGCACTGAACAAATCAAAGTTCATTTAATTTGTATAATTTCTGCACGAGAAAAAAACCTGTATTATATGTGATGTATTCCATGTTACTAAACATTCCTACAAAAATTTATTCAAATCATAACTTTCATACAGAAGTTATGTACAAAGACTGATTGCACTAATTTTGGTACAAAAAAGGCTTCTGCCGGCCATCTTGAATTTTGGACCGCACCCAAAAACACTCGTTCTCATCCCACAGTGATAACAAAGGTACTCAAGAAGTGTTGTAAAGATCGGTTCATAAATACGGCCTCTAGCTTGAGCCGTATAGAAGTTGTGTACAAAAAATGATTGGACCTAATTTCGGTACAAAATGGCCACTGGCAGGCATCTTGAATTTTGGACCGCACCCAAAAACAATCGTTCTCATCCCAAGGTGATAACAAAGGTACCCATAAAGTTTTGTGAAGATCGGTTCATAAATACAGCCTCTAGCCCAAGCCGTATTGACACAAGCACTTACTGTGTATAAGTAGCACTGAATAAATCAAAGTTCATCTAATTTGCATAATTTCTGCTCGAGAAAAAAAACCTGTATTATATGTGATGTATTCCACGTTACTAAACATTCATACAGAAATTTATTCAAATAAGAACTGTACAAAAAACTGATTGCACTAACTTTGGTACAAAATGGCCGCCAGCAGCCATCTTGAATTTCGGACCGCACCCAAAAACACTCGTTCTGATAACAAAGGTACCCAAGAAGTTTCGTAAAGATCAGTTCATAAATATGGCCTCTAGCCCGAGCCGTATTGGCATTTGCAGTTACAGTGCTGAAAGTAACATGAAATAGATCAAAGTTAGTCTAATTGGCATAATTTATGCACGAGAAAAAAACCAGTATTATATGTGATGTATCCCTTGGTACTTCACACAAAAAATTATTCCAATCCGCGCTTTCATATGGAAGTTCTGTGCAAAAATTGGATTGCACCTAATTTTGTACAAAATGGCTGTCAGCGGCCATCTTGAATTTCAGACCGGACCCCAAAACACTCGTTCTCATTCCACGGTGATAACAAAGGTACCCAAGAAGTTTCGTAAAGATCGGTTAATAAATACAGAGTATTGGCATTTGCAGTTACAGTGCTGAAAGTATCACTAAATAAATCAAAGTTTGTCTAATTTGCATAATTTATGTACGAGAAAAAACCCTGTATTATATGTGATGTATCCCATGGTACTAAACATTCATACAAAAAATTATTCAAATCAGAACTTTCATATGGAAGTTCTGCGCAAAAATTGGATTGCACCTAATTTTGTACAAAATGGCTGCCAGCGGCCTTCTTGAATTTCGGACCGGACCCAAAAACGTTTGTTCTCGTGTCACGGTGATGACAAAGGTACCTAAGAAGTTTTGTAAAGATCGGTTCATAAATACGGCCTCTAGCACGAGCCGTGTATATGGCACGACGGACGGACAGATGGCCAGACGGACGATGGGCCATGACAATACCTCAAATTTGGCTTCACTAAAGTTGAGCTAAAAAGGCTGGCTTGGGAGTTGGGAGTCCTGATCCAAGACCGTCAAAGTCTGGAAGACTGACGGATTGGTGAAATCGTAGGAACGATAATGCACCAGAGGCAAAAAAGTGTCAACCCTGATGAAGAACGACGTCTTCATAGCCTTGGAACTCAGCTTAGAGTCCAAAGCTGTAAATGCTTCAACCACCTGTGTCGACAGGCACGGTCGAAGGCGCCCAGAAGCAGGTTGCTCCACAGGCTGAAGGCGTGCGACCGATGATCGCAGCCGCACTGACACTGTCGGCTGGTTTGATGGTTTGAGACCTCGAAGGAACCAAAACACAAAGTCAAGAGCTGCCCCCAAGTCAGAAGATTGTTGGCTCTCGACGTCAGGAATGTCGGACTCATCCCATGAGTCGGAAGACACACATAGCCCACCATGGGCAAACCAGCCGACACCTCCCATGGTGTAGGCACAGCAGGGGGATCAGAAAGCGGCCTGTTTCCAATCCCGGGAGGTGGTGTCACAGGGGGTGCCCGGAAACCACTCGTAGCCTCGCTGGAAGCAACGGAAAAGGCTCTTGGACAGAACCTAAGTGAGCAAGGAGAGGGCCTCCCTAAGCTCCCTGTGTCGGGACGGTTTGACGTTGGAACGAACTGACAAAGTAGCTTCACACCTGACCCATTTTACCAGCGAAGGGTCACGATCCTCAAATACACCTGATGTGGGGCGACGGGCTGCAGCCGAAACATCTGAAGGCAGATGTGTATGACATACCCCAAGGATCTATAGAGCGGAAACTCAGGAGAGTCGCCACTGATCTCTGCGGGGCATAAGGTCCAGGCTGCACAAAAAACGTTGGTCCTGCAAAACTGGCCATGGGACCAGAGTGCGTGGACGGAAACGCCATGGAGCTCATGGTGACCCCACCATGAATATCCAAATCCAATGAGAAAAACTGAGGTACTCGATGGCTGAGAGACCATAGTAGAGGGTTCGGCCAGCAGCCCCTTCCGACTTTGCCAAGTTGAAGTCAGGGAATACCCCATGTCTACACTATCAGACATCTCTGCAGACCCCTGCAGGGATAAAACTGCTGTGCTCAATGGCAGAGAGGACACAGCAGGGGGTTCGGTGGGCAGCCACTTCCGACTTCGCTAAGTTGAAGTCAGGGAAGGCTGAGGCCGATACCCCACATCCACACTACAGACATCGCTGCAGACCCTGCAGGGATAAGCTGAGGCTGGCTGAAAACGGTAAACGATGACATTGTAGACAGAACAGCAGTAGCAGCAGATACGACGGGAGCTGTTGAAACTGGCGGAAAAGGGGAGAAAACAACCGAGCTCGGCCTCCAAAGGAGGAGACACAACCCTAGTGACAGCCTCAGATGTCGACTGGAGAGGGAGCATAGTCCCAGAACCAGGCATCTCTTCACCAGACAACTCAACAGCTCCTGCAGTACCCACCACGGTAAAAAAAACTGCACATCCCCCACGGAGGGGGTATAATTCTCACCAGATGTGGTCATGTCGGGAGGCCCCGAAACAACAGCGTTTCCATTGTACCATATAATCAATTTTAAGATAGGAGATAGATGTCATGTAGCCAAGTGAAATTGTCATGCATTACGTGTACACTCCATATAAAACTGCGTACCCCACTTTTTGTGTAGAAAACTGGGGTACCCAAGTGCGGTTAGGAGAGAAACATTAAATAATCAATTAGTGCTCGACGAGAAATTTCTTCCAGAGTCTGAACCTGATTAGCAATATTAAGTCTTCAGTCAGCGAATTTCTAAAACCTGCATTTCATTAAATGACATAAAAATACCATATCTGTCTTTTCCAGATCATTGTACTCCGGAATAATGTCTGATTTTATACAATTCACCCAGTATTTTTCGAGATATTGAACTTGTTTCTGTATTAAAATAAAATGTTTTGCCGATATGTCATTTGGATTCCCCCCTGTATAATTAAAGGGAAGTTTGTCGCCATCGAACATGATCTTGTCCACCTTCATTCCCGAAACAGTTTGTCGAGACATTTTTAAATAAAATTACCAAATAGAGGAAGTATTTTAAAATAAAACGTATTCTGTGTGTTATGATTTTTAGAACAATAATGTGACAGTCTCGGGATCATTACGAGCCTGGCATATGATTTAATATCATTGCAGATAAGCTGCTTCACGTTTACCTCAGTAATTATTTTTGACGAACTAAATTGATAATGGAACAGAATTAGCGAGTTAGCGATCGATAGTATGGTCTCTCCACTTTTAAATCTGATCCGCCGCGCCTGGAAAAATTCTCCCTTAAAATTTTATATATTTTCCTTTTTTTACAGCTTGTGGCCCTCATTGACAGGGGGAGGGGGAGCATTCCATTGAGGGGCCATAAACTATGTGACTGAGACAAAATATGGAAATTCTCTATAGCCCTACATCCAACGCCAATGGCCGAATTTGGCCAGCACTCAGGCTATACAAAAATCTGCATTCAAATTTTATTATGTTTAAGTTTTTGTTTCAAAAACATAGCTTATGACCCTTCACTGGAACGAGCTAGTAGATAATGGGTCGTTCCATTGAGGGGTCCCAAGCTCTGTTTTGAGACAAAAAATTTCAAATTTTTAGTTGTTATTAAAGAATTTATCTTGCAAGTGCCACCTGGTCCTGTAGGCCAGTGGAGACTAATGGATCACCGGGTTTATCTTCCTAGCATTTGGTACGTTTTTTCTTGGAAATAGTATGTTTATTTTCGTGGCTGGAAACTGGGTAGACTGATAACATTTTGGCCAGACGCTGTCGTCTGTGTGTGCGGACAAAATGCCAATGGACAAAATGCCAATCAGACAAAATGCCAATGGACAAAGCATAAAATGGACGAAATGCCAATGGATGTTTTTTTTGTCATTTCTTTCTTTTCTATTGGAATATTATAACCATGATATCATTGACAAAATGGCAATCAACGAGTCTTTCCTTCAACTGTTATTTTTTCCTTTTTGCTACAGTAAATAACTTGGGATGGTGGACAGATCAGGGATGGGATATATGGGGAGTGTAGCTGGGAAATCCAAGAATAGAACGGGCTGCTGTGCATCAGGCCACTTGGCTGAGTCCGACTCTGGTTATTTCAACTTATTTCGATTTATTTAGTAACGCTTTTATATTTAGTAACGCTGAAATCAACCCACAATACTGTCACCTCTTCTTCTTCTTTCTTTCTCTTGGGGATTGACTGCTCTCCCAGTAGGTCACGACCACACATGGATAGCAGACGCCTGGGAGAGGTAGAACAATCCACCATCTCTTTGGTATTAATAAATGGGACGTTTGTTTTTCGCTTGGGTTGTGGCTAGTGCTTGCTGGATGTGTGCTCGGTATTGTGTTAATGGTATTAACCCTTTACCTAACGCTAGTAGAAGACGACACTCATAAAAAAATTTCTTGTGTAACTAAAATTTTTCCTTTTTTGCTTCCAAAACATAGGTTAGGACTCCTCATTGCATGATGCGCACGTTACAATGAGGGGTCATAACCTATGTTTTGGAAGCAAAAAAGGAAAATATAAAAAAAGATTGAATAGTGAGTTTCGAGTATAATATTGTAGGTTTTGGCCGTTACGTTAGTAAAGGGTTAACCTATGTGCAATTTAAAGCATTGAAGGTATTGCAAATGGAAGTCTGTTTAGAAATTAAATTCAGTAACCACAAGTATACTCAGAAAAATAAAAGACTGGCACATTTCAATAAAAGTAACAGAGAGAAGAGTGTAAAAAATGTTGTGTATGTGTTAAGTTATGTTATTTGTTGGGGAAAATGGTGAAAAATGTTGTATAGCTAAGTGCTATTATCCTTGGCAAAATTAACTTTTAATTCACTTTTTGGTTTCTCTTATTTGTACTTCAGTATTAGATTCGACTGGCATTTTGTCTGATTGGCATTTTGTCTGATTGGCATTTTATCCATAGGCATTTTGTCCATTGGCATTTTGTCTGATTGGCATTTTGTCCTGGATTCGTCGTCTGTATGTTGGTGTTTTGGTAATAATAATTCTCCCCAGCTAGCATGGGTTTCTTTTCAACAGATGCGTCAAATGCTTAATAAGTAAATTAGCCTTGGAAAAGGTGTTGAATATATGACATACCAGTATACAATTAAGCTCAATTAGTTACTTCTGTTCAGTGGGGTGTTAAATTAAATCCTTCATTTGTTGTTAATCCCCAAAGCCTACACGAAAACTGACATTTAAAAAGAATCTGTATATTTTTGGCCGGCAAAGCACATTTGATGCACTACGTCACTGCTGAGGCATGTTGCAGCTGCACATCCAAGTACAGAGAGAACGAAGTACTGCAAGTATCATTTAACTGACCATTTAGGAATTTCTGTTTGTCCTTTAACCAACGTCAAGGATAAAATCCGTCCCGCACTTTTTACAAAAGTCTCCATTCACATTTTATTACACTTCCAATTTTTCTCTAAAAAAAACGATAACTTATGACCCCTCGTCAGAATGAGCTCGCTAATTGTGATTCGCTGTTTTAGTGGTCAATAAGTAAATAAATCACGAGTCGTTCCAATGAGGAGCCACAAGCTATGTTTAGAGACTAAATTGGAAATGTGTAGTTGTAATCCTAGAATTTATTTTGAAAGTGTCACCCGTGGGGTCCACGTTGGGTTAAGGGACAACCGGAATGATCCTGTGGTTCCCTGCAATTGCAGTTCATGAAGTTCTTTAAAAAAAGAAGGGAGGGGGGGGGGGGGGGGGGGGGGGGTGGTAGTAGCATTAATTAAAAAAGAAGGGGGGGGGGTAGTAGCATTAATTATCCACATCATAGGATGATGCTGCAAAATTATCACCGAGTTAGGGCGAGAACGGTTTGAGTTTGGTCGAATTGAATAGAGCATGGGTTTTGGTCGTAATCTTTTCAAAATCCCCCCCCCCCCACCTCACCACAAAAAGAAAAGAATGGGAGCCAAAACTCGTTTTATCACCTATATCAGTCACCGCTGATATGAATGTTTCCCCGGGTTGAATAAGATGTCACGACGGTGTTCTCGTGACCATAAACTCAAGTAATGTCTTCCTGGGTGGCGTCATTTCATTCCCGTGGGGACACACTTCATCGATCGGAATGGTCCCGAGTTGAATTTTGATACTGTGTTTTAAAGTAGCTCCAGGAAAAAGATAAGAGAAGCACAGACCAGTTTTACCCGAATTGGTTCTGATCCGTGTTTTGAAGATAATCTCAGCCGTGCCTGGGTTAAAGAGCGGCTGTCAGATAGAATAAAAAATGCATTTTAATTTAACATTTGGGCGGATTATGATGTTATATCCCGGGCGAAAAGCAGATAAATTGCCAGTATGTTCAAAAAGAAAAATGTGTAGTTATCTGTACCCGTCCGTTTCGATTGAGAATCAGAATGTTTTTTTCAACAACAAAGACCTCGATTAAGTGAGTTCCGACTATTTTATGTCATGTAAATCCAATAGATGGAAGGGCCACACTGCTTCACGGGATCATAAAAATTCTCATTTTTTTTCAAGAATTATTAGAACACAAAAGGTGAATTATTGGACCGATTTTCACATTTAAAGGATTTTTTTGATACAGAAAATTCCCCCAAAAAATATTTCATGCACAGAAAAAGGATTTAGTGAAGAGAACTTATTATGTAAATTGCGGGGTGTTTTCCCAATCAACACTGATTAGTGAGTAAATACCTGCTGTTATATAATCATACATAACACACTCAGTCGATATTGGGATAATTTTTTTATATGGAGTGCACACGTAATGAATACTGAATCTCAATTAACTGTGTTCATTTTCCCCCCTTTCTGGTATAATGTAGTTTGTTTTAGTGCGGTTTAAAATATAGTTTAGCACAGAATACCAGTTGTGTCCAGACAGTAATTTATACTACAGGTCTAAATTAAATAATATCTTTTGCTGGGAATTAACCTTTCGCAAACCAATACAACATCGGTTAATATGGTTTGGTACAATAGTTTGAATTACAGCCGATTAAATTACTGAACATATTTATTACTGACAATCAGAGTTGGTCAACCTATACAGTTAATTGAGATTCCAGTGAAACTGGTCATTTCAGTATAGAAATAGAGAACATAAAACTGATAGGACCTGCTGGTAAACAAATATTATTATACTGAGCTGGTCAGTCCTGATAAAAATATGAAGGTGTAAACTGGTCATTATAAAAGTATGAAGGTGTAAACTGGTCATTCTATGTTCTGCAAATTCCAATCAATCGGTTATTTTCTGATGACACTGGTAATTCCAGTTTATTGTATTTGGAATTCAAGACTGAATGAAAAAAATGAAAAAAGGAAATGGAAATGAAAAGAAAATCAATAGCAATCTTTGTCAGCCTGCATAAGCATGCAATGAATGTGCCCTCTGAGGCATGCCAAAGGAAGATGTTAATGCACAAATGCACTAAATTTGAAGGTCATTGCTTGTGGCAACGTTTTTTTTTCTTTTTCATGGAAATTCATAAATACACCCTGCAGAGAGTGCAAAAGGGATAAGTTGCTGTCCAAATTCAATAAGTTCAAGGGCTGGTGATAACAACAATAATTTTTTATGGAAATGAAAAATGAAAGTGTCAATGACACTGTAGCTCAACTTGACAAACTTGAACTTCGTAAGTTATAAATGAAATGGTAAAATTGAAGATCATTGGTACCAATGTTATTTGATGAAATTTCAACATAACAGCATTGTGTGTGCACAGCGTCAGAGTAATCCATGCATTTTTAAATGTAAACTGTAAGATTGGGTAAAGGAAGAATGTTGATACACAAATGCAGCATGTTCAGAGGTTATTGTGAATGGCAACTTTTTTCACAGAAATGAATGCTAATCAACAGCTCTTATCTAGAGTTCTTGACTAATGAGCACACCAAGTTCAAAAACAATCCTATGATAAATGTGGCCTGTAGGCCTTGTCAAGGGCTGGTGATAACAACAATAATTTTTTATGGAAATGAAAAATGAAAGTGTCAATGACACTGTAGCTCAACTTGACAAACTTGAACTTCGTAAGTTATAAATGAAATGGTAAAATTGAAGATCATTGGTACCAATGTTATTTGATGAAATTTCAACATAACAGCATTGCGTGTGCACAGCGTCAGAGTAATCCATGCATTTTTAAATGTAAACTGTAAGACTGGGTAAAGGAAGAATGTTGATACACAAATGCAGCATGTTCAGAGGTTATTGTGAATGGCAACTTTTTTCACAGAAATGAATGCTAATCAACAGCTCTTATCTAGAGTTCTTGACTAATGAGTACACCAAGTTCAAAAACAATCCTATGATAAATGTGGCCTGTAGGCCTTGTCAAAGAATGTTGATGCACAAATGCAATAAATTCAAAGATTGTTGCTAACAGCAACAGTTTTTGATGGAAATGAAAAGAAAATCAATAGCTCCTATCTTTGTCACCCTGTATAAGCATACAAAGTTTCAAAACAACCTGATATTGAATGTGCCCTCTGAGGCATGCCAAAGGAAGATGTTAATGCACAAATGCACTAAGTAGAAGGTCACTGTTTTGTGGTAATGTTTTTTTTTTTTTTATTTTATGGAAATTCATAAATTTACCCTGCAGAGAGTGCAAAAGGGATAAGTTGATGCACAAATGCAGTAAGTTCAAAGGCTGGTGACAACGACAATAATTTTTTATGGAAATGATAAAAAGCAATAGCTCACATCTAGAGGTCCCCCCAAACACACATACCAAGTTTCAAAGTGATCCGATCATAAATGTGCCCTGAAGGGTGTGTTAAAGGGAAATATTGAGGTCTGACGAAACTAACAATTTTTGACAGAAATGGAAGAAAATCGACAGCTCCCATATAGATGTCACCCCACACAAGCACACCAAGTTTGCAAGCGATCCAATCTTAAATGTGCCCTGCAGGGTGTGTCAAATGGAAATATTGATGCTTAACTGCACAAAGTTTTTATATAGTTCATCGAAGGTCATTGCCAGTGGCAACATTTTTTGACGGAAATCGAAGAAAATCAATAGCTCCCATCTAGAGGTAACCCCAAACGAGCATACAAAGTTTCAAACCGATCTGATCATAAATGTGCCCTGTAGGGCATGCCAAAGGAATATATTGATGCCTGACTAAACTAAGTTCAAAGATAGTTGCCAGCGTCAACAATTTTTGACGGACGGAATTGGAAGAAAATCGATAACTCCCATCTAGAGGTCACCCCAAACAAGCATGCCAGGTTTCAAAGCAATCCGAACATAAATGTGCCATGCAGGGTGTGTCAAAGGGAAATATTGAGGTCTGACTGAACTAAGTTCTAAGACTGAACTAAGTTCTAAGAACGCTGGATGTGGCAACATTTTTTGACGGAAATGGAAGAAAATCGATAGCTCCCATCTAGAGGTCTCTCCAAACAAGCATACCAGGTTTCAAAGCAATCCGATCATAAATGTGCCCTGTAGGGTGTGCCAAAGGGAAATATTGAGGTCTGACTGAACTAAGTTCTAAGAACGTTGGCCGTGACAACATTTTTTAACAGAAATGGCAGAAAATCGATAGCTCCCATCTAGAGGTCACCTTAAAGAAGCATGCTAGGTTACAAAGCAATCCGATCATAAATGTGCCCTGTAGGGTGTGCCAAAGGGAAATTATTGAGGTCTGACTAAATGAAGTTCTAAGAACATTGGGTGCCGCAACATATTTTGACAGCAATTGAAGAAAATTGATAGCTCCCATCTAGAGGTCACCCCAAACACGCATACCAAGTTTCAAAGCGATCTGATCATAAATGCGACCTGTGAGGTGTGCCAAAGGAAATTGTGGAGGTACGTACTAACGTGATGGCAATAGCTCAGCTTGACTTTGTCAAGTTGAGCTAAAAATCTTTGGAACCCACACTGCAGCCTTGAGAGGGTTAAATTAAAGATTGGCATACAGGTATCGGATGTTTTCCAGCATTGAAATGGTTCATTAAACATAAATAAAAATCTTTCTAAAACAAACAAAAGTCCCCCCCACCCCACACACACACAGAATTGACAGATTGTAATAACAAGATTAAATGTTCATAACAGAATTTTTGTTTATTTAGGAACACAATATGTCAATCAAACACATCTGTGAATGAAATGCTCCAAGGATAAAACTACTGATTCATCATTTTTTCAGTACCCTCTGCCAGGCACCCTGATTGAACTGATGGCAATTTTTTTAACAAATCCCTCCTTCTGGTCCTAAGGATGTTTCATACCAAATACCAGTTCTCTGTTCCTTCTGGTTTGGGATATATGGGCTTTTGAATTTTATTCTGTTTTTAGCCCCTGGGGTTGTCACAGGGCTGTGAAAAATTTTTTTTTAGAAATCAATCAATTACTTAGGACCCACTTAAACTACATTCCAAATTTGGTTGAAGTTGGCCCACCGGTTCTTGAAATAGAAATTTTGGGTGGGGCCAAAAATCTTACCCCTCCCATTACAAAGCCAAATATTCCTTCACAAACTTTGAACAAACTTGATTCTACACCTCAAAAGGGAGCTCCATAGCAAATATCAAGTCATTGTACACACTGGTTCATGAGAAGATTTTAAAAATATTTTGGAGCATTTTCCCCCACTCCCTCCCTATGGGGTTGAGCATGCCAAGATGAACAACAAGAGCACCGCGTAGCGGGACAATATACGCCCGTTTTGTATTTTTGAAGGGTTGGGGTAAGGATGGGGGTGAGGGTGAAAATGGTTTGGACCAACCCCATATTTGAACTTGACCTGTATTCTGTTGTGATTAAACCACATACCAAGTTTGGAACCAATCGGAAAACAAAGAATAAAAGTTATCATCCGGAAACCAAATATTTGATGCATTCTATGTCCAACAAGGTCCATAATTCAGGGAAACTTCGAAGTTCGAACTGACCCCATATTCAAACTTGACCTGTCTTTTGTTTTGATTACACCACATACCAAGTTTTGGAGTCAATCGAAAAAAAAATACTAAAGTTATCATCTGGAAACCAAATGTTGACGAACGGACAGACCGGCGGATGGACAAATGGATGGACAAATGGACAGACAGACAGACTGATTCCATAATTCGACGGTTTTTCAACAGGCGTATAATAAAAAATCAATTAGGCCATACTAAAGTTATAATCCGGAAAACACAAAATGCACAAATTCAAGAGGAATAACTCTGGAAAGGTACATGCGATTTTGGCCAAAAGTGAACTTGAGCTGTGCTTTGTGGTCATAAATAAAATCTGAGAATTTGAAACAAATTAGTCAAGGCAAACTAAAGTTATCATCCAGAAACCACATAATTCACAAATTTGCAATCATTCAAGGGTAATAACTATGGAACAGTACATGCGATTATAGCCAAAAGTGAACTTGAGCTGTATTTTGTGGTCAAAAACAAAAAAACTGAAAATTTGAAATAAATCGGTCAAGGCAAACTAAAGTTATCGTCCAGAAACAAAAAGTTGGGCTAAATTCCCATAAATAAAGGGGCATAACTCTACTGCAAATAGGCCGCTAGAAACGGAAATTGAACCCGTCCTGTTTTTTATCATACTAAATCCACATGCCAAACTTAACTCAGCTCAAACCATTACAACTAAAGTTAAACGAAATGTGTCCATGGACGGACAGACAGACAGACAGACAGGTGGAGAGACCATCCACATAATACGTCCCGTTTTTCAAACGGGTGTATAAAATCAACATCTGAAAAATTTGGTGTCAATCCGTCAAGGCGTTCGGCTTTAAATGAACGGAAACCAATTTTTTTCCAAAATTTGTGTTTTCAAAGGGCCATAACTCTGCAGCGGATGGACTGAGAAACACCAATATCAAACTTGACCTGCATTTTATTGCTACAAACAACATCTGAAAGTTTGATGTCGATCCGTCAAGGTGTTCGACTTTAAATGAAGGGAAACCAATTTTTTTCGAAAGATTGTGTTTTCAAAGAGCCATAACTCTGCCGTGGATGGACTGAGAAACACCAATATCGAACTTGACCTGTATTTCATTGCTGAAAAATCTGGTGCCAATCCGTCAAGGCATTCAGCTTTCAATGAACGGAAACCAATTTTTTTAGAAAAATTGTGTTTTCAAAGGGCCATATCTCTGCAGCAGATGGACTGAGAAACACCAATATCGAACTTGACCTGTATTTTAATGCTAAAAACAACTTCTGAAAGTTTGATGTCGATCCGTCAAGGCGTTTGACTTTAAATGAACGGAAACCAAATTGTTTATGGACGGACAGATGGACAGACGGACGGACAGACAGACTGATAACATAATACGACCATTTTTTAAACGGGCATATAAAAATGCAATGCCCCTCCTGGACTATCACTCTCACAAACTTTCACTTGAATTGGCCCAGTGGCTTTGGAGGAGAAGACCAAAACATGGTGTTGAAGGACGAGTGATGGACGGGCGACAGATGGAGAGCGATGAGATTAGCTCAACTTGACTTTGTCAAGATGAGCTATAAAATCGATTGCTCCCATCTACAGGTCACCCCAAACAAGCATGCCTGGTTTCAAAGCAATCCGATCATAAATGTGCCCTGTAGGGTGTGCCAAAGTGAAATATTGAGGTCTGACTAAATTAAGTTCTAAGAACATTGGCAGCAGCAACATTTTTTGACGGAAATGGCAGAAAATCAATAGCTTCCATCTAGAGGTCACCCCAAATAAGTATTCCAGGTTTCAAGGCAGTCCAATCATAAATGTGCCCTGTAGGGTTTGGCAAAGCGAAATATTGAGGTTTAACTTAACCAAGTTCTAAGAACTTTGCCAGCGGCAACATTTTTGGATGGAAATGGAAGAAAATCGATAGCTCCCATCTAGAGGTCACCACAAACAAGCATACCAAGTTTCAAAGTGACCCGGTCAAAATGTGCACTGCAGGGTGTGCCAAAGGGAAATATTGATGCATAACTGCACTAAGTTCCTTGAAAGTCGTTGCGAGCAGCAACATTTCTTGACAGAAATCAAAGAAAATTGATAACTCCCATCTAGAGGTCACACCAAACAAGCACACAACGTTTCAAACTGATCTGATCATAAATGTGGCCTTTAGGGAATGCCAAAGGAATATACTGATGCCTGACTAAACTAAGTTCAAAGGTTGGTGCCAGCGGCAAAATGTTTTGATGGAAATGGAAGAAAATCCCATCTCGAGGTCACCCCCAAAAAGCATGCCAGAATTTAAAGCAATCTGATCATAAATGTGCCGTGTAGGGTGTGCCAAAGGGAAGTATTGAAGTCTGACTAAACTAAGTTCTAAGAAGGTTACCAACTGCAACATTTTAGATGGAAATAGAAAATCGAGAGCTCCCATCTTACGGTCACCCAAACAAGCATACCAAGTTTCAAAGCAATCCAGTAAAAAATGTGCACTGCAGGGTGTGCCAAAGGGAAATATTGATGCACAACTGCACTAAGTTTATCAAAGGTAGTGCAAAAGGAATGTATTGATGCCTGACTTAACCAAGCTCAATGGTTGTTGCCAGCGGCAACATTTTTTGACTGAAATGGAAGAAAATCAATAGCTCCCATCTAGAGGTCACCCCAAACAAGCATACCAGGTTTCAAAGCAATCTGATGATAAATGTGCCCAGTAGGGTATGCCAAAGGGAAACTGAGGTCTGACTAAACTAAGTTCAAAGAACGTTGCCAACGGCAACATTTTTTGATGGAAATGGAAGAAAATCAATAGCTCCATCTGGAGGTTACCCCAAACAAGCATACCAAGTTTCAAAGCGATCTGGTCATAAATGCGACCTGTGCAGTGTGCCAAAGGAAATTGTGGACGTATGTACGTACGTACCATACGTACATACGCCGGCGGACGAGAAGTGATGGCAATAGCTCAGCTTGACTTTGTCAAGTTGAGCTAAAAATTGACTTATTACGGTCCATTACTCAGTAACGAAAAATTGGGCTGGTCCAGTTTTCAAACTCGCATGAGATATTATTGCAAAAGATCTGTATGATAATTATTGGTTAAATCGGTGAACATTTGTTTAAGTTTCTGTGCTAAAGAGATCAAAATTGGCAAAAATTGATTAATTGAGGCCTATAACTCTGTAACAAACAATCTGGCCAGCTTAAGTTGTCAAACTCACTTGAGATATTATTGCAAAAGACCTGCATGGAAAATATTAGTTAAATTGGAGAATGTTTGTTCAAGTTATTGAGCTAATAGTGCAAAGATGCCCACCCAGATGCACAATGACCATCACCAAATCATAATTCTCAGTTGTTAACACAACTTGACCAAAAAAGATGAAAATATGAGCCATGGCAACCATTCTGGGCAATCGACTGTGATAGAAGTATGGCATTCTCATTGACTCATCATACTGATTCATCTTGCAGGTTTCAAAAACATTCATGCAAGAATGTGACTTGAAGTGCTGAAGAAATTCAAAATGGCTACCCACTTGCCATTATGCGTGGTTATGATCATAAAAGGATATCTCATCTCGGCTGGAACCTGTAATTGGAATTTGGTGATGATCACAAAAGAATTGCAGGTTACAGCCCGTGCCATGTCCATAAAAGTTGTTAAAATCAATAATTTTAATAAATTTTATTGTTATCCGAATAAATGTGATAGGGGGCGGATTATTTCATCAAAAACAATACAGAATTTGAGAATTATCCAGACGGAAGTGAAGGTCAAAATCCGAGTAAATTTATGCAGGAAATTTGCAATGGCATCATTGCACTGTTCAAGTCTGTTGTGCCTGTTTGGTGTTCATTCATGCATATTTATTCATGCATTAAAAATGTAGAATTGACATGTCCAACGGAGAACACAATAAAAGAAAGGACCCCCTCCCCCAATGCCAGGAACATTATGTAAGATATATTTTTATTTAATTGAAGAGAGCCAGCCGTCTTGTTTACAAATACAATACAAATTGTGTCAAACACATGTACCGGCATCAGAATCCAAGGTAAACTGTCAACAGTTCTTTTACACTGCCATTCAGATATATCATTTAAAAATATGTCGAGATGCTCGTCCCCACTCCCACCCCTCATACTTTCCTGGGTCTTGTGTATTTTGAAAAAGTGAATAACCCAACGAAGGCCCTGTGAATACTTACACTTGTTCTCAAGCCACTTGGACGTTTTGCCCCTGAGAGTAGGACATTTCGGCCTCTACTCTAGAAGTTTTGGGTCACATACTGTGTGCAGTTCTTGTACAGAACCTCCTCATATAAGTCGTAGGATAACCACAATAAAATTGTGTTGGAACTGTTGGCAAAAATAAGAGATAAGTTGATAACCCAAATTTTTTGTGGTTATCCAACATAGGAGGAGGAACTGTGTGTGTATCTGCAGGTTAGCACATGCAGTGTGCAGACAGGGTCACAACCTGTTATCCTATAACTTATTTGATTCATTCACATATTTTACCTGTAATTTACCTGTCATAATATGACAAGTTATTATGCTAGTGTTATTTGTACAGGGCGGTATCTTGTGGGACTCCAATAAAAAAAAATATATATAATTTTTTTTTCTCCTTTATTTTTTACCTGGCTGCTAATTAGCTATCTGGAACACCTGTAATGCGACCATCTTCAAACAATAAAATTGGCCTTTGCCTTTGGTAATGAAGTTTCAACTGTTTGTGTTAACATATATTCTGATAGAACTTTTGCATAATGGTTACAATAGTTTGCGATTATTTTTTCCATTTACCTGTTTGCTCATTTAGTACAGGTAATACCTGTTGTGGCATACCTCTGAAACAATGCACAGCAAACATTATTGTTAGCTGTCATAGTATCATATATCAATGGATACGTCTTGTAAGAGGCTTGTGAAAAACTTCAAAACAAATTTTCTTTAAAAATTGACTTTTATGATGGTTCTTACCTGTTTGCTCATTGATGATAATATACCTGTTATACACCTACTATGCACCACAATCAACCAATAGGGTTACCTTTGATAAAAGGGTATGTTTTGGAAGTGGAAAGTAAACAACAACAAAGTCAAAAATCTTTATTTTCCCTTTAACTATTTTAAATTCATTATATAATAATTTAATTAATATTTTCAAGGCTACATGTTGAAAATATTGATTGGTCTACCCCACACTGTTATTTTGCAGTCGTGCTACTTAATGAAATTATGAAGTGTCATGTTCCTTGGCCGAAAAAGTTGCCTCTCTGGGTCAAACTGTTGAAGTGATATTAGGCACGAATGCATGGCCTTGAATAAAATATTACCAAGATTGCAGATACAGTAGGTTTTTTGTAAGTGGTTCAGCAAATCTACTTATTCAGGCATAATAATCTTATATATACATGTAATTGCGCTCTCTCTGCCTTCATTTCATATGCATTCCAACAAATTATAAGGTATACTAATCTTATATATAAATGTAATTGCACTCTCTTTGCCTTCATTTCATATGCATTCCAACAAATTATAAAGGTATACTAATCTTATATATAAATGTAATTGCACTCTCTCTAACTTCATTTCATATGCATTCCAACAAATTATAAGGTATACTAATCTTATATATAAATGTAATTGCACTCTCTTTGCCTTCATTTCATATGCATTCCAACAAATTATAAGGTACATGTATGGTAATCTTATATATAAATGTAATTGCACTCTCTCTAACTTCATTTCATATGCATTCCAACAAATTATAAGGTATACTAATCTTATATATAAATGTAATTGCACTCTCTCTGCCTTCATTTCATATGCATTCCAACAAATTATAAGGTATACTAATCTAATATATAAATGTAATTTCACTCTCTTTGCCTTCATTTCATATGCATTCCAACAAATTATAAGGTATACTAATCTTATATATAAATGTAATTGCACTCTCTCTAACTTCATTTCATATGCATTCCAACAAATTATAAGGTATACTAATCTTATATATAAATGTAATTGCACTCTCTCTGCCTTCATTTCATATGCATTCCAACAAATTATAAGGTATACTAATCTTATATATAAATGTAATTGCACTCTCTTTGCCTTCATTTCATATGCATTCCAACAAATTATAAGGTACATGTATGGTAATCTTATATATAAATGTAATTGCACTCTCTCTAACTTCATTTCATATGCATTCCAACAAATTATAAGGTATACTAATCTTATATATAAATGTAATTGCACTCTCTCTAACTTCATTTCATATGCATTCCAACAAATTATAAGGTATACTAATCTTATATATAAATGTAATTGCACTCTCTCTGCCTTCATTTCATATGCATTCCAACAAATTATAAGGTATACTAATCTTATATATAAATGTAATTGCACTCTCTTTGCCTTCATTTCATATGCATTCCAACAAATTATAAGGTACATGTATGGTAATCTTATATATAAATGTAATTGCACTCTCTCTAACTTCATTTCATATGCATTCCAACAAATTATAAGGTATACTAATCTTATATATAAATGTAATTGCACTCTCTCTGCCTTCATTTCATATGCATTCCAACAAATTATAAGGTGTACTAATCTAATATATAAATGTGAATCTATCTATCTATCTATCTATCTATCTATCTATCTATCTATCTATCTATCTATCTATCTATCTATCTATCTATATCTGACTGATTGATCTCAAATTTTGTACATGGGGGTAATTCGTCCCTGCGAGTAACATGGGATGGGTGCCATGCCCATGTGGGGTGACCTTGAAATTGATGACCATGACCTTTTATTCTGAAAATGGCTGGGCCGATCGGACTAAAGTTTCACATGTGCGGGTATATTGACCCATCGATCATTTTGACTTTATTGGGGTGTCCATGCAGTGTGACCTTCAAACTGGTGACCTTGCGATTCTAATTCGAAAATGGCTGAGCCGATCATATCTGAGGGTATATTGAAATAACCATCTTCTCCCGTGCAATGCTGGGTATTCACCCGCTAGTCATATATATAAACGTAATTGCACTCTCTCTGCCTTCATTTCATATGCATTCCAACAAATTATAAGGTATACTAATCTTATATATAAATGTGATTGTGCTCTCTCTCTGCCTTTGTTCCTTTTGTATTCCAACAATTTTAAAGCTGCAGAGCCCAAATTTGGTGATATGGGGTAATTTTGACAAATGAGTAACATGAGGTAGGTTTCAATCGTCTCTTATCAAGCCTTCAAGGAGTTTAGTACAGTCTGGGTTTTTTCATTCAGCAGGTATTCCTATTTATATGAACATTGACAAGGACAACATATTACAGTGGAATCCTGTTAATTGAATAGTCATTTTGCCAGTGGGAATTATAAACAGATGTATTCAATTAACTGGAATTTTGTCACTTTCCTGTATCCTTGTGATAAATTGATCATTTATTCTTGTGAAAAACTTATCACTTATTGTATCTTGTTTGATACAGATGTATTCAATTAACAGGCATTTTGTCACGTTCCTGTATCCTTATGATAAATTGACCATTTATTCTTGTGATAAACTTATTTATTGTATCGTGTTTGATCTCATACAGCTCTGTCAAATAAGACATAATAAATCAAATGACTGTATTGGATTCAGTGAGGCCAATGGTGGTCTATAAACAGGGAGAATTCAGTGATTATCGGGGTTAATCTGTTTCATCCCACTGATAACATGAAAACATGCAGTTACTAAGGTCAGCACCATACTAACATGAAGAAAGCCAAGTGGTTCACCTTGTAATATATAATATACATGTAGACCTCTTAAAGTACCTCATATCCTGCTGCTGCTCCTCTCCACTTGTTCAGTGGGAGATGATAAACATACTGGCACCTAAGTGTCCCAATCTGATCAGTTATTATTATACTTTTCTTACTGTGATCATGTAGGTCTACTTGGCTTTGAAAATCCTAAAATGTAAATATGAACAGTTAGGTAAAAAGAGAGCATTAACATTTTCATACATGCTTTAAATTACATCCTGATTCGCGAGAATTGGTTTGGATTCTTGTCAACTCCCTCTGCAAGGATGAATTTAATTATTGATGCTTAACAGGCCTGGCATTTGGAGGCAGGCTTGTCTGCTGCCCGCAGAAACTCGATCCCAGGAGGGCCAAAAAATGCTCGCCCAAATTGGTGAATTTCCAAAATGAACGAGTCAAACAACCCTCTTTTTTCATCTATTTTTTCAGGAATGTAATTGGATTCCCACATATGTCTTGTATGGGAATTCACCATAATCGAATAGTCTGAGAGCACCCAAACACACTAGGCTGACCATGGTACAGCCCAATGTGACAAAAATTAGAACATAACCCCCCCTATTCGTTGGGTGGTGAGGTTGCAGGTGATGAGGATGGGAGTTGGGCGAGGAGATGGGTTGTCACAGTTGGAGTTATGACCTTTTCATCATGCGAACCATGGCATATAAGTGCAGACATTCTGAGGTGGGGGAAGTGGGGAGGAGGTAACAGACATTGAGCTTGATGAGTAGTGAACAAGAATTGGATAGCAATCACAATGTGATTACATTATCAACCTGTGTAAAACTAATACCAAAACAGAAGAGAAAATCTCGAAGCCAAAATTAGAAATAAAAATATGAAATTGGAAACAAAAATATAAAGCGTTTTATTAATATTTGTTGGGACAACTTGATTAGACCAACACCAATACAACAGCCAATCACAATAAAATAGGAGGAATAATATACCCAGTATGCAATTTATCCATAAAATATTTACCAGATGAAATTCAGAAACAGAAATTTGAAGCAATTTTTAAAACTTCGTAAACATAACTCAACAGGCCCATCAAACAGCAAGTGAAACTGAACAAAAATACAGTTTACATTTGAACATTGGGAATCCACTTGGAGTCACGTAGTTTCATTTTATAGGAAAGTTATGAGAATCGGATTCCCATCGAAAAGAAGGCCTGGTCAAACGACTCGAGACTGCAGTTCATTGTTATTGCTGAAGTCTGACATGAGTTGAATAAATCACAGTTAGAACACAGTGCTTCATGGGAAAGAAACATGATCATACACATGCTTCTTTGCACTTCTGAAAAGTAAAGGGCTAAAATACATGCCTGTGAACACTCTTTTTTTAAAGAAGCACTAGTAATTATTATATATATATATTACTCACAGTTTGCTAAGCACCACATATTTGACACATCATTGTGAAATTTTCTTGTGACATATTTGCGATATTTTTGGTGGATATGACTGAGGAATGTATTGAGATGGTCCCCAGTATTTACATTAGCTCTCTTGACAGGCAGACTTTTCGTGACATTCATGGAAAGCATGTACCCCTTGATTTCCATGATGTTTTTGTGTATTGCCTACATGTACATGAGATGTGTTGGGTATTCAGTCTTCATTTCAACACAACCCCTTGTGATTTAATGAATGAATATGGCAAATGCAAATGTAAGAATACATTTGTCTGAAGCAGAAATGTGGTGGGCTGTTGGGATGGTGGAACAAAGGGCTACCCATCGTCAAGTTGGTGAAGCCCTTGGTGTGCACCATACGGTGATCACCAGAGCCTGGGCAAGATTTCAGCAGTATGGCACACCAGTCAGATGACTTGGTGGTGGCAGACACAGGGCAACATCTGCAGCTGAAGACCGTTTTTTGATCATTCAGGCCCGTAGGAACTGCTTCTTAGCAGCAACCCAGCTTCGCAGTGACCTTCAGAATGCACCCAGGGTAAATGTTTCAACACAGACTATCCGAGCAAGGTTGCACGAAAGTGGTCTCCGATCGAGAAGACCATGTATTCGCATTCATCTGTCCCAGAACCACCGCTAGGCACGATATGAATGGGCCATGGATCACGTTGGATGGACCAGAGAAGATTGACGACCTGTCCTTTTTACAGATGAGTCAAGTTACTGCCTAGATAACACAGATAGGCATTCTAGGGAATGGAGAAGACCGGGAGAGCGATTCCATGGAGCCAACATTGCTGGGCATGACCGCTATGGTGGAGGGTCAATAATGGTCTGTGGCGGCATCAGCTGGGATGAACGTACAGAGCTGTGTCCTTGACCATGGTACATTGACTGCACAGCGGAATATTGATGAGATCCTGGATGCCCATGTCAGATTGTATGCAGGTGCAGTGGGTGATAAGATTCATTCTGATGGATGATAATGCCCACCCTCATGTTGCCCATGCTGTCCGGGAGTACCGACAGAGGGACAGATTGAGCATATGGACTGGCCAGCAAGATCCCCTGACCTCAATCGAATCGAACATGTCTGTAATGAGTTGCAGCTTGCAATTTCAGTCTGTCCAATCCAACCAAGAAGTGTCCAGGAACTTGGTGCCATGCTGGTCAAAGAATGGAACAACATCCCACAAAGGACCATCTGGAACCTGATTGGGAGCATGAGAAGGCATTGTCAAGCTGTAATTAACAATAATGGGTCTCATACTCGATATTGAACTCATATCAGATCGCTCCGTCAACTTTTTGGCAAATTTGAAAAATTTCCTCTTTTACCAATAATATCCATTTTCCATGGTTATCGTATTCGGAAGCTAAAAAATAATGTCAAACACAAACAATATCTCAATTTCAGTGCTTAAATCATTAAAGATATAATTACCATATTTCATCTAAATTTTCGGATGCCAAAAAATAATTAAATTTTCCAGTGTCCGAAAACTTCGAAAATGGCCAAAATACACGTGGACAGAAAATGGAAGGAAATTTTTAAACACACACTGTATCTGTTAATAAAATTATTGTACATGAACGGTTGGGGTACCTCGGAAATGGGAAAGATAAAATAGCTGTTCAATACAGCGACTTTAATCATCAGCATAAATGAATAAATTGAACATACCGAATGAATGAAATGAAACTGAACATACCGAATGAATGAAACGAAAAGTTTCCAATTGTTTGTTTTGTTTTTATTTACTTTCCCAATAAATCCCTGAGAAGAAATCACTTTTGATCTACCGGTACTTGAAAAGTTTTGATGTTTCCACAAATTATGGTGAACAGTAATCAAACCATGTGCTTGTGTTGTTACTGTTAGATAAAAAAAACCTGAGCTGGCTTCAGTGTTTTCAAGACGGACCAATGTAGCCATTCTAAGGCGATGAAGTGCAAACAATTTTTGAGTGGTGTGTATATTGGCCCCAAGCCCCCGACCCTCCCCCCCCCCCCCCCCCACCTAAACCAGTCGTGCGGAAACCAGTTGCTATTATTTAGAAGGACGAATACGAATTACTGACATACAAGTTTAAATGATTGATTCAGAAATATCCCCTCCTCCCCAGATGCAATGCAAAATGATACATTTTATAAAAGCGAATACAAAATTAATTTTTAAAAAATAATGACTAGTATTAGCTCCTTAGTTCCTGCCATATTTCCTATTTTTGTTTTTGGAAGCGTGCCCTCCCCACATACACTGCTAATGTTTATCGAAAAATAATATCGAAAACCGGTATGTTTTGACAGTGTTTGGGTCCATGTGATAATTTTTGTGAAACCCTGCAGCAGCACGTGTTGACCTCATTGTCGTTTGTTCTATTTTTAATACTGGAAAATTTTGTTGGTGTTCAGTGCGCTGAATATGTTTATTCGAAGCAATAATTACACTGTTCTGTTGCTGGTGCATGGTTTTACTGCATTATATAGATTTATTTATAGGACCCTTTCATTTTTGTTGTCATTTAAGGTGAGTTCAACATAACATTTGTGGGTTTTTCTCTTTCCCAATCACGAAGGAGTTTAATGAAAGCACACGTTTTGAAAACAAAAAATTGACTGGTCAGTTCGTCAGACATGTCAGTTTGAGGAGGAAAACAATACTTACTTGTCAATAAATAAAGAACAAGTTTGCAAATAAGGTTGTTTTAATAATTCTATTTCCATTGTACAATATATTGTGCATACAATACATGTTTTTAACATAAACCAAAGAAAGAAAGATGAAATATTCAACTGAAAAGAAAATAATTGTCATTTTTGATTTATGTTTCACTGGGATTTTCCCACCACACCAGTCTGGGACGATCTTTGAGTGGGTGTCCGAAAATTTTGAGGTTTAAAAAAAAAAATTTTTGATGAAAAAATGGTGTCCGAAAACAAAAAGTGTCCGAAAATTTAGATGAAATACGGTAAATATAAAATATATACACTTTTCATAACAATATTTCAACTAAAACGTAAAACAGGTAGTTGGATATACTTGGTGCTTTGCAAACTTTCAGTAGTATACTTTATAAATAACCATATTTCTGTTGGCTAAATCTTATACACGTGACTGGTACTCCAAACTCCATGCACAAATATATACACTTTTCATAACAATGTTTCAACTAAAACATAAAACAGGTAGTTGGATATACTTGGTGCTTAGCAAACTTTCAGTAGTCTACTTTATAAATAACCATATTTCTATTGGCTAAATCTTATACACGTGACTGGTACTCAAAAATCCATGCACACCGGTTTTCCAGTGAATATCAACTTTTTAAATATAGCTTTTGAAAATCCCCTCTCTAGTTCTATTTCAGTCAACGTAATCTCTATAACATTGTTTATTTTATGTTATTCTGCAGATGAAAACTATTTTATTGTTAAATAAAAGTATTTCTGGTTGATATAATTGAAATTTTAATTGACAAATAGAAGACTTTTTTTTTTTTGAGGATGGTATATAATAAAACAGATATGGACTTTTGTGGTGGTAAATATGATGTGACGCCTCGGTCAATATTAGTGTTGAACCGATTATCAAAAGCTGCTGTGAATAGATTGCTGATTATTTATCTGCTGATTATGCCGATTCCGATGGTTGAAACAGGACCCAGAAAAAAATCTGTTATTACCTGTTATACTTCAGAATTTCGTTGATAAATCACCAATTATGAAAGCTTAATACCACATAAGTTCTCAAATTATGCAGGTTTAGTGATGGGCAATATTAGCCCAAATAATATTTGTATTTTTGGGAGTTGAGCGATGCAATCACATGATATTGTTCTTTTGTGAAGATTGTGTGTTATTCTGGTAAATAGTGTTAATACAGTTTTGTGGAAGAATACATTTAGCTATATTAACCAGGAAGATACTGAGCACACATACTTTGTGTCTTGATTGAATAATAGCTTTGATGTTAATGTGTGATATGAAGTTGTATGACACATTGTTTACATACACTCGCGTGACATCTCAGAATAAAGTATTTAATGTTCATTGTTCAACTTGTTACCTCCCTTGATGTGTTTCTTCAGTGTTTACTTGTTCTCTGCAATCAACATTGGAGAGAAACATCACGGGAGGTAACTGAATTAAAAAAAAATGACCTTTACAAACTAAAAACGTGTTTGTGACAGTCAAGCAACTTCCATGTTGCATAACAATCATCTGTCATCGAAAAAAGAGTGTTTTTTAGTTTTTTTCTTCCCATTTTAATTTCTTATTTTATTGTGATGCTTGCATCATGAAGTATTCTCCAGACTACTGGCTGAACACATTTTATTTATACATGTACAAATGCAATGTTGCACAGCACCATGAATCGGCATAATTGAAGGCCAGTGACTTTGATCAGCTGAGAATAGTGGCGATCTCGTACCGTTTGCAGTGTGTAAATTCTGTAATCTATCAGCAATGCAAATTCCTAAATATTTTGATATGCACTACACACGTTTTTAATGGGGGAACTTCATTGAAATGGCCAGATATCAAAGAGATTTTAATAGTCAGTGCTCAATACAGAATAACTGGAAACTGCCGGTTGTCATAATCAGGCGAAGCACCATAGCTAGCCGATTCTGATTGCCAATTCCGATGATCATTTCATCACTAGTCAATATAAGTTTTTTAAGTTCATATCACATCATATTCACCACCACAAAAGTCCATAATTGTATGTTAACTTCTATTCAGCTCAGCCTGCTGCCCCCAAACTTGTTAACATGTAACATAAATCTTCATTAAAATTCTTTTCTGCTTGTCTCACATACTATTTTAGTGTTATTGGAGTACTGACATGGTTGGAAGTTTATCATTGCAGATAGACCAGATGCACAGAAACACAGTTTCGGACAATCAAGTCAATATGGAAGTAAAAAATGTTATGGAAACAGTTTGTTCCAGTGACAACGTAATTGCATCAAAATATTAAAACATTTTAATTTTATTCAACAGTCCAATACTGTTTAGCCTGAATTTATGCAAATTTCCAGGAATCAAATAAAAAATAATTCGCCCATTTTCTGTGTTAACTAATTCAGTTGTTACATTAAAAACTAACAAACCAGGCATTTCTTAAAAGACAGTTGCTACTGTGCATGTGCTGAGTGAATTATAACAGGAGGGATATATAATCAAGTGATTGAATTGATCAGAAATAACAGTCCTGAATGTTGAACCAGAAATAGTAAGGTTGGCTGTATCAGTTCACAATCATGACTTTGGTGGAGTTTCATATTAGTTTATTAAATACCAATATTGAAATGAAGTAAAGTTTCATTTTTCCCATTTAACATACAAGGATGATCAAGAACACACTGAATGCTGAAATTTTAATTTTATTCTAATTAAAAAAAATAATGGCTTTTTTTTTTTTTACATGTTCTCCAGCATAATTAGTCTTTTTGTAGACCTACTGATCCTCAATCACAGCTTACAGGACCGCGATCATGGTTGTACTTGGAATCGAATCTTTCACATTGTGCTTGACTTCTGTTTTCCAAACAACGAATCAAGGGGAATAAAGTTAAATTGAAGACTGATATATTGCAACTTGTTCAAATGATGGCATTCCTGTATAAAAGAGTAGATTTGGGAACTTAAGTGGGTTTGCATGATTGTTTTATTTTTCCTTTAACATCTCATATCAATGATGATAAATCATAATACATTCATTGTGTGGTTTTGCTTTTAATGTATTATATTTTGATTTGTTTTCTTGTCTTTATACTGTTTAGAGCCAATTAAGAATCAGAATTATCTCAGGAGAGCTATTGGCTCTCCTCACTGTATCTAAGGAGGGCGATTTTTGGCTCTCCGTCAATTATTCATATCGCCAGCACTGGTTTAAGGTCACAAATTCTGCACAATGGCTAATTGTGACTGTAACATGGATATAAAGTCAAGTCCAGCCAATGATTTATACCCATTTTCCCCATTTTAGAGGACTTACAACCCAGGCATTGGTTACTGGGCTCTATTACCACAATAAAGAATCTCTGTTTCGTTATTTTTATGTTTAAATAAAAATGAATATGCACATCTTTGGCAAGGTACATGACAATAGGCATTGTAATTCATCAGTTAAATTCGACCTCGTTGTTCTTTCGGAGCCCATAATTTGATTGGTTGAGAGCCAGTCGGCTCTGTGGTCTAATCTCAGGTAAATTCACTCTTACCGTGTTCTAATTGTCAGAAGAGGGACAATTAGAAAAGGTCTGTTTCCACGCTATGTGCAAGCAATGGCACTGAACCGCTCCTATCACAGATCAAACACATCCCGGAGATGTTTTCTATAGCAACAGTTGTTAGCATCACTGCTTCGAAGTTTACCTTGCAAAAATAAATCAGGGCAAATAGACCAAGATCGATGATCGGGTTTGGAGAATTTTTCCACTTTAATGATGGTAGCAATTACAATGGAGATAAACAACTTTTGTTTCTTTAATCAGAAATTTGACTATGGAAAACCATTTGTTAACTCGACCCTTTGAGGCTCGTTAAGAAATATAAATTTTATAGTAAATTTCCTTTCTTATTATACCTACCGCAATTGTTTACTACAGGCTTGCACTACAGTGGAAGCCCCTAACTCAGATAAAATACTCTCTATTTTAATCTTTCCCAAGAGATGTGGGAAAGAAAAGTGGTGTAAAAAACACCACGAAAAAATAAGCCAAAACTGGGCCGAGTGCCATCAGCGCACACCCAGTAGGGGAAGCTCTTCCCTTAGTACAATTCCACGACTTCCGTTAACCAGTGCGCAATGCAGTCATCAATTAATCATTCTTTTGAGTCCGCCAACATAGGAGTTATATGATCAGCAGGGAGGAAGGACTCTTACCCGAATAAGAAGACGGGAGGGCCTCCATGTAAACAATTGTGGTAGGTATAATAAGAAAGGAAATTTACTATAAAATTTATATTTCTTATCAACCTACCTTACAATTGTTTACTACAGGCTGAATAGACAATAGGATGGAGGGAATCACATAACCAATCCACACATAACTCAATTGCACTGGAACTGTGGACAGAGGAAGAGATCCCTAGTCCTATCAAACCATAGCATCACAAACATTAGTAAAAGACAATGAGAGATGAGGTGTATGGTGATGTGCGACACACAGACAGAAAGGGCAGGAACAGCACGGAGCTGGAACTGACCTTGTAAGAAGCTGAATGGCTGGGATAGACAACCGCCTGAGCAGAAGAAAAAGGGCCCGGAGAACAAAGGTCCTCTTCTTGCTCCTGCAACTGTCGCAGATAAGTGGAGAAGGTAGCATTTCTCCACTAGGCTGCCAGCATAAATCCGACAACATGACGGAGTTAGTATAAGCCCCGAGAGGTAGACAATACATGCACCTCAAGGCAAACAAACGATTGGTAATACATCGCCAGTCGCTAGACGAGCGGAAACTGCACGAATAGCAAGACAAATCCATCGAGAAATGGATTCAGGAGAGAACTGGCAAGTGAGAAAACGCATATCCACCTGGGATAAAGGCAAGAACCCCCCCCCCCCCCACCACCACCCTCAAGCAGAGCAGCACCCAAGAAAGTGTCCATCTTGGGGTAAACTGCAAAGTCCTAGGCCTTTTCAAGGAAAAGTGCAGAACAAGCTTGGAGAGGCAAGGATGAGTGCTGTTACGACGCTGTCCCACATATGAAAAAGGTCTCTGAAGCATGGACTTGTACCCATTGCTGGAGACCCCCAGAATCAAACATATACCAGAAACTCTGCAAACGGTGTGATCGAAGAAGGGACAGAAGCAACAGAGTGATCGCACACCATCGACAGAAGAACCTTCCACTTAGCCGCAGAGGCTAAACCAGTGGAGTGAGTGCCTCCTTGAAAAAGAAAAGCACTTCTCGTCTCGAAAAAACCACTACGGAGGAGACAGGACCCGATAAAAGACAGACGCAAAGGTACAATGAAGTTGGGTCGACTTGAAACCTCCTCGGGCGACCTTGGCAATTAAAGTCGCAACGTAGAGGGAGACATTCCGGAACCGCTGCTAACAGAGAGCGGAGCAGATTGATCCACACCCACTGAGGCAACAGGGGTGCGATCAAAAGGATTCGACAACTGCAGGTTCGTATCTGGGCTAGAAACTGAGGCAGAATCGGAAACGGCAGGAAGGCGTAGCCGACAAGACCATTCCAAAGGATGGACAGAGCGTCCACGGAAAAAGCCCAAGCATCTGGACACAGGGATACGAAAGTGTTCATCTGATGGTTCCAACAAGTCGCAAAGAGATCGATGTGAGGACGACACCAGAGATCGCAAAGAGATGGAACAGCGCCATGTGGAGCATCCACCCGGTGGAAAAGAACCTGCCCTGTCGGGACAGGGAGTCGGCTAGGAAGTTCAGACGACCAGGAAAGTGACGAACCACCACTCCGGCATTGACATCCTGAGCGAGCAGTAGAAGATCCTGAACCATTCATACATGGGAGCATAGTGAGTGCCACCCTGGTTCCGAATGTAAACAACCACCGTAGAATTGTCAGACCACAGAAGGACCTGACAATTTGAAAAGCGGGGGATCCACTGCCAGAAACTCAGAAGAAGAGCAAGAAGCTCCTTCTGGTTGACGTGAAGAGCTGTTAGATCCTCGTCCCATGACCTGTGAAGGAAAAGACCTAGAGGCTCCAACGTCACACCCCATCCGAGATCGCTGGCGACTGCCGTCGGAACAGGATCAAACATGGGGAAGTCCAATGGAACTTCCTGCATAATCCACTGAACATCTGTCAAGGGAGAAGGTGACGAGGAAGAGACTCCAGTAACAGAAGCACCAGAACCAGAGGATCAACATTCAGCCTCCAACAACTGAGCACAAAGTGTTGGAGAGGTCAGACATGCAGTCAACCAAGAGGAATGAGATCCGTCACCGAAACTCAGAGACCAAGCAGCCGGGGAAGAAGACTCCAAGCTGCTGAAGTCCATCCCAGATGACAAAACGACGGAGAAGGGACCAGGTCCGACTTCTCTTCGTTGACTCTAAACCCCAGTGACATGAGTAAGCTCAACATCAGACTCCAGAAAAGCAGCATTGGATTGCCTCTGGAGGATATCAACTAGAAAGCTGAAGAAGACACCCTGGACTGTGTGCGATGTAAGACTAACACATGCGACATCAGACAGGTGAAGGTCCAAGGATCCTGGTCGAGGCCAAAGGGCATGGCCTTGAACTGGAAAACATACTGGGGAAGGAGCAGCAAACCGATCTGAAAGCCTTCATGCTGAACTGAGGAGCAATGACAGACTGCGTCAGAATACTCAGATCGATAAACTGTCTGAGTCGGCCGCCCTCCTTCGGCACCAAGAACAAGCGGGAATAAATCCCAGTGAAAGAAAGTCCTTGATGACCTCGATCGCCCCCTTTGACAGGAGACTGCCTATCTCTGTGATCAAAAGTTCCCAACGTGTAATGTTGAAAGGGACTCATGTTGGAAGAGGCACTCTCGACTGAGTGGAATGCCTCAACCGGGATGAAATCGAGGTGACTACTGCCGACGCCTAGTAGAAGTGGTGGAAGTGAGTAGAAGTGGCGGCAGGAGGATCAGCCCTTAGCTTCACAGAGGAAGCAGAAGGGTACTTGTTAGGCTTTGGAATGGTGCTTGCCTCCAACAGAAGGCCGGTCAAGCTGACTAAGCAGCAGCAGATCAATGGAATGACAAAGGGAGTCATCCCGGACCGTCGCCACGGAACCATGGAATAGTCGCGGACCCGCCGATAGAGGCAGATCGAAGAGCAGCGAACTGCCCCTCAAGAAGGGAACGTCCTGTGTCAAGCACAGTGAACCTGCAAACTAATTCCATGCTAGCTGTGTTACAGGCATGTGTGTGAGAAGATGCATGAGCGCCTTGAACAGCACACACAAAACAAAAACCTGTTCGTCGTCAAAACTCATCTGGGAGCAGATAAGCAGCAAAGCAGAGACGACGTGACCGAAGAGAGAAAGCATTCCAGCATCTCTCCCAATATGCCCTGCCCAACACGGTCTCCATATGAAAAAATGGCCAGCTTAGGAGTTGGAGTCCTGATCCAAAACCGTCAAAGTCTGGAAGACTGACGGACTGGCGAAATCGTAAGAACGATAATGCACCAGAGGCAAAAAAGTGTCAACCCTGATGAAGAACGACGTCTTCATAGCCTTGGAACTCAGCTTAGAGTCCAAAGCTGTAAATGCTTCAACCACCTGTGCCGACAGGCACGGTCGAAGGCGCCCAGAAGCAGGTTGCTCCACAGGCTGTAGGCGTGCGACCGATGATCGCAGCCGGACTGACACTGTCGGCTGGTTTGATGGTTTGAGACCTCGAAGGAACCAAAACACAAAGTCAAGAGCTGCCCCCAAGTCAGAAGATTGTTGGCTCTCGACGTCAGGAATGTCGGCCTCATCCCATGTCGGAAGACACACATAGCCCATCATGGGCAAACCTGCCGACACCTCCCATGGTGTAGGCACAGCAGGGGGATCAGAAAGCGGCCTGTTTCCAATCCCGGGAGGAAACCACTCGTAGCCTTGCTGGAAGCAACGGAAAAGGCTCTTGGACAGAAGACGTGGGAACGAACCGACAAAGTGGCTTCACCCCTGACCCATTTACCAGCGAAGGGTCACGATCCTCAAATACACCCGATGCGGGGCAGCGGGCTGCAGCTGAAAACATCTGAAGGCAGATGTGTATTGGGGTATCACATACCCCGAGGATCAACAGAGCGAAAACTCAGGAGAGTCGTCGTGGACCTCTGCGGGACAGAAGGTCCAGGCTGCACAAAAAACGTTGGTCACACAAAACTGGCCATGGAACCAGAGTGCGTGAATGGAAACGCCACGGAGCTCATGGTGACACCACCATGAACATCCGAATTCAATGAGACAAACTGAGGTACTCGATGGCTGAGAGACCACAGTAGAGGGTTTAGCCGGCAACCCCTTCCAACTTCGCCAAGTTGAAGTCAGGGAAGGCTGAGGCCAATACCCCACGTTTACACTACCAGACACCCCTGCAGACCCCAGCAGGGATAAAACTGCTGTGCTCAACGGCTGAGAGGACACAGCATGGGGGTTCGGTCGGCAGCCACTTCCGACTTCGCCAAGTTGAAGTCAGGGAAGGCTGAGGCCGATACCCCACGTCTACACTACCAGACACCTCTGCAGACCCCTGCAGGGATTAAACTGCAGTGTTCAACGGCTGAGAGGCACAGCATGGGGTTTGGTCGGCAGCCATTTCCGACTTCGCCGAGTTAAAGTCAGGGAAGGCTGAGGCCGACATCCCACATCAACACTACCAGACACTTCTGCAAACCCCTACAGGGATAAAACTGCTGTGCTAAACGGCTCAGGGGACACAGCAGGGGGTTCGTCGGCAGCCACTTCTGACTTCGCCGAGTTGAAGTCGGGGAAGGCTGAGGCTGATACCCCACAACCACACGACAGACATCACTGCAGACCCCTGCAGGGATAAGCCGAGGTCGGCTAAAACAGTGAGCGATGACGTTGTAGACGGAACAGCAGTAGCAGCAGATACAACGGGAGCTGTTGAAACTGGCGGAAAAGGGGAGAGAGCAACTTAGCTTGGTCTCCAAAGGAGGAGTCACAACCCCAGTAACAGCCTCAGATGTCAACTGGAGAGGGCGCATAGTCTCGGAACCAGGCATCTCTTCACCAGACATCCAACAGCTCCCACAGTATCCACCACGGTAAAATACTGCACATCCCCCACAGAAGGGGAATAACTCTCACCAGACGTGGTCGTGTCAGGAGGCCCGAAACAACAGCGTCCTTCCCTCCCCTCCGCGGGTGCGGGAGGAGCTGCATATCCCCCATGGAAGGGGTATAACTCTCACCAGACGTGGTCGTGTCTGGAGGCCCCGAAACAACAGTGTCGTCCCCCCCCCCCTCCACCACACGGGTGCGGGATGAACAGCCACAAGAACGCACCAAAAGCGAGGGCAAGAGGAATTGCCCTAAAGGAACCTTACTGGAAATAACAGAGGTGAGAGCAGAAGAAAAAGGTGAACTCAACAGATATTCACCTCAAGGAAAGTCAATTGTTGTTTTATTATTATGACAGAAAAAATCATTTCCAAATTTCTTGCTTTATTACACATTATAAGAAAAACAGCATATCCATATGCAACAAAAGAAATTTAATTCACAATATATATATATGTATGTCACAGGCCAGATCCACATACAGGTCAATTTAGAGATGGTATAGACCAGATCCAAATTGGGATTTGGACTAGGCCAGACCCTAATTAGGATTTGGACTAGCGCAATTTAGAACTGGCCTACACCTGGTCCTAATTGGGATTTGGTATCAGCCAGATCTAAATCACTAAATCATATACCCAATTGAGGTTTGGACTAGTACAATTTGAACTGGATTAGACCAGATCACAATTGGGATTTGGGATTTGGTCTAGATCAGATCTAAATCATCATATGGCTACTTTAATATATGGACCAGTCAAAATTAATTATTTTGGGATAAAATGCACAATACTGCAAAATAATTAAAAAAGTAGAATGCATTTTTTTGACAGGTCCTTTATTCATTTATTAACAAAAAAATTCAACACAACCATTTGGTCACTTACATAGTTGACATTCTCATGATTATTTTCACTTATCTATAAGTAGAATACATTTCTATGACAGGTCATTTATTAGTTTATTAACAAAATAAAAAATCCAACACAGCCATCTGATCACTTACACACCATATATCTGAAGAACAGTGTTACAAGTTCAGGTTATACATTTAGTTCTAAATTGCAGTAGCAGTTAATTGTTATATTTTGAACAGTAAACATTGGAACAGGGAAGTTAAAGGAAGGAGCAAGTTGGAAGTACCATTTCTATTTTTATCGCAAACAGGTATTTGGAATCATTATATCAACCTTCTTGCGCTGTTTATAGACAACAATGACAGAGTGGTAAACTATCAACTTGATTTTGATAAAAATAGAATTGATCAGCAATACTCGAGTACATCAACAGTTCTGATGAGTGTTTTAGCCCATTAAATTACCAGATTTTTTCTTCAAAATAATAATTATTATTTTGTAGCTGGTAAATTACATAAAGTAGACTAAATCACATAAGGAATGGGGCTCATAAACAGACCTTGTAGATCAGAAGGAAAATCACTAAATCACAGAATCACAGCAAAAGTGAAGCAACACCGAACTTCATGAAAACTGGATTGATAACACAGCAATTGCATAAGCATTAAAATAACCACCAATATAAAACTAACCTGCAACAGTTCCTCTCCACCTCTTTTCAGAAATGACTGTGAAATTCTTGATGATTCTAAAGATAAATTAGACTGGGACTGGAGTGTATTAACAAGAACATCAGCCTAAAATGAGACATCACCAATGACATAAGAGATAAACTCAGTACAGTGTACTCAACTTGAATGAACCCTTTACCCAACATACAAGATATCAAAATTTATAATTTTTCTTCAAAATATTTTAACAAAACCATATCATGTCATCTCTTCAATGAAACAAACTTGAGGAGCTCAAATCCAATGAGGAGGAGGGGTGGGGGGGGGGGGGGGTGTCACAATATATGGTTTTGTTAAAATTTCTTAAAAAATTTTCTTTTTAACTGCTGCTTATAAATTGTGCAGGCACATGTGGCCGGTTCATTGGGTAAAGGGTTCATAAGAGGACAAATTAATCTTGTATTTCACAGCTTTGGTGCTTGAAGCCACTATCATGCCTTCACTGACTGGTTCTGAAAGCCACTTTAATGGCTTTACACTGAATACATTAGCTTTATACAGTTTTTTTTGTTTTATGAATAGCAGGAAAAATAATTCTATGAAAATTTGTTATAATTTACTGCAGTGTCAAATGGCACTCACCAATTTATTTATATATTTATTGGTGTTTAAAGTCAAATATTTCTGCACAATGGCTAATCATGACTGCAGCATGGATATAAAGTAAAGTCCTGTCAACCGTTTATACCCATGTTGATTTGCTCGTAGCAATTCACCTTGCTTCCATGATACGCCGAAAAATTACGGCTTAAAATCGATACACAACAGTCAATTAACACTGATTATTGTTCTGCTTCATAAGTCACAGTTGAGGCATCTATTCCCAGAAAGCTCTGAATGGTATTTTACTGTTCAAAACAGAATTATGAATTACAGATGATGAGAAACAAATCTCGATCCCCGAAGGCCAAAATGTCTCCTCACAGAAATTAGTGCATATAAAGAAACAGCACATCTAAATATGGGTAATTTGGATTAAATAATGTATGGCATGAAAAATGGATTGATACTTTAGTGCCCATTCCAGAAATGAATTATATGCCTGTGCATTTTGGTCAAATTATAACCAGAGGTTGTGGTATGTGAGTGTCTGAGGGAGGGGGGAATAGCAGGAGAGGGGTTGGGAGTTGAAGAAAAGAGGAAGATGAAGATATTCAAACCAATGATTTTTTAGCATAGCATATAGGACATCAGCAAATTTTTAGCCTATGAACCTCTGGTTGCAACCTGGAGCAAGTGGTGGTACAAGATCTGAAATTGTTCATGCATACATTTCCAGTTCATGCTGAGTTGACTGCTCACTTGACTTTTTTTAACTGTTGATTTTATTTTTAATTAATATATTAGCTCAAACATCACTTAATACTGCCCGCAAAACATTTTATGGGTGTGTATGTTTTTTTAAATTGTGTGTGGAATTCACCTAAAATTACATATACAGTTCATTTAAAATTTAAACCAAGTTTTGATGTTCAATATTATATAATAGATTTGCAAAAAGAGGACTAACTAACTTGACTGACACTGCTATGACTATTATGGCTGCCACAGTAACTTATTAAACTATTCAGGCAATTACAAACTTGAGTTTTGTATTCTTTCTGTGCAGAAATAAGCATGAAATTAGAATAACAGTAATTGGAGATTAACAGAATATTTATATATTTATGTTCCATGTTTTTTGAACTTCAAGACAATGTGACCCCGCCCCCTCTAGATCTCTCTAAGAAAAACTAGACTGAAGCATGCCCCTGCTTAGCACATTGTTAATCATACCTGTGCTGTGTCTGTAAGGCACATATGATGCCCCTGCAAGTTCTACCTGACACTTTAATTTACAAATTATGTACCCTATTTTCAAAATTTCACAAAAATTTACCAAGTTCAACAACCAGTAATTTTATGAAAAATTGAACAAAATCAAATTACTAGCAATAAGCACACCTTTGCAATATGTATAAATATCCCATAAAATAAAAAAGGTTCTAGCTTGAAAACTGTAGGAGTTAGGTGGACAAACCTTGTACCCTATATTCAAAATTTCACAAAAATTTAGTAAGTTCAAAAACCAGTAATTTTGTGAAAAGTGAACAAAATAAAATTCCTGGCAAATACACACCTTTGGAATATGTATAAATACTCTGTAAAATAAGAAGCCTCTCAGCCTGGATAGCTCTGCTTTTAGGGGAAGATAAATACAAGACAAGAATCCAAGTGTTACTTCTTGTGACCTTGACCATGACAGTATGGATCAAGGTCATTACACACCTTTTGAGTCATGAGCACTAATTGTACCAAGTGTGAATAAGATCTGTCAACCATACCACGTTATATGGACCGGGCAAGGCCTGTATAACAAAATCAAAGTTTTGCTGTCTGTGATTTTGACATGGATCAAAGTTGCAAAACCCCTTTGAGTCATGAACAATAATTGTACCAAGTGAGGATAAGATCTGTCAATCATACCAAGTTATATGGTACAGACAATAATAGACGTGAAGTGTCAAAATTTTTCTTTCACCTTAACATAGAGCCTGTGACCTAGACGTTGAGAAGCACATACCACATTATAATTCATGACTCACTCTTTTGATAATACATCATGTTATAAAGTTTCGTCAAACAACATTAAGTGGCTAAAAGGTTATGGCTCAGATAAACAAAATGCTGACGGCAGATGGATGATGGATGGAAGATAAACAAATCATTACTAGAAAACCTCTACTGACACTTATCAGGCAGAGCTAAAAAGGTTGTAGCTTGAAAACTGTAAATAGGCACACAAAGATTTACCCTATATGCAGATGGATGAATGGACGGAAGGACAGATGGACAGACAGGAGTAAAACAATATGCCCCCAACATTTTGCCACTGGGGCATAAAAAGTGTCAATATGACACTGCAGCTTAACTTGATTGTGTGTTGTGTTTGAAGAAAAGGATAATGTTAAATTTTTATGAAAGGATTATGAAATACAACAAGAATTGTGATAATTGAGAATATGTTAATTTCTGTTCCCTGTATGCTATGTTTTCAATAAAAAATAATTTGAGGTGTAGACTGTACTAAAGAACTAAGGGGGTGGGTTAATGTGGCTCTCACAGTTAATGAATGTCAGACCAAAGTTACCAAGTTACAGAGAAATTATTCCAAAACGAGTCATCCTATCAAGCTACAATGGAATCCATTCATAAATATTGCCTGAAGACTGTGCTAAAGGTATTTGGGCTTCGGGCTTGTGTAGCCATCACTGTTGACCCATTCCAACCAAAAGGGGACGTCCTCATTTAGACATTATACTGAGTCATCCTACAAAGTTACAATGAAATCCCTTCATAATTACATCCTGTTGTCTGTGTTAAAGGTTTTGGGCACAGGCAGCTATCATGGCTGAATGATCATGACCAAAAGGAGCATTCTCATCTAGATATTATCTGGAGTCATCCTATCAAGTTACAATGAAATCCCTTCATAAATACGACCTGTAGACTGTGCTAAGGGTTTTCGGGCTTTGGGCCCCAGCAGCCGTCACAGTTGACCTGATGACGACCTAAAGGGGATGTTCTCATCTACGCATTATATGGAGTCATCCTAATAAGTAACAATGAAATCCCTCCATAAATACGACCTGTAGACTGTGCTAAAGGTTTTCGGGTCATGGTTGACAGATCGCGACCAAATGGAGAAGTTCTCATCTAGACATCATACGGAGTCATTCTACCAAGTTACAATGAAATCCCTCCATATTAAATATGACCTGTAGACTGTGCTAAAAGTTTTTGGGGTTCGGGCTTGGGCAGCCATCACAGTTGACAGATCATGACCAAAAGAGGATGTTCTCATCTAGATATGATACAGAGTCATCCTACAAAGTTACCATGAAATCCCTTCATAAATATGACCTGTAGACTGTGCTAAAGGTTTTCGAGTTTTGGACTCGGGCAGCCATCACAGTTAACCGATCGTGACCAAAAGGGGATATTCTCATCTCGACATGACCTCAAACCTGCATATGAAATGTTGTGACAATCGGAAGAGTACTAAAGGATTGGGAGGTGAGGGGGGGGGGGAGGTAGCTTGGGATAAAGGAAAATGTGAACAGACTCACAGATGAACAGACTTCCGCACACGTGATGGCAATAGCTTATCTTGACTTTGAAATTTGATGCTGACCAGAAAATTATTTTAGAACAATGGAATAGGTAGGAAAGAGATACATCATTGAATGTATATAGTCTTCACATAACTAATTGGAATATTTTTTAAACTAATTTTTTACTAACAAAATTAGACTGACTGAAAGAGCAGATGACACTTGACTAGGTACAACTGCCACATCCTAATTAGCGGTTATTACATGGTTAGTTTCAAACCGGTCGAGATATCAGCACGAGGTAATTTCATATCAGCCTCGAGGGCTGACTTGAAGTTACTGATAAATTTGTTAACAGCATTTCGTTGGCTGACAAACATCTCTCTGTGAACAGACAGACTTGTTTGTAATCACTGGTGTTCAAGTTTATGTTTCGAGGATTTGGCATTCTTGATTTCATCAGTGAACCTAGGAGAACATGGGTGTACGCTGAATGTGTGACTTTTTATTGGCAGAAACTCATCAATGACTTTCTGAAGTGAAGACACACTCCATGTCATTCATGGGTCATAACCTCCATTCCCCCCACCCCCTTAGCAGTGATTGGTGAGGAAGCAAGAGCCTCTACAAATTTGACATGGTTAATATTACCGTACTTACAACATGTTTCTTTTCAAAAGAACATGGGAGTGCCTGGTCAAAGAGAATTATGAAGTGGTCAAAGATTCCAAATCGACAATAGTTACTAAGTTTACAAGTTCCGAGTCTGACCCTTGTGATTAGCGGATCTAATTTGTGGCCACTTTTCTGTACAGTACCATGGAAATGTTGGGGTAAATACATGGTGCTGAGTAGATTGCAAAATTTAGAAGAATCGCCAGTATTGTCTTTCTCAAAATGAACAATGAAGTCCTCCCCTATGAGAGATTTTCCTAATGAGGCCATGTTGCAACCAAAAACATCTAGGAATCGGTCGATAAAATGAATGAAAATATCTTGATTTCTTCAGCTCTGTCGGTAAATGGCAATGACACAAAATGATTGCAAACCAGCAGTATGGGAAGTATGTGAGGCGATAATGTACTCAAATGTGGACCTAGTCTGACATGCTGTTTGCTTAACCCTTTACCTAACACGAAAAGCAGACGACATTTGCAAAAAAAATTCTTGAATAACTAATTTTTTTCATTTTTTGTCTCTGAAACATAGGGCCATAACCTGTGTTTTTGAGACAAAAAATTAAAAATTAATGAAAATTAATTAGTGATTTTTGAGAATAGCACTGGCCGATTTTGACTGATACGTTGGGTAAAGGGTTAATCTTTACTACACTGTCAGAAATTACATCAACACCACCACCTCGCTATGACTTCCTGGGGTTATGGATAATATTTATATACCATTGGCACAAAGCTCTCCGACGGTCAATGTGTCTTCAAGAGTTCAGCCACATTTCAGTAATCATTGACATTGAGAAATCGTAGCCCTATATTGTTTTAAGGAGGGTTGCAATATTGTTTGCAACTGAGTAAGCGTTTACCAGGCACAGCTTCATGCCAATGGATTCTTTAGAATCAGAATGGTCTAATTTAGTTGAGATAAGATTTTGGAAATTCAAACTTTTGGTTTGAATTGACTAATTTGTTGTTTACCATCTTTCATATTATGTTGCTTGCACAGGATACTGAGTTTATAATGTTATGCATGGCATCATCACTGAGATGAAGCAAGTTTGTAAATCAGATAATCATATTTCAGGGGTGATAATTTAGCCATAAAAAGGTTAATGAAAGTGTCAATGACACTGTAGCTCAACTTGTCAAGACAAAGACATGTACATGTATAGTATGTGACACAGCCATGACAAACATCTAGGTAATGACCTGATAACAAAGGCACATATAAAGTATTGTAACGGTCTGTACATAAATACTGACCGTTGCCTGTAACAAATGTATAGGTAAAGTACTGTAAAGGTGGGTGACAGTCAGATGCTAAACTAGAAAAAAATCTTTGAGTCCCAGAGTGGGTCTGACTGAACCCCAAAATATTTGTTCTCATAGCACAGTGATAACAAAGGCACCCCAAAACACACTCATTCCTGTCCCAAGGTGAAAACAAAGGTACCCAAGAAGTTTCGTGAAGATCAGTTCACAAATATGAGCTGTGTAGAAGTTGTGACAAAAAACTGATTTGACCTAATTTCGGTACAAAATGGCCACTGGCAGCCATCTTGAATTTTGGACCGCACCCAGAAACACTCGTTCTCGTCCCAAGGTGATAACAGAGGTACCCAAGAAGTTTTGTGAAGATCGGTTCATAAATACAGCCTCTAGCCCAAGCCGCATTGACATGTGCACTTACAGTGTATAAGTAGCACTGAATAAATCAAAGTTCATCTAATTTGCATAATTTCTGCACGAGAAAAAAACCCGTACTATATGTGATGTATTCCATGTTACTAAACATTCATACAAAAATTTTTCAAATCAGAACTTTCATACAGAAGTTATGTACAAAAGACTGATTGCACTAATTTTGGTACAAAATGGCTGCTGGTGGCCATCTTGAATTTTGGACCACACCCAAAAACACTTGTTCTCATCCCACGGTGATAACAAAGGTACCCAAGAAGTTTCGTAAAGATCGGTTCATAAATACGGCCTCTAGCCTGAGCTGTATAGAAGTTGTGTACAAAAAACTGATTAGACCTAATTTCGGTACAAAATGGCCACTGGCAGCCATCATGAATTTTGGACCGCACCCAGAAACACTCATTCTCGTCTCAAGGTGATAACAAAGGTACCCAAGACGTTTCGTGAAGATCGCTTCATAAATACAGATTCTAGCCTGAGAAGTATTGACATGTGTACTTACTGTGTATAAGTAGCACTGAATAAATCAAAGTTCATCTAATTTGCATAATTTCTGCACGAGAAAAAAACCCGTATTATATGTGATGTATCCCATGGTACTAAATATTCACACAAAAAATTATTCAAATCAGCGCTTTCATATGGAAGTTCTGTGCAAAAATCTGATTGCACCAAATTTTGTACAAAATGGCTGCCATCGGCCATCTTGAATTTTGGACCGGACCCAAAAACACTCGTTCTCGTCCCACGGTGATAACAAAAGTACCCAAGGAGTTTCGTAAAGATCGGTTCATAAATACAGCCTCTAGCCCGAGCCGTATTGGCATTTGCACTTACAGTGCTGAAAGTAACACCAAAAAACATCAAAGTTAGTCTAATTTGCATAATTTATGCACGAGAAAAAAACCCGTATTATATGTGATGTATCCCATGGTACTAAACATTCAGACAAAAATTATTCAAATCAGAGCTTTCATATGGAAGTTCTGTACAAAAAACAGATTTCTGCATCGTCGGTACAAAATGGTGGCTGGCAGCCATCTTGAATTTCGGACCGGACCCAAAAACACTCGTTCTCGTCCCACTGTCATAACAAAGGTACCCAAGAAGTTTCGTAAAGATCGGTTCATAAATACGGCCTCTAGCCCAAGCCGTATCCAATTTTTGACGGACAGATGGACGACGGGCCATGGCATAAGCTCAAATTTGGCTTCGCCAAAGTTGAGCTAAAAATCTGTTTCTCAGGCCCTCCTGCATGGTTCTTTTGGCTGTCGCATGCTCACTTTTTATAACCAATGCCAACTTAACAAGAGGCCCCAGGGGGCCTGAGGGTGCTCACCTGACATGATAGCCTAAATATCAACCCAGGGAATTGATTTGAAGAAGTTGCATCTGCCCCTCCTAAGAAAAGCTTATACCAAATATAGATTCTGACTAGTGGATCTAAAAAAAAAGATTTTTAAAGAATATTTCTCATATTGAACTAAGTAATAATTCGGGCTCCCACAGGGAGCCCAAATATAAACCCAGGGACTTGGCTTGACCAAACTTGAATCTCACCTCTGTAAGCATGCTGCATACCAAATATCAAAAGATTCTGACGGATGGACGTGAAGAAGATTTTTTAAGGATATTGCTCATTTTGAACTATATTATAATTCAGGGTCTCACAGTGAGCCCAAATATGAACCCATGGACTTGGCTTGAACAAACTTGAATCTCACCCCCCGTATGCATGCTGCATACCAAATATCATAAGATTCTGATTGGTGGATCTGAAGAATAAGATTTTTAAAGAATATTCCTCATACTGCATTAATTTAACCATTTGGGCTCCCATAGAGAGCCCAAATATGGACCCAGGAATTTGATTTCAATAAACTTGTGAAACAATCTTCCAAAGATGTTATATGTGAAACCTGAAAGCTATTGGAGCAGTGGTTTGGGAGAAGAAGAGTCTTAAATGTTTTTCCCATTACCCAAAGTAATGTTTCCCATAGCGTTAAAAAATGCTGATTCAGCATCAGCACTTTTTCAAGTCCCAGAAAAGTACACTATGATAAAACCGATGGCAATTTTTTTTTACCATTCCTTTCTGCTGTTCCTCAGGAAGCTTCACACAAAATAAAAATTCTCAGGGCCGTGGAGTTTTGAAGATATGGGCGATTTTAATTTTTTCTATTTTTTGGTCCTGCGGTTTGCATGGAGCAACGGAAAACATTTTTTGGGCATCAATTAGGTACTTATGACCCAGTAAGCCCTCATATCAAATTTGGTTCAAATTGGCCTCTCAGTTTGGAAAATAGAAATTTTGGGACAATTCAGGCTCCCACAGGAAGCCCAAATATGAACCCAGGGACTTGGCTTTAACAAACTTGAATCTCACCCCTTAAGGATGCTGTATACCAAATATTAAAACATTCCAACTGCTGGATCTGAAGAAGACGATTTTTTAAAGAAAATTCCTCATTTTGAACTAAGTTATAATTCAGGCTCCCACAGTGAAACCAAATATGAACCCAGGGACTTGGCTTGAACAAACTTGAATCTCACCCCCTAACAATGATGCATACCAAATATCAAAACATTCCGACTGCTGAATCTGAAAAAGATTTTTAAAGAAAATTCATCATTTTGAACTAAATTATAATTCAGGCTCCCACAGTGAGCCCAAATATGAACCCAGGGACTTGGCTTGAACAAACTTGAATCCCCCCCCCCCACCCATCCCCACCCAACCTCAAGCATGCTGCATACCAAAAGATTCTGATTGGTGGATCTGAAGAAGAGGATTTTTAAAGAATATTCCTCATACTGCACTAATTTAAACATTTGGGCTCCCTTAGAGAGCCCAAATATGGACCCAGAAATTGGATTTCAATAAACATGTGAAACAATCTTCCAAAGATGTTATATGTGAAATCTCAAAGCTTTTGGAACAGTGGTTTGGGAGGAGAGTAGTCTTAAATGTTTTTCCCATTACTCACAGTGTTAAAAAATGCTGACTCAACACTTTTTCAAAAGTCTTGGAAAAAGTATCCTATGATAAAACCTTAGTAATTTTTTTGAACCAATCCATTCTGTTGATCCCAAGGAAGCTTCACACCAAATAAGAATTCTCAGTGCCATGTAGTTTTGGAGATATGGGTGTTTTAAATTTTTTCGATTTTTAGCTCTTGCTGTTCCCATGGTGGTTGGGAAATTTTTTTGATCATAAATTAAGTACTTATGACCCAATAAGCCCTCATATCAAATTTGGTTCAAATCAGCCTCTCGGTTTGAAAAAATAGAAATTTTGGACGGGGCGAAAATTCTTGCCCCTCTCATATCGAGAAGTAAAACAAAGAAACACTACTATAAACTTTGGAGGTTACAGTACAAGTGGAACAATGAGTGGGGAATACATCATGCACAGCTCAAGAAAGTCATAGGACGACGTTCTTATCTTCATTCATAAAAAATCAATTCACGGACGATGAATGATTGTCAACATATATGTGAACAAGTCAAGAAAGAGAAGAATATAACATTGCAAAATAAATTGAACATTGCTGCCAGGTGGGTTTCCAAGATGGTGTACTGAGTCTCAATCTCACATATTTCTGCACAATGACTAATCGTGACCACAACATGGAGATAAAGTTTAGTCAATCGTTTATACCCATACTGCCCATTTTAGGGGACTTCTGCCCCAAACGTTATTGACTGGGCTTTATTTTACCAGTAAGACAGGTTCCCATGGGGAGGGGGGGGGGGGATTCGATAGCACCCATCTAGACATTATCCCGGGGGGGGGGGGGGGAGGGAGATTCGATAGCACCCATCTAGACATTATCCCAAAGCAATGTATGAAAGTTGAAATGGATCAGGTGAGAGATACGGCCTGTAGGGTGTGCTAAAGGAATTGTGGACGGACAGCTATGGAGCACGGATTGCAATCCTCAATCCTTCCCTGAGCAAACTAGAGGCTCTAAAGAGCCTGTAATCGCTCACCTGGAACTACATATAAAAATGTGATTTCCCATAGACTTTCCATGGTAACAATGACCTGCAATTGTGGCCATGTTTGCAACATTACATCAACATTACATGAGGATCAGTGGTAGAAGATGTCCCAGTCCTCAATCACGTGAAGTTTCAAAACATTTGACTTTGTAGTTTCAGAAGGGAATATTTTTGCAAAATCCATCAATCAGAATCAGAGAATGTCTCTGGTGGCCATATTTTTCAACCAAACGGAACAGAAGTAGGATCGTTTGTAAAGGGCCTCCTATAGACTATCCCTGCCAGGTTTGGTTCACATCAGCTCAGTAGTTCTGGAGAAGACGAAAATGTGATTTCCCATAGAGTTTCTATAGTAACTATAAGCCATAATTGCAGCCCTGTTTGAAACCCGATCAACATTAAATGAGGATCATTGGTAGAAAGTGTCTCAGTCATCAACCATGCAAAGTTTCAAAACATTTGGCCCTGTGGTTTCAGAGAAGATTTTTCAAAATCCACCAATCAGAATCAAATGAAAGTGTCAATGACACTGCAGCTTAACTTGTGTGTTGTGTTTGATGAAAAGGATAATGTTCAATGTTTAAGAAAGTATTATGAAATAAGACAAGAATTGTGATAATTGGGAATATGTTCATTTCTGTTCCCTGTAAGCTAAGTTTTTGATAAAAATAATATGAGGTGTACACTGTACTAAAGAGCTGAGGGGTGGGTTAATATAACCTCACAGTTAATGTATGTGGCCCTCATAGTTAACGTATATCAACGAAAGTTACCAAGTTACAGTGAAATTATTCCAAAACGAGTCATCTCATCAAGTTACATTGAAATCCCTTCATAAATATGGCCTGTAGACTGTGCTAAAGGTTTTCAGGCTTCGGGCCCCTGTAGCCGTCAGTTTCCCAATTGCGTCCAAAGGGGACGTTCTCATCTCGACATTATATGAAGTCAACCTACCAAGTTACAATGAAATCCCTTCATAAATATGACCTGAAGACTGTGATAAAGGTTTTTGGGCTTGGGCAGCCATGATGGTTGAATGATCGCAACCAAAAGGGGACATTCTCATCTGGGCATCATCTGGAGTGATCCTACGAAGTTCCAATGAAATCCCTTCATAAATATGACCTGTAGACTGTGCTCAAGGTTTTTGGGCTTCGGGCAACTGTAGCCATCACAGTTGACCAATTACGACCAAAAGGGGATGTCATCATCTAGGCATTATATGGAGTCAAACTAACAGGTTACAATGAAATCCTTCCATAAATATGACCTATAGACTATGCTAAAGGTTTTCGGGTTTTGGGCTCAGGCTGCCATCAAGGATGAATGATCGTGACCAAAAGGGGACATTCTCATCTAGACATTATTTGGAGTCATCCTACCAAGCTACAATGAAATCCCTTCATAACTGTGACCTGTAGACTGTTCTAAAGGTTTTCGGGCTTCAGGCCCCTGTAGCTATCACAGTTGCCCAATCGTGTCCAAAACAGGACGTTCTCATTTAGACATTATATGAAGTCAAACCTACCAGGTTACAATGAAATCCCTTCATAAATATGACCTGTAGACTGTGCTAAAGGTATTCAGGCTTTGGGCTCGGGCAGCCATCATGGTTGAATGATCGCAACCAAAAGGGGACATTCTCATCTGGGCATCATCTGGAGAGATCCTATGAAGTTACAATGAAATCCCTTAATAAATATGACCAGTAGTCTGTGCTCAAGATTTTCGGGCTTCGGGCACCTGTAGCCATCACAGTTGACTACTCACGACCAAAAGGGGATGTCATTATCTAGGCATTATATGGAGTCAACCTAACAAGTTACAATGAAATCCTTCCATAAATACGACCTATAGACTATGCTAAAGGTCTTTGGGCTCGGGCAGCTATAAAGGCTGAATGATCGCAACCAAAAGGGGATGTTCTCATCTAGACCTTATTTGGAGTCATCCTACCAAGCTACAATGAAATCCCTTCATAATTATGACCTGTAGACTGTTCTAAAGGTTTTCGGGCTTCAGGCCCCTGTAGCCGTCACAGTTGCCCAATCATGTCCAAAAGGGGCCATTCTCATCTAGACAATATATGAAGTCAACCTACCAGGTTACAATGAAATCCCTTCATAAATATGACCTGTAGACTGTGATAAAGGTTTTCCGGCTTCGGGCAGCCATAATGGTTGAATGATCGTGACCAAAAAGGAAATTCTCATCTGGGCATCATCTGGAGTGATCCACCAAAGCTACAATGAAATCCCTTCATAAATATGACCTGTAGACTGTGCTCAAGGTTTTCGGGCTTCGAGCACCTGCAGCCATCACAGTTGACCAATCACGACCAAAAGGGGATGTCATCATCTAGGCATTATATGGATTCAACCTAACAGGTTTCAATGAAATCCTTCCATAAATATGACCTTTTGCCTATGCTAAAAGTTTTTGGGCTTGGGCACCCATCAAGGCTGAATGATCGCGATCAAAAGGGGATGTTCTCATCTAGACATTATTTGGAGTCATCCTACCGAGTTACAATGAAAACCCTTCATAATTATCACCTGTAGACTGTGCTAAAGGTTTTCGGGCTTTGGGCCCCTGTAGCCGTCACAGTTGCCCAATCACATCCAAAAGGAGATGTTCTCACCTGGACATTATATAAAGTCAACCTACCAAGTTACAATGAAATCCCTCCATAAATATGACCCGTAGACTGTGCTAAAGGTTTTCGTGTTTTGGGCTTGGGTAGTCGTCATGGTTGACAGATCGCGACCAAATGGGGAAGTTCTCATCTAGACATCATACGGAGTCATCCTACCAAGTTACAATGAAATCCCTCCATATTAAATATGACCTGAAGACTGTGCTGAAAGTTTTTGGGTTTCAAGCTTGGGCAGCCATCACGGTTGACAGATCATTACCAAAAGGGGACGTTCTCATCTAGGCATTATACAGAGGCATCCTACCAAGTTAAAATGAAATCCCTTCATAAATACGACCTGTAGACTGTGATAATGGTTTTAGGGTTTTGGGCTCGGGCAGCCATACCAGTTGACCGATCGCGACCAAAAGGGGACGTTCTCATCTAGACATGACTCCAAACCTGCATATGAAATTTTGTGATGATCAGGCAAGAACTACGGGGTGTAGGCTGTGCTAAAGGAAAATGTGAACAGACTCACAAACTAAGAGACTAACAGACTTCCACATGTGTGATGGCAATAGCTTATCTTGACTTTGTCAAGTTAAGTTAAAAATGAAAGTGTCAGTGACACTGTAACTCAACTTGACTGTGTGTAGTGTTTGATGAAAAGGATATGTTTATGAAAGGGTTATGAAATAAGTCAAGAATTGTGATAACTGAGAATATGTTAATTTCTGCTCCCTGTTAATTTCTGTACGTTTTCAATAAGAACTAGAGGGAACTATTTTAGTGAACTAAAACACGCCTCCACTTCAATTAGTTCCATGCTTCCAACTTCAACTAACAAAGATCAAACTAAAAGTCAAATGTCAAGATCATGGAAGTTCGGGATAGAATGTAACACATCAGCCTGGCTGCTACATTCATAGGCCAAATATCATAAACCTAGCTGAACAATTCAATAATTTGACCTTGATGTCAAAGATCAAGGTCACAAAAGCACATGATATAATGTTGTCTTGTGTAGATACACCCACATGCCAAATATCATAAGCCTAGGTGAAAAGATAAAAAAAAAATCAATAATTTGCCATTGAGGTCAAAGGTCCAATTCGTATGTGGGTTGAAGTCAAAGTCATATGTGGGTAATGATGGTACATCGTCTCATGGTGATACACCCACATGCCGAATATCATAAACCTAGGTCAAAAGATAAAAAAAAAAATCAATAATTTGACCTTGAGGTCAAAGGTCAAGGTCATATGTGGGTCATGATAGTATGCGACACATCATCTCATGGTGATACACCCACATGCCAAATATCATAAGCCTAGTTCAAAAGATAAAAAAAAATCAATAGTTTGACCTTGAGGTCAAAGGTCATATGTGGGTCGAGGTCAAAGTCATATGTGGGTCATAATGGTACATCATCTCATAGTGATACACTCACATGCCAAATATCATAAGCCTAGGTCAAAAGATTAAAAAAATCAGTAATTTGACCTTGAGGTCAAAGCCATATGTGTGTTATGATAGTATGTGACACATCGTCTCAAGGTGATACATCAACATGCCTAATATCATAAGCCAAGGTGAAAAGGTAAATAAGTTCTTGCCCGGAATAGCTTACATGCTAAAAAACCCCAGTAATTTGACCTTGAAGTCAAGGTCAACATCATATGTGGGTCATGATGGTACACGACATATCATCCCATGTTGATATACCCACATGCCAAATATCATAAGCTGAGGTAAAAAGGTAAATAAGTTCTGGCCCAGACAAGCTTACTTGCCAAAAAATCAGTAATTTGACCTTGGGTTCAAAGGTCAAGGTCATATGTGAGTCATGATGGTACGCGACACATCGTATCATGGTGATACACCCACATGCCAAATATCATAAGCCGAGGTGAAAAGGTAAATAAGTTCTGGCCTGGACAAGCTTACTTGCACAAAAAACCAATAATTTGACTTTGAGGTCAAAGGTCAAGATCATATGAGGGTCATGATGGTACACGACACATCGTCTCATGGTGATACACCCACATGTTAAATATCATAAGCCTTGGTCAAAAGATAAAAAAGTTCTGACCCAGACACGGTTGTATGAGAAGAAGAAGAAGAAGAAGAAGAAGAAGAAGAAGAAGAAGAAGAAAAAGAAGAAGAAGAAGAAGAAGAAGAAAGAAGAAGAAGAAGAAGAAGAAGAAGAAGAAGAAGAAGAACAACAACAACAACAACAACAACAACAACAACAACAACAAGAATAAGAAGAAGAAGAAGAAGAAGAACAACAACAACAACAACGAGAAGGAGAACAATTCAGGGTAAAACAATATGTCTCCCTTCAGTGAAGGGGAGACATAATAATCTGAGTGTAGACTGTACTAAAGAATTAAGACCTGGGTTGACGTGGCCCTAACAGTTAACAGTTAATGTATGTCAACCAAAGTTACCAAGTTACAGTAAAATCATTCCAAAATGAGTCATCCTTCCAAGTTACAATGAAAGCCCTTCATAAATATAACTTGTAGACTTTGCTAAAAGAATCTAGTTCACGTGATGGATTGGAGGTCATGGTAGAGCGATCATGACCAAAATAGAAGAGTCTCATCTAGATATCCTACCAAGTTACAATGTGGGACAGGCAGGGTTAGATTGGCTGAAAACATGTGCACCATTGACATGCAGTACACCTTAGTACATGGCATCATCATTCCCCCATGTGGACATTGAAGTGCCTTGCCTGAGGACACAATGTGGGAGTGTGAATCGATCGCTCAGACGGTCACCCATCCAAGGATTAACCGGGCTCAACATTGCTGATCTGACGAGAACCGTTTATTGCAATGCCACCGTGCCCCTTAAAGGAGACATTCCCATCTAGGCAATATATGGAGTCAACCTACCATGTTACATTGAAATCTTTTCATAAATACAACCTGAAGACCGTGTTAAAGGTTTTCGAGTTTTGGGCCTACACAGCTGTCTCAGTTGACCGATCATGACCAAAAGGGGATGTTCTCATCTAGACAACATTATATGTAAAGTGCATTAAAAAACTCAGCCCTGTTAATCAAGGGTAATTAAGATCAGTGAGCCTATAGATTCTGTCAATCATTGACTGCAATGGAACTATTTCAGTCTCCATGGTAATAAATACACTGGCTGTCCGTGTTGAGATGAGTGCGGAGATGTTAATTATTTATACCAGAGAGAAAACTGGGATTGTTGAGGGTAAGTAAGTAAGTAAGTAAGTAAGTAAGTAAGTAAGTAAGTAAGTAAGTAAAAGTAAGTAAGTAAGTAAGTAAGTAAGTAAGTAAGTAAATTTTATTCAACAGAATACAATCATTATGGTTCAAGATGTTTTACATTAAATGTTTGTGAAAGTAATTATATTCTGTTGGGATACAGCATGGCCAGATTGGCCGTCTTCCTGCTGACCCCATTAGTATAAACATAAAGCATGAAACATGGATGTCAGGAGAGAAGTTATGTCATCAACGTATAGCTCTCAGAGAAAAAAAAATATGATCTGAGGCCTGTCTTGTTTTTATATGGATCTACGTCTTTAACTTCAAAATTTCTTCCGAGACCGAGCAGTTCCACTCACACAACACAACAACAGAAAAAAATTGAACTCCTAACCACTGATATGGCAACAGAATGGAAACTAACGTAAAGTGAAATTGAAAAGGAAACACAATCTGGGAATGGATCATGTCACAATTTACGAAGATATTGAGTTAATTTTATTGTTTATTGATATATAAAGTGTGTTGAACGTACTGATGATAAAGTTGGGGATAGTGAGGTTGAAGTTGAGGTTATTAATGTTAAAAAGGATATAATGAGGAAGTGGTTATGTCACGAGTACGTCTCCTTCCGAGCACCTTACAGTGACCACAACATGCATTTCTCCATCCTGTTGCTATACCACCGACAGCTATCTTATAATAGCTAGACTAAGCGAGAGGTAGGTTGAGAAGGGAAGATAATGACAAAAAGATGAAAAGATTTAAAGAGATGAGATATGCTCAAATGTGATGAGATAACAGACATTAATATTGAGAGTAAGCCATCCTAAGTTTCATAAGAGTTGTTTTTTATGCCTTTAATTAATATCTGATGCTTTGTCTCACGTAGTGTGTGATTTATTTATTTCTTTATTGTCTACGTTTAAAGTCTCTTTATGCAGCTGTGAAGTATAGTGGCCACAACAAGGATTAAAGTCAAATTAAGTCGGTCGTTTTTAATGGACTGTATCCCATGAATTAATGAGCAGGTGCTATTTTGCCACTGAAGCGGACCCATAGTACCATAGTAAGTGAGCCATTGTTGCGACGGAAGGGGGATTTATTGTGGCTAGACCACGAAGCGGGGATTTATTGTGGGCTTCTGTACCATGGTACCATAGTAAGTAAGTGAACCCTATCGAACCTACGACCTTTCTTTTGGCGTTTTGTAACTGTAATTTACGAGTGTGCACAATCACTACAATGTGGATTATTGCACGTTACGCAGGCTGAATACGAATTTATGAATTTTTCGAGGAGTGCTCTCTTGAATACGCCTTTAGACGGAATCTCTCTTACCTGTTTTTCGATGTTGTTCCATATTCTGGGAAATGCATATTTGGGTAATTGAGCAGAGAATTAGGTCCTTGGTTTACCACATTGCAATTGACCTAGTTGTCTTGTCATCATGCCTGCTGGACATGTATTGACTTGAAAGAAGTCACCAAAAGTATGGGGAAGGTTGGAGTGATGCCAATCAAACATGAAAAGAGATACATTCATTTTATACAAGTCATTTAATTTTAATATTTTACTCCTTCTAAACAGCGGATCAGTGTGACAATTGTATTTTTTGTTATTTATCAAATGTAGGGCGCACTTTTGAAGTGTAAATAATGTTGAGGCAGCACTACAATGACCCCATATTTCGATACCATATAATAGATGACTGTGTATCAAAGCATAGTACAGAGTTTTGAGGGCAGAGAGAGGTAGAAATTTTTTGGCTTTATTTATTGCATAAAGCCCCCTCGATATTTTGGAATTTATGGCTGACACGTGAAACTTATATTTTAGGTTTTTGTCCAGGTATAAGCCCAGAAATTTGATTACATTCTCATCATTGGAGTTTCTCGCTAACGAAATGTCTTGACCGTTGACACTCAACTGTTGATTGTTAATATCATATGTTTTATTAGGCGGACTGAATAACATATATTTAGTTTTTTGGGCATTCAAAACCAAATTATTGGCTGCACACCAATCTGTTATCTTTGAAAGTTCAGAGTTAACTAGGTTGAAGCCAGCATCAAGGCTATGGTTCGAAGTGCGGACTGAAGTATCATCAGCAAAAGATAAAAGGCCCAACTGTGTAGAGGAGCTAAAGACATTCACATAAATTAGAAAAAGAAGTGGACCAAGAATGGATCCTTGGGGGACACCACATGTGATTGAAGCAATGCCAGAACTTCTCCCATCATATGTGACGTATTGAACACGTCCTTCAAGATAGCTCTTAAACCAGTCGTTGGTAATACCCCTGATACCATAAAACTATAGCTTTTTAAGCAAAATAACGTGGCTAATTGTGTCGAAGGCTTTTGATAAGTCTAAAAATACAGATAAGGTGTAAGCTTTTGTCGCCTTGTCGTTGTTGTTTGCTATACTGTTCAGAAGTTGCAATATGGGGTGTATCGTTGTGTGTTTTGTCCTGAAACCATACTGGTGTTGATATAGAAGATTGTGTTTTGTTAAGAAACTGGTTAATCGCTCTAGTGTTATTCTCTCCAGTAATTTTGAGAATGTGGGTAATAAGCTAATAGGTCTGTAATTATTGAATAATTGGGGGTTTCCCGATTTAAAAATTGGTACAACTTTTGCGATCTTCATTTTTTCTGGGACTATTCCACTGGATAACGACATGTTTATTATATGGGTGAGTACTTCTGCTATTTCAGTAATTGAGTGTTTTAAAAGTTTAGTAGATATCCCATCACAGACCTCACTGGTTTTGGATTTCATTGAATTTGTTATTGAAATAATTTCCTCTGAGGACGTCGGTGCCATGAAAAAACTATTTAAATTTGGCCTGGTCATATATTGAGTGTGGTGTGCATTTGTGTTTGGAATTTGTTCAGAAGCTTTTTTGCCGACTGTGGAAAAGTGGGTATTAAAGTGATGGGCAATCTCATTAGGATCACTAATCTCAATGTCATCTATCAAGAAGTTGGTTGTGGATAACCTTCGATTGGAGGACTTATGAATAGCGTTCCTCAGAATTTCCCATGTTTTCTTCATGTTGTTTTTATTCATATTCAAGATGTTTTCTTAGTATATGACATTACTTTTCCTTTTTACTTTATTCAAAATATCACTATACATTTTATAATTCTTCTTATTTTGTTCAGTGGGAGATTTTAACTTTTTCCTGAAAAGTTTTTCTTTATTAATTGTGGACTGTAAAATGCCTTGAGTTATCCAGGGCTGGCATTTTATATATTTGTTGTCAGGTACTATTTTCTTAAATGGGAAGGCAGTATCGAATGCAGTGAAATATAAGTCTATAAAGATATTATACGCTTCATTCGCACAAGTTGATTCTAGTGCTGGTGAAAAGTCTGTTAAGGTCAACAGGTCTTTAAATGTTCTTACATTGATTTCATTAAAATTTCTTTTCATTATATGATTTTTAGTTTCTATCTTTACTGGAGTCATTTCGCAATAAAATGTACCAAAGTGATCAGAAAGATCTGTGATTACTATTCCAGACTTGTAATTGGCTGAGGAACTATTAGTGAGAATGTGATCTATTAGAGTTGCAGAATGGTCCGTTATTCGAGTTGGTTTGCTAGTGAGCGGGAGAAATCCTTGACTAATAATAGTGTTTATGTATTCATTTGTTTTATTGTGTGTTTGAAACTTCAACAAGTCAATATTCATATAGCCCATAATATAGGATGTTTTATGCTCCTGGTTCATTGTTTCGATGATTAATGACAATGTGGAAATGAACTTATCAAGGTCGGCCTTGGGAGGAGTGTTTCGCCGATATATTACACCAACAATAAATGGTCGATGATCGTGTGCAATTTGGATGAACAGAGACTCGAAAACATTGGGAATGAATATAGAGAGGTCCTTTCGTATTTTATACTTTTGGGTGTTCTTAATAAACAAGCCGATGCCTCCTCGTCCATCATCCGGGACGGAGCGCGTGTTGGTTATGACTGGGTGATACCCATTAAGTTCAAATGTCACTTGTTCTGGTACCTTGAAAATTTCAGTAAGCCCAATAATATCAAATGTTCCACCATTATTTTGCAAACTGCCGAGTAGACTGACCAGTGAGTCCCAATGCGCATTTAGACCCTGACAGTTAATATGAAAGAGTGACAGCTGATTGTGTTTGTTAGCAATTAGCTCTCTATACTGATCAGGGGAATAGTATCTACACTCCTTGGTTGAAAGTAATAGACTGTCATGATCATCCTCACTCGAACTTTGATTTAAATTGAACAATGCTGCAAGATCGTATTTTCTATCAGTCTGTATCTCATCAAAGGAAATACTATCTCGGCCCACCATTTTTAATAACATATTTTAGTATCAACTTATTGGAAATGAGACTGATCGGTCTAGGAATGTTACCTATAATTATGTAATCTACATTAAAATTATTATGTTCTCCACCAACTTCTCTTCTGACACACGTAGCGATGATCAACAAATACTGGAAAAAAACACGACAAAAATGAAATATTGTGAAACAAATGTACATAAGAATTACATTTCATTTGAAATGATCCAGCTGAGAGTGATGCACCAAACAACGCCTGTATGAGTCGGATAACATCTTTTGACTGTTTCACTCCACCCTCCCCATCCCACCCCATCATTCTATTTCATCCCTATTATTCAGTCTTTTTCACTTATCTCACTCCATTATCAATGAGAAATGCCCAATAGAGGGGCAAAGTGGTAGTAAATTCTTCACAGATTTTAGAACTAACGCAAGGAAACTATTCATAAAAATTACGAGAATGGGAATTAGCAAAGAGGTGAGATAGGAGGCAAATCAATCAAATAAAATATCGGGGGATCTAAGCAAGTCTCACTGTTTTAATGAGCAGATAACACAATAAATTAATTTTGGAATCAAATTATCCATAAGCACTCAAAGCGTTAGTTGAGTGCGTGGGTGTGGTGGGGTGTGAATGCGGGAGGGGGGTTGTGAACTTGACGAATGCAATTATAAGACGGGGTGTTATAGGCACAGTGTCGGTGAAGATCTATCAACCTGCTATCAGGCTCCTTCTCACCCCATACCCACCAATGTGCTCCAAGTGTCACATGGCACATAGAACTCAAAGGAATGCATGGGACGAGAAAAGAAAAAGACTAAACGAGAATAAGAAAAAAAAAAAAAAAACTTGAACAGGCTAATCACTTTCGTTGATTGCGAATGGTCAACCAGTTTGTATCACGCTTTCATTCTTGTCTCCTTTGATAAATATACGACATAATCACGGTTTCACGGGCTACTGAGAGCAAGATTGTTGCAACAGACATAATTTGGTAGATAGACGAACAAGTCACGGATTCACGGGCTGACGCGAGGAGGATTGTTGCAGCAGACAAACTGGTGACACACATTCTCTATATTGAGATGTTACATCACAGGGAGAAAATTTATGAGGCATTAACAGTACATGGGACGAGAAGAGAGAAAAAATGAAAGTGTCAATGACACTGTAGCTTAACTTGTGTGTTGTGTTTGATGAAAAGGATAATGTTCAATGTTTATGAAAGGATTATGAAATAAGACAAGAATTGTGATAATTGGGAATATGTTCATTTCTGTTCCCTGTATGCTATGTTTATGATAAAAATAATATGAGGTGTACACTGTACTAAAGATCTGAGGGGTGGGTTAATATGACCTCACAGTAATATATGTGGCCCTCACAGTTAACATATATCAACAAAATTACAATGAAATTATTCCAAAATGAGTCATCCTATCAAGTTACATTAAAATCCCTTCATAAATATGGCCTGTAGACTGTGCTAAAGATTTTCGGGCTTCGGGCCCCTGTAGCCGTCAGTTTCCCAATTGCGTCCAAAGGGGACGTTCTCATCTAGACATTATATGAAGTCAACCTACCAAGTTACAATGAAATCCCTCCATAAATACGACCTGTAGACTGTGCTAAAGGTTTTCGGGCTTCAGGCACCTGTAGACATCACAGCTGACCAACCACGACCAAAAGGGGATGTCATCATCTAGGCATTATATGGAGTCAACCTAACAAGTTACAATGAAATCCTTCCATAAATACGACCTACAGACATGCTAAAGGTTTTTGGGCTCGGGCAGCCATCAAGGCTGAATGATCGTGACCAAAAGGGGACGTTCTCATCTGGACACTATTTGGAGTCATCCTACCAAGCTACAATAAAATCCCTTCATAATTATGACCTGTAGACTGTTCTAAAGGTTTTGGGGCTTTGGGCCCCTGAAGCCGTCACAGTTGCCCACTCGTGTCCAAAAGGGGACGTTCTCATCTAGACATTATATGAAGTCAACCTACCAAGTTACGATGAAATCCCTTCATAAATATGACCTTAGACTGTGCTAAAGGTTTTCGGGCTTCGGGCTCGGGCAGCCATCATGGTTGAATTATCGCAACCAAAGGGGACAATCTCATCTGGGCATCATCTGGAGTGTTCCTGCGAAGTTGCAATGAAATCCCTTCATAAATATGACCTGTAGACTGTGTTCAAGGTTTTCGGGCTTCGGGCACCTGTAGCCATCACAGTTGACCAATCACGACCAAAAGGGGATGTCATCATCTAGGCATTATATGGGGTCAACCTAACAATGTTACAATGAAATCCTTCTATAAATATAAACTTTTGCCTATGCTAAAGGTTTTTGGGCTCGGGCACCCATCAAGGCTAAATGATCACGGCCAAAATGGGACGTTCTCATCTTGACCTTATTTGGAGTCAACCTACCAAGTTACAATGAAATCCCTTCATAAATATGACCTGTAGACAGTGCTAAAGGTTTTTGGGCTTTGGGCACCTTTAGCCGTCAAAGTTGCCCAAACATGTCCAAAAGGGGACGTTCTCATCTAGGCATTACATGAAGTCAACCTACCAAGTTATAATGAAATCCCTTCACAAATATGACTTGTAGACTGTGCTTAAGGTTTTCGGGCTTCGGGTTCGGGCAGCCATCATGGTTGAATAATCGCAACCAAAGGGGACAATCTCATCTGGGCATCATCTGGAATGATCCTATGAAGTTACAATGAAATCCCTTCATAAATATGGCCTGTAGACTGTGCTCAAGGTTTTTGGGCTTCGGGCACTTGTAGCCAACACAGCTGACCAATTACGACCAAAAGGGGATGTCATCATCTAGGCATTATATGGAGTCAACCTAATACGTTACAATGAAATCCTTCCATAAATATGACCTTTTACCTATGCTAAAGGTTTTTGGGCTCGGGCACCCATCAAGGCTGAATGATCGCGATCAAAAGGGGACGTTCTCATCTAGACATTATTTGGAGTCATCCTACCAAGTTACAATGAAATCCCCTCATAAATATGACCTGTAGACTGTGCTAAAGGTTTCGGGCTTCGGGCACCTTTAGCCGTCACAGTTGCCCAATCATGTCCAAAAGGGGACGTTCTCATCTAGACACTATATGAAGTTAACCTACCAAGTTACAATGAAATCCCTTCATAAATATGACCTGTAGACTGTGCTAAAGGTTTTCGGGCTTCGGGCAGCCATCATGGGTGAATGATCACACGTTCTCATCTAGACATTATATGAAGTTAACCTACCAAGTTACAATGAAATCCCTTCATAAATATGACCTATAGACTGTGCTAAAGGTTTTCGGGCTTCGGGCTCGGGCAGCCATCATGGGTGAATGATCACACGTTCTCATCTAGACATTATATGAAGTTAACCTACCAAGTTACAATGAAATCCCTTCATAAATATGACCTGTAGACTGTGCTAAAGGTTTTCGGGCTTCGGCCACCTTTAGCCGTCACAGTTGCCCAATCATGTCCAAAAGGGGACGTTCTCATCTAGACATTATATGAAGTTAACCTACCAAGTTACAATGAAATCCCTTCATAAATATGACCTGTAGACTGTGCTAAAGGTTTTCGGGCTTCGGGCTCGGGCAGCCATCATGGGTGAATGATCACACGTTCTCATCTAGACATTATATGAAGTTAACCTACCAAGTTACAATGAAATCCCTTCATAAATATGACCTGTAGACTGTGCTAAAGGTTTTTGGGCTTCGGGCTTGTGCAGTCATCATGGGTGAATGATCGCAAACATAGGGGACAATCTCATCTGAGCATCATCTGGAGTGATCCTGAGAAGTTACAATGAAATCCCTTCATAAATATGACCTGTAGACTGTGCTCAAGGTTTTCGGGCTTCGGGCACTTGTAGCCATCACAATTGACCAATTACGACCGAAAGGGGATGTCATCATCTAGGCATTATATGGAGTCAACCTAACAGTGAAATCCTTCCATAAATATGACCCTTTGCCTATGCTAAAGGTTTTTGGGCTCGGGCACCCATCAAGGCTGCATGATCGCGATCAAAATGGGACGTTCTCATCTAGACATTATTTGGAGTCATCCTGCCAAGTTACAATGAAATCATTTCATAAATATGACCTCTAGACTGTGCTAAAGGTTTTCGGGCTTCGGGCTCCTGTAGCCGTCACAGTTGCCCAATCACGTCTAAAGGGGGACTTTCTCATCTAGACATTGTATGAAGTCAACCCACCAAGTTACAATGAAATTCCTCAATAAATATGACCTGTAGACTGTGCTAAAGGTTTTCGGGTTTTGGGCTCGGGCAGTCGTCATGGTTGGCAGATCATGCCCAAATGGGGAAATTCGCATCTAGACATCATAAGGAGTCATCCTACCAAGTTACAATGAAATCCCTCCACATTAAACATGACCTGCAGACTGTGCTAAAAGTTTTTGGGTTTCGGGCTTGGGCAGCCATCACGGTTGATAGATCATGCCCAAAAGGGGACGTTCTCGTCTAGGCACTATACAGAGGCATCCTACCAAGTTACAATGAAATCCTTTCATAAATACGACCTGTAGACTGTGCTAATGGTTTTCGGGTTTTGGGCTCGTGCAGCCATACCGGTTGCCCAATTGCGACCAAAAGGGGACGTTCTCATCTAGACATGACCCCAAACCTGCATATGAAATTTCGTGACGATCAGACAAGAACTGCGGGGTGTAGCCCGTGCTAAAGGAAATGTGAACAGACGTCACAGACTCACAGACTAACAGACTTCCGCACGCGTGATGGCAATAGCTTATCTTGACTATGTCAAGTTAAGCTAAAAACGAGAATAAGAAAAAAAAATCGAGCTTGAACAGGCCAATCACTTTCGTTGATTGCAAATGGTCAACCAGTTTGTATCACGCTTTCATTCTTGTCACCTTTGATAAATATACGACATAATCACGGTTTCATGGGCTACTAAGAGCAAGATTGTTGCAGCAGGCATAATTTGGTAAATAGACGAACAAGTCACGGATTCACGGGCTGACGCGAGAAGGATTGTTGCAGCAGACAAACTGGCGACACACATTCTCTATATTGAGATGTTAATCACAGGGAGAGAATTTATGAAGCATTAACAGTACAGTTAGTATCGAAATTTTCCGGTCATCCTTGACGTCTTATCTTGACTGTGCACATTGAAATAAATACATACTATATATTTATGTGTACAAGTGATACCTGATAGAAAATGCAGTAAAGACCCCCAATCACATGTGTTTATATGGAGTAAAAGATTTATGTGTGGATGTGATAAATAAAATTTAAAGTAAGTGTTCGGTCAGTAGATGAACGTGTCATATTCACGTGTATTTTTAAGGGTTAAAACATACGATTATAACGAACTTCAAGAGGAAAGAAAAATGATCAAAGTAACAACAAGAACCCTATCGTATCCCTTTATCACTGCATGGCAGCAGTCATTTCAACTTTGATTGGGATAATATTTCATTGTTTGTCCCCAAACTGCAATTACACAATTACTTGCATAGCCAGGGCACAGAGTAGCTGAGGTAATGGCTGGAGAACTACTTATTTCAGAAAAATAATAGATAAAAACTTCATTGTCTATATCACAACTGCAACTCTACCCAACTGCAGCTATAAGACAAACTGGGATAATATTTCATTGTTTGTCCCCAAAGTGCAATTACACAATTACTTGCACAGCCAGGGCACAGAGTAGCTGAGGTAGTGGCCGGAGAACTACTTATTTCAGAAAAATAATAGATCAAAACTTCATTGTCTATATCACAACTGCAACTCTACACAACTGCAGCTATAAGACAAACAATGAAGCAATACTATTACAGCCGTAGGCAATGCGGCCAATCGTTTACACCAACAGTGACCATTGTAGCGGTCTTTCACCCCAGGCATTAGTTATTGTGTCATATTTTACAAATAAATACAACTTGTGAGCCACAGCAATCAATTCCAATCAGAAGGAAAACTCTTTAAACTATCCACATAATATCAATATCCACATAATATCAATATCCACATAATACCAATATCAATACGCACCCCCCCCCCCCCCCCCCTCCCCTCATAAATAAACAGATATTTACAAATATTTACAATTGTCATCATAACAAGAGCTGGACAGCACTTCTGGTGGACCACTTATTTAAAAAAAAAATTTAAAAAAAATAAAATAAAAATACCACTTCATTATGTATCTAATGAGTACAGGTGACATTACAGTTCCAGCCAAAACAGAGAATAGCTGGGTGGTGACTGGGGGGCCACCATTTCATACAGATAATACTTCATTACTTATTACTATCTATTGACCACAGTTGCAAATACAGTTACAGCCGGAGCACAGAGTGGCTGAAGGGTGACTGGGTGACTACCTATTCAACGAAGTAATACCATTCAACGAAACAATACTGAAATAATTAAAGCTACTACTGCAGCCGCAGACACACCCAAGCCAGAGAATAGTTTAGACGAAGACTGTTTCGGAAAGATAATCCTACATAATGTATCTTATGACTACAGTTACAATTAACCGCCGTCATAAGACAAAAATGAAACATTATTTTTACAGTTGTAGCCAAGATAACTGGTAGTGGCGGCAGGGAAGGGGATGGGGGAGGGGTGGGTGGGTGGTTGTGGAGGCTACCTATTTCAGGAAGGTAATGCTTCATTAATCTCACAACTACAGTCATAACTACAAATGCGGTTGAGACAGAGAATATCAGGGGTGAACTGCCAATTTCAAGGAGATAATATTTCATTATTTATCTTATACCTATAGTAATAGTTACAATTACAGTCATGGCAGAGAACAGCTGGGGTGATTATAACATAACACAAACCATTAATTTACATTAATTTATCTTTTATTATTACGGTAATTAAAACAACTATGTCCATATTCTCCACAGCAATCTAAAACATGCCAACAATGAATTTGATTCACCTTCCCTCAACATGAAATCTTTGATCACTGCTGATATCAAATATTGAATACCCCTCCCCCCCCCCCCCACAGGACCACCACCGATGGCCAATGGTCACGTTGGAGATCATCGGAGGGGGTCATCCCCCCCCCCCCCCAATCTCCTATAAATTGACCTCTGGCCCCTGGCCAAGTTTTCAGCCTTTTTAGTTGCCAGACATTCTCATAGAGTTGCATTGTGAGCGCCCCCACCCCCCTAAAAATATGTTGGCTACACCCCTTAATGGACGACCTAGCATTAAGTCTAAAGATTTATATATTATACAAACTCCACACAAACATGGTTAGCATTGGTTAAAGACAAGTGCACCATCAACGCACATAACTAGGCTTGCCACAATTATGAAATTCCATAGTCGATTACTCAGAGCCCAAATTCGACGATTAGTCGACTAAAATGAGAGGGCTGAATGGTCCTAAAGGTAGGTATAACCGGGCGTGTGGCCGTGTACATTTCAAATAACATTGTGACATAGTCAACGATCCATCATTCCCACATTATAAGGCTTGGTGAACGTCGGAATGAACGTTTCGTTGATCAGATTCTGTTAAGTTGGTTGACCGTCTGCCATACTGTTAAACAGTAATACACCCTGACGCCCAAAATTCAGTTGAAACATAACAGTGAGCAGCCAGAAGGAACTAGGCCCGATCCAAGGGAGAGGGATTTTACAACTTACAAGGACTATTCTGCTGGACTCTGCAAGGGCACTAAGGATGTAAAAAGTCACACCCACACCCCCTGTTCGGCACACACACTCACGATAATTTATCAATGGTGAGATACGTGATTTTCGGATTTCCAACACGAAAGATTGACCAAAGGGAGCTAACTCTAGTTTTGTGATGCAAAATACTGAAATTTCATCAAACGCAGCGAGTTTCATTTCGTGTTGTTCAAAATAAAAGATTTATGAGCAAAGAATGGTTATTGGAAACCATGTTGTTTAAAATACGGACATGTTGTTGACATGACGAGAGCAGTAATACTTGAAAATAACTTTCATATTTTCAAAAAAAAAATCATCAAAGTGGGAGGTAATTACCGCAAACATTTCTGAATCAGACTTAGAAAAATGACGATTTATTTGAGGGGGGGGGGGGGGGGTGGGGGCTGAGGCTATCCTCCTTTACCTCCATATGGTCTACCACTGTCGTTTATACATCCAGAAAAGTTCCCATCATGTATATACAGCGTGATCACGTTCTGGCAAGGCAGTGATGTCGTTATACATGAGGGGGTATAAAAAGTCGAAAAAGTCTACTTTCAAATTTAAAGTCTATCAATCGGCACAACTGACGATTAGTTGACTTTTGCATAATCACATCAAGCCTACACATAACGCCTCAGTACACGGCACCACTGTGCTCCCATGTAGGCAATCAGAATTAAGTGAACACAAATATAAAGTAACTTGACAATCCGAGCATATTTTTCAAGTTATCGAATGCCAAAGGGATTGGAGGAATTTTTAATTTGAAGGATAAAGGGTTAATATCTCAGGATCAAAATAACAGATTTACACCAAAAACTATACAGCTCGGTACATTAGTAACCTGAACACAAATATAAAGTAACTTGACAATCTAAGTAATATTTTTCAAGTTATCGAATGCCAAAGGGATTGGAGGAATTTTCAATTTGAAGGATAAAGGGTTAATATCTCAGGACTAAATTATCAGATTTACACCAAAAACTATACAGCTCGGCACATCAGTAACCTAAACACAAATATAAAGTAACTTGACAATCCAAGCAATATTTTTCAAGTTATCGAATGCCAAAGGGATTGGAGGAATTTTCAATTTGATGGATAAAGGGTTAATATCTCAGGAGCAAAAAAACAGATTTACACCCAAAACTATACAGCTCGGCACATCAGTAACCTGAACACAAATATAAAGTAATTTGACAATCCAAGCAATATTTTTCATGTTGTTGAATGCCAAAGGGATTGGAGGAATTTTCAATTTGAAGGATAAAGGGTTAATATCTTGGGATCAAATCATCAGATTTACATCAAAAACTATACAGCTCGGCAAATCAGTAACCTGAACACAAATATAAAGTAACTAGATAATCCAAGCAATATTTTTCAAGTTATCGAATGCCAAAGGGATTGGAGGAATTTTCAATTTGAAGGATAAAGGGTTAAAATCTCAGGATCAAATTATCAGATTTACACCAAAAACTATTCAGCTCGGCACATCAGTACCCTGAACACAAATATAAAGTAACTTGACAATCCAACCAATATTTTTCAAGTTATCGAATGCCAAAGAAATGGATACAGACGCCGGACAGACAAATGGATGGACAGACAGACGGATGGACAAAGGATGGATGAACGACGGATAGCCACCACGGATGCCGGCATTATGTGTACCATACATAGTATGGGTACACATAAAAAGGAAATTCGGGAGGAAGTTAACTGTCCTCCAATATGCACACCAACATGTTTGGTTTGGTCAAGGGCGAACAAGAAATCGCACCAAGGTATATTCTCCAAACAAGACGGCATGTGGACAACTGGAATTCACATTCGATAAGTGGCTGAGCTATGGGAGGTGAGCAGCCTCCAAATCAAACCTTATTTTAACTATTTTCATCCATCTATCGCATGTTACACCCATAAGCCTACTGAGGCAAAACTTTTGTACAGTGTTCATTTTGGGTAATGTTCAGATAGTTACCTCCAGTCCAGTTAGAAGAAAATTTTGCAGACATTTGTGTGTGTGTGTGGGGGGGGGGGAGGGGGGGGGGGGGCACTGAACCCTACTCTAGGGAGGGGCACTCCATCTCCCGGGTCCTCTGCATGCTCGGACCTCGAACTTGGTTCCTTGGGACATGACTATGCCATGCTGCCGCTTAATATTGCTCAACACCCCCCCCCCCCCCCCTGTTGAGAATTCAACCTCTGCCTCTGCATGGCCCTATGTTTTTAGGGCAAAAAAACCCCAAATTCATGTATTTTGTGAATTTGTTCAGGCCGTATCTACAAGTGAGTGTACATACTCTTTCATTTACGTATGGCAAATGTTAATCAATTATAAACCAATAAACAAACAAACAAAAACATTGTGTTGAACAGTGTGTTGGGGGTGGGTGATATGGAACCCGGTGAGGTCATGCCCCCTTCCAGCACCCAGACCCCCTCCATTTCCGCATGTCACCATCACTGCTGTGATCGAGAAGTTATCAAGCAAGAATTAAGGAAGAAAAATACATTTTGAAAAAGCTATTTCCACCAGTTGTGCGGTTCTGGTGTTTAACTGTTTGCCTGTATGTACAAAGATACGTTTTTATCCAACAAAGCAAAAATCAGACGGTCACCAATCAGACAATAGTCAATCTGTTTGTACGCCCAATCACCAGAAAGACGGTCCTTTGGGGTTATTTGACATTCTGATAATCGCATACACTTTGATCTAAATAGTTGATAAATGAAAGGTGTATATCTGTAGGACAGAAAACGAGGGAAAAAAATTACAACTCGTTATTCAGCAAAAACATTGAGTAGCCTGTATTTTTTCAAGAGTACAAAGTGATTCACACAGTCATGTCGAACACGTGCATGAGAATCAGACATTTTACTGTAAGTACAAGTACAGTTCGCTCTTATGCAGACCGCCCCATTCTGTTAAATCGAATCAAATGTCATATTATATGCGTGGACAACCAATTTTTTTATGGTGGCTGTCCAGCAGCTAGGTTCAAGCTCTGCAGAGTACAATGCCATATTGGACAGATTTGAAAACATCCACAGAGTGTAAATTCCGGTATCCAGACAAAATACCCTTGGACAAAATACCCTTAGGACATAATACCCTAAAAAAAAATACCCTTAGGACATAATACCCTCAATGGGTAGCCAGTGTTTTGTTTGAAATAACAAGTACCAATATTTTCAATTTTTTTTATTAACCCTTTACCTAACGTAACGGCCAAAACCGGCCAGCACTATTCTCAAAAATCGCCAATTAATTTTCACTGCTTTTTCATTTTTTGTCTCAAAAACATAGGTTATGACCCCTCGTTGGAACGAGCTCGTTCCAACGAGGGGTCATAACCTATGTTTTTCAGACAAAAAATTAGTTATTCAAGAATTATTTTTGCAAGTGTCGTCTGCTTTTCAGGTTAGGTAAAGGGTTAAACTAAATAGATATGAAGCACAATACCAATGGCAGATGGCAATTGAATATGAGGGGGTGACTTTGTGGGAATCGTGAAAGCACTGTATACAGATGTGCAAAGCCAACTCAGTCTAGGGAGTATCACTACAAAACGAGTCCCTATGGATATAGGCCTCAAGCAGGGGTGTATCTTTTCACCGATTTTGTTTGCATTGTATGTTAAAGATTTAGGGGACGAACTAATTCAGAGTGCGGAGGGGGTAAATGTTGGAGACATAAAGATACCAGGCTTATTCTTTGCGGACGACATGGTGTTAATGTCTAGAACTGAACAGGGGCTAGAGAAATTGCTGGAAATTGTTGGTAGATATGGGAACACTTGGCGGCTAAAACTAAATGAAAATAAAAGCAAGGTAATACCCGTTGGACGCAAGGTAGATATGACGAAGAGATGGAGAGTGGGGGAGTTCTCAATCCCCGAAGGGGAAAGCAAACAAATCACTGTAGGAGAAACGGGAGAGTATGAGTATCTAGGGGTAAGTATAAATATAACGGGAAGAGGGGTGTACAGAAATTATTCAGCCAAACTGATTCTGAAGGGGAAAAGAATTCTGAACCAACTAAAACTTTTAGGGAAAAATAGTTTCAACAAGGTCTTTGTGGGGAAAACACTGTGGGAGAGGGTGGGTTTACCAAGTATAACGTATGGCACGGACGTGATTCCATTAAACCAAACCGTTATTAAGAAGTTGGAAAGTACTCAGAATGATGCCGGCAGATGGATAACAGGGTCGAGTAATGCTGCAGCTTTGGAAGCAGTAAGGGGGGAGTTTGGGTGGATGAAAATCAAGGACAGGGTAGATTTGGGAAAACTGTGTTACTTTAACTACTTGAGAAACCTGCTTGACAACCGGTGGTGCAAATTGATGCTCGATACCATTTGGAATTCTAATATAGAAACGGGGTGGTCAAAACATGTGAGGGAACTAATGGACAATTACTCTATAGAGGTCACAAACATAGAAGTAGGAATGAAAGAAGGCAAAGCTTTGTCAAAGAGAGAGTCATGGAAGATTGCAATCGAAACTGGCGAGCAGGGGTTAGCGTGAAAAGATCCCTGCAGGGGTTACAATATAAAGAAAAGCCAGCTTTTGAGAAGTACCTAGATGGCACCTTTGGAGGGTCACTGCTGTTCAAACTGAGATCAAGATCACTGGAGCTTCGGGGAAAAATTGGGAGAGATGGGGAAAAGGGATGCCAAATGTGCCACTCTGGAGTAGTGGAGACCCTGGAACATTTTCTCTTGGAATGCCCACAGTATATACCTCATAGAATAAAATTTACTGGAAGAATAATGCAGAAGTGGGGTGAAGAAACAAAGGATAGATGGCTGAAGGGAGACACGAGGGAGAGGGTAGGAATGCTTATTGAAGAAATTGAAAAAGAGGAAGTGAGGGACACTATTAAGCAGTTTATATCTGAATGCTGGGAGAAGAGGAGGGGAAGAGGGGGTGGGGTGCAGGGGGAATGATGGCCTTCTCTTATGAGGACCGCGACAAATCAGCGGCTGGCCAAAGAGTTATTATTATATGAAGCACAATATAAATGGCAGATAGCACAGAACATGAAACAAATATGAGGGTATTTTGTCCGAGGGTATTTTGCCCTACCCATTGAGGGTATTATGTCCTAAGGGTATTTTTTTTTAGGGTATTATGTCCTAAGGGTATTTTGTCCGAGGGTATTTTATCCTACAATCGTAAATTCCACCCAGATAATAAATGAAGTTCAGTGTGAAACTGGGAAAAAATATATTTAAAAAAAAGTTAGTAAAGACTTTTGAACTAAAATAAGAAAGTGGGTGAGGGGAAACTCCACTCTGAGTGTACGCGTTATAATTAACTTATGCCGTCCATCATCTCATTCAACGTTTTGAAGACAAATATTATTAACCTTTCAATAGAGTCCTAAAAATCAAGAATGTAACAAATTTGTCACAAACTCCCAATAAAAATCGGCTGTGGATACAGAAGTCACACCTCACAAAGTCTATTGAACTTGCACAGGTGAAGATGATTACAATAGTTTGTTCAGTAATTAAAACCTTTGGCAATAATCTTTTAATAAGACAGTCACGACAGGGGTATTAGCCACCAATGACATAATCGAACTACAACTTGTTATTGTTTAAAGCTTCTTTTGTTCTTTTGTTGACTCTCAGCAGCCTATTGTTTTGTGCATGTTAACTTCAAATTAATAGTCGAACAGGATCACTTGGCAATGTGAATAACTTTACATTCATTTAACAGAGAAAATTTGTTTTTAGACCTCTCTCGCAGTTTATAATCTTGGGCTAAACTTCAGAAAAAATCAATAATGGAGGTGGGGAGGGGGCAAAAGACAAGAGAATGTTGTATTTATTTATTTATTGAGGGATTTCCATGTCACTGGTTGTGACGACTAATTCTTAAAATTTCTGGGCAAAATCTTTGGAGCCACCAACAACCATTGAAAGACAGCAAGCTCTTTTGCTAAACAATTACATTTATGAATAATTGTTGTCCCCCCCCCCACCCCCTCTCCACAGTGATTTAGTGGTAAGCAAACTAAAATGCACATGATGATCATCGACTTTGATATGTATGGTCTACGTTGATCTTGCAGGCCATGTTTTGATTTTAAAATAAAATAAGTTAAAACAATTGCCATATTCAACAATATTATGGCGAATTAATAATTGAAATTGCTGGTGGTCTTTCTTTTTGGGGGTGGGGTGGTATGGGGGTTATTGTTGAAAAATGTAATTATTCGATTCCAGTTAATGAAAGCAAACAGGATGTCAACATATCACAAGCACAGATCCGTACAAATTATAAAGAGGGGTCAAAAACCTAGGTGATTAAATTCAAGACTTAATTCGTTGATTCTCTGGCAAGTGGTAGCTTGTTTTGGGGAAATAGGTAGAGTTGGCGGGCGGTCACGAGTAGCCATTGTAAACAAATAAAGGTTGCGGGAGAGACCTAATTTTTCCGTGTGGGGTGGGGGCTTGGATGTTGCCAACAGCCGGTAAATAATAGAAAAACTTATTTCTATTAGATTTTAGCATGCCGTTATGCACTTAGAGTTCACTTAGAGTACCAGTATTCCCGTATTTATTTGCATGAGTGCATCATTTACAATGACGTTTATTAAATTTTCTTATGGTGGGCTTAAATTGTAATGAGTCCTCTTGACTCCATGATAAAGTTTACCGTTCGCACGTATTTTTTCACAGGTTTAATAAAAACAGAAGCGTGAATGAATTTAAATGAACGGCATTGAACACGAACACAACCAATTAATTTTTATAAAGATACACATTTCTTCTGCGAATACAAACCACCGTGGTTGATCTGCACTAAGATGTTCTACAATTTTTTTTTCTCACAGTATGCAGTGAACACTGGTGGGATGTCACATATATTTGTGCCGGCGCCTCATTGGTTGGTAATAATTAATGGGCAGGATTACGGTCATGTCAGTGTGTCGAAAACAGAATAGCACTCCGCAGATTAAAATGTCATATTATTGACACTTTTTCGAAACGTAGGCCTGTCAAATTCATAATTTTCTTAGGGTTATGCATTTTCAAACAAAATAGTTTTCTTTTCAATGATTCAACCTTGCCTGTTCAACATTTAGTTTGTGAGGTGCAATGTTTTTGTCAGGTTGCATTGATAGCGTGCTTAATTGGTTACACTGGGTATTTTCCCAATGCTATACATAGTAATGAAAACCGGGTTCGTCAATCCTAGTTTAGCACTAGAAATCAGGGATAATGAAAACCGGGTCTTTAATGGACTGTACATGTAATGAAGACCTTGAACCTGCATATGAAATTTCGAGGTGATCGGACAAGAACTACAGGGTGTTACCTGTGCTAATGAAAATGTGAATTGAATCAAAACTTCCACACGTGATGGCAACAGCTTATCTTGATTTTGTCAAGCTAAAAATTAAATGACATCAGATTCTCATAAAATTTTAGTATGCGGCATAGCTCCAAACATTAGGAAAGATTTTTTTAGTTTTTTGATTTATCCTCATTTTTGATGTTTTTATACCAATTGAAGTTTTACCACTTTTTACATTTTAAAACCTAAAATGGCAAAACGCATAACTCCCTCATTACTGCATCTATAGTCATGAAACTTCGTAACCTTGTTTGCAGTTGGTAGATCAAGTGCACACTTTTTTAATATAATCAAATTTCAATCTTTAGCCAGAACACGCATTTTATTTTTCTTGTAATATCAATGGCTCTCTCTTTCAAATTTTTAACTTATCATCTCCAACAAAAACCATATCTAAAAATGAAAGTGTCAATGACACTGTAGCTTAACTTGTCTGTGTGTTGTGTTTGATGAAAAGGATAATATTCAATGTTTATGAAAGGATTATGAAATAAGACAAGAATTGTGATAATAGGGAATATGTTAATTTCTGTTCCCTGTATGCTATGTTATGCCTCACAGTTAATGTATGTTAATGAAAGTTACCAAGTTACAGTGAAATTATTCCAAAATGGGTCATCCTATCAAGTTACATTGACATCCCTTCATAAATATGGCCTGTAGACTGTGCTAAAGATTTTCAGGCTTCAGGCCTGTGCAGACGGTAGACCGATTGCAACTAAAAGGGGACATCCTCATCTCGACATTATACTAAGTCATTCTACTAACTTACAATGAAATCCCTTCACAAATATGACCTGTAGTCTGTACTAAAGTTTTTTGGGTTCTGGGCTCGGGAAGCCATCATGGTTGAATGATCGTGACCAAAAGGGGGTGTTGTCATCTGGACATAATCTGGAGTGATTCTATGAAGTTACATTGAAATCCCTTCATAAATATGACCTATAGACTGTGCTCAAAGTTTTTGGGCTTCGAGCACCTGTAGCCATCACAGTTGACCAATCATGACCAAAAGGGGATGTCATCATCTGGGCATTATATGGAATCAACCTAACAAGTTACAATGAAATACTTCCATAAATACAACCTATAGGCTCTGATAAAGGTTTTTGGGCTCGGGCAGCCATCAAGGCTGAATGATCACGACCAAAAAGGGACATTCTCATCTAGTCATTATTTGGAGTCATCCTACCAAGTTACAATGAAATCCCTTCATAAATATGACCTGTGGACTGTGCTAAAGGTTTTCAGGCTTCAGGCCCCTGTAGCCATCACAGTTGCTCAATCACATCCAAAAGGAGACGTTCATTATCTAGACATTATATGAAGTCAAACTACCAAGTTACAATGAAATCCCTTTATAAATATGACCTGTAGACTGTGCTAAAGGTTTTCGGGCTTTGGGCACATGTGGCCGTCACAGTTGACCAATCACGACCAAAAGGGGATGTCATTATCTAGGCATTATATGGAGTCAACCTAACAAGCTACAATGAAATCCTTCCATAAATATGACCTACAGACTATGCTAAAGGTTTTTGGGCTCGGGCAGCCATTAAGGCTGCCATTAAGGCTGAATGATTGCGATCAAAAGGGGACTTTCTCATCTGGACATTATATGAAGTCAACATACCAAGTTACAATGAAATCCCTCCATAAATATTACCTGTAGACTGTGCTAAAGGTTTTCGGGTTTTGGGCTAGGGCAGTCGTCACGGTTGACAGATTGCGCCCAAATGAGAAAATTCCAATCTAGACATCATACAGAGTCATCCTACCAAGTGAAATCCCTCCATATTAAACATGACCTGCAGACTGTGCAAAAAGTTTTTGGGTTTGGGCTTGGGCAGCCATCATGGTTGACAGATCATGACCAAAAGGGGACGTTCTCATCTAGGCATTATACAGAGGCATCCTACCAAGTTACAATGAAATCCCTTCATAAATACATGTAGACTGTGCTAATGGTCTTTGGCAGCCACACCAGTTGACCGATCATGACCAAAAGGGGATGTTCTCATCTAGATATGACCCCCAAACCTGCATATGAAATTTTGTGATGATCAGATAAAGAACTACAAGGTGTAGCCTGTGCTGAAGGAAAATGTGAACAGACTCACAGACTAACAGACTTCCACACGTGTGATGGCAATATCTTATCTTGACTTTGTCAAATTAAGCTAATAAGGTATCGACCGGAGGAATTCCAATAATTATGGATGAAATTAGGGACATTAAAAATTAAATGACATTGGATTCTCATGAAAATTTTAGTATGTTGATGAGCTCCAAAAATTAGCAGATAGCAGTTTTTTTATTTTTTCGATTTATCCCCTATTTTAGACGTTTTTACATCGATTGAAGTTTTAGCATTCTTTACCATTTATAACCTTAAAGGGCAAAATGGCAGCATGTGTAATTCCCTTATTACTATATCTACAGCTATTAAATTTTGTTTCCTTTTTCATGCTTGGGAGGTCTAGTGCACTCCATTTTAATATTTTCAAATTTCAACCTTTATCCAAAACAACGTTTAGTTTTAACTTTTATTCTTACTCTGTTTACTGGTTGAGTGACAGAAGCCACTATCAGGGCTTACAAAAAATTAGGGTACTAGACAAAAGGCCAATGTATTCCTTGCTCATGTTTCATATTCAGTCAAATGCAAATAATATTTTGTTCATAAAAGTTGGTCCTATTATAAATTATTGGAGAGTGATTATAGGCACTCTCCTACAATTTGTAATAAAACAAATTTTGAATAACAAATTCAAACCACCAAAAATAAAATAGCCCTCAATCAGTTAATATCAATGCCTCCCTCTTTCAAATTTTGGATACATTATCTCCAACAAAACACATATCTAAAAATTTGGTACCGACCTGGGGAATTGCCAACAGTTATGACCGAATTTTGGATGATGTTATGGACTTTAATGTCATTCAAAAGTAAATGACATTGGATTCTCATGAAATGTTATTATGTTGTTGAGCTAATAAAAAAATTAAAAGATAGTGTTTTTTTAGTTTTTCAATTTATGCCCATTTTTTATGTTTTTAAGTCAATTGCAGTTTTAGCACTTTTTACCTTTTATAACCTAAAAGGCCAAGACGTTGACACACATAACTCGTTCATTACTATATCTACAGCTATGAAACTTCAAAACCTTCTTCCCGCTTTAACGGTCTAGTGCAAGCCATTTTAATATTTCCAAATTTCAAGCTTTCTCAAAAAACATCATTTTTAACCTTTTTTTCTTACTCTTTTAATATCAACACCTGCATCCCACCTTAGCCTTTCAAATTCTGTATATTTAGGCATTTCCAACAAAAGCCATATCAAAACATTTGGTACTGCCCTGGGAAATACCAACAGTTATGGACGAATTTAAGGTGACGTTATCACCATAGAAACAGTGCAGGAAATGAACAAAATTGATGGGTGCAGTTTTATGTTCCTGTGAAATCAGAGACGGGAGTAAATTAAACCTGTAAAATGTTGGTATATGAATTTTGAGGAAATACTTTCACTAAACACAAGAAACTTTAAATGTATAAGGTCCTGCTGAACTATTTGAGTAATTTCCCATTGGCCACAGGATGCAGCTTTCTCAAAACAACACACATTTATATGCCCCCAAAGTATATTAGTGATCCACAATATTTTTCAACAAGTGCATTTTTTGGCCCCCCGTAAAATAGAAAACATAGGTGCTGACGGAAGAGATTGCACTCACACCTGTCTCATTTCCAGGACTGCATAAAAAATTAAATGATTTCCGATTCTCATGACATTTTAGTATGTTGTACAGCCCGAAAAATTAAGAGATAGTTTTTTTAATTTATTGCCAATTTTTGATGTTTTTACATCACTGTTATTCTGGTAGGAGATATGCTCGACCTTCAACAAAGAGGGAGTGATTATCCAGTGGTTTAGGATGTTACAAGGTGACAGACACTTTCTCATCGTTGTACTATTATATCAATATTATTATGAAATTTCAATCTTATTGTGGGAAAAATTTGCAGTTCAAACTTTTGTTATTTTGATGTCAGTGTGCAGAAGATTAGAGATGACACTTACAAAAAAAAATTCTCAAATTACCCAAACTTTTCATTTTTGTCTTCAAGAGGTAGTTTATGATTCCACATTGGAACAAGCTTGAGTAACTCATTCATTAAGATTATTAGATGCTATGTTTGTTAGCAAAATTGAAAAACTGAAAAAATAATAACATCAGAAAGATAATTGTTGTGAATACACTATATAATAATTAGACACTTACTGCAATATCTGTAATGTCTCCTTGCTTGATAGTAAGGTTTTTGTTTCCAAAAGCAAAAGTTCTTGATTTGCCATCAACTCTGAACATTCTCGGCTGGTAATGGCTGTGCCTGAAGGATTTTTCTGATGAAAAAAATCACTATGTTTTTAAAAATGTTTTTAATCATTCAGAAAGTACAGCAAAGCCCAGTCTAATATATCAGATAATTTCTCAACTGAACAGACCTGTTAATGGCATTTGGCTTCCATACATCAAACCATTTATCATACCTTCAGTACAAATGGACTTGTTAAAAGCATAAAGCTTATAGAGTGAATGGCTAATTGAATAAAAAACTGCGAGATCACACCAAAGCTGCGATGGATGATAATGAAAGTGTCAATGACACTGTAGCTTAACTTGTCTGTGTGTTGTGTTTGATGAAAGGATAATGTTCAATTTTATGAAAGGATTATGAAATAAGACAAGAATTGTGATAATTGGGAATATGTTCATTTCTGTTCCCTGTATGCTATGTTTTTAATAAAAATAATATGAGGTGTACACTTTACTAAAGAGCTGAGGGGTGGGTTAATATGACCTCACAGTTAATGTATGTGGCCCACACAGTTAACGTATGTCAACGAAAGTTACCAAGTTACAGTGAAATTATTCCAAAATGAGTCATCCTATCATGTTACATTGAAATCCTTTCATAAATATGGCCAGTGTAGACTGTGCTAAATGTTATCAGGCTTCAGGCCTGTGTAGACATGATGGTAGACCGACTGCAACTAAAAGCGGACGTCCTCATCTTGACATCATACTGAGTCATTCTACTAAGTTACAATGAAATCCCTTCACAAATGCGACCTGTCGTCTGTACTAAAGTTTTTTTGTTTTGGGCTTGGGAAGCCATCATGGTTGAATGATAACGACCAAAAAGAAGCATTGTCATCTGGACATAATCTGGAGTGATCCTACGAAGTTACAATGAAATCCCTTCATATATATGACCTGTAGACTGTGCTCAAGGTTTTTGGGCTTCAGGCAGTCACAGTTGACCAATCACGACCAAAAGGGGATGCCATCATCCAGGCATTATATGGAGTCAGCCTAACAAGTTACAATGAAATCCTTCTATAAATACAACCTATAGACCATGCTAAAGGTTTTTGGGTTTTGGGCTTGGGAAGCCATCAAGGCTGAATAATCGCGACCAAAAGGGAACGTTCTCATCTAGACATTATTTGGAGTCATCCTACCAAGTTACAATGAAAACCCTTCATAGGTTTTCGGGCTTCGGGCCCCTGTAGCCGTCACAGTTGCCCAATTGCGTCCAAAAGGAGACGTTCTCATGTAGACATTATATGAAGTCAACCTACCAAGTTACAATGAAATCCCTTCATAAATATGACCTGTAGACTGTGCTAAAGATTTTCGGGTTTTGAGCTCGGGCAGTCGTCACGGTTGACAGATCGTGACCAAATGGGGAAGTTCTCATCTAGACATCATACGGAGTCATCCTACCAAGTTACAATGAAATCCCTTCATATTAAATATGACCTGCAGACTTTGCTAAACGTTTTTGGGGTTCGGTCTTGGGCAGCTATCACAGTTGACAAATCATGACCAAAAGAGGATGTTCTCATCTAGGCATTATACCGAGGTATCCTACCAAGTTACAATGAAATCTCTTCATAAATACGACCTGCAGATTGTGCTAATGGTTTTGGGGTTTTGGGCTCAGGCAGCCATACCGGTTGACCGATCACGACCTAAAGGGGACATTCTCATCTAGACATGACCCCAAACCTGCATATGAAGTTTTGTGAGACAGACAAGAACTATGGGGTGTAGCCTGTGCTAAAGGAAAATGTGAACAGACTCACAGACTCAGACTCACAGACTAACAGACTTCCGCACACATGATGGCAATAGCTTAACTTGACTTTGTCAAGTTAAGCTAAAAATGAACCAAATTTCAAGTCCATAAAAATAACTGACAAAAACACTCTGAATAACATCTGCATTAAACTTGGGGCCAGGCAACAACAGAATACACTTGCATACCAAATATGATGTAACTCCACCAAGTATTTTAAAAGTCACTCGATAGATTTAAAAACTCACTGGGCACAGATCAACTGGCAGACACACCGACTGACTGTCACTGCCATATGCACAGCTGTTTGTCACAGCCAAAAAATAGTGATCTATCAATGAATTACTTTAATAACTGAATTATCCACATTTATAGATCTTTTTGGCTCAGAAACACAATACAAGGGCTACACAAAGTGTGGGCCACTGCTCCCAACCCAAAGGCTTGTCCGAAGTAGCCTTAAAGGTATTGTGGGACAGAAGAATTGTCTAAGTCGAAAGAGTGAAAGAGGGCAATAAACCTGGGAAAAATTATTGGACAGAACCTGTTCCTTGAGCAAATCCGTTCTCCCATGCAGGTTATCAGCACACCAAAGGAGATCCAAATCCGACTGATGACTTTGAAATTATAATTCAAAACATTTGTATGGATCATGTGGACGGTATGCCAGACACATGGACAGACAGATGGATGAATAGACAGAGGTCTCCACTGGATAACCCTGAATCCTCCTTTGGAGGTCAGAGCATAATAAGCATTTAGATATTTGCACTTTAACACAGGAATGCACACATTTTGGTCCTAGGCATTTCAGCCTGGATGTTTTGGACTCAGATGTTTAGGCCCTTTGAAAATTACAATATACCTGAGATCATAAAAAGTGAATAAATAACTTGAAGAAAAAAATCTTACTTTAGAATAAAACTAGACCTGTTTGTAAGCATAGCTAACAAAATACCCCCACAATGAGCAGGCCAACCAAAAATTAAGATTGCTATCAAGTTGATTTTTAAAAATGTTAGCACATTGTATAGGTGCTTCATTTTGATACTCAGAAAAGGAAAGGAAAATAAAATGTCACCATACGATGACACAAAAAGATATCCCCACTTATTTAACAATGCAAGCCTGACTATAGGTGACACAGTTTTTGGGTTTATACAAATACTAAGTCCTTAAAGGGCAATGACTCTGGCAATAAAATCTCAAACGACACCTGCATATCAAAAAGGGTATACAGCAATAGGATACACTTGCATACCAAATATCAAGTCACTCAACCAAATACTTTACAGGTTATTCATGATTGAATTTTGGGATGCACTGACTTATGGATGGACAGACGGACTTACAGATGGATGCAAAATGACTCTGGCAATAAAATCTCGAACGATACCTGCATTTCACTAAGGGTATATGGCAATAGGATACACTTGCCTACCAAATATCAAGTCACTCAACCAAGAACTTTACAAGTTATTCATGATTGAATTTCTTGTCGGATGGATGGACAGACAGACTTACTGACAGACGGACCTTGTACTGTGGGTAGACATCAATAAGATAGAGTTGTACATCAAATGTGAAGTCATTCCACTGAGTACTCTGCAAGTTATTCATGAGTTAATTTCAAGGCGGACAAATTCTAAGTCCATACAGGGCAATGACTCGGGTAATAAAATCTTGAACAACACACGGACGGACGGACAAGGCAATTCCTAAATACCCCCTCTGAGGGTATAAAAAGTCCCATTAAATGCTACTATTTATTTTTTTTAAAAATACATGTTAAATGTGTAACAAATATAAAAAAAAATAAATAACTGAAATAAATCAGTCAAAATTAAAAAAAAATATCACAATTTACAATGTCTACTTTGCTAAAAAAAACCTGATGGTCCAAAACTTCTGGGCCAAAACGTCTGTCAACCTTTGACCTGTGAATTGGATCTGTTCCATAGACTCTGTCAAACATAACAGAATAGTCATAATTGAATAAATACTCAGTTCATCTCTAAAATACTGAAAAAAGGACAAATTTCTGTTAATTTAACACTCCTATTATAAAAATATTTTTCAAATGTCAAAGTGGCTATTCAATTAACAGGATTCCACTGTACTAGAGCTGGGCAGTATTGAAATTTCAAGTCTGGTTTTGGTATCGGTATTTTTAGAATGATTTACCTTGGTATTGGTATAGTATTCGGTATCGACCAACATACATGTACTCACACCAATACCAATATCGAATGGGATTTTTGATATACTGCCCAGCTACAGAACCGTTTTACAACAAGGTCAATGAATTGTTAAAATGTTGAAAGTAAGACAGACAATCGACATTGTTGAATCAAAAAAGCTGAGAGAAAATACACCCTGGGTATTTTCCCTCAGGTTTTTTGTTACATCAAATAACCAGTGGTGACTGTCGTTAGAAATGCACAGTCCATGAGCTCTTCCAGCCAAGAATTTTGCATAATGTTTTGTTGTTTGCCCTTTTATTTTTTAACAAATGTCGGAAATATTTTTCAATTTCCAAAATTTCAATTGATTGAGATTCCCTGGATACGGTAAATACCGCCCATTTCTACCCTGTACCCGATAAAAAAAAATGAAAATTTGAATATTCCTTTTTTTGAGATCAGATTTAGGGCCCTCTGAAGCTTCAAATTTTGATGTGATTAAAAATTGTCCTGATGATTCATTTCTAACATTTTGGATATTTTCAAATCATCGAAATGTTCTCAAAAATCCTACCAAACATCTTCTACTGAACACTTCTATTGTTGGATGATAGAAGACAAGTTCAAGAAGGTTTTGCTTTGAACAGTACACTTGATTCTGTTCTGGATTATTCTGCTTGTTTGCTCATTTGCCCTAACAGATGAGTTGCCATTGCATACAATACCTGACTGAAGACTGACAAAAATATTTATGGTTGTAAGAGGACACTTATCTACAAGTTGAAGAGCAATGAGATTCAATTCAATCTGAATTCCTCTAAGTGATTCAATTGAGGATTTGATTCTGCACAAGATTTGCAGTGCCCTAATCAAATTATAGATAGAAACACAAAAGAATCAACAAAAAAAAGAAATCAAATTTATTATACACTAAACGATAGATTATTGAAAAAAATCCAGAAAGATAGAAATAGTATCCCCCACTGTGAAGATATGGAAATTTTCACTTTCACAGTATCAATCAAAATGGCGGCTTTCAAAGCATCACTTCAAGGTGAAGGCGTGTCAAACTACCACTGGAAATGATCAATTTGTTCTAAAAACATATAATGAAAAGAAAAGCTAGTGTTTTTGAGTGGATACCCATCATTTCCAGCAATATTTCAACATGCATTCGCCTTGAATTGATGCATGAAACCTGCTAATCCAAACATGGCCTGAATGTCTGTAATATAAGTTTCTGGTTTGGTATGTCCTTTCAAAGAAGGTACCAAACCAGAAACTTATATTACAGACTTTCTGGCCTTGTTTGGACTAGAAACCCACCAGCTGAATCAGATTGCAAGACACTAACTGCTCCGAGTATCAATCAAATCACATCCGTGTATCAAGGATTCAAAACGCTGTTTACTTTCATCCATAAATTCAAGGATGAAACAAGTGGAATTACCAGATTCTTATAAAAAGGGGTATAATAAAAAGAAAATCTAGTGTTTTTGAGTGGATACAAAAAGTTATCTCACTTGTGACAAAGATAAAAGGTTATGTTCGCCCACGCAAGCGCTCGCAAAAAATAACTTTTTGTCTCGGTCACTCATGAGATAATTTTTGGTATCCACTGAAAAACACTAGATATCCTCCATTTATTTTTTAGCTTCTAAAATCCTGCTTATTACCTTTAACTAATGTCGGGCACATATGTTGAAAACATGTGATCTAACATCATGAAGCAGCTATGCTGCAGATAAATCACTCTTTGAAAAATTAAAAATCTATTCTAAGAAAAGTAAAATAAATCTCAACATTCAATAAGCTAATCTAATAGATTTGTAACCGGACAAATGCACGTAAATAGGGCAGAAATATTTTCAGAAGAAAAATCTGCCCCACATTCTCAACATCGCCTCACTTCCATATAGGATCTCCTAACTTCCACATCTGAAGTAAAAATGATTTTAATGCTTCAACAAAATATCAATAAAGAACAGTTTTACTTCAACAAACAGCTGTTTTAACCCTTTACCTAACACGAAATGCAGATAACACTTGCAAACAAAATTCTTGAATAACTATTTTTTTCCATCTTTTGTCTCAAAAACATAAGTTATGACCCCTCATTGGAACGAGCTCGATGAGCCTATTCCAAAAAGGGGTCATAACCTATGTTTTTGAGACAAAAAATGAAAAAATAATGAAAATTAATTGGCGATTTTTGTGAATAGCGCTGGCCGGTTTTGGCCATTACGTTGGGTAAAGGGATAAATAACTGCACTTCACTAGTGATTAGTTCTCTGAAAATGTCAAAAGAATGTATTTTTAGACTGATGACATCCCTTGACAAAGCATTGTTTTTCTCATTGGGATCTCATAATCATTCTTTAAACCGCACATTATTTCAGCTTAATATAAGCCATTTACAAACTAGAAAAATTGTGAGCACTGCTCACTAAATGATACCACCCACTCCCACCTAGAAACATTTTACAACAGTAAAAGTGTGTTTAATGTAGAGAGCACAAACACTGACACCAATGTTTGAAGGTTTCATTGAAATCGATTCACTAGTTTAAAAGATGTCGCGGATAGCAAATGTCAACAACACCCCCCCTCCCCCCCCCCCCCCCCTACGCGAGCTTGAATTGACAAAGCCCATTTTTAAATATGGGAAACCCTAAAAATGGAAATATATGAAAACAAAACAGGAGGTGCACATCTTCAATAGATGTAAAAGAATGTCTGAAAGTTTCAATGAAATCTGTTCAATGGTTTAAGAGGAGTTGCGGATAGCAGATCTGTACAGAAGGTCAATTGAAATTGAATTTGACAAAGTTCATTTTTCAATATGGGAAACTGTAAAAAAGAAAATATCTGAAAAAAAAATAGGAGGTGCACATCTTCAATGTATGTCAAAGAATGTCTGAGAGTTTCAATGAAATCTGTTCACTGGTTAAAGAGGATTTGCAGATAGCAGATGTGTACCTCCCCCCCCTCTCCAAAACTTAACACCACTATAGCATAACAGACGGACAGATGGACGTATGTCAGCATATGAAAATATCTGAAAGAAAAATAGGAGGCGCACATCTTCAGTGTATGTAAAAGAATGTCTGAGAGTTCCAATGGTGTTTGTTCAATGGTTTAAGAGGAGTAGCGGATAGCAGATCTATACCCCTCCCTACTAAAATCTGAAAAGACCATTTTTGAATATGGGGAACTGTAAATATGAAAATATCTGAAAAGAAAATAGGAGGTGCACATCTGCAATGTGTGTTAAAGAATGTCTGAAAGTTTCAATGAAATCTGTTCAATGGTTTAAGAGGAGTAGTGGATAGCAGATCTGCACGAAATGTCAATTAAATTTGACAAAGTTCATTTTTCAATATGGGAAACTGTAAAAAAAGAAAATATCTGAAAACAAAATAGGATGTGCACACCTTTAATGTATGTAAAAGAATATCTGAGAGTTTCAATGGAATCCGTTCACAGGTTTAAGAGGAGTTAGCAAATGTGTACATTCCTAAAGCGTAACGGATGGGCGGACAGACGGACATTGAAATATGAAAACATCTGAAAGAAAAATAGCAGGTGCACATCTTCAATGTATGCAAAAGAAGGTCTGTGAGTTCTAATGGAGTTTGTTCAATGGTTTAAGAGGAGTAGCGGACAGCAGATCTATACCCCTCACTACTAAAACCTGAATTGACAAAGACCATTTTTGAATTAGGGAACTGTAAATATTAAAATATCTGAAAAGAAAATAGGAGGTGCACATCTGCAATGTATGTAAAAGAACGTCTGAAAGTTTCAATGAAATCTGTTCAATGGTTTAAGAGGAGATGCGGATAGCAGATCTGTACAGAATGGCAATTGAATTTTACAAAGTTCATTTGTCAATACGGGAAATTGTAAAAATGAAAATATCTGGAAAGGAAATAGGAGGTGCACATCTTTAATGTATGTAAAAGAATGTCTGAGAGTTCCAATGGTGTTTGTTCAATGGTTTAAGAGGAGTAGCGGATAGCAGATCTATACCCCTCCCTACTAAAATCTGAAAAGACCATTTTTGAATATGGGGAACTGTAAATATGAAAATATCTGAAAAGAAAATAGGAGGTGCACATCTGCAATGTGTGTTAAAGAATGTCTGAAAGTTTCAATGAAATCTGTTCAATGGTTTAAGAGGAGTTGTGGATAGCAGATCTGCACGAAATGTCAATTAAATTTGACAAAGTTCATTTTTCAATATGGGAAACTGTAAAAAAGAAAATATCTGAAAACAAAATAGGATGTGCACACCTTTAATGTATGTAAAAGAATATCTGAGAGTTTCAATGGAATCTGTTCACAGGTTTAAGAGGAGTTAGCAAATGTGTACATCCCTAAAGCGTAACGGATGGGCGGACAGACGGACATCGAAATATGAAAACATCTGAAAGAAAAATAGCAGGTGCACATCTTCAATGTATGCAAAAGAAGGTCTGTGAGTTCCAATGGAGTTTGTTCAATGGTTTAAGAGGAGTAGCGGACAGCAGATCTATACCCCTCACTACTAAAACCTGAATTGACAAAGACCATTTTTGAATTAGGGAACTGTAAATATTAAAATATCTGAAAAGAAAATAGGAGGTGCACATCTGCAATGTATGCAAAAGAACGTCTGAAAGTTTCAATGAAATCTGTTCAATGGTTTAAGAGGAGATGCGGATAGCAGATCTGTACAGAATGTCAATTGAATTTTACAAAGTTCATTTGTCAATACGGGAAATTGTAAAAATGAAAATATCTGGAAAGAAAATAGGAGGTGCACATCTTTAATGTATGTAAAAGAATGCCTGAGAGTTTCATTGAAATCCGTTCACTGGTTTAGGAGGAGTTGCGGATAGCAGATCTGTACAGAATGTCAATTGAATTTGACAAAGTTCATTTTTCAATATGGGAAACTGTAAAAATGAAAATATCTGAAAAGAAAATAAGAGGCGCACATCTTCAATGTATGTAAAAGAATGTCTGTGAGTTTCAATGAAATCCATTCACTGGTTTAGGAGGAGTTGCGGATAGCAGATGTGTACCCCCCTAAAGTGTAACAAATGGACAGACATTCTAACAAATGACTACTTGTGTGGCTATTTTATGGACATAATAGGTGGATAACCTAAAACACATGTCCAACATAATAAAACAAGTTTTTTGGTGGAAAATTTGGGGGGGGGTGGGGGGGGTGGGAGGGGGGTCAGCTAACCCTAACCCTACCCTAACCCTACCCACCCCTAACCTTAAGCTAACCCTTATACTAACCCTAGCCACATAACTCTAACACCCCTTTACTGACCCCCACCCCACCCCACTCCTAAAACCCACCCTGGAATGCCCTAACCCTACTCTACATTTATCCAAACCCCCAACCCCCCGCCCCCCACCCCCATAATAAGAGATTCTGTTATGTGGCTAGCCACGTAACCAATTTTAACCACATAAGTATCCTGTTTTACTAACTCGTAGCCACATAAGTAGTCATTTGTTAGTGCGGATGGATGGATGGACGGGCAGACGGATGGACGGACATACGGAAGTACGGACAGACCAAGTGATCACTATATACCTCCCACTTTTCAAGTGTGTGGTATAATGAAAGTGTTAATGGCACGATAGCTCTACTTGACAACCTTGAACTTCGTAAGTTAAAAGTGAAATGGCAAAATTGAAGAACACTGGTTCCAATGTTATTTGGTGAAACTTCAACATAACAGCATCATGTGTGCACAACTTCAGAGCAATCCATACATTTTTAAATATAAACTGTAAGGCGGGCTAAAGGAGGAATATGAGCCCTGTATGCCATGTCAAAGAAGAATGTTGATGCACAAATGTAATAAATTCAAAGGTTGTTGCTAACAGCAACAGTTCTTTGATGGAAATGAAAAGAAAATTAATAGCTCCGATCCTAGTCACCCTGAATAAGCACACCAAATTTCAAAAACCTGATAATGTCAAAGGAAGAAGTTAATGCACAAATGCACAAGTTTGAAGGTCATTGCTATTGGCAATGTTTTTTTGTTTTTTTATGGAAATTCATGAATATGCCTTGTAGAGTGCAAAAGGAATAAGTTGCTGCAAAAATGCACCAAGTTCAAAGGCTGGCGCTAATAACAATAATTTTTTTATGGAAATGAAAGAAAATCAATAGCTTCCATCTAGAGGTCACCCCAAACATGCATACCAAGTTTCAAAGAGATTCAATCATAAATGTGCCCGAAGAGATATACTGATGTCTGACTAAATTAAGTCAGAAACGTTTGACAGAAACGGAAGAGAATCGATAGTTCCCATCTAGAGATCACACCAAACAAGCATACCAGGTTTCAAAGTGATCTGATCATAAATGTGCTCTGTAGGGTGTGCCAAAGAGAAATATTGATGCCTAACTAAACAAAGTTCAAAGGTCAATGTCAACGGCAACATTTTTTGATGGAAATGGACGAAATTTATAGCTCCCATCTAGAGGTCACCCCCAAAAGCACACCAAGTTTCAGAGCGATCCCAGCATAAATGTGCCCTGTAGGGTGTGCCAAAGGGAAATATTGATGCCCAACTAAGTCCAAAGTTCGTTGCCAGCAACAACTATGTTTGATGGAAATGGAAGAAAATTGATAGCCCCCATCTTGAGGTCACCCCAAACAAGCAATCAGACCATAAATGTGCCCTGTGGGGAGTGCCAAAGGACTATATTGATGCCTGACTAAATTAAGTTCAGAGGTCATTGCCAGAGGCAACATTTTTTGACGGAAATGGAAGAAAATCAATAACTCCCATCTAGAGGTCAACCCAAACAAGCATACCAGGTTTCAAAACACTCCAATCATAAAAGTGCTCTGTAGGGAGTGCCAAAGAGAAATATTTATGCCCAACTAAACAAAGTTCAAAGGTCATTGCCAACGGCAACATTTTTTCATGGAAATAGAAGAAAATCGCTAGCTCCCATCTGGCGGTCACCCCAAACAAACACACCAAGTTTCAGAGCAATCTGAACATAAAGGTGCTGTGCAGGGTGTGCCAAAGGGAAATACTGATTCATTTACTGCACTAAGTTCAACGAAGGTCATTGCCAACGGCAACTATTTTTGACAGAAATAAATGAAAATTGATAGCCCCCATCTACAGGTCACCCCAAATAAGCATACCAAGTTTCAAAGTGATCAGATCATAAATGTGCCCTGCAGGGCATGCCAAATGAATATATTAATGCCTGACTAAACTAAGTTCAAAGGCCACTGCCAGCAGCAACATTTTTCGAAGGAAATGGAAGAAAATTGATAGATCCTATCCAGGGGTCAGAACAAACAAGCATAATAGGTTTCAAAGCAATCCGATTATAAATGTGCCCTGTAGGGTGTGCCAAAGGGAAATATTGAGGCCTGACCAAACTAAGTTCAAAGGTTGTTGCCAGCAGCAACACTTTTTGACGGAAATGGAAGAAAATCAACAGCTCCCATCTGGATGTCACCCCAAACAAGCATACCTAGTTTCAAAGCGATCCGATCATAAATAAGCAATGCAGAGTGTGCAAAAGGGAAATATTGATGCATAACTGCATTAAATTCATCGAAGGTCATTGGCAGTGGCAACATTGTTTGACGGAAATGGGAGAAAATCAATAGCTCCAATCTAGAGGTCATCCCAAACATGCATACCAAGTTCCAAAGCGATCTGATCATAAATGTCCCCTGTGGGGCATGCCAAAGGAATATATTGATGCCTGACTAAATTATGTTCAAAGGCTGTTGCCAGTGGCAACATTTTTTGACAAAAATGGAAGAAAATCGATAGCTTCCATCTAGAGGTCACTCCAAACAAGCATACCAGTTTTCAAAGCAATCTGATCATAAATGTGACATGTGTATCAAAGGGAATTATTGAGGCCTGACTAAACTAAGTTTAAAGGTTGTTGCCAACAGCAACATTTTTTGACAGAAATATAAATTTTATAGTAAATTTCCTTTCTTATTATACCTACCACAATTGTTTACTACAGGCTTGCATTACAGTGGAAGACCCTAACTCGGATAAAATACTCTCTATTTTAATCTTTCCCAAGAGATGTGGGAAAGAAAAGTGGTGCATAAAACACCACGAAAAAATAAGCCAAAACTGGGCTGGGCGCCATCGGCGCACGCCCAGTATGGGACGCTCTTCCCTTTGTACAAATCCACGACTTCCATTAACCAATGCGCAGTGCGTCATCAATTCATCATTCTTTAGAGTCTGCCAACATAGGAGTTATGTGATCAGTGGGGAGGAAGGATTCTTACCCGAAGAAGACGGGAGGGCCTCCATGTAAACAATTGCGGTAGGTATAATAAGAAAGGAAATTTACAATAAAATTTATATTTCTTAACAACGTACCTTACAATTGTTTACTACAGGCTGAATAGACAATAGGATGGAGGGAATCACATAACCAACCCACACATAACTCAATTACACTGGAACCGTGGACAGAGGAGATCCCTAGTCCTATCAAACCACAGCATAACAAACATTAGTAAAAGACAATGAAAGATGAGGCGTATGGTGATGTGCAACGCACAGACAGAAAAGGGCAGTAACAGCACGGAGCTGGAACTGACCCTGTAAGAAGCTGAATGGCTGGGATAGACAACAGCCTGAGCAGAAGAAAGAGGGCCCGTAGAACAAAGGTCCTCTGTCTGCTCCTGCAACTGTCGCAGGTAAGTGGAGAAGGTAGCAATTCTCCAGTAGGCTGCCAGCATAACATCCGACAACATGACGAAGTTAGTATAAGCCCTGAGAGGAAGACAATGCACGCACATCGTGGCAGAAAAACGATTGGTAATACAATTGTCAGTAGCTAGATGAGTGGAAGCTACATGAATAGCAAGACAAATGCATTGAGAAATGGATTCAGGAGAGATCTGGCATGTGAGAAAACGCATATCCACCCAGGATAAATGCCCCCACCCCCGCCCCTCCCAAGCAGAGCAGGACACAAGAAAGTGTCCATCTTGGAGTAAACTGCAAAGTCCAAGGACTTTTCAAGGAAAAGGGCTGAACAAGCTTGGAGAGGCAAGGATGAGTGCCGAAACGATGCGGTACCACATATGAAAAAGGTCTCCAAAGCATGGACTTGAACCCATTGCTGGAGACCCCCAGAAACAAACATATACCAGAAACTCCGCAATCGATGTGATCGAAGGAGTTACAGAAGCAACAGAGTGATCGCACACCATCATCAGAAGAACCTAAACCAGTGGAGTGAGTGCCTCCTTGAAGAAGAAAAGCAACTCTACTTCTCGTCTCTAAAAACCACTACGGAGGAGACAGGACCCGACAAAAGACATGCGCGAAGGCACAATGAAGTCGGGTCGACCAGAAACCTCCTCGGGCGACTTTGGCAAAGAAAATCGCGACGTCGAGGGAGACATGCCGGAACCGCCGCTAACAGACAGCGGAGCAGATTGATCCACACCCACCGAGGCGACAGGGGTATGATCGAAAGGATTCAACAACTGCAGGTTCATATCTGGGCTAGAACCTGAGGCAGAATCGGAACTGGCAGGAAGGGGTACCATCGCAAAGGAGGGCCAGAGAGTCCACGGCGAAAGCCAGAGCATCTGGACACAGGGACACGAAAGTGTCCACCTGATGGTTCAAACTAGTCGCAAAGAAATCGATGTGGGGACGACCCCAGAGATCGCAAAGAGACTGGAACACCACCATGTGGAGCATCCATGATGCTCCACTCGGTGGAAAAGAACCTGCCCCGTCGGGACAGGGAGTCGGCTAGGACGTTCAGACGACCGAGAATGTGACAAACCACCACTCTGGCGTTGACATCCTGAGCGAGCAGTAGAAGATCCCGAACCAAATCGTACATGGGAACATAGTGCACACCGCCCTGGTTCCGAATGTAAACAACCACCGTAGAATTGTCAGACCACAGAAGGACCGGACAATTCGAAAAGTGGAGGATCCACTGTCGGAAACACAGAAGAAGAGCAAGAAGCTCCTTCCGGCTGACATGAAGAGCTGCAAGATCCTGGTCCCATGACCTGTGAAGGAAAGGACCTAGAGGATCCAACGTCACACCCCATCCAAGATCGCTGGCGATTACCATCAGAACAGGATCGGACGTGGGGAAGTCCAACGGAACTCCCTGCATAATCCACTGAACATCTGTCAGGGGAGAAGGTGACGAGGAAGAGACTCCGGTAACAGAAGCACTAGAACCACAGGATCGACATTCGGCCTCCAACGACTGAGCAAAAAGTGTTGGAGAGGTCAGACATGCAGTTGACATAGAGGAGTGAGATCCATCACCGAAACGCAGAGACCAAGCAGCCGGGGAAGACTCCGAGCTGATGAAGTCCATCCCAGATGACAAGACGGAGAAGGGACCAGGTCCGACTTCTCTCCGTTGACTCTGATCCCTAGTGACATGAGTAGGCTAAACAGTGTGACAACATCAGACTCCAGAAAAGCAACATTGGATGGCCTCTGGAGGATATCAACTAGACAAGCCAAAGAAGACACCTTGGACTGTGTGCAATGTAAGATGAACACATGCGACATCAGCTAGGTGAAGGCCCAAGGATCCAGGCCGAGGCCAAAGGAAATGGCCTTGAACTGGAAAACATCCTGGGGAATGGAGCGGCGAACTGATCTGAAAGCCTCCATGCTGAACTGAGGAGCAATGATAGACTGCGTCAGAATACCCAGATTGATAACCTATTTGAGTCGGCCGTCCTTCTTCGGCACCAAGAACATGCGGGAATAAAATCCCACTGAAAGAAAGTTCTTGATGACCTCGATTGTCTCCTTTGACAGGAGATCACCTATCGCCAAGGTCAAAAGTTCCCAATGTGTAACGTTGAAAGGGACTCATGTTGGAAGAGGCACTCTCTACTTGGTGGAGTGCCTCAACCTGGGACAAAATCGAGGTGACTACTTCCGATGCCTACCCCACCCTGAGTGAGTAAAAGTGGCGATAGGAGGATCAGCCCTTAGCTTCGCAGAGGAAGCAGAAGGGTACTTGTTAGGCTTTGGACGCCTCCTGCCTCCAACAGAAGGCCGATCAAGCTGACTAAGCAGCAGCAGATCAATGGAATAACAAAGGGAGCCATCTTGGACCGTCGCCACGGAACCATGGAATAATTGCGGACCCGGCAAAAGAGGCAGATCGAAGAGCAGCGCACTGCCCCTCAAGAAGGGATTGTCTTGTGTCCAGCACAGTGTACCTGTGAACTAATTCCAAGCTAGCCGCGTAACAGGCATGTGTGTGAGAAGATGCATGAGTGCCTTGAACAGCACACACAAAACAAAAACCTGTTTGTCGTCAAACTCATCTGGGAGCAGATAAGCAGCAAAGCAGAGACGACGTGATCAAAGAGAGAACGCATTCCAGCATCCCTCCCGATAAGCCCAACCTGGCCTCCAGAGTCTCCATATGGCTGAGGAGTTGGAGTCCCGATCCAAGACCGTCGCAGTCTGGCAGACTGACGGATTGGCGAAATCGTAGGAACGATAACGCACCAGAGGCAAAAAGTGTCAACCATGATGAAGAACGATGTCTTCATAGCCTTGAAACCCAGCTTAGAGTCCAAAGTGGTAAATGCTTTAACCACCTGTACTGACAGGCACGGTCGAAGGTGCCCAGAAGCATGTTGCTCCAAAGGCTGTAGGCATGCGACCAATGATCGCAGACGGGCTGACAATGTCGGCTGGTTTGACAGTTTGAGACCTGGAAGGAACCCAAACACAAAGTCAAGAGCTGCCCCCAAGTCAGAAGACTGTTGGCTCTCGACGTCAGGAATTTCAGACTCATCCCACGACTCGGAAGACATATAGCCCATCATAGGCAAACCAGCCGACGCCTCCCATGGTGTGGGCATACCAGGGGATCAGAAAGCGACCTGTTTCCAATCCCGGGAGGCGGCGCCAAAGGGGGTGCCCGGAAACCACTCGTAGCCTCACTGGAAGCAACGGAAAAGGCTCTTGGACGGAACCTATGTGAGCAAGGAGAGGGCCTCTCTAAGCTCACTGACAGTCGGAACGGAGCAAAATGGGAACGAACCGACAAAGTGGCTTCACTCCTGACCCATTAACCAGCGAAGGGTCACGATCCTCATATACACCCGAAAAGCGGGGCGACGGGCTGCAGCCGAAAACATCTGAAGGCAGATGTGTAGTGGGGTATCACATACCCCCAGGATCCACAGAGCGGAAACTCAGAAGAGTCGCCGTGGACCTCTGCGGGACAGAAGGTCCAGGCTGCACAAAAAGCATTGGTCACACAAAACTGGCCATGGGACCAGATTGTGTGGACGGACCCCACCATGAACATCCAAATCCAATGAGAAAAACTGAGGTACTGAGAGACCACAGCAGAGGGTTCGGACAGCAGCCCCTTCCAACTTCGCCAAGTTGAAGACAGGGAAGGCTGAGGCCAATAGCCACGTCTACACTACCAGACATCCCTGCAGACCCCTGCAGGGATAAAACTGCTGTGCTCAACGGCTGAGAGGACACAGCATGGGGGTTCGGTCGGCAGCCACTTCCGACTTAGCCGAGTTAAAGTCAGGGAAGGCTGAGGCCGATACCCCACATCTACACTACCAGACACTGCTGCAGACCCCTGCAGGGATAAAACTGCTGTGCTCAACGGCTGAGAGGACACAGCATGGGGGTTCGGTCGGCAGCCACTTCCGACTTTGCCGAGTTGAAGTCAGGGAAGGCTGAGGCCGATACCCCACGTCAACACCACCAGACACTTCTGCAGACCCCTGCAGGGATAAAACCGCTGTGCTCAATGGCTGAGAGGACACAGCAAGGGGTTCAGTCGGCAGCCACTTCCAACATCGCCGAGTTGAAGTCAGGGAAGGCTGAGGCCAATACCCCACAACCACACTACAGACATCACTGCAGACTCCTGCAGGGTTAAGCCGAGGCCGGCTAAAACAGTGACCGATGACGTTGTAGGCAGAACAGCAGTAGCAGCAGATACGACGGGAGCTGTTGGAACTGGCAGAAAAGGGGAGAGAACCACCTAGCTCGGCCTCCAAAGGAGGAGTCACAACCCTAGTGACAGCCTCAGATGGAGAGGACACATAGTCCCGGAATAGGCATCACTTCACCAGAAATCCAACAGCTCCCGCAATATTCACCACGGTAAAAAACTGCACATCCCCCATGGATGGGGAATAACTCTCACCAGACGTGGTCATATTGGGAGGCCCCGAAACGACAGCATTCCCCACCCCCTGTGGGTGTGGGAGGAGCTGAACATCCCCCACAGCGGGGGTATAACTCACACCAGATGTGGTCGTGTCGGGAGGCCCTGAAACAACAGCATCCCCCACTCTCCCCCAGGGTATGGGAGGAACAGCCACGAGAATGCATCAAAGTGAGGGTGCGGGAGGAGCTACACATCTCCCATGGAGGGGGTGTAACTCTCACCAGACGTGGTCGTGTCAGGAGGCCACGAAACTACAGTGTCCCCCTCACTTTCCCCTGCTGGTGCGGGAGCAACAGCCAGGAGAACACATCAAAGCAAGGGCAAAAGGAATTGCCCTAAAGGAACCGAACTAGAAATATAAATTTTATAGTAAATTTACTAATTACAGTGGAAGAATCTAACTTGGATAAAATACTCTATTTTAATCTTTCCCAAGAGATTTGGGAAAGAAAAGTGGTGTAAAAACACCACGAAAAAATAAGCCAAAACTGGGTCGAGCACCATCGGTGCACACCCAGTATGGGACGCTCTTCCATAGTACAAATCCACGACTTCTGTAAATCAATGCGCAGTGCGTCAATTCATCATTCTTTTGATTCCGACTACACAGGAGTTATGTGATCAGCGGGGAGGAAGGATTCTTACCCGAAAAGAAGACGGATGGGTCTCCATGTAAACAATTGCGGTAGGTATAATAAGAAAGGAAATTTACTATAAAATTTATATTTCTTATCAACCTACCTCAATTGTTTACTACAGGCTGAATAGACAAAAGGATGGAGGGAATCACATAACCAACCCACACATAACTCAATAGCACTGGAACCGTGGACAGAGGAAGAGATCCCTAGGCCTATCAAACCATAGCATCAGAAACATTAGTAAAAGACCATGAAAGATGAGGCATATGGTGAAGTGCGATGCACAGACAGAAAAGGCAGTAACAGCACAGAGCTGGAACTGACCCTGAAAAAAGCTGAATGGCTGGGATAGATAACAGCCTGAGCTGAAGAAAGAGGGCCCCAAGGACAAAGGTTCTCTGTCGGCTCCTGCAACTGTCACAGATAAAAGGAGAATGTAGCATTTCTCCAGTAGGCTGCCAGTATAACATCCGTCAACCGACAACATGACAGAGTTATTAAAAGAGGAAGACAATGCACACACCTCGTGGCAGAAAAAACAATTGGTAATACAATCACCAGTAGCTAGACGAGTGGAAGCTGCACGAATAGCAAGACAAATCCATCGAGAAATGGATGCAGGAGAGATCTGTCGTGTGAGAAAACGCATATTCATCCAGGATAAAGGCGCGAACGCCCCCCACCCTCAAGCAGAGCAGCGCCCAAGAAAGTGACCATCTTGGGGTAAACTGCAAAGTCCTAGGCCTTTTCAAGGAAAAGAGCTAAACAAGCTTGGAGAGGCAAGGATGAGAGTCAAAACAACGCGGTACCACATATGAAAAAGGCCTCCGAAGCATAGACTTGTACCCATTGCTGGAGACCCCCAGAAACAAACATATACCAGAAACTCCACAAGCGGTGTGATCGAAGGAGTGACAGAAGCAACAGAGTGATCGCACACCATCGAGAGGCAAAACCAGTGGAGTGAGTGCCTCCTTGAAGAAGAAAAGCAACTCCACTGTGTGTCTCGAAAAAACACTACGGAGGAGACAGGACCTGATAAAAGACGTGCGAAGGCACAATGAAGTCGGGTCAATGTGAAACCTCCTCGGGCGACTTTGGCAAAGAAAGTCACGAGGTAGAGGGAGACATGCCGGAACCACCGCTAACAGAGAGTGGAGCAGATTGATCCACACCCACCGAGGCGATGGGTGTGATCGAAAGGATTCGACGACTGCAGGTTCATATCTGGGTGAGAACCTGAGGCGGAATCGGAACTGGCAGGAAGGCGTAGCCGACAAGACCGTCCCAAAGGAGGGCCAGAGCGTCCACGGCGAAAGCCAGAGCATCTGGACACGGGGACACAAAAGTGTGCACCTGATGGTTGCAACGAGTCGCAAAGAGATCGATGGAACCCGCCATGTGGAGCATCCACTCAGTGGAAATGACCCTGCCCCGACGGGACAAGGAGTCGGCTAGGACGTTTAGACGACCGGGAATGTGACGAACAACCACCCCGGTGTGGACATCCTGAGTGAGCAGTAGAAGATCCCGAGCCAATTCGTACATTGGAACCGAGTGCGTGCTGCCCTGGTTCCGAATGTAAGCAACCACAGTCGAATTGTCGGACAACAGAAGGACCTGGCGATTCGACAGGTGAGGGATCCACTGCCTGAAACTCAGAAGAAGAGCAAGAAGCTCCTTCTGGTGGATGTGTAGAGCTGCCTGATCCTGGTCCCACATCCTGTGAAGGAAAGGCCTAGAGGATCCAATGTCGCACCCCATCCGAGATCGCTGGCATCTGCCGTCAGAACGCGATCAGATGTGGGTAAGTCCAATGGAACACCCTGCGTAAGCCACTGGACATCCGGCCAGGGGAGAAGGTGAGGATAAAAAAAAGATTCTGGAAACTGAAGCACCAGATCCAGAGAATCTACATTCGGCCTCCAACGAATGAGCAGAAGGTGTTGGGGAGGTCTGACACGTAACCGACCTAGAGGAATGAGATCCGTCACCAAACCGCAGAGACCGATTAGCCGGAGAATACTCTGTGTCGTCGCGGATGTGGACTAAGACAGAGTCAGAGCAAAAGCTGAGAGAATCACAGTCTTGGCCTGAGGAACCGCCACCAAATTGGGTGAGGAAAACCATCCCCAGATTACAAAACGACTGAGAAGGGACCAGGTCCAACTTCTCCTCGTTGGCTCTGAATCCTAGCGACGTGAGCAAGCTCAACAGAGTGGCAACATCCGACTCCAGTAAGGCAGCATTGGAATGCCTCTGGAGGATATCGTCCAGATATGCCGAAATAGTCACCCTGGACTGTGTGCGATGGAAAGCTATCACATGCGACATCAGTCTGATGAAGGCCCAAGGAGTCAGGTTGAGGCCGAAAGGCATGGCCTTCAACTGGTAAACTCGCCCCAGAAAAGCGAACCCGAGATACTTCTGTGATGCCCGATGAATCGGAATGTGAAAGTAAGCGTCTCGCAGGCTGATTGTGGAAGCAAAATCTCCCTGGTGAATTGAACGGAGGACCGACCTGAAAGTCTCCATGCTGAACTTGGGAGCAATGCTAAACTGGTTCAGGATACTCAGATAGATAACCGGTCAGAATCAGCCGTCCTTCTTCGGCACCAAGAACAGGCGGGAATAGAACCCCACTGTCTGAATGCTCTTGATGACCTCGATCGTCCCCTTTGTCAGGAGAACTCCGTGGACAAAAGTTCCTGACGTAAAACGTCTGAAGGAACTGTGGTTGGAAGAGGCACCCTGGACAGAGTGGGGTGCCTTCGGAAGGATATTCGCAGCCGGACCGAACAACATCTAACACCCAAGGATCGGATGTGATGGTGGCGCAACAGTCTGTGAACTCTGCTATCCTTCCTCCAACCTGGGACGAGTCTAGGTGAGGACCTTCATTTCGAGGCCCGCGAGAGGAGAAACCACCTCCTCTACTGAATGAAGAATCCTGAGACTTCCCTCTAGTCTGCCGACACTTACCCTTACCCCTTGAGTAAGAAGTAGAAGCGGTGGCAGAAGGATCAGCCTTTTGCTTCGCAGAGGAAGCAGAAGGGTACTTGTTAGGTTTGGAACGGCCCCTGCCTCACCTAGCAGGCTGATCAAGCTGACGAAACAGCAGCTGATCTTTGGAATGACGTAGGACGTCATCCCGGACCGTCGACACAGAACCATGGAAAAGTTGCGGACCTGCCAAAGAAGCAGATCGAAGAGTAGCGCGCTGCTCCTCAGGAAGGGATCGGCCTGTGTCCAGCACAGAGTCCCTTCAAACTAATACCAGATTAGCCGTGTTACAGGCATGCGTGTGAATAAGATGCATGAGCGCCTTGGACAGCACACGCAAAGGAGCCTGTACCTCGTCAAACTTATCTAGAGGCAGATAGGCAGCTAAAGCTGAGACGACGTGATCTGAGAGAGAAAGCATACCAAGCATCTCTCGCGATAAGCCCAACGTGGACTCCTGAGTTGTCATCGGAATGACGGCAGACTTGGGCTTGGAAAGCCCAAGGGAATTGGAATCCTCATCCAAAACCGTCAAAGTCTGGCAGACTGACAGATTGGCGGAATCGTAGGAACGATAACGCGCCGGAGGCAGAAAGGTGTCAACCCTGGTGAAGAACGGAGCCTTCATAGCCTTGGAACTCAGCTTAGAGTCCAAGGCTGAAAATGCTTCAACCACCTGTACCAACTGGCACGGTCGAAGACGCCCAGAAGCAGGTTGCTCCATAGGCTGTTGGCGTGCGACCAATGATCGCGGCCTGGCTGACACTGTCGGCTGGTTTGATGGTTTGAGATCCGGAAGGAACCTAAACACAAAATCAAGAGCTGCCCCCAAGTCCAAAGACTGCTGGCTCTCGACATCAAGCATGTCTGACTCTTCCCCTGAGTCGGAAGACACATAGCCCCTCGTGGGCAAACCAGTCGACGCCTCCCATGGTGTCGGAACACCAGGGGGATCAGAAAGCAGCCTGTTTCCAATCCCGGGAGGCGGCGTCATAGGGGGCACCTGGAAACCACTTGCTGCCTCGCTGGAAGCAACGGGAAGGCTCTTTGACAGAACCTGTGTGAGAAAGGAGAGGGCCTCCCTAAGCTCACTGCCCGTACTGGCCGGTTCGACAGGGTAACGAACCGGCAAAGTGGCTTCACCTCTGACCCTCTTAACCAGCGAAGGGTCATGATCCTCCAAAACACCTGATGCAGGACGACGGGTAGTAGCCGAAACGTCTGAAGGCAGACGTGCATAGGGGTACGATACACCCCGAGGATCAACATAGAGGGAACTCATGAGAGTCACCGCGGACCTCTGCAGGGCAGAAGGTCCAGGCTGCACAAAAGACGTTGGTCCCCCAAAACTGGTCATGTGGCCAGAATGAGTGGACGGAAATGCCACGGAGTTCATAGTGTCCCCACCCTCTAAGAACATCCAATGACACAATTGTGGTGCTCGACGGCGCAGAGACCACAGTAGAGGGTCCGGCCGGCAGCCACTTCCAACTTCGCCAAGTTGAAGTCAGGGAAGGTTGAGGCCGATACCCCCACGTCTACACTCCCAAACACCGCAGCAGACCACTGCAGGTATAAAACTACTGTGCTCAACAGCTGAGAGGACACAGAAGGGGGTTCAATCGGCAGCCACTTCCGACGTCGCCGAGTTGAAGTTGGGGAAGGCTGAGGCTGATACCCCACAACCACACTACAGACATCCCTGCAGGGATAAGCCGAGGCCGGCTAAAAACGGTGCCCAAAGACATTGTAGACGGAACAGCAGTAGCAGCAGATACGATGGGAGCTGTTGGAACTGGCGGAAAAGCAGAGAGAACCACCTAGCTTGGCCTCCAAAGGAGGAGACAACCTAGTGACAGCCTCAGATATCAGATTCGACTGGAGAGGGCGCATAGTCCCGGAACCAGGCATCTCTTCACCAGAAATCCAACAGCTCCCGCAGTATCCGCCACGGTAAAAAAAACTGCACATTCCCCACAGGAAGGGGAATAACTCTCACCAGACATGGTGTGGGAGGAGCTGCACATCCCCCACGAAGGGGGAGCAATTCTCGCCAGACGTGGTCGAGTCGGGCGGCCCTGAAACGACAGTGTTCCCCCCCCTGGGAGTGGGAGGAGCTGCACATCCCCCACGGAGGGGGTAAAACTCACACCAGACGTGGTCGAGTCGAGAGGCTCCCAAAACGACAGCATTTCACACCACCTGTGGGTGTGGAAGAAACGGCCATGAGAACGCACCAAGGCGAGGGCAAAAGGAATTGCCCTAAAGGAACCGAACTGGAAATAACAGAGGTGAGAGCAGTAGAAGAAAAAGGTGAACTCAACCAAAACAGAAAGTAGATGAAAACCCTCAACTACAAGAGAAGGTGGCAGAACAAAAAAACGGTGGGTACACGACAGAATCCAAATGGTTGACAGGGACCGAAAAAACAGAAATTCAGCCCTCAACAGAGTGAAGAAATCCTGTCCAGACAGTCCCTGATTGACACTTAACTCCAATAACAATAAACTTATCAACCGAAAAATTCATTGTCGAATCGCGTTGACACGATGTCGAAAACAAAACATTTGCGAAATCCAAAGATCCATAATTCCAGTCACAGGAAATCCATTATCGACGAGTTGAAATATCCCTGTTAGGGAGCAAAATGGCACTCATCCACCACGTGTGCAGATAATCAAAAGAATGATGAATTGACGCACTGCGCATTGGTTTACGGAAGTCGTGGATTTGTACTATGGAAGAGCGTCCCATACTGGTTGTGTGCCGATGGTGCTCGACCCAGTTTTGGCTTATTTTTTCGTGGTGTTTTTACACCACTTTTCTTTCCCAAATCTCTTGGGAAAGATTAAAATAGAGAGTATTTTATCCGAGTTAGGTTCTTCCACTGTAGTGCAAGCCTGTAGTAAACAATTGCAAGGTAGGTTGATAAGAAATAACAGAGGTGAGAGCAGTAGAAGAAAAAGGTGAACTCAACAGAAACATAAAAGTAGAAGAACACCCCCAACTACGAGAGAAGGTGGCAGAAAAAATAACCAGTGGGTATAAAACAGAACCCAGACGGCCGACAGCGACCTAAAAAACAGAAATTCAGCCCTCAACAGAGTGAAGAAATCCTGTCCATACAGTCCCTCATTGACACCGAACTCCAATAATGATAATAATAAAATTTATCAACCAAACAATTTTATTTCCGAACTGCGTTGACACGATGTCGAAGAAACAATCACAAAAACGAAATATATAAATAAAATTCAATGAGAATGTGATTGAAAATATTAAAGAGAATATATAAAACACAGTCCTGTTATTATACGATCATCAGATCCATAATTCCATTCACAGGAAGACCATTATTGACGAGTTGAATTATCACTGTTTCGTAATGCAAATGGCGGAGACACATCTTTCACGTGGCTCAGATAAAAAAAAGAATGATGAATTGATGACGCACTGCGCATTGGTTAACGGAAGTCGTGGATTTGTACTAAGGGAAGAGCATCCCATACTGGGTGTGCGCCGATGGTGCTCGGCCGAGTTTTGGCTTATTTTTTCGTGGCGTTTTTTACACCACTTTTCTTTCCCACATCTCTTGGGAAAGATTATAATAGAGAGTATTTTATCCGAGTTAGGGTCTTCCACTGTAGTGCAAGCCTGTAGTAAACAATTGTAAGGTAGGTTGATAAGAAATGGAAGAAAATCGATAGTTCCCATCAGAAGTTCACCCCAAACAAGCATACCAGGTTTCAAAGCGATCGTATCATAAATGCGACCTGTGCAGTGTGCCAAAGGAAATTGTGGACGTATGTACGTATGCCAACTGACGAGAAGTGACAGCAATAACTCAGCTTGTCTTCGTCAATTTGAGCTAAAATGTGTATCCCCCAGTTAAAGACACTAATATTACTTATTTTTTTTTACATGGCATAATCATTTTTGTAGAACTATATTACTTTTAAAATGTTCCCAGTGAACTGTCCACTTATTTTTATCTCTAGCTATTTGTTGGCATTGATGACTACACCCTGATCTTCAAATACTTTCACTCTTTGTAATGAGACACTTCATTTCTATAACAGTAATCCCTTAAGTCTTTATATATCAAGGCCCTCTTTGTCTTGAAAAGCCTCCAAAATGCAAAATAACCAACAATCAGGATGGCTGTTTCCTGACCAGGGTAACAAAGTTGAAATTTTATTAACTTGGGTAAAATATCAGACAAAACCATTAAATTTTTATTTTTTCAAGTTTATATTGGTTATAAAAAGAGAGCATGCAGCAGCGATAAGGAACATCCGGGAGGGCCTGAGAAACAATTTTTTAACTTTTTTTAGGCCTAAACATCTGATACATTTATGAGATATACTAATGGAAGTATATGGGAACAATATTTTATCATGACAGACTATTAATGTGGAAAAGGGGCAACAATCAGCTGTGGGCTTTCATGCTTCGATTTGAAGTCTAATCAATGTAAGTACTGCTCATTAATCGCTGTAAACTACCAACTTCTTCTGAAACACATTTAACAAAAAGAAAACCTAGTATTTTTTAGTGGATATAGAAAACCGTCTTATTTGTGACTGCTGCAAATGTTTAATTTTAGTTTGATGGAAGCTACTCCTGGATAAAAGTATCAATGACACTGTAGCTGAACTTGACTGTGTGTAGTGTTTGATAAAAAGGATAATGTTCAATGATTCTGAAATAAGACAAGAATTGTGATAATTGAGAATATGTTCATTTCTGTTCCCTGCATGCTATGTTTTCAATAAGAATAATTTGAGGTGTACTGTATTATTGAATTGGGGCCTAGGTTGATGTGGCCCTCACAGTTAAGGTTTGTGAACCAAAGTTACCAAGTTACAGTAAAATCAACTCCAAAATGAGTCATCCCACCAATATACAAAGTTACAATGATACCCCTTCATAAATATGACTCGTAGACTTTGATAAAGGAATCTGGGTCGGTTGCTAGTCCAGTGGTCATGGTTGACTGATCGTGACCAAAATTGGACAGTCTCATAAAGATATCATTCTGAGTTATTTCACCAAGTTACAATGAAACCCCTTCATAAAAACAACCTACAGACTGTGCTAAAGGAATCTAGGTCACTTGATAGTAGGGGATATATGCGGATTCTAGACCATTTTTCCAAAAAACTGTACATGTACACATACATGTACTGTACCGCCATAGGGATTCAGTGTTAAATCGTGTACAGAGTGTAAAAATGGTAAAAATGCCGTTTTTTCATTGTGGTCTAGAATCCACAATTGTTTTGAGGCTCACAGATCGCACTTTTAACCGTTCAAACATCCGTTAGCGAACGAGTACATTCGCCACGTCACTCGAAAGTGAAAAAATGTATGAAATTTGAAGAAAATTTAAATTTAAAAATTTTTGTTGACGTTTCCATCGCGGATTAGATCTTCGATCTATCGTTGGTGATCGCAAGCAAAAACGTTTTGCGGATTCTAGACCAGCATCAAATGAAAGTGTCAATGACACTGTAGCTCAACTTGACAAACTTGAACTTGGTAAGTTATAAATGAAATGGCAAAATTGAAGATCATTGGTACCAATGTCATTTTTTTTGCCAGTGGCAACATTTTTTGACAGAAAGCGAAGAAAATCGATAGCTCCCATCTAGAGGCCTCCCCAAACAAGCATGCCAGGTTTCAAAGCAATCCGATCATAAATGTGCCCTGTAGGGTGTACAAAAGGGAAATATTGTGGTCTGACTAGGCTTAAATTCTAAGAACGTTGGCCGTGGCAACATTTTTTGACAGAAATGGAAGAAAATCAATAGCTCCGATCTAGAGGTCACCGTAAATAAGCATACCAGGTTTCAAAGCAATCTATTCATAAATGTGCCCTGTAGGGTGAGCCAAAGGGAAATATTGTGGTCTGACTAAACTAAGTTCTAAGAATGTTGGCTGCGGCAGCATTTTTTAATGGAAATTGAAGAAAATTGATAGCTCCCATCTAGAGGTCACCCCAAACAAGCATGGAAGGTTTCAAAGCAATCCGATCATAAATGTGCCCTGTAGGGTGTGCCAAAGGGAAAAATTGAGTCTTCTGACTAAACTAAGTTCTAAGAACGTTGGCCACGGCAACATTTTTTGACAGAAATTGCAGAAAATTGATAGCTCCCATCTAGAGGTCTCCCCAAACAAGCATACCAGGTTTCAAAGCAATCTGATCATAAATTGGCCCTGTAGGGTGTGCCAAAGGAAAATATTGAGGTCTGACTAAACTAAGTTCTACGAATGTTGGCCGTGGCAACATTTTTTGTTGGAAATTGAAGAAAATCGATAGCTCCCATCTAGAGGTCACCCTAAATAAGCATACCAGGTTTCAAAGCAATCAAATCATAAATGTGCCCTGTAGGGTGTGCCAAAGGGAAATATTGTGGTTTGACTAAACTAAGTTCTAAGAACATTGGCCGCGGCAACATTTTTTGACGGAAATTGAAGAAAATCGATAGCTCCCATCTAGAGGTCACCCCAAACAAGCATGCCAGGTTTCACAGCAATCCGATCATAAATGTACCCTGTAGGGTGTGCCAAAGGGAAATATTGAGTCTTCTGACTAAACTAAGTTCTAAGAACGTTGGCTGCGGCAACATTTTTTGACAGAAATTAAAGAAAATCGATAGCACCCATCTAGAGGTCTCCCCAAACAAGCATACCAGGTTTCAAAGCAATCTGATCATAAATGTGCCCTGTAGGGTGTGCCAAAGGGAAATATTGAGGTCTGACTAAACTAAGTTCTACGAACGTTGGCCGTGGCAACATTTTTTGCCGGAAATTGAAGAAAATCGATAGCTCCCATCTAGAGGTCACCCTAAATAAGCGTACCAGGTTTCAAAGCAATCAAATCATAAATGTGCCCTGTAGGGTGTGCCAAAGGGAAATATTGTGGTTTGACTAAACTAAGTTCTAAGAACGTTGGCCGCGGCAACATTTCTTGACGGAAATTGAAGAAAATCGATAGCTCCCATCTAGAGGTCACCCCAAACAAGCATGCCCAGTTTCAAAGTAATCTGATCATAAATGCGACCTGTGAGGTGTGCCAAAGGAAATTGTGGACGTACGTACTAACGTACTAACATACTAACGTACGTACATACGTACGTACATACGTACGTACGCCGACGGACGAGAAGTGATGGCAATAGCTCAGCTTGACTTTGTCAAGTTGAGCTAAAAAGTGGTTTGCGGATTCTAGACCACCTACGTTCACCAACGGCTGTTTGAATGCTCGAGGGTGCGATCCGATCGGGAAACAGATTTGCGGATTCTAGACCAGGAAAAATCGACATCAAAACCTTTTCTCGACATTTGCCAACGGTGAAAAGTGAGTGTAAAGTTTAGTTACTCATCGAGGATTTTTTAATTTTTTTTTTAAAACCGATATCGGCCTCCGGTACATCGAAACATGCGTTTTGCGGCTTCTGGATTCACCTCGCGAGTTTTGTAAGGTGAATCATGATAGAATCGGTTTTGAGGAGTTTTTCAATTTTGTACTCAGTGTAAATAAAATAGCTTTTTTCATTCAATAGAGTCGACTATAAATTGAGTCCTACTTTAGATGGGTTTTAAGCGAGAAATTTGCGTTTAACTAACATTATGAATCTTTGCAAAAATCCTTTCATTTTTTGTTCTTGTATAAATGAAAGGTTTTCTTTCAATGGATGACATTGAAAACTCGAGTTTTGGAAAATTGGATCCGATGGAAATCGTTCGTTCACATTTTGTCATAGCTAGTTTTGTGAGATAAATCTTAATAAAACAGTTTGCAGAATTGTTTCATTCAAATAAAAATTCCACTATAAAGCGTTTTCACTTAGATGAATTTTAAGAGATAAAATTGTATTATAAATTGAAACTCATGTTTTGTTCCGGTGTGAATGAAAGGTTCTCCTTCAATGGATGACATTGAAAACTCGAGTTTTGGAAAATTAGAACCGATGGAAATCGTCCGTTCACGTTTTGTCATAGCTAGTTTTGTGAGATAAATCTTAAAAAACAGTTTGTAGAATTATTTCATTCAAATAAAAATTCCACTATAAAGCGTTTTCACTTAGATGAATTTTAAGAGATAAAATTGTATTATAAATTGACACTCATGTTTTGTTCCGGTGTGAATGAAAGGTATTTCGTTTTTAATAATGGACAATAAATCGCGTTTTCCGCTCAGTCGGGTTTTAAGAGGTAATTGAATTTTAATCGACTTGATAATGTTTCGGAGATATGAATGAACCCTTTTAACGAATATAAATATAGAACTTTAGTGAGCACGCTCACATACCCCTCGCGCCCCGATATTTCAAGCTCTAATCATTTTTTAAAAATAAACGTAGATTCTAGGAATACTGCAGAAAACAGTGTTCTGTAGTTTCAATGGTATTGAAAGAATTCAAGCAGAGAAAAAGCCCGGAAAACTGTAATTTTGATGAACTTTTCAAAGTCTATGGGGCCGTAATTTTGGTAAAAATCAGTGGAGCAGAACAAAACCCAAACTTGTTCTGTAGGCCACCATGTTAGACTAACATATCAAAAATCAGCTCAATATCTGGAAGCGTGCAGGAAAAAAGTCCGGAAAACTGTAATTTTGATGAACTTTTCAAAGTTCAAGGGCCGTAATTTCGGTAAAAATCAGTGGAGCGGAACAAAATGCAAACTTGATCTGTAGGCCACCATGTCAGACTAACATACCAAACATCAGCTCAATATCTGGAAGCGTGTAGAAAAAAAGTCTGGAAAACTGTAATTTTAATGCATTTTTCAGCGTCCAAGGGTCGTAATTTCGGTAAAAATCAGTGGAGCGGAACAAAATGCAAACTGGTTCTGTAGGCCACCATGTTAGACTAACATACCAAAAATCATCTCAATATCTGGAAGCATGTAGGAAAAAAGTCTGCAAAACTGTAATTTTGATGAACTTTTCAAAGTTCAAGGGCCGTAATTTCGGTAAAAATCAGTGGAGCAGAACAAAATGCAAACTTGATCTGTAGGCCACCATATTAGACTAACATACCCCAAAACAGCTCAATATCTGGAAGCGTGTAGAATTAAGTCGCGAAAACTGTAATTTTGATGAACTTTTCAAAGTTCAAGGGCCGTAATTTCGGTAAAAATCAGTGGAGCGGAACAAAATGCAAACTTGATCTGTAGGCCACCATGTTAGACTAACATACCAAAAATCAGCTCAATATCTGGAAGCGTGTAGAAAAAAAGTCCGGAAAACTGTAATTTTGATGAATTTTTCAGAGTCCAAGGGCCGTAATTTCGGTAAAAATCAGTGGAGTGGAAAAAAATGCAAACTTGATCTGTAGGCCACCATGTTAGACTCACATACCAAAAATCAGCTCAATATCTGGAAGCGTGTAGAAAAAAAGTCTGGAAAACTGTAATTTTGATGAATTTTTCAGTGTCCAAGGGCCGTAATTTTTGTAAAAATCAGTGGAGCAGAAAAAAATGCAAACTTGATCTGTAGGCCACCATGTTAGACTCACATACCAAAAATCAGCTCAATATCTGGAAGCGTGTAGAAAAAAAGTCAGGAAAACAAGTAGGACTGACGGACAGACCAGTCAAAAACATTATACCCCAGCAACTTCGTTGCGTGGGGTATAATTATTCTCAAAGGCGTTAAATCAGAAACCGGTTTCTTATGCGCTAAACTTTCAAACTTTTTCAAAGTCCTTCTGTTCGTCATGAAGTGAATAATCGGTGATGTGATCTTTAACACGTTCGAAGGCAAAACGCATTTAGAGAGGTTTATTTTATAAATGTTTTTCCTTAACTGGCTTTAGTTATTATATATTAAAGACAGAAGATTTTAATTTACTTAAAACATAAAACATAAAAATAATTATACATTTAATTTTGAGAATAATAAATAACTCACGTTAGCATACTCTAAAGGAAATATTAATAATTTTAAAAACGAAAAAATGTTTTTACACATCACAGATTCCAAGCGTAGAGATCAACTTCTCAATGAATATGAACATGCTAAGAAGAGTATTCAATCAGCTGACAGAAGCAGACGATTGGGAGAAATGGAATTAAAACGCGAAACCACAAAATTATTTAAACCCGTGATGGAGGTTCAGGAACGAAGTAAAAAGGAGATCGTTGACGAATTGAGGCCCTTAAAAGAAAGTTCTTTGAGAATGGGTTCGTTGCCCGGCAGTTTTAAGAAGGGGTTATCCTTTCAAAGATCATCGCCGGATTACGTTCCCATGAGGATCAAAACCAACGTGAGTGAAAGCGACGATGCGGCTTCGACTATCACCACTGATAGCATCGCGTCGTCCGAGGATGGTGGTAAGAGAGATCTGTTGTATGGAATTTATAAGGATTCTGACAGTAGAACTTTTATAGGCGACACCGAAGTGCAAGAGGATGATGATAATTTAATCGTCGGTTCGAATAGGTACGAATTAACTCCTGGACTGCGCAAATTGCTCCTTTCGACAAGCCTGGAGATTACACGGATCGGGATTTCGACAATTACAGCGATATTCTGGTTCAGACCCATGCCATGAAGAGAAATAACGATGTTAGAGAAACGAGACCCAAAGCCAATAGAGGTTACAAGTGGACAAAGGTGGTGAAACCCATATGGGATATGAATAAGAAGTTCGTTGAGTCGGTGACTGGCAAAGGGGTGAAAACCACATTTCTTCCGAGCGATTCTAACGTTCTGTCTCAGAGATTGAGATTGTTGATGGCAAGTAGATGCGCTGGTAACACTGGATTAGATAATGAGATAGTGAGCATATGCGACGAATTGTTAAGGCAAAAGGTTTTGAATAAACATGATTATAAAAGGCTGATGAATGAATTGAAGGATTGATATATATAATAAGTAGAGAACAAACAAACAAACAAAAAAATATATAAAATAAAACAGTGAATTTTACACTACAAAATAATAAAAAGTAATTTAAACAACAAACGATTTACCAGTGAAAAAACAAAATATAGATTATAAAATAAAAATATGTTGGTGATAAAGAACAGGGAATACGTCAGAACTTACGTTCAAGGCGGTTCTGGCATCATCGATTCTATAATGCGAGCGTTCACGGGCGATGCAGGTAGAAAACTCGCATCGACCGCATTTGAGGTCAGTAAGAAGACGACTTTGGATGCTGGTAAGAAAGCCGCTTCCGAAGCTAGTGGTAGGATAGCTTCTGTGGCTGGCAAGAGGGCAGTCGGCGGGTTGATCGACAAGTTGATCAGTCCGCCGGCCAAGCGAGCTACGTTAAAGCGATCGCCGAAAAGTTGGAAAGATTTTAAGGATGCTGTGGTACCCATACAAGATTTAGCCAAAATGACGAGTGGATCTGGATTGAAGAAAACTTGCGACGGTGTAATATAAATAAATAATAATATTTATAAAAACTGAGTTTGAAAAAATATAAAAATTGTGTTTGAAAAAATCTAAAATAACAAAAAAATAAACAAAGATGAACATTAAAGGTATGTCTTGGAACGACGCCGCGACCAAGAGGTCGAAAAACGAGTTCTTTCCCAAAAGCATAAGAGGCTTGATAGTAGGAAAATCAAATTTGTGGAAAGACCAATCTGTTGATGAATCTGTTGTCGCAACCCAACTGGTTGGATTGACAGATTATTCGTGTTTGGCAAGAGCTTGTTTCAAACCGAATACAGATTGCTTCGAGAGTGCATGGATCGTAGATTGCCCAAGGACGTCATAGCCAGAATCTTTGACATAGGGAGGAATTTGACAAAAGTGAAGCTTCTCTTTCAACCATTTTGGACGGTGCAGCAATGGAATTGATGAAGAGAAATGCGTCTTCGAACGTCGAGTGTCGATTTTATGAGAACGCTAGCGAAGTTCGGGATCCTAGAGAATTGAAATCGGAAGATAAGAATCTCATGATTTTCGACAATCTGCTTTTGGAGAGACAGAACCAATGCGAATCGTATTACGTTAGGGGTCGTCACAGCAACATGGACTGTGTCTACCTGTCGCAGAATTATTTTCGATTGCCCAGACAGACGATAAGGGAGAACGCTAATTTACTGTGTCTCTTTCGCCAGGATCTCAAGAATCTCAATCACATCTATGGTGATCACGTCGCAAACGACATGAGCGTGGCGGAATTCAGGAGATTCTGCAAGAGGGTTTGGGATGGGGGACTTTACAATTTCGTCATGATCGATTTGACTAGCGAATTTAATCGCGGAAAATATCGGTGCGGATTCGACAAGTTTTATGTTTCTGATGATAATAAAATAGAGAGCATAAAAATTAAAATATAATGTTCGAACAAGGAGAATTGTTAGAACGGATAGCCGAGAATACGGCTGCAAAACAATCCATTCAAATCGTGGTGAGTGACGATTCGACTTGATTCGCGACGAAATTCGAACCTTCCATCGAATTGAATAGAGAGAAAAGATACGAGATGGCGTTGGTGAATCTGGAGACTTATTATTCCTTTCCCAACGTCACCAAAAAGAATAACTCGTTCAAGTATTCCGACGGAGTGGATTGGTTGGAGATTCGAATTCCCAAAGGAAGTTACGACATAGACGATTTGAACAATTACATTCAGACGCGAATGAAGACGGATGGAAAGGGAGGCAACAAGATCAGACTCGCTCCCAACCCTAACACCCTACAGACGATGTTGGATTTGGAAGAAAATTTTCGAGTGGATTTCAACACGGACGATTCTATAGGCAAGATGCTGGGATTCGATCGAAAGATGTATCGAGGCCACGGGGCATCTGAAAATACGGTCGACATTCTCGCAGTCAATAGCATTCTGGTGAATGTGGACGTGATTGCTGGAAGCTACGTGAAGGGTAGCGCTCAACCGACGATCTATTCCTTCTTTCCAAACGTGTCACCAGGTTGTAAGATCGTGGAACGACCTCAAAATTTAGTTTATCTACCTGTGATTTTAGACACGTATAGTCTCAAAACCATGTTGACGGATCAAAATGGTGAACTGTTAGATCTTCGTGGAGAGAGGGTGACGATACGATTTCACATAAGAGAAATAGAAAAAAAAAAATATTGTGTATATATAAATAAGAAATAAAATAAACGCAATATTAATTTACAAAAATTATTTAATATATATAATTATCATTAAAACAAAAAAAACAATTAAACAAAATTTATTTTAAAAAAAGAATTATGACACAATACGTGGTTAAACACGTGAACATATCCGCAGGACAGAGGAAGAAACTTAAGAGAGCGTTAACAACTCGAGGTGAGGCGGCGAGATTCAAATTCACTGACGAAGATCTGGAGAGTGGCGGTCAGGATTCGATCGCCTGGAACAGAAATCAAATCAAAAGGATGGAGAAAGCGATTCGTGATGGAAGAGGGTTGACGGTGAGATTGAGTCCCGCTCAATTGAAATACAATTTGAGAATGAAAGGCGGTTTCCTACCGCTATTGGCAGGAATCGCCGCAAAATCATTAGCCTTTGCCGCAAAAGCATTACCCTTTCTCAGAAAGACTTTCGCGTGGGAGATCTCTCGGGACGCGCGAGTTCGGCAGTTGAGAAATTAATGGGTGGCAGCGGACTGTTTTTGAAGAAGAGAGGAGCCGTGTGTCGCGACCACGTAGACTACAGCGGTGAAGGATTGTATCTAGAACCCGTTAGAGGTGGCAACTCTTTGAGTGGAAACAGTCTCTATCTGAAGAGTGGACGGAACGTTGAGCGACTCGGTAAGGGTTTGTTGTTTGGTGAGAATTCGCCGTTTAAGAATATACCGATTTTGAGTATGTTATTATAATGTAAAAAAATATATAATTATATAAAATATAAAAATATAAATCATAGAAAGTATAAAATAATATAACATGGATAAAAAGGTGGAAAAACAATTAGACGATAATGATGAATATCGCGAGATAGAGTGCAAAAAAGATGTGAAAAAACGATTAGACGCTAATGATGAATATTGCGGGATAGTGTGGGAAAAAGATGTGGAAAAACAATTAGACGCTAATGATGGATATCTTAGGAAAGAACTGAAAAAAGAGTGGGATAGATGGTTGAAATTTAAAAGAATGAGATGTTTTCCACCGCCACCACTACCATCTGAAGAGAATGGTAATGATGTGAGTGTTACCAAGAGATGCACCACATTCGTTCATAATTATGATTCGGATAAACAAATGTATTCTCATAAAAATGTAATATATCACAAAAAAAAAGAAAAGAAGAATCGACGCCGAAATTGAGAAAAAAGGAAATGTTATTATAATATATATGGGCGACAGTGAAGAAGAAGAAGAAGAAGGAAAACAAAAAAAAAAAAAAAAGTAATGAGATCAAGAGATGATCAACCTCTCTAGATCTCATTACTTTTTTTTCCTTCTTCTTCGCTAAAAATCAGTCTCTCTATTGTTTATATTTCCAAGTCCGTTATTAGCATGTTGACGGTTGTTTCTTCTCCTTTTTCGAAAATGTGTTGAATGTTTATCTCTACTTTTTTTATTTTTTTTACATCGGTCAACGCGCTCTCACCACCCGATTTGTTCACAAGTTCGATAGAGATTTTTGGATATATGTAACTTCCGTAGGGCAACGACAAATCGTCCCTGTCAAATTCTCTATCTTTGGCGATGACGATTTTCTGTAGATCACTTTGGTACTCATAAAACAAATGGAGCGTGGCTTCGTCCAATTTCAAAGGCATGCTATATTTGTCGTGTTTATGCTCTAAGCCCTTCGTCTCGGCCTCGTTCAATTCGATGGCATCGTGTCATTGTAATCTATAGATTTTATAACCGAATTTCTTACATGTTTCGACTTGTTTCAATTTCAATTCGCATCTTTTAGGTGTAGTTGTCATGATCGATTATTTGGGGTTTTTTTGTTTTATGAATTATTGCAAATAATATATATTTTTAAATTTTGTATTTAAATGATAATTTGTTAAAAAAGTTTGTTTTTTTTTACTCTCTATATATATAAAAAAAATTTTTTTAATTTTCTTTAATGTGAAAAAAATTTTTTTGTAAAAGTTTTTTTCTTTTTATATATAAATAAAAAGTTTAAATTTAACGTCCTTTTTTTTCTCGTATTAATTCAATTTTTTTTCATGTAAAGGAACATAAAAAAAAAATTTATTAATTTCATCAAAAAAATTTTCTTTCGAAGGAATTAAAACATATATATATATAAAAACAATTTTAAAACTTTTTAACAAATTATTATTTAAATACAAAATTCAAAAAAAAAAAATTCTTACAAATGAAGCAAACAAATAAAAAAATGGAAAATTTAAATGAGAAAACCGTACCTCAGTTAAACGAGATGTGTAGAGAATTAAACATTCCACATTTCAGAAATCATAGAACCAAATCAAAAAAACTGAAGTCATACAGGAATATCGTTTGCGAAACGATGGAAAGAAAAAAATCAAAAGGTCGGAAGTGAATAAACTTAAACAGACTCGAATTGAGAAAAAAAATAAGCCGATGACAGTAACGCCTGACGATAGAAAACGAAACGTGGAGTGTGATGAAATTAGAAAGATCATGCGCGAGGAGATACGTAGTTTGCTCGATGAAAAGGCAAACGAAATGTTGATAGTAACGACGTCAAAAAATGCTTCAGCTGTGAAAAATGAGAAGAAGAAAAAGATAGTAAAAGGAATCGAAATGACGATGTCGAAAAAAAAAAAAATGTTTCGGTTGTGAAAAATAAGAAGACGACTAAAAGAAAAGCCGTTGAAGAACTTCAAGTTTCAAAAGAAGAAAAAAAACTAAAACGAGAACGAGTGAAGCAGTTCAGAATCTAGACAAACGAGATATATCGAACGAAATTCGACGAGCAATCGATGAAGGGAAAGGAGAATATGTAGCTCGACTCGTCACGGAAGCATTCCAATCGAATCCCATAGAACAAGAGAGTGCAATCAAAGGCATTTTTAAAACTTTCGACGTGGTTCCCTCGTTCAAGAAAGTCGATCCGAAATTGTTCATGGAACGGGTGAAGAAAAAAGTATTGGATTTGTTTCGCGAACACATGAACATGGGACAAAAAATTAAGATGATACTCCATTGCGTGATGAATAAAATCGACGTGAATTCCAGCGAGAGCATCGTGAAAAATGCATATTTCAGATCTAACGTCAAACCCGTATTTCGAGGTTCAGATTTATCAGACGTTTTTGAAACGATGAAAGACAAGATGTTGACGTCTCTCGCGAATTATCAACATGAAGGTAGTAATTGGACGTTCGATGAGGTGTTGAAACTCGAAATTCATATAACTAAAAACGATTCGTTGAAAGGGTCTTCCTACGTGGAATTACTGTATTTCTTAGCTAAAAAAAAAAGCTGTGGTCAACGTGAGAAATAAAGATGATCAGTGTTTTAAATGGGCAGTCACCTCCACTTTATACCCCGTCAAAATGCACTCGGATAGAGTTTCTCGTTACGAGGAGACTTCTAAAAATCTTGATTGGACCGGAGTGACTTTTCCAATGCAGTCAAAACACATCAAACGTTTCGAGGCTCAAAACCCTACCGTAGCGGTGAACGTCTTGGGATACGACAATGAAAAACGAACGATCTATCCTCTCGACAGGCTTTGTATCTCGAAAGAGAAAAGACGATTATTTTATTATTGATTTCGAATAGTGACAATTGTCATTATTGTTGGGTTAAACATCCGAGCCGATTACTATCGAGACAAAATAATAAACATAAAGGAAAGATATGTCTATGTTGCAACTGCATGAACGCGTTTTGCAGCGAAAAATCGTTAGCAAAACATCAGGAATATTGCAACGAAAATCAAGGTGTCGCCGTTGAAATGCCCAAACCCAACACCATCATGAACTTTGAAAATCGCAATAGAAGGTTAAAAGTACCATTCGTCGTGTACGCCGATTTCAAATGCTTCACCCTGAAAATGAGTTCCTGCCAACTCGACGCTCTTCGAAGTAAAGTCGAAAGATATCAAAAACACACGCCTTCGGGTTATTGCATTTACGTGAAATGCGCTTTCGACTCGCAACACGACATGGGTCCCTTCACCTACACGAAACAGTGTGAAGACGACAACGTGGCTCAAAGGTTCGTGGAAGAGTTAGAATCGAAAATTCAAATGTTATACAATAAATTCAAAACTCAGGCGAAGTAGAAGCATACATTTCATCGACAGTTTTAAATTCATGTCGACCGCTCTGGAAAAATTAGTCAATAACATGAGCAAGGATAAATTTAAAATCACGAGCGAACATTTCGGAGGACGAGTCGACGTCATGTTGAGAAAAGGAGTCTATCCTTACGATTACATGAATGATCTAAAGAGATTCGACGACACCGCACAACCTTCGAAAGAAGATTTTTATTCGAAATTATATGAATCCGACATTTCCGACGACAATTACGAACACGCCAAAAACGTGTGGAAATCATTCGATATGAAAACCATGAGAGATTATCACGATCTCTATCTGAAGACCGACGTTCTGCTCTTGGCAGACGTGTTCGAAAATTTTCGAGACGTCTGTCATCGAAATTACGATCTCGATCCAGCTTGGTATTTCACCGCACCCGGTCTGGCGTGGGACGCTCTGTTGAAGACCACCGAAGTCCAATTGGAATGATTATCCGACATGGACATGTTGCTCATGTTCGAAAGAGCTGCGAGAGGTGGCGTCTCGATGATCTCCCGATATTCTGAAGCTAACAATCCTTACATGAAAGAAGGTTTCGATTCGAAACAATCGAATAAATACATACAGTATTGGGGCGCTAATAATCTGTACGGTTGGGCTATGAGTCATTCTTTACCAATTGGAAATTTCGAATGGGTGACGGAACTGGAACAGATGCAAATATGGAGAGTCTATCCTTGCATTTTAGAAGTCGATTTGAACTATCCGGAAGAATTACACGATCTACACAACGATTATCCGCTGGCTCCTGAACGAATGGAACCGATCGAAGGAGACGAGGAAAAACTCATTCCCAATTTATTTAACAAACGTAAGTACGTCGTCTACAGCGAGAATTTGAAACAATACGTCAATTACGGGATGAAATTAGTCGGCATACATCGCATCATTCGATTCGACGAAGAGCCTTGGATGAAAAAATACATCGATCTCAACACGAATCTCAGAATTCGAGCCGAGAACGATTTCGAAAAAGATTTCTTCAAACTCATGAACAACTGCGTGTACGGTAAATCGATGGAAAACATCAGGAAGAGAACCGATGTTCGACTCGTCACGTCTGAGAAAAAAGCTAAAAAATTAGTGGCGAAACCCAATTACAAACACCGAACCATATTCGACGAAAATCTACTTGAAGTTCGACAAACCCTATTATCTCGGACCGATCATCTTAGATATCAGCAAGCGATTGATGTACGAGTTTCACTATGATTACGTCAAACGAAAATTTGGTGATAAAGCCAAACTACTGTTCACCGACACAGACAGTTTAGTTTACGAGATAGAGACGAAAGATGTCTACCGAGATATATCTCCGGATGTGGCCGCGTTGTTCGACACGAGCAATTATCCCATCGATCACCCGTCCAACATTCAATCGAACGACAACAAGAAGGTGTTAGGTAAATTTAAGGATGAGAGTGGCGGTAAACAAATCGTCAAATTCGTAGGTTTGAGACCCAAACTGTATGCTTATCGTCTAGAAGGTGAAGAGATCAAGAAGTGCAAAGGGGTTAAAACGTGTGTGGTGAAGAAAAACATCTCCTTCCAAGAGTATAAAGATTGTCTGTTAGGAAGTGGTCCAGTGTATAAGACTATGAAATTGATTCAAAGTGAAAATCACGACTTGTTTACCGAAATAGTCAACAAGATTTCGCTGACGGCCGACGATGATAAGAGATTCGTGTTAGACGATAAAATAAGCACTTTGGCACTCTGACATTGGACTTTGGATATAATTATGGATGACAGGATTCTGGATATGATTAAGGATGATCAAATTCCAGAAAATCAAGAGGAATTAGACGGATTCAAGATTATGGAAGTCAATAGAGATATCGAGAGAGTTAGTTTAAAAAGAAAAAGAAAAAATATAAAAAATTAACGTCATTTTAGTGAATTATAATAAATAAATACATTTTTTAAAAAATATACACATTTATGAATAAGAAAATAGAGATATCTGTAGAAGGTGTAGTCTTACCTAACGAACCCCTATCCAACATCGATATGTCAAATGCGGCAAAGGATTTGAAAATCAAAGATTTTCTAGGCGTGTTTTCCAGAGATGCCTTGCCGAAGAGAAGACCTCGACAATCGGAATGCAGAATTTTAAATCTAGACGATTTATCAGGTGAAGGCACTCACTGGGTGGCGTGGTTCAAGAACGGGAAGAAGAAGAATTATTATTTCCACAGCTACGGAATCTCGCCCCCGAAAGAAATAAATTACTATTTCAACAAATCGATGGTTCGTTACAAAACGGAACGAGTGCAATTGCCAGATCAAGTGTTTTGCGGTCACCTGTGTCTCTACGTTCTCAAGAGATGGTCTGAAGGAGGTCAGTTTCAAGACATTCTCAATGATTTACATTAGAGAGAGATTTTTTTTTTATAGTACATATAAAGGTAAAAAAATTATTTAAAAAATTCAATCGAATAAAAACGAAAAAAATAAAAAAATAAGTGAAATAATTCATTTTTTTAATACACTGCGTTTGAAATATATTTTTAAAACAAAAACCTCAAAACAACATGCCAGTCGATAAATTTGGTAGAAGTGACGACGAAAGTTGACCCAAAAAGAAGAGGAAGACGCTGGAAGTCGGCGATGGTTACGACGTTGCCAACTTGGACGAACGTTATGTTCGGAGATACGAACCTCGAGAGGAACCTTTGAACATGAATAAGAAGCTCTACAATCTTCCCGAGCCAATAGATCTCGCAGATGCTGTGACTAAAAAATACGTCAACAGGGGGAACGCGGATTTCGAACGAATCATGCTAGATAATTACGTGGATAAAGCCATGACCAACGATCTCTATCTGAAATCCAAACATTTGGTGAGCGTCGTGAATCCCATAGATTCCACCGATGCTGCTACCAAGAAATACGCGGACGGCTCTCACGTGCGATTCAGCGAACATCTGAGAAGTAGATACGTTCAGAAAACGATGCACTCGAAATTGAACGCCAATTCTAACAAGATAATGAACGTGGCCACTCCCACGAATCCCATGGACGTGGCGATCAAACACTACGTAGATCTGGAACAGAGAAAGTCTGACAGACGAGAAATGAAATCGGATCTGAATGCAGGATTCAACAAGATATTGAATCTGTCGAAGGTCGACGTCGCGGATGCCGACTCCACCCCGGTCAACAAGGGCTACGTGGATTCCGCCGTGATACGATCTCAAGAATATGTAGAATCGCAAGTGGACGATCTCTACCTGAACAAACAATCTGGCGGAACCATGGAGGGTGTTATCAACATGAACGGTAAGAATTTATTCGTTCTCGATCACGGTCCTGAATTCGATTCCAGCACGGTCAGCAGGAAGGACGTGGACGACAACTCGGTCTGGAGAAAGGGCGACATCATGGAAGGTAAACTAGACATGGGTGGACACGTGTTCACGAATCTACCGGATCCCGGGAACATGACAGGCGGCTGCACCCTGATTTCGGTGGTGGAAAAAGTCAAATATGCTAGACAATTGATCACCGTGTGGGCCGAGGAGAGCGGCACGTTAGAGGAGGGAAAAGCTGAGTGGTCTTTCGGAAATGGAGGTAGCGGATTGCAACATGGTCAGGTGGGATATCCCATGCCATTGGGAGGTGAAATCATACAAATGGGTCTGGCTTCCACGGATTTCAATAACAGAGCGGTGAACGGAGTAGAGAGCGATAAGAGATACAGCGTTGAAAAGACTGAGAATCAACACGCGAATGTTAGCACGTTCAGCACTCCTCTCAAAGTGAATGCCGGAGACAGGATTAATTTCATTACGAAAACCAAAAATCCTGAAGCCGCCACTTCCGTGGTGAGCCTACTGATTGAACTAGATCTTTTGAACAAACAGTGAACGCGTGGAAATAATTAATTAAAAAATAATGAGTGATTATTAAAAAAAAAAAAAAAAAAGTAATGAGATTCAGAAAGATGTTCAATCTCTCTAGATCTCATTACTTTTTATTTTTTTTTGTTTTTTTTTTGTTTTTAATAATTACTCATTACTTTTTTTTTTTTTTCACACACGTCTCTCATCGAACGATCGACATCTTATTTCCATCCGATTCGAATTGTAATTCTCTATCCGACAGGACCAGGGCGAAGGCTTCGGTTTTTCTCGGCACGTTCCTATCGAATTGTATCCTGATGCTACTCTTGAGTCGTTCACTCTGTTTACTAATGTCGAATACGAACATGGGATACATCGACTTGTATTCGCCTGGAGATATATTAGGGTTGCTCATCAATTCGACTAGACCGTGATACTTCTTTCTAAAATCTGCGGCATTGCCGTACAGTCTGCAGAAATCGTTCTTGTCGAACGATGCATTGTAATTGATTGCTGGATATCTCGTGGCATTCAGAAACACTTGCATGTTTCTCAAATTGCAGTGATTGAATAGCGATGCATTCTTTTCAGGAGACACGTCCCTATCGGTCTGAAATGCAACCACGATGAAATGCGGTCACTCTGAAGCGGATTTCACGGTCAATCTCCAATCGAAGTGATTCGTGGAGAGTGGAATGCTAGCCGTGTCGCACTGTCTCATTCTAAATCCCACGGGTAATTTACTCTTGGATTCTATGATCTTGTAGAGACGTGTTTTTTCCACGATCGAAGGCTGCATGTGCGGAACGAACCATGATATCTTGTGTAGAGTTATCTTACCCGCATTGGTCGCGGTGAGTCTCACTATTGCATCGTCGTTTCCTTTTTGAATCAACGTCAGATTGTGTTTGAATCCGTACATGATCTTGTTGTAAACATCTGTGAATCCGAAGAAGTGTTTCAAAGGTATCCTGAACGAAAATGTTCCTTTAGGTCTGGACGTCTTGACGACGTAGTCGAATATTGCGGCGGCGCCGCCGCTAGCAGGGCCGATGGTGTCTTTCATCCACAACTGATTAAGTCCTCTGGATTTCGAAAAATCATCCGGATACGTCAAGAGTCCGAACATCGTGGTGGCCTGACCGGGATGAAACACAGATTCTATCTCTTGTCCGGATAGCAAGTATTTTATATTACTGAATAGATGCATGATGCCATTTTTGGCTAGAGTAACCGTATCGTCGTCAGCGTATTTGGTCCCATCTTCCTTGGTGAGACGTCCCTGCACCACTATGTAACTCTCGCTAGGATGAACGAATAGATCTTGGGTTTCGACATTGATTCTTATCTCTCCCGCATTGTTCAAACTCGTTCCGGTTATCGGTTCGTATTCGTGAACCTCGTATTCTTGAATACTTTCATCTTTCACTATGCTTTGTGTGATATCTATATATTTGCCATTTTTGAAGGGTTTTTGGTTTTTTGTTTATTAATTAGCTTGCTTTTTATCTAAAAATAGTTTTAATTATTTTTTATTATTATTATTTTCTCTCCTTTATATATATGTAAACAAGAAAATGTTAAAGAGAGTAAATTAAAAAAAAATTTGTTTTCTTTATTAAAACTTTGTTGTTCGTAAAACTTTCCGATGATCTCTTCTCCATCCAAAGCTTCGATTTTGTAAGTCACCGGATCGGTGTGAAATATTTTGATTATCACGAAGATTTTCGAGGTCCATCGAGGAGTGTAACCCTTTTCGAAGTGCTTCTTATAAGCGTAGATTCTCACTCGATCGCCAACTGCAAATTTCGGCGTTCTAGACTTCTTCCTGATCTTAGATCTCTCGGGATATAGATTCGTGTAGACCCGTTTTTCGTTTCGAGGATTGCTAGCTTCCGCGGGAGTCATCTTGATCGATCTGTGTCGCGTGTTGTTGTAATTTTTGACCAGACCATTGAGGGTGTATATGTATTTCTTAGTCGAATTCGCCGTGAAGTATCTGTACATCTTTTCCTTCATCGTTTGATTCTAACGTTCCACGACGCTGGCTTTCTCTTCGTTTTCGATCGAGTAGAGGTCGACTAATCGATGAAAGTGCTTGTTGTAGAATTCTTTTCCCTTGTTCACCCACAATTTATTCGGTTTTCGAGAAGATGAGTCGAACACGCTCTTCAGAGACTCGGCGACGCAAGGTCCCGATTTATTCTTCAAAGCTCTGATCCAACCGTATTTGGAAAAAACGTCGATGACCGTCAATAGATATCTGACGCCCTCGTTCCACCTCGAAAACGATCTCATGTCGACCAAGTCGGTGGACCAAATATCATCCAGACCCTTCACGAACACCCTTCTCTTTCGAAATTTACGTGTATACTAAAGGTTTTTTGATTTCAGGCCTGCAGAGCCATGACAGTTGACCGATTATGACCAAAAGGGGATATTCTCATCTACACATGACCTCGACCCTGCATGTTGTGATAATCGGACAAGAACTATAGAGTGTAGAAATCCCTTCATAAAAACAACCTATAGACAGTGCTAAAGGAATTTAGGTCACATGAACAGGTGGTGGTAATGGGTAACTGATCTTGACCAAAATAGGATAGTCTCATCCAGACATAATATCGAGTTATCTTTCCAAGTTACAATGAAATCGCTTCATAAATATGAACTGCAGACTGTGCTAAACAAATTTAGGTCATGAGCCTGTGTGGTTGACCAATCACAGACAAAATAGGACGTTCTCATCTAAACATTATACCAAGTCATCCTACCAATTAACAATGAAATCCCTTCATAAATGCAAGCTGTAGACTGTGCTAAATGAATCTAGGTAATGTGCCCCTGCAGCCGTCCAGTTGATTGAACCTGACCAACATAGGACATTCTCATCTAGACATTATACTTAGTCATCCTATCAAGTTACAATGAAATCCCTTCATAAATACATCTGTAGACTGTGCTAAAGGTTTTGGGGTTCGGGCCCGTGCAGCCGTCACGTTGACTGATCGCGACCAAAAGGGGACATTCTCATCTACACATGACTTTGAACCTGAATATGAAATTTTGTGATGATCAGAAAAGAACTACGGGGTGTAGCCAGTGCTAAATTAAATGTGAACAGATTGACAGACGTCTGCGTGCGTGATGGCAATAGCTTATCTTGACTTTGTCAAGTTAAGCTAAAAATACATATTCGTTTCAGTCACTCATGAGATACTTTTCAGTTTCCAACTCAAAAAAACTAGATATCCTCTATTTATACTACTCAGTCAATTAGCTTTCAAAATAGGATAACTATGTGAGATTATCAGTCCAAATCCGGTTTTCTTTAGATTTACTGAATTTTACTGGTCATGTTGCTAAAGGATGAAAATTTGGATAACTATATAACATACTTTGCCATCTTGTAATATTCCAGTTATACTAGACTGTAAATATGTAAACATCACAAGATATAAGATGGACAATAAATTTATAAAAGGTACCCATGATATGGTTAATTACATCTCACAGTCAAGCCAAGTGACCAAAAGTCATGCTCAGTGCCATCCTGTGCCACACAGTCATATTAAGATATGATAACTTTTCTTGTGACTGAACCTCCTCAAATAGCAGAGTTAGGGCAGTCGTGATTATTTGATTAGTCGCCTACCCCGTCGACTGTTGCAGTAGTCGATAGTTTTCATTTTTAGTCAGTCGTTGTTCATTTTTGGAGTGCCACAAAACAGGTTTAAATTATACTGTGTAATGAGGTGAATGAACAGTTAGATTATTAACCTTTGATATGTATAAAGAAGTTACTTTGGAATATCACAAGGCCTTTATTTTCCACATGATTGTGCAACAAAAACACTGAGCCTTGCCATGTTATCAATCTCTTCTCTGTAGTATTAAACAGCACTCTTTGAATCCGTACTAAAAGGTATCATTCAAATAGTGTACCACTGAATAATTCAAGGTCTGGGAAATCACTGCAGACTGCAGGGTACATAGAATCTTCGGTCTTGTACACACACAAATGACCCCTTTGGAACAATCCGAACGACAAAAGAGAGAAAATTCTCATAAGACTCACAAAGGTCAGTTCACTTGTAACACTAAGTTATAAGTTGTGTAGGAATGGAGGGAATTTTATGTTCAAAACTTCTGGAAATTAGTTATAGAAATGAAACATTTGCACAAATGTTTTTTTGTTTAAATTCTTCAGATCAGAGATATTCTGGTGTTTCCATCTTATCTCAACACAGAAGTGTACACATTCAAACATCATTAGTTTTAAATTTGTTTTGTAAGTATACTAGAGATTGTTGAATTTATGAGAAGTGACTATTAATCGACGAATCATCAATTAATGCTGATGATTAGTCGACTATGAAAATTGATAGTTGTGTCAGCCCTAAGCAGTGTGCACATTTCAGTGTCTTTTAGGAAACAGTGGAGCCCACTTAAATGAATATCTGGTTAATTTATAAGCATGTTAATTGCATATAATTTCCAAACAGCAAATTATTTACCATACCTTCACTACAAATCTGACCTGTTAATTGTATATCGGTTGTAGGATTACAACGTAAACTGATGTTGAAAGAATAAAAAAATTGTGTGATCTTCTATCAAAGAATTACTCAGACCAACAACAAAATTCCCTATTTTTATAGACCTATTTGGCCTCAGTACATCTAATATAGGCTTTTAAGCTATTATATCATGTTTGACAGAGCTCCATAAGAGCCATCAACAAAGAAAATGAAAGTGTCATTGACACTGTAGCTTAACTTGTCCGTGTGTTGTGTTTGATGAAAAGGATAACGTTCAATGTTTATGAAAGGATTATGAAATAAGACAAGAATTGTGATAATTGGGAATATGTTAATTTCTGTTCCCTGTACGCTATGTTTTCAATAAAAATAATATGAGGTGTATACTGCACTAAATAATTGAGGGGTGGGTTAATGTGGCCCTCACAGTTAATGTATGTGGCCCTCACAGTTAAGTATGTCAATGAAAGTTACCAAGTCACAGTGAAATTATTCCAAAACTAGTCCTCCTATCAAGGAGATCCCTTCACAAATACAGCCTGTAGACTGTGCTAAAGGTTTTCAGGCTTCAGGCCTGTGTAGCCATCACGGTTGACTGATCTCAACCAAAAGGGGACGTCCTCATCTAAACATTATAAAAAATAATATGAGATGTACACTGTACTAAAGAGCTGAGGGGTGGGTTAATATGACCTCACAATTAATGTATGTGGCCCTCACAGTTAACGTATGTCAACGAAAGTTACCAAGTTACAACGAAATTATTCCAAAACAAGTCATCCTACCAAGTTACAATAAAAACCCTTCACAAATATAGCCTGTAGACTGTGCTAAAGGTTTTCAGGCTTCTGGCCTGCGTAGCCATCTCAGTTGACCGATCACGACCAAAAGGGGACATTCTCATCTGGGCATTAATCTGGAGTTATCCTACCAAGTTACAATGAAATCCCTTTATAAATATCACCTGTAGACTGTACTAAAGGTTTTCGGGCTTCGAGCCCCTGAAGCCACCACAGTTGACCAATCACACCAAAAGGGGACGTTATCATCTAGACATTATATGGAGTCAACCTACTAAGTTACAATAAAATCCCTCCATAAATAGAACCTATAGACTGTGCTAAAGGGTTTGGGTTTTTGACCAGCCATAATGGCTGAATGATCGCGACCAAAAGGGGATGTTCACATCTAGACATTATCTGGTGCCATCCTACCAAGTTACAATGAAATCCCTTCATAAATATGACCTGTAGATTGTGCTATAGGTTTTCGGGCTTTGGGCCCCTGTAGCCGTGACCGTTGACCAATTGCGACCAAAAGGGGACATTCTCATATAAACGTTATATGAAGTCAACCTACCAAGTTACAATGAAGTCCCGCCATAAATACGACCTGTAGACTGTGCTAAAGGTTTTCAGGTTTTGGACTCCGGCTGTCGTCACGGCTGACAGCTCGCAACCAAATGGGGAAGTTCTTATCTAGACATCATACGGAGTCATCCTACCAAGTTACAAGGAAATCCCTCCATATTAAATATGACAAGCAGACTGTGCTAAAGTTTTTGGGTTTCGGGCTTGAGACAGCCATCATAGTTGATAGATCATGATCAAAAGGGGACGTTCTCATCCAGAGGCATCCTACCAAGTTACAATGAAATCCCTTCATAAATACGACCTGTAGACCGCGCTAAAGGTTTTTGGGTTTTGGGCTTCGGCAGCCATCATGGTTGTCTGATCTCGGCCAATAGGGGATGTTCTCATCTAGACATGACCCCAAGCCTGCATATAAAATTTTGTGACAATCGGACAAGAACTACGGAGTGTAGCCTGTGCTAAAGGAAAATGTGAACACACTCCCAGACTAACAGGCTTCCGCACGTGTGATGGCAATAGCTTATCTTGACTTTGTCGTCAAGTTAAGCTAAAAAAAGGATTACATATGGAATAAATAGGCACTAGGTCCGGTAATCAGATTTAAATGAGGAGTATAGGATAGGAGTTTTAACCACTTTTTCTACAAGTGGTTTAAATCTGATTACCAGCCCTAGTGCCCATTTGTTTTATTTATACCATGCTCTTAATAAATAATCAACCTTGTCACTTAAAATGGAGAAAAAATTACACTTTCTATCACAAACACAAAGGTTTATTTTGTTTACATCTGCGTCTATGGGCAGTACTACTGGCTGTATGTGAATGCTTGATTGACAGCTAGACACATTGTCAAAGTTGATTGAATTTACCTTGCTTTTTCAGTCAAATTATTATCAATAATTCTTGAATTTTATTTTAAATATTTAATATGTAGGTATTTTAAACTTAATAAGTTATTGCACATAGTAGATATTATCGCAAAATGTCATATGTCTGAATAAAACCTCACGAAGTGTGAATGTATTGAAGTTTGGCAAATTGCGTCAATGCAAAGGTCAAGTTGGATGAATTTCCGACTATAGGTGTAAATTTTTTTAACCGTAGTAGAAGCTTTACAACAGTAGTGAGGTTAAAAGCTAAAATTCAACATACAGGCTTTTCACAGGTAGTAACAAAGGCGAGCATAGTATAAATACTGTTATCACTAAAACACAGGAATATGACCATATTCCTGTTAAATGAAGGCTCCCGTTTATTGAAGATTTTTCAAATGAATACACCCGTTGATTGAATATTTTTCAGTTAAATACTCCTGCTAATTGAATATTTGTCACAAGCAAAGTGCCTATTGAATTAACAAAATTCCACTGTGTTACAAGATACATTCATGTTAATAACATTCTTTTCAAATGACTTAATAATATTAGTCAGAATTTGAACAGAGCAGGTGAAATGCTTCATTGAAGTACAGATCATGTGTTTCATTGCCTCAGACAACAGGAAATCAAAGGAATCTACTTATCTGTAAGAACAGGAAAGCAACCAATTTTTTATCTCCTTGCTATGTATATATAAAACTTTATTTATTTATTGGGGTTTAATAACAGTTTCAACAGTCAGGGTCACCATGGGTGGAGGACCCAGAACCTCCGAGCAACAACAAGCATCTGACAAGACTCCCCAATGTACTAACTCCGCACAATCAGGGTTAGCATTGGTTAAAGACCAGTGCACCATCGATGTAGAGTATGCTTTAGTACACAGGGTCACTGTGTCCCCGACTTTTTGTCGTGACGCATTAAAATGTTTTAGCTGAGCACTGTCTACTTATAGCAATAATTGTTTCCCCTCCTCCCAGATGGTTGCAGGTGGGATACTTCTATTTGTGACCAAAGAGCGTTTCAGCAATCCAGCAATCCAGTTGTGCAGACATCAGTGATTCAGCTGCATTTCACACCACTGTAAAGTCTATGATCCTGAACCATCCCATTCAAGTTCAAAAATAGACAATGCAACTTATAATACCACTCACACTCTGTGAAAAGGCATACCAAACACAGGCAAAGTTTAAGCTAATGAATCTCTGGGTCCACCCAGAGTCATCTGCAGAAACTCTGCTTGTACAATTTTTCAATGAACTATTTTCTGGGCAGAAACTACACTATGTGAGTGTTTCATGCTAATTCATTTTTCAGATACTATAAAATATTTAATTCCAAAGAGGACATATCTTGCAGAATAAAGTATATTGATACTTTCTTTCTCAATAAGTTTCTCACCTGAATCACTACTGCTGCTGACGTCAGAAAAAACTAAATATTCATCATCATCAAGCTGTTCCCGTCTGCTCTGATGAGAGGGTTGCAGTAATTCCAGAAACTGGGCACAGAGGGGTGCATCAAAGAGAACAAATCTAACCTCCTGAAAAATGTAAAGTAGTCAGAAAAAATTCTGCAACAGAGCTGCAATGGATGGTAAAAATAAAACATCCATCAAGGGCAATAACTCTGCCCAAATTCTCTGTTATCACTGCAACATGCATTGAACATTGGGCAAGACAATAAGATAAACTTGCATACTTAATATGATGTCATTTTACTCAGTGTTTCAAAAATTTAAAAACTTGTTGGTCACAGACCGAGATTGCTACATAGAGATCCAATTGTCATAGTTAAAAAAATACTTGAAATAATCCGTGGCTAAAGCTGCTGGAGATTTATTAAACTAGTGTGAGTCGTAGCAGTAATAGATTCTACAAGTCTCACTATCATGCTATTAACACAGATAAGACACTGAATAAAACACATTACAACATAATCTGACCATTTATTTTTCCATTAAACTTATATTTTAGAATTGATATTAAAATCTGATTATCGAATATCATTCTAAAGGTAGCCCCAGATGACCACAATTCTATTCTTAAGAGAAATATAAATTTTATAGTAAATTTCCTTTCTTATTATACCTACCGCAATTGTTTACTACAGGCTTGCACTACAGTGGAAGACCCTAACTTGGATAAAATACTCTCTATTTTAATCTTTTCGAAGAGATTTGGGAAAGAAAAGTGGTGTAAAAACACCACGAAAAAATAAGCCCAAACTGGGTTGAGCGCCATCGGCGCACACCCAGTAAGGGACGCTCTTCTCTTAGTACAATTCCATGACTTCTGTTAACCAGTGTGCAAGCAGTCATCAAACCATTCTTTTGAGTCCTCCAACATAGGAGGTATGTGATCAGCGGGGAGGAAGGATTCTTAGCCGAATAAGAAGACGGGAGGGCCTCCATGTAAACAATTGCGGTAGGTATAATAAGAAAGGAAATTTTCTATAAAATTTATATTTATCAACCTACCTTACAATTGTTTACTACAGGCTGAATAGACAATAGGATGGAGGGAATCACATAGCCAACCCACACAAAACTCAACTGCACTGGAACTGTGGACAGAGGAAGAGATCCCTAGGCCTATTAAACCATAGCATCACAAACATTAGTAAAAGACAATGAAAGATGAGGCGTATGGTGATGTGCGACGCACAGACAGAAAGGGCAGTAACAGCACGGAGCTGGAACTGACCCTGTAAGAAGCTAAATGGCTGGGATAGACAACAGCCTGAGCCGAAGAAAGAGGGCCCGTAGGACAAAGGTCCTATGTCGGCTCCTGCTACTGTCGCAGATAAATGGAGAAGGTAGCATTTCTCCAGTAGGCTGCCAGCATAACATCCGACAACATGCCAGAGTTAGTAAAAGTCCCGAGAGGAAGACAATGCATGCACCTCGTGGCAGAAAAAACGATTGGTAATACAATCGCCAGTAGCTAGACGAGCGGAAGCTGCACAAATAGCAAGACAAATCCATCGAGAAATGGATGCAGAAGAGATCTGGCATGTGAGAAAAACGCATATCCATGCAGGATAAAGGTGCAAATAAGCACCCCCCCCCCCCAAGCAGAGCAGCGCCCAAGAAAGTGTCCATCTTGGAGTAAACTCCAAAGTCCTAGGCCTTTTCAAGGAAAAGAGCTGAACAAGCTTGGAGAGGCAAGGATGAGTGCCGAAACAATGCGGTACCACATATGAAAAAGATCTCCGAAGCATGGACGTGTACCCATTGCTGGAGACCCCCAGAAACAAACATATACCAGAAACTCTGCACTCGGTGTGATCGAAGGAGTGACAGAAGCAAAAGAGTGATCGCACACCATCGACATAAGAAAATTCTACTGAGCCACAATGGCTAAACCAGTGAAGTGAGTGCCTCCTTGAAGAAGAAAAGCAAATCCACTGCTTGTGTCTAAAAACCACTACGTAGGAGACAGGACCCGATAAAAGACAAGTGCGAAGGCACAATAAGTCGGGTCAACTTTAAACCTCCTCGGTCGACTTTGGCAAAGAAAGTTGCGACGTAGAGGGAGACATGCCGGAACCGCCGCCAACAGAAAGCGGAGCAAATTGATCCTCACCCACCGAGGAGACAGGGGTGTGATCGAAAGGATTCAACGACTGCAGGTTCATATCTGGGCTAGAACCTGAGGCAGAATCGGAACCGGCAGGAAGGCGTAACGGACAAGACCGTCCCAAAGGAGGGTCAGAGCATCCATGGCGAAAGCCAGAGCATCTGGACATGGGGACACGAAAGTGCCCACCTGATGGTTCCAACGAGTCGCAAAGAGATCGATGTGGGGACAACCCCAGAGTTCGCAAAAAGACTGGAACACCGCCATGTGGAGCATCCACTCGGTGGAAAAGAACCTGCCCCGTCGAGACAGGGAGTCGGCTAGGACGTTCAGACAACCGGGAATGTGACAAACAACCACCCCGGCGTTGACATCCTGAGCGAGCAGTAGAAGATCCTGAGCCAATTCGTACACTGGAACCGAGTGCGAGCCGCCCTGGTTCCGAATGTAAGCAACCACAGTCGAATAGTTGGACAACAGAAGGGCCTCCTGGCGATTCGACAGGTGAGGGATCCACTGCCTGAAACTCAGAAGAAGAGTAAGAAGCTCCTTCTGGTTGATGTGTAGAGCTGCCTGATCCTGGTCCCACATCCTGTGAAGGAAAAGACCTAGAGGATCCAACATCGCACCCCATCTGAGATCGCTGGCATCTGCCGTCAGAATGCGGTCGAACATGGGTAAGTCCAACGGGACACCCTGCGTAATTTACTGAACATCCGTCCAGTGGAGAAGGTGGGGATGAAGAGATTCTGGTAACTGAAGCACCAGATCCCGAGAATCGACATTCGACCTCCAACGACTGAGCAGAAAGTGTTGGAGAGGTCCGACATGCAGCCGACCTGGAGGAAAGAGATCTGTCACCGAACAGCAGAGACCGAGCAGCCAGAGAATATCCCGTGTTGTCACCGATGTGGACTGGGACAAAGTCAGAGCAAAAGCTGAGAGAATCACAGCCCTGGCCTGGGGAACCGCCACCGTATTGAACTGAGTGCGGAAGGCCATCCCCAGATGACAAAATGACTGAGAAGGGACCAGATCCGACTTCTCCTCGTTGACTAGGAATCCTAGCGACGTGAGCAAGCTCAACAGAGTGTCGACATCCATCTGCAGTAAGGCAGCATTGGAATGCCTCTGGAGGATATCGTCTTGTTATGCTGAAGTAGTCACCCTGGACTGTGTGCGATGGAAGGCTATCACATGCGACATCAGTCAGGTGAAGACCCAAGGAGCCAGGTTAAGGCCGAAAGGCATGGCCTTCAACTGGTAAACTTGCCCCAGAAAAGCAAACCTGAAATACTTCTGTGATGCCCAATGAATCGGAACGTGAAAGTAAGCGTCTCGCAGGTCGATGCTGGAAGTGAAATCTCCCTGGTGAATGGAACGGCGGACCGACCTGAAAGACTCCATGCTGAACTTGGGAGCAATGATAAACTGGTTCAGGATACTCAGATCGATAACCGGTCAGAGGCGGACGTCCTTCTTTGGCACCAAGAACAGGTGGGAATAAAACCCCACTGACTGAATGTTCTTGACGACCTTGATCGCCCCCTGAGTAAGAAGTAGAAGCGGTGGCAGAAGGATCAGCCCTTTGCTTCGCAGAGGAAGCAGAAGGGTACTTGTTAGGCTTTGAACAGCCCCTGCCTCCCCTAGAAGGCTGATCAAGCTGACAAAGCAGCAGCTGATCTTTGGAATGACGTAGGACGTCATCCAGGACCATCGACACAGAACCATGGAACAGTTGTGGACCTGCCAAAGAAGCAGATCGAAGAGCAGCCTCAGGAAGGGATCGGCCTGTGTCCAGCACAGAGTCCTTTCGAACTAGTTCCAAAATAGCCGTGTTACAGGCATGCGTGTGAGTAAGATGCATGAGCGCCTTTAACAGCACACGCAAAGGAGCCTGTACATCGTCAAACTTATCTGGAGGCAGATAAGCAGCTAAGGCAGAGACGACGTAATCGGAGAGAGAAAGCATACCCAGCATTTCTCTTGATAAGCCAAACATGGACTCCAGAGTAGTCATAGGAATGACGGCAGACTTGGGCTTGGAAAGCTTGAGGGAACTGGGGTCCTGATCCAAAACCATCAAAGTCTGGCAGACTGACGGATTGGCGGAATCGTAGGAACGATAACGCACCGGAGGCAAAAAGGTGTCAACCCTGGTGAAGAACGGAGCCTTCATAGCCTTGGAACTCAGCTTAGAATCCAAGGCTGAAAATGTTTCAACCACCTGTACTGACTGGCACGGTCGAAGACGCCTTGAAGCAGAGTGCTCCACAGGTTGTAGGCAAGCGACCGATGATCACGGCCTGGCTGACACTGTCGGCTGGTTTGAGATCCGAAAGTCAAGAGCTGCACCCAAGTCAGAAGACTGCTGGCTCTCGACATCAAGGATGTCTGACTCCTCCCCTGAGTCAGAAAACACATAGCCCATCGTGGGCAAACCAGCCGATGCCTCCCATGGTGTAGGCACACCAGGGGGATCAGAAAGTGGCCTGTTTCCAATCCCAGGACGCGGTGCCATAGTGGGCACCTGGAAACCACTCGCTGCGTTGCTGGAAGCAACGAGAAGGCTCTTGGACAGAACCTGAGTAAGGAGAGGGCCTCCCTAAGCTCACTGCCCGTACCGGCCGGTTCGATGTGGGGACGAACCAGCAAAGCGGCTTCACACCTGACCCACTTGACCAGCGAAGGGTCACGATCCTCCAATACACCCGAAGCGGGGCAACGGGCCGCAACCGAAACATCTGAGGGCAGAAGTGTATAGGGGTATGACACACCCCGAGGATCAACACAGCAGGAACTCAGGAGAGTCGCCACGGACCTCGCCGGGGCAGAAGGTCCAGGCTGCACAGAAGGCGTTGGTCCCGCAAAACTGGCCGTGTGACCAGAATGAGTGGACGGAAATGCCACAGAGTTCATAGTGGCCCCACCATGAACATCCGAATCCAATGACAAAACTGTGGTACGCGACGGCGCAGTGACCATAGTAGAGGGTTCGGCCGGCCAACTTCGCCGAGGCAGGGGCTTTAGTCGGCAGCTACTTCCGACTTCGCTGATTTGAAGTCGGGAAAGGCTGAGGCCGATACCCCACAACCACACCACAGACATCATTGCAGACCCCTGCAGGGATAAGCTGAGGCCAGCTAAAACGGTGCCCAATGACGTTGTAGACGGAACAGCAGTAGCAGCAGATACGACGGGAGCTGTTGGAACTGGCGGAAAAGGGGAGAGAGCCACCTAGCTCAGCCTCCAAAGGAGGAGTCACAACCCTAGTGACAGCCTCAGATGTCGACTGGAGAGGGTGCATAGTCCCGGAACCAGGCATCTCTTCACCAGAAATCCAACAGCTCCTGCAGTATCCACCACAGTAAAAAAAACTGCACATCCCCCATGGATGAGGAATAACTCTCACCAGACATGGTCGAGTCGGGGGCCCCGAAACAACAGTATTCCCCAGCCCCCGTGGGTGCAGCAGGAGCTGCACATCCCCCACAGAGGGGGTTGTAACTCTCACCAGACATGGTCGAGTCGGGAGGCCCCGAAACAACAGTGTTCCCCACCCCCATGGGTGCGGGAGGAGCTGCACATCCCCAATGGAGGGGGTGTAACTCTCACCAGACGTGGTCGAGTCGGGAGGCCCCCAAAATGACAGAGTTCCCCACCCCCGCAGGTGCGGGAGGAGCTGCACATCCCCCACAGAGGGGGTATAACTCTCACCAGACGTGGTCGAGTCAGGAGGCCCCTGAAACGACACGAGTTCCCCACCCCCATGGGTGTGGGAGGAGCTGCACATCCCCCACGGAGGGGGTATAACTCACACCAGATGTGGTCAAGTCATGGGTGTGGGAGGAACAGCCACGAGAACGCACCAAAGGCGAGGGCAAAAGGAATTGCCCTAAAGGAACCAAACTGGAAATAACAGAGGTGAGAGCTTTAGAAGAAAAAGGTGAACTCAACAGATACAGAAAGTAGAAGAACACCCTCAACTAAGTGGCAGAAAAAATAACCGGTGGGTACACAACAGAACCCAGACAGCCGACAGGGACCTAAAAAACAGAAATTCAGCCCTCAACAGTGAAGAAATTCTGTTCATACAGTCCCTCATTGACACCTAACTCCAATAACATAATAAAATTTATCAACCGAAAAATTTCATTGCCTAACCGCATTGACACGATGTCGAAAAAACATTCGTGAAAACCGAATATATAAATAAAATACAATGAGAATGGGTTGAAAATATTAACGAGAATATATAAAACACAGTCCTGTTATTATACGATCTTCAGATCTATAATCACAGGAAAACCTTTATCGACGAGTTGAATTATCACTGTTTCGTAAAGCAAATGGCAACGACACATCCTTCACGTGCCACAGACAAAAAAGAATGATTAATTGATGACTACAATGCGCACTGCTTAACGGAAGTCATATAATTGTACTTAGGGAAGAGCATCCCCTACTGGGTGTGTGCCAATGGCGCTCGACCCAGTTTTGGCTTATTTTTTCGTGGCGTTTTTTACACATCTTTTCTTTCCCACATCTCTTGGGAAAAATTAAAACAGAGAGTATTTTATCCGAGTTAGGGTCTTCCACTGTAGTGCAAGCCTGTAGTAAACAATTGTAAGATAGGTTGATAAGAAATGTGAGTGCAAAGGTAAAAAAAAAAATTGTTTTGATTCTCTGGAAATCCCTCACTGAATTTGAACACCCACACCATTGGATAATTTTTATTGCCTTACATTGTCTTCCAATATTACTAATGTAATTGTAATGCAAAGATGGTGACAAGTCAACCACGTTCACGGACAAAAAAAAAAGAATGGTTTGATGACTGCTTGCGCTCTGGTTTACGGAAGTCGTGGAATTGTACTAAGAGAAGAGCGTCCCTTACTGGATGTGCGCCGAAGGCGCTCGACTCAGTTTGAGCTTATTTTTTTGTGGTGTTTTTACACCACTTTTCTTTCCCAAATCTCTTGGGAAAGATTAAAATAGAGAGTATTTTATCCGAGTTAGGGTCTTCCACTGTAGTGCAAGCCTGTAGTAAACAATTGTGAGGTAGGTTGATAAGAAATGTGAGTGCAAAGGTAAAAAAAAAATTGTTTTGATTCTCAGGAAATCCCTCATTGAATTTGAACACCCCCACCATTGGATGATTTTTATTGCCTTACATTGTCTTCCAATATTACTACAAAATCGTTAGACTCTTAACTACATACAGTCTACATCCTGTGACTTTGTATTTGTTTCTAGGCAAGTCTTGACACCAAGTCAGAATTAGGTCCTGGAGGGTTAAAATTAAAGGAGTTAATTTGTTAATTAAGCACTTTCTATATATTCTGTGTGTGAAAAGCCAGCGAAAGCTCAATCTATGCTCATTATATGCAAGAAAAATAATAAAAATTAACTAGACTTTATGATTCTGGAGAATCATGGCTTTTTCAGATGAGATTCCATGATTTTTCATGCCCCCAGACTGTCTGATGAATTGTTTTTAACAGTCTCACTGAAATTCCTTTCTTGGTGTTATGAGAAAGGTGGGAAAAGTAGTCTCAAATGACTCAGTTTGATAAAAAAATGTTTAGGTAAAACCATCATAAATGGTGGAGAGGGTTAATATCAATATCGTCGTCTAACAAGTTAATGACTGACAAAATGAGTTATGTTTGTTTGACATATACCCACTAAGTGCTGTGGCTATTTGAAAATGGTCCATTTTATCTCCAATGTATCCAAAATATTAAAGTCAGGCATCTTGTAGAGGGTTAACAAGTGCTAACAGGAATATTTTTCCATGCAACTTGTAATGTCACACCAAGAACTGCGAATGGCTATTTTCTCTTTACAATCTACAAGATGTTTTCAGAGAAATCCAGAGAGAACATGAATTTTAAGCTTTTGATGGGCATGATTGTTTATCTAGTCCAAAACAGGTTAAGGGTTGTTTTTTGAATACCCTTATTACTTCCAAAAATAATTCTCAGTGAATTCTATTTCCACTTATGTTGATCTCTCCTCTTAACTTTGGGTGCTGTGGGTACGCAAACACAGCCCATTTTATCAAAATTGTGATGTTTGAGAACCTGCAAAGGGTTAACAAATGCTTACAGGAATATTTTGTACATGCATCTTGTAATGTCACATTAAGATCAGAGAATAAGCCAATTTTTCTTGACTACGAGATGTTTTTAGAGAAATCCTCGGATAACATGAATTTTTAACCTTTTGAGGGGTATCACTCTGTAACCAGCCCTAAACGGGTTAATGCTCGGTTTTGTGAATACCTTCATTACTTACAAAAATGATCCTCATTGAATTCCACTTCCAATGAAGGAGGTTATGTTTATCTCGCAGGTACACATGTACAGGTTATGTTTATCTCGCAGGTACACATGTACCGAAGTGTGTTGACTTCGGACTGGTCTTGTAAACTATCACACTCTTAAACCTTAATAAAAGCCCATGTAATGTACCGATAAAATATCACACCTTTAGACCTTAACAAAAACTAATTTGGAAATGTTGAAGGTCGCACGATTTTTGCCAAGTCGTTGTGTTGGATTGACACACTTGTTGTGTGTGTGGTCCGTGCAGCAACGGATACTGTTGGGAGTTTGCATGGAAATGTTGTTAAATATGCAAACGCAGAGAGACAGTGATTCACTTTCTTCTTTGGACGTCGTGTGGTGAGTTGTTATTCACTTCGATAGATTTTCCATCCATGGGCCCCCGAGCAGAATTATAATGGAGTTTACGTTATTCGGTGTGCGTGCTTAATATATGGAATTCGCAAAATGTGAGTTTTGATGGCTTAGTATTGCGCAGTTGAATGTTGAAATTTTGGAATGTTTGTGACAAAATTTAAGACCGTTAATAGCCTTTGAGAAGTTTGTGTTGAAGGCTCGCACACTGATGTGGTTTGCATTGAAAATTGGAATATTTTGTTCCACTCGACTCAGTTTCTGAGACGAGTGGCACAAAATGTTCTCTTTTTCCGTGGTATTCACTGTCATGTTATTAAGTTTGATTTGTGGAAACTTGCGTCTAAAACTTTAGTAATTTCGTGAGAAATTATATTCTTATGTGAATTTGTTCCTATGGTAGCCCGGTAGCACCAATTGCGATTCGTATCTGGCCATATTTTACGTTAAAGATATTTTCACCTCAGGCACTGGATTGTGATTCGGATAGTGTGACCTATTCGATTACGGAAACCTAGTTGCTGAATTTAGCGTATATGCTGTATTTTTGGCATGTTTTCCACAATTTAAGGCCGTTAATAGCCTTTGAGAAGTTTGTGTTGAAGGCTCGCACACTGATGTGGTTTGCATTGAAAATTGGAATATTTTGTTCCACTCGACTCAGTTTCTGAGACGAGTGGCACAAAATGTTCTCTTTTTCTGTGGTATTCTTTGTCATGTTATTGAGTTTGATTTGTGGAAACTTGCGTCTAAAACTTAGTAATTTCGTGAGAAATTACATTTTTATGTGAATTCATTCCTATGGTAGCCCGGTAGTATCAATTACGATTGATATATAGCCTATCTGACAACGCATGGAGATTGTGTGAGCACAATTCTGGTTGCGGAATGTTGATTTTGTTATAGGGACTTTGAATGTTGCGTATATGGGAATGGTTGGTGAATAAAATGTCATATCATCTAGATGAGTTGTTGATTATTAAATCTATCACATTTTTATGAATAATGCAGACCGGAGTATGGTGTTCCCTGTTTAGACCCTTCGCGTATACAGTCGTGGGTAAATATCTCAGATAATTTTCCAGCCAGAGTTATACCTAGTAAATGTATTACTTTAGGAGGCAGGTTACTTACCTGTGTGGGTGGTGTCCCAAACCCCACTTTCTTAAAGCTTAACGATACCCTTCTCTTGGACCTGTGGGACACTTTATATTTTCTTTTGACGATTGGTCCGAGTTGGGACGTTACACACATTGGGTGTTATGGGTGCCCAAGAACAGCCCATTTTCTCAAAATGTCTATGCTTGGCAGCCTCCGGAGGGTTATCAAATGCTTACCGGAATATTTTGTCCATGCAACTTGTAATGTCACTCCAAGACTGTGAAAGGTCATTTTTTCTTGAAAATGTTTTTGGAGAAATCAACAGAAAACTGGAATTTTAAGCTTTTAAGGGGTATATCACCTTAACCAGTCAAAAATGGGTTAAGGCCCCGATTTTTCAATACCCTTACTACTTACAAAAATGTTTCACTATCAGTTTTGCGTACAGTAAAAGAAGTTACGTTTCTCTGTGGCATTCCGATTTGTTGTTTTTGGTGTCCAAAAACAGACTATTTTTTCAAAATTTTGACATTTAGCAGCCCAGGGAGGGTTAACAAATGCTTACCAGAATATTTTATCCATGCAACTGGTAATGTGACTCCAAGACCTATCAATGGCCAAGAAATTTAGGGAAAACATGATTTTTTTAAGCTTTTGATGGGTATTTCTATTAACCATCCCAAAAGGGGTTAATGCTTGGTTTTTTAAATACCCTTATTACTAACAAATTTGGTCCTCAGTGAATTCCACGTCCAACAAAGTAGATTATGTTCATCTCTCGGGTATGCATTAGGTGCTCTGCACGTCCAAAAACAGACCATTTCAACAAAAGTACAATGCTTGGCAGCCTGTAGAGGGTTAATAGACGCTCACCGGAATATTTTGTCCATGCAACTTATAATATCACACAAAAACCTGTGAATAGTCACTTTTTCTTGAAAACCTACAAGACAGTTTTTAGAGAAATCTACAGAAAATGGCAATTTTAAGCTTTTAAGGGGTATCTCTCTTTAGCCTGCCCAAAATGGGTTAAGACTTCAACTTTTGAATAGCCTTACTACTTACAAAAATGTTTCCGTATAAATTGTGTGCTTGATAAAAGAAGGCATTTTTCTTTGTGGATACCCATTGGGAGCTGTTGGTGTCCAAAAACAGCCCATTTTATCATAATTTTGACTTTTAGCAGCCTGTGGAGCATTAACAAATGCTCACCGGAGTATTTTGTCCAAGCAACTTCTATTGTCATACCAAGACCAGCGGGTGGTCAATTTTTCTTGAAAATCTACAAGACTCATTTAGAGAAATCCATAGAAAACATGAATTTTTAAGTTTTCGGGTGGTATTGAGGTTTCATCAGCCCAAAACAGGTCAACGCTTGGTTTTTTGAATACCCTTATCACTTACAAAAATGATCCACGGTGAATCCTACTTCCAATTTAGGAAGTTATGTTTATCTCTCGTGTATCGTTTGGATGCTTTAGGGGCCCAAAAACAGCCCATTTCATCAAAATTTTGATGTCTGACAGCATGTGGAGGATTACCATATGCATCACCTAATATCTCTTGTATATGAATGGTCGTGTCAGAGACAGGTCTAACAATGATGAATGTTTGAAAAAAATATGCAAGACGTGTTTCGAGAAAATGCCTATAAACCCCAATTTTGACGTTTTTTTTGCCAATTCAGACGAAATGAGGGTTAAATCGAAAATTACGCTTCAGGTACATTTTTAGAGTTTGTGCCGCTCTATGCGTGTGCAAAATTGAGTGAAAATTGGTTCAAAAATGGCTTCAGAATAGGACGGACAAAAAGAGTGGAAAAAAAAAAATAATAATAATCCGTAGAAAAACAATAGTCTTTTCCAGAGGGAAAAGCCTAAAAATAAAATAAAAATTTATTTTGTGCGGCCTAATATCTGTTAAAATATTTTTGTGTGCTATGCATCAACAAAGTATGGCTTGGGTATTAAAAAAAACCCTCTTTTTTCTCAGGCACTTCCCTCATCATGGAAAATCTGCCTCATCCCACTTTTTTTACCTGGACATCTCTTTGATGGTATTAAATTGCACTTGTACAAATAAAAATGTAACCAATTATAGCTTGTTTGGCAGAGCTCACTGTGCACTGTTAAACAAGATATAAGTTGGAAATAGTTGGTTAAATTTACAACTGTATCATGGGGAATTTTCACTGGTGAAAGCATTGATTTTTCCACATAATATTATAAAGAAGTAAATTTCTATTTCGTTTTCAGGACTTTTCTGTAGAGAAAGAAAAAGTGAAATTTTTGAAAAATTTTTTTATAGGTCTTATGGCAGGATAATTATGTACGACAAATTTGACAGTAAATACAGCAAAGGGAAGGGGACAGTGACCGGCTGCAGTAATGATGCAAAAGGAGATTATTTTTGGAGCACAATGCACTGGGTTTTTTTTTACTTTACCTAATTAGTCTGTGGGCCAGGAAAACCCCCCATCCCCTCCTTGAGGGAATTTCGGGGACACATACCATTTGAAAGACAATTGTCTCAGGAATACATTTTTGCTTGTTGGACGTCATATAACCTCAACAATAATGTAGGGCCGCATATGATGGGGGTGGGGGGCAAACACAATTAATTTCACCAGTTTAAACTGCATACCGGCTATAAAATTGGTCATTTACCTTTGCTCTCGTGCACCGAAAGATAAAAACCTGAATAGTATTAGAATCAAAATAAAATTTGCTTTCTCTTGATATATAACATTGTATATTGTGTTCTATTTACAGGGAGATAAGAGTAATTGCCCTGATAACATCTGCCAAGTGAAACCTAAAATGCCAATAAACTTGCTACTTTTAAAACATTAATGTTGACAGCAGCAAAATTCCAGGTGTGGATCATAGGGCAATATCCCCTCTTCAATACAAAGATTGTGGATGACCTCATTGTTTTAAGAATTTTGAAGTATTCACTCGGGTGGAGATTGTATTCAGGGGAAGTCATTCTTATATGCTGTACTGTGAGTCATGACAAAATGTTGCCTGAATGTGTGAAATACACTTGCGTTGCTTCTTTTTTGATATGTCACATTTATATGCAGTTTTCAACTCAGTGATCAGAGATGTTGTAATCATGTTTTGCAGAATTTCACAGTAAAGTATGCCTTTGGGCGTGAAAATTGTAAATTTCATTGGGTAGGGGTGTGGGGGGAGGGGTAAATAACACCAAATTCATCCGATGGAAATAGTTCAGTGTATTTTCAGTTTCAGATTTGACCTTACATTGTCAGCACTTTTTTGTTCTAATATCATTGATCTTTTTTACAGAATATTGTACAGTGTAGGGCAAATTAAGCTTTAACATGACAGCAATAAACTGGGTATCCTACTGCTTCTGCAGTAATAATATGAAGATCTGACATAATTTGCTGGAAGACTCTCTCTGAGTGCCTACCAGGAAATGATGTCAGATTCTTGTATTATCAGCATAGAAGTAGCAGAATACTTTGTTTATTGTAGTCACGCTGCAACATAACATCATCTGAATATGACAGCCATAAACCCAACCAAAAAGCAAAAATTTCTGCATCAGAGAGAGATGTCAAAAAGATTTTAGATGCTTTTAGTAGTTTCACTGACCCTTTCAAGGTTGATAACAAAGAACTCTTGTACTGCCTGTCATCAGGAACCGCCGCTACTGAAGAGATTACCGACAGTCCACTGAAGGCCGACACCATTGGCGAAACTTCATTTACAACTTTTGTCAACAAGGCATTTGTACAGAATGAACACAGCTTTCACAAACCACTGAAGAAGACAAATTTGATGACATTTACCAACATGAGGAAAAAAATTAAACTGAGCACCTCTAAAAAGAAAGTCCTTGAACTGACTGCTGAGCGAAATATATTTAGGAAGCTAGTGACCATGTCAGAGAGCAATAACACTGACCTCAAAAAGATCTTGTCATACCCATTGAATCCTGTGCCCTGGTGCCTGGCAACAGCTGATGGTACTCCAGCGAAGACAGACAAGGCCAAGCTCATTCATTATCTTGAAAATGAAATGACGACCAAAGAGGAGCCTCAGAGTGAAGATGTAACTGACATCCTGGATGGGAATGCTCTTCTACACTCACTCACCGAGCTTCCAACTGCATTTGAACAGATTGCAGAAAAGGTGTTTAATGTACTTCCAAAAGTTGAGCGTGTAGACTTCGTAACTGACAATTACTACCGTGACTCGATAAAATCTATAGAAAGGCAGCGCAGGGGCGTATCAGGGCTTATCAGAGCCTTTGCTTTTGAAAGGGGAAGTTGGTAGGTGGGGAATGGTCCAAATCAAAGTATGCATCAAGGCTTGAGGGACGTCGAATCTTCTTCGTTTGTGAGAGTAAGTGTGTAAGCTTCACTAGTTATGATGGCGAAAATGTTACTGTGTCAACCGTAGATGAACTGTGCTCGCATCATGAAGAGACAGACAACAAAATTATTTTGCATGCGATCCATGCATCTGCTGAATCCACTACCAAAATCATAACAGTGCGATCTCCCAATACAGACGTATTTGTGTTGCTTTTGCATCGTGCTGATCTCATCCAGAAAACTCTCCAGCTTGACACAGGAACTGGAAACAAACGAAGGCTGCTTGATATTAAGACAATTTTCGCTCATAGAAAAACAGATTTCATAAAGTCATTACTTGGATTTCATGTCTTCACAGGGTGTGACTCAACGAGTGCCTTTGTTCGCCAAGGGAAAATCAAGCCTCTGAAGGTTCTTGAAATGTGTCCAGAGTTTCTGGAAATATTTGGGGCACTTGGAAATGCAGTTCATGTTACTGATGAACTTCTGGCAGGTCTTGTAAAATTTGTGTGTGCTATGTATGGTAAAAAAACAACATCAGACATTAACAAAATACGCTATGAGCTGTTCAAACAAAAGTTTAATCCCAAACCACATAGCAGATTATCCAGTATGGATGGTGCTGATTAAAGCTTACTTCCACCATGTCGGTCATCCCTCAAAATGAATGTTTACAGAGCAAACTATCAGACACATATCTGGAAATTAGCATCAACTTCAAATCCAGATATTCCACACCCTGGAGGTCATGGCTGGTGTACTGAAGATGGTGACTTGACACATGTTTGGACACATGGAGACATACTTCCACTGGAATTGACTGACATTTTGTCACAACATCCGTTAGAGAATGAAGATGCCGATGACATTGGTGATAATATGGAAATCGAATTTAATAACAATGATGACATCATATATGAAGAAGAAGATGATGATGATTAATTTAGGTGTAGCAAAATGATGAAAAAAACACATTTTCTTGAAACACACCCGCCCCAATTTTGGCAATTGGTAGATTATCCCTTGACCTTTACGCTGTTGGTCTGAATGAGGTCCTTACATTTGCAAAAATAAGATTTCCAGTTGTTAACTTAGTTATGGGAATTTCATTATGATTTGGCCCCATCTTCGGATGATATCTCAAAATAATGTACCCGGTGGATGGCTTTGGTAATGCAAGGCTGCAATGCAGGATAGCATAACCAAATTCACCCACCGATGACATCATTCTGAAAATGTCAGACACCTTATTTACAAGCTTGTTAACATGGATCTTTCTCAAAATAAACCTTATTAGCAGTTCTGGGGGCCTGCTCAACATGTATTTCAAGTTTGGCGACAACAGAGCAAAATTCACCATTTGACCTTGACCTTTCCATCATTTAACACGCCAAGGGTCATCCTGATATTGTCCTCTACAGGTGTTCCAAATATGGTGACGATCGACCCGAAGATCTCTGAGTAGTAGCAAAATAAACAAGGAAGCACGCAAAAATTTCTAAAATTGCAGTTAACTTTTCTACTCAACCCCCTTTCACTAAAATGTCAGTATCAGCTGATTGTTGAGGTTATGTAATGTCCAACAGGCAAATTAGTACATTCCAAATATCAACCGATAAAACTGAGTGGGTCTCCAAAATTCCCCCAAGGGGGGGATGATTTCGATTTCGGGCCCATGGACTAAATTGGTGGCCTCATAGGAAGTAATGTTTGTTTCTAAACAGCTTTATTGGGCTAATAGGATCTGGAGCACAGAGATTATACAATCTTCAACTAATCCCCCATTTATAGTTAAATGAATAAAACTGTTTCCTGTATATTAGGTTTGGATCACTCTGGAGGTTCAGACCAAATTTTCGGAACTTATTTCATATATTTCGCTATGACCTGGAGATGAGTTGGAGATACTCTATAACTGGGTTATCAATGACAAAGACCTACTTCACCAGAAGAGTTAAATTATTGACAAAGTCTAAATCCATCGTCAATAATAAGGGATTACAGGAACTTTTCATCCTATCATCCTGGACAAGAGAAAATACGATTAGGTGAGTGGATTCACACTGACTAGTCATCCGCAGAAAGAATAATTTTTTTGATCAGTAAATGTTCAAATTTTGGTATGGAGACTCCCACTAAATTGGATATCTCTTCACTGAATTACCTTCTTAACTGCAAAAAAATTTCAAACACCAAGCCATTCACCACTTGTTCACAACAATTGTGACCTGCTAATTGCATATATAGACAGAACGCGATATGTGTTTGAGTGGGTGGTTCACTTAACGAGTTGGAATGGCATAGTCATATTTCGTGAGAGCCGTAGGCTCGAGCGAAATATTTAAATTTTATAGTAAATTTCCTTTCTTATTATACCTACCACAATTGTTTACTACAGGCTTGCACTACATTGGAAGACCCTAACTCGGAAAATATACTCTCTATTTTGATCTTTCCCAAGAGATTTGGGAAAGAAAAGTGGTGCAAAAACACCAAGAAATAAACAGCTGCGCCATGAGTGCATGCTACGCCCGTTATTAATTACAAGAGGGAACCACACAATATGAGTATACATGTGTACTTGTCAGGTTACATATACTTGCCACCAAAAAATCATGAAAATTGCTCAAAGTCCAACATGTGGAAAATTGCCTATATTTTGATGAATAAAGTCGCATAACTCTGGAATGACAAATCGGACAGCAACACAAATCGAAGGGGAGATTCCTTCTATCAACATATACTTGCAACCAAAAAATCATGAAAATTGCTCTTAGCATTTTCAAGTTATTGTTTTACATGTGAAAAATAAAGTCCCATAACTCTGGAATGACTAATCGAGGGGCGACACCAACCGAAAGGGAGCTTCCTTCCATCAACATAAATCACCTACCAAAAAATCGTGAAAATCTCTCGAAGCGTTCTCGAGTTATCGCACGACGTGTAAAAAATCGACAATTTTCTAAGTAATAAAGTCCTATAACTCTGGAATGACTAATCGAGTGGTGACAGTAAATGAAAGGGAGCTTCCCTCCATCGATATACACCACCTACCCAAATATCACGAAAATCTCTCGAAGCGTTCTCGAGTTATCGTATGACGTGTAAAAAATCAACAATTTTCTAAGTAATAAAGTCCTATAACTCTGGAATGACTAATCGAACGGCAACACTAAACGAAAGGGAGCTTCCCTCCATCGATATACACCACCTACCCAAAAATCACAAAAATCTCTCAAAGCGTTCTCGAGTTATCGTACGACGTGTAAAAAATCAACAATTTTCTAAGTAATAAAGTCCCATAACTCTGGAATGACTAATCGAATGGCCTCACTAAACGAAAGGGAGCTTCCCTCCATCGATATACACCACCTACCCAAAAATCACGAAAATCTCTCAAAGCGTTCTTGAGTTATCGTACGACATATGACCGGACAGACGGACAGACGGACAGCGGTATACCATAATACGACCCGTTTTTTCAAAACGGGCGTATAAAAATAAGCCAAAACTGGGTCGAGCGCCATCGGTGCTCACCCAGTAGGGGACGCTCTTCTCTTAGTACAAATCCACGACTTCCGGAACCAGTGCGCAAGGCAGTCACCAATGAATCATTCTTTTGAGTCTGCCAACATAGGAGTTATGTGATCAGTGAGGAGGAAGGATTCTTACCTGAATAAGAAGATGGGAGGGCCTCCATGTAAACAACTGCATTAGGTAAAATAAGAAAGGAAATTTACTATAAAATTTAAATTTCTTATCAACCTACCTTACAATTGTTTACTACAGACTGAATAGACAATAGGATGGAGGTAATCACATAACCAACCCACACATAACCCAACTGCACTGGAACCGTGGACAGAGGAAGAGATCCCTAGGCCTATCAAACCATAGCATCACAAACATTAGTAAAAGACAATGAGAAATGAGGCGTATGGTTCTGTGCAACGCACAGACAGAAAGGGCAGTAACAGCACAGAGCTGGAACTGACCTTGTAAGAAGCCGATTGGCTGGGGTAGACAACAGCCTGAGCAGAAGAAAGAGGGCCCATAGTACAAAGGTCCTCTGCCTACTCCTGCAACCGTCGCAGATAAATGGAGAAAGTAGCATTTCTCCAGTAGGCTGCCAGTATAACATCCAACAACATGACGGAGTTAGTATAAGCCCCAAGAGGAAGACAATGCACGTACCTTGTGGGTAGAAATACAATTGGTAATACAATCCCCAGTCGCTAGACGATCGTAAGCTGCGTGAATAGAAAGACAAATCCATCGAGAAATGGATTGAGGAGAGATCTTCTGTCAACCAGGAATAAGAGACAGAAAAATCGTTCCTACCCTTCCTAATGAACAGCATCTGATTGAGATAAAAGGGAATTGCACGAACCGGACAGAGCAAAGGGTGTTTACCCTCAACAGAAGGAACAGCCCCGATACAGATAGGAGGTGGAGTAGTTTCTGGTATCTGATTCTTGGCCAGAAAGGTGCAATCAGTGGTAAACATAACACTGTTGGGAGAGCTCCTGAAAAAGGCCGGGTCAACCGAGAGGGTGTGAAGCTCACTAACCCATCTGGCTGAGGCAAAAGCCATCAGAAAAGCTGTCTTGTATGTGAGAAAATGCCTATCCACCTGGGATAAAGACTCTAACGGCGCCCCCACACCCCCCCCCCCCCCGCCCCCCAAGCAGAGCAGCACCCAAGAAAGATTCCATCTTGGGGAAGCTGCAGAGTCCTAGGCCTTTTCAAGGAAAAGTGCTGAACAAGCTTGGAGAGGTATGGATTAGTGCCGATATGGCACTGTCCCACATACGAAAAAGGTCTCCGAAGCATGGGCCTGTACCCTTTGATGATAAAAGGCTGGAGACCCCGAGAATCAAACAGATATACCAGAAACTCTGCAATCTGTGTGATCGAAGGATCAAAGGATTGGCATAATCAACAGAGTAATCTGCACACCATCAACAGAAGACCTTCCACTTAGCCGCATAGGCTAAACTAGTGGAGTGCCTCCTTGAAGAAGAAAAGCAACTCAACTGCTCGTCTCGAAAAACCTCTATGGAGGAGACAGGACCTGACAAAAGATATGCGCGAAGGCACAATGAAGTCGGGTCGACGTGAAACCTCCTCGGGTGGCCTTGGCAAAGAAGGTCGCGACATAGAGGGAGATGTGCCAGAACCGCCACCAACAGAGAGTGTAGCAGATTGATCCACTTAGGCGACAGGGGTGCGATCAAAATGATTCGACAACTGCAGGTTCGTATCTTGGTTAGAACCTGAGGCCAAATCGGAACTGGCAGGAAGGCGTAGCGGACAAGACCGTTCCAAAGTAGTGACAGCATCCATGGCGAAAGCCAGAGCATCTGGACATGGGGACACGAAACTGTCCACCTGATGGTTCCAACGAGTCGCAATGAGATCGATGTGGGGACGACCCCAGAGATCGCAAAGCAACTGGAACACTGCCATGTGGAGCATCCACTCGGTGGGAACCTGCCTCGTCGGGACAGGGAGTCGGCTAGGATGTTCAGACGACTAGAAATGTGACGAACCACCACTCCGGTGTTGACATCCTGAGCGAGCAGTAGAAGATCCCGAATCAATTCGTACATGGGAACGGAGTGCGTGCCGCCCTGGTTCTGAATGTAAGCAACCACTGTCGAATTGTCGGACAACAGAAGGACCTGGCGATTCAAAAGGTGGAGGATCCACTGCCGGAAACTCAGAAGAAGAGCAAGAAGCTTCTTCTGATTGACGTGAAGAGCTGCTTGATCCTGGTCCCATGACCCATGAAGGGGAAGACCTAGAGGATTCAGCTGAGTACAGAAGCCCATCCCTAGATGACAAAACGACGGCGAAGGGACCAGGTCCGACTTCTTCTCTTGTTGACTCAAGCAGGCTCAACAATGTGTCGACATCCGACTCAAGAAAGGCAGCATTGGAATGCCTCTGGAGGATATCGTCTAGATATGCCGAAGTAGACACCCTAGACTGTGTGCGATGTAAGGATAACACATGCGACATCAGGTGGTTGAAGGCCCAAGGATCCAGGTTGAGGCCAAAGGGCAAGGCCTTGAACTGGTAAACACGCCCCAGAAAAAAGCGAACCTGAGATACTGTCGCGATGTCCGATGAATTGGAATGTGAAATTAAGCATCTCGTAGGTCAATGCTGGAAGCGAAAACTCCCTGGTGAGTGGAGCGACAGACTGACCTGAAAGCCTCCATGCTGAACTTAGGAGCAATGATAGACTGGTTCACTGGTTCAGGCTACTCAGAACGATAACTGGCCAAAGTCGGCCGCCCGTCTTGATGACCTCGATCGCCCCCTTTGACAGGAGATTGCCTATCATTGCCTATCTCTGTGCTCAAAAGTTCCCAATGTGTAATGTTGAAAGGGACTTGTATTGGAAGAGGCACTCTCGACTGAGATGGATTCCTCAACCTGGGACGAATCGAGGTGACTACTGCCGACGCCTATGCTTACCCTATGAGTAAGTAGAAGCGGCAGCAGGAGGATCAGCCCTTGGCTTTGCAGAGGAAGCAGAAGGGCACTTGTTAGGCTTTGGACGGCCCCTGTCTCCAACAGAAGGCTGATCAAGCTGATGAAGCAGCAGCTGATCTATGGAATGACATTGGGCGTCATCTGGGACCGTCGCCACGGATAGTTGTGTACCCGCCAAAGAAGCAGATCGAAGAGCAGCACGCTGCCCCTCAGGAAGAGAACGGGTTGTGTCCAGCACAGCGTGTTACAGGCATGCATGTGAGTAAGATGCATGAGCACCTCGGACAGCACACACAAAAGAGCCTGTACGTTGTCAAACTTATCTGGGGGCAGATAAGCAGCAAAGCAGAGACGACATGATCTGAGAGAGAAAGCATGTCCAGCATCTCTCTCGATAAGCCCAACACGGACTCCAGAGTCTGCATATGAATAACGGCCGACTTGGGAGTTGGAGTCTTGATCCAAGACTGTCAAAGTCTGGCAGACTGACGGATTGGCGGAATCGTAGGAACGATAATGTGCCAGAGGCAAAAAAGTGTCATGCTTAGAGTCTATGAATGCTATGCTCTTCATAGCCTTAGAACTCAGCTTAGAGTCCAAAGCTGTAAACGCTTCAACCACCTGTACCGACAGGCACGGTCGAAGGCGCCCAGAAGCAGGTTGCTCCACAGGCTGTAGGCGCACGACTGATGATTGCGACCGGGCTGACATTGTCAGCTGGTTTGACGGTTTGAGATCAGGAAGGAATCCAAACACAAAGTCAAGAGCTGCCCCCAAGTCAGAAGACTGTTGGCTCTCGACGTCAGGTATGTCGGACTCATCCCCTAAGTCGGAATACACATAGTCCATCATGGGCAACCCAGCCGACATCTCCCATGGTGTAGGCACACCAGAGGGATCAGAAAGCGGCCTGTTTCCAATCCTGAGAGGCGGCGCCCAGAAACCACTCATAGCATCGCTGAAAGTAACAGAAAAAGCTCTTGGACAGAACCTGAGTGAGCAAGGAGAGGGCCTCCCTAAGCTCACTGACCGTGTCGGCCGGTTCGACGTGGGAACGAACCGGCAAAGTGGCTTCACTCCTGACCCTTTTAACCAGCGAAGGGTCGCAATCCTCAAATACACCTGACGTGGGGCGACAGGCTGCAGCCGAAACATCTGAAGGCAGATGTGAATAGGAGTATGATGACATACCCCGAGGATCTACAGAGCGGAAACTCAGGAGAGTCGCCGCGGACCTCTGCAAAACTGGCCATGGTACAAGAGTGCATGGACGGAAAGGCCACGGAGCTCATGGTGGCCCCACCATGAACATCCGAATCCAATGAGAAACTGTGGTGCTCAACGGCTGAGAAACCACAGTAGAGGGTTCGGCCGGCACCCCCTTCTGACTTTGCCGAGTTGAAGTCAGGGAAGGCTGATATATATATATAAAATGCAATTAAACTGTGGTTGAAAATAATGAGAATATATAAAACAGTCCTCATTACGTGTAAAACACTGCCAATCGACTCCCCACTAACTGCTCTATGAGGTGGGGTATCAAAACCCAACCACGTGACTTCAATAAGACGTACTATCGGTTATCATTAGCACGAAGTGTTTCCCAGTGTTGTGACAAGGTTATGCTTCCGACCCAAAATAGGACATCCAAACATCATTTCTCTGCAAAATGGCCGTTGATAATTAGGGAAAAAAGCGCATCACTCCCAAACTACACAAATACAAATAAAATCGTTAAAATTTATTTCGATATATCGTACAAAATGACTTTTCAGGGCAGTTTCGATCTCGCATGAATATTTGTGAAGACCTTCTCGTTACGTTTTGTCGATGTCGGTGTTTCATTGATCCCGTAATTTTTGGATACCAATTAGTACATTTTTCCAACCAGTCGGGCAAATACTGTTTTTTAATATCATAGGGAAATTTTAAAAACGCGTTTCGTTTCGAATATATGAAGTTAAAATCAGTGCCATTTTGTCCCTGAATTTTTACAATCTGACTATTATTAGCGAAGTTACGCCAAAAATGGAAATAATAAAAACATCTCATTTGTAACAGGTTGAAGAACCTTTCGAAAAGAGTCATTCAAATACACACCTTTTTTATTCTGCAGTGGTAGACATATTCCGGGCAATGAAAAATGGAAAAGAACTTTACACAATTTGGTTGCGTTTCCAGGTATTCTCATGAAGGACAGCTGACGTCGACTTAACAGGTTGAGAACAACATAGTTTCGTTACCCTCTAAACGGGCCAAATTGCCAGAGTTATTAGACCACAGACGTCTGGAAAGCTGATCTAAATCATCCCTACCTCAAAACACCTCATTCTTATATGCACCCCCTATAATACACAGATCTGTGTGTTATTTATTTTGCAAGTGTGTGTTGGGGGGGGGGGGGGGGCATATATAAGAGGGAGGTGTGAAGCTGGGGGTGATGTGATATTAATCAGGTCTCCAGACGTCTGTGGTTAGACTAGGCAGTGGGACCTGGGGGCGGGATGCACAACAACTCCGAACGACAACATCCCCTTTAATCCGAGGATGATATACAACATTTCTCAATAAAAAATCGCGACATCGACGCCGTAGCTGCGATGGGTGGTGCAATTTCACAAAATTCTAAGTTCATCAAGTGCCATAACTCCAAGAAAAATATATGGAACAACACATGCACTGAACAGTGGCTAGACATCAATAAGATACACTTACATGCCAAATATAAAGTCATTCCATCAAGTATTTCAAAAGTTATTGAGTTTTGAAACTCGTTGGTCACAGACAGACCGACCGATCGACAGACAGACCGACAGACAGACCGACATTGCCACTTTTAGAGCCGCTAGTCGCAGCTAAAAATAAGCGTTCAACGGGTAATGTTGGATTTCAAGGTGTGCACAGAATGAGCCGGTCTATTGCGAAGTCGCCCCAGTGACGCGGCAAAGCATCCATGTTTTACAATGCGATGTTCCCACTCAACTTGGCGGGGCAAAAATATAAAAAGAATACCCAAAAGACGGGTGCAGAATGTTAATCTGCACCCCCCCCCCCCCCCCCCCCCCCCCAAAAAAAAAAGTTCTTGGTAAAAAAAAATGCAGTGGAAGACCAGTCGGGTATAGATATCATCTATTTAATGTCTGTGTTCCTGTCTCCTAATGTTCAGTGTTTCTGTAAGCCTACTATCAGGAGAGAAATTCTAAACAGATACACTAACAGAGTGGAATTTTCACACACATATTGTCTTAACCCATGTGAAAGAAGCATTTCATTCAACTGATGGTCCTTTGAACGACAACCTGTGGTCCATCTGCAGAAATATGTTGTGTTCGGTGTCCCTTTTCCACCGAAGCTGAGAGCATATTTTGTGAGTGGAAACCTCACTCCTCAAGTGTTTTAGCAGAGACCCTTCTTTGTGTGGCAAGATGGGACGCAATGTGTCTGAATGTATCTGAGATCAGTTAACAATTATAAATTGGCGGAATTTGGGAGAGTTTTCAGTTTCCCGTCTGAACTCAGCAAAATTAGAAGAAACATATACATATATTTTATATTTCGTTAAAAAATGATGTGTATAGCTTGAGGTTTGTTGCTTTGGACCACTGAGAAAAGAAGACCCAGGCTGTTGTAATATAACTGAATATAACACAACACTTAACACAATCAATTATTCAGTTCTCGCGGCAGCAATAAAATTTGGTAGCAATAACATTTCCTAATCCGAACTAATCCTTTAATTACCCTTCCAAAGATGTAAAACAAGAGCCGACAATAGCTACTGATTGTTTCTGAAACAGCCTCTGATCGCAATGAAAACATTGACTGGTGACAATAGATAAAGCATAAATTACTCCTATGAAGTTTATTCTTTTGAGATTTCCAACATCAGAAACTGGTTAAATTGAATTACAATTATGAATATCTATATACTTATATATTTGCACTGCGACTTGTAAAGAAAATTTTGTTTCTAACATCCGACCTACCATTTAACAATTTTATTAGCACTACAACAAATATTGAAATTATTGTGAATCTATTTTTGGAAAAGACAGCACTCGTGTGGTGTTTTCCAACAAATAGTTGCAACACAATGAGAAAAAAGTAGAAGACAACAGTTGTCAAAATACTTTTTGCTTACAAAACCCAGCTTATGACCCCTGATTGAAACGGTCCCTAAGTCATAAGATATGCGTTGGAAGCAAAAAATTAAGATAAAAACCAAAAAAAATGGGAATGATGAATTCCATGTATTATAGCGCAGGCCAATTTTTACAGTTATGTCACATAAAGTGTTAAATGCAAAAATGAATATTACACAGACATTAGACTTGAATATTTCTCCATTTGAACTTCATATGCCAAGATTAAAGTGATTTTTTGTTTTTGTTACAAATTACAATTAATTGAATATATTGATATATAAGCATTCTCAATAAATTATAACAAAATACAGAATAAATTTTAAAAAGATATTTAACAAGATTTAATAAATAAAAGTTGTCAGAAAGGTTATAAACAACATCTCAAAAGTGTTATGCTTTATCAGACCAGTGCTGAAAAACCCCATTAATTAGCTCCGCCTACTCATAAAAAGTTCCTCTATAAATAGACACAGAGATCTTAATTGAACCTGATTATCAGTGACTGCATTATGTAATCATATGTAATAACTGGGGTAATTTGGAAGACTACTTTTACAGGGACTGTACACATAGTGCTGTTATTATACGATCCTCAGATCCATAATTCCAGTCACAGGAAACCATTATCAACGAGTGAATTATCACTGTTTCAGTATGCGAAAAATGGATGTCCTACCACGTGGATGGACGAAAAAAGAATGATTCATTGGTGACTGCCTTGCACACTGGTTCCAGAAGTCGTGGATTTTTACTAAGAGAAGTGCATCCCCTACTGGGTTTGCACTGGTAGCACTCGTCCCAGTTTTGGCTTAATTTTTCTTGGTGCTTTTCACCACTTTTCTTTCCCAAATCTCTTGGGAAAGATCAAAATAGAGAGTATATTTTCCAAGTTAGTGTCTTCCACTGTAGTGCAAGCCTGTAGTAAACAATTGTAAGGTAGGTTGATAAGAAATGACTATGCCATTCCAACGAGTTATGTAAAACACCCATCGATTCAAACATTAAAATTTATTTACATAAACAAACTTTAATTTCGATGTTTAAACCCAAAGGTGAAGAGTCTGTTTGTTTTGTTTGAAGCTGTACAGATCAAATGGATTGAAAAAAAATTAAAACAACATTTTGGGAACCAGTTTAAATTACACTGGTTATCTTTTCCACTGGGCATGTTTGTTGAAAATCATGTCCCAGTTTTTCTTTGGCTCCATTCATGCCTAACCATTTGGTGGCTATTACTGTCAGTAAAACTATAAGTACAAATTTGGGCAGATTTGCAAAAAAACACGGGAGAAACTTTTTTAAAAGAAGTTCGAAGCATGTCAAAATGCATGAAGATTTACCAAAATAAAGTTGACCAAATTAAATATAACAGGATCCGCAGACGAGACAGTTTGTTTGTTTGTTGGTGGTTAACGTCACATATTTATGCACCATGGCTAATCGTGACACAACATGGAGATGAAGTCAAGTTTAGTCAATCGTTGATCAACATGTTGCCCATTTTAGAGGACTTTCACCCCAAGCATTGGTGACTGGGTCCTATTTTACTAGTAAAGCGGAACTGGTTTACCACAGTAAACAAGTGCTGCTTACTTCCCGGGGTTCCCACGGGGACGCAGACGAGACGGCCACGGGACTGGGTTAATATTGTGGTTGGAAGTGCTTGTTTTTTTTAATACTATCTCATTTTTGGATAGCTAATTGTTTTGTGAATCAACTTTATTTTGCTTTGGATGTATTCATTTTCACACTACACAACAGATGATCGATAATTGTACAATGAAATTTGGAAACTTTTCAAAGCATAGCTAATGATTCGACGGGAAAGGAACTAGCAGAAACAGTGCTGGGAAAAAAGTTCTGGCTTGTACATCACCAGTTGAATGCAGAAACATTTATGTCATAGCGTCGATTCCGTTAAATACAAGGATTTGAAGTTTAATGGATGTGTAATATAGGTTAAATATAGAATAAATAGGTACTAGGGCCAGTAATCACAATTAGACCACAAGTAGGATAAGGGTTTTAAACTCTTATTCTATGAGTGGTTTAAATCTGATTACCGGCCCTAGTACCTATCTGTTTTATTTATACCATGCTCTTAATAAATAACTGACTTTGTCACTTAAAAAGGAGAAAAAAACGACACTTTCTGTCGCAAACACACAAGTTTGTTTGTTTACATCTGCACCGGTGGGCATTACTACTGACTGCATATGAATGCTTGATTAACAGATAGACACATTGTCAGAGTTGATTGAATTTACCTTGCTTTTTCAGTCAACTTATTATTAACAATTCTTAATTTTATTTTAAATATTTAATTGTAGATATTTTAAACTTAATAAGTCATTGCATGTAGTAGATAGCGTGCCGTTGTTGACTAAAGAACTTGCTGCCTTAGGAAATTGGGGGGGGGGGTTAATGTTTTGCGCTGTTTTGTTGGTGAGTTCAAATAAAATTGACTGACTACCTTAAAAATTATATTCCTGGCTGACTTGAAGGGTTCTGCATGATTTCCAAAACTCGTAGGGAACTTGATTTGAGTTGAGCGTCAGTTTTTGCTCGAGACAATCACTCAGCGTGGAGAGTTGACGTGGGAAGGTTTTGACCAACAAATAAGTCAGTTCAGGATTGGATCTTCTCGAGGTAGGACATATTTAGATTGGGAAAATAATTGTAGATGAGTGGGCTGGGCAAGTTGAATTAAGTTTGTGATTCTGTTGTGGAAAAATGACGTGAAGTTCCCTGATTCGCATCATTCGACGAATTTGGAAGGGGGTTTAACAAAAATTCTTTTCATGATGTCAAGTGATTGGAATCAGAGGTAAGTCGCGGTAAAATTTCTAGTCATGACCGAATCCATGGGATATCGATATTTTTTTTTTTCTGTTCAGTGAGCTGATAGGTATAGTATTGATTGTTTGATTTTTCGTGGTTTCTCTACGGAAAGTTGAAGTGGCCATAATATAATATTTGTGGGAATTCTCAGTTGGTGAACTTTGGTCCGTCAACTGTGAATTCTTTCCACATTTATGAAGTATTCTTGTTGAATTATTGGCCTGGTGTTAGAAATGCGGCCTGGCGAGTTACACAAGTAAATATTCTGTGGAATTCTCAGTTGACCAATTTCGATTCGACAGCTGTGAATTCTTCCATTATCAGTGGGTAGTATTTGCTATTTTCGTCTTGGCTTGGCATTTGGTATGTTCCTGGGTATATTATCATTTATTTGATTTTTCGTGGTCTCTCTACGGAAAGTTGAAGTGGCCATAACATAGCATTTGAGGGAATTCTCAGTTGGCGAACTCTGGTCTGTCAACTGCGAATTCTTTCCACATTTATGAAGGATTCTTGTCGAATTATTGGCCTGGTGTTGGAAAAGCGGCCTGGAGAGTTACACAAGTAAATATTCTGTGGAATTCTCAGTTGGCGAATTTCGATTTGACAGCTGTGAATTCTTCCATTATCCATGGATATTATTTGCTATTTTCGCCTTAGCTTGGCATTTGGTATGTTTCTGGGTATATTATCATTCATTTGATTTTTTGTGGTCTCTCTACGGAAAGTTGAAGTGGCCATAACATAACATTTGAGGGAATTCTCAGTTGGCAAACTCTGGTCCGTCAACTGCGAGTTCTTCCCATAGTTACAGAGATTATTGTCGAGATATTGGCCTGGTATTGGGAAATGTGGCCCAGCAAAATTATTCACTAATAGAATTACATAAACATTGTGGCTTACGAATTGCAATTGGCCACCTGCGCGTAGTACATTTATGCATTATTGTGAACTTTCAAATCCCATATCTTTTGAGATTGTATGATGCTGTCACATTGAAGGAAGACCTAAGTTGTCTTGATACAAATTATAAAGGAATTTCTTGGCAACAAGCTTATGTTTGTTGCCTGGAAATTCTTATCTTATTGGCTAAAATTCCTTCAGAGGTGCATTCAGTGGATATTTGACTGATGCCCTGGCATCGTTGTTTATAAATAAAATATATATTTACAGCTTATTTGAGGGTTACTTGTGTGTATGTTATCCATACCCTACAGAAATATTGCCTGTGATTATCGGGTTGTCCATCTGTGCCTCTCACAGGCATCATCTTGAACTTCGTGGGGTTCCAGTCAGCCCACCAGAACTGTGATCCACTATTCTTGTGTATTAAGCCCAGTCGGAAATATTTTGTTGTGTATATTTTTATCGGAAATATCTCAATCGCCCGGTGTGATGTGATTCCTTAAATCACACCACAGCGGATGATTGAGCTATTCTGCTCAATATAATAATTTTTTTCAAAACATGTTGGGCTGAGGTGGGGATTCGTCCCAATAGTACAGCAAAACATTGTGTGTTTGAATGAAACATCACGAAGTGTGAATGTATCGAAGTTAGCAAATTGTGTCATGCCAAAGGTCAAGTTGGATGAACTTTTGACTATAGGTGTAAATTTTTTTAACCGCAGTAGAAGCTTTACACCGGTAGTGGGGTTAAAAGCTAAAATTTAACATACAGGCTTTTCACAGTAGTAACAAAGGTGAGCATGGTATAAACAGTAATCTAATCATAACTGAATAAAAAATCTTTCAATCTATCAATGAATTACTATGATAACCAGCGACTACCTCATGTTTAATATAGACCTATTTTGCCTCAGAATATCCACTGGGGACATTTAATCTACTAAATCTTGTTTAAAAGATTCATTCTTGAAGAAGTCTAAATTTGTTTCTGTCTCGGTTGATATATTGTCTCATAAAAAAAATAAGAGTGAAAGTTTGGTAAATATGTTAATGAAGCTGATGTGAACAGAAAACGGCCAACTTGATGCATGCTGGGATGAAGAGTTTTCTCAAAAACTATGGCTGACAATCCATTCAGTCAAATAATCCACAGTGTGTTTATCCCAGATACACAGATAAAACCCCTGCAGAGACTACAATTTCATGGGTATCCAAGTCTCTATTGTTTGAGAAACATCACTGATTGTTTTCAGACAACTCTTCAGGCCTGAATGTTATGCAAGTGATACAGTTATGATCACGATAAAAAGAAGTGCCAGCTGGAGTGAATAATGGTGGACTCCGATGAGCTAGAAATATAAAATGAAAGTGTCAATGACACTGTAGCTCAATTTGTGTAAGACATGTACATGTATAGTATGTGACACAGCAACGACACACATCTAGGTAATGACCTGATAACAAAGGTACATGTAAAGTATTGTAAAAGTCTGTACATAAATACTGACCATAGCCTGTAACAAATGCACAGGTAAAGTATTGTAAGGTGGGTGGCAGTCAGATGCTAAACTAGAAAAGAAATCTCCTTGGGGTTAATGCTACAATGAGGATCCTTGTATGGTGCACCATATGGCAAATGTTAGCAACTGTTTTGGCCTGTTTGATTCAAACCTAAGGTTGATTCATACTAATAAATAAATATTTGTCCAGTCCTTCTTAAAATATAGAAATTTGGATTTTTTATCTTTAGCTCATAGGGTTCCCACGGGTGAGGGTATTTTATTTTTCTCATTGGAAATAGAAAATCGGGTTGTGCTAATAATGTTTGCCCTCCCCCAAACAACGCCAAATATTAACACAGGAACTTGGCTTCAACACATTTGAATATACACATCCTAGGGATGCGTAATTCAAGAAACACTATTTTGTCTTGTGTTTTGGGAAAAGATTTTTAATTATCTCCCTTTTTGAGTCTCTGACTGAACCCCAAATTATTTATATCCTCATACCATAGTGATAACAAAGGCACCCAATAAATTTATAGGAAACATTACTGACACAAAAATCTTTACAGGTTCTGGACAAAAAATGTAATACACAAAATTCCCATATATATGACTGCCGATAAGCATTTAGAATATTGTGCCGAGCCCAAAAGCACTTGTTACCATCCCATGGTGATAACAAACGTAGACCTAGAAGTTCTATACAAGAAACTGATTGCACCTAATTTCGGTATAAAATGGCTGCCGTCAGCCATCTTGAACTTTGGACAGCACCCAAAAACACTCGTTCTTATCCCAAGGTGATAACAAAGGTACCCAAGAAGTTTCGTGAAGATAGCTTAATAAATACAGCCTCTACCTGCAGCCGTATTGACATGTTCACTTACTGTGTATAAGTAGCACTGAATAAATCAAAGTTCATCTAATTTGCATAATTTCTGCACGAGAATAAAACCTGTATTATATGTGATGTATTCCATGTTACTAAACATTCATTCAAAAATTTATTCAAATCAGAACCTTCATATAGACGTTCTGTACAAAAAACTGAATGTACCTAATTTTAGTACAAAATGGCCGCAGCAGCCATCTTGAATTTTGGACTGCACCCCCAAAACATTCGTTCTCGTCCCAAGGTGATAACAAAGGTACCCAAGAAGTTTCGTGAAGATCAGTTCATAAATACAGGCCCAAGCCGTATTGACATGTGTACTTACTGTATATAAGTAGCACTGAATAAATCAAAGTTCATCTAATTTACAGGGGGGGTGCGGTGGCTCAGTCGGTAGAGGTGCAGGCTGCAAGCCAAGAGGTCCTCGGTTCGAATCCCACCTGCGGCAACTGCGTTGTGTCCTTGGGCAAGACACTTCACCCCCATTGCCCACGTGGGGGCACGGTGACGCTGTGTACTAAGGCGTACTGCACGTCGATGGTGCACCTGTCTTCAACCAATGCTAACCCTGCTTGTGTGGAGTGTGGAGTTGGTATGTTGGGGAGCTGACAGTTGCTTGCCGTTGCTCGGTGGTTCTCTCCGGGTACTCCGACTTCCTCCACCCGTAAAACTGTCATGGTCATGGTTAGCCATTGTGCAGAAATATGTGACCTTAAACACCAATAAATAAATAAATAAATCTAATTTGCAGAATTTCTGCACGAGAAAAAAACCCATATTATATGTTATGTATTCCATGTTACTAAACATTTATACAATAATTTATTCAAATCATAACTTTCATACAGACATTCTGTACAAAAAACTGATTGCACTAATTTTTCGGTACAAAATGGCTGCCGGCGACCATCTTGAATTTTGGACAGCACCCAAAAACACTTGTTCTCATCCCACGGTGATAACAAAGGTACCCAAGGAGATTCATAAAGATCGGTTCATAAATATGGCCTCTAGCCCAAGCCGTGTTGAATTGCTGACGGATGGACAGATGGACAACGGGGCATTACAAAACCTCAAATTTGACTACGTCAAAGTTGAGCTAAAAATATTAAGTAACATTTCTCCTTCAATGCAACTGGTACATTTAAAAGGTACTTGTGTGTACACCTAAACTATGCTACCTAAAAATAAACTTTATTCAGATCACATTCATGGGATCACATGTGAGTGTCCCTAGGAATCAGTTGTTTCAAAATAAGGGTACTTGTATTGAGTTAAATACTGTCATAGAAAGTATTATTCAATAAATGATCCACAATACTTTCTGGACAAAAACTAAGTATGGCAGGTTTTGATTACACCAGCTTCTTTAACATATTTTAACATACTTTAAGAAGTTTCAAACATTATGTCTTTGTGACACAATACCGTCGTGTGGAACCACAAGGTTCTATCTTCTACTGGAAGATAGAACCTTATAGTTCTCATGCGACAAATTATATCAAATTTTCAAGCCTCAGCTCATATATACACCACACAAAGACAGAACCGTTGATGTTGGGTTTTGTCGAGGTTGGACCTGGACCTCACTGTGAAAATGAAAGCGTCAATGACACTGTAGCTCAACTTGACAAACTTCAACTTGGTAAGTTATAAATGCAATGACAAAACTGAAGATCATTGGTACCAATGTTATTTGATGAAATTTCAACATAACAGCATTGTGTGTACACAACGTCAGAGTAATCCATGCATTTTTAAATGTAAACTGTAAGACTGGCTAAAGGAAGAATGTTGATACACAAATGCAGTATGTTCAGAGGTTATTGCAAATGGCAACTTTTTTCACAGAAATGAATGCTTATCAATAGCTCTTATCTAAAGGTCTCGCCTAATGAGCACACCAAGTTCAAAAACAATCCTACAGTAAATGTAGCCTGTAGGCCATGTCAAAGAATGTTGATGCACAAATGCAATAAATTCAAAGATTGTTGCTAACAGCAACAGAGTTTGATTGAAATGAAAAGAAAATCAATAGCTCCTATCTTTGTCACCCTGCAGAAGCATACAAAGTTTCAAAACAACCTGATAATGAATGTGTCCTCTGAGGCATGCCAAAGGAAGATGTTAATGCACAAATGCACTTAGTAGAAGGTCATTGCTTGCAGCAATGGGTTTTTTTTATGGAAATTCATAAATATACCCTGCAGAGAGTGCAAAAGGGATAAGTTGATGCACAAATGCAGTAAGTTCAAAGGTTGGTGATAACGACAATAAATTTTTATGGAAATTAAAAAAAGCAATAGCTCACATCTAGAGGTCACACGGAACACACATACCAAGTTTCAAAGTGATCTGATCATAAATGTGCCCTGAAGGCCATGTTAAAGAGAAATATTGAGGTCTGACTAAACTAAGTTCAAAGGTCAACATTTTTTGACAGAAATGGAAGAAAATCGACAGCTCCCAAATAGATGTCACCCCCACACAAGCTCATCAAGTTTGCAAGCGATCCAATCATAAATGTGCCCTGCAGGGAGTGTCAAAGGGAAATATTGATGCTTAACAGCACTGAGTTTTTACTAAGTTCATTGAAGGTCATTGCCAGTGGCAACACATTTTTTGACGGAAATCGAAGAAAATCGATAGCTCCCATCTAGAGGTAACCCCAAACAAGCATGCCAGGTTTCAAAGCAATCTGATCATAAATGTGCCCTGTAGGGTGTGCCAAAGGGAAATATTGAGGTTGGACTAAACAAAGTTCGAAGAACGTTGGTCACAGCAACATTTTTGGACAGAAATGGAGAAAATCGATAGCTCCCATCTAGAGGTCTCCCCAAACAAGTATGCCAGGTTTCAAAGCAATCCGATCATAAATGTGCCCTGCAGGGTGTGCCAAAGGGAAATATTGAGGTCTGACTAAACTAAGTTCTAAGAACGTTAGCAGTGGCAACATTTTTTGACAGAAATGGCAGAAAATCGATAGCTCCCATTTAGAGGCCACCCCAAACAAGCATGCCAGGTTTCAAAGCAATCCGATCATTAATGTGCCCTGTAGGGTGTGCCAAAGGGAAATATTGTGGTTTGACTAAACTAAGTTCTAAGAACGTTGGCCGCGGCAACATTTTTTGATGGAAATTGAAGAAAATCGATAGCTCCCATCTAGAGGTCACCCCAAACAAGCATACAAAATTTCAAAGTGATCTGATCATAAATGCGACCTGTGAGGTGTCCAAAGGAAATTGTGGACGTACGTACTAACATACTAACGTACTAACATACTAACGTACGTACGCCGATGGACGAGAAGTGATGGCAATAGCTCAGCTTAACTTTGTCAAGTTGAGCTAAAAACTATTCTTCAAAAGTGAATTTATTCAGTATTTAAATTGTTAAAAACTATTGTCCTTACATCCTGACAAATTCTGTCTTCTGACTGATCAGAATGCCTAGGGCAAACAACCATGGCAAAGGGCACACCCAACATCCAAGGAAAATGAGAGCGTGTAACATCCAGGATATACGGGCACACGAAAAAATCGGAGGTATATGGTTTAAATGAAAGCTTTTCACTCGCCCTGATAAAAATCAAACCAAAAAAAACCCCTGAAAATAATCACAAATATCATCAGATTTCTGACAATTCGATCATATTTTGCTGTTATAAATTAAATAGCCGAATAATTAAATCAAACAACTTGAGAAAAATAAAATAACAGCAAATCTGTCAACAACATCACCCCCGATCTGTTTACGGATTTTCAATAACAACCCAAGGAATAGAATGCAAATAAACTAAATATACATCACAAACTGGAATTTATAACCAGTTTTCCCTTGTGTGCTAGTTGGTAATTTTCCCCATAATGTTTCTGTTTACATTCTCTTTAACATGTTCTTAACTGAGTTGTGTTACCATCTTGTCAAAAAAGTATGGGGGTTGATCAAAACTCTGTTTCAATAGCTGTATCACTCCACAAACCTGGTGTCACCTAGTCCAAAACTGGAGGGTAGGGTCATAGATTACATGTACACTACTGTAATCAAGGTCTCAGATCACCAGTCTAATACTGTTCAGAATTATGCTGTTATGTTATGGGCTGTTTGTTTACCCACTTTTGTGAAAATATATGTGCAGTCTACTATTGATCTAATATGATAGGCCTTCACTTACAATGATATACTGGTATTCTTCTCTGCCCTAGTTACAGATATTCTAATCACAAAGTTTTTAATTCCCCTTGAAAATATCACGACATTAACATAATTTATGGAACTACAGAATACGTAATCATAAACTACATACAGCTGCAGCATCAAAATGTTGAACAAATCAAGTGTGGACTGAGCAACATTTCTTGCTTTGATTAAAAAATAATGAATCTTTATAAAATGTTTCTGATACAATCAGCTGGAACATATCAGGTGGTTGGTAATGCAAGCCACAGGTTCGCTTTTCCAACCGATATATTCCAGATGAGTGAATCTGAACATAGGCAATGACCTATTTGAGGGCTGGACTGGTTCCAGGCCCTAACAGCATCAAATTTTTTTTACAGACCTACACTAGTGGCTTGAAAGCTGAAAAGTGGACAGAGAATTTGATTGGATCATGACTGGTTCATTCAATTATCTTTACACTTTTCACTCACAGCACCGTAAAAGCTAACCCAGCAGAAAAAGAAATGCAACTAAAGTCGATCCATCGCCGGGGGTGCGATACCCCCGCAATCGATCGCCAGGTGGTGTGTTACCCCCGCACCAATACCTGAGGGTGAGCAAGGTCAACAATGTGACATCTTGGTGTTCAGAAAACAACAGGTGTCACTTAAAGGTGACACAAACAAATACCCCGTCTTTCAGCTGGTAATGTTGGGAAATAACTGTGGAGAAACAAAATTTTCGCAAGACTTTATACATGTTGCACATCTTCATTGTGTGTATGCTCATATTCTGAATTTTCAACTATGTGAATTGAAAAGTGGGGGAGGAGTTGATTACAGCATGACGGTACCCTCCATTAAACAATTTTGAGATGGAAGGACGGAAGGACAGATGGACTGACGGACACAAGGAATCCAATATACTCCCGCTAGGCGGGGATATAAAAATCCCTGAAATTTTTTAAAATGTGTGAAAATTTTCCAAGTCGATCAAGGCCATAATTTTGAGCAAATAAAGTTTTGCAACAAACTTTATAGATGTTGCATATCTTCAATGTGTTTGTAATCATATCATCAAGTTTCAGTTCACTGCATTCAAAACTGTAAGAGGAGTTGATTACAGCATGAAGGTACTCTCTACTGAAAATAGCACTCAAAATATTCTAAGTCGAGAAAGGGAAATAACTGTGGAAAAATAAAATTTTCATGAAACTTTATACATGTTGCACATCTTCATTGTGTGTATGATCATATCCTTAAGTTTCAGCTATCCGCATTCAAAACTATAAGAGGAGTTGATTACAGGATAAAGGTACCCTTTATTGAAAAGAGCACTAAAAATGTTGTAAGTCAAGAAAGGGAAATAACTGTGGAGAAACAAAATTTTTGCAAGACTTTATACATGTTGCACATCTTCATTGTGTGCATGATCATATCCTGAAGTTTCAGCTATCTGCATTTAAAACTGTAAGAGGAGTTGATTACAGCATAAAGGTACCCTCTATTGAAAATAGCACTAAAAATGTTGTAAGTCAAGAAAGGAAAAGTGGGGGAGGAGTTTGATTACAGCATGATGGTACCCTCCATTAAACAATTTCGCAACGGAAGGACTGACGGACAGACGGACTGATGGACACGAGGAATCCTATATACCCCCGCCTAGGGGGCAGGGGTATAAAAACACTTAGTGCGGGAAACGAACAAAATTGACGGGTGCAGTTTTAAGCTCCCGTGAATTCAGAGATGGGGGTAAATTACACCCGTAAAATGTTAGTATATGAATTTTTGAGGGAATACTGTCACCAAACACCATAAACCTTAACCCTTTGAACCCTAGTGGTATCTTCCATGCCAGTCCATATTCATTATTTGGGGTAGAGCAATCAATATTTTCAACATGCAGCCACATCCCACGTATTATGTTCCTCGCCAGAAAAGCGGCCGATCATGTTCAAGGGGCTGAATGTATAAGGAATTACTGAACTAGAACTATCACTGAAGGTGATTAATACCCCCGCTTTGGGTTTTTAGAGGAATGCACTTCTAATCATGTAGGCGAAGGCCATAAGGAAATGTATACATAAAGATCATTTTTTGTTGTTGAAATTTGTATTTGCATGTGGCCTTCCACAGAACAGCACTGAATACTTAAAGAGCCCACACATATATGGTTTACATTTGGAAAAACACATTTACAATGTGCAACATGTATTCAAAATCGGTTCATTAATGTAGGAGGAGTTGCACACACAAGAATCCCATTTGAAAACCCATAATAAATCCAAGTTAAAGGGAGATAACCTGGTTAAAATTGTCGCAGATCAAAAATTTGGGAATATGCGTATGTTCACTTAGTTATGATAATGTTTGAAAGGTTTCGTCAAAATTGATTGATAAATGTAGGAGGAGTTGCCCGCACAAGAATTTCATGTAGAAACCCATAATAAATCTAAGTTAAAGGGAGATAACCTAGTTAAAATTGCCACAGCTCAAAAATTAATTTTGGAATATGCACATGTTTACTTAGTAGTGATGATGTCTGTAAACTTTTGTCCAAATTTATTGATAAATGTAGGAGGAGTTGCGCACACAAGAATTTCATGCAGAAACCCATATTAAATCAAAGTTCAAGAGAGATAACCTGGTTAAAATTGTCGCAGATCAAAAAGTTTGGAATATGCACATGTTCACTTAGTAGAGATGATGTTTGAAAGGTTTCATCAAAATCGGTTCATTAATGTAGGAGGAGTTGCGCACACAAGAATTTGTTCAAACAGAAAGACATAATAAATCTAAGTCAAAGGGAGATAACCTGGTTAAAATTGTCGCAGATCAAAAATCTTGGAATATGCGCATGTTCACTTAGTAGTGATGATGTCTGAAAAGTTTTGTCCAAATTGATTGATAAATGTAGGAGGAGTTGCGCACACAAGAATTTCATGTAGAAACCCATATTAAATCAAAGTTCAAGAGAGATAACCTGGTTAAAATTGTCGCAGATTAAAAAGTTTGGAATATGCACATGTTCACTTAGTAGAGATGATGTTTGAAAGGTTTCATCAAAATCGGTTCATTAATGTAGGAGGAGTTGCGCACACAAGAATTTGTTCGGATGGAAAGACACAATAAATCTAAGTCAAAGGGAGAAAACCTGGTTAAAATTGTCGCAGATCAAAAATCTTGGAATATGCGCATGTTCACTTAGTAGTGATGATGTCTGAAAAGTTTTGTCCAAATTGATTGATAAATGTAGGAGGAGTTGCACGCACAAGAATTTCATGTAGAAACCCATAATAAATCTTAGTTAAAGGGAGATAACCTAGTTAAAATTGCCACAGCTCAAAAATTTTGGAATATGCGCATGTTCACTTAGTAGTGATGATGTCTGTAAACTTTCGTCCAAATTGATTGATAAATGTAGGAGGAGTTGCGCACACAAGAATTTCATGCCGAAACCCATATTAAATCAAAGTTCAAGAGAGATAACCTGGTTAAAATTGTCGCAGATCAAAAAGTTTGGAATATGCACATGTTCACTTAGTAGAGATGATGTTTGAAAGGTTTCATCAAAATCAGTTCATTAATGTAGGAGGAGTTGCACACACAAGAATTTGTTCGAACGGAAAGACATAATAAATCTAAGTCAAAGGGAGATAACCTGGTTAAAATTGTCACAGATCAAAAATCTTGGAATATGCGCATGTTCACTTAGTAGTGATGATGTCTGAAAAGTTTTGTCCAAATTGATTGATAAATGTAGGAGGAGTTGCGCACACAAGAATTTCATGTAGAAACCCATATTAAATCAAAGTTCAAGAGAGATAACCTGGTTAAAATGTCGCAGATTAAAAAGTTTGGAATATGCACATGTTCACTTAGTAGAGATGATGATGAGGAGCACTAACACTTGCCGACGGGGGAGGGGGGTATAGCCCCCCCCCCCCCCCCCATGACACCCCTGATTGTGTGCTTTAATGACTGACTATTATAATGTCAGTCACTACCCGATATTTGCTACATGTCTATCATCTAGTTCTACCAATTTGCTACCTGTCATTTTACCTACATCCATCAATCAGTCAGTCTGCGTCACCCGCATGTACGTGGGGAGCACTATTAACTCAATCGAGAAATTGCCTCGCAATTCAATTTGATGAATATCCGGGTTCTAAACCTGACGAGGTCAGTTAAGTTGTGTCCTTGGGAATGACACTTTATCCCAGGTGCACATTGACTTCGTGTGCCAAACCACATGCCGAAATGACACGTGTATGGTGCGCGTGCTTTAAACTAAGTGTCGTAAACGAAATCAATCAATCAATCAATCAATCAATCAACCAACCAATCAATCTTTGTATGTAGGTCTGCCTGTCTTTCCGTCATTCAGTTGTCTATCCACGTCTAGGGGTTATTTTTCACACGCCACATTGCTATCTGTCTGTCTGCATTTCTGTCTGTCTGCCCGGATGCTGCTAACCTGCCTGCCTACACACTTGCCAGCACACATGTGTGACTGTATGTCTGTCTGTGCGAGCGCTAAATACTAGACTAAATATTTCAGCGTCGTATCAATTCATTATCTATCCAGAGAGAGAGAGAGGGGGGGAAGGAGGGAGAGAGAGAGAGAGAAAGAGAGAGAGAGAGACAGAGAGGGGAGAGACAGAGAGAGTTGGACAAAGACAGAGGGAAAAGGGGATAGGGAGAGAGCGATAGAGAGAGAAAGAAGGGGAGAGAGAGAAGAGAGAGAGAGGGATGGGGAAAGAGAGCTGGGCAAAGGCAGAGGGAGAGGGGGATAGAGAGAGAATGATGGAGAGAGAGAGGGGGGACAGAGGCAGAGGGACATGGGATAGAAAGAGAGGGGAGATAGATAGAGAGAGAGGAGAGAGAGACAGAGAGAGAGAGAGAGAGAGAGAGAGCAAATAGGATGGGATATGTTGTGCATATGAAAGAGGGAAATAATTATTAAACATAAAATTCCATATTTACTGGGATAAATGTGTTTAAACTTGCACGAAAATGGTTAAAAGTCGATAAATATAGGCAAAAGTACAATTTGAGCAACCCGAAAAATATTAAAATTTTTGCGAAAAATCGTCATTTTGGTCGTCACTTTTTGACACTACTGGTTAATTTTTCGACATTACGGATTTTTACATTACTGGTCGATTTTTTCGACATTACTGGTTGATTTCGACATTACTGGTTAATTTTTTCGACATTACTGGTCGATTTCGACATTACTGGTAAATTTATACACAACTGGTTGTAACACATGCCTTTAAATTTCACCAAATTCACACCAGTAACTGGTATCCCCAAATTGGAAGACATAATAAATTTCACTTCATCAAATGTCATCAGGGCTGTCATTTTCAGGTGGGAGATCGCGCCTGACCGCAGTCGCCCATCTAAAGTCAAAATTCTGCGGACGGTAAACGTCCGCCTAATCCGGATTTCTACAGACCATTATTGATTCCATAACACGTACCTCAAAATACGCCTTATCGAACGACAATCTTCGCAGATAGAAGGGGCAACAAAGCACAATTCCTCCTGGAATGGAGGCAATTCATTAGTGTGAAAGAATAATTGACAAAAAAATGGAAACCAGAGGCTCAAGTGAGCCTAAAACGCTCACCTGACTCAAATTGTCAAAACAGATGCATGTATCAGCATGTGATCAGCAGCAAGAGCAATTTTTTTATTTGCTATGACACAACCAAAGGCCACCTTTTTTTGGCCATTCATTTCTGCTGGTCCTAGGAAAGCTTCCAAGCAAACTCTGTTCTGTGAAGTATTAAACAACCGAACAAATTTTTTGTTTTTGTTTTAAACTACTGTGGTTCTCTCTTGTGCCCCTCCCCTACCCCAAATTTTTTTTTTTAAAAACAAGAACAAACAAGCAAATTGATTTGAACAAACTTGAATTTGACACCCCTAGAGATGTTACATACCAAATATGAAAGGATTCTCGTTGGTGAATCTGAAGAAGAAGAATTTTCAAGAAATTTTCTCTTATTGCTCTAAGTTAAACTTTGAGCTTCAATAAAAAGCCCAAATATTAACCCAGGGACCTGATTTGAACAACCTTCAATCTAACCCTCCCTGAGGTTTTGTACACCAAATATCAAAAGAATCTGACTGCTGGATCTGAAGGAGATGATTTTAAACGATAATTCCCCATATTGCACTAAGTAAATATTTGGGCTCCCTTCGAGAACCCAAATATTGACCTAGGAACTCGATTTGAAAAAATTTGAACCTTACCCCTCTAGAGATGTCACATACTAAATATGAAAGGATTCTCACTAGTGAGTCAGAAAAAGAAGACTTTTTAAAGAAATTTTCTCATATCGCATGAAGTTAAAATTTTGAACTCCAATAAAGAGCCCAAATATTCATCCAGGGATCCCCATTTGAACAAACCTGAATCTAACCACCCTAGAGATGCTGCATACCAAATATCAAAAGAATCTGATACGTGGATCTGAAGAAGAAGATTTTTAAAGATTATTCCCCATATTGCACAAAGTTAATATTCAGGCTCCCACCGGAAGCCCAAATATTAACCCAGGGACTTGATTTGAATAAATTCGAATCTTACACCTCTAGATATGTCACATACCTAATATAAAAGTATTCTCAATAGCAGGTCTGAAATGAAAGTGTCAATGACACTGTAGCTTAACTTGTCTGTGTGTTGTGTTTGATGAAAAGGATAATGTTCAATATTTATGAAAGGATTATGAAATAAGACAAGAATTGTGTAAATTGGGAATATGTTAATTTCTGTTCCCTGTATGCTATGTTTTTAATAAAAATAATATGAGGTGTACACTGTACTAAAGAGCTGAGGGGTGGGTTAATATGATCTCACAATTAATGTATGTGGCCCTCACAGTTAACGTATGTCAACGAAAGTTACCAAGTTACAACGAAATTATACCAAAACAAGTCATCCTATCAAGTTACATTGAAATCCCTTCATAAATATGGCCTGTAGACTGTGCTAAAGGTTTTCGGACTTCAGGCTTGTGTAGCCATGATGGTACACCGATTTCAACGAAAAGGGGATGTCCTCATCTCGACATTATACTGAGTCATTCTACTAAGTTACAATGAAATCCCTTCACAAATACAACCTGTAGTCTGCACTAAGTTTTTCGGGTTTTGGGCTTGGGAAGCCATCATGGATGAATGATCGCGACCAAAAGGGGGCGTTGCCATCTGGGCATAATCTGGAGTGATCCTACAAAGTTACAATGAAATCCATTCAGAAATATGACCTGTTGACTGTGCTCAAGGTTTTAGGGCTTTGGGCCCCTGAAGCCGTCACAGTTGACCAATCACGACCAAAACGGGATGTCATCATCTAGGCATTATATGGAGTCAACCTAACAAGATACAATGAAATCCTTCCATAAATTAGACCTATAGACTATGCTAAAGGTTTTTGGGCATGGGCAGCTATCAAGGCTGAATGATCGCGACAAAAAGGGGACATTCTCATCTAGATATTACTTGGAGTCATCCTACCAAGTTAAAATGAAATCCCTTCATAAATATGATCTGTAGACCGTGCTAAAGGCTTTCGGGCTTCGGGCCCCTGTAGTCGTCACAGTTGCCCAATCATGTCCAAAAGGGGATGTTCTCATCTAGACATTATATGAAGTCAACCTACCAAGTTACAATGAAATCCCTTCATAAATATGACCTGAAGACTTTGCTAAAGGTTTTCAGGCTTCAGGCCCGTTATTTATATTATTTATTGGTGTTCAAGGTCACATGCTTATGCACATTGGCTAATCATGACAGTGACAGTTTTATGGGTGGAAGAAGCCAGAATCCCCAGAGAGAACCACCGAGCAACGACGAGCAGCTGCCAGCTCCCCAACATTGTAACTCTGCCCTGCAGCACAGGCAGGGTTAGATTGGTTGAAGACATGTGCACCATCGACGTGCAGTACGCCTTAGTTCACAGCGTCATCGTGCCCCCATGTGGACAATCGGGGTTAAGTGCCTTGCCGAAGGACACAACGTGGGAGTCCGAATCAATCGCTCAGACGGTCACCCATCCGAGGACTAACCGGGCTCGAATTTGGTGATCTGACGAGAACAGGTTACCGCAATGCCATCACGTCCCCTCGGGCCCCTGTAGCCGTCACAGTTGCCCAATCACGTCCAAAAGGGGACATTCTCATCTAGACATTATATGAAGTCAACCTACCAAGTTACAATGAAATCCCTCCATAAATATGACCTCTAGACTGTGCTAAAGGTTTTGGGGTTTTGGGCTCGGGCAGTCGTCACGGTTGACAGATCGTAACCAAATGGGGAAGTTCTCATCTAGACATCATACGGAGTCATCCTACCAAGTTACATATTAGATATGACCTGCAGACTGTGGTAAAAGTTTTTGGGTTTCGGGCTTGGGCAGCCATCATGGTTGACAGATCATGACCAAAATGGGACGTTCTCATCTAGGCATTATACAGAGGCATCCTACCAAGTTACAATGAAATCCCTTCATAAATACGACCTGTAGACTGTGCTAATGGTTTTCGGGTTTTTTGCTCAGGCAGCCATATTGGTTGACCGATCATGGCCAAAAAGGGACATTCTCATCTAGACATGACCCCAAACCTGCATATGAAATTTCGTGACGATCAGACAAGAACTACGGGGTGTAGCCTGTGCTACAGGAAAATGTGAACAGACTCACAGACTATCAGACTAACAGACTTCTGCATGCGTGATGGCAATAGCTTATCTTGACTTTGTCAAGTTAAGCTGAAAAGAAGATTTTTTTTAAGAAATTTTCTCATATTGCACTAAGTTAAAATTTGAGCTCCAATAAAGAGTCCAAATATTCATCTTGGGATCCCATTTGAACAAACTTGAATCTAACCTGCCCCCCCCCCCCCCCCAACCCCAACCTGTCCCCCCTACATATGCTGCATACCAAATCTCAAAAGACTCTGACTGGTGGATCTGAAGAAGAAGATTTTTAAAGAAAGATTATTCCCCATATTGCACCAAGTTAATATTTGGGCTTCCATAGGAAGCCCAAATATTAACCCAGCGACTTAATTTGAACAAACTTCAATCTGCCCCCTGTAGAGTGTTGTGTACCAAGGAACAAAAGAATTGGACTGTTTGATCTGAAGAAGAAGATTTTTAAAGCTTATTCTCCATAGTGCCCCAAGTTAATTATTTGGGCTCCTCTGTTGCGCCCAAATATGAATCGAGGGGGGGGGGGCGATTTGAACACACTCGTATTTTACTGTCCTATGGATGCTGTATACCAAATATCAAAAGATTCTGATCAGCGGTTCTGAAGAAAATTTTTTTTCAATTTTTGCAAATATGCGGTCTCAGCATTTTTTCAAATGCCCCTACAGAACACCCTGTCACAACCAATGGCCTGTTTTTTTTTTTAATCTATTCTACCGGTCAAAAGGATGCATCATACCAAATAACAGTTCTCTGTTCTGTGCAGTTTGGAAAATAAGGGCATTTGAATTTTTTTCTATGTTTAGCCACTGGGGTACCCACGGGGGAACAAAAAAAAACTTTCGGGTATCAATCAAGTACTTTGGACCCACTTATGCTATCTGACAAATTTAACGGATGGAAAGTGATCAGTAAAGCTCTCCTTGAGCTTCGCTCAGGTGAGCTAAAAACCGAGACTTTCGGTTTCAACAAATTTCCCAGAATTGGTAAGTATATGACCTCTCCATCACCTGCATTCCATACGTCAAAGGCTAAAATGTTGGATATTTGGGCTTCCATTGGAAGCCCAAATATTAACCCAGCGACTTAATTTGAACAAACTTCAATCTGACCCCTGTAGAGTGTTGTATACCAAGTAACAAAAGAATCGGACTGTTTGATCTGAAGAAGAAGATTTTTAAAGCTTATTCTCCATAGTGCCCTAAGTTAATTATTTGGGCTCCTCTGTTGCACCCAAATATGAACCGAGGGGGGGGAGGGGCGATTTGAACACACTCGTATTTGCCTGTCCTATGGATGCTGTATACCAAATATCAAAAGATTCTGATCAGCGGTTCTGAAGAAAATTTTTTTTCAATTTTTGCAAAAATGCGGTCTCAGCATTTTTTCAAATGCCCCTACAGAACACCCTGTCAAAACCAATGGCCTTTTTTTCTTTTAATCTATTCTACCGGTCAAAAGGATGCATCATACCAAATAACAGTTCTCTGTTCTATGCAGTTTGGAAAATAAGGGCATTTGAATTTTTTTCTATGTTTAGCCCCTGGGGTACCCACGGGGGAACAAAAAAAAACTTTCGGGTATCAATCAAGTACTTTGGACCCACATATGCTATCTGCCAAATTTAACGGATGGAAAGTGATAAGTAAAGCTCTCCTTGAGCTTCGCTCAGGTGAGCTAAAAACAGAGACTTTCGGTTTCAACAAATTTCCCAGAATTGTTAAGTATATGACCTCTCCATCACCTGCATTCCATACGTCAAAGGCTAAAATGTTTGATGAAGGTAAACACTGTGCCATTTATGCTTACTTCGAGATGATTGACAACAAATCCCCACAAAACAGTGGTAGCAAATTTCTTTTTTGCTTAAACGATATCTACAGAACCACCACCAGAGGGAATATGAAAAATTAAAAATAGGCCAATTAAATCATCAGATGTGTACCCATACGCGCAACTATTAGAAAGCTGTATGACGGAGGGCCACCCCAGATGGCGACATGGTATGGGTACATATAGAAATGGACTGGAGGAGTGCCTAATTTGATGGATAAAGGGTTGATATCTCCAGATCAAATTATTAGATTTACATAAAAAACTATACAGCACAGCACATCAGTAACCTGAATTCATATATAAAGTAACCTGATAATCAGATTTAATATTTTTTGAGTTATTGCATGCCGAAGAAATGGATTGGAGGAGTTCTCAATTTGAAGGATAAAGGGTTAATATCACAGAATCAAATTATCAGATTTACACCAAAAGCTATACAGCTTGGCACATCAGTAACCTGAACACAAATATAAAGTAACTTGACAATCCAAGCAATATTTTTCAAGTTATCGAATGCCAAAGGGAGGGATTGGAGGAATTTTCAATTTTAAGGATAAAGCGTTAATATCTCCAGATCAAATTATCAGATTTACACCAAAAACAAATTATCAGATTTACACCAAAAACTATACAGCTCAGCACAGCAGTAACCTGAACACAAATATAAAGTAACTTGACAATCCAAGCAATATTTTTCAAGTTTTTGAATGCCAAAGGGATTGGAGGAATTTTCAATTTGAAGGATAAAGGGTTAATATCTCAGGATCAAAATAACAAATTTACACCAAAAACTATACAGCTTGGAACATCAGTAGCCTGAAGATATATATAAAGTAACATGACAATCGGACTGACATTTTTTGAGTTATCTCATGCTATAGGGATTGGAGGAATTTTCAATTTGAAGGATAAAGGATTAATATCTCAGGATCAAATTATCAGACTTGCACCAAAAACTATACAGCTCTGCACATCAGTAACCTGAACACAAATATAAAGAAACTTGACAATCTAAGCAATATTTTTCAGGTTATCGAATGCCAAGAGAAGGGATTGGAGGAATTTTCAATTTGAAGGACAAAGGGTTAATATCTCAAGATCAAATTATCAGATTTACACCAAACACTATACAGCTCAGCACATCAGTTACCTGAACACAAATCTAAAGTAACTTGACAATCCAAGCAATATTTTTCAAGTTATCGAATACCAAAGGAATTGGAGGAATTTTCCATTTGATGGATAAAGGGTTAATATCTCATGATTAAAATAACAGATTTACACCAAAAACTATACAGCTCGGAACATCAGTAGCCTGAAGATATATATAAAGTAACATGACAATTGGATTGATATTTTTCTGAGTTATCTCATGCCATAGGGATTGGAGGAAATTTCCATTTGAAGGATAAAGGGTTTAATATCTCAGGATCAAATTATCAGATTTGCACAAAAAACTATACAGCTCTGCTCATCAGTAACCTGAACACAAATATAAAGTAATTTGACAATCCAGGCAATATTTTTCAGGTTATCGAATGCCAAAGAGAGGGATTGGAGGAATTTTCAATTTGAAGGATAAAGGGTTAATATCGCAAGATCAAATTATCAGATTTAAATCAAAAACTATACAGCTTGGCACATCAGTAACCTGAACACAAATATAAAGTAACTTGACAATCCAAGAAACATTTTTCAAGTTATCGAATGCCAAAGGGATTGGAGAAATTTTCAATTTGAAGGATAAAGGGTTAATATCTCAGGATCAAAATAACAGATTTACACCAAAAACTATACAGCTCGGCACATCAGTAACCTGACCACAAATATAAAGTAACTTGACAATCCAAGCAATATTTTTCAAGTTATCGAATGCCAAAGGGAGGGATACGGATGCCAGATGGACAGACGACAGACAAAGGATGGACGAACGACAGATGGCCACCCCAGATGTTGGCATTATGTGTACCATACATGGTATGGGTACACATAAAAAGTTTTACGTAAGAATCTACACATGCGATTCAAGAATCGTTAAGTAAATTTAATGAACCGGACACAGCCTCAGGTTCACTCATATTCGACCAAATAGGTATTGAAAGTTATCCTACAATATATGGTGTAAAAGTAATATTGATTATCTTTGACCCAAAATCATCTGCATACGGCACTTAGTAAATTAGATTGGAGGTAAACATAAAATTTATTGAGTTTTAAAACCTCAAAGTTCATGGGAAAAATGACAGGTAAATTATGTTAATTAAACGACTTTTAGCACGTTCTTGAAGTCACATGCTCAGAAGTAAGTAACACTGTGCAGTGGCAGTTCGGTTTTCTGTCAACAATAAAATGGTTAACTTAAAATAGAACATATCCTGTTTAATGGATGGCAGGAAACTATTGAAAGTTTTTAAAAACTTTTTGCGAATTGTTTGTATACTATTTCAACTCACTTCAAGGAATTGCGCAGTACTGCAGGTCTGTCATATATAAACTGACAAGTGTGAAGTTAATGCTGCATTCCCAATACGCAGTTGTTATAATCAACACATGTTTATTCACGTGTATTTTGTATACACAACTAATCCCAATATGCAATATTGCAGAATTTCAAATCCCATTATGCAGCCGTCTCCCTTCAAAAACATCAATCGCCTGTCTTGACTGAGATGAAATCAACGCAGGGATCAGCCAAGAGGGCGAAGTGAAGTTGGCATTATCTTCACCTTGGCACTGCTCATTTCACCCAATTTCTATGTTTGGGCGAAATCAAAGTCAAAGACGAACCTCTTTAGTCCAAATTTAGGAGAGTTATTGTGAAAACATTGGGAGTGAGTAAGTTACCAATAAAAGTGATTCGTATATCACTCACGACTAACGTCAATAAAAGTTATCAAAGTCACAAGAAATATGACTTGTGTTCCTTTTATTCCACTGTCATTTGAGGCAGGAAGCATTAAGAAACAGGGGGCAGTCTATTTTGAAGCGATATGATAATTACCGGAATAAGCACAATTGCATATTGTCCACCAAAACCTGGGTGAGAATTTAGCGACTCCTTAAAAAATAGGAAATGTTGATTTTTGCTAAAATGTAGCTTTTCTTGTAAATGTTTGCATCTTGACAAGGCCCCAATCTCACTAACAGAACAAGGCAGATCCCACCAGTGGTGGAGCCATGGTTTGAAATCCTGGGAGACCATGTTGGTGAAGAGTTGGGGTAGGGGGGATCTCAGGACTGAGGGTACTGTATTTGTACTGAGGGTAGGAAATCAAAAAGAATCTTTTCAAATTTGGGGATGGGAGGAGCAAAAGTGGGATGGGGGTGGGGAGGGGACTGGTCTCCCTAGACTTAGATACCCCATGGCTCCACCGCTGTAACCCACTACAGTAGTCCTCCACAATATGTCCATTAGCTGAGAAGAGTGGTGAATTTGAGTAACCCTGGTGACTCATCACTCTGTATGGTCCTCCCTCATGCCTTGGATGACAAATACAGACACATTTTATGTATACATTAATGATCCTCTAAAATGTGGATTTCTACATTATATTGTGAAAAAACCGAACCGAAAACCAAGTTTTTGTACAAAACCGAAACCAAACCGAAATACAAGTTTCAAAACTGCCCAGCCCTAGTGTACATAACCATGAGGGTGATAATATATATTAAACAAAGTTCTCAAATTTTTGTCTAGTAGCAATACATGTATTTACAATAAAAGGGTTTGTTTAAACTAAAAGACATTGCATGATATATGTATTCAATGACTAACATATAACTGACACCGGCCACGTAGCTTCAATGATATGTAGTAGGGTCAAAGGTCAAAATGTGCTGCTCAAAAACAGGTCATACAGGAGACCAGCCACCCATCCCTTCTACCATGGGATGTCTGCCAGACACCCATCCATTTGACTTTTTGACCCCCCTTCGTCTCAATGGGTCATGATCCTAATGACCAGTCAAATGAGGGGGTCATGAGAAAGTTTGAAAGAGAGGGAGCATCAAGGAAATAATTGTATATTATCGTTACTGCTTCAGTGACAGTGGATATGAATGGCTGGTCTCTGAATATAAGGGTGATTTATTATGAAGTTACCTTGAGAAAAGTTCCTTGCTTGAGTGCTGCCTTTGTTTCTTCTGTCATAACCTGAACGACGGTGTCAGCTGGATATTTCAATAGCTGACCACAGCCCATGATTGGGAAAGCAATTGACTTCATGCCATTATCTTTGCATCGACTGAAGCATTCCTGTAAAAGTCCCTTAAGTTTCTGAAAAAAATAAACAACTTAGTGATAGTCATTTACCTAAGTTAACATGAAAACAACACCTACAATTCTTTTCCTGAATTGCTAACATTTAAGTGTTTTCACATGGTCTTTTCCCTGGAACAAGTTCACTGAGCTTGATAAACTCATTCCAATGAGATGTGATAACCTAAGTTTTGGAAAAAACTGAAAAAATAACAAACGTGACAGAATGTCATTGGTTTTTCTGTGTATATGGTGTTCGACTCATTCCGCTGTTGTGTTAGGTGAAGGCATAACATTCAGTGACCCTCTCATGTTAAACATTTCAGACCTAAGAAGTGACCTGGGTTAATTTTAGGGCATTAGTTGACTGGTAGTCCACCAATGCCCTAATAACATAGCCCAGATCAGTGAGATCACACAACAGGCCTACACAGACTCAAATAAACATTGTCCAGTAATAGGAATACACCGACTTGGATAATTTTCCGACTTGAAAAGTAAGTAATTGAGTATTAATGACAAACAGAACAAGTGTTTGACCACCGAGGTGGTATTAGTCCCCTACGGTGCTTTTGTGACATAAGGTGTTTTTGTCACAGAAGACACTAGAGTATATAACCATCTTGGATTTTTAAAAAAAAATATTGAGCATGCATAATCCCCTCACAACCCTTTATCCATGTACCATATATGAAAGGCGTAGCTTGAACCATGTTGAAGGGAGGGGTGGTAACATAAAATAGAGAAAAAAGCTTAAAAAAAACACAACAAAAATGGCCGCCATTCTGCCATCTTGGATTTTGAAAAATAAATATTGACTGTGCATCATCCCCTCAGAACCATTTATCCATGTACCAAATATGAAAGGTGTAGCTTGAAGCATATTAGAGGGAGAGGTGGTAAAAACAGAGACAGACAGACAGACAGACAGACAGAGAGATGTTAGATTTTGAAAAAAAAATATTGAGCATGCATAATCCCCTCACAACATCCTTATTCCATGTGCCATATATGAAAATTGCAGCTTGAACCATGTTGGAGGGAGTAGTGGTAACATAAACTAGAGAAAAAAGCTTAAAAAACACAACAGAAATGGTTGCCATGGCACCATCTTGAATTTTGGAAGAAACATATTGAACGTGCAACATCCCATTACAACCCTCTATCCATGTGCCAGATATAAAGAAGTGTAGCTTGAACCATGTTGGAGTGAGGGGTGGTAACATAAAATAGAGAAAAAAAGCTTAAAAAACACAACAAAAATGGCCGCCATTCCGTCATCTTGGATTTCGAAAAAAAAATTTTGAGCGTGCATCATCCCCTCAGAACCATTTATCCATGTACCAAATATGAAAGGTGTAGCTTGAACCATGTTGGTGGGAGGGGTGATAACATGAAAATAGAGAAAAAAAAGCTTAAAAAACACAACAAAAATGGCCGCTATTCCGCCATCCTAGATTTTGAAAAAAAAATTTTGAGCGTGCATCATCCCCTCAGAACCATTTATCCATGTACCAAATATGAAAGGTGTAGCTTGAACCAGGTTGGTGGGAGGGGTGGTAACATGAAAATAGAGAAAAAAAGCTTAAAAAACACAACAAAAATGGCCGCCATTCCGCCATCTTGGAATTTGAAAAAAAAATATTAGAGGGAGAGGTGGTAAACACAGAGACAGACAGACGGACAGACAGACAGACAGATGTTAGATTTTGAAAAAAAAATATTGAGCGTGCATAATCCCCTCACATCCTTATTCCATGTACCATATATGAAAAGTGCAGCTTGAACCATGTTGGAGGGAGTAGTGGTAACATAAAATAGAGAAAAAAGCTTAAAAAACACAACAGAAATGGTTGCCATGGTGCCATCTTGAATTTTGGAAAAAAAATATTGAACATGCAACATCCCATTACAACCCTCTATCCATGTGCCAGATATAAAAAGTGTAGCTTGAACCATGTTGGAGTGAGGGGTGGTAACATAAAATAGAGAAAAAAAGCTTAAAAACACAACAAAAATGGCCGCCATGCTGCCATCTTGGATTTTGAAGAAAAAATATTGAACGTGCATCATCCCCTCCCAAACCTCTATCCATGTGCCAAATATGCAAAGTGTAGCTTGAACCATGTTGGTGGGAGGGGTGGTAACATGAAAATAGACAAAAAAAGCTTAAAAACACAACAAAAATGGCCGCCATTCCGCCATCTTGGCTTTTGAAAAAAAATTTTGAGCGTGCATCATCCGCTCAGAACCATTTATCCATGTACCAAATATGAAAGGTGTAGCTTGAACCATGTTGGTGGGAGGGGTGGTAACATCAAAATAGAGAAAAAAAGCTTAAAAAACACAAAACACAACAAAAATGGCCGCCATTCTGCCATCTTGGATTTTGAAAAATAAATATTGACTGTGCATCATCCCCTCAGAACCATTTATCCATGTACCAAATATGAAAGGTGTAGCTTGAAGCATATTAGAGGGAGAGGTGGTAAAAACAGAGACAGACAGACGGACAGACAGAGAGATGTTAGATTTTGAAAAAAAAATATTGAGCATGCATAATCCCCTCACAACATCCTTATTCCATGTGCCATATATGAAAATTGCAGCTTGAACCATGTTGGAGGGAGTAGTGGTAACATAAACTAGAGAAAAAAGCTTAAAAAACACAACAGAAATGGTTGCCATGGCGCCATCTTGAATTTTGGAAGAAACATATTGAACGTGCAACATCCCATTACAACCCTCTATCCATGTGCCAGATATAAAGAAGTGTAGCTTGAACCATGTTGGAGTGAGGGGTGGTAACATAAAATAGAGAAAAAAAGCTTAAAAAACACAACAAAAATGGCCGCCATTCCGTCATCTTGGATTTCGAAAAAAAAATTTTGAGCGTGCATCATCCCCTCAGAACCATTTATCCATGTACCAAATATGAAAGGTGTAGCTTGAACCATGTTGGTGGGAGGGGTGATAACATGAAAATAGAGAAAAAAAAGCTTAAAAAACACAACAAAAATGGCCGCTATTCCGCCATCCTGGATTTTGAAAAAACAATTTTGAGCGTGCATCATCCCCTCAGAACCATTTATCCATGTACCAAATATGAAAGGTGTAGCTTGAACCATGTTGGTGGGAGGCGTGGTAACATCAAAATAGAGAAAAAAAGCTTAAAAAACACAACAGAAATGGCCGCCATTCCGCCATCTTGGATTTTGAAAAAAAAATATTAGAGGGAGAGGTGGTAAACACAGAGACAGACAGACGGACAGACAGACAGATGTTAGATTTTGAAAAAAAAATATTGAGCGTGCATAATCCCCTCACAACATCCTTATTCCATGTACCATATATGAAAAGTGCAGCTTGAACCATGTTGGAGGGAGTAGTGGTAACATAAAATAGAGAAAAAAGCTTAAAAAACACAACAGAAATGGTTGCCATGGTGCCATCTTGAATTTTGGAAAAAAAATATTGAACGTGCAACATCCCATTACAACCCTCTATCCATGTGCCAGATATAAAAAGTGTAGCTTGAACCATGTTGAAGTGAGGGGTGGTAACATAAAATAGAGAAAAAAAGCTTAAAAAACACAACAAAAATGGCCGCCATGCTGCCATCTTGGATTTTGAAGAAAAAATATTGAACGTGCATCATCCCCTCCCAAACCTCTATCCATGTGCCAAATATGCAAAGTGTAGCTTGAACCATGTTGGTGGGAGGGGTGGTAACATGAAAATAGAGAAAAAAAGCTTAAAAAACACAACAAAAATGGCCGCCATGCTACCATCTTGGCTTTTGAAAAAAAAATTTTGAGCGTGCATCATCCGCTCAGAACCATTTATCCATGTACCAAATATGAAAGGTGTAGCTTGAACCATGTTGGTGGGAGGGGTGGTAACATCAAAATAGAGAAAAAAAGCTTAAAAAACACAACAAATATGGCCGCCATTCCGGCATCTTGGATTTCGAAAAAAAAAATTTGAGCGTGCATCATCCCCTCAGAACCATTTATCCATGTACCAAATATGAAAGGTGTAGCTTGAACCATGTTGGTGGGAGGGGTGGTAACATGAAAATAGAGAAAAAAAAAGCTTAAAAAACACAACAAAAATGGCCGCCATCTTGGATTTTGAAAAAAAAATGTACCATGTACATTTATCCATGTACCAAATATGAAAGGTGTAGCTTGAACCATGTTGATGGGAGGGGTGGTAACATGAAAATAGAGAAAAAAAGCTTAAAAAACACAAAAGAAATGGTTGCCATGGTGCCATCTTGAATTTTGGAAAAAAAATATTGAACGTGCAACATCCCATTACAACCCTCTATCCATGTGCCAGATATAAAAAGTGTAGCTTGAACCATGTTGGAGTGAGGGGTGGTAACATAAAATAGAGAAAAAAAGCTTAAAAAACACAACAAAAATGGCCACCATGCTGCCATCTTGGATTTTGAAGAAAAAATATTGAATGTGCATCATCCCCTCCCAAACCACTATCCATGTGCCAAGGTGTAGCTTGAACCATGTTGGTGGGAGGGGTGGTAACATGAAAATAGAGAAAAAAAGCTTAAAAAACACAACAAAAATGGACGCCATTCCGCCATCTTGGATTTTGAAAAAAAAATTTTGAGCGTGCATCATCCCCTCAGAACCATTTATCCATGTACCATATATGAAAGGTGTAGCTTAAAGCATGTTGGAGAGAGAGGTGGTAACAAAAAAACAGACAGACAGATGGGCAAACAGACAGACGGACAGACAGATGGACGGAGTGCAATCCTATAGTCCCCTTACGGTTCCCGTAGGGGACTAAAAACAAGTGTATACATACATCTGTTAGAATAATAATATGAACACTGTCAAACTCTTTCCTTGACCATTTTCAATATTTTGAACATTTCCCCAACCACCCTCCATGGCCCAGCAGCATCTGTGGTGACCCGAAGCATTATGCAGCCAAGGTAAGGCAAATCTATGGAGATTCATAACATTGTTACCCTTGATAAGACAAGATGCAAATTCATGTTAGCCCATCATAGCAAAAGAGGAAAAAATCAACAGAAAAAAAAGAACTTAATTTGGATTCCATGGGGCTTCAATATGTGACAGAGTTAATGTTTTTAGTTCTTTTTTAATTGGTTGAGTGCTGGAAGCCCATATTTGGGCTTCAGTCTACAGAACAGGTATCACAAGTTAAAGGCTTCATACTCAATGGATGTGCTTCATATTGCCTCTTAAGTAGTGCTGTGCGGTATACAATTTTTGGTTTGGTTTCGGTATTACAGGGATACCAAAAACCGTACCGAAACCAAATCAAAATATCGCTTATTTTGGTATTTATATTTTTCTATGAAATTGACAGAAAGACAACTCATCAAGGTGGATCGTAAATCTAAAAGCCTGAGGGCTGCATATTTTGATTGAATTGATAAGAAAAGAAGCAAATGTGACAGCTAGCAGCAGACGCTGGGAATATCTCTGAGAAAGAAATAAAAAAGCAACTGCAGAAAAAAAAAAAATAGGCCGATTAAATCGTCAGATGTGTACCCATACGCGCAACTAGTAGAAAGCTGTTATTATCTCAGGACCAATTTTTGAAGGAATTTTCAATTTGAGGGATAAAGGGTTAATATCTCAGGATCAAATTATCAGATTTACACCAAAAACTATACAGCGTGGCACATCAGTAACCTGAAGATATATATAAAGTAACATGACAATTGGATTGATATTTTTTGAGTTATCTCATGCCAAAGGGATTGGAAGAATTCTCAATTTGAAGGATAATAAAGGATAAAGGGTTAATATCTCAGGATCAAATTATCAGATTTACACCAAAAACTATACACCTCGGCACATCAATAACCTGAACACAAATATAAAGTAACATGACAATCCAAGCAATATTTTTTAAGTTGTCGAATGCCAAAGAAATGGATACGGACACCAGATGGACAGACGGACAGACAAAGGATGGACGAACGACGGGAGGCCACCCCGGATGCCAACATTATGTGTACCATACATGGTATGGGTACACATAATAACTTTGATCAATATTTTTGAGTTATTGCATTCCAAAGAAACTGATTGGAGTAATTCTTAATTTGAAGGATAAAGGATTGATATCAGAGGATCAAAATAACAGATTTACACCCAAAACTGTACAGCTCAGCACATCAGTAACCTAAACAGAAATTTACAGTAACAACACAATCTGATTAATATTATTTGAGGTATTGCATGTCAAAGAAATAGATTGAACAAATTTTATTAATTAAGTGGATCAAGGGTTAATACCTCAGGATCAAATGACCAGATTTATATAAAAAACTATTCTGCTTGGCAAATCAGTAACCTGAACATCTGTGTGAAGTAACAAGACAATCAGATTGATATTCTTTGAGTTATTGCATGTCAAAGAAATAGATTGGAAAAACGCACATGATGGATGAAGGGTTAAAATCTCAGGATCAAACTACCAGATTTACACCAAAATCTATACAACTCAGCACATCGGAAACCTGACCACACATATGAAGTAACAAGGCAACCTGATCAATATTTTTTAGGTTACCGTATGCCAAAGAAATGGATTGGAGTAATGCTTAATTTGATGGATAGAGGGTTATTATTATTATTATTTATTGATGTTTAAGGTCACATATTTATTCACAATGGCTAATCATGACCGTGACAGTTTTACGGGTGGAGGAAGCCGGAGTACCCGGAGAGAACCACCGAGCAACGACGAGCAGCTGCCAGCTCCCCAACATCGTAACTCCACACTGCAGCACAGACAGGGTTAGATTGGTTGAAGACATGCGTACCATCGACGTGCAGTACGCCTTAGTACACGGTGTCATCGTGCCTCCACATGGGCAATGAGGTGAAGAGTCTTGCCCAAGGACACAACGCGGTTGCCGCAGGTGGGATTCAAACCGAGGACCTCTCGGCTTGCAGCCTGCACCTCTACCTACTGAGCCACCGCGCCCCCCGGATAAAGGGTTAGTATCTCAGGATCGAATCATCAGATTTACATCAAAAACTATACAGCTCGGCACATCAGTTACCTGAACATATCTATTATGTAACATGACAATAGAATTGATAATTTTTTATTTATCGCATGCCAAAGAAATGGATTGGAATAATGCTTAATTGGATGGGTAAAGGGTTAATCTCTCAGTATTGAATAATCAGATTTACACCAAAAACTATACAGCTTGGCGCATTAGTAACCTGAACACAAATATAAGGTATCATGACAATCTAAGCAATAGTTTTCAAGTTATCGAATGCCAAAGAAATGGATACGGACACCGGACGGACGGTCGGACAGAAAAAGGATGGACAAATGACGGAGGGCCACCCCGGATGCCGGCATTATGTGAACCATAAATGGTATGGGTACACATAGAAATTACAAATTGGTACTTCCATTTCTGAAATATGGCCCGGTTCCAGTGTTCCTAATATTCAGGCTGATTCGGTGTATTTTCTGGAAATTACTGTGCGATTTATTCACAGAGGGCATTAGGGGTCGGGCAGGTGGATGACTGGTTGACAATTGGTTGGAAATAATCCACTGGTGTTGACAATTCAAAACGTTGATAACTTAACATACAAATGGTAATACTGCCTGTGGTTATCGCTTCTTGGTGATTTTTTTATAGCATTTCTTTCAATTCAGCATTGCTATTTCAAGTTGCAGATACTTTTAATAACTGATCATTTTACTAAAATACAAGCTCCAAACTTTAATATCCGATCATTTGCTTTATATTTTTTCGAATAATTTATACTGAACACCAGCAAACAGTGGAATAATGTGATTGACCTTAATTTTAAGACACATTAAAAAGCAATGTACGGAAACCAACATGCGACATTAGATTTAGTAATATTGAAGTTCATTTGATCGATAGAGGTGCAGAAAATGCTTTGAAAATGATTTATTAATTTATCATGGAAAATCGTGGATTCTCTGGAATTTTCAGAAATGTGTATGAAGCGAGGAACCAGAAGTGAAGTTTGTGAACACTGAGAGTGATTCCACTCAAAATACCCTATAATTGCAACTAGATGAATGTCATAAATCATGTTATTTTACATGTTTATCAAGAATGAACCCAAACAACGAAAGGTGGATGATACCATGTCATTGATGCATTGCATGATTGGCAATGACTGCACAATGTTTTCATAAGTAAGATAATCATAGCAGGGATTTTTCTACCCTTTTTGGGAAAGGGTCCAGGGGCCTTTCTAATTGGGAAAATTAGCGTCGCAGAGGCCAAAATTGGGAATTTATCTGAGCGATTATCAACATGAAATATATAAACTTACTAGCATATCCTTGTGAGAAATCAGTCTATTAATCAATGAAAACCTGTTGTATAATTGTATTTACCCACTGGCTGCTTAGAATTATTAAATTGTACTGGTGATTAATCAATCCTAGTGATGAAAAAGGATTGATTCTGAATACCCCCTAACTCTTTGCCTAATAGTGATGACTAAGGTTACCGTGCAGTTGATTTTGTATTTGCCTCAACGATGTGGATTTGAAATTTAGTATGACCCATGGTGAGAGTGTTCTTCTCTGTAACAGAAGGTATATTCTTTTTAAAAAAATATTTAAAGTGTTTAAAATAAATTTCAAGTTCATATAAGAAGCTGGGTCATTCATGGTTTCTGAATACCCTAACTGAGTTGAAAAGCGTAGTTAAAAAAGTTTTCGATATCCTTCGTAAATTAAGCGTTATTAACAATTTGAGTTAATTAATTTCTTTGGTAAATGACAAAACATTTCAGTTGTCTCCCTTTCCGGCTGCGCTGGGTAATAATACACTGTTCAGAAAACAGACAATTTCTGCCAACCATCTTTCACTGACACGTGCGATTGGTGCTTTGAAGGTCTGCCATTCTTATCCATCCAAATACCTGTGATTTCTATTGTAGCCTTATTACATTTAACCCCTTCCAACAAACTTCACAAGTTTTCAAAGAAAAACATTCAATGCAAATTGCGGGGCGAATTTCAATGCAGCCAATTTTTCAGTGGAACAGAGCGTAACCGCAAGCAATTTCGATATGGACGAACTGTCTCCAATACATTTTTTTTGTTTTGAAACGGTGGTTAACTTTAATAAATTCTAATTAACTCGATGCGTGTCTTGTGTGATTCGTTGTTTTGTCTGGTACTTTGTTTTTAAATAGCCATTTTGTGCTGGTTGCTATCAGTTGGGGCGAATTGTTCGAATGACTGCGCCATTACAATTCTTTTCAGAAATATAAAATTGGGCTAGTTTAGGCTATTTTCATAGCCGTGTGACGGACTTTAACAGAAACCGTGTTTACTGTTTTTTGCGGAAGCGTGTGTTTTTAAAAAATAAAACATAAGAAATACAGTAAACTGCCATGTATTAGGCTACCCTTCGTACTGGAACAATTCACACTGCGAAGTCCACTGGCAAATATTATTCGGTGCTGGTCACTTAAAAATAATCGACTGGTCACACAGAAATGAATTCTCAACTGCCGTGAATTGGGAATTTTTGGGAGCAAATTGGGAAAAAAAGTGTCTATTTTCGATTGGGAATGGGGCCGATATTCGACCCCTCTCGTCGGTCAAAAAAAACCCTGCATAGAGATTAATTACAGTTGCATTACTTCAATTTACTTGCATATTTGTGTGGATATTATTGGACACTGGCTTCACTGGACAGTGGAAATTAATCTTGTTGCCACTTTGAAATGTAGGGGGGGGGGGACTGACCAACAGTGTTACTGCTAGTGAAAACTTACTGAAAAGCCATGAAGTTGAAGAACATATATGTTTCTTCTACCTGATTCATTGGGGGAGGGTGTTACGGTGTGGAAATATTAATGATATTGGTAACAGAAAGAAATCTGAGAATCAGCAACAATAACTATGAAATTAACTATTCTGAAATTTAATTAAAAAAAAATTAATATAAAAAAAAAATGATACAAAGATCTTTTACACTAATTGGTTTACAGAAAATAAAAACAGTGGTACTTATCAATTATTGAATTAGTCCAAAGTACAGTTTGACAGAATTCAGTAATCCAGTGGTGAAGAATCTTGTGAAGAAAGTTGCCAGCTGGTAGAATTAAATAAAAGAATGTCTCTTCAGAAACAGTATCCTATAGATTTGTAATAAAATTTTCTCTTAGAAATTTCAGCAGTCTCCAATAAAATATAATAAAATGCTCCGCAAAATTCAAATGGAGTAAAAATCCAAGAAGTATTGGCGCCACAGGTAATTTCCAAATAATCCAGTAGAATCCTGGATTTTCACAAAATATTCTGTTTCACAGACAGTATCAATTCTCTTTTCCAAGACGAATGATTTTCTTCAAAATTCTTTTTTGGAATCAATCTTCCAAATTCACAAAGAAGCGCTGCTTCTGTAATAAATGCACTGTTCTGAAACAATAATCTCCAATGGAAACAACTGAAGTGAGTCTTTCTGAAATGGCTTTCTAAAAATGCGTTTTGAATTCTGTTGACAAACCCACAGTTACTGGAAGTTGTGGATACAACCACTTTTTTCACTGATAACAAAGAAAGCACCACGTTAGTCCTGACCCCGTGTTACACAGTAGTCTATATAATAATAGACAAGTAATGAAAGTCTATTTTGCCCTGACCGATACCCCCTTCCCAGTTGATTTGTGAATTTGTTCATTGAACAAAGATTCATCAACACAGTTTTCTTGTACAGCTATCCACAAGGAATTTAACTTCATGTTTATCATACATTAATAATCAAATCATCATACTACGGCTTTTTTTTTTGATAAAAAAAACTCTCCGTTCGACTTTTTTGCCCGCGACTCGACGCCATTAGAACAACAATGATGACGTAACCTTTCTAATGTCTAAAAATACCGTCTAAAAATGATTGTGGAATACCGAAACGGATCAAGTTCTTGTCATCTGCTTTACAGTGATAGTTATGTGCAGCTAATGTTACGATTAATTCAAATGGAAAAAATTAAATAAATAAATAAAGTCTAGGCCTACCCCCATTTATACACCTCATTGGTGTTGCTTATTTCGTTCTCTCAGGTTATTTGACTTCGGAAATGCGCCGCAATCTAGGGGTGGCACCCAACATTCCCCCGATGTAGGCGTATGACCCCCACCCAGGGTGGGGGGGGGGGGGGTCTAGACAATATATTTATTTATTGGTGTTTAAGGTCACATATTTTTTAACCATGGCTAATCATGCCCACAGCATGAATATCAACTCAACACCAGGGGTGAGCGTTAATAAGCCATGTTGCCCATTTTAGAGAGGGTTTACACCTCCCAAGAATTGGCGACTGGGTCCTATTTTACCAGTAAAACAGAACCTGTTTACCTCAGTGAATAGGCACTGCTTTACTTCCCGGGGTTCCGTGGGCAGGGGTCTGGAAATCCCCGGGCCGGCCATGGTTTGGCCAGATGTGTATAATTTTTGTTTATTTGGGAAAAAGTCACAATAGGCTTATCCATGAATCTAGAGGCAAGAAAGTCAGTAACTGCGAGCAGCCAAGTTAACATAAACTACAGATTCTGAAGATATCTTCCAATAATGTAGTAATACCATGAGTTTGGTGGGCCTTGCGATTTATTACCGGCCCGAGAGGAATGAATAAAAGCCCGAGGGTTTATTACCGGCCCGAGAGTCGAGGGCCGTTAATAAGGCAGAGGGCTGTTTATCTTCATCCACCAAGCGCCGCATCTGAAAGTCTGCGCCTACAAGCCCCTCCCTCCCCCCCTCCCATTCACCAGCTTCTAATTTTATGCTTCACTCATCATGCAAGTAACAGGAAGTTTTTGATGTAGCCAGTTCAAGTTTGGCAATTGAGGAGGAAGAACGTTTGCAGCAGCAAGTAGAAGGGGTCAAGGGGAACGGCGTTCCCCAAAAACATCACTGCTCTTGCCTCCCCACCGACTCCCAAATGCATGCACAAATGCTCACAGTGGGTTTTCTAGAAAGGTTTTTCTTTTTTTTAAAAAAAATGTCTCTGGGAAAGATTGTTTGTCGAGACTCTGAGATATCTTAATCGGCCAAATGCTTCATCTGAATAATATGTGCCTACAACAAGCCTCGCCGCTCCCAACCCATTCCTCCACTAATCCCCCCCCCACCCCGCTTCACGTTTCAAGTTTCAAACAGCATGTAGGCTAGTGGGGCTAATACACCATTATGATTAAGGTTGTTCAGCATTAAATTTAAATGTTGTCAATGTCACAATTCCTAGCTGGTATTGTAAAAAAGAGATGCAATAGAATTTCCTTTTTATACAGGCCATGAGATCACTCTGACCCCTCCCTGTCTGTCATATAGGCCCATAGCCTAGATCTAATACCCTTTCCACCCGCCAATACATAAGTTCCTTTCAAAGCTTCCTGCATTTTCAACTTCTGACAACAAGGTAGCGCTGTCTTAAATTAATCACCAGTTTTTTTTTTTATTAAAGTTCGGACAAGTTGGTTGTGCCTTGACAATAAATAGAACTCGAGGACAGGGGTGCAACAATTGTTTTGCAAGGAAGACTCTTACATTACAGCCCACATCCATTATTCTTCTGTTCTGTCGTCTGCAGCACAAGAACAATGCAGTGCGTAGTTTCGCTTTCCGGGTTAACTTTTGTACAGCCTAGCAACGAAATGTCACGCCATCATTGTTGTTCTGATGGCGTCGAGTCGCAGGCAAAAAAGTCAAACGGAGAGTTTTTTTTTTTTATCAAATAAAGAAGCTGTAGTATGATGATTTGATTATTAATGTATGATAAACATGAAGTTAAATTCCTTGTGGACAGCTGTACAAGAAAACTGTGTTGAAGAATCTTTGTTCAATGAATGAATTCACAAATGAACTGGGAAGGGGGTATCGGTCAGGGCAAAAAAGCTTTCATTACTTGTCTATTATTATATAGACTACTGATGTGTAACACGGGGTCAGGACTGACGTGGTGCTTTCATTGTTATCAGTGAAAAAAGTGGTTGTATCCACAACTTCCAGTAACTGTGACAAACCTTTATATAGTAACCAGATAGAATGTCCTAGAAGATGAAATGTCTACAATGTTCTGTCAGTTTCTAGGTGATTCTGTCATAATTCAAGTAAACAAGGTCCTTGACCTACTTAAACAATCAACAGCTATATGTACAATATATTAGTGTAACAAAGATGTAAACAAAGGTCACTCAGTGCAAATGAGTCAGACCAGTCAGAAAATGCAGAAAAATATGAAATTTAATATAATTATCCACTAAGGATGTATCAATCTCAATATAATATGGGGGCTATAACAGAGGCACATGATATGAAGGACATAGAGGCCAACTGATTAGTTTGGCAAGTTATTTAATGAATCACTTGATTCATTATGGTGATTCACACTGAATGAAGTAATTCATTAAATAACTTGCTAGACAAATCAATTATCACAGTTGAATTAACTTGTCAAGTTCATGAGATGTCAGCGCTGAACCTGCTAAGTTACATTATGGTTGAATGTTGGGAAATTGGTTCAGTTTGCAGCTACTACCAGTGTTCTGTGAATATACCAAATACCTTCCTGAAACCGAGGTATTTACCTGAAAAATACTGATACCAAACCTGAAATTTCAATACCGCACAGCACTACTCTTTGTATGGGTTTGTGTTGTTACAATTTATGGGAGAGTGCCTTTGTAACAAAGCAAAAGTATGTGAAAATGTTTTGATGAGAACAAAATGGCCGACAGTGGCCATTTTTGATAACTGGCAAACTTCAAAATGTAATACCCTCTTCCGCTTATCAATAAAGACCATGAAATTTAGTATCAAACATTTAACACTGATTTACTGAATTTTGGTGATTATTGAGATTTTGGGTTTATTTTGCTTTTGTGACAAGTTCTTGTTTAAAAATTTGTTTGCTATTTTTAGAACAAAACTGCCGGCTGCAGCTATTTTCAATGGCTCTAAAAAACCAATGTGTGACAGTCTCTTTGTCTCGATATGCTTCATTATATTAAGTTTCAACTGGCCTTGCATTAACTGTGTTATAGACATTTTTGTTTCTTGTCTACAGGCAGATGGACAAAGGTCTGACCACTATCTCTCCAATTTCTATATAAAAACATGTCATAAAACAATATTTTGGAGAACTGAGTATCCCTGTCCTTTGAATATTTTAGTCACCATTTAAGCTATTCCACTAACATTATTCCAGTGTACTTTTATAGCTAAAATGAACTTCTGCCTGTGGATTAGGAATTTCAACTTCTAAACTAAGAGAATTAAAACTTACATTTAGAGATGTCAAAGATTTCCATTTCTCAAGAGGTACATGATAAATTGCTTTACAATACTGTAATCCACATCCACTCGTTTCAATTATCTCTCCATCTTCTTCAGAACTAGTATTAAACTCCTGTAGACACAAAATAAAAAATTATTATATCTTCTTTGTTGTATAGTCTCTGACACAACAAAACAGGTGCCCCAATATAGAATTTTTCAGTAGAATTGCAAGTTCAATATACAGGCAGCCAAGACTTGCCTAGACACAACTGCACATCCACAGGATTGTAGCGGTCGAGGTATAAAGGCCATTTACCAACCAGCGTGGTTGGTCTGGATCTCTTAGTCTCGTGGTAAATCTGTCTCATTGTGCGATAGAGGTCGACGGTTTGAACCCTGGCTCTCGCACTTATTTATCCTCCTGTTACATTGGGGGCTTGTCCGATCCTCAGCAATAGGCGGCACCGAGCGTGTTTCAACTGCTTTGAAGGAGGAACCTGGGTGAGATTCACATGTGGTAAATCTCAAAAAGGGAGAGTAGTGTAGCGGTCGAGGAATAAAGGCCATTTACCAACCAGCCTGGTTGGTCCGGATCTCTTAGTCTTGTGGTAAATCAGTCGGTTTGTGTGCAAGAGGCTGACGGTTTGAAGCCCGGCTCCCGCACTTATCTCTCAACTTTAAAGCTCAATGGTATTTCCCTTTTTATTAAATTTTGTTATAAAACAATTTTGCATCATTCCATTTGCAATTGTTTAGAAAATACCAGGATCAAATTAATGCAGCAGTGGAATAGTTAGACAATGATGAGATGATTGGTTAGCAAACAGGTATAAAACAAGAGGCCACAGGGGGCCTTTGGGTGCTCACCTGACATGGTAGTCTAAATATCAAACCAGGGACTTGACTTGAATAAGCTGCATATGCCCCTCCTAAGAAAAGCATATACCAACTAGATGAAGCGATTGTGCCCATACATTACACAGGATTTTCCTTCTATTTTCAGTTCCTGCACTTTTACGTCATGCATGCATAAAAAACCAAAAAACTAATTTTCCGGATTTTCGTCCCACCCGGACCCCAAATTTTCAGAGTAAAAAAAAAAAAATGTTTTTGTCTTAAAATTGACCAAAAAGCATAAAAAACTAAACAAGAGGCCCCAAGGGGCCTTAAACGCTCACCGGGCAAAGTGATTCAAACAAAGTGGTTTAAAGAAGTATTTGGGGTCACATTCAGTTAGACATGGTTCATCAACACTACAAAGGAATGAAGACATGAGAGACAAATTTTATGGAACTAGGGACATGGCTTGAACAAACTTGAATCTTACCCCCCTAAGGATGCTGCATACCAAATATCAAAAGCATTCATCTGCTGGATCTGAAGAAGATTTTTAAAGAAAATTCCTCATTTTGAATTAAGTTATCATTCGGGCTCCCACAATGAGCCCAAATATGAACCCAGGGACTTGGCTTGAACAAACTTGAATCTCACCCCCTAAGGATGCTACACACCATATATCAAAACATTCTGACTACTGGATCTCAAGAAAAAGATTTTTTAAGAAAATTCCTCATTTCGAACTAAGTTATAATTCAAGCTCCCACAGTGAGCCCAAATATGGACCTAGGGACAAACTTGAATCTCACCACCCCCCTAAGGATCCTGCATACTAAATATCAAAACATTTCGACTGCTGGATCTGAAGAAGAAGATTTTTAAAGAAAATTCCTCATTTTGAACTAAGTTATCATTTGGGCTTCCACAGTGAGCCCAAATATGGACCTAGGGACATGGTTTGAACAAACTTGAATCTCAACCCTGTAAGGATGCTGCATACCAAACATCAAAACATTCCGACTGCTGGATCTGAAGAAGAAGATTTTTAAAGAAAATTCCTCATTTTGAACTAAGTTATAATTCGGGCTACCACAGTGAGCCCAAATATTAACTCAGGGACTTGGCTTGAACACACTTGAATCTCACCCCCCTAAGCATGCTGCATACCCAATATCAAAAGATTCTGCCTGCTGGATCTTGAGAAGAAGATTTTTAAAGAAATTTGCCAAAAATGCACTAAGTTCAAATTTGGGCTCCTATACTGAGCCTAAATATGAACCCAGGGGGCCGATTTGAACAAACTTGAATCAGATCCACCCCACAATGTTGCATACCAAATATCAAAAGATTCTGCCTGCTGGATCTTGAGAAGAAGATTTTTTAAGAAATTTGCCTGAAATGCACTAAGTTCAAATTCGGGCTTCTATACTGAGCCCAAATATGAATCCAGGGGGCCGATTTGAACAAACTTGAATCAGATCCACCCCACAATGTTGCATACCAAATATCAAAAGATTCTGCCTGCGGGATCTGGAGAAGAAGATTTTTTAAGAAATTTGCCTGAAATGCACTAAGTTCAAATTCGGGCTTCTATACTGAGCCCAAATGTGAATCCAGGGTGCCGATTTGAACAAACTTGAATCAGATCCACCCCACAATGTTGCATACCAAATATCAAAAGATTCTGCGTGTTGGATCTGGAGAAGAAGATTTTTTAAGAAATTTGCCTGAAATGCACTAAGTTAGAATTTGGGCTTCTATAGTGAGCCTAAATATGAATCCAGGAGTCCGATTTGAACAAACTTCAATCAGACCCATACCAATATGCTGCATACTAAGTATCGAAAGATTCTGCCCTCAGGTACTGGAGAAGAAGATTTTTTAATAATTTTTCTATAATTCATATGGTGCTATCAGAGTTATGCCCCATACAGAGCCCCCAAGGGACATGGCCATTTCATTTGAACAAACATGAATTGCCGTATAGTAATGAACATCCACATGAAGTTTCGTGAAAATCGGACCAGTAGTTTCGGAGAAGAAGTCGTTTAAAAAATGTTCATGACGACGGATGCCGGACGGCCAGTGATAAGTTAAGCTCCCTTCGGTGAGCTAAAAACTAATTTCTGGATTTTGGTCCAAAATTTATAAGTCCGGACCGGAACCCCAAATTTTCAGCCTAAATATGAACCCAGGGATTTGGCTTGAACAAATTTGAATCTCACCTCCCTAAGCATGTTGCATACCAAATATCAAAAGATTCCTATTTGTAGATCTGAAGAAGATTTTTAAAGAATATTCCTCATACTGCACTAATTTAAATATTTGGGCTCCCATAGAGAGCCCAAATATGGACCCAGGGAATTGATTTCAATAAACCTGTGAAACACAGACGTGGATATAAGAGGCGAGCAATTACTCGCGTGCGCCTATTTCGCGCCTGATTCTATTTTCTGGCGAGCTCCTTGCCACTCTCCCCGATGATTTTCGTGGAAAACGATATGAAGAATATTTAGGCTGTTGTAACCCAACCAGTTGAAACGCTGAACGACAATCGGAAAAAAGCGGGACGTCGTTCTGCAATATAAATATTGACAGTCTACTTTGTGAGAGACGCAAACTTCTCAAGTGACATGTCAGACAATCGTCTTGTTTTCACATTTGCCTGTTCTACAAAAAATAGTTACGGCAATGACTAACGTGGGGCACCAAGTTGAACTGAGCACGTACCTTAAATGGGACTCAGAGTTGACTAAAGTATTTACAATCAAAGAGTCGTATGACCAACGAAAACAACGCTCATATGTCACTCATATTCAGTGCAGGATTTGCTTCCAGAACGCCGACGCGATAAAATCGCATGGGAGCTGCACAGGCAAAGCCAAAAAAGATATGCTAAACTACGTAACTGGAACTGATTACATCTCAAAATTCAATTTAATTAGACATATTAGTGGCAAAGCACATCGCATTGCATTAGCTAGTGCTCCTCAAATTGACGAAACAGTGGTGGGGTCTCCCTCTGACTTCGAATCGTCGTCGGTTGCAAGACAGCCTAGAATAACCGAAACACTTCAGAAAGCGTCTAAAGATGCTTATGTGAAACTGTTCAACACAGTCTACAACCTTGTCATACATGGAAAATCGTTCAAAGACTTTGAACATGTTGTTCTCATTCAAAAACAAAATGGTGTTAACCTACTGAAAGGTAAACAATCTAATCATGTTTGTTCAGAAATGACAAGGGTATTGGCAAGCGTTATACGAGAAGAAATTACAAAAATTATAAATTCCAAAGTTGCTTTCTCTATTTTATCGGATGGAAGTCAACCAAAAAAAAACGGCTCAGAAATCGAACTCATTTATATACGAATTGTTGAAACAGGTGTTCCTAAATATTATTGTGTAGGCATGCAAGATATGAGTCACTTCGGTGGATCAGATGCAGCATCTATTAAGTCAGCTATTGACGACGTGTTTCTTAATAAATTAAAAATAGATGGTGATGATTATGTCAAAAAGCTTGTTTCTGTCACAGCAGACGGCGCCTCTGTAAACACTGGGATTTATTCTGGCCTTTTCACGAGAATGACAGAATTGCGACCAAGTTTAATAAGTATACACTGTATCGCTCATAGGGCCGAACTTGTAGCACATGATGCTTTTTTGAGTTCTACTCACTTGAGAAATGTGGAAGAGTTTTACATAGCAAACTACAACTTTCTGAAACGGTCAGGGAAAGTTTGTTCTTGTGTAAAAGCGGCATGTAGTGCCAGTGGTATAACATTTTATCCACTTCCCAAAATTCACGGTACGCGTTTTCAACATCATCGTAGAAGGGGTTTAGATCGACTGATAAAAATGTGGTTCCCCCTAAAAGTTACTTATGAAAATTCTGTTTGTTCTGGAGGATGTAAAGGTGATGTTCAAGCTAAACTTCAAGGTTTTATCAAAAAACTATCTGATTATACATTCTTGACATCAGTTTGTGTGTATAGGGATATCCTAGAAGCACTTGCATTACTGTGTATAGAGTTTGAAAAAGAAAATATAGCTGCATTTAATGTTAGAACTGAACTCATTAAAACTAAGGAAAAACTTAAAAAACTACAAGATGATTTAACATCTCTTGATGAGCTTAATATGGATCACTTTAACAGGTTACGCGTGGACAAAGATCAGTGTTATATGCTTGAAATGAAATACCCTAAAGCTGGGCATGAGAGAAAGAAAAAAGCAAATAGAGAGTACACTTGCTTAGAAACAGAAATGAAAAATGTTGAGAAAGCAACAGAAACCGCACAGAAAATAAAAGATACAGTTATAACAAAGCTCTTAACATCATATGTGCAACGATTCGAGTCATTCGAAAATGAAATATTTGAAGCAATGTTATGTTTTGATCCTCAAAACTGGGACATCACAAATAAATCATATGGGCTGGAGTCAATTGCTTATCTTGAGGATAAATTCAGTGCTATTTTATCACGAAGTGGTTATGACAGCAAATGCATCAAGAAAGAGTGGAGTAATTTTAAAATTGAAATTAAAGCCAAATTTCCAAAACACCCAAAGAATTCATGTGAAGGAGTCTGGTCATACATCTTTAACTTTAAAAAGAATGTTTTTCCAAATCTGTGTATTCTCGCAGAAGTTGTGTTGGCTGTGTCTGCATCAAACTGCACAGTCGAGCGTGGTTTTAGCTACTTAACTCACACCCTTAGTAACAGGAGGTTGTCACTAAAATACCGCAATCTTGAATCATATGTCATTGTCAGAAATAACCAGAACAATTGGTCGAATGATAAGAAATACTATATTCTTGAAAAGGCTGTTGACAAGTACTTATCTAAGTGTCGCAGAATAAGAGCAGCAACTAAAACCAAGTTGGGTTGATGTGATGATGACAGCATACCATTAAAAAAAATTAAAACTGACAATGCTCATTTGGCAGCAGCAGTTGAAGCTGACAGTGACTCGGATGTTAATTTTGATTCTGATCTTGATGATTCCGACTATTGCCCTTCTTGTGATACTGATGAAAGTTATTCAGACAATTCTGTCGAGATTTCTGAGGAAGAACTTTTGGCAGATGGTGAGATGAATAATGCCGAACGAGAGGAAGATTAGAAACTTTATTTTGTAATTTGATCTTCCAAGTTACAAAACAAAGTTTATAATCTTTTTTTATTACTTGTTTAGTATTAATTTGCAGAATACATGGGTTTGATTTTTAGTAATCATGTTACTCATTCAAACGATATGATAGCTGCAAAAAGCACCTGGCCCTAATCGCCTATTCACAAAAATCACCATTCAAATTTCTTTTTTTTTATTTGCACCAAAATATATGTAACCTACTCTTTGTCTACCTCTCATTGGAATTAGCCAAATGAGCTTGTTCCAATGAGAGGGTCCGGTCATAAGCTGAACTTACAAAAAATTGAAGAATTAGAAATTGTGACATTTGAAAGGCAATTGTGTGAATAACATTGGCCATTACGTTAATAGGTAAATAGTTAACTGTTACCAACCACCCAAGATATGGGTGTTAACTGTTTAGTTACTATTTTTGTTCAGCGTTTTGGAAGACTTGACTAAAGTTTTTAAAACAAACGGTAATTTATTTTGAAAAAGACTCTTCAGAGTGCAGTGGAAAGCAACACTGTTTGTGTTTCTCTCAGGTGTTTTAAAATTACTGATAATGCTTTCAAATTCAGTGAATATTTTTCTTTAGCTTACTGAATCACACCAAGTCACTGCTGCTTTGCAGCCCAAGTCTTCATTCCTTGGCTTATCTGACAACGTGGTGCAATACTCAATAACGTGGAAAAAGATTGTCATTAAAAGATATCTTGGGTAATACCCTTTAGGCCTTAGTTTTGTTTTTCTTCAGTTGGACTTGGTACTTAGTAACATTGGTTCAACTTTGGGGGTTGTTGGCTTGTAGAGATCTGATCTGAGTCTGTAAGGAGTAACAATAATAATTGAAGTCAAAGTCTCGTCGTGTTACTGCATATGTAAAGACTCTGATGATTTTTACATACATGTATGTATGTGTCCTGTTTTGTAAGTTACAGTATACTGCAATGTATTGAAATTTGGTACATGTATAGACATAATAGTATAGTGCAAACAGCCTGAAACTGACTGAATGTTATGTCTCAAGTGGAACTACATGTACATCTGGGATCCCACATGCAGTTTTACCTGAAATATTCCAGGCAAGCTGCCTGTACTTAATTTCACTGTGAGGAGCTCATCCCAAGATATAATTTTTTATCCTTAGACCTTTGATCTAAGTTTACCCCTCAGTCAACTCAGTTTACTAAACTTCTGATGTCCTCATTTCACCCTGATGGTCTGTTCAGAACAGACCATCAGGGTGAAATGAGGACATCAGAAGTTTATTAAACTGAGTTGACTGAGGGGTAAAGATCTCAGACGTGGATATAACACCAGATCAAACTAAGATGAGGGGACCTAGGATACAGTAACTGTATCCTAGGTCCCCTCATCTTAGTTTGATCTGGTGTCCTGGCTCAATACCATCACACCAAAGTGAACTGAGTTGAGGTTACCGGGATCAAAGTTTCCTCCATTCCGGGAAAGATCCTTGAAATTCTCTGAATTCTGTTCCTGTCCATAAGGCTGTGTTATATGCACAGTGCTCATACTCTTTCTGTCAATTTCTCAATGTTATTTGTGATTCTTCAAATTGCTCGCCTTGAGTTAATTTAGGAGAGCTGCTTGTTACTCGCCCAGAGCTTATTTTAGGAGAGCTCCTAGTTGCTCACCTTCATTTTTCTTACGTCCAGGTCTGGAAACAATCTTTCAAAGATGTTATATGTGAAATTTGAAAGCTTTTGGAGCAGTGGTTTGGGAGAAAAGTAGTGTTAAATGTTTTTCCCATTACCCCACAGTGTTAAAAAATGCTGACTCAGCACTTTTTCAAAGTCCCAAAAAAGTACCCCATGATAAAACCGATAGCAAATTTTTTGGACCATTCCATTCTGTTGGTCCTAAGGAAGCTTCACTCCAAATAAGAATTCTCAGTGCCGTGTAGTTTTGGAGATAAGGGCGTTTTAATTCTTTTCTATTTTTAGCTCCTGCGGTTCCCATGGGGCGTCGGAAAAATAAAATTGGGCATAAATTAAGTACTTATGACCCAATAAGCCCTTATATCAAATTTGGTCCAAATCTGCCTCTCGGTTTGGAAAATAGAAATTTTGGGCTTGGCAAAAATTCTTGCTCCTCCCATAACGAAGACAAATATAGCTCCTCGAACTTCTATTGAACAAATCTGAGTCTACACCTCAACAGGAAGCTGCACACCAAATATCAAGTCTCTGCTACTGCTGGTTCATGAGAAGAAGATTTTTTAATATTTAAGCACGCTTTTTGGGCAGGACCCTACCAAGGGGCGGGTCAACTTGATTTGAACAAATTTGAATTGACATATGATAGGGAACATGCACAGCAAATTTTGTTGAATTTGGTCCAGCAATTCGTGAGAAGTCGATAATGTAAAGTTAACGACGGACTACGGACGGCGGATGGAAAGTGATCAGTTGAGCTTCGATCCGGTGAGCTAAAAATCTCCATGGCATTTCCCTTCTTACTAAAATATTTATTCTGACACAATTTTGCCTCATTCCATTTGTGATCGCTGTGTACAAAATATCAGTGATTAGTGTTGTGTGGTTAACCAGTTTTGTGAGTCGGTTTCCGTTCAGCTCTAAAACCGAAACCGTGTAATTGTTAAATCAGTACGGTATCGGTTTTCTCTACAAAATGTCGGAAACTTACGTTTACACTGTTCAGTTTGCATTGTCAACGACTTAAAACTAAATCTGTAACATCAATTGATAACTCTGTCATCAGTATTCAGACTCCAGAGAAACAAACACTGTCTAACAGGAGTCACTGTCGCATTAGAAGAATGATCTCACGTTCAAAGAAATTTTCGTATGATGTATGACAACTCTTGTCCAATTACATAGAATGGTTACAAAAGTGGGTTGGTTTGTTCTGTCAGAAATTCTCAGAATGACAATCTTGACACGTCTACAAACGTCAAAACAAGCAACTTGAGGACTTTGCAATGGCTCCGTATCTGCACATGTTTGGGTGTATTAATTACCTAACAACGAAATCGTGAATAAAATCAAGGAAAAAACTGTCCTTGTTTTTTCAAATGGCAGAGTACTATAAAAAAACAGAACATACTTGTCGTGAGGGTTTCCCGGATACGTGCTTAGAATTTAACGTTCAACATTGTCACCTACCTTGATGTGTTTATCCAATATATGCATGCGAGCACATACCACGATGGAATGTCCCCGCGCCTATTTAGTATTTACCTGCAGAGTGCAGACCATGCGAACCTGCGAGGCCTAAAATCCCCTGCACATAATTACTGGACATTTTGCCTCATATAATACAGAACTGATTTAGTTTTCCAAGCAACAGATGGAAATTGAAAGTGGAACGCAATACTTTGAAAGGCAAACGGAAAAAGGTGCAGTTCAAAACATAACAGATAAAAACTCGTCAGTGTAAATTAGGTTTGTTTTAAGAATCAAACGAGTATGGCACCTTCTGGCGGTGACCGGGTGCGGAACTTAAGAGGAGTGTGTGGGAGTCTGGGTTTCCTATGGAAAGGAGGTGGTGGAGACTGGGTTTCCTATGGAAAGGAGGTGGTGTCGACTGTTGAGCCCAATCAGCCCACCCACCGCAATTATTGCCTCCTCATTCCAAACTACCTGTTACGGTAGGCCAGTACTAGGCTACTAGGTCCTGGATTTTGAGACCAGGATAGCCAGTGGTAGCAAGGAGTCTTCCAATAATACCAGAGTCTTAAGGTCGGCAGTAGATTGGGGGAGGTTGTGAGGGAGAATTCCTTGCAGAGATGCAATGCTTCTTACCCCACCCCACAATTTACTTGTTCCCTCAACTTTTGTTTCCTACCAATTTCCCGGCACCACTCCTGCTTTCCTGTCTTGAGTCTCTTAAAGTATTTTTGTGGGGTGGGGTGGGGAGGGTGGGAGTGTAGGTGGTGTTTGTCACATTTTTTCATCACTGGCACCTAAATTCAATTTCCCCTTCCGTAACAATTTGCTGTAGCAAATTTCCTGGACTTAACATTGACTACGGCATTATAATGCAGTTCAACATGCATACTTTTTTATGGGTTCGCAGCACTGACACACTAATAAGACAGTAAGTTTGCTTACTTTGATTTACTTATTTTCTCGAATCAATCTGTGTCACTCGTTTTATACTGAAACTTTGAAGTTTCGTTTCAGAGCACAGTTTGTGCATACACATGTGTAGTTGTTGTATTTATGATGGATTTTCCTGAATGTGCTCATGTTCAGGAAAATCCGATATAAATACAACTGCACATGTGTACGGCACAATTTTTTCTAGTGGGGTTACGGTATGAAAAACCAATGACATAGATATAACGAATGATTGAGTCAGTGACTGGACATGGTGACTTAGAAAGTGCTTACTGGGATAACCCAACTCAGTTGTTCCTGCGTTGGTGGTTCTGTTATAGCAATCTCAGCGATTAACCCTTTACCTAACGTAACAAGCCAAAACCGGCCAGCGCTATTCTCAAAAATCGCTAATTAATTTTCATTATTTTTTTCATTTTTTGTCTCAAAAACATAGGTTATGACCCCTAGTTGGAACGAGCTCGTCGAGCTCGTTCCAACGAGGGGTCATAACCTATGTTTTTGAGACACAAAATGAAAAAAAATTAGTTTTTCAAGAATTATTCTTGCAAGTGTTGTCTGCTTTTCAGGTTAGGTAAAGGGTTAAAGAGCAAGTCTGACAAGTCATAACAGCAGAAATCTTATAAAGAGTTAGTATCGCAGTTTGAAAATCATTTTTAGATATTGGTTTGCGACCCAGGAGATATTGCTTCGCAAACAGCGAAGTGAAACTGAACAAAAGATACCCTGTCATCATTCTTCCTGTTGATGATATTGTACATTCTTATAACTGTAAATATTGCCGGTCTCCATTGAATTGAATGGCAACTTATCCGTTTGAACAAGTCAAAGAAATAAACCCCCCCCCAGATATTGAGGTTGGGTCTTTTGGGGTAATTTTATGTTGTTACATTCTTTCCAATGGCGACCTTAGTTGATTGCTTTTGCTTAAAAAAAAAAATCCCGGGGACGAAACGACTTGGACCCATCATGTGGGTGTTGGACGTTTCGTACATAGACATTCTGGATTTTTTGTTGATAAAATTTTAGGACGTTTCGTACATATTGTGGGGTGTGTATTTTCGATGCAAGGGTTGTCTCAAAGGAAAAAATTTAAAAAAAAAAAATTTCAGTTTACCGTTTAAATAATTTCAATCCATGAAAATTCCCCCACAGCTTTGGATATTTCAGAAATGGAATGCGCCCCACCTCTCCACGTAGACACAGGTACACATTTTATTTTATTTCGTACATTTATTTTGACGGCAGTTTCTGTGTCTAGTGTTGCATTTATTCAGATGTTAGGATCGGATGTACCCGCGCATAGTATTGTGGGATTGAAGGGAATTCCCCCATTAGTTGACAAGCGTGCTTTCGAAGTCTCGTAAATGTGTTTGTTTTTTTTTTGTTTAATCTTGGGATTTTCTCAGTTTTCATGCGGATTTAGGTGGATGTTAATTTGAATCAGACAAAAACAGTTTGTATTATTATTTTATCTGTTATTTGCTGCTTCTCCTATTGTAATCACACTTGCGTGATTGAGACGTGAATGGAAAACTTAATCTCGCAAAATTTTGTTGCCCAAACCTACCAACACTGAGATTTCGGGAGCAAAGACAGAAAAAAAAGTCGGAGCCAAAAAAAAAGACCCGAGAAGGGGTCTCTCGGGGCCGATCTTGGGGCCAGGGCTGATCGGCCTTGACTCAAGGCAAGCCCTGGATGCTATTGCAAACATACCAGCAATATTCTGATGAGTGGATGAGAAAAATGTTTGCTGCAAATGAAAATACATAATTCCCCTCGGTTATGAATGAGATAATCCTTGTTATATTCAAGCCTCGAAATAAGCAATCTGTCATTTGCAGGGTAGCATCACCAAATTCACTCTCTGGGAACTTTATTCTACAGATGACAGTCTGCTTATTTCCAGATTCGGTGGATGCGCTTCACATTCATTCAGAACAACATTTTCATTTATTTGATTTATTACAATATAATTTTAATTTTCTTTTGTAATATCTGATTTGCTTGCATATGTTTGGTCAGGGTTAGTTTTTCATAACATGATGAATAATATTCCTGTTGTATGTATGTTTTTGCTTTGTTCTCCCCATTTGTCAAATAAAACATTTTGTTCCTATATCCCAGCAAATTCTGTCTTCTATATGTATGGTCAGAATGCCTAGGACAAATAGTCATGGCATAGGGTGCACCCAACATCCAAGGTATATGAGAGTTTCGCATTCGCTCGACTTGATATAAAAATCAAACCAAAAAACCTGAAAATAGTCACAAATATCATCAGATTTCTGACAATTTGATCATATTTTGCTGTTATAAATTAAATAGTCGAATAATTAAATCAAACAACTTGAGAAAAGTAAAATAAAATAAAAAATGTGAACTGTATAGAACCCTGATCTGTTTAATCGTTTTCAATAAGAATCCAAGGTATGTAACTCTATCTGCTGTCTTCTGTGTTTGTGAAAACAAAACAACTATTCACGAATTTGGTCCACCTGATTGCGGTACGCAAGAAACATGTCCACAAATTTGTTTTCGCTATGTTTCTATTGTGTGTTAAACAGGACAAAAACGTTATCTCTGCCAACAAATTTGGTATATGGAGATATAATACCTGGATGTCTCATTTCAACACCTTGCCTGCGGCTCAGTGTTTAAAAACCCGACATCCAGGTATTATATCTCCATATACCATACATGTTGGTGGAGATAACTTACAATGTGCACGTTCAATGGTGCACTTGACTGATTGAGTGCTAGAAGCCACTATCAAGGCTTTCAAAGAAATGAGGGTACCAGATCAAAAGCCAACATTTCCCTAGCTCATGTTTCATATTTAGTCAAATGCATACAGCATTTTATTTATATAAATTTGTTCTATTACAAATTAGTGGAGATATACAATAGAACAAATTTTGAATAACAAATTCAGACCACCAAAAATAATCTTGCCCTCAACCAGTTAAACTGTGATTGCTACAGCTAGGCTGTTAGTTCCTGTTACTGTTCATGTTCTTATTATACATACCACAATTGTTTACTACAGGCATTCACTACAGTGGAAGTCCCTAACTCGGAAAATATATTCTCTATTTTGATCTTTCCCAAGGGATTTTGGAAAGAAAAGTGGTGCAAAAGCACCAAGATAAAATAAGCCAAAACTGGGATGAATGCTACCGATGCACACCCAGTAGGGGGCACTCTTCTCTTAGTACAGATCCACAGCTTCCAGTAGCAGTGCACAGTCAGTAACCAAGAGGTCCCTAGGCCTATCAAACCATAGCATCACAATCATTAGTAAAAGACAGTGAGAGATGAGGCGTACAGTTCTGTGCGACACACAGACAGAAAGGACAGTATCAGCACATAGCTGGAATTGACCTTGTAAGAAGCCTAATGGCTAGGGTAGACAACAGCCCGAGCAGAAGAAAGAAGGCCCAAAGCAAAAAGGTCCTCCGACTGCTCCTGCAACTGATGCAGATAAAAGGTGGAGAAAGTAGAAGCATTTCTCCAGTAGGCTGCCTGCATAACATTTGACAGCTTGACGGAGTTAGCATAATCTAAGAGGTAGACAATGCACGCACCACGTGGGAAGAAATATGATTGGTAATACAATCGTCAGTTGCTAGACGAGCGTAAGCAGCATAAATAGCAAGACAAATCCATCGAGAAATGGATTGAGGAGATATCTTCTGTCGACCAGGAATAAGAGACAGAAAAAATTGTTTCCTGTCTTTCCTAATGAACTGCGTCCGATTGAGATAAATATGCGAAGTGCACGGACCGGACAGAGCAAAGGGCGATTATCCTCAGCAGAAGGAAGAGCTCTGATACAGATAGGAGGTGTTTAGTTTCTGGCATCTGATTCTTGGCCAGAAAGGAGAAATCAGTGGTAAAAAGAAACACTGTTGGCGGAGCTCCTGGAAAAGGCTGGATCTACCAAGAGGGCGTAAAGCTCACTAACCCATCCGGCTGAGGCGAAAGCCATTAGAAAAGCGGTCTTGTATGTGAGAAATCGCATATCCACCTGGGATAAAGGTATGAACGGTGCACCCCACACCCCCACCCCCCCACCCCAAGCAAAGCAGCACCCAAGAAAGATTCCATCTTGGGGTAAGCTGCAAAGTCCTAGGCCTTTTCAAAGAAAAGTGCCAAACAGGCTTGGATAGGTATGGATTAGTGCCAATACAATGCTGTCCCACATACAAAAAGGTCTCCAAAATCATGGACCTGTACCCTTTGATGGTAACAGGCTGGAGACCCCGAGAAGCAAACAGATATACCAGAAACTCCACAATCTGTGATATCAAATGATTGGCATACTCAACAGAGTGATCAGCACACCAGTGACATCAACAGAAGACCTTCCACTTAGCCGCATAGGCTAAACCAGTGGAGTGCCTCCTTGAAGAAGAAACGCACTCCACTGCTTGTCTCGAAAAAACCTCTATGGAGGAGACAGGACCTGACAAAAGATATGCATGAAGGCACAATGAAGTCGGGTCGATGTGAAACCTCCTCAGGCGACCATGGCAAAGAAGGTCGTGAAGTCGTGGGAGACATGCCGGAATTGCCGCCAACAGACAGCAGAGCTGATTGATCCACACCCGTTGAGGCGACAGGGGAGCAATCAGAATGATTTGACAACTGTTGGTTCGTATCTTGGCTAGAACCTGAGGCAGAATTGGAACCGGTGGGAAGGCGTAGCAGACAAGACCGTTCCAATCGAGTGACAGAGCATCTACAGCGAAAGCCAGAGGATTTGGACACGGGGACATGGAAGTGTCCACCTGATGGTTCCAACGAGTCGCAAAGAGATCGATGTGGGGACAATCCCAGAGATCACAAAGCAACTGGAACACCGCCTTGTGGAGCATCCACTCGGTGGAAATGACTCTGCCCCGTCAGGACAGGGAGTCGGCTCGGATGTTCAAACAACCGGGAATGTGACAAACCACCACTCCGGCATTGACATCCTGAGCAAGCAGTAGAAGATTCCGAGCCAATTCGTACATTGGAACCGAGTGCGTGCCGCCCTGGTTCCGAATGTAAGCAACCACAGTCGAATTGTCGAACAACAGAAGGACCTGATGATTCGACAGGTAAGGGATCCACTGCCTGAAACTCAGAAGAAGAGCAAGAAGCTCCTTCTGGTTGATGTAAAGAGCTGCTTGATTCTGGTCCCATGCCGCGTGAAGGGAAAGACCTAGAGGATCCAACGTCGCACCCCATCCAAGACTGCTGGCATCTGCCGCCAGAACACGATCGGAAGGGGGTAAGTCCAACGGAACTCCCTGCATAATCCACTAAACATCCATCCAGAGGAGAAGGTGACAATGAAGAGACTAGGGTAACGGAACCACCAGATCCAGAGGATCGACATTTGGCCTTCAACAACTGAGCAGAAAGTGTTGGAGAGGTCTGACATGAAGGCGAACCAGAGGAATGAGATCTGTCACCGAAACGCAGAGACCGAGCAGCCGGAGAATACTCCGAGCTGTCGTGGCCTGGGCCAAAGTCTGGGCAAAAGCTGAGAGAATCACACAACTTGCCCGGGGAACCACCACTGTAATCAGCTGAGTACGGAAGTCCATCCCCAGATGACAAAATGACTGAGAAGGGACCAGGTCCGACTTCTCCTCCTTGACTCTGAACCCTAGCAAAGTGAGCAGGCTCAACAGTGTGTCGACATCTGACTCCAGAAAAGGCAGCATTGGAATGCCTCTGGAGGATATCGTCTAAATATGCTGAAGTAGTCACCCTGGACTATGTGTGATGGGAGGCTATCACATGCGACATCAGTCAGGTGAAGGCCCAAGGAGCCAGGTTGAGGCCAAAGGGCATGGCCTTGAACTGGTAAACTCGCCCCAGAAAAGCGAACCTGAGATATGTTTGCGATGTCCAATGAATCGTAACATGAAAGTAAGCATCTCGCAGGCCGATGCTGGAAGCGAAATCACCCTGGTGAATGAAGCGGTGAACCGACCTGAAAGTCTCCATGCTGAACTTGGGAGCAATGCTAGACTGTTTCAGGACACTCAGATCAATAACCGGTCAGAGTCAGCCGCCCTTCTTCGGCACCAAGAACAGGTGGGAATAAAACCCCAGTGATTGAATGTTCTTGACGACCTCGATCACCCCCTTGGCCAGGAGATTGTCTATCTCCATGGACAAACGCTCCCGACGTAAAAAGTCTGAAGGAACTGTGGTTGGAAGATGCACTCTGGATAGAGTGGGGTGCCTTCGGAAGGATATTTGCAGCCCGGACCGAACAACATCTAACACCCAAGGATCGGATGTGATGGTGGCCCAACGGTCTGCGAACTCTGCTATCCTTCCTCCAACCTGGACGAATCGAGGTGAGGACCTTCAGTTCGAGCCCTGAAGAGACCCGCGAGAGGAGAAACCACCTCCTCGACTGAATGAAAAATCCTAAGACTTCCTTCTAGCCTGCCGGCGCTTACCCTTACCCTGTGAGTAAGAAGTAGATGCGGTGGCAGAAGGATCAGCCCTTTGCTTCGCAGAGGAAGCAGAAGGGTACTTGTTAGGCTTTGAACGATCCCTGCCTCCCATAGAAGGCTGATCAAGCTGACGAAGCAGCAGCTGATCTTTGGAATGACGTAGGATGTCATCCCGGACCGTCGACACGGAACCCATGGAACAGTAGCGGACCTGCCAAAGAAGCAGACTGAAGAGCAGCGAGCTGCCCCCAGGAAGGGATCGGCCTGTGTCCAGCACGGAGTCCCTTCAAACTAGTTCCAAAATAGCCGTGTCACAGACATGCATGTGAGTAAGATGCATGAGCGCCTTGGACAGCACACACAGAGGAGCCTGTACATCGTCAAACCTATCTGGAGGCAGATACGACTTGATCGGAGAGAGAAAGCATACCCAGCATTTCTCTCGATAAGCCCAACATGAACTCCAGAGTCATCATAGGAATGACGACCGACTTGGGCTTGGAAAGCCCGAGGGAATTGAAGTCCTGATCCAAAACCGTCAAAGTCTGGCAGACTGACGGATTGGTGCTATCCTAGTAACGATAACGCAACGGAGGCAAAAAGGTGTCAACCCTGGTGAAGAACGGAGCCTTCATAGCCTTGGAACTCAGCTTAGAGTCCAATGCTGAAAATGCTTCAACCACCTGTACTGACAGGCACGGTCGAAGACGCCCAGAAGCAGGTTGTTCCACAGGCTGTAGGCGCGTGACCGATGATCGCGGCCTGGCTGACACTGTCGGCTGGTTTGATGGTTTGAGATCCGGAAGGAACCCAAACACAAGGTCAAGAGCTGCCCCCAAGTCAGAAGACTGCTGGCTCTCAACATCAAGGATGTCTGACTCCTCCCCGGAGTCGGAAGACACATAGCCCATCGTGGGCAAACCAGCCGATGCCTCCCATGGTGTAGGCACCAGGGGGATCAGAAAGCGGCCTGTTTCCAATCCAAGGGGGGCGCTTGGAAACCACTCGCTGCCTCGCTGGAAGCAACGGGAAGGCTCTTGGACAGAACCTGAGTGAGTAAAGAGAGGGCCTCCCTAAGCTCACTGCCCGTACCAGCCGGTTCGACATGGGAACGAACCAGCAAAGTGGCTTCACACCTGACCCTCTTAACCAGCAAAGGGTCATGATCCTCCAATACACCCGAAGCGGGGCAATGGGCTGCAGCCGAAACATCTGAGGGCAGATGTGTATAGGGGTACGACACACCCCAAGGATCAACATAGCGGGAACTCAAGAGAGTTGCCACGGGCCTCTGTGGGGCAGAAGTTCCAGGCTGCACAGAAGGCGTTGGTCCCGCAAAACTGGTCAGAATGAGTGGACGGAAAATGCCAATGACAAAACTGTGGTGCTCAACGGCGCAGAGACCACAGTAGAAGGTCCAGTCGGTAGCTACTTCCAATTTCGCCAAGCTAAAGTCAGGGAAGGCTGAGGCCAATACCCCCATGTCTACACTCCCAGACACCACTGCAGACCAATGCAGGTATAAAACTACTGTGCTCAATGGCTGAGAGGACACAGTATAGGGTTCAGTCGGCAGCCACTTCCGACTTCGCCGAGTTGAAGTCAGGGAAGGCTGAGGCCGATACCCCACAACTGCACTACAGACATCCCTGCAGACCCTTGCAGCGATAAGCCGAGGCCAGCTAAAAAGGGTGCCCGATGACGTTGTAGACGGAACAGCAGTAGCAGCAGATACGACAGGAGCTGTTGGAACTGGCAGAAAAGGGGAGAGAGCCACCTAGCTCGGTCTCCAAAGGAGGAGTCACAACCCTAGTGACAGCCTCAGATGTCAACTGGAGAGGGCGCATAGTCCCGGAACCAGGCATCTCTTCACCAGAAATCCAACACAGGGTTCATACAAAAATTTGCTCACAAAGTTCAAGGGTTTTTCAAGGGCTTTTTTTTTTTTTTTTTTCAAGGGCTACATATACTATTCAGCTTGTATGAGCTCTAAAAATCTAAGATTCATGTGACACGGATCCGACTTTGGAAGTCAGGAAGTACTGGTACCCAAAGTGTGATCTGTGTTACAGTAATCTTGGTAAAATGTTCCATACTTTTTTATGTTTTTTTTAACTGAGCGACACGAGCGCAACAAACAAGTAAAAGGCGAGTACACATATATTTACAATGCCCAGGAAAAAGCTTGGTATTCAAGGGTTTTTCAAGAGATTTCTGAAAGTTCAAGGGTTTCTCAAGGGCTAATTTCAAATTCCAGGGTTTTTCAAGAAAAAACTCATTTTCAGGGGGTTTTCAAGAGCTGTATGAACCCTGCAACAGCTCCCGCAGTATCCACCATGGTAAAACAAACTGCACATCCCCCATGGAAGGGGTATAACTCTCACCAGACGTGGTCGAGTCGGGAGGCCCCAAAACGACAGCATTCCCCACCCCTGCTGGTGCGGGAGAAGCTGCCCCCCCCCCCCCCCCCCCCCCCCCTGATTGACACCTAACTCCAATAACAATTAAATTTATCAACGGAAAAATTTCATTGTCGAACCGCATTGACACGATGTCGAAAAAACATTCGCAAAAACGGAATAGTAAATAATATGCAATGAGAATGTGGTTGAAAATATTAATGAGAATATATAAAACACAGTCCTGTTATTATACGATCTTCAGATCCATAAATCCAGTCACAGGAAAACCATTATTGACGAGTTGAATTATCACTGTTTCATAATGCATATGCCGGAGACACATCCTTTACGTGTCTCGGATAAAAAAAGAATGAGTCATTAGCGATGCATATTCGCACTGGCAACGGAAGTCGTGGAGTTGTATTTGGAATAGAGCATCCCGTACTGGGTCTGCGCCGGATGCACTCGACCCAGTTTTGGCTTATTTTTTCTTGGTGCTTTTGCACCACTTTTCTTTCCCAAATTGCTTGGGAATGACAAAAATAGAGAGTATATTATCCGAGTTAGGGACTTCCACTGTAGCGCAAGCCTGTAGTAAACAATTGTGGGTTGGTTGATAAGAAATAATAACAAGAATATATAAATCACAGTCCTGTTATTATAGGATCCTCAGATCCATAATTTCAGTCACAGGTAACCTTTATCAACGAGTTGAATTATCACTGTTTCTTAATGCAACCTTGGGAAAGATCAAAATAGAGAGTATATTTTCCGAGTTAGGAAATTCCACTGTAGTGCAAGCCTGTAGTAAACAATTGTAAGGTGGTTGATAAGAAATTAACTAATTAAGGGCCATAACTTTGCTCAGTATGATCAAACCATACCAGTTTTCAAACTCATTCAAGACAAATATCGACTATCTGTTAAAATTTGTTCAAATTATTGCATTAATGAGCTGAAAATGCACAAAAATTAAATGAGGGTCCATAACTCTCCACAGTATGAGCGAACTGCACCAATTTTCATACTCATTCAAAACACAAGTCCCATGTCCAAAAATCGGACCAAATCGGTTAATATATTTGTCAAGTTATTATGCTGACGAGGTGAAAATGGGCAAAAATTAACTAATTAAGGGCCATAATTCTGCTCGGTATGATTGGTCGGCATCGGCTTTTGAACTCTCTCAAGACAGTGATGAGAAAGTTACACATATCAAATACTGACCAAATCCATTGATATTTGGTCAAGTTATCATGCTAACAAGAAAGCTAATGAATTCTGCATGGCCATTTGCCCGTCTGCCCCCCCCCCCCCCCCCCCCCAGACTTCATCAAATTCAAGGTCGAGTTTTTTTGAAAAAAACTTTACCAAAAATCTGAACCACCAATAGCCAAGCATCTCGAATATACAGGTGGTAAGATATAAATATATGAAAAAAATATGAAAAAAATTACAGCAAAAATGGCACCATTCGGCCAGGTTTAATATTTTTCTACAGAATTTCATATGCATCATTTTCACATAATGTCTGATTAATGTTAAAAATTTGAAATGCCAACATTCAAGCATTTTGGAAATAGTGGTAAAATATAAAAGTATGAAAAAATATGAAAAGATTGCAACAAAAATGGCCACCATTCAGTCATCTTTAATTTTGTTTCTACAAAATTTGACATGCATCATATTTTCCATCATGTCTGATTAATTTTAAAATTTGAAATACCAACATCCATGCATCTTTGAGATACAAGTGATAACGTATAAAAATATTAAAAAAATCGCGACATCGACGCCGTAGCTGCGACGGGTGGTGCAATCCCACAAAATTCTAAGTTTATCAAGGGCTATAACTCCAAGAAAAATATTTGGAACAACACATGCATTGAACAGTGGCTAGACATCAATAAGATACACTTACATGCCAAATATAAAGTCATTCCATCAAGTATTTCAAAAGTTATTGAGTTTTGAAACTCGTTGGTCACAGACAGACCGACAGACCGACCAACAGACCGACATTGCCACTTATTGAGCAGCTAGTCGCAGCTAAAAAATATGAGAAAATTACAACAATGAAAGTGTCAATGACACTGTAGCTCAACTTGTCAAGACAAAGACATGTACATGTATAGTATGTGACACAGCAATGACAAACATCTAGGTAATGACCTGATAACAAAGGTACATATAAAGTATTGTAACGGTCTGTACATGAATACTGACCGTTGCCTGTAACAAATGTATAGGTAAAGTATTGTAAAGGTGGGTGACAGTCAGATGCTGAACTAGAAAAAATCTTTGAGTCCCAGAGTGGGTCTGACTGAACCCCAAAATATTTGTTCTCATAGCACAGTGATAACAAAGGCACCCCAAAACACACTCGTTCCTGTCCCAAGGTGAAAACGAAAGTACTCAAGAAGTTTTGTGAAGATCAGTTCATAAATACGAGCTGTATAGAACTTGTGACAAAAAACTGATTGGACCTAATTTCGGTACAAAATGGCCACTGGCAGCCATCTTGAATTTTGGACGGTACCCAGAAACACTCATTCTCATCCCAAGGAGATAACAAAGGTACCCAAGAAGTTTTGTGAAGATCGGTTCATAAATACAGCCTCTACCCTGAGCCGTATTGACATGTGTGCTTACATTGTGTAAGTAGCACTGAATAAATCAAAGTTCATCTAATTTGCATAATTTCGGCACGAAAAAAAACCCTTACAATATGTGATGTATTCCATGTTACTAAACATTCATACAAAAATTTATTCAAATCAGAACTTTCATACAGAAGTTCTATACAAAAGACTGATTGCACTAATTTTGGTACAAAATGGCTGCTGGTGGCCATCTTGAATTTCGGACCACACCCCAAAACACTCGCTCTCATCCCACGGTGATAACAAAGGTACCCAAGAAATTTCGTAAAGATTGGTTCATAAATATGGCCTCTAGTCTGAGCTGTATAGAAGATGTGTACAAAAAACTGATTAGACCTAATTTCAGTACAAAATGACCACTGGCAGCCATCTTGAATTTTAGACCGCACCCAGAAACACTCGTTCTCGTCCCAAGGTGATAACAAAGGTACCCAAGACATTTCGTGAAGATCAGTTCATAAATACAGACTCTAGTCTGAGCCGTATTGACATGTGTACTTACTGTGTGTAAGTCGCACTGAAAAAATCAAAGTTCATCTAATTTGCATAATTTCTGCACGAGAAAAAAACCCGTATTATATGTGATGCATCCCATGGTATTAAACATTCACACAAAATAATTATTCAAATCAGGGCTTTCATATGGAAGTTCTGTGCAAAAATCTGATTGCACCTAATTTTGTACAAAATGGCTGCCATCAGCCATCTTGAATTTCGGACCGGACACAAAAACACTCGTTCTCGTCCCACGGTGATACCAAAGGTACCCAAGAAGTTTTGTAAAGATCGGTTCATAAATACGGCCTCTAGCCCGAGCCATATTGGCATTTGCACTTACAGTGCTGAAAGTAACCCCAAAAAACATCAAAATTAGTCTAATTTGCACAATTTACGTACGAGAAAAAAACCCGTATTATATGTGATGTATCCCATGGTACTAAACATTCATACAAAAAATTATTCAAATCAGAGCTTTCATATGGAAGTTCTGTACAAAAAACAGATTTCTGCATCGTCGGTACAAAATGGCGGCTGGCAGCCATCTTGAATTTCGGACCGCACCCAAAAACACTCGTTCTCGTCCCACGGTCATAACAAAGGTACCCAAGAAGTTTCATAAAGATCAGTTCATAAATACGGCCTCTAGCCCGAGCCATAGCAGCTTGGCACTTACAGCTCTGAAAGTAACACTAAATAAATCAAAGTCAGTCTAATTTGCATAATTTACGCACGAGAAAAAAACCCGTATTATATGTGATGTATCCCATGGTACTAAACATTTATACAAAACTTTATTCAAATCAGAACTTTCATACAGAAGTTCTGTACAAAAAACTGATTTTTGCATCATCGGTACAAAATGGCCACTGGCAGCCATCTTGAATTTCGGACCACACCTAAAAACACTCGTTCCCGTCCCAGGGTCATAACAAAGGTACACAAGAAGTTTCGTAAAGATCGGTTCATAAATACGACCTCTAGCCCGAGCCATAGCCAATTGTTGACGTACGGACAGACGGGCCATGACAATAGCTCAAATTTGACTTCGTCAAAGTTGAGCTAAAAATGGCACCCATTCAGCCATCTTTACTTTTTTTCTATAACATTTGATGTGCATCATATTTTCATAATGTCCAATTGATGTTAAAAATTTGAAACACCAGCATTCAACCATTTCATAGATACAGGTGGTAACAGGACAGTCAGACTGACATACAAACAAATGGATAACGAATTGCAATCCATAAGTCCCCTCCTGGTAACACAAGGAGGATTACTAATTCCAACTACTAAATTCTATCTCACACCACCAGAATTCTGAGTATTTATCTTTTAACAATTTACCTAATGAATTGGTTGCATAAGCCCATATAAGTTGCAAATTGTGCATTGAAAAAAAAAGAAGACTTTTCAAAAAAAACTTAAAATAAACCACATCCTGTGAACCCTCATTGGATTGGTATGACTAGATCTTTGCAATATTGTGTGCATTGTGTAAAGGATTAAGGGCAAAATTAAAAAAAATCCTATTTTCCAACAATGTGCATTGTCTTGAGGACTTTTAACTCTTCACCCACTGTGTATTTTCAAGGTATTTTTCATCAAATCTAGTTATGGCTGCTGTGAAGCAGCCATTACTAGATTTGATGAAAAATTCAACTAAATTTAACTAAAGAAATCATTGGTTAAAAAATTCATGCCATTTACAGCGAGAAAATTAGATTAAATGTGCCTAAATTATACATATTTCAGTAGCAAGAGAAATCCTGTCCTGGGGATGAATAATTACCAGCGGCATGTAAGAAGTTAAACTGCCAATTTTTGGCTTAAACATATTTGCTTTGTACCTGTGTTAAATCATCACCAGCCCTCTTTAAGAAGTTCTGTGATATCCTTGTGCTATCAAGTGATAAATTCTTAGTCACTATATTTACCAGTACATCAGCCTAAAAAAATAATAATAATCATGTACTTTATGATGCAAGAATCTGACACGAGGTGACCTTGGCTGTTAAAAGTGTCAGTAAACCCCAATAAATCAATAAATACGGGCTATGCAAAGCTTGGGTTACTGTCCTCGACACGATGACATGTTCAAAGTAGCCTCAAACGTATTGTAGGACAGAAAAAAATTTTAAGTCAAAAGAGTGAAAAAATGCCATAACTCTGGGAGACATTACTGGACGGAACCCGTTCCTTGTGCATACCCATTCCCCCATGTGGCCTATCAGTATAGTAAAGCAGATACAAATCTAACTGATGGTTTTGAAATTACAATGCAAAATGACTGTTTGGACAGATGGATGGATGGACTGAGGGCTTCACTTGATCCCCCGGAATCCTCCTTCGGAGGTCGGGGCACAATAATAAATATGAAGCAAGAAAAAGTACAGCAAAGTGTGACAAAAAACGAATTGTAAATTGTGGCAATCCCCCACATAGCTGTTGATGAATGTCATAAATAGGTCTGAAAAGCTGTAGTACTGTGAGCAGAAAAGTGAAAGGAGAATTTCGACCAAGTTGAAATGCTCTGTCCATTTACTTCCTCACAACTATATAGAAGTTCACCTGTCAAAACAGAATTATGAGAACGCATAATTTGAGACATAATTTTTGATTGTCTTTAGGCCCCACAAAGTAGATCTTGTTTCTCAGGCCACTTTTTTCTAAAATTGCAAGTGGGCTGGCAGCTTTTTATTTTATTTCTTATTATTGAAATTATTTTTTTGCTATTTTTTTGCCATCAAAAGTTGTTCTTGGTTTGTTTTATGTTTTAGGCCTCATAATCTACAGAATAGCATGGGTGGTGGTGTATTTTGTCCCTTGAGTGCAAGCTGCACTCAAGGGACAAATTTATCAATTTTATTAACTTGGGTAAAATATCAGTCATAAAGAATTTAATTTTTAAAGTTTGCATTGGTTATAAAAAAAGAGCATGCAGCAGCCAAACAGACTATGCAGGAGAGCCTGAGAAACAGATTTTTAACTTATTTTCTTTGTTTGATGCAGTCTTGTTTTTGAGGTATTTAATTTACAAAAATCTTGCCACACTGACATAAGTGTGTTGAGATCGGATGGTGATCTGATCTTCAACAGAATTGTTTTTGTGAGTACTATAACAACAAGAGAGTCTAACAACAGGCCCCTGCGCATATTTGGAATTCAATATGATATTTGATTCGGTGACAATATTTGATTTGACAATCAACGCCGAATATCTATCGAATATCTTCAAAGTTTTCTTCAATTTGTTTGTGGTCGAAATACAATGGATATCAATGCAAAATGAGATAAACTTATGTTTAAAACCAATTAATTCACTGAAAAAAGCACTTGACATCTGAAAGAAATCAGTGGTTAATCATTAACCATAGACTACTTTCTGTTTTCCAGTGCCTGTTAACAGCTAGTGCTTGCTACACAGCCAAAAACATTACCAAGGCATTTCCTGTCTAGAGTGTGGAACTACTCGAAGATACAGGGTTCATATCAACATGCACTGGGGTGTTATCATTCGGCTCCCATTGTTGACTCAAATCAGTGTTGATGCATATATGTGGTCTTTCTCAGCTACAGCAAAGATAAAAAAATTTAAAGTTTTGTTTCGAACATTCTTCGGGATCAAGATGTTCTGTATTTTAAATGAACCCAGACTTAGTGAGAATGGAGGATTTGATAATTTGTGTAGTAAATATGACACCAACTACAGAACGCTTGCGTGATTCTGCTCACTGGAGAACTCGCATTATAAAATTCTGGTCTGTCTATGTAGAAAAGGCAACTTAATAATAATAATAATAATAATATATCACTTATATAGCGCCTATCCTAATAAAAGCCCTAAGCGCTTTACAAAAGAAATCACAAATAAGATAGATAAAATTAATAAAGTCACCCGGTTTGTGTGTCAGCGAAGGGATAGCCTGGGAAGTTTCTCTGGTATAAGTGGGTTTTTAGTCCCTTTTTGAAACTTTCAAGAGATGCCGCATTTCATAAGGTTTTGGGTAACGAGTTCCACACACAGGGCGTGCTGATCCTGAAAGCCCTGTCACCTACAGTCTTCAAATTCCCCGCGAACTGAGTTAAAAGCCCTTCGTCACTGGATCGCAATGATTGCTGCGGCTTGTATGGTATGAGGAGTTTGCTAAGGTAGCCTGGGAAGTCAGCCGAATTTCTCTGGTAGGTGAGTATTGCTAGTTTATATGTTATGCGGTCTTTAACTGGGATGTAGTGCAGCTAGGCAAGGGCGGGTGAGATGTGTTCCCTTTTCTTCGTCCGTAGAGCAATCCTAGCAGCAACGTTGATCAGCCTCTGTAAACGTTGGAGCTGGTTGTCCGGGACGTCGAAAAGCAGTGCATTACAGTAATCTATTCGACTCAAGATGAATGATGAAATCAGCTTTTTTGTGGCGTCTAAACTTTTCTAAATATTTTCGGATCTGACCTAGCCTTCTAATTTCAAAATATACTGACTTACATATGTTTGATATTTGATTGGACATTGAAAGAGTGGTGTCCAAATGAACTCCGAGATTTTTCACACTATCGGTGAAATGGATCAAGTTCTCGCCTATGGAAATGTGCTGAATTGTGATGGAATTTGCGACGGATTGTTTTGCACACCACATCGCTTCGGTTTTGTCATCGTTGAGTTTGAGTTGGTTTGCCAACATCCAAGACTTCACCGATGACAAACATTCCTCGGCGTTTGAAACAAGCTGGGCGGATCGGTTAATTGTATCATGGTCATATAACTGTGTGTCGTCTGCGTACATGTGGCACCCAACTCTGTGGCTCCTGATAATGTCACCAAGTGGTTGTGTATACAGGAGATATAACACAGAGCCTAGTACTGAACCTTGTGGGACTCCAAATTTCAGTGCACGTTCATCTGAAAGCGAGTTTCCAACTTGGATTTGTTGGAACCGGTCGGATAGATATGAGGCAAACCATTTAAGAGCGGATCCACGAATGCCAAAAGTAGTTTCGAGTCTACGAATTAAAATTGTATGGTCCAATGTATCAAACGCCACCGATAAATCGAGGAGCGTTAGCAGGGAGACTTTTCCTTCATCAGATGCGGTCAGAAGGTCAGACGTTATTCGGATCAGTGCAGTTTCAGTACTGTGCCCTTTGCGGTAAGCAGACTGGCATTTTTCCATTAACGAATGATATTCCAGGTGTTCTTTTAGTTGGGCAAGAACAAGCTTTTCAAGGATTTTGGAAAGGAAAGGGAGATTGGACACTGGCTTGTAGTTCTTTAGAGTTTCAGGGTCCAACGAAGGCTTTTTTAAAAGAGGCACAACAACAGCCCTTTTAAAGCTTGTCGGGACAATGCCAGAAGACAGCGAAAAATTCATCAAAGCAGTGACTGGGTCGATGATAGCATCAATATGCTTCAGAAAAAGTTCTGGGGAATCGGGTCGAGTGTACACGATTTAGGAGGAGCTGAAGTGATAACTTTTCTAACCTCTTCACTAGAAACAGGACAGAATAACTGAAGCGGAGACCAATGAATAGTTGAAATTCGGCTTGCCCCTCATAAGTGTCAAATTGTGACCGAATAGTAGCAATCTTGTTATGGAAATAATCAGCGAAGGCATTTGGGAGGTCGTCCATTTCTATGTTGGTGGGAAGAGTGGATGATTTTGTTTTCCCGTAGAGTTCACTCACTAGCAAATATAACACTTTGGATGATTTGGTGTTAGATATTCTCTCGCTATGTCATACGCAGCGAGTTAGCTTAACAATATGCACAAGATTTAAATGTGATTTTTTTTCAATGAAGTGCCTGCAATAGCGATTGTTATGTATTCGATTCAATATCTGACTCGATCCACAAATAGTGTGCAGTGGTCGTTTCTGTTGTATTCGAATATTCACAGGGGCCTATCTAACAACTTCCATATCACCCATCAACTTTTCTGCCTACATGATGCATAAAAATAGCATATATGAACTGGCAATGTAATTTTGTATCACTTATATTCTACATAGGATACACTACAATTATTTTCTTTTGACAACTTAATTTCAACATAAGATGGAATAGGTGCCCAATTTCAACACATTATTTCTGAAAAGGTAGGTGTGCATCTCAGCATTACAGTGTTTCAAAGAAATTAATGGTTGAAGAGTTAACATGACATTGGATGAAAAATTCACCCTGCCCAGGTTACAACAAACATTACCTCCAGGTGCCAAATTCTAGCTTGATATCTCTGAAAATGCAATAATAATTTCCACTGTTGTTCCAGTTAAAGGGTTAATACTTAAAAGTATAAATACAATGGCACACATAAAATTCACCCTGTCAATGTTACTTCCGAATAAAAATTACTCCAGGTGCCAAATTTTGGCACAATATCAAGAGTGCATTCTAGTGTTGCTTTGGTTGAAGGGTTAACACAATGTTGGACATGAAATTTACCCTGACCATGATATCTGGATAGAAAAATTAAAGCTAGGAGCCAAATGTCAGCTCTATATCTCTAAAATGAAGGAGTGCATAAGTAACAAGCAGAAAAAGATTGAAACAGATACAGATGCATATTCACGCTAAAAGTGTTGATATCGTGTCATAAAAGGATTCTTAACTATAGCAAAATTTTAAATGAAAGTGTCAATGACACTGAAGCTTAAACTGACTATCTGTTGTGTTTGATGAAAAGGATAATGTTCAATGTTTATGAAAGGATTATGAAATAAGACAAGAATTGTGATAAATGAGAATACGTTAATTTCTGTTCCCTGTATGCTATGTTTTTAATAATGAAAGTGTCAATGACACTGTAGCTCAACTTGACAAACTTGAACTTGGTAAGTTATAAGTGAAATGGCAAAATTGAAGATCACTGGGACCAATATTGGTGAAATTTAAAAATAACAGCATTGTGAGTGCACAATGTTAGAGTAATCCATTCCTTTTTAAATGTAAACTGTAAGTCGCCATGGCTAAAGGAAGAATGTTTTACACAAATGCAGTAAGTTCAGAGGTTATTGTAAACAGCAACTTTTTCCACAGAAATGAATGCTAATCAATAGCTCTTATCTAAAGGTCTTGCCTAATGAGCACACCAAGTTCAAAAACATCCTATGATAAATGTGGCCTGTAGGCCATGTCAAAGAATGCTGATGCCCAAATGCAATAAATTCAAAGATTGTTGCTAACAGCAACAGTTTTTGATGGAAATGAAAAGAAAATCAATAGCTCTTATCTTCGTCACCCTGCATAAGCATACAAAGTTTCAAAACAACCTGATAATGAATGTGCCCTCTGAGGCATGCCAAAGGAAGATGTTAATGCACAAATGCACTAAGTAGAAGGTCATTGCTTGTGGCAATGGTTTTTTTTGTTTTTTTTTTTTTTTGGGGGGGGGGGGGGGGGAGGGCTATGGAAATTCATAAATATACCTTGCAGAGAGTGCAAAAGGGATAAGTTGATGCACAAATGCAGCAAGTTCAAAGGCAAGCGATAACGATAATAACTTTTTATGGAAATGAAAAAAAGCAATAGCTCAAATATAGAGGTCACCCCGAACACACATACCAAATTTCAAAGTGATCCGATCATAAATGTGCCCTGAAGGGTGTGTTAACCCTTTACCTAACATGAAAAGCAGACGACACTTGCCGAAAAAATTCTTGAATAACTAATTTTTTTCATTTTTTGTCTCAAAACCATAGGTTATGACCCCTCGTTGGAACGAGCTCATTCCAACGAGGGGTCATAACCTATGTTTTTGAGACAAAAAATGAAAATATTTTTAAAATTAATTGGCGATTTTTGAGAATAGCGCTGGCCGGTTTTGGCCATTACGTTGGGTAAAGGGTTAAAGGGAAATATTGAGGTCTGACTAAACTAAGTTCAAAGGTCAGAGGCAACATTTTTTGACAGAAATGGAAGAAAATCGACAGCTCCCATATAGATGTCACCCCAAACAAACACACCAAGTGTGCAAGCGATCCAATCATAAATGTTCCCTGCAGGGAGTGTCAAAGGGAAATATTGACGCTTAACTGCACACTAAGTTTTTCGAAGGTCATCGCCAGTGGCAACAGTTTTTTGATGGAAATCAACGAAAATCGACAGCTTCCATCTAGAGGTAACCCAAAACAAGCATACAAAGTTTCAAACCGATCTGATCATAAATGTGCCCTGTAGGGCATGCCAAAGGAATATATTGATGCCTGACTAAAACTAAGTTCAAAGATTTTTTGACGGATGGAAATGGAAGAAAATCGATAACTCCCATCTAGAGGTCACCCCAAACAAGCATGCTAGGTTTCACAGCAATCCAATCATAAATGTGCCCTGTAGGGTGTGCCAAAGGGAAATATTGAGGTCTGACTAAACTAACTTCTAAGAACATTGGCCGTGGCAACATTTTTTGATGGAAATTGAAGAAAATCGATAGCTCCCATTTAGAGGTCACCCCAAACAAGCATGCCAGGCTTCAAAGCAATCCGATCATAAATGTGCCCTGTAGGGTGTGCCAAATGGAAATATTGAGGTCTGACTAAACTAAGTTCTAAGAACGTTGGCCGTGGCAACATTTTTTGACGGAAATTGAAGAAAATCGATAGCTCCCATCTAGAGGTCACCCCAAACAAGCATACCAGGTTTCAAAGCAGTGCCATCATAAATGTGCCCTGTAGGGTGTGCCAAAGGGAAATATTGAGGTCTGACTAAACTAAGTTCTAAGAACGTTGGCCGTAGCAACATTTTTTGATGGAAATGGAAAAAAATTAATAGCTCCCATCTAGAGGTCACCCTGAACAAGCATACCAGGTTTCAAAGCAATCCAATCGTAAATGTGCCCTGTAGGGTGTGCCAAAAGAAAATATTGTGGTCTGACTAAACTAAGTTCTAAGAACGTTGGCCGCGGCAACATTTTTTGACAGAAATTGAAGAAAATCGATAGCTCCCATCTAGAAGTCACCTCAAACAAGCATACCAAGTTTCAAAGTGATCTAATCATAAATGCGACCTGTGAGGTGTGCCAAAGTAAATTGTGGACGTTCGTACTGACATACTAATGTACGTACGTACACGTACGTATGTACGTATGCCGACGGATGAGAAGTGATGGCAATAGCTCAGCTTGACTTTGTCAAGTTGAGCTAAAAATAATATGAGGTGTAGACTTTACTAAAGAATTGAGGGGCGGGATACAGTGGCCTTCACAGTTAAGGTATGTGGCCCTCACGGTTAATGTATGTCAACCAAAGTTACCAAGTTACATTAAAATTATTTCAAAACGAGTCATCCTATCAAGTTACAATGAAATCCCTTCATAAATATGGCCTGTAGACTGTGCTAAAGGTTTTCAGCCTTCGGGCCTGTGAAGCCATCACAGTTGACCGATAGCAACCAAAACAGGACATCCTCATCTTGACATTATACTGAGTCATCCTACCAAGTTACAATGAAATCCCTTCATAAATACAACCTCTAGTCTGTGCTAAAGGTTTTCGGGTTTTGGCAGCCATCATGGCCGAATGATCGCGACCAAAAGGGAACGTTCTCATCCAGACATTACCTGGAGTCATCCTAGGCCATACAAAGTTGATTGTCTGTTTCTCAGGCCATTTTTTCCAAAAAAACCTGCGGGTGGGCGGGCGTTTTTTTTTTTCTTTTTATTTTCTCCCGGAGAGGTTGTTTGTGGTAATTTGATGCCCACCCAAATGCCTGGTGGACCACGCAACATTTCGCAAATATATTGGTTATTCACCATAGGGGTGTAGGGTCGTAAATGAAGTGGGGTTTGAATGTTTGTTTTTTCAGTGAAACGTGAAAATTATAACACAGGACGAAAGTCACGAAATGCCTCGTGGGTGAAACGTCTCGGGTTGAAACGTCTCTGGGACAAATCTAATGTCGAAGTGCCAACTTTCAGAGATTTATTTTACCAAAAAAAAAAATCCTCTCACAACCTGCCTAATAAAATCGTGAATCGCAATTTTTCCCCATTATATTCAAAATTATCACAACCCATTTGAATGGGCAGTTCATCCATAAATCATATTTTTTTTAAATCTGAAAATGAAATACAAAACGAATGTTTGCGTGTTTTTATTAACCAATTCGACCGCACATACCTGCCTATATGCAATTTATTTTCAACTATGACTGTTACTTTTATATCAAGCAATGCTTACTATTACTATTAGTTATCCAATTATCCTGCATCTCAAATGCATTTATTTAAATTAACTGGGAAACTCGTAACAGTTTCAAATAACAGTACACAAATTCCCAATGACAGCCATTTAGAATACAAATGTTACTAAAAATAAATGCCAGGAGACTGTGTTCCATTCAACATAGCACCTGACTTTGCAGACTTTCTGAGGATTGGTGCGAATCAAACGTGGTGCGAATCAAACGTGATGCGAATCGACCATTCCCCTTTGTGACTGTTTGTTGTCAGACTGAAAGACACCTTCCTTCTTGCTGTCATTGACATAAAACACTTTCTGTCATGAATATTGCTAAAACCCACCCACTTTGTTAAAGTATGATGTAGAAAAAGCTTGAAGTGTGTTAATTTAAAATTTGCGAACGGATCGATATCGATTTACCGAAATGAGCACAATATCGCAAATTTTTTTTGAAGATTTTTTGGTGTCATAAAAAGGTTGTATGTGCACCAAAAATGACCATGCACGCGGGCCTGAGAAACAGAGGTTCTCTTTTTTATGGCCCTACCAAGTTACAATGACATCCCTTTATAAATACAACTTATAGATTGTGCTAAAGATTTTCAGGTTTTGGGCCGTAGCCGTCACAGTTGACTGATCATGACCAAAATGAGACGTTCGCATCTAGACATTATAGGGATTCATCCTACCAAGTTACAATGAAATCACTCCATAAATACAAGAGGCCCCAGGGGGCCTGAGGGCGCTCACCTGACATGGTAGTCTAAATATCAAACCAGGGACTTGACTTGAATAAGCTGCATACGCCCCTCCTAAGAAAAGCATATTCCAACTAGATGAAGCGATTGTGCCCACACAATACACAGGATTTTCCTTCTATTTTCAGTTCCTGCACTTTTACGTCCCAAAATTGAGATAATCGCATAAAAAACAGATTTTTTTCCCAAACAAAATACTTTCAGCCTAAATTTTTTTCTTCTTCTTAAAACGCATAAAAAACGATAAAACTAATTTCCAGATTTTGGTCCAAAATTTTCTAAGTCCCACCGGGACTCCAAATTTTCGGTGTAAAAAAAAAAAATTTTTTCGTCTTAAAATTGACAGAAACGCATAAAAAACAAAAACAAAAAAAATTATGGATTTTGGTCCAACATTTTCGAAGTTCCACCCAGACCACAAATATTCAGAGTAAAAAATTTTTTTTTTTTTGTCTTAACACTGACCGAAATGCATAAAAAACAAAAATTTCCGGATTTTGGTCCAAAATTTTCGAAGTCTCACCCGGACCCCAAATTTTCAGGGTAAAAAAAAAAAATTTTTTTTTTTGTCTTAAAATTGAGAGAAATGCATAAAAAACAAAAAAAAAAATTTTCAGGATTTTGGTCCAAAATTTTCTAAGTCCCACCTGGACCCCAAATTTTCAGAGGAAAAAAAAATTTTTTTTTTTGTCTTAAAATTGAGAGAAATGCATAAAAAACAAAAAAAAAAATTTTCAGGATTTTGGTCCAAAATTTAAGTCCCGCCTGAACCCCAAATTTTCAGGGGAAAGGCATAAAAAAAAAAAAAAAAAAAATTTTCTCTTAAAATTGACCAAAACGCGTCAAAAAAAAAAAAAAATTTTTTTCAGATTTTGGTCCAAAATTTTCCGGATTTTGGTCTAAAATTTTCAAAGTCCCACCCGGACCCCAAATTTTCAGGGTAAAAATTTTTTTTTTTTTTTTTTTTCGTCTTAAAATTGTGAGAAATGCATAAAAAACAAAAACAAAAAATTCAGGATTTTGGTCCAAAATTTTCTAAGTCCCACCCGGACCCCAAATTTTGAGGGGGAAAAAAAAAAAAAAATTTCTCTTAAAAAAAAAAAAAATTTTTTTCTCTTAAAATTGACCAAAACGCATAAAAAACAAAAAAAATTTTTTTCGCATTTTGGTCCAAAATTTTCTAAGTCCCACCCGGACCCCAAATTTTCAGGGGGAAAAAAAAAAAAAATTTTCTCTTAAAATTGACCAAAACACATAAAAAACAAAAAAAAATTTTTTTTCGGATTTTGGTCCAAAATTTTCTAAGTCCCACCCGGACCCCAAATTTTCAGGGAAAAAAAAAGAAAATTTTTTTTTGTCTTAAAATTGACAGAAAGGCATGAAAAAAAAAAAAAAAAAATTTCAGGATTTCGGTCCAAAATGTTCCAAGTCCAACCCTGACCCCAAATTTTCAGGGGAAAAATAAATTTTTTTTTTGTCTTAAAATTGACCGAGACACAGAAAAAAACAAATTTTTTTCGGATTTTGCTCCAAAATTTCTAAGTCTGCAACGGGACCCCAAATTTTCAGCCTAAATATGAACCTAGGTACTTGGCTTCAACAAACTTGAATCTCACCCCCCTAAGGATGCTGCATACCAAATATCAAAACATTCTTATTGCTAGATCTGAAGAAGATTTTTTAAAAATACTCCTCATACTGCACTAATTTAAACATTTGGGTTCCCATAGAGAGCCCAAATATCGACCCAGGCAATTGATTTCAATAAACATGTGAAACAATCTTCCAAAGATGTTATATTTGAAATTTTAAAGCTTTTGGAGCAGTGGTTTGGGAGAAAAGTAGTCTTATGTTTTTCCCATTACCCACAGTTTTAAAAAATGCTGACTCAGCACTTTTTCAAAGTCCCCAAAAAGTACCCCATGATAAAACCGATGGCAATTTTTTGGGACCATTCCATTCTGTTGGTCCTAAGGAAGCTTCACAACAAATAAGAATTCTCAGTGCCATGTAATTTTGGAGATATGGGCGTTTTAATTTTTTTCTATTTTTAGCTCCTGTGGTTCCCACGGGGCTATGGGGGAAAAAAATTCTGCATAAATTAGGTACTTATGACCCAATAAGCACTCACGTAAAATTTGGTTCAAATCGGCCTCGCGGTTTGGAAAATAGAAATTTGGGACGGGGCCAAAATTTTGGCCCCTCCTTTAACATCGTCAAATATAGCCCCTCCAACTTCTCTTGAACAAACTTGAGTCTACACCTCAAAAGGAAGCTGCATACCAAATATCAAGTCTCTGCTATTGCTGGTTCTTGAGAAGAAGATTTTTTAAGAATTGGAGCATTTTTGCCCCATCCCTCTACTCAATATGAGCCGAAACCTAATTTGACAAAAAATCAAAATGCCCTTATATAACCCCTAATCACATGAAATTTCATTAATATGCGGCAAGTGGTTTGGGAGAAAAAGGCCCAAACACCACCTTCACGCCGGACGACGGATGCCGGACGACAGACGAAAAGTGATCAGAATAGATCACCCTGACTTTCAGTCAGGTGAGCTAACAACCTGTAGACTGTGCTAAAGGATTTGGGGTTTGGGACTTGGGCAGCCATCACGGTTTACAGATTGTGACCAAATGGGGACGTTCTCATCTAGACATTATACAGAGTCATCCTACCAAGTTGCAATGAAATCCCTTCATAAATATGACCTGTCGCCTATGCTAAAGGTTTTCGGCTCCAGCAGCCATCACGGTTGACTGAGCGCGACCAAAAGGGGAAGTTCTCATCTAGTTAAGACCTCAAATCTGCATATGAAATTGCGTGAGGATCGGACAAGAACTACGGAGTGTAGCCTGTGCTAAAGGAAAATGTAAACAGACTCACAGACTAACAAGACTTCCACACGCGTGATGGCAATAGCTTATCTTGACTTTGTAATGTTAAGCTAAAAAGTGCTTTGGGCATGCAAACTTACTCAATTCAGACCACATTTGGGAAAAATAACACCAAAAGTGTAGGAGTTAAGCAAACAAACAATTACAATAGACATTTAACAAAATAAGGGCCATAACTCTGGGGAAAAACTGCAGAATCATAAATTCCTTTCCCTGTGTACATCTAAACTTCACAATTGTACTTCAAACCAACTTTTGTAAAAATCAACTAGGAAATGTGGAAGTTAAGCAGACAAACTTGTGTAATAAGACATTCAACCATAACAAGGACCACTCAGGGAAAAAGGTGGGTCATCAAAAATTCTTTTCCACCTGCAATGCATACTGTTACACAGTGGAACCATGTTAATAGAATAGACACTTTACCAGAGAAAATTATTCAAGTAACAGGAGTATTCAATTAACAGGGATTAGGTTACTTTCCTGTATTTTGGAGATAAACTGGCCCTTTATTCTATTACATCTTGTTTGCCAGAGTTCACAGAGCAAAGTCAAACAAGATATAATAGATTAAATGTCTGTATTGGAGGTACTGAGGATAAATAGGTCTATGAAGAAGGGGAATTTAGTGATTGTCAGAGTATGTCCTTGACAAATGAAGAGATTTTTTATTCATTTAACAGAAGTTTACTCTTTTATAATCTATATGCCATTAACAGGTGAAATTTGCACTGAAAGTATGGTAAATGGTTTTATGTTTGGAAGTTATATTCCACTAACAGGGTTATTTAATTAAGAGATACCCAATTAAGTGGGATCTACTGTATTTCACACCAACCTTCATAAAAATCCAATGGGAAATACAGAAGGAGTTAAGGCAACATTTGTGATGGAAGGATGGACGGACTTTGTCGGTGGGGATATAAAACCAACAAACTGTCAAAGAAGGAAAAATTTTTAAACCGAAGTGCTTTTTTTGGGAAGTAAAATTCTCCAGTATGCAAGAATTTGCCTTGTTAAAATTTATGGCACTGTGGGCACTCTCCCATAAATTGCAACAAGACCAAGACATGTAAACATATTTTGATGACTATAAATAAATTAGCATTCTATTAAATAACAAATGGTACTCAGTAAAACCATATTGAATCATAAATTCCTTTCCAGATGTAAATCTACCACTCATATTTCAGAAAAATCCAATGGAAAGTGTAGTTGGAGATATGAAAAGTTTTAATGAATAGCTGGAAATAAAAAGGACCATAACTGACAAAAATTGTCAGAACAAATATTCCTTTTCAGGTGAGCATCCATACTTTAAATTCATACTTCATTTTAAGAATAAGAATGCAATGAAAAATGCATGAAAAAACATTCTGACATACTTTCATGGAAGAAATCTTGCCATAACACTAACAATGAAAGTGTCAATGACACTGTAGCTCAACTTGTCAAACTTGAAATGGTAAATTTGAAGATCATTGGTTCCAATGTTATTTGGTGAAACTTCAACATAACAGCATTGTGTGTGCACAACATCAGAGCTAATCATGCATTTTTAAATGTAAACTGTAAGGCTGGCTCAAGAAAGAATGTTGATACACAAATGCAGTAAGTCCAGAGGTCACTGTAAATGGAAACTTTTTTCACAGAAATAAATCTACATGTACAGATTTTGCCTAATGAGCATGCCGAGTCCAAAAACAATCCGACGATAAATGTGCCCTGCAGGTCATGTTAAAAAAGAATGTAAATGCACAAATGCAATAGATTCAAAGATTGTTGCTAACAGCCACAGTTTTGGATAAAAATGAAAAGAAAATCGACAGCTCCTATCTCGGTCACCCTGAGTAAGCATATGAAGTTTCAGAACAACCCGATAATGAATGCGCCCTCTGAGGCATGCCAAAGGAAGATGTTAATGCACAAATGCATTAAGTTTGACGGTCAATGTTGATGGCAATGGTCTTTTTATCTTTTTTTATGGAAATTCATAAATATACCCTGTAGAGAGTGCAAAAGGGATAAGTTACTACAAAAATCTACTAAGTCCAAAGGCTGGTGCTAACAACAATAATTTTTTATGGAAATGAAAAGAAATCAACAGCTAACATCATGAGGCCACCCAGAACATGCATACCAAGTTTCAAGCAATCATATCATAAATGTGCCCTGAGGGCATGTCAGAGGAATATACTGATGCCTGACTAAACTAAGTTCAAAGGTCATTGCCAGCGGCAACATTTTTTGCCAGAAATGGAAGAAAATCAATAACACCCATCTAGAGGTTACCCCAAACAAGCATACCAAGTTTCAAATTGATCTGATTCTAAATGTGCCCTGCAGAGTGTGCCTAAGGGAAATATTGATGCATAAGTGCACTAAGTTCATCAAAGGTCGTTGCCAGTGGCAACATTTTTTGACGGAAATGGAAGTAAATCGACAGCTCCCATCTAGAGGTCACCCCAAATAAGCATACCAAGTTTCAAACCGATCTGATCATAAATGTGTCCTGTAGGGTGTGCCAAAGAAATATATTGATGCCTGACTAAACTAAGCTCAAAGATCGTTGTCAGCAGCAACATTTTTTGCCGGAAATGGAAGAAAATTTAAATTTTATAGTAAATTTCTTTTCTTATTATACCTACCACAATTGTTTACTACAGGCTTGCACTACAGTGGAAGTCCCACTTGGAAAATATACTCTCTATTTTGATCTTTCCCAAGGGATTGGGAAAGAAAAGTGGTGCAAAAGCACCAAGAAAAAATAAGCCGAAACATGGTTGCGTGCTACCGGTGCACATCCAGTAGGGGGTGCTCTTCTCCTAGTACAGATCCACGGCTTCCAGTACCAATGAGCAGACATGTAACTAATGAATCATTCTTTTGAATCCACCAACATTGGAGTTATGTGATCAGGGGGAGGAAGGATTCTTACCCGAATAAGAAGATGGGAGGGCCTCCTTGTAAACAATTGTGGCAGGTAAATAAGAAAGGAAATTTACTATAAAATTTAAATTTCTTATCAACCTACCCTACAATTGTTTACTACAGGCTGACTAGACAAAAGGAGGAGGGAATCACACCCCCACATAATTCGACTGCACTGAAACCGTGGACAGAAGAAGAGTTCCCTAGACCTATCAAACCATAGCATCACAAACATTAGTAAAAGTCAATGAGAAATGAGGCCTATGGCACTGTGGTGCACAGAAAGGACAGTAAAACAGCACAGGGCTGGAACTGACCTTGAAGCCTAATGGCTAGGGTAGACAACAGTCTGAGCAGAAGAAAGAGGGCCCAAAGAAAAAAAAGGACCTCAGACTGCTCCTGCAACTGACGCAGATAGAAGGTGGAGAAAATAGAAGCATTTCTCCAGTAGGCTGCCTGCATAACACCTGACAACTTGACGGAGTTAGCATAAGTCCAGGAGGTAGACAAGGCACCCACCTTGTGGGCAGAAATATGATTGGTAATACAATCATCAGTCGATGGACGAGCATAAGCCGCACGAATAGCAAGACAAAACCATCGAGAAATGGATGGAGGAGAGATCTTCTGTCAACCAGGAATAAAAACTGCATCTGGTTGAGATAAATGCGAAGAGCACGAACCGGACAGAGCAAAGGGCGATTACCCTCAGCTGAAGGAAGAGCCCTGATACAGATAGGAGGCAGAGTTGTTTCTGGTATCTGATTCTTGGCCAGACAGGTGCAATCAGTGGTAAAAATAACACTGTTTTCAGAGCTCCTGAAAAAAGGCCGGATCAACCGAGAGGGCGTGAAGCTCACTAACCCATCTGGATGAGGCAAAAGCCATCAGAAAAGCCATCTTGTATGTAAGAAAATGCATATCCACCTGGGATAAAGGTTCGAACACCACCACCCCCCCCCCCCCCCCCCCCCCCAAGCAAAGCAGCACCCAAGAAAGATTCCATCATGGGGTAAGCTGCAAAATCCTAGGCCTTTTCAAAGAAAAGTGCCGATTAAGCTTGGAAAGGTATGAATTAGTGCCGATACAAAGCTTTCCCACATACAAAAAGGTCTCCAAAAGCATGGACTTGTACCCTTTGATGGTAACAGGCTGGAGACCCCAAGAATCAAACAGATATACTAGAAACTCTGCAATCTGTGTTATCGAAGGTTTGGCATAATCAAGAGAGTGATCGGCACACCATTGACAGAAGACCTTTCACTTAGCCGCATAGGCTAAACCAGTGGAGTGCCACCTTGAAGAAGAAATGCACTCCACTCCTCGTCTCGAAAAACCTCTATGGAGGAGACAGGGCCTGACAAAAGATATGCGTGAAGGCACAATGAAGTTGGGTCGACGTGAAACCTCCTCAGATGACCTTGGCAAAGAAGGTCGCGACATAGAGGGAGACTTGCCGGAACCGCCGCAAACAGAGAGAGAGAACTGATTGATCTACACCCGTTGAGGCGACAGGGGAGCAATCAGAATGATTCGACAACTGCAGGTTCTGATCTTGGCCAAAACCTGAGGCAGAAACGGAACCGGCAGGAAGGCGTAGCCGACTAGACCGTTCCAATCAAGTGACAGTGCATCCTCAGCGAAAGCCAGAGGATCTGGACACAGGGACACGAAAGTGTCCACCTGATGGTTCCAATGGGTCAGAAAGAGATCGATGTGGGGACGACCCCAGAGATCGCAAAGCGACTGGAACAATGCCCTGTGAAGCATCCACTTGGGGTAAACGACCCTGCCCCATTGGGACAGGGAGCCGGCTAGGAGGTTCAGACGACCGGGAATGTGATGAACAACCACTCCAGTGTTCCTGAGCTAGCAGAAGAAGATCCCGAGCCAATTCATACACAGGAACCGAGTGCGTGCCGCCCTGGTTCCGAATGTACGCGATCACCGTCGAATTGTCGGACAACAGAAGGACCTGATGATTCAAAAGGTGGGGGATCTACTCCCGGAAACTCAGAAGAGCAAGAAGCTCCTTCTGGTTGATGCGAAGAGCTGCTTGATCCTGGTCCCATACACTGTGAAGAGAAATACCGAGAGGATCCAATGTCTCACCCCATTCGAGATCGATGTCATCTGCCATCAGAACATGATCGGACATGTGCAAGTCCAATGGAACTCTGAGCATAATCCACTGAACATCCATACAGGGAAGAAGGTGTCGATAAAGAGAGTCTGATAAGTGAAGCACCAGATCCAGAGGATCCAGAGGATCGACATTCGGTCTCCAACGACTGAGCAGAAAGCGTTGGAGAGGTCTGACATGCAGCCGGAGAATACTCTGAGCCATCGCGGATGTGGACTGGGACAGAGTCAGGGCAAAAGATGAGAGAATCACAGTATTCAGCTGAGTACGGAAGTCCATCCCAAGACTGAGAAGGGACCAGGTCTAACTTCTCATTGACTCTGAACCCTAGCGACCTGAGCAAGCTCAATAATGTATCAACATCTGACTCCAGAAGAGCAGCATTGGAGTGCCTCTTGAGGATATCGTCCAGATATGAAGAAGTAGTCACCCTAGATTGTGTGCAATGAAAGGCTATCACATGCGACATCAGTTGGGTGAAGGCCCAAGGAGCCAGGTTGAGGCCGAAAGGCATGGCCTTGAACTGATAAACGCGCCCAGAAAAAGCGAACCTGAGATACTTTTGTGATGTCTGATGAATCTGAACTTGAAAGTAAGCGTCTCGCAGGTCGATGCTGGAAGTCAAATCTCCCTGGTGAATAGAGCGGCGAACCGACCTGAAAGTCTCCATGCTGAACTTGGGAGCAATGATAGACTGGGAATAAAATCCCACTGAATCAATGTTCTTGACGACCTCGATCGCCCCCTTTGACATGACATTGCCTATCTCCATGATCAAAAGCTCCCGACATGAAACATCTGAAGGAACTTGTGTTGGAAGAGGCACTCTCGACAGAGTGCAGTGCCTCTGGAAGGATATTCGCAGACCGGACCGAACAAGTGTCTAACACCCGAGGATCAGATGTGATTTTGGCCCAATGGTCTGCAAACCCCAATATCCTTCCTCCAACCTGGGACGAATCGAGGTGAGGATCTTCATCTCGAGCCCCGGCGAGGAGAAACCACCTCCTCTATTAGATGAAGGACACTGGGGGAGGGGGGGGGGGGTGCCTGGAAACCACTAGTAGCCTCACTGGAGGCAATGGGAAGGCCCTTGGAAAAAACCTGAGTGAGCAAGGAGAGGGGCTTCCTAAGCTCACTACCTGAGGCATTGGTTCGACGTGGGAACGAACAGGCAAAGTGGCTTCACTCCTGACCCTCTTAACCAGCGAAAAGTCATGATCCTCTAGAACACCCAACGCGAGGTGAAGGGCGGCGGCTAAAACAACTTCAGCCAGATGCTGATAGGGGTATACCAAACCCCGAGGATTTACAGTGCAGAAACTCAGGAGAGTCGCCACAGACCTCTGAGGGACAGAAGGTCCAGGCTGTACAAAAGGCGTCTGTCCCGCAAAACTGGTTGTCGGACCAGAGTGTGTGGTCGGAAACGCGTCCATGGTGACCCCCACCAGGAACATCCGAATCTAAAGAGAAGGCTGCTGGGATAGACGGCTAAGAGACCACAGCAGAGGGTTCGGCCGGCAACCCCTTCCGGCTTTGCTGAGTTGATTGTCAGGGAAGGCTGTGGCCGATATCCCATGTCTACACTACAAGACATCTCTGCAGACCCCGAGGCTGGCTGAAACGGATACCGACAACGCTGCAGACGGAACAGCAGTAGCAGTAGACGTGTTGAGAGCTGTTAAAACTGGTGGAAAGGTGGAGAGAGCAACCAAGCTCGGCTCCAAAGGAGGAGTCACAACCCTAGTGACAGCCTCAGATGTCGACTGGAGAGGGACTACAGTCCCGGAACCAGGCATCTCTTCACCAGACAACTCAACAGCTCCTGCAGTATCCACCACAGGAAAAGACTGCACATCCCCCACGGAGAGGTATAACTCTCACCAGATGTGGTCGTGTCGAGAGGCCCCGAAAGACAGCGTTCCCATTTCCCGCAGGTGCGGGAGGAACGACAACGAGAATGCACCACACAGTTCACAGAAGCCCAAAAAGTGGATGACCAAGACCCACAGAGCCCACAGGGTCGATTTGAAGAACACCCATTATAAGTGGCACAAGAAGCATGGGAATCGTCCACATGCTTGGGCAAAAGGCATTGCCCACAAGGAACAGTCCTGGGCATAACAGAGGTGAGAGCAGTAGAAGAAATTGTGAACTCAACAGATGTAGAAAGTAGAAGAACACCCCAAACTACGAGGAAAAGGACAAAAGTCGCGCGTGAACACAGAGAATATATAAAATACAATGAAAATGTGGTTGATAATAATAACGAGAATATATAAAACACAGTCCTGTTATTATAGGATCCTCAGAACCATATAATTCCAGTCACAGGTAACCATTATCAACGAGTTGAATTATCACTGTTTCTTGATGCAAATGGACGTCTTGCCACGTCGGCGGAAGAAAAAAGAATGATTCATTAGTTACATGACTATGCTCTGATACCGGAAGCCGTGGATCTGTACTAGGAAAAGAGCATCCCCTGGGTGTGCGCCGGTAGCACTTGACCCAGTTTCGGCTTATTTTTTCTTGGTGCTTTTGCACCACTTTTCTTTCCCAATCCCTTGGGAAAGATCAAAATAGAGAGTATATTTTCCACGTTAGGGACTTCCACTGTCGTGCAAGCCTGTAGTAAACAATTGTAGGGTAGGCTAAGAAATCGATAGCTCCCATCTAGAGGTCACCCCTAACAAGCATACCAAGTTTCAAAGTGATCTGATCATAAATGCGATCTGCGCAGTGTGCCACAGGAAATTGTGGATGCACGTATGTCGACGGACGAGAAGTGATGGCAATAGCTCAGCTTGACTTTGTCAAGTTGAGCTAAAAATCCTCAAATCAGACTTTTCTCTGCTCTTCATACACAAAATTGACACCAAGTTTCATAAAAGTCCCAAAAGAACTGTGAGAGGAGTTAAGTGGCCAATCCTTCATAACAGAAACCATTAAAAGTTCACACAACTCGGGCAAAATTTGCTTTGCTGAATTGGAAATTCCATCCTATGTGTGCATCTACATTTTGTACTCAAACTTTACACCATAACAAGAGCACCATGAGCGGGACATAATACGCCCGTTTTTGATAGGAATGGTCCTGCCTAAAATATCATTACATATCATAACATTGGATGTCATTCTGGAAACAATAATGAAAGATTTTTTTTATAATCAGTCAGCTATAGCCCAAGTCATGAAGAAAGGGAATTGCATTGTGGAATTGACTGTGGTGTCATATACATGACACCACAGTGTAGTCTCTCAATATGCAAAAATTACACTGACATGTCATTATGACATCACAAAATGACATCCATTGTTATATTTAACAAATTTTTCTGGCTTGGGCATTCTTTCAAGTTAAATGAACAGAAACCAATTTTTTTTCAAAAATTGTGTTTCCAAAGGGCCATAACTCTGCAGCGGATGGACTGAGAAACACCAATATCGAACGTGACCTGTATTTTATTGCTAAAAACAACATCTGAAAGTTTGATGTCGATCCGTCAAGGCATTTGACTTTAAATGAAGGGAAACCAATTTTTTTAGAAAAATTGTGTTTTCAAAGGGCCATAACTCAGCAGCGGATGGACTGAGAAACACCAATATCAAACTTGACCTGTATTTTATTGCTAAAAACAACTTCTGAAAGTTTGATGTCGATCCGTCAAGGTGTTCGACTTTAACTGAACGGAAACCAAATTGTTTACGGACAGACAGACAGACAGACAGACAGACAGACAGACAGACAGACAGACAGACAGACAGGTAGACAGGCAGGCAGGTAGACAGACAGACAGACAGACAGACAGACAGACAGACAGACAGACAGACAGACTGATAACATAATGCGTCCCGTTTTTTAAAAGGGCGTATAAAAATTCAATAAGAAATATAGGAGTTAAACGAACAAACCTTTATGATAAACAAGAGGCCCCAAGGGGCCTGAGGGCACTCACCTGACATGGTAGCCTAAATTTATATCAACCCAGAGAATTGATTTCAACAAGTTGCATCTGCTCCTCCTAAGAAAAGCTTATACCAAATATCTAAAGATTCTGACCAGTGGATCTAAAAAAAAAAGATTTTTAAAGAATATTCCTCATATTGAACTAAGTTATAATTCAGGCTCCCACAGGGAGCCCATATATGAACCCAGGGACTTGGCTTTAACAAACTTGAATCTCACCCCCCACACCAAATATCAAAACATTCCGACTGCTGGATCTGAAGAAGAAGATTTTTAAAGAAAAGTCCTCATTTTGAACTAAGTTACAATTCGAGCTCCCACAGTGAGTCGAAATATGGACCTAGGGACATGGCTGAAGAAGAAGATTTTTAAAGAAAAGTCCTCATTTTGAACTAAGTTACAATTCGAGCTCCCACAGTGAGTCCAAATATGGACCTAGGGACATGGCTTGAACAAACTTGAATCTCACCCCCTAAGGATGCTGCATACCAAATATCAAAACATTCCGACTGCTGGATCTGAAGAAGATTTTTAAAGAAAATTCCTCATTTTGAACTAAGTTATAATTCGGGCTACCACAGTGAGCCCAAATATGAACCCAGGTACTTGGCTTGAACAAACTTGAATCTCACCCCCCTAAGCATGGTGCATACCCAATATCAGAAGATTCTGCCTGCTGGATCTTGAGAAGAAGATTTTCAAAGAAATTTGCCTGAAATGCACTAAGTTCAAATTTGGGCTCCTATACTGAGCCCAAATATAAACCCAGGGAGCCGATTTGAACAAACTTGAATCAGATCAACCCCACAATGTTGCATACCAAATATCAAAAGATTCTGCCTGCTGGATATGGAGAAGAAGATTTTTTAAGAAATATGACTGAAATGCACTAAGTTAAAATTTGGGCTCCTATATGGAGCCCAAATATAAACCCAGGGGGCCGATTTGAACAAACTTGAATCAGATCCACCCCACAATGTTGCTTACCAAATATCAAAAGATTCTGAAGCTGGATCTGGAGAAGAAGATTTTTTAAGAAATTTGCATGAAATGCACTAAGTTCGAATTCGAGCTTCTATAGTGAGCCCAAATATGAAACTAGGAAGCCGATTTGAACAAACTTGAATCAGATCCACCCCACAATGTTGCATACCAAATATCAAAAGATTCTGCCTGCTGGATCTGGAGAAGAAGATTTTTTAATAAATTTGCCCGAAATGCACTAAGTGCGAATTCGGGCTTCTATATTAAGCCCAAATATGAATCCAGGGGGCCGATTTGAACAAACTTGAATCAGATCCACCCCGCAATGTTGCATACCAAATATCAAAAGATTCTGCCTGCTGGATCTGGAGAAGATGATTTTTTAAGAAATTTGCCTGAAATGCACTAAGTTCGAATTCGAGCTTCTATAGTAAGCCCAAATATGAATCTAGGGAGCCGATTTGAACAAATTTGCATCAGATCCATCCCACAATGTTGCATACCAAATATCAAAAGATTCTGCCTGCTGGATCTGGAGAAGAAAATTTTTTAAGAAATTTGCCTGAAATGCACTAAGTTCGAATTCGAGCTTCTATAGTGAGCCCAAATATGAATCAAGGAAGCCGATTTGAAGAAACTTGAATCAGATCCATCCCACAATGTTGCATACCAAATATCAAAAGATTCTGCCTGCTGGATCTGGAGAAGAAGATTTTTTAATAAATTTGCTTGAAATGCACTAAGTTCAAATTTGGGCTCCTATACTGAGCCCAAATATAAACCCAGGGGGCCGATTTGAACAAACTTGAATCAGATCCACCCCACAATGTTGCTTACTAAATATGAAAAGATTCTGCCTGCTGGATCTGGAGAAGAAGATTTTTTAAGAAATTTGCATGAAATGCACTAAGTTCGAATTCGAGCTTCTATAGTGAGCCCAAATATGAATCTAGGAAGCCGATTTGAACAAACTTGAATCAGATCCACCCCACAATGTTGCATACCAAATATCAAAAGATTCTGCCTGCTGGATCTGGAGAAGAAGATTTTTTAAGAAATTTGCCTAAATGCACTAAGTTCGAAATCGGGCTCCTATACTGAGCCCAAATATGAACCCAGGGGGCCGATTTGAACAAACTTGAATCAGATCCACCCTACAATGTTGCATACCAAATATCAAAAGATTCTGCCTGCTGGATCTGGAGAAGAAGATTTTTTAAGAAATTTGCCTGAAATGCACTAAGTTCGAAATCGGGCTCCTATACTGAGCCCAAATATTAACCCAGGGAGCCGATTTGAACAAACTTGAATCAGATCCACCCCACAATGTTGCTTACCAAATATGAAAAGATTCTGCCTGCTGGATCTGGAGAAGATTTTTTAAGAAATTTGCCTGAAATGCACGAAGTTCGAATTCGGGCTTCTATAGTAAGCCCAAATATGAATCCAGGGGGCCGATTTGAACAAACTTGAATCAGATCTACCCAGCAACATTGCATACCAAATATCAAAAGATTCTGCCTGCTGGATCTGGAGAAGATTTTTGAAGAAATTTGCCTGAAATGCACGAAGTTCGAATTCGAGCTCCTATAGTGAGCCCAAAGTCCCAAAACTGTACCCTATGATAAAACCGATGGCAATTTTTTTTTACCAATCCTTTCTGCTGGTCCTAAGGAAGCTGCACACCAAATAAAAATTCTCAATGCCGTGCAGTTTTGGAGATATGGGCGTTTTAAATTTTTTCTATTTTTAGCTCCTGCGGTTCCCACGGGGCTGCGGGAAATTTTTTTTTTGCATAAATCAAGTACTCATGACCCAATAAGCCCTCACATAAAATTTGGTTCAAATCAGCCTCTCAGTTTGGAAAATAGAAATTTTGGGCGGGGCAAAAAATTTTGCCCCTCCCATAACGACGCCAAGTATAGCCCCACAAACTTCTCTTGAACAAATCTGAGTCTACACCTCAAAAGGAAGCTGCACACCATATATCAAGTCTCTGCTACTGCTGGTTCATGAGAAGAAGATTTACAAAGATTTTGGTGCCCCTTGGGGGCGTTGCACCACCCAGGAGGAGGGGCAACTTCATTTGAACAAATCTGAATTGGCATTAGGTAATAAACATTTAGCCAACATTTGAATAAAATTGGGCTAGTGGTTTAGGAGGAGAAGTCGATAATGTAAAGTTAACGCCGGACGGACGACAACGGACGACGGACGCCGGATGACGGACAGAAAGTGATTAGTAAAGCTCCCCTTGAGCTTCGCTCAGGTGAGCTAAAAATCTTACAACAAGAGGCCTCATAGGACTTGAGGTGCTCAACTGACAAAGTTGATTAAAGAAGAATTTAATTAGCATCTATGTAGAGATGAGCCGATTAGTAAAATGCCCCATAAGACGAATGCCGATTATTTTAGACGACAATCGGCCAATACCGAATGCCGATGTCAGATGGTTTCTTTATTATTCAAGCTTACTGCAGAAGCTGGCTGATTTACAGTAAACTGAGTAATCAGAATTTAATTTACCGTACCGTCCCGTCAGTAAGCCCACTCTCGTAGGTTATCACACCCACCAACTTTTTAGAAAACGTATTTTTGGGGGTATCACCCCAAAATAAGCCCACCCCATATTTCTCTGAATTAAAGTTTTGACTACCGCCAGCACTGGTACCAGTCATCACAAAAATTTCAATTGTTCGATCAAAATAAAATTATGTGAAACTGAAAGTGTTTTGGAGTCATTTTTTTTCTCAATTTAATCTTTTCACATTTTCAGCTAAAAAAATAAATTTCCAAACTACATGCTTTTGTGTTATTTATTACTCTCAGCCCTCATGTTTATCAACTTTATGTTGAAGAAGAATGGGAAATTCCCAGTTCATAAATTATTAATGACAGCGTGTTCAGACTTCAGTGACCCAAATTGTTCCTTTTTATTACTTTAGAAAATGAGTTGAGAAATTACCTGATGTGATCCCTGCAGAAATAGCTGTTCAAAAATAAATATGAATTAATACCCCCGAGTTGTAATATCCAGTTTGAGCCATGCTACATGAAAGTCTGTTTTGAAAACAAGGGAAAGCCATATTGTTCACAACAATGGGGACACATTATGTGCACCAGGGTGGCCAGTTTAAATATACATCAGATAGTTGCATCTAAGCACTTAATTCTACGAACTGCACCTCAGAAGAAATCAGCGACACTTGTCTTTTTCAAATTTCACGGATGCCATAGAATTAAGAAAGGACGCCCAAATACTAAGCAAGGGATTTGATTTGAACAAACTTTAACTTTAGTCTGACTCTGTAAGGATGCTGTTTGCCAAATACCAAAAGATTGTGACTGGTGTATCTGAAGAAGATTTTTAAAGATTACACCCCATATTGCACTATCTGAAGAAGATTTTTAAAGATTATACGCTATATTGCACTAAGGTGAAATTTGAACTCCCACAGAGCACCCAATTATTAACTGATGGGCTTGCTTTGAACAAACTTGCATCCAACCCTTATAAGGATTCTACATACCATATATGAAAAAATTCTCATTAATGGTCCTGGAGAAAAATAGTTTTGTTTTAAAGATTATTCTTCACATTTGAGTAATTTATAATTAAATTCGGGCTCCAATAGGAAGCCCAAATATTAATACAGGGACTTCATTTGACAAACTTACATCCATCCTCCCTAAGGATGTTGTATACTAAATATCAAAATACTCTGACTGGTGTGTTAACTACTAAGCTTATAAATGTGTTAATAGAGGATTTACAGTAATAATACAGTGAAAGGACATGTATTAATAGAAGACTCTAATAACAGAGGGTTTACAGTACTTCCACAGTTCAGTAAGGTCAAGGTCATTGAATGGGGAAGGTAAAGGATAAAATGATGAGAGTGGTCAGTTAAAATGGTGGACATTTTGTTGTTGACATGATCAAGGTGGACTGAGTCAATTAGGTAAGCTACATTGGTAGCAGAGCGAATATAACATGGCAGTTGCTAGTTATAAGATTCCTCCTCAGTATACAGAAGACAAGACATATGATTTGTGGAGAAATGAACTGGATATATGGCGTTTGGTGACAGATTTACCTGCTGAAAAACAGGCATTAGCTATTACACTCACTTTGAAAGGACAAGCTCGTGAAGCAGCATTGAATATTCCTGCAGCTACCCTAAATCAAAAGGATGGTGTTGATAAATTGTTACAGACATTAGATTCAATTTTTAAGAAAGACAAAATTGATTCAGCTTATGAAGCTTATGTGAACTTTGACAGGTATCGGCGTCCATATTCAGCAACCATGACTGAGTTTATTGTTAGTTTTGAAAATGCTTACAAGAAAACACGCAAGTATAATATGGAGTTGCCAGATGCTGTATTAGCTTTCAAGTTATTGGACAGTGCTCAACTTGAACTGAAAGATAGGCGAATGGCATTAACTGCATGCGGTGAACTGACTTTTGCTGCAATGAAATCAGCTTTAAAGCGTATTTTTGGAGGAAGATCTGGTGATTTAGATAATTTGCCAACAGCAGAGCATACTGGAGTTCAGATTAAAGAGGAAGCTGTTTTTGTCAATAAAACTATGACAACAAATCGTTCAAGATTCAGAAATAAACCAAGTAATGATGTTACGGCCCGTGGAACTAATCCAATAGATAAGCACGGTAGACGCACTCGTTGTGCAATTTGTCAGTCCACGTATCATTGGGCAAAATCATGCCCTCACAGAAGTGAATCTGTGAATACTTTGGAGAGTGACCTAAAACATTGTGAAGAAGAAGTTTGCAACATTACATTAATGAGTACAGAAATGTCAGAACTTGATATTTTCCTTGTGGAAGCTTTGGGGTCTGCTGTACTAGATACAGCTTGTACTCGAACTGTTTGCGGTCAAAATTGGTTTGACAATTATTTACATATTCTATCAGACAATCAATTGAAATTTGTTGAAACATTTGATAGTCACAGACCATTTAAGTTTGGTGATGGAAAGAGACTATTTTCGCATAAAAGGGCTCTCATTCCAGCAAGAATAGCAGGAACTTTGTGTCGTATTGATACTGAAATTGTCAATGCAAAAATACCATTACTTCTAAGCAAAGAGTCACTTAAAAGGGCAGACACCCAACTAGATTTAAAAAATGATAAAGCCTCAATGTTTGGTAAAGATGTAGATATTGATTTCACATCTAGTGGACATTATTGTGTAAATTTGACTGAAAAGAATTACAGTGGAAAATTACATGCTACTGATGATTACAAAGTTTTGGCATGTGACTTAATCTCTCTTAGCAAAACTGATAAAATTAAGGCATTGATGAAGTTGCATAAGCAGTTTGCTCATGCATCAGTTGAAAAACTCACTAGTCTTTTGAAAAAGTCTGGCATAGTAAATAAAGACATTTTCGACTTGCTAAAAGATGTGATAAAGAACTGTGAAGTTTGTTACAAATTACAACAACATACACCACGTCCTATAGTTAGTATGCCTTTAGCTTCGAAATTTAATGAGACTGTTGCAGTAGACCTGCATCAACTTGAATCAAATATTTGGTACTTGCATATGATAGACATTTTCACCAAGTACAGTGCTGCTTGTATTGTAGAGTCAAAGTCTTCTATGGTTTTTGTTAACATGTTTCTGCAGTACTGGATTTCTATTCATGGTGCACCTCAGAAAATATACAGTGACAATGGTGGGGAGTTCAACAATAAAGAAGTCCATGATATGGCAGAGAACTTTAATATAGAACTGAAAACTACAGCTGTTTATAGTCCGTTTAGTAATGGTGTCTGTGAACGTCACAATAAATATTTAACAGAAATTCTAAACAAAGTAAAATTGGACACCAATTGTTCTTGGAATATAGCTTTGTGTTGGGCAGTAATGGCAAAAAACGTTTTATCTGATAATGGTGGATACAGTCCATACCAGTTAGTTTATGGTATGAATCCAAACCTTCCATCTATTTTAGTTGATAAATTACCTGCCTTAGAAGGCACAACCAGAAATATAGGAATAGCTCAACATCTCATGAGTCTTCAGTCAGCTCGTCAGGCCTCAATTAAAGCAGAATGTTCAGATAAAATCAGAAGAGCACTCCGTAATCAGACACGAAACATTTGTAATGATTATGTAACTGGTGATAGAGTGTTTTATAAGACTGTCAAAGGTGTAGAATGGAAGGGCCCAGGAATAGTGATTGGTAGAGATAGCTCTGTTGTATTTGTAAGACATGGTGGTATATATGTTAGGGTGCATGTATCGCGCCTTCAAAAAGCCTTGCCAGAAGATAGTAGTACAATTTGTGAGGAAAATTTCAATAAAAGTATTATAAAAAACAATTCAGTATCGATTGATGATGAGAGTTTAAATGAACTTGATGATGACTCAGACTGTGAAACTGCAAGAGAGCAAACTACATCTATATTAGATAGAGTTTCATCAGATCACCAGAATTCCGAGACAAACATTCATACAAATAGCATAACTGAGACTGATTGCATTTCTCTGAAAGAACTTAAACCAGGTAAACAAATATCCTACACTAGTTCAGATAATGGAGAAATGGTTGAAGCAGAAGTCATCAGTAGAGCTGGCAAAGCAACAGGTCGTAACAAGCATTGGTATAACATAAAATTTACAAAACCTGAGAATATGGAAGGAACACAGATGTCAGTTGACTTAAGTAAAGTGCAATGTTTACAAATTGTACCTGAATTATCAGAGAGTAGGGAATTGTCATATGATAATGATTGCTCGGATGCTATAAATAGTGATGATGAAACTTGTTTATTAATTGAAAGTGAAATATTTCATAAGGCAAAGTTAGACGAACTTGAAAACTGGAAGTCAAACCATGTTTATGAGTCAGTTTCTTTGAATAATCAAAAATGTGTTTCTACACGATGGGTTTGTACACTAAAACAGACTCCAGAAGGAATAAAACCTAAAGCTCGTCTTGTGGCACGTGGTTTTGAGGAAGCAGAAAATCATTTACTGTTCAAAGATTCACCCACTTGCTCAACTGAGTCATTGCACATGATATTAGCAATTTTTGCACAAAAGCATTGGATTCCATATTCCATGGACATAAAAGCTGCCTTTTTACAAGGTTCAGATATTGGTAGAAATGTGTATATTAAACCTCCTCCAGAGGCTGAAGCTGATGGACAAGTTTGGCACCTTAAAAAGTGTGTTTATGGTCTCACTGATGCATCTCTCAAGTGGTACAATAAAGTACATAAAGTTATGTTAGAATCGGGCGCTGTTCGTTCGAAAGTTGATCCTGCCGTATTCTATTACAGAGAGAATAACAGGCTTGAAGGAATTCTTGCTTGTCATGTTGATGATTTTATTTGGAGTGGTTCGTCGAAATTTGAATCAGAAGTTATTAACAAAATTCGAGTGGCTTTCAACGTGGGTAATGAATCAAGTAAAATGTTTCGCTATATAGGTTTGAATCTTGTTACTGAAGGTGAGACAATAACATTATCACAAGCTGAATATATTAAGCCCTTAACACCTATAAATATTCTGAAATCAAGAAGCACAGAAAGGAATTCAAAATTACTTGAGACAGAGTTTGAGATGCTAAGATGTAAAATTGGTCAGATTCTGTGGATTGCTCGACAAAGTAGACCTGATATTATGTTTGATGTTAGTTTGTTGGCTAGCTCTCAAAAATCTGCAACAGTTGAATCCATATTAACTGTGAACAAAATAATTAAAAAAATCAAGTCAGAGAAAGTTGCACTAAAATTTCAGTATTTAGGGAAAGACAGTTCATTACATCTGATTGTATTCAGTGATGCTTCTTTTGGCAACCTAGAAAATGGAGGGACACAGGGTGGACATTTTATAACACTTTCAGGTGACAATGGAAACTTTTCGCCCATCACTTGGCAGTCCAAGAGAGTGCGTCGAGTAGTTAGGAGCACATTAGCAGGTGAAACACTAGCCATGTCAGATGCTGTAGACACTGCTGTCTATTTATGTACGTGTAACGGTAAACCGGTGGCCCAGACCTAGCACTGAATAACAGTTTATGGTTGTCGTTCAAGGCCATGACTGTTCCACAGATCTACCAGTACAAGATGACAAAGTAAAATTCCTGCACATAAAATGGGGTTTTAGGAAAAATAATATCAAGATTCCTTGCAAATACAAAGAATGGGTGAAAAGCAAGTTGGCAGATACCTGAACAGATGAAAGGAGGTAACTCTAGCAATTTGCAAGTGGGAGGACAAATATGAAAGGTAATGGATTTCCCCCCATAGATCTGCTCAAGAACACTCTGGACAAACTACACTAGGCCTGAATCCAGCAAAAGAAGAGAAAGGACGAAAGATTACTAAAATCACTTATAATAATGATGTAACTTAAAATATAGGTGGGGCAGAGAAGAGTAATTTTGTATAAATACAACCAAAAGGCATCAGGATGACAATCGACCCCAGAATAGATTACGTGTGCACTTTGCATCCTATTCTGGCATTGAGTGTAAGACTGACCATAATTGGGCCTTCTTTTGCTTTCAACAATACCTAACAGGTCACCGGGAATTGTCAGGACACCGACACCAGTAGACAATGTCTACAATTAATTTAATAAAAAAATGAAAGTAAGTAAGTTTGATACTTTATTTAAGTTCTAATAAATGCTTAATTTTATTTACACTATGAACAAACCTAGGCCATTCATTCGCACAATCACACGGACAAATACGGTACAACAACATGGACGTTACCTTACATTAACAGGATGAGACATGAAAGTGAACATGTAGATGAAGTGCAGATGAAATGCACACAAAGTGATATTGATAGATGATGGTTAATAGCTATTATCCCAAGGATGAGCCAATTATAGAAGTCTCATCGTCAAGATAATCTCTACCAATCTCAGTAGTCCCTGACTACGAAACTGGTGTAATCCCGGATTACACCAATTTAATGCCCAAGGCAGGCAAATGCATTATCTGCACATAGTGTTCATATTCTAAACTATGGCAGATATGCTTGAAAATACTATAACAATACTTTACCAGACACAACTGAAGCAAAAACACTTCAGCTTATCTGTGTGTATACTCCCATTTGAGTATACAACCCAAACAATTGTGTTAAGTCAATATTTTAACACAGACACAACCTTTAACTACCATCACTCTGTGCAGTGCTAGAAAGAGCCCCTTTTCCAACTCCCTCCAGAACTGCACATGATGACTAACTATAGCATGAATCCATTGAATAACTACCGGACAAAAAAAGTGGGCAGGGTTAATCTGATGATGGGTCACACAAAGGCAAATGTAATTTACACGGATGGCAAAACACTGTATTTATTTTACAGCGTGTTTCAAAATACTTGCAAGTGGAGCTTGAGGTGTTGCATGCAGTCGGAAGGAGCCATACAATGAGATCCCTCCAACGACATACGACACACCAAACTAGGGTGAAATGAATACCCATCTGGGCATGTATCTTCCAAAAGGTATTTACTAATGGGAGCTTGTGCAGTTGTATGGCGCCGGAAAGAGCCACAGCATGAGATCTTGCCAACACCATACAACAGATCAAACTGTGGTGGACTACCATATGGGTATATGTTTTTACAAACATATGGGCAGAGTGGAGCTTGAGGTGTTGTGTGCGGTTGGGAAGAGCCACAGTATGAGATCTTTCCAATGCCACTCAACACATCAAGCTGGGCTGGAATATAACAAAATCTGATTTTACGATGGGGCAAACTTCCAAATTTCGAATAGTAATCCCAGGTTCACTTTCATGAAGGACAAAGTACGGTACTCAGGAATGACAAACAGAAATAGAGAAAAACCTAATTACTGACTAGGTTTTCCGAGCCCTAATTCAATCACTGTTGTTTTGATACGAAAGGAAATTTTATGCACATTCATACAAGGGGTATATTAGTTTAAAGCCACATTTGGCTCTGAGACATATGAAACCATTGTTACTTAAGTAACTATATCAAACCTATGGTGATATCACCTAAGCATTAAAACTAAATGCTTTGATATACAAGACATTCTGGCCCCTTCAGGCTCTGATGTCATATGACTTTTATACATTCTGGCCTCTTCAGGCTCTGGTGTACCCATAGGAAACATCCTGGTCTCTTCAGACTCTGATGTTGAAAGATATCCGACACATTCTGGCCCCTTCAGGCTCTTGATGTTACTCAGATATATATAATTTATTCAAACTTTTCACATTTGTGAAATGACACTAAAAAGGTCTATTTATAGGCACCCGGGGCTTTGGAAGAATATTGAGCAAAGTGAAATGGGTGCTTTCCAAGAAATATGGTCAGGCTAAAACAAAGGGGCTATATGGACAATTTTTCATAACTTCTAAAAGTGAGCCTATGTCCTTCTAAAGACAATTACTAAATTACACTTAACAATAGAGACTGTATACCCACATTGAATAATCATGGTGGACCCAGCCGGAAAGAGCCATATGTGCAAGCTCCTTCCTACAGTCTTCACCATGGTTAATACTTGAAGGTATTAACCTAAGCAAAGGAAACGGTATTAAACATTATGGGCAAGGGTCATAATCAACTACAGACAACCCAACAAGGGGTTAATGGAGAATTAGGCACAACTAAATATATGGCAAGTAATTTACTATTTTTCTACAAAATATGAATTCTTAACCAAAAAGGCGTATAACCTACAAAATCTGTGACACTGTAACTCTCTGGAATGAGCCGTGTTGGGATCATCCCAGACAGTTCAGAGTGACAAATCAAGTGATGTTATGTGCTTTATAGAATTTGTGGCTTTTAATATAACTATTACACTTTGCAAATGATAGTACTAAAATATATACCTGAAAAGAGGAAGGTGGTGGTGAAAATAGAAAAAGATGGGGGGGGGGGGGGGGGGGGGGGGGGGTTATGATATAATGCCAAAGAGAAATAAAACAGAAACTGGGTCTACTCCATTACTGAGAAGAAAAACAATATTTCCATAAATAAAATAAATCTATGGCCACTTCAGGCCTAAACTAAATATAATTCTGCCAAATTCTGTCAAAATAAAATAGACGTGAGCCTTTTGCCACTTCTGGCTTTGACTCCAAATACCTAGCCTATCGGAGTTAAAATAAAATAAAATATTATTTCTGCCACTTCTGGCTTCATAATCAAACAGAAGAAACGGAAAAATAATAAAAATTAAAGTGATGGCCTAACACTTACAGTGTTATTAGGAACGTTCTCCAATAATGGCTTTCCACTTCAGGAATTCAGCCCCGTTTTCCCCTGGTCTTCTGCTTTTATAGTGTCAATTTTCCGCCGGGTCACATGACTTCTGCCAGAATTCCGCAAAGGTTGGACTTTGAACCCTGCAGAATTCTGCCAAAGACCAAATGCCCGACAGACCATTAGCACGTAAAATAATGTCTGTGTGAGACAAACGCCGATGCTGGCATAATCCAGTAACGGTATTTACCCCAAATCAAGCATATTACCACTAATTAAAACTTTAATGGATCGCTAAATGAGAAAATTACATCACAGAATACTCAGGTAAACTTGGAAATTCCAAGTCAACTTTTATAGGTCAAGATTTCCCAGTAGGCATTACGACAGTGACGTCCTTGACTTCTTGTAGTACAAAATTTACGCTCACATGTTAAAATAAAGATGAGTGAATTTGAACCAATTAAGCTACGAAACCAACATTATACTATGTCGTGGATAATTTTACTGGCAGAAGGAGTTGTGACAAAACATTTTTACTGCTTAACATCCAACAGATAAGAATTTATAACCTACGGTATGCATTGATTACCACAATGACGTTTCCCAACTTACATCAGGTTAAAGAATATACCGGTACTCCTAAACACTGGAATCCACTGAAATGTTTACATGGGATTAAACAAACTTAAAAAAAAATACTAGGGATGGGAACATATATAAAAAAAAATAGGTGAATTTAAAAAAAATGGACACCAAAAGGGGCATTTGTCACACTACCCTCCCCTTAAAAAAAATTTTGTGTCCCCACAAAACACTTAACAATAACATTGAAAGTTTCTTAACAGTACTGTACTGTTACTGGAACATACATTATATTTAAAAGATTTTTCTTTTTTTGATATATTTACACGGGAAGTGCCAAGCACGAGTCTCAGTTGTGGTAACAACACAAACTCCAATAAGCCAAAATTCCCAGATATGTCAATAGATTTTTTTTTTTTTTTTTTTTTTTTTAAACCAGTGTCAGTACCACAACAGAGAGTCACCATAGTCACTTCTGCCATCTTTTAACAGGATGGGCATCAAATGATTACTAGATGAAACAAGAGCACATGAAAATAGCAAATTTGATTATCGAGTGTCATTCCTCTTTAGAGGAGCGAATCTTCAGGGGATCTGAAAAAAGTTCTCTCCAAGAAATGACTGGAACAGTTTTTACTGTGGATTTTATCTTCTTCACTTTTTTGTCCTTATGTTTCACCGTGTCACTAGATTTCCTTTTAACAGTCTCAGAAACAGGCACTTTTTCTTTCTCCACCTTGTTAACCGAATCAGTATCACATTTCACATGGTTTGTCCCTTTCAGTTCTTCTAACAAAGCTTCCTGCTTGGACACCACTTTGGTCATACTAACCAGAGCTGCAGTAACATAGCTCATCTGGGATTCCATTTGGATTCTAAATGTCTTCATCTCGTCCTTTATTTCACCAATTTCTTCCTTTAGCAGCCTAATGTCATCGTGCTCAATTGATTTGATTAATTGCAAAATTTCTCTATTTGTATCTGTTGAGTCTTTTAATTCTACCCGTCTAACAGGCTCCATTTCATCAATAACCTCCCCTAAATCATTTTCAACATTTTTATTGATGGGTTCCAGGATACTCTTAATAAAATCGTTATCCTCACTAACTGTATCACCCAATGGGATTGCCGGCAAATCAAAATCTGAGAAATCAGGCATCTCTACATGATCGGTAACCTCACTGACGACCTCTTTCACTTCGGTAAGAGTTTTAGGTTTTAACTTAGTTTGCCAAATTTGTTGAGATACTTCTTTAGATAGTCTGAGAATATCCCTGCCCTCTGTTATAAAATAAGGTTTTGCTCCCCTCTTCTTATAGGACTCTTCATTAAGGGTCACGCCCATAGTTTTAAATTTTTTTACTTTCTCCTTGTGTACACTGAAGGTGAGTTTATGTTTTTCAAACAGTTTCTCACTGAGAGCCTTGAATCCACACAAAGTACAAGTTATTGGAGCCTCATCTGCAGTTAAGTGGATAGTAAGAAAATGATTTAGTACTTTGCTCTTCTCCCCCTCATATTGACATCTTTGACATCTGTAAGTCCTCCCTCTGTTTATAGTATCCATGGTCTACAAACAATAAACTTCTATTAGTGAACGTGACAAGACTTCCTTCAACATCTATGAGGGTCAGACATAATGCAACATATAACATAAATGTTCTAAGTGAGACACTCAGCATCATTATTTAGAGCTCCGGGCATCAATAAACATGCAATAAGTATGAAAACAACATATAACAGAAACCAGTTAATTTTTTTTTTGGTTTATTGACATCTTTCAGACTTCAGTTTTACTTCGATTTTTGTGTACCTCGTTTAAATCTTTTTACCCACGTGGGAGCATATTCACCCCTGTACGGCTTCAGTTTATTATGATTTAATACTTTGCATTTTCCTCTTTCATTCAACTGAATTAAGTAGTTCAAGTCTGATATTTTTTTTTTAACTATGCCAGGCCCTGTATAAAGTGGCTGGAGTTTCGGACAGACACCTATTTGGCGATTTTCATTCAAATACCATACAGGATCACCCTCTTCAAAGTTCATCAGGTTTGCACTTACATCATACATACACTTCTGTCTTTCCACTGCTCTATTCAGATTTTTCCTTGCAACTCTGTGTGCATGACTCATTCTCTCTCGTAGACTCTCAACATAGTCTCCATATGAGGGGAAAGATTCATCAGTTTTACATCTCTCTAAATTTAACATCAATTCTACAGGGAGTCTAACTTCCCTTCCCAACATTAGGAGATTGGGAGTCACACCAGTACTTTCATTCGGTGTAGCTCTATAGGCTGCTGCAAGGCAGCCAAGATTTAAATCCCACTCAGTTTGTTCCCCTTTTAGAAAGGCCTTCACCATTCTTAGTAGGGTTTTATTAAATCTCTCTGCTTGACCATTACATTTAGGGTTCCTAACACTCGTTCGGGTCTTCCTGATATCTAGCAGTTCACACATCTCTTTAAAAATGTCACTCTCATAGTTTCTTCCTTGGTCTGAGTGCAAACTCAAAGGACATCCATATCTACCTACTACCTCATTGAGAATTTTGTTTGCACATGTTTGAGCTGACTGGTCAGGTACTGGAAATATTTCGACCCACTTGGTGAAATGGTCTGTCACTAACAAAATGTATTTATTCCCCCTCGGTGTGCGGGGTAAAGGTCCAAGTATGTCTGTGGCCAGTCTATCAAGAGGTGCACCAACATTCATTGTTCCAAGAGGTGCTTTTGGCTTCTTCATCGGCGCTTTGATTGACTCACATTTGTCACATTTCATTATCCAGTTTCGTACATCCATTCTTAGTTCAAACCAGTAAAAGTGTTGTAACAATTTTTCAGTCGTCTTTTTGCAGCCCAGGTGACCCGAGAGCAGTGTGTCATGCATTTGATGCATTACTTCGCTTTTCATAGGTTTTGGTACCAACAGTTGCAGAAATTTTCCAGTATCATCTTGTTTGTGGAAAATTTTGAATAGCAGATTCTCTCTTAACTCCAGCGCATCCCAAATAAGCCAGTAATGTCGGGTGGCTGGGCTGAGCTTCACTATTTCTGTATGGGTTGGTCTTACTCCTTTTCTCTTAGCCAACAGTAACGGCCTAATGTCGTCGTCTTTCTCTTGCATTCGTCTGAGTTGCTCAATAGTAAAAGACGCTTCATATGGTAGGAATAACAGTTCATGGTTTGGGCTTGCATCATTGACAGCCTTGTTTGTAGCCTGTAAATGTGATTTATCAGACCACCTTGTCTTCACTGCCCTAGTAGTGGGTAGGGGATGGTCTTCACCCTCAATTCGGTGCGCCTCATTCCATTTTAGTTCTGGCATCATTTCTTCTGCTCTTCGCTTGCATTTCCTACAAGGACCACACTTTAGTGGTTCCATCGTGTCTTCATCAGCACACTGACAGCTCCAGGGATTTGGACATCTCGACATGGCATCAGCATTACTATGTTTGCTGCCTTTTCTATAGGAAACTGAAAAATCATAAGCGGATAGGATTTCTATCCATCTTGCTACCCTTCCTTTAGGTTCTTTCAGCTTGAAAAGCCAAATTAATGCTTGATGATCGGTTCTCACTTCGAATTTTCTACCCAGTAGGTATTGGCGAAAATATTCTACAAAATACCTAAGGGCCAAAAGCTCTTTGTCAGTGACACAGTAGTTCTTTTCGGCTCTGTTCAATGAACGGCTAGCAAATGCTATCACCCTCTCTTCTCCTTCTTGAATTTGACTCAAAACAGCCCCTATTCCTTCGTCACTAGCATCCGTATCTAATATAAAATTTCCTTCATCTCTTGGATAGGCCATCACATTGGGGCTTATCAAAACCTCTTTAAGATTTTCAAATGATTTCTGGCACTTTTCGTCCCATTTGAACTTAACTCCCTTCTTTGTTAGTTCAACCATTGGTCTGGCTCTTATTGAAAAATCTTTTATGAAACGCCTATAGTAGCTTGCCATACCCAAAAATTGTCGTATTTCTTTGACATTCCTGGGAATTGCCCATTGTAATATCTTGGCCAGGTTTTCAGGCTTTGGCTTCACTCCTTCTTTTGATACAACATGACCCAGAAAGGATACCTTCTCTTGCAATAAGGCACATTTTTCAGGTTTCAATTTCAAGCCTGTATCTTTTAGTCGCTTGAGTACTTCTCTTACTCTGTGAGTGTGTTCTTCAAAATTTTTACCGAAAACCACAAAGTCATCAATGTAAATGAGGCAAGTCAGCCATTGAAGTCCCTGTAGGGCCAGTTCCATTGCTCGTTGAAATACTGGAGCCGAGTTACAGAGGCCGAAAGGCATCATTTTGTACTCAAAAAGGCCATATTTAGTTACAAATGCTGTTTTGGGCATATCTTCACTTTTCACAGGTATTTGATGATACCCCGATGTTAGGTCAAAAGTTGAAAACAAACTTGACCCAGCCACTGCATCTAAGCAATCTCTCACCCTCGGGAGGGGAAATGCATCTTTCCTTGTTATGGCATTTACTCTTCTGTAGTCGACACACAGTCTAAGCTTCCCATTTTTCTTGGGTACGAGCACTATTGGTGAAGCCCATGGTGAGGTAGACTCCCTTATGACATCTTGTGCCAGCAGTTTATTGATTGTCTTTCCCAATTCACCAGCATAGGCCATAGGTACTCTCCTAGGTAACTGCTTAACTGGCCGCTCTTCTCCGGTGTCAATGGTATGCTCAACCAGATTTGTACGTCCTAAATCGTCTTCATCCTTGGAAAATACATCTTGGAAATCCAAGAGTAAGTCCTTCACAATTTCAGCTTCACTCTCTGTTCTGTTCGAGATAGCCTCTTCATATAGTGATTTCAAGTGTTCAGGGAGCTCATTAGCTCTACTATTTCGACAACTCTCTTTGAAAGAGCTGGTTTCCATGACCTCTGTGTTGTTATTGGTTTTGATTCTTCTCACTCTGTTTACATTATTAACTTCACTATTATCTTCGCATGGAAATAACTCCATATGCTCTCCGCTTGGCGCCTCAACATACCCCATAACTAAATCTTGGTTAATGGATATGTTACTGGCAGTTGGATTCATCACTCTGACTTTATGAGTACAATTTTCCATACTTATCAAACTGCTTGCCATAAGCACTGGATATCTTTCAATAAATGATTCTGCAGGCTCAATAATCGCCTCCTTTATTTTTCCATCATTTCCATCAATAAATACATCTATAAGGCATTCAGTATACGGTCGAATACTATAATGATCAGCTGCCGTAACTCTGCCTATTCTCCCGGGTACTCCTACTTGAATGCATGTGATGGGTACCCCTTTTAAAAAAATCAGTCCTTTACTCAGCATTAAGTCAGCAGGCCCATCTGATTGGTTCTGAAGAATATCTACTCCCAGTAGTGCATCATCTTCTATCTCGGCCACTATTGCTTCTTCCTTCAGTGTAAGTGTTCCAAGTTGAATGTGGAACACCCCTTTCCCATATTCCTTTAGTGGTCTTCCATTAGCTCCTGCCAGCGTGGCTGAGCTCTTTAAACAAGGTTTGTCCTCATATGGTATTTTCTCAAATAACTTCCTGGAAATGATTGTCTTGGTGGCTCCAGTATCAGCAGTAAAGATAACATTAATACCCTCCACTGCTCCTTCTATATAAATTCCATCATATGTTGGCATCTTTGATTCTCCAAAGTCCTTTGTACATGTGGGAAAAGTTTTGTATCTTACAGGGGCCTTTCTGCACCCAACTGACTTCCGGCCCGTGTTGTCAGTCGTTGACAGTTTAAATGCTTGGCTGCTTCGTAGGTATTTTGCTTCCCGAAACCATTTTTGTTATTAAAGGGCCTGTACGATGTTTTCCTCATTTCAGCTTCTGTTCTGATAAGTGGTCTGATGACATTTTTAGTGTCAATTCTGGCGGGAGTATTGAACTTTAGCGGACACTCTCTAGCCCAGTGCCCATAGCCCTGGCAATGATAACAGCATTTTTTACTTCGATCATTAATTTCCTCTGTGATCTTACATTCTTTCTGCTTGGCCTTTACTTCAATCTCTCTTTCCAACTTGCTTATACGCTCCAGCAGTTCTTTCATCAGGTCTGAACTCACTTCCCCTTTGCTCATCTTTGATGTGTCTTCAGCTTTACTCGCTATTTCATTCTTGGAGTTTGCATTGGAACACTTTTATGTCTTTCATTTCTGGAGCCTTAAAAGCTCTATTGTCCATATTATTTCCTTCATTAATCTGCCTAACTGGCCGTTTGCTCTTTCTCTCATAGTAAGGTTCATAAGAGGATGACATCAGTTTTTGTTTTGTCTCAGAGAAATTGACAACACAACTTACAGCCTCATCTATATTACTAGGCTCTTTTACAAATTCAACTTGGAAACGAGCCCTGTCATCTGTAAGACCATCCAAGAAGCGTCTTAAGAGGTCCTCTTCTCTCGTCTCGCCATCTCTATTGGGGTGTGCCCTGGTATACAATGTCTTTAACTCAGCAGCATATTCCTCTACACTCTCATTTGCCTGTTGATTCCTCCTACTAAATTGTGCTACAAACGTCTTTGTAGTTTCCACGACTCGGTATCGGCTCTCCAGTTCAGATACCAGAAGTTTATAATCTCTGATAACCCTCTGAGGGAGCTGACCAAACACAAAGTCACCAGCGGGACCCTGTAATCTTGGGAGGAGTTCGTCTAATTTTGTACTGTCGGACCAATTTTTTCTATTCGCTACCGCATTAAATCGGTTAAACCACACCTTCCACTGCTCTCTACCCGTGAAGGTGGGAAGTTTTGTGCCCATTTGAGCACTAGGTCCAGATTTGACTGGAGTAGCAACAAATGAATCAAAGCTAACTTCACTTTGCATTTCTACTTCACTGTCTTCTACAGTTATATCATTATAACTGCTTTTACACCTTCTGTTACACTCCTGTCTATTAGTTTTACTGTCTCCATTTTTGGCAGGTACGACATTTCTACTCAAATCAGTAAAGAGGCCTCGAATCATACTCTGCATGCTTTCTGCTAAGCTATCAGACACATCTTTCATTGCATCTTTCATAGCATCATTTATCAGTGTGGGGACATCAATTTTTGATCTATCATTAACTCTCAGCACATTATGGTGATAAGGATCATAATCACCCTCTGCCATACTAGAATGCTCCACCCTAGGGCGGGCATCACATTCACTGACCGTGACATCTTTAAATTTTTGGACATCATTATCTACACACCTAGGTGACTTATCATCATTAATGGTTAATTCAGTTGCTTCTATTTCATCTCTCTCATCATTTAATAATTTATTTTTAAACTCTTCACCTTTCCTTGACATGGTTATTTCATCATTTTGATTACCTTCATTGGCCATCATTTTATTTAGTGCAACTCTCTTACTTCGCCTCTCCATAACCCAAACACATTTAGTTTTTAAATGTCTATTTTTCTCACAATAATAATGAATGTTGATGTTGGTGTAGGAATAATTATTCTGAAAAAAAATAATCCTGAGTCCCACATCACAACTAACAAACACAATGTCAGCATACTCCTCACATACACATGAGCTCGTATCACTAGATTCAACTAATTGTAGCGGAATCCCACTTCCGGACACCAAATATATGTAACGGTAAACCGGTGGCCCAGACCTAGCACTGAATAACAGTTTATGGTTGTCGTTCAAGGCCATGACTGTTCCACAGATCTACCAGTACAAGATGACAAAGTAAAATTCCTGCACATAAAATGGGGTTTTAGGAAAAATAATATCAAGATTCCTTGCAAATACAAAGAATGGGTGAAAAGCAAGTTGGCAGATACCTGAACAGATGAAAGGAGGTAACTCTAGCAATTTGCAAGTGGGAGGACAAATATGAAAGGTAATGGATTTCCCCCCATAGATCTGCTCAAGAACACTCTGGACAAACTACACTAGGCCTGAATCCAGCAAAAGAAGAGAAAGGACGAAAGATTACTAAAATCACTTATAATAATGATGTAACTTAAAATATAGGTGGGGCAGAGAAGAGTAATTTTGTATAAATACAACCAAAAGGCATCAGGATGACAATCGACCCCAGAATAGATTACGTGTGCACTTTGCATCCTATTCTGGCATTGAGTGTAAGACTGACCATAATTGGGCCTTCTTTTGCTTTCAACAATACCTAACAGGTCACCGGGAATTGTCAGGACACCGACACCAGTAGACAATGTCTACAATTAATTTAATAAAAAAATGAAAGTAAGTAAGTTTGATACTTTATTTAAGTTCTAATAAATGCTTAATTTTATTTACACTATGAACAAACCTAGGCCATTCATTCGCACAATCACACGGACAAATACGGTACAACAACATGGACGTTACCTTACATTAACAGGATGAGACATGAAAGTGAACATGTAGATGAAGTGCAGATGAAATGCACACAAAGTGATATTGATAGATGATGGTTAATAGCTATTATCCCAAGGATGAGCCAATTATAGAAGTCTCATCGTCAAGATAATCTCTACCAATCTCAGTAGTCCCTGACTACGAAACTGGTGTAATCCCGGATTACACCAATTTAATGCCCAAGGCAGGCAAATGCATTATCTGCACATAGTGTTCATATTCTAAACTATGGCAGATATGCTTGAAAATACTATAACAATACTTTACCAGACACAACTGAAGCAAAAACACTTCAGCTTATCTGTGTGTATACTCCCATTTGAGTATACAACCCAAACAATTGTGTTAAGTCAATATTTTAACACAGACACAACCTTTAACTACCATCACTCTGTGCAGTGCTAGAAAGAGCCCCTTTTCCAACTCCCTCCAGAACTGCACATGATGACTAACTATAGCATGAATCCATTGAATAACTACCGGACAAAAAAAGTGGGCAGGGTTAATCTGATGATGGGTCACACAAAGGCAAATGTAATTTACACGGATGGCAAAACACTGTATTTATTTTACAGCGTGTTTCAAAATACTTGCAAGTGGAGCTTGAGGTGTTGCATGCAGTCGGAAGGAGCCATACAATGAGATCCCTCCAACGACATACGACACACCAAACTAGGGTGAAATGAATACCCATCTGGGCATGTATCTTCCAAAAGGTATTTACTAATGGGAGCTTGTGCAGTTGTATGGCGCCGGAAAGAGCCACAGCATGAGATCTTGCCAACACCATACAACAGATCAAACTGTGGTGGACTACCATATGGGTATATGTTTTTACAAACATATGGGCAGAGTGGAGCTTGAGGTGTTGTGTGCGGTTGGGAAGAGCCACAGTATGAGATCTTTCCAATGCCACTCAACACATCAAGCTGGGCTGGAATATAACAAAATCTGATTTTACGATGGGGCAAACTTCCAAATTTCGAATAGTAATCCCAGGTTCACTTTCATGAAGGACAAAGTACGGTACTCAGGAATGACAAACAGAAATAGAGAAAAACCTAATTACTGACTAGGTTTTCCGAGCCCTAATTCAATCACTGTTGTTTTGATACGAAAGGAAATTTTATGCACATTCATACAAGGGGTATATTAGTTTAAAGCCACATTTGGCTCTGAGACATATGAAACCATTGTTACTTAAGTAACTATATCAAACCTATGGTGATATCACCTAAGCATTAAAACTAAATGCTTTGATATACAAGACATTCTGGCCCCTTCAGGCTCTGATGTCATATGACTTTTATACATTCTGGCCTCTTCAGGCTCTGGTGTACCCATAGGAAACATCCTGGTCTCTTCAGACTCTGATGTTGAAAGATATCCGACACATTCTGGCCCCTTCAGGCTCTTGATGTTACTCAGATATATATAATTTATTCAAACTTTTCACATTTGTGAAATGACACTAAAAAGGTCTATTTATAGGCACCCGGGGCTTTGGAAGAATATTGAGCAAAGTGAAATGGGTGCTTTCCAAGAAATATGGTCAGGCTAAAACAAAGGGGCTATATGGACAATTTTTCATAACTTCTAAAAGTGAGCCTATGTCCTTCTAAAGACAATTACTAAATTACACTTAACAATAGAGACTGTATACCCACATTGAATAATCATGGTGGACCCAGCCGGAAAGAGCCATATGTGCAAGCTCCTTCCTACAGTCTTCACCATGGTTAATACTTGAAGGTATTAACCTAAGCAAAGGAAACGGTATTAAACATTATGGGCAAGGGTCATAATCAACTACAGACAACCCAACAAGGGGTTAATGGAGAATTAGGCACAACTAAATATATGGCAAGTAATTTACTATTTTTCTACAAAATATGAATTCTTAACCAAAAAGGCGTATAACCTACAAAATCTGTGACACTGTAACTCTCTGGAATGAGCCGTGTTGGGATCATCCCAGACAGTTCAGAGTGACAAATCAAGTGATGTTATGTGCTTTATAGAATTTGTGGCTTTTAATATAACTATTACACTTTGCAAATGATAGTACTAAAATATATACCTGAAAAGAGGAAGGTGGTGGTGAAAATAGAAAAAGATGGGGGGGGGGGGGGGTTATGATATAATGCCAAAGAGAAATAAAACAGAAACTGGGTCTACTCCATTACTGAGAAGAAAAACAATATTTCCATAAATAAAATAAATCTATGGCCACTTCAGGCCTAAACTAAATATAATTCTGCCAAATTCTGTCAAAATAAAATAGACGTGAGCCTTTTGCCACTTCTGGCTTTGACTCCAAATACCTAGCCTATCGGAGTTAAAATAAAATAAAATATTATTTCTGCCACTTCTGGCTTCATAATCAAACAGAAGAAACGGAAAAATAATAAAAATTAAAGTGATGGCCTAACACTTACAGTGTTATTAGGAACGTTCTCCAATAATGGCTTTCCACTTCAGGAATTCAGCCCCGTTTTCCCCTGGTCTTCTGCTTTTATAGTGTCAATTTTCCGCCGGGTCACATGACTTCTGCCAGAATTCCGCAAAGGTTGGACTTTGAACCCTGCAGAATTCTGCCAAAGACCAAATGCCCGACAGACCATTAGCACGGAAAATAATGTCTGTGTGAGACAAACGCCGATGCTGGCATAATCCAGTAACGGTATTTACCCCAAATCAAGCATATTACCACTAATTAAAACTTTAATGGATCGCTAAATGAGAAAATTACATCACAGAATACTCAGGTAAACTTGGAAATTCCAAGTCAACTTTTATAGGTCAAGATTTCCCAGTAGGCATTACGACAGTGACGTCCTTGACTTCTTGTAGTACAAAATTTACGCTCACATGTTAAAATAAAGATGAGTGAATTTGAACCAATTAAGCTACGAAACCAACATTATACTATGTCGTGGATAATTTTACTGGCAGAAGGAGTTGTGACAAAACATTTTTACTGCTTAACATCCAACAGATAAGAATTTATAACCTACGGTATGCATTGATTACCACAATGACGTTTCCCAACTTACATCAGGTTAAAGAATATACCGGTACTCCTAAACACTGGAATCCACTGAAATGTTTACATGGGATTAAACAAACTTAAAAAAAAATACTAGGGATGGGAACATATATAAAAAAAAATAGGTGAATTTAAAAAAAATGGACACCAAAAGGGGCATTTGTCACATACGCTTTATAATGAAATACTTTCTGGCACAACACAATCAGATGTTCTAAATATTCATTGTGTAACAGACAATCAGTCACTAATCGATTCTGTTAACTCTACAAAGCCTGTGTCTGAAAAACGACTTCGTATAGAAATCAGTAATATCAAAGAACTATTTGCACAAAAAAAAATAAAAGTCCTCAAATGGATAGATACAACAAAGCAAATGGCAGACTGTTTGACGAAGCAAGGAGCTTCATCACTACCCTTACTCAAAGCAATTGAGTCAGGGCAACTACTGGATTTATAAACTACCATCGAAAACTTTTGTACAGTGTAAATATGTTTGAAAGAAAGAAGAGGGAGATTGTTAACTACTAAGCTTATAAATGTGTTAATAGAGGATTTACAGTAATAATACAGTGAAAGGACATGTATTAATAGAAGACTCTAATAACAGAGGGTTTACAGTACTTCCACAGTTCAGTAAGGTCAAGGTCATTGAATGGGGAAGGTAAAGGATAAAATGATGAGAGTGGTCAGTTAAAATGGTGGACATTTTGTTGTTGACATGATCAAGGTGGACTGAGTCAATTAGGTAAGCTACATGGTGGATCTGAAGAAGAAGATTTTCAAAGATTATTCCACATATTGCACAAGTTAAAATCCTGGCCCCCATAGGGTGCCTAAATATTAAATGGGGGATTTGATTTGAACAAACCTGAATCTTACCCATGTAATGATGTTGTATACCAAACATTAAAAGATTCTGGTGGTTCTGGAGAAGAAGATTCTTTAAAGAATACTTCTCATATTGCACCAACTTAAAATTCAGTCTCCTGCATTGAGCCAAAATATGAACTGATGGGTTTAATTTTAACAAACTGGTATCTGCCCCCCCCCCCTCCCCCCCACCCTCCTGTGAATGCTGTATACTAAATATCTAAAGATGGAGATGTTTTTAATTTTTGAAAATATGCTGACTCCACATTTTTTTCAATTCTCTCTACAGTACATTATGACCTAACCATTGGCTTTTTTTTATACGGTGTTTGAAAATATTTTTAGTTTTAGCTCCTGGGGGTCCACACATGGATGCAGAAAAACAAAATGGGCATGAATCAAGTACTTATGACTCAATAATACCACATACCAAATTTGGTTCAAATCGGCTATCGGTTTAGAAAATTAAAATTTGAGTGGGGCCAAAAATCTTGTCCCTCCCATTACAAATGCAAATATTGCTCCATGAATTTCATTTGAACAAACATGCTTGTAACCCCAAAAGGAAGTTCAGTATCAAATATTAACCAATGGTTCATGAGAAGAAGATTTAAAACAAGAGAACCCAAGGAGCCTTAATCGCTCACCGGCCAAAGTGGTTCAAAGAAGTATTTGGGGGTCACATTCAGTTAGACATGGTTCGTCAACACTACAAAGGAATTAAGTCATGAGAGACAAATTTTATGGAACTAGGGCCATAGCTTGAACAAACTTGAATCTTACCCCCCCCCCCCCCCCCCCCCCCTTAAGAATGTTGCATACCAAATATCAAAAGCATTTACCTGCTGGATCTGAAGAAGAAGATTTTTAAAGAAAATTCCTCATTTTGAACTAAGTTATCATTCGGGCTCCCACAGTGAACCCAAATATGAACCCCAGGACTTGGCTTGAACAAAATTGAATCTCACCCCCTAAGGATGCTGCAGGCCAAATATCAAAACATTCCGACTGCTGAATCTGAAGAAGAAGATTTTTAAAGAAAAATTCCTCATATTGACTAAGTTATAATTCGGGCTCCCATAGGGAGCCCAAATATGGACACAGGGACTTTGCTTTAACAAATGCGAATCTCACCCCACCTCCCCCCCCCCCCTCCCCCTTAAGGATGCTACACACCACATATCAAAACATTCCGACTGCTGGATCTGAAGAAGAAGATTTTTTTAAGAAAATTCTTCATTTCGAACTAAGTTACAATTCAAGCTCCCACAGTGAGTCCAAATATGAACCTAGCAACATGGCTTGAACAAACTTGAATCTCACCCCCTTAAGGATGCTGCATACCCAATATCAAAAGATTCTGCCTGCTGGATCTGGAGAAGAAGATTTTTAAAGAAATTTGCCTGAAATGCACTAAGTTCAAATTGGGCACCTATACTGAGCCCAAATATGAACCCAGGGGTCGATTTGAACAAACTTGAATCAGATCCACCCCACAATGTTGCATAACAAATATACCTACTGGATCTGAAGAAGAAGATGTTTAAAGAAAATTCATCATTTTGAACTAAGTTATAATTTGGGCTACCACAGTGAGTCCAAATATGAACTCAGGGACTTGGTTTGAACAAACTTGAATCTCAGCCCCCTAAGCATGCTGCATACCCAATATCAAAAGATTCTGCCTGCTGGATCTTGAGAAGAAGATTTTTAAAGAAATTTGCCTGAAATGCACTAAGTTCAAATTGGGCTCCTATACTGAGCCCAAATATGAACCCAGGGGTCCGATTTGAACAAACTTGAATCAGATCCACCCCACAATGTTGCATACCAAATATCAAAAGATTCTGCTTGCTGGATCTGGAGAAGATTTTTTAGAAATTTGCCTGAAATACACTAAGTTCGAATTCAAGCTTTTATAGTGAGCCCAAATATGAATCCAGGGGGCCGATTTGAACAAACTTGAATCAGATCCACCCCCACAATGTTGCATACCAAATATCAAAAGATTCTGCCTGCTGGATCTTGAGAAGAAGATTTTTTAAGAAATTTGCCTGAAATGCACTAAGTTAGAATTTGGGCTTCTATAGTGAGCCCAAATGTCAATCCAGGGGGCCGATTTGAACAAACTTGAATCAGATCCACCCCACAATGTTGCATACCAAATATCAAAAGATTCTGCCTGCTGGATCTGGAGAAGAAGATTTTTAAAGAAATTTGCCTGAAATGCACTAAGTTCGAATTTGGGCTTCCATAGTGAGCCCAAATATGAATCCAGGGGGCTGATTTGAACAAACTTGAATCAGACCCATACCAAGATGATGCATACCAAGTATCAAAAGATTCTGCCCACTGGTTCTGGAGAAGAAGATTTTTTAATAATTTTTCTATAATTCATACAGTGCTATCAGAGTTATGCCCCCTATGGAGCCCCAAGTGGGCATGTCCATTTCATTTGAACAAACTTGAATTGACATATGGTAATGAACATCCATACCAAGTTTCAAGCAAATTGACCTAGAGGTTTCAGAGGAGAAGTCGTTTGAAAAATGTTCACGATGCCGGACAGACGACGACGGACGGCAAGTGATAAGTTTAGCTCCCTTCGGTGAGCTAAAAAAATTGGCAGCATTTTACCCCACCCCATCCCTATGGGGCTGGGCAAGTTGATTTGAACAAAAAGGGAATTGATCAAAAACAAAATGCGATGCCACAACAAACAATGACCTCAAATATAACTGAAATCGGTTCAGTGGTTTTGGAGAAGTCACGAACACCATATTCACAGATGATGGTCAGTGAGTAATCACAATAGCTTACCCTGATTTTTAGTCAAGAGAGCTTAAAACAAGAAGCCCCATGGGGCCTGAGGCACTCATCTGACAATAGTTGTTTGAAGAAGGATTTAATTAGCATTTATAGCTAGTTAACACTAAAGAGGAAGGTAGTTATTTAATTATTTATAACTCTGTTGTCCATGCCAGATGATTTTTTCTATTACTGGGATGCTACCACAGAATAATGCCCTGATTTCCAGTAATGCAAAACTTGGGAGACCAAATATCAACCTAGGAAATTAACGTGAACAAACTTGTGTCTAAGGCCTTCCCTTCCACCACCAGGTTGCTGTATACCAAATATGAAAGCATTCTGACTGGTAAATCTGAAGAAGATTTTTAAAGAAATTTCCTCATATTGCACTAAGTTAATATTCGGGCTACCACAGGGAGTCCAAATATTAACCCATGCACTCAAATTGAACAAACTTGAATCTCACCTCCCTAGAGATGCTGCAGACAAAATATAAAAGCATTCTGACTGGTGGATCAGAAAAAGAAGATTTTTAAAGAAATTCCCTCATATTGCACTAAGTTAAAATTTGGGCTTCTATGGGGAGCCCAAATATTAACTCAGGCACTCGATTTGAACAAGCTTCAATCTGACCCACCTAAAGATGTTGTATACTAAATATGAAAGCATTCTGACTGGTGGATCTGAAGATGATTTTTAAAGATCATTCCACATATTGCCCTAATTTAAAATTCAGGCTCCTGAATTGAGCCCAAATATGAACCAAGGGGCTTTATTTTAACACACTTGTATGCCCCCCCCCCCCCCCCCCCCCCCCCCCCCCCATGGATGCTTTATTCCAAATATCAAAAGATTCTGATCAATGGTTGTGAAGAAAAATGTTTTTTTAATTTTTGCAAATATGCTGACTCAGCAATTTTTTGATGCCCCCTACAGAACACCCCGATATAAGCGATGGGAATATTTTTTTTACCATTCAATTCTACTGGTCCTAAGGATGCTTCATACCCAAATAACAGTTCTCTGTTCCATGTGGTTTGGGAAATATGGGCATTTGAAAATATTTCTATTTTTAGCTCCTGGGGTTCCCACGGGAAAACGTGAAAATTTATTTTTGCGTGCAAGTTCTTATGACTCAATAATATCACACATCATATTTGGTTCAAATCAGGCCATCAGTTCATAAAAAATGAATTTCGGGTGGGGCCAAAAATTTGCCCATCCCATAACAAAGATAAATATTGATCCATGAACTTCATTTAAACAAACTTGATTCTACACCTCAAAAGGAAGCTACATACTAAATATCAAGTCATTATAATCACTGGTTCAAGTGGAGATTTTTTAAGAATTTTGTTGGATTTTCCCCTACCCTCACCCTATGAGGCTGGCAAGTCGATTTGAGAAAAACAAAATGCGATATTGTCAGAACAAGAAATCACCTCAAATATAACTAAAAATTGGTTCTGCGGTTTAGGAGGGGCAGGTGCAAACACCATAATTCTGGTAAAACTGAAAACTCCTTTCTACAGTAACATCTACATTTTCCTACACCACACAAATATTTGTTAAAGTACAATATAAAAAGTAGTCAATTGGACAGGGCCTAGAAAATTTTCAATTTTTTAGATTTTCAGGACACTGTGAGAACTTTGTACATGTGTATATGTGTAAGCTTGGAAAATGTCATATACTTTTTGTATAGTGGAACTCTGTTAATTGAACAGCAACTTTGTCGGTGAATAATGTTCATTGTTTAACTAGAGGTACTGTGAGCAAGCTCACAAAGTGATACCCCCCGAATGTACAAGATAGATTATCTCCCCTTGGAAATGTCAGAACAGAATTATATTGCTTCATGCACATCTTCATATGGAGTTCTTCAATTGTGTAAAGTTTCATGAAAATTCTTCAAACGGTTTAGGAGGAGTTGCGCTTATAAGGATGGACAGATGGACAGACAGATGAACGGACGGACAGGGTGATTCCTATACAACCCCCCCCCAAACTTTGTTTGCGGGGGGTATAATTAATGTTTGTAAAAGGCCCCACAAAGTAAATCTTCTGTTTCTCTGGCCATTTTTTCGTAAAACTGCATGTGGGCCAGTGCGGGCGGGTTTTTTTCTTCATTTTTTGTAATTATTTTTTTCCATCAAAAGTTCATGTTCTTGACTTGTTTTATGCCTCATAATCTACAGAATAGCATGAGTGATGGTATAATAGCAATTTATTAACTTGTGTAAAATATCAGACATAACCATTTAATTTGCATTTTTTAAAGTTTGCATTGGTTAGAAAAAAGCGAGCATGTGGCAGCCAAAAGGACCATGCAGGGGGGGGGGGGGGGGTGGGGGAGGGGGGGGGGGGGGGGATGATTGAGAAACTGATTTTTAACTTTTTTAGTCCTTACCAGAATATTTTAATTTTCCATCATTGTGATGGCAAATTAAGCTCAGTCAAACAAGAAAAGAAACAATAGGCCCCTGAGGGCGCTCACCTGATGTGGCAGTCTAAATATCAAACCAGGGACTTGACTTGAATAAGCTGCATTCGCCCCTCCTAAGAAAAGCATATAACAACTAGATGAAGCAGTTGTGCCCACACAGTACACAGGATTTTTCTTCTACTTTCCGTCCCTGCACTTTTACGTCCCAAAATTGAGATAAACGCATAAAAAACAGATTTTTTTTTATTTTTGTTCGGAAAGTCCCACCCGGCCCCCAAATTTTCAGTGTAAAAAAAAAAAAATTTTATTGTCTTAAAATTGACCGAAACGCATAAAAAAACAACAAAAAAAATTGTGGATTTTGGTCCAAAATTTTCAAAGTCCCACCCCGGCCCCCAAATTTTCAGTGTAAAAAAAAAAAACAATGCATAAAAAAATTCCGGATTTTGGTCCAAAACTTCTAAGTCCGGAACGGGACCCCAAATTTTCAGCCTAAATATGAACCCAGGGACTTGGCTTCAACAAACTTGAATCTCTCCCCCCCCCCCCCCCCCCCCACAAGGATGCTGCATACCAAATATCAAAAGATTCTTATTGGTAGATCTGAAGAAGATTTTTAAAGAATATTCCTCACACTGCACTAATTTAAACATTTGGGCCTCCATAGAGAGCCCAAATATGGGCCCAGGGAATTGATTTCAATAAACATTTGAAACAATCTTCCAATGATGTAATATGTGAAATTTGAAAGCTTTTGGAGCAGTGGTTTGAGAGAAAAGTAGTCTTAAATGTTTTTCCCATTACCCACTGTGTTAAAAAATGCTCACTCATCACTTTTTCAAAATCCCAGAAAAGTACACCATGATAAAACCCGATAGCAATTTTTTTGACCATTCCATTCTGTTGGTCTTAAGGCAGCTTCACACCAAATAAGAATTCTCAGTGCCGTGTAGTTTTGGAGATATGGGCATTTTAATTTTTTTCTATTTTTAGCTCCTGTGGTTCCCATGGGGCGACGGGAACAAAAATTGGGGCATAAATTAAATTAAGTACTTATGACCCAATAAGCCCTCATATCAAATTTGGTTCAAATCTGCCGCTCGGTTTGGAAAATAGAAATTTTGGGAGGGGCAAAAATTCTTGTCCCTCCCATAACGACGGCAAATATAGCCCCACAAACTTCTCTTGAACAAATCAGAGTCTACAACACAAAAGGAAGCTGCACACCAAATATCAAGTCTCTGCTTCTGCTGGTTCATGAGAAGAAGATTTTTTAAGCACACTTTTTGGGCGTGGTCCTACCAAGGGGTGAGGCAACTTGATTTGAACAAAATCAAATTGCGATGTCATAACAAACTATTATCTCAAATATCAATTACATTGGTTCAGCGGTTTGGGAGAAGTTGCAAACACCATGTTCACGGACGACGGACGGTGAGTGATCACTATAGCTCTCCTGACTGAAAGTCAGGTGTGCTAACAAGGGCAATTCCATGGGTTGGCCAATTCCTTGCAATCAAAGTCCAGTAAGGGAAGTGACTCTCAGAGAAATACTTGAACACAGCATAGGCTATACGAAATTTCCTAGTCAGACCTGCTGCCCTGCTTCTGGTAGAGCAGAGTAACAGCTCCACGTGAAGAGAAAGGAAAGCAATCCATTCATCCGAACTACCTTCATAAGGTGGTAAGTAATCATTGCCCGGTGCAATGTGGCAATATGATATAAATCGGGGATAATGGGAAGACAGCCAATCTGGCTATGTTATACCCCCACAGTATGCAAATATATGTTATTGTTGTACTATGACTGTTTAACTATCTCTGTATATATTCTTTATATATGTATACTGTGATAATAAATAAATAATCAATCAATCAATAATCAGCTGATTTGCAATCCCCTTCATGATATTATCACCAAAAAGCTACACATTAAAATAAGAAAAATGTCTTGAATGTTGAAAGTCAATGTCCAACAAGGGCTATAACTGTTGAACAAGATATAATTGGATACATCTAGTTCACAAGTCTATTCATGATACTATCAGCCAAAAACTATTTACTGAATCTGGAAAACAATTCTTGAACGCCTCTTTTTGAAATGTGATGGCAAGAATTGGTTATGTGATGACAAATAAAGACCACAAAGGGGAATAACCCTTCCAATAAATACTTGAATACAACTGGTTCACAATCCTATTCACGATATTATCACCAAAAAGCTATATGTTCTGATCATTGCGGAATTCTTGACGTTTGATTGGTTACGCGCTCGCATTGTACTTCCTATGTTAGCCTTCAGCTGTGATACAACATAAACTTTATGTTAGTGGATGACGTCATTACACAAGCGACTCACTGACAAAGTCATGGTTTCTCTTAGTCTTTGCTTCAGGAACATCGCACAGTCAAAAGTAATCGTGCTAATGATTAGCTGACAGTTGCACAATCACCACTTATCGAATTAAAATAACTGGACACAATAAAAGGAAACTGAAATTTATTTCTTGTCTCCAGCTTGCGAATAACCTTGGCCTGCATTCATGATCAGTTATCGATTTTTGTGACATAACAGCGATAAAGAATGCAGTTCATTTTTCTTCGCACGAAATTGTGTCTGTGGCGTGTCGTTTTTTTTATGGTTTTTTTTTTTTTTTTGGGTGGGGGGGGGGGGGGGGGGGGGTAGGGGTTGGGGGTGCGAAACACATATGCATTGCACTAATTTAAATGTGTGATTTGCAAATAATAAACACCGTTGAACCTGAAGAGGCAAATGTGATAAAACTGGACACTTTGACCCAGTTTAGTTGTTTTGATTAATAGGTGTGATAAATTATATTTGTTCATAACTCCACTTGCTTTATTTTATTATTCACAAAAAATACCAAACGTGGGGGGGGGGGGGGGGGGGGGGGGGGGGGGGGGGGGGGGGGGGATCGGAACATATACATTATTGTGGTGTATTGACGGTAACATGGTGTGATGTTTGCTGTCAGGAACTTGTATGTTCAACCCCATCGCTATCCCGGCTTGGCTAAGCATATAAGTTCCTGACAGCAAACATCACACCATATTACCATCAATACACCACAATAACCTATAATATTAAATCTGGAAAAAAAACTTGGAATAGTTTTCTTTGAAATGTGATGACAAGAAATAGTGATGTGGTGACAAGCAAGTCTAAATCCAAGAGAGGCAATAACTCTTGAAGAAATACTTGGACACACTGCTTCGAAATTCCATTCATGATATTATCTCCAAATAAACAGCTGTGCCATGAGCGCATGAAACGCCCGTTATTAATTACAAGAGGGAAGCACACAATATGAGTATTCATGTGTACTTGTCAGGTTTTTTTCATATTCTTGTACAATAATCATAACCAACAACATACTGTGTTCATTAATTTGGAAATAAATTATTTGAATTTCATGTATATATCTTATGTCTGTAGAGATCATAACTTCAAGAAAAAATGGTAAATGTATTCTTTTAACCATTTTCAAGTTATTGTCCAACATGTGGAAAGTAGCCTATATTTTGATGAATAAAGTCCCATAACTCTGGAATGACAATTCCGAATGTGACACAAATCAAAAGGGAGATTCCTTCTATCAATATACACTTGCAACCAAAAAATCATGAAAACTGCTCTAAGCATTCTCAAGTTATTTCCCGACATATGGAAAATTGCCTATATTTTGATGAATAAAGTCCCATAACTCTGGAATGACAAATCAGACAGCGACACAAATCGAAAGGGAGATTCCTTCTATCAACATATAAATTGCAACTAAAAAATTGTGAAAACTGCTCTAAGCATTTTCAAGTTATTGTTCGACATGTGGAAAATTGCTTATATTTTGACGAATAAAGTCCCATAACTCTGGAATGACATATCGGACAGCGACACAAATAGAAAGGCAGAGTCCTTCCATCAACATATACTTGCCAACAAAAAATCAGGAAAATTACTCAAAGTCCGACATGTGGAAAATTGCCTATATTTTGACAAAATAAAGTCCCATAACTCTGGAATGACAAATTGAACAGCGACACAAATCGAAAGGGAGATTCCTTCTATTAACATGTACTTGCAACCAAAAAAATCATGAAAAATTGCTCTAAGCATTTTCAAGTTATTGTGCGACATGTGGAAACTTGCTTATATTTTGACGAATAAAGTCCCATAACTCGGGAATGACATATCGGATGGTTACACATATAGAAAGGGAGATTCCTTCCATCAACATATACTTGCCACCAAAAAAATCATGAAAATTGCTCAAAGCATTTTCAAGTTATTGTCCGACATGTGGAAAATTGCCTATATTTTGACAAATAAAGTCCGATAACTCTGGAATGACGAATAGGACAGCGACACAAATCGAAAGTGAGCTTCCTTTCATCAACATATACTTTCCACCAAAAAAATCACAAATATTGCTTGAAGCGTTTTCGAGTTATTGCACGAAGTGTGGATGAATGGACGGACGGACAGCAGTATACCATAATACGATTTTTCAAAAACGGGCGTATAAAAACTATGTACGAAATTTTGGAAAAATATTTTGAACAGTTTTCCTTAAAATGTGATGACAGGAAATAGGAAAGGGGAGACAAATGGAAGGACCAATGGCAGATGTATGGAAGAATGCCTAGGACGCACTGTGTGGCAGGGGATAATAAATGCTTATTAGAAGTGCTAGAGCCAATAGATCTGTAATGCTTGAGAATTTGGGTGCTGTTAGTGGAATTTTGGGAAAAAATTACTTTTTATTTCTATTCTATAACCACTTTGAACAGGCAAATCTATACTAAATTAATGGAAAATAGTTTGGTGTTTGACAATTTATGCCTTAACCATTTTCGGACAGACATGGTATTGTTAAGGTATGTTGATCCATTTTTTATCTTTTGTGTCCCATGTGGTTTAAGAGAGATAACTCTAGACTAAATATACAAAGTTTATGCAGGAAAAATTCATCACTTTTTATTACTCATATTGCAACATTTATCGTGACAGTATCATAGAGGTGGGTTGGAAACTCATTATCTTGATGAACAGGGTTCTTGCACTTTTCAGGGGGGCAAATTCGAGACTTTTCTATACCCTTTTCAATGCAAAATTCAAGACTTTTCAATGATGGAAAAAACAAAAATTCAAGACTTTTCAAGACTATTCGCACTACAAGTATGTAACATACCTTGCACTATTAGTGCAAAGTATGTTACATATTTAGAAATGTCCCGTTTTTCCAGACTTTTCAAGGCCCAGGGTTCAAATTCAAGACTTTTCAAGACCTTGAATTTTTTTTTTCAAATTCCATACTTTTTAAGAGTTTTCAAGGCCCACGGGAACCTTGATGAACTAACAGATACAATTTTTAGACCGATTGGGAATATGATCGTGATTTAAAGAAGGTCAGTAATTAGGAATCCATATCTGGGGAGTTTGTTCATTTGTTTATTGGGGTTTAATGACACTTTCACCAGCCAGAACCATATTGTGTCTGAGTTTTGGGGGAGTGATGAAGGGGCATAAAAACATTCAACAAACATGTAGGCATGAAATTCTTTTCTGGTCATTTGTCTTATAGAGAGAGCATTTGGGAAATGTATTGATGTACATTTACCAGGGTTTCTTTTAACCATTAAACATCATTCCAACTTCAATTAATTGTTTTCAACCAAACAGCAGGTCCCTTAGCATACAGTCTTGGGTTAAACTTGCAAAGTTCATCCTAAGTACTATGCCAGTTGATTCTAGGCAACTCTTAGCAGATTATCTCTGTAGCCATAACTATTTTAGATACAACTCCGAAGGTAGAGAACATGCGCTGTCACAGCAAAAATGTTTGGAAAAATAAACCTAGTATTTAAATTAGCAACATAAATAGTTGAAAATTTATCAGTCTGTTAACTGGTCGAGTGCTGAAATCCCATATTTAAGATTTATTTAAGAATTAACTGTTGTTTTGGCTTATGCGATATAAACCGAAAATTCTCAGCACAAGCTTCATAAGCCGCGTACAAGCTTCATAACTTGCGTAGCAAGTTATGATTGTGCTTGTGATGAGAATTTTCAGTTTATATCGCATAACCAGATCAGAAATAACAGTTAATTCTAATAACTTAAAAGGGAATAGTGGGAAAGATAAATTAAGTGTATAATCAGCATTTATTTAAACAAAAAATAATTTAATTTTTCTTCAGTAGACACAACAACCTGTGGGAAATATGGGTCACGTCAATCAAATCACAGAAAAATTCTTTCATTGGTCAGCTTCAACACTGTATTTTTAGATTATAACGTGGTGTTTCCAAAGTTACTTTCCAACGCTACTGTTGAAATTAAATGTACACTCTTTAAATGTTGAACTGAAAATAGATCCAGAAGACAGTACATTGCTTGTTCTTGCTGAATGACTGGGAAAAGCGACAGGTGCAGGGTTTCCCGGCATGTATGGAAATACAAAATCACTGGATGTTTATATCGGAGTAACTTGCCTGAGCAGCTGTGTGCATTGGTACTGAAATGGGAAGCTGGGTTTTTTCGAAGTGCTGTGATTAGCAATGGCTGTGTGTTGCTGATTTTTTTGTTTTTGAGCAACTGAGCAGTCAGGGTTGTAACTGAGCACTGACCTTTCAGTACAGTGGCCACTCAAGTGCCGGAGTTCAAGACCTGCTTCATTCATAGTTTGGATACTTGATGCTCCAATGCAGTGCGCCGTATAAATTTGTGAACACTTAGAATTTCGAGACATGTTGATTTTAAATTGACAAAGAATGCCTATTCAGCTGACAAGGTGGGTGGAGCTTACTTGTTGGCTTCTCTGAAAATTCCCTAATAATTTCAGTTGTATAGATGTAGTTAAAAACATTGTCCTGTGCATCCATTCAGGTTATTAAATTTTGACAAATGTCACCTGGTACAGAATGAACCAGGGTTCGTACAGGTTTAACAAAATGAAATTCAAGCACTATTCAAGCACTTTTCAAGGGCTATGTCATTCATTTTCAAGGACTATTTTTCCATTCTAAGAAACCAACTGTGACAGGTTCTTTTTATAACTGCTCTCCGCACAGTGCATATTTCAAGAATGAGTGTGTGTTAGGTAATATTCAGGCCCATTTCTGTCCTTTTGGTTATGTTTCGGAACTTCTTGCAAAGTTGTTGGGTTGTTTGTGGTAATTTGACATTCGATTGTTCACAAACAATAATTCATGATTTATTATAAAATTCCTCTGTTATTTTCATACAAAGTCAAGGTGAATCTTTGATATATTATCGCTTCCAGTAACTATCCTTTTGTGTGACACGATGAAATAAATGAAGCAGGCAGAGATGCAGACATTGATTGGAAAAACCAGTTTGCAAAACACAATTCACCGCTCTCCATACTATAGCAGCCTGTGTGTACAGTGAGCCACATGATAGTATGCAAATAGATCACATGCTGCCATTTCAATTTTCTGATTGGTTAAAATTGACCTGTACATTATGATGAACGTCATCGTAATTTGTGTACTTGTGTTTTCTCTCATTATCATGAACAAGAAAAGTAGTGTGCAGAGCACACAGGCATATTATACTATTCGTGTTTTAAACTTTAATATGCTACAGCGAATTCCCGAATTTTTTGTTATTTTGGGCACTAAAACGTGGCATTTTGGGGGAGATTTTTTTAGCAGAGTAGGTTGGGGTCCAGGATTCAAGGACTTTTCAAGGGGAGTGGTCGTAATTCAAGCATTATTCAAGGGAAAAAGTCAATTTAAGCACTTTTCAAGACAGGCATTGAAATTCAAGCACTTTTCAAGACCGTATGGACCCTGTGAACTAATCAAATATCAGGAGAGTAAAATTCATTAAAAAAGGCAATTATACCCCCACTGCAGTGCTGCACTGATGAAGCATAAATAATAAAAAAAAAAAATAATCTGACAACACCGAAAATCATTCTAGTATTGGGAAATGTTACAATTTAATTACATACCAAGTTCCATAATAATTTACTTAAGTTATGAAAGTTATGAATATTCTCGGACGGACTCACACATGGACAGACGGATGGATGGATGCACAGAATCCAGTATACGCCCCCCCTCCCCCCCATTTTCTTCGAGAGTGGGGGTATAATTATTCTTAAGTGCAGACAAGCCAGGAAATAAGCAGACTGTCATCTGCAAAATGAGGTCCCCAGAGGGTGAATTTGGTGATGCTACCCTCTGTGAAACGCAATTTGAATCAAGGTCTCAGGCATGAATAGAAAGAGGCTCCCACAGGGTAAATTGGCCTACTGTATGGAATAGCAGCAGCAAATTCACCCTCTTCGGGCTTCACTCTGCATTTGACAGATTGCTTATTTTCAGGCTTGAGTACAAGCCTTGAAAGCCTTCATATTCTGTAGATGTGCTTCTTATTAGCTTTGAAGTGATATTATTTAGTCTGTATTGACTTACCTTGTTTTAATCAGTGTTCATGCTAGACCACATTTTTAGCCATTCTGGATATTTGAGTGCCAAACAAAGTGTTTTGGTGCCAAAACGCTAATGGGAAAAAAGAGGGTGTACTTCGCTGTCTGATTCAAATAAATTGATTGAGTTTTGAAAAATTAACTGGCAAGTATTTTCAGAGTAACGGACAACAAAACACGATGCTGACAGATTAGCATGTAGGACAGAATATCCCCATATTGCAAGTTTCATCCATGCACATGTATTGGAGTTATGGACCTTGTCACACTTTGAAAACTCTCTGTATGAACATATTGCATTATAACTCAGTCATTTGTGGGAAGATTTTGATGTCCTTTGGTATGGTGATAGACCAGCGTGGGGGAAAGGATAGTCACATATTGCAGGTTTTGTACATGCATACTTACCTGAGTTATGACTTTTGTTAATTTAGAAAACACTCTGCATGAACATATTGCATTATAACTCAGTAATTCGTGAGCAGAATTTGATGTCCTTTGGTAAGATGAGAGACCAACATGAGGCAAAGGATGTCTACATAATAAGGGTCTTGTTCATGTATACATGCCAGAGTTATGACCCTTGTTACACTTAGAAAACTTTCCATACAAACGTTTTTTGTATTGTAACTCAGTCAACTGTGGGCAGATTTTTATGTCCTTTGGTATGGTGAGACACCAGCATGGGGGAAAAGACATCATCCATGCATACATACCAGAGTTATGGCCCTTATTGCAATTGGAACACTTTCTGCAAGAATGTTTTGAATTATAATTCCTGCATTGGTTGTTGGATTTTGATGTCCTTTGGTATGGTGATAACCCAGTCTCAGGGAAAGGATATCTGCATATTTAGGGTTATGTCAACACATACTTTTCACAGTTATGCCCCTTTTTAGATTTCGAAAAACTGTCCATATGAAGTCTTTACATTGTTATTGAATTGTTTTTTTCTGTTCATGCTAAAAATGTTTGTTGAATAGCAGTCGAAAATTGAATACATTTTTATTGCCCATGTTGGGACTGCAGGAGGGGGTATACGCAATGCTTCAGACTGCACTATTTTCCTGTAGTTGTGTTCTGTCTTTATACTTTATGTTGAACAGGATTTGTTGTGTGGTAAATATGCAGATGGTAAATTGTGATAAATACTTCTTTGTATTTAAATATAGTAGAGTTCACTTAATTGGATATATCTTAATTGAATAACCCAGTTAATTGGAATTTAATCTATTGTATCTTGTTTGGCAGAGCTCCATGAGCGCTGTCAAATAAGGTATAATAGAATAAATATTCAGTTTATCACTAGGATACTGTAAAATGACCAAATACGAGTTGCTGAATACTGCTGTTCATTGAATATTTTTCACTTGCAAAGTGGCTATTCAATTAACAGGTTACCACTGTAGTTAAAGGACAGAATTTAAAAATACTGACCCTTTCTTTTGTAATATCTCCTTGTTTCACAGTGAGCTGTCCATTACCAATTTTAACCGTATTACTAGTACTAACTGAATGATGTGGTTTACTCTTCTGAAGAAAAGTAGCCAGTTGTGGTGATGAATTTCTGCGTAACTGTGGTTTTGGAGCTGGCACTACTTGTTTCCAACGCTGTACAATGGGAGCACTAGTTGACTCTGGGAGAGTATGAAATGATCTGCTCTGAGACACATTTGCTTTATTTCCAGACCTGATAAGTAAATTATTATAATACAGTGAGATTTTAAAGCAAGTATCATGAGAATGAGATTCTTGAATAATTTGAAGAAAAAATGAAAGTGTCAATGACACTGTAGCTCAACTTGTCAAGACAAAGGCATGTACATGTATAGTATGTGACACAGCAATGACAAACATCTAGGTAATGACCTGATAACAAAGGTTCATATAAAGTATTGTAACGGTCTGTACATAAATACTGACCGTTGCCTGTAACAAATGTATAGGTAAAGTATTGTAAAGAGGGTGACAGTCAGATGCTAAACTAGAAAAAAATCTTTGAGTCCCAGAGTGGGTCTGACTGAACCCCAAAATATTTGTTCTCATAGCACAGTGATAACAAAGGCACCCCAAAACACACTCATTCCTGTCCCAAGGTGAAAACAAAGGTACCCAAGAAGTTTCGTGAAGATTAGTTCACAAATATGAGCTGTGTAGAAGTTGTGACAAAAAAATGACTGGACCTAATTTCGGTACAAAATGGCTGCTGGCAGCCATCTTGAATTTTGGACCGCACCCAGAAACACTCGTTCTCGTCCCAAGGTGATAACAAAGGTACCCAAGAAGTTTTGTGAAGATCGGTTCATAAATACAGCCTCCAGCCCGAGCCGTATTGACATGTGCACTTACAGTGTATAAGTAGCACTGAATAAATCAAAGTTCATCTAATTTGCATAATTTCTGCAAGAGAAAAAAACCCGTACTATATGTGATGTATTCCATGTTACTAAACATTCATACAAAAATTTATTCAAATCAGAACTTTCATACAGAAGTTCTGTACAAAAGACTGATTGCACTAATTTTGGTACAAAATGGCTGCTGGTGGCCTTCTTGAATTTCGGACCACACCCAAAAACACTCGTTCTCATCCCACAGTGATAACAAAGGTACCCAAGAGATTTCGTAAAGATCGGTTCATAAATACGGCCTCTAGCCTGAGCCGTATAGAAGTTGTGTACAAAAAACTGATTAGACTTAATTTCGGTACAAAATGGCCACTGGCAGCCATCTTGAATTTTGGAGCGCACCCAGAAACACTCGTTCTCGTCCCAAGGTGATAACAAAGGTACCCAAGATGTTTCGTGAAGATAGGTTCATAAATACAGACTCTAGCCCGAGCCGTATTGACATGTGTACTTACTGTGTGTAAGTAGCACTGAAAAAATCAAAGTTCATCTAATTTGCATAATTTCTGCACGAGAAAAAAACTCGTATTATATGTGATGTATCCCATGGTACTAAACATTCATACAAAAAATTATTCAAATCAGAGCTTTCATATGGAAGTTCTGTACAAAGAACAGATTTCTGCATTGTCAGTACAAAATGGCGGCTGGCAGCCATCTTGAATTTCGGACCGCACCCAAAAACACTTGTTCTCGTCCCACGGTCATAACAAAGAAGTTTCGTAAAGATCAGTTCATAAATACGCCCTCTAGCCCGAGCCGTATCCAATTGTTGATGGACAGACGGGCAGACAGATGACGGGCCATAGCATAAGCTCAAATTTGGCTTCGCCAAAGTTGAGCTGAAAATTAACCAGAAGTGTCTGTCCCAATGGGACTGAGAATACTTCATGCATTGCAGAATAAGTACAATGAAAAAGTACTCTAAGTTGAAAATACTCTTAAGTCCAAAAAGGGCATTAACTCTGCCAAAATGTGCTCAACAAATCTCAAAATCACAGATGCACAAGTTCACATGCTGGTAAAACTCTGTTCCAGGTTTTAAAAAAATGGAGTGAAAAATGAAGGAATACAAGATTGGATGAAATTGTGCTTGTGGATGACAAATCTAAGTTAAAAGGGGCCAATAACTCTGCCAAAAATGAAACCTATCGATCCCAGAATTTCGGGTGTATAGGTTACCATTCTGGTTCATCAAAGTACCAAGTTTAAAAAAAATGCAGATAGGATCACCGATCCAATGTTGAGTTGTGACAGCACAAAAGTGGGTTTAATCATTATCAACTTATCATCCGGAAACCAATTGTTTACAATTTACTATGTGAAGGGTCACTGTGACCTTGACCTTTGACCTAGTGATTCCGAAATAAATAGGGCTTTTTCTTGCACCAATGCCAACCTACCTATGAAGTTTCATGAGCATAGGTGAAACCATTGTCAAATTATCATCTGGAAACCAATTGTTTATGATTTATGTTCAAGGTCACTGTGACCTTGGCCTTTGACCTAGCGAGTCCAAAATAAATAGGGGTCTTCCACTCACCTAAGCCAACCTACCTATGAAGTTTCATGAATGTGGGTCAAACCATTATCAAGTTATCGTCCGGAAACCAATTGTTTACGATTTACTATGTTGAAGGTCCCTGTGACCTTGACCTTTCACCTAGCAAGTCCAAAATAAATAGGGTTCTTCCTCTTACTGATGCCAACATACCTATGAAGTTTCATGAACATGGGTCGAAACATTATCAAGTTATCATCCGAAAAACCAATTGTTTACGATTTACTATGTTGAAGGTCACTGTGACCTTGACCTTTCACCTAGTGAGTCCAAAATAAATTGGCTTCTTCCTCTCACTGATGCCAACCTAACTATGAAGTTTTGTGAACATGGGTTGAACCATTATCAAGTTATTATCTGGAAACCCAAATAAATAGAATTCTTCCTCTCACGAAGTTTCATGAATATGGGTTGAACCCAAGTCAAGTTATCATCTGGAAACCAATTGTTTACAATTGACTATGTGCCAGGTCACTTTGACCTTGACCTTTGACCAAGCTAGTCCAAAATTAATAGGGTTCTTCCTCTCACCAATACCAACCTACCTATGAAGGTTCATGAACATGGGTTGAACCATTATCAAGTTATCATCCGGAAACCGATTGTTTACGCCTGCCTGCCCGCCCGCCATTCATCAAACTATGTCGAGTTTGACTTTGTCACAACTCAACTAAAAAGTGAACAGAAAATTGGAAATTTAAAATAATTTCTATATTTATCACTCCTACTACTGGCTCAGACATAGCTGTGCTCTAGTTAGATTAATTAAGGCCAAACAAACACCTGATCCTTTTCCTGACCCCCCCCCCCCCCCCCCCCAAAAAAAAAAAAAATCCAGCAAGAGGATCACAGATCCAAAGGTTGAGTTTTGACATTAAATTCTGAAGAAATAAGCTATTTAGAGTAACAGTGACCTTGACCTTGGAGTCCCAGACTCCAAAATCAATAGGTGTCTTCCTTCCTATAAGGTAACCTCTGGTATAAGTATGGTAAATGTGCATCGAATAGAGCTAAAGTTATTGCCCGGAAACCAATTTGTCACAAAATATTCTATTGATAGTAAGTGACCTTGACCTTGGGGCCCCAGACTCCGAAATTGATAGGTGTCTTCCCTTCCTATAGGGTAACCTGCGGTATAAGTTTGGTGAAAATGCACGGAATAGAACTAAAGTTATTGCCCGGAAACCAATTTGTCACAAAATATTCTATTTATAGTAACAGTGATCTTGACCTTGGAGTCCCAGACTCCGAAATCAACAGGTGTCTTCCCTTCATATAGGGTAACCTCTGGTATAAGTTTGGTAAAGGTGCGTCAAATAGAACTAAAGTTATTGCCCGAAAACCAATTTGTCACAAAATATTCTATTTATAGTAACAGTGACCTTGACATTGGGGTGCGAGACTCTGAAATCGATAGGTGTCTTCCTTGCCTATAGGGTAACCTCTGGAATAATTTTGGTAAAGGTGCATCAAATGGAACTAAAGTTATTGCCCGGAAACCAATTGTTTACGCCAACCCACCACTTCATCAAAACTATAAGTCGAGTTTGCCCTTGTCAAAACTCGACTAAAAAAGAATGCCTTGCATGCTGCTGGCAGATATTCCTGCCCAGGACAGGATTCTCTTGCCACAGAAACAAGTATAATTCAGGCACATTTAATCAAATTTTGCCCCTGTAAATTAAGCGATTTTTTCACTGATAATTTTTGGAGTAAAATTTAAATGAATTTTTCATCAAATCTAGTCATGGCTGCTCTATAGCAGCTATGACTAGATTTGATGAAAATTATCTTGAAAATACTCAGCAGGTTAAGAGTTAAGCCATATAACAAAAATAAAGAATCCTATATGCACTCCACAGATGAGGTCTACGCATGTGCAAAGGGCCTGGAAGTTGCCGCCTATCTCACCAATAACCATTCTTTTGTAGAGTCTCCTAATTGTCCAGTTATATGCAGGAAGGTGTGAGTGAACAAATCATGGGAGTGCACTTTCTGTCTGGACAAGTGGTATGATAAATATAGAAATTATTTTAATTTCCAATATTAAGGCTTTAAAAAGATAAAAATCTGTTTCTCAGAACCTCCCGCATGGTGCTTTTGGCTTCCACATGCTCTCTTTTTAGAGATGCAAACTTAAAATGAAAGTGTCAATGACACTGTAGCTCATCTTGACAAACTTGAACTTGGTAAATTATAAATGAAATGGCAAAATTGAAGATCATTGGGACCAATGTCAGTTTTTTTGCCAGTGGCAACATTTTTTGACAGAAACCGAAGAAAATCGATAGCTCCCATCTAGAGGCCTCCCCAAACAAGCATGCCAGGTTTCAAAGCAATCCAATCATAAATGTGCCCTGTAGGGTGTACAAAAGGGAAATATTGTGGTCTGACTAGACTAAATTCTAAGAACGTTGGCCGTGGAAACATTTTTTGACGGAAATGGAAGAAAATCGATAGCACCCATCTAGAGGTCACTGTAAATAAGCATACCAGGTTTCAAAGCAATCTAATTATAAATGAGCCCTGTAGGGTGAGCCAAAGGGAAATATTGTAGTCTGACTAAACTAAGTTCTAAGAATGTTGGCAGCAGCAACATTTTTTGATGGAAATTGAAGAAAATCGATAGCTCACATCTAGAGGTCACCCCAAACAAGCATGAAAGGTTTCAAAGCAATCCGATCATAAATGTGCCCTGTAGGGTGTGCCAAAGGGAAATATCGAGTCTTCTGACAAAACCAAGTTCTAAGAACGTTGGCCGCGGCAACATTTTTTGATGGCAATTGAAGAAAATCGATAGCTCCCATCTAGAGATCTCCCCAAACAAGCATACTAGGTTCCAAAGCAATCTGATCATAAATGGGCCCTGTAGGGTGTGCCAAAGGGAAATATTGAGGTCTGACTGAACTAAGTTCTACGAACGTTGGCCGTGGCAACATTTTTTGCCGGAAATTGAAGAAAATCAATAGCTCCCATCTAGAGGTCACCCTAAATAAGCGTATCAGGTTTCAAAGCAATCAAATCATAAATGTGCCCTGAAGAGTGTGCCAAAGGGAAATATTGTGGTTTGACTAAACTAAGTTCTAAGAACGTTGGCCGCGGCAACATTTTTTGACAGAAATTGAAGAAAATCGATAGCTCCCATCTAGAGGTCACCCCAAACAAGCATGAAAGGTTTCAAAGCAATCCGATCATAAATGTACCCTGTAGGGTGTGCCAAAGGGAAATATTAAGTCTTCTGACTAAACTAAGTTCTAAGAACGTTGGCCGCGGCAACATTTTTTGACAGAAATTGAAGAAAATCGATAGCTCCCATCTAGAGGTCTCCCCAAACAAGCATACCAGGTTTCAAAGCAATCTGATCGTAAATGTACCCTGTAGGGTGTGCCAAAGGGAAATATTGAGGTCTGACTAAACTAAGTTCTACGAACGTTGGCCATGGCAACATTTTTTGCCGGAAATTGAAGAAAGTTAAAAAATTTATAGTAATTTATATATTTTTTATACTTACCAATGACCCAGACTTAGCTGGTGCTAACTCTAACAAAACCAGGGCCAAACACAAATTTTGCCCCCCAATCCCCAAAATTTGCATCCAAAACAAAAAGAAATCATGTCCTAAAGGACCTCCATACTACGCCTCTACTGCGCATGCGCAGTGACGCAGTCGTCCCGAAATTGGCGCCAATTATCATTCTTACTGGCAGTGCCTGGTCAGCGCTATGTACTCAGCGGGGAGGCAAGAATTCCCAACTCCAGGGAGGGCCATCCCCGTCTGGGTCATTGGTAAGTATAAAAAATATATAAATTACTATAAATTTTTTAACATTTTTATACTGTACCAATGACCCAGACTTAGCTGAATAGTAAACAGGCTGGAGGGCCTAGGACATAGAGGAAAATCCAATAAGCTCAACTATATAGTAAAGAGGTAACCCCTTAAGGAGAAAAGGAGTATTAGGCTTTACATGTATCTTTCTTATTTAATATTAAATTAGAAAGATACACTACCCTTAATAATTGAGCACAATAACATTCATGTTCTCTATTAACATCCAGTATAACCCTTATACTAATTATTTTTAAAGCAAGCCAATAAATAAAGTAGTCCAGAGAATTGAGACTCTTTATAGTCATTTAAAAGTGTCCGAGTATTGTATATTAAAGCCCGTTTGACACTTGACATATACAAATGCTTCACACCGAGCTACACTTTAAAAATAAGACATGAATGAATTAAACATTAATATTACACTTTAAAACCATCCCGGAAGCGACTCAGAAATACTGACTTGGAGGAGGCATTCCCTTGCTTTTCACTATAAAGCAGGTGACCTAAGGGAACACCCCCCCCCCCCCCCCCCCCCTTCCCCTTGCCTGGGTCAAATAGCCCAGAGCGAAGAGGGCAGCCGGACGGAGTCACTGCCGGAACAGAAAGCCTGCATAACTATAGTTGCAACTGTTTAGAGGACGACATTCTGAGCAACAGATAACGGACCTAAACAATGCAGGTCTCCAGAAATGGACTCAATATTTCTGAGATAAAAATTCGTAAATGTGGATGGCTGAGACCAATAAGCAGCCTTCATTAAATCTGTAATAGCAACACTATTAGCATAAGCCCAGGAAGTAGAAAGAGCTCTTACTTCATGAGCAGAAATCTTAAGCACAGACTGCTGAGAAGAAGATAAATCTTCATAAGCAGTACGGATAGTTAACTGAATCCATCTAGCAATAGAATGGACTGAAATGTCCTTTCTATTAGGCATCAAAGACAGAAAGAAACGTTTCCGTCCCTTTCTGATAAACTGAGATCTCTGTTTATAGATACGTAGTGCTCTAACAGGACAGAGTAAAGGCCTTTGCCCGTCTGAAGACGGAAGAGCCTTAATAACAATAGGTTCCGGATATTTATTAGGAGCCTGATTCTTAGCTAAAAAACCCACATTAGTAGTGAAGGTGATAGTGTTCCCAACACTACGATAATGAGAATCATCCACCGATAGTGCATGAAGCTCACTGACTCTTCTGGCAGAAGAGAAAGCTAAGAGAAAAGCTGTCTTATAAGATAAGAATTTGAAATCTACTGTCCCAAGAGGTTCAAATGGCTTTTCCTTCAATTTAAGGAGAACCCAAGCTAAATTCCACTTAGGAATTAATCTAAGAGTTCTGGGTCTATTTATCGAAAAGTTTCTAACCAACTTCGATAAAGAGACATTAGATCCAATTTGTAAACTATCATGATGTGCATAGGTATCAGATAACATAGATCTATAACCCTTTATAGTAACAGGCTGCAGTTTGATTACGTCAAACAAGTATACTAGAAAGTTTGCAATGTCTGGTATAGAGGGATCAAATATATCTACAGAATGATCCCTACACCAACGACGCAAAACCTTCCACTTAGCCGCATAGTTTAGCGAAGAGGAGGTCCTCCTACAGTTAGAAATCGCGTCCACTGCTCGTCCTGTAAAGTGCTTGCCATGCAAGAAGGACCGCACAACGGAAAAACGTGAAGGTTGAGACCTTGCGGGTTGTGATGGAGTTGGCGCGATTTCCCCTGCGAAAGAAGATCCTCTCGTGGAGGAAGCTTCCGCGGTAGGTCCCACAACAGACACCTGAGTAGATTTATCCACGGTCTCTGTGGCGACAGAGATGCTACCAACAGAATCTTGCATTGAGATTGTTTTATCTTTAGCAATACTTGTTGAATTAACGGCGCTGGAGGATACGCATATCCTATCATTCCGTCCCAAGGGATCGACAGAGCGTCTACTGCAAATGCTCTTGGATCCGGACACGGAGACACATACGTCTGCAACTGATTGTTGAGATGTGTCGCAAATAAGTCTACCATTGGCCATTCCCATTGGTAGCAAATCTGATTGAATACTTGTTTGTTGAGAGTCCACTCCGACGGCAACAAACGACCCTTTCGTGAAAGGGAGTCTGCTAGCACATTCAGACGACCCGGTATGTGACGGACCGAAAGAAGAACGTGATGTTCTAACGCAAACAGAAGGATTCTTTCCGTTAGACTGAACAACGGAACTGAATGAGTGCCTCCCTGATTCCGTATATACGCCACTACTGTCGTATTGTCGGATAGGATTTGGACATGAGCATCGTGAATAATGTCCATCCAGTGACGTAACGCAAGCCAAATTGACATCATTTCCTTGATGTTTATGTGCTTGCACAGGAATTGCGGATCCCAAAGACCCTGGCATCTCGAATCCGTTGGGATTAATGATGCACCCCAACCTGTTTGACTGGCATCCGTCATAACGGTAAAACTCGGATCCGGCAACTGCAGCGGAACTCCTTGAGTTAACCACTGAATGTTTGCCCAAGTCTGAATCTCTTGTTTCACTTGATCTGACAAGAGAACGTGTACATCGAGCGAATGAATTTTCACACTCCAATTCTGAGTCAGGAAAATTTGAAGAGGACGTGTGCGTAGCCGCCCCATCGGAATGAGATCCGCGGCGGCTCCGCACAGACCTATCAGTCTCATAAATTCTCTCGCCGTGACTTTGTCTGCGTGCAGACAATAGCGAGCGTAACAACTGACTAATTTCGCTCTGGTTAACGGCAGACGAACGAGATTGTTGTGCATCTCGAAGCTCATTCCCAGATGAGTGAATGACTTGGACGGCACCAGATCCGACTTCTCCTCGTTTACTATAAACCCGAGACGTCGGAGCAATAGAAGAAGATTCTGAACATCGTTCTGAAGCGTTAACTCGTTGCCGTACCTCTGAAGAATGTCGTCCAGGTAGGCCGACGTTACCGCAGACGAATGAGCTCAGAAGTAGATCATTACCGAGTTCATTACCCGAGTGAAAGCCCAGGGTGCTAGATTCAATCCGAAGCACATCGCCCGGAATTGATACACCACTCCAAGGACTGCGAAGCGTAGATACTTTCGGAATGTCGGATGTACCATGACGTGAAAGTACGCATCTTTGAGATCTATGCTCGTTGCATAATCGTTCACCCGAATACTCGCTCTGACCGATCGAATCGTCTCCATATAAAACTTCGGAGCGACGATCAGCTTGTTTATCCAGCTCAAATCTATGACTGGACGGAACGAGCCGTCTGGTTTCGGAACCAGAAACAGATGGCTGTAGAATCCCAGAGATTCCTGGTTTTCTACGACCTCTACCGCGTTCTTCATTAAAAGAGACTGCACCTCTGATAACAGAGCGTCTCTTTTCTGTGGATTTGATGGAAGATGAGTCCACTTTGGACTTCGAGTTAATGGAGGCTTTCGTTTGAAGGATATCTTCAGACCTTCCGAAGTCACTCCTCTCACCCAAGGGTCGTCCGTAATCGACGCCCACTCTTGTGAAAAACTCGACAACCTTCCGCCAACCGGAACGCGATAGAGGTTTAAGCCATCACCTCCTGGACCTGCGAGGCCTGCGGTAGGAGAAACCACGTCTTCCACGACCCGCACCTCGCCTCGTCGACCTCGGGGCGTCCGACCGATTGTCCCGGCCTGAAGGACGTCCCGAACGAGAGTCGCTATCCTGACGGTCTCTCGAATAAGACCAAGAGGACGCACCGGAACCTCTATAGGAACCTCTCTTGGGCGCATTAGACCCAGAAGTGCCTGTCTTATTCGTGTCTGCTGTATCCGACTTCTTAGGAGCCGATCTGAACAACAGAGAATCATTAGCTTTCTTTTTAATTTTATCATAAATAGCGGAAAGCTTGCCGTCAAAGAGAAGTTCTCCTGAGACCGAAGCGACTCTAAGAGAGTTCTTCACCTTAGAATCCACTAGTGTGGATGTAGCTAGGGCTGCGTCACATCTAACCAACTCCAGATTTGCCACTGAAAGGGCGGAGTTACACGTGGAATAAGCTACTGCCCTTGAAAGAAGTCTTAAAGAGGATTGTATATCCTGAAACTCTTCCCCTTGAAGGCGCAGTGATAACGCCTCAGTAAGGTGATCTGCGTAAGATAAGGCATCTAAATTGGCTCTGTTAGACGCAATAGCTGTTTCCAACACCGCGGTTGGAATAGAAGCTGACGACGGTAATGATAGCTCTAAGTCTTCTGCCTCGTCGTCCATACGCAGAGGAACTCTCGGTATACCCTGTCCTGCCGTATCGAATTTATTCCTTGCATTAATGAAAGGCAGGTTGAGAGTATTAGCGGACAAGAAACCTGCTTTCCCCGTCCTGGAAGCAAGTTTAAATATAGCGTCGTTCAATAATTCAAATGTTCTAGCAACATTATTGGACTGCGAGGGAAACTCGGGAGCGATGTCCCTGAACCGCTCAAAAAATTCAGAGTCCAATGACGCTATAATTCTCTTGTCCGGAAGCGCAACAGTCTGGCCCGACGGAACAACTTGAGGGAGAAAGTGCCGGATGAAGTCCATGGCAGCTTTATGTTGTTCCGAAAGGGATAGCTCCAAGTCATCCGTATCCCTTTCACCATCCGGTCGGACCTCATGATGTTCCCGGTCGTCCGCCCCCGATGCTTCGGCGGAGCGTACCGACCCAGCGCCGTCGGATAATTCTCGATCCGACACCGTTTCTTCGGCTGCTGGGATGCAGCGATAAGCTGTGCTATCTGCACAAGAATGTCCGGCGTCGAGACCTGCGGAGGTGCAGTCTTTCGCTGCTTCGCTGAGGGCAGCTCCGCATCAGATGGCTCCCGCATACTTTTCCTATGCGAACGTCCAGAGTCCATCGGTCTCGAATCCCTGGCTGCCGGATGGTGTGCCCTGGTCGCCGAAGAATCCTTCATCGGCGAAGCTGGTAATATATCGGCGGTCACGCAGCCAAGGTGCGGTCGTGTGCGCTGACGAGAAGAGGAAGCATTAACAGTCTCTGCGGACTGCTTATACAACAGAGCGTCCCGAGCGACGGACGTATGCTCCGCTAAAGACACAATTTGAACCACAACATCTGGTCCCAGATGTTGTTGTACGAGAGAGGGACCTCTCTCGCTCGCGGCCCGGCTGGACCTGGACGAGCTAGGAACCGGACTAAAAGGCTTCCTCCGTTCTCGCTTACTATCCGCCGTCACTGGGTGTGCATCTATTATGTTTATAGTGCTCGCATCACCCAAAATTTCCTCTTGGACCGCATCGGACGAACCCGGCTGCCGAACCATTCGGTGAATGGACGCTACACCGGGCGAGCTAGCGGACGACATTTGTCTAATCTCCATGAGCACTTTTGCCGCTAGCTCTGAATTCATTTGTGACGACGGACGCACACTTGAAGAAGATAACATGGAAACATCACCCTGTTCTGGTTCCTCTGAAATAGAAACTGAGAGAGTAGAGTGACCTTGCGGAGAAAGAGCCGGCATCGCTCTTTCTCCAGAAACAACATATCGTGACACACGTTTCCAATGTTTCTCATCCCAATGTTCACATATAGGACAGGGATTAATGCGAGAACACTGACTACAATTAATACAATGATCATGAAAGTCAGAGAAAGATTTCTTCCTATTACAATTTGAACAACGTCCCTTCATTGTGAAAGAACAACAATAAGTCCTAGTTACTCGCAAAAACCCCTGACACAAAGATACATAATAACATGATCCATTAATAAATGAAAAAACAATTGCAAAACAAAATAATTTTGAAAAAATATTTTTTCAGTGAAGCCCAAGTTGCTGAAAAGTAACGTTGAGCCCCGATGGATCCGATGGCAAAGTGTGGTCAAAAATTTTAAATTTATATAAAATAATTAATGAGACACTTTCGGATAATATAAATGTATCTTATAATGAGATAAACTACAACAAAGGCAAACAGCCCCCCTCAAAAAAGGCTGTTGCCAATGAAAACAAACAGTGTAAACACACTAGAAAACATGACTCCAGGCACTGAAAAAACTGGCCCGGAATCAGTCATCAATTACACTCTATCTGATGCAAAACAGAGACTCCCAGGGGAGAATCTGTAGAACATCAGATGGAAGATGCAGAACACAAACGTTATACACCCATGGGTGAAAACGTAACTATGGGGAAAATAACAGAAAACATTCTGTAACCAAGCAACTCTCCCAGGAAATTTTAGAAATGAAATTTCTCAAAAATATGCCAAAAGCATGGGAGAATTGCAAGGGGGGACTTTAGAAGGCTAGGGGAGAGGAAACACTGAATAAGCAGTGCAACAATTAGCAAGAATGACAACAAGAGGCCCATGCCTCGAAAATAGGCAACTTAACATAATTTCATCAAAAAATTTTAAGTACAGCCCTGATTATTTTTTGCCACTTCTTTTTCCTCTCCTCCTTCTATCCTCCTTAGAATCACATTTTCTCCAAAAATTACGTGTCTGGCATCCTTTAAACTGAGATTTACAAGCACAAAGATCAGTGAGATGTTGACTGATGAAGGGCCAAACAGAGAATGATAATTGGCGCCAATTTCGGGACGACTGCGTCACTGCGCATGCGCAGTAGAGGCGTAGTATGGAGGTCCTTTAGGACATGATTTCTTTTTGTTTTGGATGCAAATTTTGGGGATTGGGGGGCAAAATTTGTGTTTGGCCCTGGTTTTGTTAGAGTTAGCACCAGCTAAGTCTGGGTCATTGGTACAGTATAAAAATATCGATATCTCCCATCTAGAGGTCACCCTAAATAAGCGTATCAGGTTTCAAAGCAATCAAACCATAAATGTGCCCTGTAGGGTGTGCCAAAGGGAAATATTGTGGTTTGACTAAACTAAGTTCTAAGAACGTTGGCCGCGGCAACATTTTTTGTCGGAAATTGAAGAAAATCGATAGCTCCCATCCAGAGGTCACCCCAAACAAGCATAAGAAGTTTCAAAGTAATCTGATCATAAATGCGACCTGTGAGGTGTGCCAAAGGAAATTGTGGACGTACGTACTAACGTACTAACATACTAACGTACGTACGTACGTACGTACGTACATACGTACGTACGTACGTACGTATGCCGACGGACGAGAAGTGATGGCAATAGCTCAGCTTGACTTTGTCAAGTTGAGCTAAAAATCCAGCAAGCGGATCACAGATCCAGAAGTCAAGTTTTGACATTAAATTCTGAAGAAATAAGCTATTTGTAGCAACAGTGACCTTGACCTTGGAGTCCCAGACTCAGAAATCAATAGGTGTCGTCCCTTCCTATAGAGTAACCTCTGGTCAAGGTGCTTCAAATAGAACTAAAGTTATTGCCCGGAAACCAATTTGTCACAAAATATTCTATTTATAGTAACAGTGACCTTGACCTTGGAGTCCCAGACTCTGAAATCAATAGGTGTCTTCCCTTCCTATAAGGTAACCTCTGGGATAAGTTTGGTAAAGGTGAGTCAAATAAAACTAAAGTTATTGCCCGGAAACCAATTTGTCACAAAATATTCTATTGATAGTAACAGCGACCTTGACCTTGGGGCCCCAGACTCCGAAATCGATAGGTGTCTTCTCTTCCTATAGGGTAACCTGTGGTATAAGTTTGGTGAAGATACACAGAATAGAGATAAAGTTATTGCCCAGAAACCAATTTGTCACAAAATATTTTATTTATAGTAACAGTGACCTTGACCTTGGAGTCCCAGACTCCAAAATCAATAGGTGAGTTTCCTTCCTATAGGGTAACCTCTGGTATAAGTTTGGTAAAGGTGCATCAAATAGAACTAAATTTACTGCCCGGAAACCAATTTGTCATAAAATATTCTATTCATAGTAACAGTGACCTTGACCTTGTAGTCCCAGACTCCGAAATCAATAGTTGTCTTTCCTTCGTATAGGGTAACCTCTGGTATAAGTTTGGTAAAGGTGCATCAGATAGAACTGAAGTTATTGCCCGGAAACCAATTTGTCACAAAATATTCTATTTATAGTAACAGTGACCTTGACCTTGGGGCGCGAGACTCTGAAATTGATAAGTGTCTTCCTTTCCTATAGGGTAACCTCTGGTATAATTTTGGTAAAGGTGCATCAAATAGAACTAAAGTTATTGCCCGGAAACCAATTGTTTACGCCCGCCGCCACTTCATCAAACTATAAAAATACCGATAGGATTACCGATCCAATGTTGAGTTGTGGCAGCACAAAAGTGAGTTTTAGCATTATCAACTTATTGCCGGAAACAAATTGTTTACAATTTACTATGTGATGGGTCACTGTGACCTTGACCTTTGACCTAGTGATTCCGAAATAAATAGGGCTCTTTCTTGCAAAAATGCCAACCTACCTATGAAGTTTCATGAACGTAGGTGGAACCATTTTCAAATTATCATCTGGAAACCATTTGTTTGTGATTTATTATGTTCAAGGTCACTGTGACCTTGGCCTTTGATCTAGTGAGTCCAAAATAAATAGGGGTATTTCACTCACCTAGGCCAACCTACCTATGAAATGTCATGATTGTGGGTCAAACCATTATCAAGTTATAGTCCAGAAACCAATTATTTATGATTTACTATGTTGAAGGTCAATGTGACCTTGACCTTTCACCTGCAAGTCCAAAATAAATAGGGTTCTTCCTCTCACTGAAGCCAACCTACCTATGAAGTTTCATGAACGTGGATCAAAACATTATCAAGTTATCATCCGGAAACCAATTGTTTACGATTTACTATGTTGAAGGTCACTCAGGGTTCGTACAGGTTTAACAAAATGAAATTCAAGCACTATTCAAGCACTTTTCAAGGGCTATGTCATTCATTTTCAAGGACTATTTTTCCATTCTAAGAAACCAACTGTGACATGTTCTTTTTATAACTGCTCTCCGCACAGTGCATATTTCAAGAATGAGTGTGTGTCAGGTAATATTCAGGCCCATTTCTGTCCTTTTGGTTAAGTTTCGGAACAAAGTTGTTGGGTTGTTTGTGGTAATTTGACATTCAAAATCGATTGTTCACAAACACTAATTCATGATTTATTATCAAATACCTCTGTTATTTTCATACAAAGTCAAGGTGAATCTTTGATATATTATCACTTCCAGCAACTATCCTTTTGTGCGACATGATGAAATAAATGAAGCAGGCGGAGATGCAGACAATGATTGGAAAAACCAGTTTGCAAAACACAATTCACCGCTCATTTGAATTGGATGCTCTCCATAGTATATCAGCCTGTGTGTACAGTGAGCCACATGATAGTATGCAAATAGATCACATGCAGCCATTTCAATTTTCTGATTGGTTAAAATTGACCTGTACATTATGATGAACGTCATAGTAATTTGTGTACTTGTGTTTTCTCTATTATCATGAACAAGAAAAGTAGTGTGCAGAGCACACAGGCGTATTATACTATTCGTGTTTTAAACTTTAATATGCTACAGCGAATTCCTGAATTTTTTTGTTATTTTGGGCACTAAAACGTGGCATTTTGGGGGGGGATTTTTTTAGCAGAGTAGATTGGGGTCCAGGATTCAAGGACTTTTCAAGGGGAGTGGTCGTAATTCTAGCACTATTCAAGGGGAAAAGTCAATTTAAGCACTTTTCAAGACAGGCATTGAAATTCAAGCACTTTTCAAGACCGTACGGACCATGTCACTGTGACCTTGACCTTTCACCTAGCGAGTCCAAAATAAATAGGGTTCTTCCTCTCACTGATGCCAACCTAACATGAAGTTTCATGAACATGGGTTGAACTGTAGTCAAGTTATCCGAAAACCAATTGTTTACAATTTACTATGTTCAAGGTCACTGTGGCCTTGACCTTTGACCAAGCAAGTCCAAAATTAATAGGGTTCTTCCTCTCACCGATACCAACCTACCTATGAAGTTTCATGAACATGGGTTGAACCATTATCAAGTTATCATCCGGAAACCAATTAATTACATCCACTGGCACACCCACCCGCCTGCCCGGCCAACCGCCCATTCATCAAACTATAAGTCGAGGTTGACTCAACTAAAAATAAAAATTAAATGGATTACGTCTGATATTTTAATCAAGTTAATAAAACTGATACATTTGTCCCTTGAGTACAACAAGGCTTTGAAATGCTTTAGCATTGCAAAGCCTTCTTGAACTCAAGGGACAAAATACACCACCACCCATGCTATTCTATGGATTATGAGGCCAAAATAAAAGGCCGCCCGGCCACATATCTCCCGAAAAAAGTGTGTAATTCGAGGTATTTCAAAAAAATTGAATTTTTCATGGTCGAAAAAGGGACAGAACTCTGGCAAAAAATATTGGACCGAACCCCAATTTGAACTTGACCTGTATGTTATGTTGATACACCTACATACCAAATTTTATTAGAATCGGTCAACAACATCTAAGGTTATCATCAGGAAACCAAACAAGAGGCCCCAAGGGGCCTTAATTGCTCACTGACCAAAGTGGTTCAAAGAAGTATTTGGGGTCACATTCAGTTAGACATGGTTCATCAACACTACAAAGAAATGAAGTCATGAGAGGCAAATTTTATGGAAAAACACTAAGGAATGGATTTGAACAAACCTAACCCTAACATGCCCCCATGCCACCAACACCCCACCCCTGCCCATAGAGCCTAAATATTAAGCCAAGGATTCAAACTGAACCAACTTGAATTTGATCCTCCTTGAGATGTCATATACCAAATAGGAAAGAATTCTGACTGGTGGATATAAAGAAGGTTTTTAAAGAAATCACCTCACACGCCACTAAGTTAAACTTTGGGCTCAAATAGGGAACCAAAATATTAACCCAGGGTTCCGATTTGAACAAACTTGAATCTGACTCACCTAGAGATGTTGTTTACCAAATATGAAAGGATTCTGATTGGTGGATCTGAAGAAGATTTTAAAAGAAATTCCCCCATATTGCACTTAAAATTCAGGCTCCCATAGGTAGCCCAAATTAATAACCCAGGGTCCAGATTTGAACAAACTTGAGTCTTACCCTCCAAGAGATGGTGTGTACCAAATATGAAAAGATTCTGACTGGGGAATCTGAAGAAGATTTTTATGGAAATTTCCTTATATTGTACTAAGTTAAAATTTTGCCTCCCATAAGGAGCCAAAATATCAACCCAGGGACTAGGACTGAACAAACTTGAATCTAACTCTCCTTGAGATGTTGTATACCAAATATGAAAGCATTCTGACTACAGGGTCTAAAGAAGATTTTAATAAACAGCTGCGCATGAGCGCATGATACGCCCGTTATTAATTACAAGAGGGAAGCACACAATATGAGTATACATGTGTACTTGTCAGGTTTTTTTTTATATTCTTGTACAATAATCATAACCAACAACATACTGTGTTCAATAATTTGGAAATAAAATTATTTGAATTTCATGTATATAGCTTATGCCTATAGAGATCACACAACTTCAAATAAAAAATCAACGATTTTCTAAGTAATAAAGTCCCATAACTCTGGAATGACTAATTGAACGGCGACACCAACCGAAAGGAAGCTTCCTTCCATCAACATAAACCACCTACCAAAAAATCGTGAAAATCTCTTGAAGCATTCTCGAGTTATCGTACGACGTGTAAAAAATCAACAATTTTCTAAGTAATAAAGTCCCATAACTCTGGAATGATTAATCAAACAGCAACACTAAACGAAAGGGAGCTTCCCTCCATTGATATACACCACCTACCCAAAAATATGAGTAAACATGTGTACTTGTCAGGTTTTTTTTATATTCTTGTACATTAAGCATAACCAACAACATACTATGTTCAATAATTTGGAAATAAAATTATTTGAATTTCATGTATATATCTTATATCTATAGAGATCCTAACTTCAAGAAAAAATCAACGATATTCTAAGTAATAAAGTCCCATAACTCTGGAATGACTAATCGAACGGCAACAACAACCTAAAGGGAGCTTCCTTCCATCAACATAAACCACCTACCAAAAAATCATGAAAATCTCTTGAAACGTTCTCGAGTTATCGTACGTGTAAAAAATCAACAATTTTCTAAGTAATAAAGTCCCATAACTCTGGAATGACTAATCGAACGGTGACACTAAACAAAAGGGAGCTCCCTTCCATCGATATACACTACCTACCCAAAAATCACGAAAATCTCTCAAAGCGTTCTCGAGTTATCGTACGATGTGTAAAAAAATCAACAATTTTCTATGTAATAAAGTCCCATAACTCTGGAATGACTAATGGAACGGCGACACTAAACGAAAGGGAGCTTCCCTCCATTGATATACACCACCTAACCAAAAATCCTGAAAATCTTTCAAAGCGTTCTTGAGTTATCATACGACATGTGACCGGACGGACAGACGGACAGACAGATGGACAGACGGACAGCGGTATTCCATAATACAACCTTTTTTTTCAAAACGGGCGTATAAAAATAAATCCAAACCTGACCCCAATTTTTTTTTTTTTCATCTCAAAATTGAACGCATAAAAATAAAAAAAAAAATTCGGAATTTTGGTCCAAAAGTTCAGAGTCTGAACCAGACCCAAATTTTTCAGGCTAAAAATTGTGTGTGTGGGTGGGGGTGGGGGGTGGGGGGTGGGGGTGGGGGTGGGTTTAGTGGAGTGGGGGGCTTGTGATCTCAAAATTGAACAAAATGCAATTTTGATGTTAGATGTTGTATACTAAACATGAAAGGATTCTGACTAGTGGATCTGAAGAAGAAGATTTTTAAAGAAATTTCCTCAAGTTGCACCAATTTAAACTTTGGGCTCCAATAGACAGCCCAAATACTAACTCAGGGACCCGATTTGAACAAACTTGAATCTCACCTCCCTAGAGATGTTGTATACCAAATATGAATGCATTTTGACTGGTGGATCTGAAGAAGACATTTTTTTAAAGAAATAGCCTCATATTTCAGTAAGTTAAAATTTGGGCTCCTACAGGGAGCCCAATTATTAACACAGGGACTGGATTTGAACAAACTTGAATCTGACCCACCCATGCAGATGTTGTATACCAAACATGAATGGATTCTGACTGGTGGATCTGAAGTAGAGTTTTTAAAGAAATTTCCTCAAATTGCACTAAGTTAAACTTTGGGCTCCAATGGAGAGACCAAATCTTGACCCAAGGACTCGATTTGAACAAACTTGAATCTGACTCTCCTAGAGATGTTGTATAATAAATATGAAAAGATTCTGACTGGTGGATCTGAAGATTTTTTTGAATTTTTGAAAAAATTTATGGGTGCTATCAGAGTTATGCCCCTTTTGCTGCCCCCTGTGCGTGCATCAAGTTTATTTGTATAAACTTGAATTGACATATGATAAGGAACATGCACACCAAACATGGTTCAATTTGGTCCAGCAGTTTGTGAGAAGTCGATAATGTAAAGTTCACAACAGACGACGACGATGGACAACGACGGACAGCAAGTGATAAGTTAAGCTCCCTTCCGTGAGCTAAAAAAGAGAAGAATTTTTGATGTCGAAAAAAGGGGCATAACTCTGGCCAAAATTGTCAAACCACACCCTGATTCGAACTTGACCTGTATTTTATGTTGATGCACCTACATACCAATTTTTATTTGATTTGGCCAACTGTAACTGAGGTTATCATTGGGAAACAAAAAAAAAGAATTTTTGAAGTCAAAGAAGGGGCATAACTCTGTCAACAATCGTCAGACCACACCCCAATTCGAACATGACCTGTAGTTTATGTTGATATACCTACATACCAAATTTCATTTGATTCGGCCAAACATAACTGAAGTTATCATCGGGAAACCAAACTAGAGGCACTACAGAGCCTGTAATCGCTCACCTGAAACTACATGTAAAAATGTGATTTCCCATAGTCTTTCCATGGTAACTATGAGCTGCAATTGTGGCCATGTTCGCAAAATTACATCAACATTACATGAGGATCATTGGTAGAAGGTGTCCCAGTCTTCAATGACGTGAAGTTTCAAAACATTTGAATCCATCAAACAGAATCATAGAATGTCTCTGATGGTTATATTTTTTTCCAATCAACAGGAACAAAAAAGAAGATCGTTTGTAGAGGGCCTCCTATAGACCATTCTTGCCAACTTTTGGTTCACGGCAGCTCAGTAGTTCCAGAGAGAAGATGAAAATGTGATTTCCCATAGGGTTTTTCTATAGTAACTATAAACCGCAATTGTGGCCATGTTTGCAAAACGATCAACATTAAATGAGGATCGTTGGTAGAGGGTGTCCCAGTCATCAAACATGCAAAATTTCAAAACATTTGGCCCTGTGGTTTCAGAGGAGAAGAGTTTTTCAAAATTGACGAATCAGAATCAAAGAATGCTTCTGGCGGCCACGTTTTTTCACCCAACAGGAATAAAATGAGTAACAGTTGTAGAGAACCTCTCATAGACCATACCTGCCAAGTCTGGTTCACATTGGTTCAGTACTTTCAGTGAAGATGATGAAAATGTGATTTCCCATAGAGTTTCTATAGTAACTATAAGCCACAATTGCAGCCCCGATGAAGATTAAAATGAGGATCATTGGTAGAGGGGATTACAGTCATCAGTTACACTAAGTTTTCAAACCATTTGGCCTTGTAGTTTCAAAGAAGATTTTCTTGAAAATACACACATTTATGAATTCTGTGTCAACAATAAAAATCAGTAAGGCCACACAAAGTAGATCTTCTGTTTCTCAGGCAATTATTTGTGAAATTGCATGCGAGCGAGCGGTTTTTTATTTTATTTTTTATTTCAGTAATTACTTTTTTGCCATCAAAAGTTCATGTTCTTGGTTCAAGTTTTAGGCTTCATAATCTACAGAATAGCATGGGTGGTGGTGTATTTCATCCCTTGAGTGCAAGGCATTGCAAAGCCTTCTTGCACTCAAGGGACAAATTCATCAATTTTTTTAACTTGGGTAACATATCAGACATAAACCATTTAATTTTTATTTTTTTTAAGTTTAAATTGGTTATAAAAAGAGAGCATGCAGCAGCCAAAAGGACCATGCAGGAGGGCCTGAGAAACAGATTTTTTATTTTTTTAGGCCTAAAAGAAGGTTAAATATTTTGAAAATTACAATTTTCTCAGACAGTATTCTCTTTCAAAATAGCTTTGGATAGGTAAAGGGTTACAGGAAACACATTTTACTTCAATTTTGTCAGATCTTAAAAGATATATATAATTACGGTCATCTGAGCTGACATGATATAAACAAAAAACTTTCCTGGCATTCCAAACACTTGTCATCACTCAGTCAGTATTTTCTGATAAGAAACTTGACACCAATAATCAACATATACAGTTGCAATTGTTTACAGTAGTACAAGTCAAAATAAGTTGTGCTGGATAATCCAAAAAACTATGTATCTTTCTCTTCCTACACTGATAAGACCAGAAGCTGACATCATTTTTCTGGAAAGCTCTCACTGATAGCTTTCCTGAAAATGTCAGATTCTGATCTTGTCAGGGCAGGGGCAGCAGTTTACTTAGTTTATTGCAGTTATGCTACAGCTTATTTTGACTTGTACTGTATACACAATATTTTGGGGTTTTTTTTCCCAGTTCTCAGTGGAGAAAACTGGAACCAACCCTTACTAGATTCTCAAAAAACAAGTATTTTGCTGACAGAACCGATCTTCGTGCAGACTGGAGAGGCATTGGGTTAAGCATTAGAATATAGCCTCTGATGGCCACATATTTCCATCCTCTCATAGACCATTCCTGCGAAGTTTGGCTCACGTGGGCTCAGTAGTTCCAGAGAAGAAGATGAAATTGTGATTTCCCATAGGGTTTCTATAGTTTCTATAGTAACTACAAGCCGAAAATCTACCAATCAGAATCATGCCTCTGGTGGCCATGTTTTTCAACCCACAGGAACAAAATGTGGATCGTTTGTAGAGGTCCTCCCATAGACCATCCCTGCCAGGTTTGGTTCACGTCAGCTCAGTAGTTCCGGAGAAGATGAAAATGTGATTTCCCATAGGGTTTCTATAGTAACTATAAGCCGTAATTGTGGCCATGTTTACAAGCCAATCAACATTAAATGAGGATCGTTCATAGAGGAGGTCCCAGTCATCATTTATGTGAAGTATCAAAACATTTGGCCTGGCAGTTTCAGAGAAGAAGATTTTTGAAAATCTACCAATCAGAATCAAAGAATGCCTCTGGCGGCCATGTTTTTCAACCCACGAGAACAAAATGAGGATCGTTTGGAGAGGACCTCCCATAGACTATCCCTGCCAGGTTTGTTTTCACGTCGCCTCGGTTTTTCCAGAAAAGAAGAGGAAAATGTGATTTCCCATAGGGTTTCTACAGTAACTATAAGCCACAGTTGCGGCTATGTTTGTGACCCAATCAACATTAAATGAGGATCGTTGGTAGAGAGGGTCCCAGTCATCATTTATGTGAAGTTTCAAAACATTTGGCCCGGCAGTTTCAGAGAAGATTTTTGAAAATCCACCAACCAGAATCAAAGAATGCCTCTGGAAGCCATGTTTTTCATCCGACGGGAACAAAATGAGGATTGTTTGTAGAGGACCTCCCATAGACCATTCCTGCCAAGTTTGGTTCACACCGGCTCAGAGGTTACAGAGAAGAAGATGAAAATGTGAAAAGTTTACGGACGCCAGACGACGGATGCCAAGTGATGAGAAAAGCTCACATGGCCTTTTAGGCCAGGTGAGCTAAAAAACTGGACCTGATCGTAAGCACAGCTAATGAAATACCCTCACAATGTGCAGGCCAACCAAAAATAAAGATTGCTATCAAGTCAATTTTTAAAAATATGTTAGCACATTGTATAGGTGCTTCAATTTGATACTCAGAAAAGGAACGGAAAATAAAGTGTCATCATACAGTGACACAAAAGGATACTCCAGCTTATTTAACAATGTAAGCCCGACTGTAGGTGATACAGTTTATGGTTATATACAAATACTAAGTCCATCAAGGGCAATGACTCTGGCAATAAAATCTCGAACGACACCTGCATTTCACTATGGATATACAGCAATAGGATACACTTCCATACCAAATATCAAGTCACTCAACCAAGTAATTTACAAGTAATTCATGATTGAATTTTGGGACGGATGGACAGATGGATGGATGGACAGGCAATGACTCTGGTAATAAACTTTCGAAAGACACCTGCATTTCACTATGGGTATACAGCAATAGGATACACTTGCATACCAAACATCAAGTCACTCAACCAAGTATTTTACAAGTTATTCATAATTGAATTTTGGGACAGATGGACAGACGGACGGACAGATGGATGGACTGATGGTGGGATGGATGGATAGCGGAGAGGCAGACGGATGGATGGACAAGGTGATTCCTATATACCCCCGGTAGGGGTATAAAAAAGAATTTTTGAAATCGAAGAAGGGGCATAACTCTAGAAAAAATTGCCAGACCGCACCCCGATTCGAACTTGACCTGTTTTTTATAGTGATACACCTACATACCAAATTTGATTTGATTTGGCCAACTACAACACAAGTTATCATCAGATTATCCCCAAAAAAGAATTTTTGAAGTCGAAGGGGCATAACTCTGGCAAAAATTGTCAGACTGCACCCCGATTTGAACTTGACTGTATTTTATGTTGATACACCTACATACCAAATTTCATTTGATTTGGCCAACTATAACTGAAGCTATCATCAGCAAACCAAAAAAATTAATTTTTGAAGTCGAAAAAGGGGCATAACTCTGGTAATAATTGGCAACCCACACCCCGATTCGAACTTGACCTGTATTTTATGTTGATACACCTACATACCAAAGTTTTGATTTGGTCAACTATAACTGAAGTTATCGGGAAACCCCAAAAATGCATTTTTGAAGTCGAAAAAGGGCATAACTGGCAAAAATTTTGATTTGGTCAACTATAACTCAAGTTATATCATCAGATTATCCCCAAAAAAGAATTTTTGAAGTTAAAGGGGCATAACTCTGGAAAAAATTGGAAGACCACACCCTGATTCGAACTTGATCTGTATTTTATGTTGATACACCTACATATCAAATTTTATTTCATTTGGCCAACTGTAATTAAAGTTATCATCGAGAAACCAAAGTGGGACAGATGCAGGCCAGCTATTTTAAAGACCTTGAAAAAAATTTTCGGGGGACAAATATAAAACAAACCAAGAAAATGAACTTTTGATGGCAAAGACATAATTACAAAAATAAAAAATAAAATACCCCAAGATGCAATTTTACAAATCTACAGAATAGCATGGGTGGTGGTGTATTTTGTCCCTTGAGTGCAAGAAGGTTTTGCAATGCTGAAGCATTGCAAAGACTTGTTACACTCAAGGGATAAATTTATCAATTTTAGTAACTTGGGTAAAATATCAGACATAAACCATTTAATTTTTATTTTTTCAAGTTTGCATTGGTTATAAAAAGAGAGCATGCGGAAGCTAAAAGGACCATGAAGGAGGGCTTGAGAAATAGATGTTGAACTTATTAGGCCTAATCAGTAATGTAACCGAGTGCTTTTTCAAAGTAATTGCAATCATTATCATTACTTTAAAAAACAACAAGAAGGACGCCAACGCCCTATAGCTCACCAACATTCCTCTTTGATAGTAACTTTGGCAAACACAAGAACTGTATCAAACAGGCTCATAACATGTGACAAACCTTACCTAAACACAACCTCTTAAAAGTAAAACACAGAAACTAACATAAACACTAAGTTAAACATAAAATTCTGAGCTAAACAGAAAACTAAACGCAAATAATAATGTCAAGAAAAATGTTTAAAATGCAGGGTATGAGGGGTTAATCATGGAACAATGATACTGAGGAACATGTATGATGAATATAAGTGCCATGGGAAGAGAAGGAGCACAGCAGCTGACCTAAACACTTAGTTAAACATGAAATTCTGAACTAAACAGAAAACTAAACGCAACTAAAAATGTCAAGAAAAATGTTTAAAATGCAGGATATGAGGGGTTAATCATGGAACAATGATACTGAGGAAAATGTATGATGAATATAAGTGCCATGGGAAGAGAAGGAGCAGAGCAGCTGACCCACACACTTAGTTAAACATGAAATTCTCAGCTGAACAAAAAACTAAACGCAACTAAAAATGTGAAGAAAATGTTTAAAATGCAGGGTGTGAGGGGTTAATCATGGAACAATGATACTGAGTAACATGTATAATGAATATAAGTGCCATGGGAAGAGAAGGAGCACAGCAGCTGACCTAAACACTAAGTTAAACATGAAATTCTGAGCTAAACAGAAAACTAAACGCAACTAAAAATGTCAAGAAAAATGTTTAAAATGCAGGGTATGAGGGGTTAATCATGGAACAATGATACTGGGGAACATGTATGATGAATATAAGTGCCATGGGACGAGAAGGAGCACAGCAGCTGACCTACACACTTAGTTAAACATGAAATTCTGAGCTAAACAGAAAACTAAACGCAACTAAAAATGTGAAGAAAAATGTTTAAAATGCAGGGTATGAGGGGTTAATTATGGAACAATGATACTGAGGAACATGTATAATGAATATAAGTGCCATGGGAAGAGAAGGAGCACAGCAGCTGACCTAAACACTTAGTTAAACATGAAATTCTGAGCTAAACAGAAAACTAAACGTAACTAAAAATGTCAAGCAAAATGTCTAAAATGTAGGGTTGAGGGGTTAAATCATGGTAAAATGATAATAATCATCATATAGCAGCATTATAAAGGCCATGATATGGAAATAGGGCGAGTAAGTGACCTAAACAGAAGTTTTAACATTATTGGACACGTACGCCGACGCTGACGCCGACCGATCGAGCCATGCCATAAGCTCACACAACTAAAGTGGGTGTGCTAAAAAACTGAATAACGGGAATCCTAATTATAATTTATAATTAAGTTGCCATCAATTTTGAATTATCTCAGTTGTGATTTGAAAAGAACCCTTTTTTTCAAAACATATCATTGAGCTCATTCCCAAAATGAGTCACACTTATTCGACTGGAACTGTACATTAACTTAATTCTTTCAGTTGTGATTTATCGTTTGAAACCATTTCTGGGTTTTCATAGACAGAGTAACTTATTTTTATTGTGAAGTATTTTAGAAAAGTTAATTTTTTTTATACCTAAGTAAATATTGATGTACAATGTACTGGCCATATTAAGAATTTCATAGCAATAAAAAATATATGGTATATCAAGTGTTATTCATTTTACATGTAAGGGTGAGTACTTGTATTCAAGTACTTTACAAAGTACTCAGAACTCATACTCATATATTTCTCCAGTACTCGTACTTTGCTTACACACTTTCAGAGTACTCGTGCTCGAGTACTGAAGTCTAGTACTTGCCTCAGTCCCAATTATAAAAAATTGAAAGTAATTGTAATCATAATCATTACATTTTCAATGCAATCACCGCAGGCCTGAAGGGATTAGAGCCACAGTGAATGTCAAAACGTCGCACACAAAACATACTCTCATTTACGCAAAACATTTTGCATAATAAATAGACAGTGATGAGCCGATAAGAAGAAAGCCCTATCATACAAATGCCCTATCATTTACAACAGGCATGCAGATTTCACAATCGTACATGAAGGTTCTGTCAGGTCAAAATCACAGAAATGAAAAAAGGTTAAAATTCTAAAATTTCAAGTGACAAATGTTTCCCATAATGCAACTAGGAACTTAAGTTGTCTAATACTAGAAGCCTATACCTGGGGTCTACTGAAAGGTGACAGAGCCTCAATTAGAAGGCTTTGTATTTCAGTGTTGAAATGATTAGTCAAGTAGTCGTTGATGAAGCTGATATAGCCCAATGTTGACTCTGGATTTTCAATGTCGACTAGTTGGAAAATGTAATACTTCCTTTAAATGAAAGTGTCAATGACACTGTAGCTCAACTTGACAAACTTGAACTTGGTAAGTTATAAATGAAATGGCAAAATTGAAGATCACTGGTACCAATGTTATTTGATGAAATTTCAACATAACAGAATTGTGTGTGCACAACGTCAGAGTAATCCATGCATTTTTAAATGTAAACTGTAAGACTGGCTAAAGGAAGAATGTTGATACACAAATGCAGTATGTTCAGAGGTTATTGTAAATGGCAACTTTTTTCACAGAAATGAATGCTAATCAATAGCTCTTATCTAAAGGTCTTGCCAAATGAGCACACCAAGTTCAAAAACAATCTATGATAAATGTGGCCTGTAGGCCTGTAGGCCATGTCAAAGAATGTTAAAGCACAAATGCAATAAATTCAAAGATTGTTGATAACAGCAACAGTTTTTGATGGAAATGATAAGAATATCAATAGCTCACCCTGTATAAGCATACAAAGTTTCAAAACAACCAGGTAATGAATGTGCCCTCTGAGGCATGCCAAAGGAAGATGTTAATGCACAAATGCACTAAGTAGAAGGTCATTGCTTTGCTTGTGGCAATGTTTTTTTTTTGTTGTTTTTTTTTTGGGGGGGGAGGTTATGGAAATTCATAAATATACCCTGCAGAGAGTGCAAAAGGGATAAGTTGATGCACAAATGCAGTAAGTTCAAAGGCTGGTGATAACGACAATAATTTTTTATGGAAATGAAAAAAAGCAACAGCTCACATCTAGAGGTCACCCCGAACACACATACCAAGTTTCAAAGTGATCCGATCATAAATGTGCCCTGAAGGGTGTGTTAAAGGGAAATATTGAGGTCTGACTAAACTGAGTTCAAAGGTTAGCAGCAACAGTTTTTGACAGAAATGAAAGAAAATCGACAGGTCCCATATAGATGTCACCCCACACAAGCACACCAAGTTTGCAAGTGATCCAATCATAAATGTGCCCTGCAGGGTGTGTCAAAGAGAAATATTGATGCTTAACTGCACTAAGTTTTTACTAAGGTCATTGCCAGTGGCAACATTTTTTGATGGAAATCGAAGAAAATCAATAGCTCCCATCCAGAGGTAACCCCCAAACAAGCATACAAAGTTTCAAACCGATCTGATAAAAAATGTGCCCTGTAGGGCATACCAAAGGAATATATTGATGCCTGATTAAAATAAGTTCAAAGATCGTTGCCAGCGGCAACATTTTTTGACGGACAGAAATGGAAGAAAATCGATAGCTCCTATCTAGAGGTCATCCCAAACAAGCATGCCAGGTTTCAAAGAAAGTCGATCATAAATGTGCCCTGTAGGGTGTGCCAAAGGGAAATATTGAGGTCTGACTAAACTAAGTTCTAAGAATGTTGGCCGTGGCAACATTTTTTGACGGAAATGGAAGAAAATCGATAGCTCCCATCTAGAGGTCCCCCCAAACATGCATGTCAGGTTTCAAAGCAATCCAATCAGAAATGTACCCTGTAGGGTGTGCCAAAGGGAAATATTGAGGTCTGACTAAACTAAGTTCTAAGAACGTTGGCCGTGGCAACATTTTTTTATGGAAATTGAAGAAAACCGATAGCTCCCATCTAGAGGTCACCCCAAACAAGCATACCAAGTTTCAAAGCAATCCAATCATAAATGCAACCTGTGATGTGTGCCAAAGGAAATTGTGGCCCTACGTATGCCGATGGACAAGAAGTGATGGCAATAGCTCAGCTTGACTTTGTCAAGTTGAGCTGAAAATTATGTGACAAAATTCTGATGCATGGTCTACTGAGGAAAAGTTAAAACAAGTGTCAGTTGATCTGTTCAGAGAGTGAAATCAACAACACTAATAACAAGAGGCCCCAAGGGGCCTGAGGGCGCTCACCTGACATGGTAGCCTAAATATCAACCCAGAGAATTGATTTCAACAAGTTGCATCTGATCCTCCTAAGAAAAGCTTATACCAAATATCCAAAGATTCTGACCAGTGGATCTAAAAAAAAAATAGAAGATTTTTAAAGAAGATTCCTCATATTGAACTAAGTTATAATTCGGGCTCCCACAGTGAGTCCAAATATGGACCTAGGGACTTGGCTTGAACAAAGTTGAATCTCACTCCCTAAGCATGGTGCATACCAAATATCAAAAGATTCTGCCTGCTGGATCTTGAGAAGATTTTTAAAGAAAATTCCTCATTTTGAACTAAGTTACAATTCAAGCTCCCACAGTGAGCCCAGATATGGACCAAGGGACTTGGCTTGAACAAACTTGAATCTCACCCCCTAAGCATGGTGCATACCAAATATCAAAAGATTCTGCCTGCTGGATCTTGAAAAGAAGATTTTCAAAGAAATTTGCCTGAAATGCATTAACTTCGAATTCGGGCTTCTATAGTGAGCCCAAATATGAATCCAGGGGGCCAATTTGAACAAACTTGAATCAGATCCACCCCACAATGTTGCATAACAAATAACAAAAGATTCTGCCTGCTGGATCTGGAGAAGAAGATTTTTAAAGAAATTTGCCTGAAATGCACTAAGTTCGAATTTGGGCTTCTATAGTGAGCCCAAATATGAATCCAGGGGGCCGATTTGAACAAACTTGAATCAGATCCACCCCACAATGTTGCATACCAAATATCCAAAGATTCTGCCTGCTGGATCTGGAGAAGAAGATTTTTTAAGAAATTTGCCTGAAATGCACTAAGTTCGAATTCAAGCTTCTATACTGAGCCCAAATATAAACCCAGGTGGCCGATTTGAACAAACTTGAATCAGATCCACCCCACAATGTTGCATGCCAAATATCAAAAGATTCTGCCTGCTCGATCTGAAGAAGATTTTTTAAGAAATTTGCCTGAAATGCACTAAGATCGAATTCGGGCTTTTATAGTGAGCCCAAATATGAATCCAGGGAGCCGATTTGAGCAAACTTGAATCAGATCCACCCCACAATGTTGCATACCAAATATCAAAAGATTCTGCCTGCTGGATCTGGAGAAGAAGATTTTTTAAGAAATTTGCCTGAAATGCACTAAGTTCGAAATCGGGCTCCTATACTGAGCCCAAATATGAACCCAGGGGGCCGATTTGAACAAACTTGAATCAGATCCACCCTACAATGTTGCATACCAAATATCAAAAGATTCTGCCTGCTGGATCTGGAGAAGAAGATTTTTTAATGTTTTTCCCATTGCCTACAGTGTTAAAAAGTGCTGACTCAGCACTTTTTCAAAGTCCCGAAACTGTACCCTATGATAAAACCGATGGCAATTTTTTTTTACCAATCCTTTCTGTTGGTCCCAAGGAAGCTGCACACCAAATAAAAATTCTCAGTGCCGTGCAGTTTTTGAGATATAGGCGTTTTAATTTTTTTCTATTTTTAGCTCCTGTGGTTCCCACGGGGCTACAGGAAAAAAAATTTCTGCATAAATTAGGTACTTATGACCCAATAAGCCCTCACATAAAATTTGGTTCAAATTGGCCTCTCGGTTTAAAAAATAGAAATTTGGGGTGGGGCCAAAATTTTTGCTCCTCCCATAACATCGCCAAGTATAGACCTACAAACTTCTCTTGAACAAACTTGAGTCTACACCTCAAAAGGAAGCTGCATACCAAATATCAAGTCTCTGCTATTGCTGGTTCTTGAGAAGAAGATTTTTTAAGAATTAGAGCATTTTTGCCCCACCCCTCTGCTCAATATGAGCCGAAACCTAATTTGCCCAAAAATCAAAATGCCGCTATATAACCCCTACTCACATGAAATTTCATTAACATGCGGCCAGTGGTTTGGAAGAAAAAGACCCAAACACCACCTTCACGCCGGACGCCGGACGACGGACGCCGGACGACGGACGAAAAGTGATCAGAAAAGCTCACCCTGACTTTCAGTCAGGTGAGCTAATAAGATAACTGACACAGACTCTGAGAAAAAACTAGACATAAAAGTTATCTGTGTTTTGTCAGCTCCTTTGAGCTCACTGAAAGTCACACTGCATGTGTGTTAATACCGTTAACAGCATAGTTATTTGAACTTGTCTTCATACATTAAAATTTCAGTGAGAATATTGAAAGCAGGAAGTTAATTGTACATCAGGATTGCTCTGTACATCTGCAGTAAATTGTAGTTTGAATTGAATCATTAATCTTATATACAAGTGTCTAATGAAATGGACATTTTGTTACAACTCTTACCACCAAAATATAATCAAAATATAGCCCATCATGCTTATGTATGTCACCGTTGAACTGCTATCAGCAAAGTGAGCAAGTGGACAAAAATATTCAACTACAGAGGTGTTGCCACATAAATCTCTTGGCAGCAAAACATGGGGTGCGGACTAGTTGACTTTGACTCGACTTTTGGGTGTTGACTAATCAACTCCAGAGTCCCAGAGTTGTTTCAACACTATTGTATTCTGGGAATGCATTCCCATTCTCTTAGAAGTAAATAATTCTGTTCATATAGATCTGTCTTATCACAATTTATTGGAGAGTGCTCATAGACTTTCTCCAATAAATTGTTACAAAGTAAAGTTATAATAAACAAATACACTAGATCCCACTTAAGATATTATCAGTGTTCAAAGGGTTACGGAACCCAGGGATTCTTCTGCTCTCTTTGGGTAAGGGTCTGGGCTCCAATGGGGAATTTGTTTGGGAGAAGAAACACACAAAGAATAGGAAATGTTACCTTCATACTGAGCTGAGAACATTAATACAGAAGATACTACATGTATAGTACATGTACTACATTTTATAACAAACAGTCGCATGAATATGATGAAATAATGATAAGGCTCTGTAATCTCTATCAAATAAATTGTTCTTATACTATTATATGATGAAGATATTTATGTGATAGTCTACATTCTGTGGCTTTGGGGTTGTGTCTAGGCAAGTCTTGGCTGTCTATGTAGACTTAAGTGGTCTAAGACTTGCCTAGAAACAACTGACGAGGTTCACGGATGTAACTCGCAAACATATCTAAAAACTGCCTGTTGGGGCACCTATTTTTTGTTGCAGTAAAAAGTGGTGCAAGTCAAAATCAGACCTTCAAGAATTAAAGAAGAATTAAATTTTAATTTGGACGAGGACTGAGATTGAGAAATTTTTGGTTTGAATTGGGAAAAATCATGCCAAAATGCCTTTAGGAAAAGGTCCCTTATTCGGCACCTGTTGACACCCAAAATAACCCCTGGAAATCTCACCTGTGTCCACTGTCAGCAGCATTGTTTTCTGGCTGGTTCATGTTCATCTCAATGCAGCACTTATTTTTAATCTCAAATGTGTTGATGAAGTTTCTTCCTTTGTCCGAATGTACTCCTTTCATAAGCAAACCTACATCTAGAGAATTAGAAACAATGAAAAAGATGATAAAATAAACTAAGAGGATCTCATCAATTCAGTTTTTAATAAACTCTCTACCCAATGAAATTAACAAATCCACCCAGCAATCAATGTAAATGAAAGTGTCAATGACACTGTAGCTTAACTTGTGTGTTGTGTTTGATGAAAAGGATAATGTTCAATGTTTATGAAAGGATTATGAAATAAGACAAGAATTGTGATAATTGGGAATATGTTCATTTCTGTTCCCTGTATGCTATGTTTATGATAAAAATAATATGAGGTGTACACTGTACTAAAGAGCTGAGGGGTGGCTTAATATGACCTCACAGTTAATGTGTGTGGCCCTCACAGTTAACGTATATCAACAAAAATTACCAAGTTACAGTGAAATTATTCCAAAACGAGTCAACCTATCAAGTTACATTAAAATCCCTTCATAAATATGGCCTGTAGACTGTGCTAAAGGTTTTCAGGCTTCAGGCCCCTGTAGCCGTCAGTTTCCCAATTGCATCCAAAGGGGACGTTCTTATCTAGACATTAAATGAAGTCAACCTACCAAGTTATAATGAAATCCCTTAATAAATATGACCTGTAGACTGTGCTAAAGGTTTTTGGGCTTTGGGCTCTGGCAGCCATCATGGTAGAATGATCGCAACCAAAAGGGGACATTCTCATCTGGGCATCATCTGGAGTGATTCTACAAAGTTACAATGAAATCCCTTCATACATATGTCCTGTAGACTGTGCTCAAGGTTTTTGGGCTTCGGGCGCCTGAAGCCGTCACAGTTGACCAATCACGACCAAAAGGGGATGTAATCATCTAGGCATTATATGGAGTCCAACTTACGGGTTACAATGAAGCCCTTCCATAAATATGACCAATAGACTATGCTAAAGGTTTTGGGGTTTTGGGTTCGGGCAGCCATCAAGGCTGAATGATCGCAACCAAAAGGGGACGTTCTCATCTAGACATTATTTAGAGTCATCCTACCAAGGTACAATGAAATCCCTTCATAAATATCACCTGTAGACTGTGCTAAAGAGTTTCGGGCTTTGGGCCCCTGTAGCCAACACAGTTGCCTAATGGTGTCCAAAAGGGGCTGTTCTCATCTAGACATTACATGAAGTCAACCTACCAGGTTACAATGAAATCCCTTCATAAATATGATCTGAAGACTGTGCTAAAGGTTTTCGGGCTTTAGGCTTGGGCAGCCATCATGGCTGAATGATCGCAACCAAAAAGGGACATTCTCATCTGGATATCACTTGGAGTGATCCTATGAAGTTACAATGAAATCCCTTCATAAATATGACCTGTAGACTGTGCTCAAGATTTTCGGGCTTCAGGCACCTGTAGTCATCACAGTTGACCAACCACGACCAAAAGGGGATGTCATCATCTAGGCATTATATGGAGTCAACCTAACAAGTTACAATGAAATCCTTCCATAAATATGACCTACAGACATGCTAAAGGTTTTTGGGCTCGGGCAGCCATCAAGGCTGAATGATTGTGACCAAAAGGGGACATTCTCATCTGGACACTATTTGGAGTCATCCTACCAAGCTACAATGAAATCCCTTCATAATTATGACCTGTAGACTGTTCTAAAGGTTTTTGGGCTTTGGGCCCCTGAAGCTGTCACAGTTGCCCAATCGTGTCCAAAAGGGGACGTTCTCATCTAGACATTATATGAAGTCAACCTACCAAGTTACAATGAAATCCCTTCATAAATATGACCTGTAGACTGTGCTAAAGGTTTTCAGGCTTTGGGCTCGGGCAGCCATCATGGTTGAATGATCACAACCAAAGGGGGCAATCTTATCTGGGCATCATCTGGAGTGATCCTAAGAAGTTACAATAAAATCCCTTCATAAATATGACTTATAGACTGTGCTCAAGGTTTTCGGGCTTCGGGCACCTGTAGCCATCACGGTTGACCAATCACGACCAAAAGGGGATGTCATCATCTAGGCATTAAATGGAGTCAACCTAACAGGTTACAATGAAATCCTTCTATAAATATAACCATTTGCCTATGCTAAAGGTTTTTGGGCTCGGGCACCCATCAAGGCTGAATGATCACGGCCAAAATGGGACGTTCTCATCTAGACATTATTTGGAGTCATCCTACCAAGTTACAATGTAATCCCTTCATAAATATGACCTGTAGACAGTGCTAAATGTTTTCGGCTTTGGGCACCTTTAGCTGTCAAAGTTGCCCAATCATGTCCAAAAGGGGAGGTTCTCATCTAGACATTATATGAAGTCAACCTACCAAGTTACAATGAAATCCCTTCATAAATATGACCTGTAGACTGTGCTTAAGGTTTTCGGGCTTCGGGCTCGGGCAGCCATCATGGCTGAATGATCACAACCAAAGGGGACAATCTCATCTGGGCATCATCTAGAGTGATCCTACGAAGTTACAATGAAATCCCTTCATAAATATGACCTGTAGACTGTGCTCAAGGTTTTTGGGCTTCGGGCACTTGTAGCCATCACAGCTGACCAATCACGACCAAAAGGGGATGTCATCATCTAGGCATTATATGGAGTCAACCTAATAGTTTATAATGAAATCCTTCCATAAATATGACCTTTTACCTATGCTAAAGGTTTTTGGGCTTGGGCACCCATCAAGGCTGAATGATCGCGATCAAAATGGGACGTTCTCATCTAGACATTATTTGGAGTCATCCTACCAAGTTACAATGAAATCCCCTCATAAATATGACCTGTGGACTGTGCTAAAGGTTTTCGGGCTTCGGGCACCTTTAGCCATCACAGTTGCCCTATCATGTCCAAAAGGGGATGTTCTCATCTAGACATTATATGAAGTTAACCTACCAAGTTACAATGAAATCTCTTCATAGATATGACCTGTAGACTGTGATAAAGGTTTTCGAACTTTGGGCTCGGGCAGCCATCATGGCTGAATGATCGCAACCATAGGGGACAATCTCATCTGGGCATCATCTGGAGTGATCCTAAGAAGTTACAATGAAATCCCTTCATAAATATGACCTGTAGACTGTGCTCAAGGTTTTCGGGCTTCGGCACTTGTAGCCATCACAACTGACCAATCACGACCAAAAGGGGATGTCATCATCTAGGCATTATAGGGAGTCAACCTAACAGGTTACAATGAAATATGACCTTTTGCCTATGCTAAAGGTTTTTGGGCTCCGGCACCCATCAAGGCTGCATGATCGCGATCAAAATGGGATGTTCTCATCTGGATATTATTTGGAGTCATCCTACCAAGTTACAATGAAATCCCTTCATAAATATGACCTCTAGACTGTGCTAAAAGTTTTCGGGCTTCGGGCCCTGTAGCCGTCACAGTTGCCCAATCACGTCCAAAAGAGGACTTTCTCATCTAGACATTGTATGAAGTCAACCCACCAAGTTACAATGAAATTCCTCAATAAATATGACCTGGAGACTGTGCTAAAGGTTTTCGGGTTTTGGGCTCGGGCAGTCGTCACGGTTGGCAGATCATGCCCAAATGGGGAAATTCTCATCTAGACATCATAAGGAGTCATCCTACCAAGTTACAATGAAATCCCTCCACATTAAAGATGACCTGCAGACTGTGCTAAACGTTTTTGGGTTTCAGGCTTGGGCAGCCATCACGGTTGATAGATCATGCCCAAAAGGGGACGATCTCATCTAGGCATTATACAGAGGCATCCTACCAAGTTACAATGAAATCCCTTCATAAATACGACCTGTAGACTGTGCTAATGGTTTTTGGGTTTTGGGCTCGGGCAGCCATATCGGTTGCCCGATCACGACCAAAAGGGGAGGTTCTCATCTAGACATGACCCCAAACCTGCATATGAAATTTCGTGACGATCAGACAAGAACTGCGGGGTGTAGCCCGTGCTAAAGGAAAATGTGAACAGACGTCACAGACTCACAGACTAACAGACTTCCGCATGCGTGATGGCAATAGCTTATCTTGACTATGTCAAGTTAAGCTAAAAACAAGCTATCATGCTGACGAGCTGAAAACAAGCAAAAATTAACTAATCCACAACTCTGTGAAGTATGGCAGAACCCTAGTTTTCAAACTCATTCAGGACATTGTTAAGAAAAATTCATTTACCAAATGTTAACTGAATCCATTGATAATTGTTCAGATTAACGAGCTGAAAATGGGCAAAAATTAACTAATTAAGGGCCATAACTCCACTCAGTATGGCCAAACCATACCTGTTTTCGAATTCATTCAAGACATTTAGAAAGTCTCACATACAAAATATGTACCAAATCCATTGATATTTGTTCACGTTATTGTGCTAATGAGAAAGGTTAAACCAGCAGCCCACACACCGATGTTATCAAACTATAGACTGGGTTTTTAAAAAAAAAACTCGAACAACTAGCTGAGCTATAGCCAACATGCCACAGGTTGAAGGGTTTTAACATGACCTTGTATGCAGTTGGGACCTAACCCATGTCTCTTTCCTGGTTAAATTACTCCTAGGTGCCAAATTTTGTCTCTGTCAGTCGAGGCACGATGGCAATAATGCCAAACTAAGTGTGGCACGGAATGGTACCTATAACCCATTGTCAGCAAAGTTTTACCTAGAAACATCTGAATGTCTACAGGAAATGGACTCAAAAGGTACTTAACCCTTTGAACCCTAGTGGCATCTTCCAGTTCAATGGCAGCAACAGGAAGAGTCCATATTCATTATTTGGGGGTAGATCAATTAATATTTTCAACATGCAGCCTGAGGGCTGCACATTGAAAATATTGTTTGGTTTACACCACACCTTCACTCAAAAGTCAACCTACTTAATGAAATTACGAAGTATCATGTTACTGGACCGGAAAAGCGGCCTCTGGGGTTCAAAGGGTTATATGGATACAAATCACCATGCCTTTAAGGGTTATGGAAATACCAAGCTAAAATGAAAGTGTCAATGACACTGTAGCTCAACTTGACAAACTTGAACTTGGTAAGTTATAAATGAAATGGCAAAATTGAAGATCATTTCAACATAACAGCATTGTGTGTGCACAACATCAGAGTAATCCATGCATTTTTAAATTTTTTTCACAGAAATGAATGCTAATCAACAGCTCTTATCTAGAGTTCTTGACTAATGAGTAGACCAAGTTCAAAAACAATCCTTTGATAAATGTGGCCTGTAGGCCATGTCAAAGAATGTTGATGCACAAATGCAATAAATTCAAAGATTGTTGCTAACAGCAACAGTTTTTGATGGAAATGAAAAGAAAATCAATAGCTCCTATCTTTGTCACCCTGCATAAGCATACAAAGTTTCAAAACAACCTGATAATGAATGTGCCCTCTGAGGCATGCCAAAGAAAGATGTTAATGCACAAATGCACTAAGTAGAAGGTCATTGCTTTGTGGCAATGTTTTATTTTTTTATTTTTTTTTTTTTTGGGGGGGGAGGGGGGTATGGAAATTCATAAATATACCCTGCAGAGAGTGCAAAAGGGATAAGTTGATGCACAAATGCAGTAAGTTCAAAGGCAGGTGATAATGACAATAACTTTTTATGGAAATGAAAAAATAGCTCACATCTGGAGGTCACCCCAAACACACATACCAAGTTTCAAAGTGATCCGATCATAAATGTGCCCTGAAGGGTGTGTTAAAGGGAAATTTTGAGGTCTGACTAAACTAATTTCAAAGGTCAGCACCATCACTTTTTAACAGAAATGGAAGAAAATCGACAGCTCCCATACAGATGTCACCCCACACAAGCACACCAAGTTTGCAAGCGATCCAATCTTAAATGTGCCCTGCAGGGTGTGTCAAATGGAAATATTGATGCTTAACTGCATTAAGTTTTTACTAAGTTCATTGTAGGTCATTGCCATTGGCAACATTTTTTGACAGAAATCGAAGAAAATCAATAGCTCCCATCTAGAGGTAACCCCAAACAAGCATACAAAGTTTCAAACCGATCTGATCATAAATTGCCCTGTAGGGCATGCCAAAGGAATATATTGATGCCTGACTAAGTTCAAAGATCGTTGCCAGCGGCAACATTTTTTGACAGACGGAATTGTAAGAAAATTGATAGCTCCAATCTAGAGGTCACCCCAAACAAACATGCCAGGTTTCAAAGCAATCCGAACATAAATGTGCCCTGTAGGGTGTGCCAAAGGGAAATATTGAGGTCTGACTAAACTAAGTACTAAGAATGTTGGCCGCGGCAACATTTTTCAACGGAAATGGAAGAAAATCAATAGCTCCCATCCTGAGGTCTCCCCAAACAAGCATACCAGATTTCAAAGCAATCCTATCATAAATGTGCCCTGTAGGGTGTGCCAAAGGGAAATATTGAGGTCTGACTAAACTGAGTTCTAAGAACGTTGGCCATGGCAACATTTTTTGCCGGAAATTGAAGAAAGTTAAAAAATTTATAGTAATTTATATATTTTTTATACTTACCAATGACCCAGACTTAGCTGGTGCTAACTCTAACAAAACCAGGGCCAAACACAAATTTTGCCCCCCAATCCCCAAAATTTGCATCCAAAACAAAAAGAAATCATGTCCTAAAGGACCTCCATACTACGCCTCTACTGTGTGCCCTGCAGGGTGTGCCAAAGGGAAATATTGAGGTCTGGCTAAACTAAGTTCTAAGAACGTTGGCCGCGGCAACATTTTTTGACGGAAATTGAGGAAAATCGATAGCTCCCATCTAGAGGTAACCCCAAACAAGCATGCCAGGTTTCAAAGCAATCTGATCATAAATGTGCCCTGTAGGGTGTGCCAAAGGCAAATATTAAGGTCTTCTGACTAAACTAAGTTCTAAGAACATTGGCCGTGGCAACATTTTTGACGGAAATGGAAAAAAATTGATAGCCCCAATCTAGATGTCACCTCAAACAAGCGTACCAGGTTTCAAAGCAATCCAATCATAAATGTGCCCTGTAGGGTGTGCCAAAGGGAAATATTGTGGTCTGACTAAACTGAGTTCTAAGAACGTTGGCCGCGGCAACATTTTTTGACGGAAATTGAAGAAAATCAATAGCTCCCATCTAGAGGTCACCCTAAACAAGCATGCCAGATTTCAAAGCAATCCGAACATAAACGTGCCCTGTAGTGTGTGACAAAGGGAAATAGTGAGGTCTGACTAAACTAAGTTCTAAGAACGTTGGCCGTGGCAACATTTTTAGACGGAAATGGAAGAAAATCGATAGCTCCCATCTAGAGGTCACTCCAAACAAGCATGCCGGGTTTCAAAGCAATCTGATCATAAATGTGCCCTGTAGGGTATGCCAAAGGCAAATATTGAGGTCTGACTAAACTAAGTTCTAAGAACGTTGGCCGTGGCAACATTTTTTTACGGAAATGGAAGAAAATCGACAGCTCCCATCTAGAGGTCCCCCCAAACAAGCGTACCAGGTTTCAAAGCAATCCAATCATAAATGTGCCCTGTAGGGTGTGCCAAAGGGAAATATTGTGGTCTGACTAAACTGAGTTCTAAGAACGTTGGCCGCGGCAACATTTTTTGACGGAAATTGAAGAAAACCGATAGCTCCCATCTAGAGGTCACCCTAAATAAGCATGCCAGGTTTCAAAGCAATCCAAACATAAATGTGCCCTGTAGGGTGTGTCAAAGGGAAATAGTGAGGTCTGACTAAACTAAGTTCTAAGAACGTTGGCCGTGGCAACATTTTTTTACGGAAATGGAAGAAAATCGACAGCTCCCATCTAGAGGTCCCCCCAAACAAGCATGCCGGGTTTTAAAGCAATCTGATCATAAATGTGCCCTGTAGGGTGTGCCAAAGGGAAATATTGAGGTCTTCTGACTAAACTAAGTTCTAAGAATGTTAGCCGCGGCAACATTTTTTGACGGAAATGGAAAAAAATTGATAGCCCCCATCTAGATGTCACCCCAAACAAGCGTACCAGGTTTCAAAGCAATCCAATCATAAATGTGCCCTGTAGGATGTGCCAAAGGGAAATATTGTGGTCTGACTAAACTGAGTTCTAAGAACGTTGGCCGCGGCAACATTTTTTGACGGAAATTGAAGAAAATCGATAGCTCCCATCTAGAGGTCACCCTAAACAAGCATGCCAGGTTTCAAAGCAATCTGATCACAAATGTGCCCTGTAGAGTGTGCCAAAGGGAAATAGTGAGGTCTGACTAAACTAAGTTCTAAGAACGTTGGTCGTGGCAACATTTTTTGACGGAAATGGAAGAAAATCGACAGCTCCCATCTAGAGGTCACCCCAAACAAGCATGCCGGGTTTCAAAGCAATCCAATCATAAATGTGCCCTGTAGGGTGTGCCAAAGGGAAATATTGAGGTCTTCTGACTAAACTTAGTTCTAAGAACATTGGCCACGGCAACATTTTTGGACGGAAATTGAAGAAAATCGATAGCTCCCATCTAGAGGTCACCCCATACAAGCATACCAAGTTTCAAAGCGATCTGATCATAAATGCGACCTGTGAGGTGTGCCAACAGAAATTGTGGATGTACGTACGTACTACGCTGATGGACGAGAAGTGATGGCAATAGCTCAGCTTGATTTTGTCAAGTTGAGCTAAAAATAACTTATGGCCCTATCGTTCAAGTATTGACTTGGGTTGCACAGGGTCATCTCATAGATGCTGCCATCAAAACAAAACAAATACCCATATGACATGATTTTACTCCGTTGCTCAGGTCCTCTTTCACAAGTTTCATATCCGTTTGTTGTGAATATCTTATATAAAGGTTTCATCGGTACATCTCAGCATGTGGTGAATGTGGAGCATTCTTATCCACACAGTTATATTCATTAGAAACAAGCTATGAAAATAGAATATGTTTTCATTTTTGGAATTCACTAAAAAAAAACTTTCCACAATCCATTCTGATGAAGGGTCATAATCTGAGTTTGAACACTTTTTGAGAATATTACTGGCTGCCTTTGGCCTTTAGTGCAATGCAAAGGTTAGTCACACTTTCTGGTTATAAAAATTAGTAACTGCAATATAAAACACTGCATGAAAATATTTGAATTTTATAGTAAATTTCCTTTCTTACTATACCTACCGCAATTGTTTACAACAGGCTTGCACTACAGTGGAAGTCCCTCACTCGGAAAAATACTCTCTATTTTCTTCTTTCCCAAGCGATTTGGGAAAGAAAAGTGGTGCAAAAGCACCAAGAAAAAATAAGCCAAAACTGGGTCGAGTGCGACCGGCACACACCCAGTAGGGGACACTCTTCTCCTTGTATTAATCCACGGCTTCCAAAACCAGTGCGCAGACATATAACCAACGTGTCATTCTACTGAATCTGCCAACACTGGAGTTATGTGATTAGTTGGGAGGAAGGATTCTTACGTGAATAAGAAGACGGGAGGACCTCCATGTAAACAATTGTGGTAGGTACAACAAGAAAGGAAATTTACTATAAAATTTAAATTTCTTGTCAACCTAGCCCACAATTGTTTACAACAGGCTGAATAGACAATAGGAGCAGGGAATCACATAACCAACCCTTACGTAACTCGACTGCACTGGAACCGTGGACAGAAGGAGAGTTCCCTAGGCCTATAAAACCATAGCAACACAAACAATTAGTAAAAGACAATGAGAGATGAGGTGTATGGCTCTGTGTGACACACAGACAGGAACAACAGGAACCAAACACATGGCTGGAACTGAACTGACCTTGTAAGAAGCCAAATGGCTAGGGCAGACAACAGCCTGAGCAGAATAAAGAACGCCCCCCAAAAAAGGTCTTCAGACTGCTCCTGCAACTGATGCAGATAGAAAGTGAAGAAAGGAAGCATTTCTCCAATAGGCGGCCTGCATAACACCTGACATGACAGAGTTAGCATAAGCACAGGAGGTAGACAATGCACGTACCTCGTGAGCAGAAATATGATTGGTAAAACAATCGTCAGTCGCTAGATGAGCATCGGAGGCAAGAATATCAAGACAAATCCATCGAAAAATGGATTGAGGAGAGATCTTCTGTCGACCAGGAATAAGAGACAGAAAAATCATTTCCTGCCTTTCCTAATCAACTACGTCCGGTTGAGATAAATGCAAATAGCACGAACTGGACAGAGCAAAGGGCGATTACCCAGAGCAGAAGGAAGAGCCCTGATACAGAGAGGAGGTGGAGTAGTTTCTGGCATCTGATTCTTGGCCAGAAAGGAGCAATCAGTGGTAAAAGAAACACTGTTGGCAGAGCTCCTGAAAAAGGCTGGATCAAGTGAGGGTGCGTGAAGCTCACTAACCCTTCTGGCTGAGGCAAAAGCCATCAGAAAAGCCGTCAACCAGGGATAGAGGATCGAACAGCGCCCCCAAAGGCCCCCCTACCCCCAAAGCAAAGCCACACCCAAGAAAGATTCTATCGTGGGGTAAGCTGCAAAAACCTAGGCCTTTTCAAAGAAACTGCCAAATAAGCTTGGAGGTACGGATTAGTGCCGATACGACACTTTCCCACATATGAAAAATAGGCCGATGAAATCGTCAGATGTGTACCCATACACGCAACTAGTAGAAAGCTGTATGACGGAGGGCCACCACGGATGCTGACATTATGTACACCATACAAGGTATGGGTACATATAGAAATGGGTTGGAGGAGTGTCTAATTTGATGGATAAAGGGTTAATATCTCCGGATCAAATTATCAGATTTACATAAAAACTATACAGCACAGCACATCAGTAACCTGAATAAATATATAAAGAAACATGACAATCGGATTGATCTATTCTGAGTTATCTCATGCCAAAAGGATTGGAGGAATTTTCAAATTGAAGGATAAAGGGTTAATATCTCCGGATCAAATCATCAGATTAACACCAAAAACTATACAGCTCAGTACATCAGTAACCTGAACACAAATATAAAGTAACTTAACAATCCAAGTAATATTTTTCAAGTTATCGAATGACAAAGGGATTGGAGGAATTTTCAATTTGATGGATAAAGGATAATATCTCGGGATCAAATCATCAGATTTACACCAAAAACTATACAGCTCGGCAAATCAGTAACCTGAACACAAATATAAAGTAACTAGACAATCCAAGCAATATTTTTCAAGTTATCGAATGCCAAAGGGATTGGAGGAATTTTCAATTTGAAGGATAAAGGGTTAATATCTCAGGATCAAATTATCCGATTTACACAAAAACTATACAGCTCGGCAAATCAGTAACCTGAACACAAATATAAAGTAACTAGACAATCCAAGCAATATTTTTCAAGTTATTGAATGCCAAAGGGATTGGAGGAATTTTCAATTTGAAAGATAAAGGGTTAATATCTCAGGATCAAATTATCCGATTTACACCAAAAACTATACAGCTTGGCACATCAGTAACCTGAACACAAATATAAAGTAACTTGACAATCCAAGTAATATTTTCCAAGTTATCGAATGCCAAAGGGAATGGAGGAATTTTCAATTTGAAGGATAAAGGGTTAATATCTCAGGATCAAATTATCCAATTTACACCAAAAACTATACAGCTTGGCACATCAGTAACCTGAACACAAATATAAAGTAACTTGATAATCCAAGTAATATTTTTCAAGTTATCGAATGCCAAAGGGATTGGAGGAATTTTCAATTTGAAGGATAAAGGCTTAATATCTCAGGATCAAATTGTCCGATTTACACCAAAAACTATACAGCTCGGCACATCAGTAACCTGAACACAAATATAAAGTAACTTGACAATCCAAGCAATATTTTTCAAGTTATCGAATGCCAAAGAAATGGATACGGACGCCAGACGGACGGATGGACGGCCGGACGGACAGACGGATGGACAAAGGATGGACGAACGACGGATGGTCACCCCGGATGCCGGCATTATGTGTACCATACATAGTATGGGTACACATAAAAAGGCTCCGAAAGCATAGACCTGTACCTGTTGATGGTAACAGGCTGGAAACCCCAAGAATCAAACAGATATGACAGAAACTCCACAATCTGTGTTATCGAAGGCTCGGCATAATCAATATAGTGATCAGCACACCATCACAGAAGACCTTCCACTTAGCCGCATAGGCTAAACCAGTGGAATGCCGCCTTGAAGAAGAAAAGCACTCCACTGCTCATCTCGAAAAACCTCTACAGAGGAGACAGGACCTGACAAAAGATATGTGTGAAGGCACAATGAAGTTGGGTTGACATGAAACCTCCTTAGGTGACCTTGACAAAGAAGGTCGCAATGTAGAGGAAGACGTGCTGGAACCACTGCCAACAGAGAGCGGAGCTGATTGATCCACACCAGCTGACGCGACAGGGGTGCGATCAGAATGATTCAACAACTGCAGGTTCATATATTGGCTAGAACCTGAGGCATCATCGAAATCGGCAGGAAGGCGAAGCCGACTAGACCGTTCCAGTCGAGTGACACAGCAGCCGCAGCTATGGTTCCAACAGGTCATAAAAAGATCAAAGTGGGGACAACCCCAGAGATCTCAAAGCAACCGAAACTCTGCTCTGTGAAGCATCCATTCGGTGGAAATGACCCTGCCCCATCAGGACAGGGAGTCGGCTAGGACGTTCAAATGACCGAGAATGTGATGGACCACCACCCCGGCAATGACATCCTGAGCTAGCAGAAGATCCCGGGCCAATTCATACATGGGAACCGAGTGCGTGCCGCCCTGGTTCCGAATGTAAGCCACCACTGTCAATTTGTCGGACAACAGAGGATGTGACGATTCGAAAAATGGGGGATCCACTGCAGGAAACTCAGAAGAAAAGCAAGAAGCTCCTTCTGGTTAATGTGAAGAGCTGCTTAATCCTGGTCCCATACACCATGAAGGGAAAGACCTAGATGGTCCAACGTCGTGCCCCATCCGAGATCACTGGCATCTGCCGTCAGAAAACAATCGGACATGGGCAAGTTCAATGGAACTCCCTGCATAATCCACTGAACATCCATCCAGGGAAGAAGGTGACGATGAAGAGATGCTGGTAACTAAAGCACCAGATCCAGAGGGTCGACATTCAGCCTCCAGCGACTGAGCAGAAAGTGTTGGAGAGGTCAGACATGCAGCCGACCTAGAGGAATGAGATCCATCATCAAACCGCAGAGACCGAGCAGCCAGAGAATACTCAGAGTTGTCATGGACGTGGACTTGGACAGGGTCAGGGTGAAAGACGAGAGAATCACAGCCCTCGCCTTGGGAACCGCCACTGTATTCAGCTGAGTACAGAAGGCCACCCCCAGATGACAAAACGACTGAGAAGGGACCAGATCCAATTTCTCCTCGTTGACTCTGAATCCTAGCAATGTAAGCAGGCTCAACAGTGTGTCGACATTTGACTCCAGAAGATCAGCATTGGAGTGCCTCTGGAGAATATTGTCCAGATACGCCGAAGTGGTCACCCTGGACTGTGTGCGATGGAAGTTTATCACATGCAACATCAGTCGGATGAAGGCCCAAAGAGCCAGGTTGAGGCCAAAAATACGAAAATAGCATGAACCAGACAGAGCAAAGGGCGATTACCTTCAGCAGAAGGAAGAGCCCTGATACAGATAGAAGGTGGAGTAGTTTCTGGCATATGATTCTTGGCCAGAAAGGAGCAATCAGTGGTAAAAGAAACACTGTTGGCGGAGCTCCTGAAAAAGGACTTAACAAGTGAGTGAGCGTGAAGCTCACTAACCCTTCTGGCTGAGGCAAAAACCACCAGAAAAGCCGTCTTGTGAGAAAACGCATATCCACCTGGGATAAAGGATCGAATGGCACCCCAAAGGGCCCTCTGCCCCCCAAGCAAAGCTGCACTTAAGAAAGATTCTATCGTGGAGTAAGCTGCAAAAACCTAGGCTTTTTCAAAGAAAAGTGCCAAATAAGTTTGGAGAGGTACAGATTAGTGCTAATACAACGCCTTCCCACATACGAAATGGTCTCTGGTAACAGGTTGGAGATCCCAAGAATCAATCTGATATACCAGAAACTTCACAATCTGTGTTATCGAAGGATCGGCATAATCAACAGAGTGATCAGCACACCATTGACAGAAGACCTTCCACTTGCTCCAGAAAAGCAAACCTGAGATACTTTTTGCGATGTCCGAAGAATCGGAACGTGAATATAAGCGTCTCCCAGGTCAATGCTGGAAGCGAAAACTCCCTGGTAAATCGAGCGGCGAACCGACCTGAAAGTCTCTATGCTGAACTTAGGAGCAATGATAGGCTGGTTCACGATACTCAGATCGATAACCGGTCGGAGTCAGTCGTCCTTCTTTGCCACCAAGAACAGGCGGGAAACAAAATCCCACTGAATGAATGTTCTTGCGATCTCAAGCGCCCTCTTTGAAGGAGATTGTCTATGTCCGTGATCAAAAGTTACCGACTTGAAACTTCTGAAGGAACTTGAGTTGGAAGAGGCACTCTCGACAGGGTGGGGTGTCTCCGAAAGTATATCCTTCCTCCAACCTGGGACGAATCGAGGTGAGTACCTTCATTTTGAGCCTCGGCAAGGCACATGAGAGGAGAAACCACCTCCTCTGCTAGATGAAGGATCCTGAGACCTCCCTCTGATCTATGAGTAAGAAGAAGAAGCAGCGGCAGGAGGATCAGCCCGTGGCTTCACAGAGGAAGCAGAAGGGCGTTTGTTAGAATGGTCACAGCCGCCAACAGAAGGCAGATCAAGCAGCAGCTGATCTTGGAATGACAAGGACGTCATCCAGGACCGTCGCCATGGAATCATGGAATAGTCGTGGACAAACCAAAGAAGCGGATGTTGAAGAGCAGTGCGCTGCCCTTCACAGCGTCTGACAAACTAATTCCAAAATAGCCGTGTTACAGGCTTGCGTGATGCGTGTGAGTAAAATGCATGAGTGCCTTAAAGAGCACATGCAATGGAGCCTGTATGTGGTCAAACTTATCTGGAGGCAGATAAGCAGCCAAGGAAGAGAAGACGTGATCCGAGAAAGCATGCCTAGCATCTCTCTGGATAAGCCCAACATGGACTCCAAAGTTGCCATTGGAATAACGGCCGACTTGGGGTTAGAAAGCCCAAGGGAGGAGGAGTCCTGATCCAAGAAAGTCAAAGTCTGGCAGACTGACAGATTGGCCGAATCGTAGGAACGATAACACACAGAAGGCAAAAAGGTATCAGCCATTGAAGAACAAAGTCTTTAGAGCTTTGGAACTCAGCTTTGAGCCCAATGCTGCAAAAGTTTCGACCACTAGGACCAACTGGTACGGTCGAAGGCACCCAGAAGCAGGTTGCTCAACAGGCTGTAGGCGCAAGACCGATGATTGCGGCCTGATTGAAACCTCCGGCTGGTCTGACGGTCCTGAAGGAACTCAAACACAAGGTCAAGAGCTGCCCCCAAGTCAGAAGACTTATGGCTCTCGACGTCAGGTGTGTCTGTCCCATCGCCTGAGTCGGAAGTAACATAGCCCATGTTGGGTATACCAGCCGATTCCTCCCATGGTGTAGGAACATCAGGGGGATCAGAAAGCACTTGCTTCAAATCCCAGGAGGTGGTGCCACAGAGGGTGCTTGGAAGCCACTAGAAGCCTCGCTGGAGGCGACGGGAAGGCTCTTGGAAAAAACCTGCGTGAGCCAGGAGAGGGCCTCCATAAGCTCACGACCCATATCTGCTGGTTCGACGTGGGAACGGCTGGCAAAGTGGCTGACCCTTTAAACCATCGAAGGGTCACGATCCTCTATAACACCTGACGCGAGGCAACAGGTGGCAGCCAAAACATCTGAATACAGATGCTTATAGGGGTATGAAATACCCCTAGGATCTGAAGTGCAGGAACTCAGGAGAGTCACTGCTGACCTCTGAGGGACAGAAGGTCCAGGCTGCACAAAATGTGCCTGTCCCACAAAATTGGCCGAAGGACCAGAGTGCATGGCCGGAAGCGCAACAGAGTCCACAGTGACCCCACCATGGACATCTGAATCCAAAACAAAACTTGCTGGGCTCGACGGTTGAGAGACCACAGCAGAGGGATCAGCCAGTAACCACTTCCGACTTTGCAGAGTTGAAGCCAGGGAAGGTTTAGACCGATATCCCACGTGCAAAGAAGCAGAAATCCCTGCAGAAATGGAGAGCGGTGATGTCACTGACGGAGCAGCTGCAGGCGCGGATACAGCAGTAGCTATTGACAAAGGTGGAAAAGCAGAGAGAGCAACCGAGCTCGGCTCCAAATGAGGAGTCACAACCCTAGTGACAGCCTTAGATGTCCACTGGAGGGGGACAGTAGACCCAGAACCAGGCATCTCTTCACCAGAAAATCAGCAGCTACTGGGGTATCCACGCCACAAAAAGACTGCAAAACCCCCGGGATTGGGTAGAACTCTGTCCAGACAGAGTCGAATCGGGAGGCCCCAAATGACTGCGTTCCCCTTCTGCCAGGTGCGGGAGGAAACAGCACATGCCCGAACTACACAATAGACTGAAGCCCAAAAGGTGGAAGACCACCCAGCCTACAGGGTCTTTCAATAGAACACTCAAACAAGAGCTATTGCTGAAGGCAATTTATACCCCCACTGCAGTGCTGGACTGATGAAGCATACATGAACAAGTAATAAAAATGAAAGTTATGAATATTCTCAGATTGATTCAAACATGGACGGACGGACGGACAGATGGACACACAAATACACAGACGGATGCATGTAATCCAGTATACCCCCCATTTTCTTCGAAAGTGGGGGTATAATAAAGTGGGTCATGAATAATGGGAAACTTCAACATGCTAAGACAACAAAAATGGCCCGCAAGGTATCGTACTAGGCATATCTGGTGAGAGCAATGTAGATGGTAAGGTGAACCCAAAGAAAAAATAAATCAGGACACCCCCAGCTACCAGAGAAAGGTGGCAGGAAACAAAGGCCCGACGGGAACAGAAAAGTACCCCAACAGCCAAAAAGGGAACTGGCAGAAATTCTACCCTCAACAGAGGGGATAAAAGCTGCCACAACAGTCCCCAGCTGACACCTAACTCAGATAAAAGCAGAACCCAAAGGGTTAGCATTAATGAACAAAAGACCGAAACAGCACAGTACACAAAAATCACGCGCTAAATCGGTATAGAGATTCATCACGGAAAATACAGTGAATAATTGAGAGAATATATAAAAACACAGCCCAGTATGTCTGGATAGTGAAGAAACAGCTATGAATCCACAATTCAGAACAGAAACATCGTTAACATCGAGTCAAAAGGTATCACTGTTAATGAGCAAATGTTCCACATCCTGAGAAGATGGCGGAAGAAAATAGAATGACAGATTGGTTATAGTCTGTGCACTGGTCCTGGAAGTCGTGGATTAGTACAAGGAGAAGAGTGTCCCCTACTGGGTGTGCGGTGGTCGCACTTGACCAAGTTTTGGCTTATTTTTTCTTGGTGCTTTTGCACCACTTTTCTTTCCCAAATCGCTTGGGAAAGAAGAAAATAGAGAGTATTTTTCTAAGTTAGGGACTTCCACTGTAGTGCAAGTCTGTTGTAAACAATTGTAAGGTAGGTTGATAAGAAATACACTGACTAGGGCTGTAAACATGCACAGGGTTAGTTGGTTACATGTTACATAGGGTGCAGGATTCAAGGAACTAATAGACATATCTATACAGTCGAACCCACTTAATAGTATATTGCTTAATTGTATATTTCGGTTAAATGAATATTATTTCCAAAACCTGATCCATTTGCCATTCAGACAATACAAAGTTGATCGGATATTTGTATATCGGCTAAATGGATATCCCGCTTAATTGTATGTGGATTTTGGGGTGAAAATGTATCCAAGATCGGATAATTGAATAAAAAGTGAGAAAATGGCATTTTATCGACATTGGGTCATCAACTGATTTTGAATCGTGGGTGATAATATTTAATGAAATTATAATCATTTTGCTTTCGACTGTACCGGATGTTTGAAAATTGCGTACGTACCGCAACAGATTTTTTAAAATAAAATATCCCACAGAATTTCTCATCATATTTGAATGAACACGTAATAAATGATCCTTCACTAAAAAGAAAATCCATCACGGTTATTTGAATTTACCTCAAGTTAAACATTGCATAAACTCGGAATTGAAAAAAGCAAACATTTTGTTTTCTTTGCACGTGTACAATGTGGTGGTTTTTGGTGGGAGGTGAAAAGAATGGTTCACAAAGTGTGAAATCAGTGCAGACTTAACATACATGTTTGAATGAGCGTGTTTTGAGAAAGCCCGGGCAATGAGTAGTCTTTAATGATGAAAAGATGTCCAGTCCTTTTATCCGCCGTTTGCCTAATCATGAAGTGAATAGGTGTGACCAATTGTTTTATTGAAAATAAAAAAAGTAGATAATGTTATGTCTTTGTTTCTTTTATGTCTTGCGCCTGTATTGTTTTCAAAGTCACTTGGGTATGATGAGTTTAAAGATTTTTTCTGTACAAAATGAAAGTTCTGCTTACAGAACGACAGTTTCAATTTTTTCATCATGGCAACAAAACGTAAAAGAACCGACCTCACATTGTCCTACAAATATGAAGTTGTAAAATTGCTCGAGCAGAAAACACCACAGGCCGAGATTGCTCAAAAAATGGGATGTTCACAGCCTCAGATATCAAGGATATCAGGTAAGTGACAAGAAATAAAACAAGAGTTTGAGTCAAATGCCAATCATGACAGAAAAAGACAGAGAACTGGAAAAGCAGCAACTATTGAGACTGCCCTCTCTAAGTGGTTTACGGAGGCAAGAAATAGAGACATTCCGCTTTCAGGGCCTGTTCTATCTCAAAAAGCCTCTGATTTGGCTAAGGAGTTGCAGGACGATGATTTCACCCCCACCAATGGATGGCTCAGTAGATGGAAAGAAAGAAATAATATTGTATATAAAAAACAACATGGAGAGAAAAAAGATGCCGACGAACAAGCAGCTGAAAAATGGGTTGAGTCTGCTCTTCCCTCACTTTTAGGATATGATGAGAATGACATCTATAATGCAGATGAGACAGCCATTTATTACAGAGCTTTGCCTGATGGGACTTTAACAAAAAAATCGGAAAAGGTTTACAGTGGAAAAAAGACAAAAGATAGAATTACGTTGATGGTTGTGACCAACATGAGTGGGACTGATAAAAGACGGCGGCTACTTGTCATAGGAAAAAGTAAGCTGCCCCAGTTTCATACAAATCCAACAAAAATGCGTGGATGATGGGAGATATATTTATTAAGTGGCTAAATGACTTCAATTCGGACATGAAAAGACAAAAATCGTAAAATCCTCCTGTTTGTTGATAATTGTAGCGCTCATCCCCCCACCTCTGGAAAAACATTGACAAATATCCAATCAGCATTTCTACCACCAAACACTACATCAATACATCAGTATAATTCACAATTTAAAGTTGTTATACAGAAAGCAAGTTGTGACAGGAGTGATCAATGCCATAGACAATGAAACAGACTTGGGGGTGAACCAAATCGCAAAATACATCAACATTTTAGATGCTGCTCACATGCTAAGAGTTGCCTGGAAAGAGCTGTCACCAGTCACTGTTCAGAACTATTTTCGTAAAGCTGGTTTTAGAAAACAAAATGGAGATAGTGGTGAATTGGCAAGTGCTACTTTCGAGCCCCCCAAACGGCATGCAAAGTGATGTTTTTGAACAATTTGTTGATCGTGACAAAAATCTTGAGTGTTTTGGTTTTTTAACTGACCAAGAAATATGTGCATCAGTCAGTATGGGTGATTCTAACACAGAACATGATTCCGATAGTGAGGTTGATAATGAGGACGATGTTCTGCCTGTGATGGGTTTTGAAGTGAGGGGAGCACTCAGAACTCTCCGTAAATTTATGGAAGAACATGAAACTTGTAAAGACGATTTTGATGCATTTTATACGCTGGAGAAAATGACAGAAAATGTTCTTAAAAAACTTGGGTGTCAATCAGTTATCACTGAATATATTAATTGGAAGCCATAAATGTATTTTGTGTATAAATGTATGTACATGTATTACTTTAGTGGATCAGGGGTGTGGGGGACGGTTGTTTGTTAAACCCAACATTTCATTGCAGTTTCACAAAGAAACTGTGAATAAATGTTGGGTTGAATATTCCACCGAACAATGGGCGTTTTACTTTAGTGGATCAGGGTTGTGTGTGAGAGGTTGGGGTGGGAGGCAATTTTCCTGAGGGCCCTTCCTGAACAGGAATCTCGAGAAATCAGCAGACACACTGCCAAAGCAAGATTTCAGTGCCAGAATGAACAGTGATGCAAGGGAGCTAACTCTTTTTTCCTGAATGTTTTTTAATCTTGTGTTGTTCTATGTTTTTTTACTGTTTTTTGTCATTTCGTTTGATGTGCTATTTTTGTTTTGAAATGAATAAAAAGTATTCATTTATGAAGAAAGCATTGTTTTCTCTTGTGTTTGACCCTTCTACTAAATTAATTTGATAAATGAAAGCCATTAATGTTCTGCAGACACCTGTGTTTGATGCATTCAACCGGTCAATCCGCTTGAATGAACAGCCAAACACATGTTTCTGAATGGGTTTTTCCATTATGATCATTCGAGGTTTCTCATCGTGGAAATAAATAATTTGGCATCCCATACTTACATGCAGGTAAAACAAGTTTTTTTGAATTGTTTTTATCAGTCCTTCATTAGTGTAAATGCAGATGTTGCAATTCATTGTCAAACAGCCGACTTCGAAGACGAAGTCTTAATCTGCCTCTTGGCTTGTCCCACAATTTCCATTTCTAGTTTGTGCGAAATAAACTTGAAAACAAACCCCAAACACAACAACCATTTTTCTCTTTTTTAATTTACTTTAATTTTATTTAAAATAGAAAATATATGCAACATACAAAACATACATCAGAAATAAAAGATGAGACATAATACATAGAACACGAAACACTTATACATGTACATGTACTGTGTAACTGTACATTGTGCTTATTCGGGCAAATCCTCTTCACGACAGACAAGTATATGCCTCCCAGATAACTGAATACTCCGCTTAATCGAATAATTTCAGCTGACAAATAGGTTATTCAATTAAGCAGGTTCGACTGGGTTGTGGAAATTTTTTTGAAGTGAATTCCAAAAATGAAAGTGTCAATGACACTGTAGCTCAACTTGTCAAGACAAAGACATGTACATGTATAGTATGTGTCACAGCAATGACAAACATCTAGGTAATGACCAGATAACAAAGGTACATATAAAGTATTGTAACGGTCTGTACATAAATACTGACCGTTGTTTGTAACAAATGTATAGGTAAAGTATTGTAAAGGTGGGTGACAGTCAGATGCTAAACTAGAAAAGAAATCTTTGAGTCCCAGAGTGGGTCTGACTGAACCCCAAAATATTTGTTCTCATAGCACAGTGATAACAAAGGCACCCCAAAACACAATCGTTCCTGTCCCAAGGTGAAAACAAAGATACCCAAGAAGTTTTGTGAAGATCAGTTCATAAATACGAGCTGTATAGAACTTGTGACAAAAAACTGATTGGACCTAATTTCGGTACAAAATGGCCACTGGCAGCCATCTTGAATTTTGGACTGTACCCAGAAACACTCATTCTTGTCCCAAGGTGATAACAAAGGTACCCAATAAGTTTTGTGAAGATCGGTTCATAAATACAGCCTCTACCCTGAGCCATATTGACATGTGTGCTTACATTGTGTAAGTAGCACTGAATAAATCAAAGTTCATCTAATTTGCATAATTTCTGCACGAAAAAAAAAACCCTTACAATATGTGATGTATTCCATGTTACTAAACATTCATACAAAAATTTATTCAAATCAGAACTTTCATACAGAAGTTCTGTACAAAAGACTGATTGCACTAATTTTGGTACAAAATGGCTGCTGGTGGCCATCTTGAGTTTTGGACCACACCCAAAAACACTCGCTCTCATCCCACTGTGATAACAAAGGTACCCAAGAAGTTTCGTAAAGATTGGTTCATAAATATGGCCTCTAGTCTGAGATGTACAGAAGTTGTGTACAAAAACTGATTAGACCTAATTTCGGTACAAAATGGCCACTGGCAGCCATCTTGAATTTTAGACCGCACCCAGAAACACTCGTTCTCATCCCAAGGTGATAACAAAGGTACCCAAGACATTTCGTGAAGATCAGTTCATAAATACAGACTCTAGACTGAGCCGTATTGACATGTGTACTTACTGTGTATAAGTCGCACTGAAAAAATCAAAGTTCATCTAATTTGCATAATTTCTGCACGAGAAAAAACCCGTATTATATGTGATGTATCCCATGGTACTAAACATTCACACAAAAAATTATTCAAATCAGCGCTTTCATATGGAAGTTCTGTGCAAAAATCTGATTGCACCTAATTTTGTATAAAATGGCTGTCATCGGCCATCTTGAATTTCGGACCGGACCCAAAAACACTCGTTCTCGTCCCACGGTGATACCAAAGGTACCCAAGAAGTTTCGTAAAGATCGGTTCATAAATACGGCCTCTAGCCCGAGCCGTATTGGCATTTGCACTTACAGTGCTGAAAATAACACCAAAAAACATCAAAATTAGTCTAATTTGCACAATTTACGCACGAGAAAAAAACCTGTATTATATGTGATGTATCCCATGGTACTAAACATTCATACAAAAAATTATTCAAATCAGAGCCTTTTGGATGGAAAGATTTTCTCCTTTGCCTCGACATGGACGGTAAGGCTCTAATTTATTTTTTTAGTTTGGTACAACCTTCAGGACATACCAAACTAATATCAGATGTATATTCTTGAAACAGTTACCCAACTAATCGACCTTGACTCGATTTTCGGGAAAGTTGGTTCTCAAATCCGTCAGTCGACTAGTCGCGACATTCATTACGGTAATGGTTGTCAGCATATAATGTTGTAAAATTAGTCTAACATAATAAAAACCTCGATATAATTGAATATCTTGGGATTACACTGGGGAAAACCACATAGAAGCACTTCGAAAACACACATCAATCAAGCCCACCATGTTGTTCACACCCTTTGATGTTGCCGATAATTGACAGTCTGACTGAGTTGTATTCAACATGGCAACCTCATTCAGATTCTTTCCAGTCATTTAATGTCTTAAAAACAGTTTGAATGAATGCATTCTAAATACCTCGAGACCAACCAGGCTCTTAGGTCCTTCACATTTTGGTAAATTGTTTTAAAGCCTTATGTGTTAATGCTTTTGAAAACTTGAAAGCATCAACACATGAGGCTGAAAAGAAACGGGCCGAAGCACAAAGTGCCTAAAAGTTGTGGTGGGAAAATTGACGACTCCGACTTTTTGTCAAGTTCGACCAGAGTGAAAACTAATAACAATGTTAGCAAGTAAGGCCTGCAGATCTAATTATTACTCAGTTTAATGGTCAAAACCCTGATCAACTGTGGCAGCATGGAGAGGGTTTAGTGTCCGATGCTAGGACGTGATGTGATGTTACATTCTTCAGGGTATATTTTTAGGGCACCCCGTACACCTAATCGTTGTTGAACTGAATCATCCATGCCACCATGAACTGGTACTGTTGGTAAGTACTGTAATCTGTATGAATGATTTTTTATCATTTTTCACCTGGATTTCTCATTGGTCCTTATTCTTCCGCAATTACTGGCTCTCTGAATGTGAAAACCTACATAAATATCGCTGTGAAAAACCTTAAAATATCGCTCAGATGCAATGAAATGGGGGTATGAGGACCCATGAATTTAAAATTTTCCTCATTTATTTTCCCCTAGTGGAAACACTGCTCCCAATTTGTTAAGTCAAGTAACTTGGAGCTTCGCATATTTACAACTATCATTATGGAGAAACAATTCATGATTCTCATTATAATTTTATTTACTGATAGGAACGTCCCAACTTGTCGGCGTTGAGTTGATAATTGCCAGCGACTAGTCGACTTCCAAAATTAGCTAACCGTTTCAGGACTTCAGATGTGTGAGTACGACTAGTATGCTTCTGCGAGCAAAAAAAAGTCTGGAAAAACTATTCTCAGAGCTTTCACATCATAAACTAAGTTCAAGGTCAATAACTCTGTGAAAAATCATCTGACTGGGACCAAACTCTAATTCAACTAGAACTATCACTGAAGGTGATTAATACCCCCGCTTTGGGTTTTTAGAGGAATGCACTTTTGATCATGTCGGCGAAGGCCATAAGGAAATGTATACATAAAGATCATTTTTTGTTGTTGAAATTTGTATTTGCATGTGGCCTTCCACAGAACAGCACTGAATACTTAAAGAGCCCACACATATATGGTTTACATTTGGAAAAACACATTTACAATGTGCAACATGTATTCAAAATCGGTTCATTAATGTAGGAGGTGTTGCACACACAAGAATCCCATTTGAAAACCCATAATAAATCCAAGTTAAAGGGAGATAACCTGGTTAAAATTGTTGCAGATCAAAAATTTGGGAATATGCGTATGTTCACTTAGTTGTGATAATGTTTGAAAGGTTTCGTCAAAATTGATTGATAAATGTAGGAGGAGTTGCACGCACAAGAATTTCATGTAGAAACCCATAATAAATCTAAGTTAAAGGGAGATAACCTAGTTAAAATTGCCACAGCTCAAAAATTTTGGAATATGCGCATGTTCACTTAGTAGTGATGATGTCTGTAAACTTTCGTCCAAATTGATTGATAAATGTAGGAGGAGTTGCGCACACAAGAATTTCATGCAGAAACCCATATTAAATCAAAGTTCAAGAGAGATAACCTGGTTAAAATTGTCGCAGATCAAAAAGTTTGGAATATGCACATGTTCACTTAGTAGAGATGATGTTTGAAAGGTTTCATCAAAATCGGTTCATTAATGTAGGAGGAGTTGCGCACACAAGAATTTGTTCGAACGGAAAGACATAATAAATCTAAGTCAAAGGGAGATAACCTGGTTAAAATTGTCGCAGATCAAAAATCTTGAAATATGCGCATGTTCACTTAGTAGTGATGATGTCTGAAAACTTTTGTCCAAATTGATTGATAAATGTAGGAGGAGTTGCACGCACAAGAATTTCATGTAGAAACCCATAATAAATCTAAGTTAAAGGGAGATAACCTAGTTAAAATTGCCACAGCTCAACAATTTTGGAATATGCGCATGTTCACTTAGTAGTGATGATGTCTGTAAACTTTCATCCAAATTGATTGATAAATGTAGGAGGAGTTGCGCACACAAGAATTTCATGCAGAAACCCATATTAAATCAAAGTTCAAGAGAGATAACCTGGTTAAAATTGTCGCAGATCAAAAAGTTTGGAATATGCACATGTTCACTTAGTAGAGATGATGTTTGAAAGGTTTCATCAAAATCGGTTCATTAATGTAGGAGGAGTTGCGCACACAAGAATTTGTTCGAACGGAAAGACATAATAAACCTAAGTCAAAGGGAGATAATAGGGCTGGGCGGTTTATCGGTTTTTCGGTTCGGTTCGGTTTTTTTTTTTAAACCGAAACCGAACTGCCGCCTTAACAAAAAACCGAGACTTTCGGTTTCAACAAATTTCCCAGAATTGGTTAAGTTTACGACCACTCAATCACTTGCTTTCCGCACACCAAAGGCTTAAATGTCAGGCAAAGGTACATGTAAATGCTGTGCCATTTATGCTTACTTCGAGAGGACTGACAACAAATCCCCCCCCCCCACCCTCCCCCCACAAATAGTGGTAGCAAATTTCTTGTATCTTAAACAATATCTACAGAACCACCAGCAGATGGAATATGAAAAATTAAAAAGTCGTACGTAAAAATCCACACATGCAGTTCAAGAATTGTTAAGTAAATTTACTGAACCGGGCATATTCGACCAAAGAGGTATTGCAAGTTACCTGACAATATGTGGTGTAAAAGTATTATAAATTACCTTTGACCTAAAATCATCTGCGTACAGCACGTTGTAAATTAGATTGGTGGTAAACATAAAATTTATTGAGTTTTAAAACCTCAAAGTTCACATGGGAAAAATGACGAGTAAATTATGTTAATTAACCGACCACTGGCACGTTCTCTGAAGTCACATGCTCAGAGATAACGCTGCGCATTGGCAGTTATGTTTTTTGTCAACAATAAAATGGTTAAATTAAAATAGAACACATCCAATTAAATGGATGGCAGGTAACTACTGAAAGTTGTTTTAAAACTTATTGGGAATTGTTTGTTTACTATTTGAACTTACTTTAAGGAATCGCGCAGTACTGCAGGTCTGTCAGGTTCACACGCTGCATTCCCAATACGATGTTATAATCAACACGTGTCATGACCATGTGTATTTTGTAAACACAACAAATCCCAAGATGCAATATTGCAAACTTTCTTTCAACCCCCATTATGCAGCAGTCTCCCCTCCCTTCAAAATCATCAATCGCCTGTCTTGAATAAGATGAAATCAACGCAGGGATAAGCCAAGAGGGCAAAGTAAAGTTGGTAATATCTTCGCCTTGGCACCGCCCATTTCGCCCAATTTCTATGTTTGGGCAGAATCAAAGTAAAAAACGAACATCTACAGTCGAAATTAAGAGAGATATTGTGAAAGCATTGGAGTGAGTTACCAATAAAAGTGATTCGTATATCACGACTTACTTCAACAATAGTTATAAAAATCAGAAAAAATATGATTTGTATTCCTCTTATTCCACTGTCATTTGAAGCAGGAACCATCAAGAAACACGGGGCACGTCTATTTTCAAGCGATGTGATAATTACCGAAATAAGCACTACAATTGCACATTAGTCATTATCCACCAAAACCAGGATGAGAGCATTGCGACTCCATAAAAAATAAGGAAATGTTGATTTTTGCTAAAATGTAGCTTTTCTTATGAATTTCTGCATCTTGTCTTGACAAGGTCCCAAATCTCACTGACAGAACAAGGCAGCTCCCACCAGTGGTGGAGCCATGGTTTGAAATCCTGTGGACCATGCTAGTGGAGATTTTTTTTTTTTTTTTTTTTTTGGGGGGGGGGGGGGGGGGGGAATCTCAGGACTGAGGGTACTGTACTTGTACTGAGGGCAGGAAATCAAAAATATTTTTTTCAAATTTGGGGATGGGAGAAGCAAGTGGATTTTGAGTGGAGGGTGGGGGGGAGGGGGGCTGGTCTCCCTAGATACCTCAAGGCTCCATCGCTCCACCACTGTTGCCCACTACAGCAGGCCAACACAATATGTCCATTTGCTGAGAAGAGTGGTGAACACTGATTAACCCGAATGACTCAACTCGCTATATGAGCCTCATGACTTGGATGACAAATACAGACAGATTTTATGTGTACATTACCCTCTAAAATGTGGATTTCTACAATATATTATGAAAAACCGAAAACCGAACCGAAAACCGAATTTTTGTACAAAACCGAAACCGAACCGAAATGCAAATTTCAAAACCGCCCAGCCCTAGGAGATAACCTGGTTAAAATTGTCGCAGATCAAAAATCTTGGAATATGCACATGTTCACTTAGTAGTGATGATGTCTGAAAAGTTTTGTCCAAATTGATTGATAAATGTAGGAGGAGTTGCGCACACAAGAATTTCATGAAGAAACCCATATTAAATCAAATTTCAAGAGAGATAACCTGGTTAAAATTGTCGCAGATTAAAAAGTTTGGAATATGCACATGTTCACTTAGTAGAGATGATGTTTGAAAGGTTTCATCAAAATCGGTTCATTAATGTAGGAGGAGTTGCACACACAAGAATTTGTTCGAACGGAAAGACATAATAAATCTAAGTCAAAGGGAGATAACCTGGTTAAAATTGTCGCAGATCAAAAATCTTGGAATATGCGCATGTTCACTTAGTAGTGATGATGTCTGAAAAGTTTTGTCCAAATTGATTGATAAATGTAGGAGGAGTTGCGGACACAAGAATTTCATGTAGAAACCCATATTAAATCAAAGTTCAAGAGAGATAACCTGGTTAAAATTGTCGCAGATTAAAAAGTTTGGAATATGCACATGTTCACTTAGTAGAGATGATGTTTGAAAGGTTTCATCAAAATTGGTTCATTAATGTAGGAGGAGTTGCGCACACAAGAATTTGTTCGGATGGAAAGACACAATAAATCTAAGTCAAAGGGAGATAACCTGGTTAAAATTGTCGCAGATCAAAAATCTTGGAATATGCGCATGTTCACTTAGTAGTGATGATGTCTGAAAAGTTTTGTCCAAATTGATTGATAAATGTAGGAGGAGTTGCGCACACAAGAATTTCATGTCCGGAAAGACGTACGGATGGACGTACGTACGGATGGACGGACGTACAGACGTACAGGGTGATTCCTATATAGCCCCCACTTCTTCGAAGCGGGGTTATAATTAGTAGGTATCCATGACAAACCCACATACAAGAAATCAGCCAATTATCTCGATGCATGGTGAAAGAAAAGTTTGGAAAACTTGATCGGAATGATGGGAAGATGGAATGACAGAAGGATAATACTAGGGCAATACTACATGTCTCCAGCCATTTTATGGCAGGGGAGCAGAAAAATAAATCGGGGCCTTACAGCCCATGTTTGGGATGGACAGATATAAAGATTAAAGGTGGCAATGTGAACGAAATCACTGGATTACATTGTGGCAAAACCATTATGTAGAATTACCTGCACATCACTTGAACATTAAATCCTTATGTATTAATTTACAAAAAATGCAAGTATGTTTGGAACATAACTAAACTTGCCTTTGTACAGTACGGCTGCCCTGGATTGGTCATTTTCCCGGGTGGGCAATATTTCCACGGACGCAATAATATTAGATTCCAAATTCCAAATAATATTAGACTAATTATAGAATTAATCACAACCCGGTGCTTCATTAATTAAAATTTTGCTGATTATGATTTGACATCACTGCCCATGCATGGATTACAACCACTCAATGGGACTGTACTCTAAATATGTGAAAACAAGAACAAAAATAACTAAACGACGCTATTCTCTTTATTTTTTAAAGAAAATAAACAAGGGCTGTGAAAGTGTAAACGGCATTTTTGAAAACTATGATTCAGACATATACACTCTTAACAGAAAATTATGGGTGGGTTACATCTGATTCCCAGCTAAACCTCTGAGTAGCATATCAAACTTTATTGATTTTGTATGATTATCACATAAACATTAAAAATCCAACAAACAAGGGGCAAATAACATTCTTAATTTTCATTGAATATTATCGGTATTTAAACTTGTTCAAGACATTGTTAATAAGAATTAGAAGACTAAAGTTTATTTAAATCTGATAACTATTGTTCCAAGTTATTGCAAAAACAAGTGTTCTTTATTGATTTTGTATGATTATCACATAAACATTAAAAATCCAACAAACAAAGGGCAAATAACATTCTTAATTTTCATTGAATATTATCGGTATTTAAACTTGTTCAAGACATTGTTAATAAGAATTAGAAGACTAAAGTTTATTTAAATCTGATAACTATTGTTCCAAGTTATTGCAAAAACAAGTGTTCTAGATAGGCTGAAAAAAGGAAAGGATGGACAAATATACAGAGCTTTTCATTGTATCACTTCCCTAATTATTTGTGCCAAGCAGTTAAGGAAAAAAGAGATGATTAAAACTGTGTTTACTTTCTGCCCATGTGGGTGATCACTGGGGTGTTGGGTTAATTGTTGCAGAAATCAAGAGCATGCCATCATCTCATATAATATCCCCCATTTTTCATTCAAGTCTGTCTCAAGGTTACAGGTCCCAAAAATATTTTATTTGGGTGGGGCCAAAAAATGTAACAGAGAATATAGCCCTTCAAACTTCATTTGAACAAACTTCATTCTACACTTCAAAGAAAGCTGAATACCAAATATCTAATTCCTTGCATCCATTGGTTCATTAAATTTCATTGGAATCAGAACAGCAGTTTTGGAGAATGAGACTCAAAAACCAGCTTTACAATAGACGAAAACAGACAACAGCTGATGATGGACAAAAAGTGATGAACAAAGTTCACCCTGCCTTTCAGCTAAACACCAAAATCAATGGGCTTATTCTTTTTCCATATGCAAATCTTTTCTGCATATTTGGTTCATCAGTAACATGAGGTGTGCATCAGAGATGCAGGCGTCGAGGTGTGGCTACTTTCTTCATGCACTCTCTATTGAAAATCAGAAATGTTATCGTGTTGAGCTCAAAACTCGTAAAAACTGAGAAGCTCAAAATTCGTAAAAATGGACTAATTAAGGCCCATAACTCTGTAATGAAAAAGCAGTCAGGGCCAGTTTTCAAACTTGCCTGAGATATTTGTACAAAGGACTTGTATGGCAAAAATTAGTCAAATTGGAGAGCGTTTGTTCAAGTTATAGCTCTAATGAGCTAAATGAAAGTGTCAATAACACTGCAGCTCAACTTGACAAACATGAAATGGCAAATATGAAGATCATTGATTCCAATGTTATTTGGAGAAACTTCAACATAACAGCACTGTGAGTGCCAATGTCAGTGAAATCCATGTGTTTTAAATGTAAACTGTAAGACTGGCTAAAGGAAGAATGTTGATACACAAATGCAGTAAGTTCGGAGGTCACTGTAAACGGCAACTTTTTTCACAGAAATGAATCTACATGTAGAGGTTTCGCCTAATGAGCATGCCAAGTCCAAAAACAATCCAATGATAAATGTGCTCTGTAGGTCATGTCAAAAAAGAATGTAAATACACAAATGCAATAGATTCAAAGATTGTTGCTAACAGCCACAGTTTTTGATAGAAATGAAAAGAAAATCGAGAGCTCCTATATCTGTCCTCCCGAATAAGAATATGAAGTTTCAAAACAACCTGATAATGAATGCGCCCTCTGAGGCATGCCAAAGGAAGATGTTAATGCACAAATGCACTCTAAGTTTGATGATACTGGCTGGTAGCAATGGTCTTTTTATCTTTTTTATGGAAATTCATAAATATACCCTGCAGAGAGTGCAAAAGGGATAAGTTGCTACAAAATGCAAAAGTCCAAAGGCTGGTGCTAACAACAATAATTTTTTACGGAAATGAAAAAAAATCAACAGCTAACATCCATAAGCCACCCAGAACCTGCATACCAAGTTTCAAGCGATCCTATCATAAATGTGCCTTGTAGGGCATGTCAGAGGAATATACTGATGCCTAACTATACTAAGTTCAACGGTGGTTGCCAACGGCAACTATTTTTGACGGAAATGGAAGAAAATTGACAGTTCCCATCTAGAGGTCACCCTGAACAAGCATACCAAGTTTCAAAGCACTCCAATCATAAATGTGCCCTGCGAGGTGTGCCAAAGAGAAATATTGATGCATAACTGCAATAAGTTCATTGAAGGTCATTGCCAGCAGCAACATTTTTTGATGGAAATGGAAGATAATTGATAGCACCCATCTGGAGGTAATCCCAAATAAGCATACCAAGTTACAAGTTGATCTGATCATAAATGTGCCCTGTAGGGTGTGTCAAAGGAATATATTGATGCCTGACTAAACTAAGTTCAAAGGTTGTTGCCAGTGGCAACACTTTTTACCGGAAATGGAAGAAAATCAATAGTTCCCATCTAGAGGTCACCCAAACAAGCATACCAAGTTTCAAAGCGATCTGATCATAAATGCGACCTGCGCAGTGTGCCAAAGGAAATTGTGTATGTACATACATACGTACTATGTACATATGTACATACATACATAAGTATGTATGCAGTCCTCGGAATTAGGAAAATATTGCGACGGCACAACAGTTCCGCCGCCAAAAAATCTGCGACGGCAAATTTTTATCAGCAACGGCACTTTTGAATTGAATTGTTTGGATGACAGTATTATGACACTAAGTGAATAATAATCATTAATCAGAACAGCTGACTTTGAATGGACAAGAGATCACTGGCGGGTGGTCAGTTGGACAAGCTGTAGTATGATTAAGTGATCAATTGATTGACTGGTTGTCCTAATTTTAGGGGCTGGTTGTAACTCGCATCCATGCATTATTAGCCTATCGGTTTTGACAGTAACTGTTAGAGACAGAAATATTTGCATTGCGCATCAACCCGGGGCAAGTTGACTCTGACCCAATAAACACAACAAGAATTATTTTCCAACTCATCCTTGTTTTGTGCTAAATGCGTTTATTTTTTTATTGAACCGATTGATTATTTTCCAATTCAGTTTGTTTGAGATTGTACAGCTTACATATGCCACAAGTGGAGAATGCTAAAATTAAAATGGAACATGACCACGTGCTCTGTTGAGATTACATCAGTGACCAATAGAACTGCCGCATTGTCCCAGTACACCAACTTAGCATACTTTCATGAAACTAAGAATTCGATTGGTTGTATTTATGTAAGGTGTGACATCAAAAGGGAATTGCCCAGGAATTCCTGGGTTATTTTAAACATGCATCACAGTCAACAAGGGGGTTCTTTCGAAAAAACACAAACAAACGAAAAACAACTGGTTATGAACAGTTTTTCAACCACATACATTTTGTACAAACTTACTTTCAAATTAATTAATATAAGATATTTCCTCAAATATTGATTTTATACACCAGTTACGACTATAAAACATATGTTATGTAGGGTTGGATGATCAGTCTAACGGACTTCAGGTGATTGGGACAAGTAAAAAAATATTATGGCTGCCAATTTGCGATGGCAAGAAAATGCTGCCGCCATGCCCCATGGCGGCGGTGCTTGCGACGGCATTGCCGAATGCCATCGCTAATTCCGAGGACTGATGTATGTACTCCAACGGACAAGAAGTGACGGCAATAGCTAGGCTTGATTTTGTCAAATTGAGCTAAAAATCATAAAAATAGGCCGATGAAATCGTCAGATGTGTACTCATACGCGCAATTAGTAGAAAGCTGTATAACGGAGGCCACCATGGAAGCTGACATAATGTACACCATACAAGGTACATATAGAAATGGATTGGAGGAGTGTCTAATTTGATGGATAAAGAGTTAATATCTCTGGATAAAATTATCAGATTTACATAAAAAACTATACAGCACAGCACATCAGTAACCTGAACACAATTATAAAGTAACTTGACAATCCAAGCAATATTTTTCAAGTTATCGAATGCCAAAGGGATTGGAGGAATTTTCAATTTGAAGGATAAAGGGTTAATATCTCAGGATCAAATTATTCGATTTACACCAAAAACTATACAGCTTGGCACATCAGTAACCTGAACACAAATATAAAGTAACTTGACAATCCAAGTAATCTTTTTCAAGTTATCGAATGCCAAAGGGATTGGAGAAATTTTCAATTTGAAGGATAAAGGGTTAATATCTCAGGATCAAATCATCAGATTTACACCAAAAACTATACAGCTCGGCAAATCAGTAACCTGAACACAAATATAAAGTAACTAGACAATCCAAGCAATATTTTTCAAGTTATCGAATGCCAAAGGGATTGGAGAAAATTTCAATTTGAAGGATAAAGGGTTAATATCTCAGGATCAAATTATTCGATTTACACCAAAAACTATACAGCTTGGCACATCAGTAACCTGAACACAAATATAAAGTAACTTGACAATCCAAGCAATATTTTTCAAGTTATCGAATGACAAAGAAATGGATACGGACGCCGGACGGACAGACGGATGGATGGACAGACGGACGGACGGACAAAGGATGGACGAACGACGGATGGTCACCCCGGATGCCGGCATTATGTGTGCCATACATAGTATGGGTACACATAAAAATTGACTAAGTAAGGTACATAATTCTGTAACGAAGACTCTGACCAAGCCAGTTTTGAACTCCATTGAGATGTTATTGCATAAGACCTATATAGCAAATATTAGTCAAATCGGAGAACGTTTGTTCAAGTTAATGAGCTCAAAATTCATAAAAATTAATGAATTAAGGCCCATAACTCTGTAACGAAAAATTGGGCCAAGCCAATTTTCGAACTCGCTTGAGATATTATTGCAAAGAACCTATATGGCAAATATTAGTCAAATTGAAGAATGTTTGTTGAAGTTTTTGTGCTAACGAGCTTAAAGTTTGTAAAAATTAACTAATCAAAGGCCATAACTCTGTAACGAAAAATCAGCCAGTTGTCGAAATTGTTCGAGGTATTAATGCAAGAGACCTGTATAGCAAATATTAGACAAATCGAAGAGCGTTAGCTCATGTTATTGCCATAACAAACTCAAAATTCGTAAAAATTGAAACAAAAAAACCGGGACGGGCCAGTTTTCGAACTTTTTCGACATCTTATTGAAAAAGACCTGTATAGCAAATTTTAGTCAAAACGGTTAATGTTTGTTCAAGTTATTGCACTAAGAGAGCGAGGACTCCCGGAATTCTACCCGCACACCGATTGTCGCCAAACCATAGGTCTCGGTTGTTAACACAACTCGACCAATAAACAGGACAAATGTTAAAATAAAACATGCTATTTTTAATAAGGGTGACCTTGACATCAAACCTGAAAAGCAATATTATTCTTCCAAAGTACCTTCCCAGAGAGTTTGGTGGACATGGATTGAATAGAACTAAACTATTAGTCCTAAAAAGGTTAAAAATCTGTTTCTGATGCCCTATCACGTTCGCGTAGTCCTTTTGGCTGCCGCATACTCTCTTATTATAACCAATGCAAACTTAAAAAAATGAAAGTGTCAATGACACTGTAGCTCAACTTGTCAAGACATGTACATGTATAATATGTGACACAGCAATGACAAACATCTAGGTAATGACCTGATAACATACGTACATATAAAGTATTTTAACGGTCTGTACATAAATACTGACCGTAGCCTGTAACAAATGTATAGCAGGGACCAGCCGTGAGGGCGACTAGGGCGATTAAGTCGCCCTTCTAAGCCCAAAGTCGCCTAGAAAAATAGTCGGGGCGATTACAAGTCGCCCTCTAAAAATTGGCCAAAATGAGAAAAGGCTGAACTGAGTGATGCGAGGTTTACATGAAAACGAGTATTTTCAAAAATCGAATGTGCTCGAGTGTGATAAATGGGCATTTTAATTCGTCAAATAAACGTCCATTTATTTGAAATCACACGACACGCAATTGTCCATTGTCGCTTTCGGCGGATTTTTTTATTTCTATTTTGTTGCGTTCCAGTCGGTGCCTCAAGTGTCGAAACGAAAATAAGTGACTTACGCGACTCAACAAAACAACCCAGTTTGAAAGTAGGTTACGTCGCTTAGGATGCCGAAAATGTATACACAACGGACGTATTTTATAACACATTATTTTCATTTCGATTTGCTGACGACTGTTAACTGTTGGGCTGTCTATTCCCAGAAAAACACGAATGGAATTGAAACACATGAAAAAAAGCTTTAGTGATGTCAAGAAAAGCTTTGTACAGGACACAAGTGTGCATGTGGACGATCTTGAAAAAGGGTCCTCCTAAACATCTGAATGACATGAAATGACGCGGAATGACACAAGAATGCCATAAAAATGATGCGGAATGACATTTCTTTTACAAAATACTCGACCCCAGAATGTATTTTGTTTATTAACTAACAAAGTACCTCCCAAGCAACCTTCTTACATCTGGTCCTGTTCACACTTTCAGACTTAGGAAATTATTAGCTTAGTAGACTTTGTTGAAAGGCAACCACAGGAGGGTGATGGGGGATTGGCACGAAGAAGAGGTGAGGGGTCATGAAAGAAAAGGTAGCAGTGGGGGATTTTCAGTCAATAATTACATTGTGATTTTTTAACCTGGCGCAGATGCATCATAGACAACTGGACCTGGATTATTTGTATGTTAATGGAGGACCATAAATTGAAAATATGAAGGGGCGGCGGCGGGGGTGGTACATGAATATTCTTAATTTTCCCCACTTGCCTATGAAGTCTCCCTACATGACTCTGCAGTCTCCCTATTTTTTCTGGAGGGAGACTTGAAGTCTCCCTAAATTCCCCCCTAGGCTGGTCCCTGATGTATAGGTAAAGTATTGTAAAGGTGGGTGAAAGATGCTAAACTAGAAAAGAAATCTTTGAGTTCCAGAGTGGGTCTGACTGAACCCCAAAATATTTGTTCTCATAGCACAGTGATAACAAAGGCACCCAAAAACACACTCATTCCTGTCCCAAGGTGAAAACAAAGGTACCCAAGAAGTTTCGTGAAGATCAGTTCATAAATATGAGCTGTATAGAAGTTGTGACAAAAAACTGACTGGACCTAATTTCGGTACGAAATGGCCACTGGCAGCTATCTTGAATTTTGGACCGCACTCAGAAACACACGTTCTCGTCCCAAGGTGATAACAAAGGTACCCAAGAAGTTTCGTGAAGATCGGTTCACAAATACAGCCTCTTGCCCAAGCCGTATTGACATGTGCACTTACAGTGTATAAGTAGCACTAAATAAATCAAAATTCATCTAATTTGCATAATTTCTGCACGAGAAAAAAACCCGTACTGTATGTGATGTATTCCATTTTACTAAACATTCATACAAAAATTTATTCAAATCAGAACTTTCATACAGAAGTTCTGTACAAAAGACTGATTGCACTAATTTTGGGACAAAATGGCTGCTGGTGGCCATCTTGAATTTCGGACCACACCCAAAAACACTCGTTCTCATCCCACAGTGATAACAAAGGTACCCAAGAAGTTTCGTAAAGATCGGTTCATAAATACGGCCTCTAGCCTGAGCCGTATAGAAGTTGTGTACAAAAAACTGATTAGACCTAATTTTGGTACAAAATGGCCACTGGCAGACATCTTGAATTTTGGACCGCACTCAGAAACACTCGTTCTCGTCCCAAGGTGACAACAGAGGTACCCAAGAAGTTTCGTGAAGATCGGTTGATAAATACAGCCTCTAGCCCGAGCCGTATTAACATGTGCACTTACTGTGTGCAAGTAGCACAGAAAAAATCAAAGTTCATCTAATTTGCATAATTTCTGCATGAGAAAAAAACCCGTATTATATGTGATGTATCCCATGGTACTAAACATTCACACAAAAATTTTTCAAATCAGCGCTTTCATATGGAAGTTCTGTGCAAAAATCTGATTGTACCTCATTTTGTACAAAATGGCTGCCATCGGCCATCTTGAATTTCGGACCGAACCCAAAAACACTCGTTCTCATCCCACAGTGATACCAAAGGTACCCAAGAAGTTTCGTAAAGATCGGTTTATAAATACGGCCTCTAGCCCGAGCCATATTGGCATTTGCACTTACAGTGCTGAAAGTAACACTAAATACATCAAAGTTAGTCTAATTTGCATAATTTACGTACGAGAAAAAAACCCATATTATATGTGATGTATCCCATGGTACTAAACATTCATTCAAAAAATTATTCAAATCAGCGCTTTCATATGGAAGTTCTGCGCAAAAATCTGATTTCACCTAAGTCTGTAAAAAATGGCCGCCAGCGGCCAATTTGAGTTTCGGATCGGACCCAAAAACATTCGTTCTCGTCCCAGTCATAACAAAGGTACCCAAGAAGTTTCGTAAAGATCGGTTCATAAATACGGCCTCTAGCCCGAGCTGTATTGAATTGTTGACAGACGGACAGACGGACAGATGGCCAGATGGACAGACGGACGACTGGTCATGGCATAAGCTCAAACTTGGCTTCGCCAAAGTTGAGCTAATAAAAATTAAATGTTTATGTCTGATATTTTACCCAAGGTAATAAAATTGATAAATTTGTCCTTTGAGTGCAACAAGGCTTTGCAACGATAAAAGGATATATACTGGAATTTAAACCAGTATTGATTGAATACCAATGTAATTACAAAAACATTGGTTTATTGTCATTATTTATTTACCCACAATTTAATTTTCAAGATGTTTTGAATTTTTTTTAACTGTAGTCCCTAATGAATAATATTATCCCTTTACAAATAAATTGACACCATCCACCACGTAATATACAAATTGAGCAGTTGAAAAAAATATTAATAAAAAAAATTTGATAAACCAGTATTTAAAACAATAAATTTTGATATTGTCTATGTTGGGCAAAGAGGTATTTGAACTACATCATCAAGGCATGCTGATTCATTCCGACTGATCGCTCCAGTCCTGATTATGGTACATGTGTTCAGGTGACAGTCTTTCGATATATCTGTATACCGTGGTATTTTTTTTTAATACCAATACCGGTATTTAGTTTCAAATACCGTGCAGCTCTACTTCAGCATTCTGGAAATACAGGAAAAACTCCACCTTGGGTCATTGATTCCAGTGTCCCACCCTCATTGTGTTCTGTCTTAATGACTGAAAATCAGTTGTTTACATTGTTCTTACCTCTATCTTTAGCAATATCTTTAAACATGATTCGTTCATGCCAAATTGATTTCTGTAGTTTCAGGAGCTTCTCCGAGGTTTCCTTGATAGAATCTTTTCTTCCACTTAGAGCTAAATGATAAGCATTCTCCAAGTTCTTCTGATAAGCAACCTGTCCATCACATTTTCTTCAAATATAAAAAAAAATTGAACCAGATATTTACAAATTCAATGAAAGTATGTATACCTTTCATGTGTAAGAAGTCTTTTTACAGGACACGAAATGAATTTATATTTTCATACTTTCTCATGTATAAAAAATATTGTCATCACATTATCACAGCATTTAATTTACACAAGAAATAAAATGTATATGTGTGTCAAAACAAGAAGTTTAATTTTAGTTCAATAGTTTCATTATAGGAAATAAATCTTATTTTCCTCACTATGGCTTTCACTGCTTCAATCCAGATTTTCAGACATTTTCATTTTCATTTTCTAAATGTCACACAAATATTTACAAAAGTAATGCCATGGTATTATAAGTTACATGGTGTGCAGCTGGCTGATACATTTCCATACAGTTTCCGAGAAACAAAGAACGACAAGACGTTTATTTTTCAGAAGCTGTTATTGACAGCACTGCACAGAACAGTAACTGGCACCGGTATGTATCCATGGTCACAGCAAACAATCTTCACGACTCGAACTGCGATATTTAATTAAAAAAAAATAAAACTTATCGCTACAATCATATCTGAAATACACTTATATACATTTTCTGTCATTACAACCTGAAAAGGGTTAACAAAGCACTTTTAAATGTTCAAAAAATCACTTTTAATCTGTTGAGTAATCTGTAAAGAAAATGTTTGCATCAGCATAAAGATCGATAGGCTTTGGTCAGAAGCCTTTGGGGTAGAGTCATAAAAACAACAAAAAACTTTTGCCAGTTTTGGGACAACAAATAATATTTTCTGTCCATTTTTTGAATATTTAATGTTTTAAATCAATAAGTACGATACCTTGAAAATATTTTTGGTACTTAAATTCTCTTATTTTGTTTAAATTCAAATTTTGAAAATTCGAATCGAGTGGAAATGCTTCGATTTGATCAAAATAGTAATGGCTGGTACTAACCTGATATCAAATAATATTAGTTGAATTATCTGATACAGAAGAATCCTCAGATGGTATTCCAGCATTCTGATAGGACGAATTAACTTTGAGGCATAATAATAATTGTCATGGTTTGTATGGCTGTGGCAGCAAAATAGGATAATATAAGATTTTTTTCAAATTAATATACAAATCTAATCTAATATGAATTAAATGTATTAAAATAGCGCATCAGTTAAACTGAATATCATTATAAGTTATTTTCGACAACATGTATGGTATATGGAGATTTAATACCTGGCTGTCGGTTTTTAAACACCGAGCCAAAGGTGAGGTGTTTAAATGAGGCATCCAGGTATTAAATCTCCATATACCATACATGTTGGTGGAGATAACTTTTTTGTCCCGTTTGAAACACAATAGAAACATAGTGGAAACAAATTTGTAGCCGTGTTTCGCATGCTCCACAATCAGTTGTACCAAACACATGAATAATTGTTTTGTTTTTACAGACACAAAAGACAACAGATAGAGTTACATCCCTTTCCCTTGGAAACTAGTAAACATATCGGCTATTTTGTTCTCAGATTTACACTTATTTCATTTTTCTTGAGTTGTTTGATTTAATTATTCAGCTATTTAATTTACAACAGCAAAATATCGAATTATCAGAAATCTGATGATATTTGAGCCTATTTTCAAATTTTTTGGTTCAATTTTTATATCGAGACAAGCAAAAGCGAAAGACTTTTATTTAACCCATATACCACCCCATGTTTCGCGTGCACTTATACCCTGGATGTTGCACGCTCTCATATACCTTGGATGTTGGGTGCACCTTTGCCTTGACTTTGTCAAGTTGAGCTAAAAACACATCATTGCGGTTTTCAACTTCAGTGCTGAAAAACTCTAATCAGGTCTTCACTTCTCAGAATAAAGAGAGAAACAACCTAAAGTTAACCTTGTTTTCAAACTTCAGAGTCGCAATACCACTTTTTAGGAACAGCTGTACAAATTGGTATTGCGTTCGAGCGTGGCATTTACCGCGAAAATAGGTGACAAAATTACTTCTTACGCATCGTGTTTTAAACGTTCATATGTTTATCAAATGCGATTTCCTTTGTAGAACTGGAACTTGTCACTTATTCCACATTTATAACGACAAATATATTTATTTCTATGCGTAATTTTGAAAGCTTGAACTCCAAAGCGACTTAAAGCCAGCGTCAAAATCACAGTTGAAGTTGGATGGAAATTCAGGGTTACAATGACCTATTTGAGTGACATTTACTAGATAAAAATTTTTGTGGTCGGCATAATTTTTTAGGGTGTGTTGGGTTACCGTAATCACAGGTATGGAGGGGGGAGGGGGCTAATTTTGCAACAGACTCAAGGCGAAAATCATTTTTCTCAAACTTGAAACTCTTGAGATAATTTATGCAAATACACTGCACTCAGGAAATCAGAGTACCGGTATACTACACAGGTGTGTTGCCCTGGAAAGGAAGTCACTGTGACACTGACTGGCGCCGAAAACATCTTCTTATATGCAAATGCAATGTATTGTTATGTTTGTACAATGAAAACCGAAACCGAAAACCTGACTCTTTGACTGAAACCGAAACCTTAACCGACATGAAATTTGAAAACCGCCCATCTCTACTATAACATGCATGTACCACCCCCAAGCTCTTGACCCACCAGTCTAATAGTGTTTGGAATTCGATGCTGTTATGGGATGTACGTGCAAAATCTTGAACAGCAAATTTCTTCCCACAATGCAATAAGAATTTAACAAATTCAGTCTTGTTTGACAGCGCTTAAACTCTTGTCAAACATGACTGAATGGGTTACATTGCTTGTTGCATTAACCCTTTACCTAACATGAAAAGCAGACGACACTTGCAAAAAAATTTCTTGAACTCATTTTTTTCATTTTTTATCTCAAAAAACATAGGTTATGACCCCTCGTTCCAATGAGGGGTCATAACCTATGTTTTTGAGACAAAAAATGAAAATTAACTGACGATTTTTTAGAATAGCGTTGGCCAGTTTTGGCTGTTTCATTGGGTAAAGGGTTAAGTGAAAAATTATAAATTCATAGTAATTTCTATATTTTCCATACTTACCAATGGCCCAGACTTAGCTGGTGCTAATTCCAAAATATCAAGGGCCAAACACAAATTTTATCCCCCAATCCCCAAAATTTGCATGCAAAACCCAAAATTAGAAGTCCTATCTGGCCCTCCATACATTTAATCTCTGTTCAGGCACAGACGCCAGGAAGTGACCGGAATTGGCGTCAACATCATTCTTTGTAAAAGAGAGTATTACATAATAATTCAGCGGGGAGGTATGAGTGCCCACTCAAGGGAGGGCCATTCCCGTCTGGGCCATTGGTAAGTATGAAAAATATAAAAATTACTATGAATTTATAATATTTTTCCAACTGTACCAAATGGCCCAGACTTAGCTGAATCGTAAAAAGGTGGAGGGCCTAGGACTTCCCAAATAGAAGATCAACATAGTTCCAATCCTGCAATCCATGATGAAAGGAAATTAAAATAATTAGGAATTACATGTATGTCTCTCTATACAGTAATAGAGGAGACATATTCTAAATAAGGAGCCCAAATTAAGTAATTCCTTATTGTAAGCATGAAGACAATGCTACTTAGGATGTAACAAGTTCCTAATTTTTAAGGCTAGTCCGGACTAAGTCCCAAAAATTAGGATGGCGTATCTTAGAATGAGTGAAAATCCCCCATAAACATACGCCATACAATAACACTTCAGCTGTATGCAGGGTATTAATTACGGATAAAACAGCCTCCTTCATAGTTACATATTTTTAAGCCAGAGAAGAGGTAAAAATCCTCCCCCCCCTTTCTTTTGAAGGAATCTTCAAAAGAAAGAGGGGAGAGCTCTGGAATCAATAAGAGCGGTACCAAAAAAAACAATATAAATAATCGTTGAACAGGCACTCTGGTTTTAATTCATGATTAATAAATGGTGATTAACGCCACTTCAGAATTTAAGGATGTATAAATTTTATTGTAAATTTCCTTTCTTATTATACCTACCGAAATTGTTTACAACAGGCTTGCACTACAGTGGAAGAACCTAACTCGGATAAAATACTCTCTATTTTAATCTTTCCCAAGATTTGGGAAAGAAAAGTGGTGTAAAAACACCACGAAAAAATAAGCCAAAACTGGGCCGAGCGCCATCGGCGCACACCCAGTATGGGACGCTCTTCCATAGTACAAATCCACGACTTCCGTAATAGTGCGCAATGCATCAATTTGTCATTCTTTTGATTCCGAACAACACAGGAGTTATGTGATCAGCGGGGAGGAAGGATTCTTACCCGAATAAGAAGACGGGAGGGACTCCATGTAAACAATTTCAGTAGGTATAATAAGAAAGGAAATTTACTATAAAATTTATACTTCTTATCAACCTACCTCAATTACAACAGGCTGAATAGACAAAAGGCTGGCGGGAATCACATAACCAACCCACACATAACTCAAGAGCACTGGGACCGTGGACAGAGGAAGAGATCCCTAGGCCTATCAAACCATAGCATCACAAACATTAGAAAAGCCAATGAAAGATGAGGCGTATGGTGAAGTGCGACGCACAGACAGAAAAGGGCAGTAACAGCACAAAGCTGGAACCGACCCTGAAAAAAGCTGAAAAGCTTGGATAGACAACATCCTGAGCCGAAGAAAGAGGGCCCCACGGGTCTCTGTCGGCTCCTGCAACTGTCGCAGAGAAAAGGAGAAAGTAGCATTTCTCCAGAAGGCTGCCAGTATAACATCAGTCATCCGACAACATGACAGAGTTATTAAAAGAGGAAGACAATGCACGCACCTCGTGGCAGAAAAACAATTGGTAATACAATCACCAGTAGCTAGACGAGCAGAAGCTGCACGAATAGCAAGACAAGTCCAGCAAGAAATGGATGCAGGAGAGATCTGGCATGTGGGAAAACGCATATCCATCCAGGATAAAGGCATGAACGCCCCCCCACCCACAAGCAGAGCAGCGCCCAAGAAAGTGACCACCTTGGAGTAAACTGCAAAGTCCTAGGCCTTTTCAAGGAAAAGAGCTGAACAAGCTCGGAGAGGCAAGGATGAATGTCGAAACAATGCGGTATCACATAGGAAAAAATGTCTCCGAAGCATGGACAAGTACCCATTGCTGGAGACCCCCAGAAACAAACATATACCAGAAAACTCCGCAAGCAGTGTGATCGAAGGAGTGACAGAAGCAACAGAGTGATCGCACACCATTGACAGAAGAACCTTCCACTTAACCACAGAGGCTAAACCACTGGAGTGAGTGCCTCCTTGAAGAAAAGCAACTCCACTGCGTGTCTCGAAAAACCACTACGGAGGAGACAGGACCCGATAAAAGACATGTGCGAAGGCACAATGAAGTCGGGTCAACTTGAAAACCTCCCGGGTGACTTTGGCAAAGAAAGTTGCGAGGTAGAGGGAGACATGCCGGAACCGCCGCTAACAGAGAGCGGAGCAGATTGATCCACACCCACCGAAGCGTCGGGTGTGATCGAAAGGATTCTACGACTGCAGGTTCATATCTGGGTGAGAACCTGAGGCGGAATCGGAACCGGTAGGAAGGCGTAGCCGACAAGACCATCCCAAAGGTGGGCCAGAGCGTCCACGGCGAAAGCCAGAGCATCTGGACACGGGGACACAAAAGTGTCCACCGGATGGTTCCAACTAGTCACAAGAGACCGATGGAACCCGCCATGTGGAGCATCCACCTGGTGGAAATGACCCTGCCCAGACGGGACAGGGAGTCGGCTAGGACGTTCAGGCGACCGGGAATGTGACGAACAGCCACCCCGGCGTGGACATCCTGCGCGAGCAGTATAAGATCCCAAGCCAATTCGTACATTGGAACTGAGTGCGTGCCGCTCAGGTTCTGAATGTAAGCAACCACTGTCGAATTGTCGGACAACAGAAGGACCTGGCGATTCGACAGGTGAGGGATCTACTGCCTGAAACGCAGAAGAAGAGCAAGAAGCTCCTTCTGGTTGATGTGAAGAGCTGCATGATCCTGGTCCACCATCCCGTGAATGGAAAGACCTAGAGGATCCAACGTCGCACCCCATCCGAGATCGCTGGCATCTGCCGTCAGAACGCGATCGGACGTGGGTAAGTCCAACGGAACACCCTGCGAAAGCCACTGGACATCCGCCCAGAGAGGAAGGTGAGGATAAAGATAGTCTGGAAACTGAAGCACCAGATCCAGAAAATCTACATTCGGCCTCCAACGACTGAGCAGAAAGTGTTGGAGAGGTCTGACACGCAGCCGACCTAGAGGAATGAGATCCGTCACCGAACAGCAGAGACCGATTAGCCGGAGAAAACTCCGAGCCGTCGCAGAAGTGGACTGGGTCAGAGTCGGAGCAAAAGCTGAGAGAATCACAGCCTTGGCCTGGGGAACCGCCACCAAATTGAATTGTGTGCGGAAAGCCATCCCCAGATGATAAAACGACCGAGAAGGGACCAGGTCCGACTTCTCCTCGTTGACTCTGAAACGTAGCGACGTGAGCAAGCTCAACAGAGTGGCGACATCCGACTCCAGGAAGGCAGCATTGGAATGCCCCTGGAGGATATCGTCCAGATATGCCGAAGTAGTCACCCTGGACTGTGTGCGATGGAAAGCTATCACATGCGACATCAGTCAGGTGAAAGACCAAGGAACCAGCTTGAGGCCGAAAGGCATGGCCTTGAACTGGTAAACTCGCCCCAGAAAAAAGAACCTGAGATACTTCCGTAACGCCTAATGAATCGGAACGTGAAAGTAAGCGTCTCGCAGGTCAAAGCTGGAAGCGAAATCTTCCTGGTGAATGGAACGGAGGACCGACATTAAAGTCTCCATGCTGAACTTAGGAGCAATGATAGACTGGTTCAGGAAACTCAGATCGAGAACTGGTCGGAGTCGGCCGTCCTTCTTCGGCACCAAGAACAGGCGAGAATAGAAACCCACTGACCTAATGTTCTTGATGACCTCAATCGTCCCCTTTGTCAGGAGATTTGTCTATCTCCGTGGACAAAAGTTCCCGACGTAAAATGTCTGAAGGAACTGTGGTTGGAAAAAGGCACCCCGGACAAAGTGGAGTGCCGTCGGAAAGATATACGCAGCCCGGACCAAACAACATCTAACATCCAAGGATCGGATGTGATGGTGGCCCACGGTCTGCGAACTCTGCTATCCTTCCTCCAACCTGGGACGAGTCGAGGTGAGGACCTTCATTGCGAACCCTGACGAGGCTCGCTAGAGGAGAAAACACCTCTACTGAATGAAGAATCCTACCCTAGGAGTTCCCTCAAGACTGCCGATGCTTACCCTTACCCCTTGAGTAAGAAGTAGAAGGTGTGGCAGAAGGATCAGCCCCTCTTGCTTCGCAGAGGAAGCAGAGGGTACTTGTTAGGCTTGGAACGGCCCGTGCCTACCCTAGAAGGCTGATCAAGCTGAAGAAAACAGCAGCTGATCGTTGGAATGACATAGGACGTCATCCCGGACCGTCAACACAGAATCATGGAAAAGTTGCGGACCTGCCAAAAAAGCAGATCGAAGAGTAGCGTACTGCTCCTCAGGAAGGGATCGGCCTGTGTCCCGCACAGAGTCCCTTCGAACTAATTCCAGATTAGCCGTGTTACAGGCATGCGTGTGAGTAAGATGCATGAGCGCCTTGGACAGCACACGCAAAGGAGCCTGTACCTCATCAAACTTATCTGAAGGCAGATAAGCAGCAAAAGCTGAGACGACGTGATCGGAGAGAGAAAGCATACCAAGCATCTCTCTCGATAAGCCCAATGTGGACTCCAGAGTCGTCATCGGAATGACGGCAGACTTGGACTCGGAAAGCCCGAGGGAATTGGAGTCCTGATCCAAAACTGTCAAAGTCTGGTAGACCGACGGATTGGCGGAATTGTAGGAACGATAATGTGCCGGAGGCAAAAAGGTGTCAACCCTGGTGAAGAACGGAGCCTTCATAGCCTTGGAACTTAGCTTGGAGTCCAAGGCTGAAAATGCTTCAACCAACTGTACCGAAGGGCACGGTCGAAGACACCCAGAAGCAGGTTGCTCCATAGACTGTTGGCACGCGACCGATGATCGCGGCCTGGCTGACACTGTCGACTGGTTAGATGGTTTGAGATCCGGAAGGAACCCAAACACGAAATCAAGAGCTGCCCCCAAGTCCGAAGACTGGCTCTCGACATCAAGCATGTCTGACTCTTCCCCTGAGTCGGAAGACACATAGCCCTTCGTGGGCAAACCAGTCGATGCCTCCCATGGTGTCGGAACATCAGGGGATCAGAAAGCGGCCTGTTTCCAATCCCGGGAGGCGGCGCCATATGAGGCGCCTGGAAACCACTCGCTGGAAGCAACAGGAAGGCTCGTTGACAGAACCTGAGTGAGTAAGGAGAGGGCCTCCCTAAGCTCACTGCCCATACTGGCCGGTTCAACAGGGGAACGAACCGGCAAAGTGGCTTCACCTCTGACCCTCTGAACCAGCGAAGGGTCACGATCCTCCAAAAGACCTGACGTGGGACGACGGGTGGCAGCCGAAAACGTCTGAAGGCAGACGTGTATAGGGGTGTGACACACCCTGAGTATCAACATAGCAGGAACTCAAGAGAGTCACCGCTGACCTCTGCAGGGCAGAAGGTCCAGGCTGCACAAAAGACGTTGGACCCCCAAAACTGGTCGTGTGGCCAGAATGAGTGGACGGAAATGCCACGGAGTTCATAGTGTCCCACTAAGAACAACCGAATCCAATGACAACTGTGGTGCTCGACGGCGCAGAGACCACAGGAGAGGGTCCGGCCGGCAGCCACTTCCAACTTCGCCGAGTTGAAGTCAGGGAAGGCTGAGGCCGATACCCCCACGTCTACACAACCAGACACCGCAGCAGACCACTGCAGGTATAAAACTACTGTGCTCAATGGCTGAGAGGACACAGTATGGGGTTCAGTCGGCAGCCCCATTTGACTTCGCCCAGTGGAAGTCTGGGAAGGCTGAGGCCGAAACCCCACAACCACACTACAGACATCCCTGCAGACCCTGGCAGGGAGAAGCCGAGGCCGGCTAAAAACGGTGCCCAATGACGTTGTAGACGGAACAGCAGTAGCAGCAGATACGACGGAAGCTGTTGGAACTGGCGGAAAAGCGGAGAGAGCCACCAAGCTCGGCCTCCAAAGGAAGAGTCACAACCCTAGTGATAGCCTCAGATGTCGACTGGAGAGGGCGCATAGTCCCGGAACCAGGCATCTCTACACCAGAAAACCAACAGCTCCCGCAGTATCCACCACGGTAAAAACACTGCACATTCCCCACAGAAGGGGAATAACTCTCACCAGACATGGTCGAATCGGGAAGCCCCGAAACGACAGCGGTCCCCACCCCCCGCTGGTGCGGGAGGAGCTGCACATCCCCCACGGAGGAGGAGCAATTCTCATCAGACGTGGTCGAATCGGGCGGGAGGAGCTGCACGTCTCCCACGGAGGGGGTCAAACTCACACCAGACGTGGTCGAGTCAGGCGGCCCCGAAACGACAGTGTCCCCCCCCCCCCCCCTCCAGGTGCGGGAGGAGCTGCACATCCCCCACGGAGGGGGTAAACTCACATCAGACGAGGTCGAGTCGGGACGCTCCCGAAACGACTGCATTCCACACCACCCGCGGGTGCGGACAAAACGAACACGAGAACGCACTAATGGCGAGGGCAAAAGGAATTGCCCTAAAGGAACCGAACTGGAAAGAACAGGTGAGAGCAGTAGAAGAAAAAGGTGAACTCAACAGAAACAGAAAGTAGAAGAACACCCTCAACTATGAGAGAAGGTGGCAGAACCCAGAAGGCCGACACCTACTCCAATAAATTTTTTTATCAACCGAAAAAATTCATTGTCGAATCGCGATGACACGATGTCGCAAAACATTCGCGAAAACGGAATAGTAACTAATAAACAATGAGAAAGTGGTTGAAAATATAAACGAGAATATATAAAACACAGTCCTGTTATTATACGATCTTCAGATCCATAATTCCAGTCACAGGAAAACCATTATCCACGAGTTGAATTATCACTGTTTCATAATGCATATGGCGGAAACACATCCTGCTCGTGCTTCGGATAGAAAAAGAATGACAAATTGATGCATTGCGCACTATTACGGAAGTCGTGGATTTGTACTATGGAAGAGCGTCCCATACTGGGTGTGCGCCGATGGCGCTCGGCCCAGTTTTGGCTTATTTTTTCGTGGTGTTTTTACACCACTTTTCTTTCCCAAATCTTGGGAAAGATTAAAATAGAGAGTATTTTATCCGAGTTAGGTTCTTCCACTGTAGTGCAAGCCTGTTGTAAACAATTGAGGTAGGTTGATAAGAAATAGCGACGATCCTGGTAATTAATATTGCATGCTATAATCCACAGGTGGCCTCTGTACAATAAATTCCAGTAACAACACTCTCCAACGTGTACTATCCGATATCTACGATCGTAAACACATGGGAATATGCGAAATGAGTACTGACATAATAGAAAGCTGGATCTAGAAATGAAAGTAGGCATGATTAACAGGTTCCAATACGGACCACCCCCGAAATAGATTAGGATTTCAAGGTCCACAAAATACAATAAAGCGTTAGCCTAATAATATAATGTGCGAGAGCATTTATATTTAGCATGTAATCATTTGAATACCAGTTAACTGGTTATGCAGCCTGAGAGGTACTTAAGAGTAGCAATTCAATTGTGATGGGGGGAGGGGGGGGTGGAATTTGAAGTCATATTGAAATCTCCTCATCCGCATAATTTAATCCTTCCTGTGCCAGTTATCAAATAATATAGGAACTGCGATTGTCCCCTCACATCTAACCGACTCCCTTATGCCACTATGGGTGGAGAAGGATGTGAAGAATAAAACTTCCCCTGAAAGAAGGCCATCTCATGGAGGAACCTTCTATGGAGCATCCCATAACAGACACTTGAGGATACTGATCCAAGAGGTGCTACTAGTAGGATTCACAACGAGACTGTTTAATCTTAAATGTAATCTATTGAATCAAAAGAATTGGAAGATACGCGTATCCTATCATTCATTCCCATGAATTCTGCAGAGTGTCTACTGCATGCGCTCAATGGTTTGGGCATGGCGACACAAATGACGGTAACTAATTGTTCCGGTGTGTCGCAAACTAAACTATCATGGGGCGATCCCACTGGTAGCAAAACTGTCCAAATACGACCCGTAGAGAGTTTTTCACCTTGTCATCTATTAAAGATGACAACACAAGGGCTCTGTCACGTCTGATTAACTCCAAATTAGCTACTGTTAAGACAGAGTTATACGTGATAAATATAATAGCCCTGGAAAGGACTCTAAATGAGGTACGAACGTCCTCAAATTCCTTTCCGTAGAGACGTTGTGTCACAGTTCTTAAAGATGATCTGCTTAAGACATTGAGTCTAAATTCGCTCTGAATGAAGAAATTGCCATCTCAATTGTGTCCGAGCGAATAGTGAATGACGAAGGTAAGGCCATAACCAGGGACCAGCCTAGGGAATTTTAGGGAGACTTCAAGTCTCCCTCCAGAACAAATAGGGAGACTGCAGTGTCATGTAGGGAGACTTCATAGGCAAGTGGGGAAAATTAAGAATATTCCTGTACCAACCCCGCCGCCCCTTCATATTTTCAATTTGTGGTCCTCCATTAACATCCAAATAATCCAGGTCCAGTTGTCTATGATGTGTCTGTGCCAGGTTAAAAAATCACAAAGTAATTATTGACTGAAAATCCCCCACTGCTACCCTCTCCTTCATGACCCCTCCCCTCTTCTTCGTGCCAATCCCCCAGCACCCTCTACTAAGCTAATAATTTCCTAAGTCTGAAAGTGTGAACAGGACCAGATGTAAGAAGGTTGCTTGGGAGGTACTTTGTTAGTTAATAAACAAAATAAATTCTGGAGTTGAGTATTTTGTAAAAGAAATGTCTTTCCACATCATTTTTATGGCATTCCGGTGTCATTCCGCATCATTTTGTATCATTCCGGTGTTTAGGAGGACCCTTTTTTAAGATCGTCCACATGCACACTTGTTTCCTGTACAGAGCGTTTCTTGACATCACTAAAGCTTTTTTTCATGTGTTTCAATTCCATTCGTGTTTTTCTGGGAATAGACAGCCCAACAGTTAACAGTCGTCAGAAAAACAAAATGGAAAATACTGTGTTATAAAATACGTCTTTGTGTATACATTTTCGGCATCCTAAGCGACGTAACCTACTTTCAAACTGGGTTATTTTGTTGAGTCGTGTAAGTCACCTATTTTCGTTTCGACACTTGAAGCTCCTACTGAAACGCAACAAAATAGTAATAAAAAAATCCGCCAAAAGCGACAATGGACAATTGATTGTCGTGTGATTTCAAATAAATGGACGTTTAGTTGATAAATTAAAATGCACATTTATCACACTCGAGCACATTCGATTTAAAAAAATAATCGTTTTTATGTAAACCTCGCATCACTCAGTTCAACTGTTCAGCCTTTCTTCATTTTGGCCAATTTTTAGAGGGCGACTTTTAATCGCCCCGACTATTTTTCTAGGCGACTTTGGGCTTAGAAGGGCGACATAATTGCCCTAGTCGCCCTCACGGCTGGTCCCTGGCCATAACTAGGACCTTAGCCTGCTCATTCAAACGCAGAGGAACTCTCAATATATCTTCCCCGTTTTCCGTTATAATCAGTTAAATTACGGAAGATGACAAGAAACTGCCTTACTTCTTCCCACTGGAAAGTTGAATATGGCGTCGTCTAAAAGGCCTAAGGCCTGCGACTCCTGTCTAGACTTAACCGGAAAAGACATAACCTCCTCTTTTTCTGGATGAAGTCAGCGTCCAACAACGCTAGCTGTTTCTTGCAAGTAGTCGTAGCATTCTGATTCGCTGGAACAAATTCAGGGTAGTGTTGATGGATTAAATCCATTGCAACCATGTGTTGTTCCGAAAGGGAAGGGTAATCTCCCTCCGTATCTCTTTCAACATTCGTTTGAATCAGTTGAAAATCACGGTCAGTGGCATCTGAACGCGCAAATGACTGGACTGACCCAGCACCATCTGACAGCTCAGGTTCTGAGACTGCCGTCCCCTCTTCTGCACTTGCTGGGATGCTGCGATGAGCTGCGCAATCTGCGACAGCAAATCCGTTATGGAGGCCTGAGGAGCAGCGGTCTTCTATTCTCGTCGCCGACTGCTCCCGGGACAGTGTGTCCAAGACGGCTCGTTTCTCCGGACGTCCCGATATATGAGGCCTCGTCTCTTAGCTACTGAATAGTGCTACTTTAGAGCGGTCACAGCATTCTGATTCTCAAGAAGAAACTCAGGGAAGTATTGATGCATTAGATCCATCGCCACCCTGTGTTGTTACGAAAGGGAAGGGTAATTCTCCTCCAAACCCCTTTCACCATCCGACTGAATCAGATTATACTCACGGTTATCGGCATCTGAACGCGCAGATGACTGGACCGACTCAGCACATAAACATAACAGATTCTGAGACTGCCGTCGGCTGCTTCTGCACTTGCTTGGATACTGCGATGAGCTGCACAATCTGCGACAGCAAGTCCGTTACGGAGTCCTGAGGAGCACCGGTCTTCTGTTGCTTGGCCGCCGGCTGCTCCTGGGACAGTGTGACCAAGATGGCTCTTTTCTGTGGACGTCCCGATGAATGAGGCCTCATCTCCTTTGATAGAGTATGGTGTGACTTCTTTGACAAAGAGTGGACCTTCTCTGTGATGCAGACTGGATATCAGAAGTCATGTAGCCAAGGTGCAGTCGTGTGTGCTTGGTAGACGCTGAAGAAGCCATAACTAAAGCCGACTCCGGCTGTGAACTGAATGAAGCATCCCGGACGGGAGGTGGGGACGTATGCTCCGACTGATGCAAATTCCGAACCACAACATCTGACCCCAGATGTTGTTATGAAAGAGAGGGGACTCTCTCGCTCGTGGTCCTTCAGACCTCGCTGAGCTTCCAGGTGAACTACAGGCTTCTTCCTCTCCGTTGTCGCAGGGTGAGCCTGTTATTTTATAGTGCTCTACCCTTTCTACTCTCCTCGACCGCAACGGACACACCCTGCATCACGGTACCCACGGACGATGTAACCGTTTCACCGGGCGAGCTAGTTGGTGACAGGGAGCTGAAACCACGCTGTGGTTTATTGCCCTGTCTAATATTCATGAGCACTTTAGCCGCTAGCTCTGATTGACTATCTAAATGCAACAATGGAAGCACACTCTCTGACAGCGTCATGTAAACATCACCAGGTTCTTGTTCCTCTGTTCATAGAAACTAAAAAACTAGAGCGACTTTTTGGCGAGAGGACCGGTGGTGCTTCTCAGCGTGAGAGGACCAGCAGTGGCCTCTCGCTAACAACGTACCGTGACACCCGCCTCCAACTTTTGTCATCCCATGCGAGACATGTTGAGTAAGAATTAGTGGGAGTACATCAACTACAAGCAAGGCAACCAATATGTAAATCAGAGCAAAGACTTCCTCGCTTTGTTTATTGAGCAATAAGCTTTCGTAATAAAGCAAACTAAGTCGATCGTACTCCCACCAACTCCACATTAAATATTATAAAAAGATACATAACAAATAACATTCAAAATATAAATCGAAAAATAATTTACACAAAAAATTTTTTAGAAAATTTTTTACAAGAGCCCAAGTTCCCAAAGGGAACGATGTGCCCAAATGTATCCGGATAGAACCCAAGTGTGGACAAAAATTATTTTTCTATCCAAAAAAATTAACTGCTACACTACTGGAATATTTAATGTATCTTACAACAGTCCTATCATATAATAAATAGGAAACTACATATACAAAAAGAGCGTTGTCAATGTAAACAACGTCAGAATGAAAACCGGAAACGAGACCCCAGGCAACACGGCCTGAAGTCAGTAACAGATTTTTGAAATATCCGATGTAAAGCAAGGTCTTTATCAGAAGAAAAAGTGATACATCGGATGTATGATGCATGACCAAAACACCTAAACACCCCAAGGGTGAGGAGGTAACCATGGGGATATACAGAATAAACATTCTTTGTAACACAATTCCCAAGAAATGTTTCCTTCATCCAGTTGTGTCCTTGGATCCACCAAATTAACCATTGATTTGTGTCTGGCATCATTATAAACTGAGATTTAAAAGCACAGAAGTCAGTTTGTTGTTATCTGACTGAGGGCCAAACAAAGGATGATGTTTGCGCCAATTCCAGTCACTTCCTGGCGTCTGCACATGCGTGGAGAGTAAATGTATGGAGAGCCCAATAGGACTTCTAATTTTTTAGAGGTTTTGCATGCAAATTTGGGGGATTGGGGGGCAAAATTTGTGTTTGGCCATCGATATTTTGGAGTTAGCACCAGCTAAGTCTGGGCCATTGGGTACTAAGTTTTGGAATTTTGATACTTTGGCACCAGTGTGTGAAGGGTTAGTTTAAACAGTATTTATTTGGAAAAAAAATAATCATGTAATTATAAAATAGAAGCATTTTACATACATAGAAAATTAAACAAAGGTACGTATATATAGATAAATAGAACATAACTATTTGTGGATTCGACATCAAGCTGAGTAGCTAAAATTGACCTGCAGACTGTGCCTAAGAATTTCGGGCTTTGGGCACCTGTAGCCATAACAGTTGACCAATCACGACCAAAAGGGGATGTCATTATCTTGGCATTATATGGAGTCAACCTAACAAGTTACAATGAAATCCTTCCATAAATACGACCTATATACTATGCTAAAGGTTTTTGGGCTCGGGCAACCATCAAGGCTGAATGATTGTGACCAAAAGGGGACGTTCTCATCTAGACATTATTTGGAGTCATCCTACCAAGCTACAATGAAAAGCCTTCATAATTATGACCTGTAGTCTGTTCTAAAGGTTTTCGGGATTTGGGCCCCTGTAGCTGTCACAGTTGCCCAATCGTCTCCAAAAGGGGACATTCTCATCTAGATATTATATGAAGTCAAACCTACCAAGTTACAATGAAATCCCTTCATAAATATGACCTGTAGACTGTGCTCAAGGTATTTGTGCTTTGGGCTCGGACAGCCATCCTGGCTGAATGATCGCAACCAAAAGGGAACATTCTCATCAGGGCATCATCTGGAGTGATCCTATGAAGTTACAATGAAATCCCTTCATAAATATGACCTGTAGACGGTGCTCAAGATTTTCGGGCTTCAGGCACCTGTAGCCATCACAGCTAACCAATCATGACCAAAAAGGATTTCATCATCTAGTCATTATATGGAGTCAACCTAACAAGTTACAATGAAATCCTTCCATAAATTCGACCTATAGACTATGCTAAAGGGCTTTGGGCTCGGGCAGCCATAAAGGCTGAAGGACTGCGACCAAAAGGGGATGTTCTCATCTAGACATTATTTGGAGTCATCCTACCAAGCTACAATGAAATCCCTTCATAATTTTGACCTGTAGACTGTTCTAAAGATTTTTGGGCTTTGGGCCCCTGTAGTCGTCACAGGTGCCTAATCATGTCCAAAAGAGGACGTTCTCATCTAGACATTATATGAAGTCAAACTACGAAGTTACAATGAAATCCCTTCATAAATATGACCTGTAGACTTTGCTCAAGGTTTTCGGGCTTCGGGCATCTGTAACCATCACAGTTGACCAATCATGACCAAAAGGGGATGTCATCATCTAGGTATTATATGGGGTCAACCTAACAGGTTACAATGAAATCCTTCCATAAATATGACCTTTTGCCTATGCTAAAGGTTTTTGGGCTTGGGCACCCATCAAGGCTGAATGATCGCGATCAAAATGGGACGTTCTCATCTAGACATTATTTGGAGTCATCCTACCAAGTTACAATGAAATCCCTTCATAAATATGACCTGTAAACTATGCTAAAGATTTTCGGGCTTCGGGCTCCTGTAGCCGTCACAGTTGCCCAATCATGTCCAAAAGGGGACTTTCTCATCTAGACATTATATGAAGTCAACTCACCAAGATACAATGAAATTCCTCAATAAATATGACCTGTCTACTGTGCTAAAGGTTTTCGGGTTTTGGGCTCGGGCAGTCATCACGGCTGGAAGTTCATGCCCAAATGGGGAAATTCTGATCTAGACATCATAAGGAGTCATCCTACCGAGTTACAATGAAATCCCTCCATATTAAACATGACCTGCAGACTGTGCTAAAAGTTTTTGGGTTTCGGGCTTGGGCAGCTATCACGGTTCACAGATCATGCCCAAAAGGGAACGTTCTCGTCTAGGCATTATACAGAGGCATCCTACCAAGTTACAATGCAATCCCTTCATAAATACGACTTGTAGACTGTGCTAATGGTTTTCGGGTTTTGGGCTCGGGCAGCCATACCGGTTGACTGATCACGATCAAAAGGGGATGTTCTCATCTAGACATGACCCCAAACCTGCATATGAAATTTCGTGACGATCAGACAAGAACTGCAGTGTGTAGCCTGTGCTAAAGGAAAATGTAAACAGACTCACAGACTAACAGACTTCCGCACGCGTGATGGCAATAGCCCATCTTGACTTTGTCAAGTTAAGCTAAAAATGCAGGTGGGCTAAAAATCGCTCTCCTCACATGGCCTAGGGGAGCGATTAGCTCTCAAGATTACAAAAGCTAAAAGTGGCAAAATGAAGTTGTACTATTAATGGCAGTGTGAATTCTGCCGAGTGGGTTTTGTACATTTTATTTGGTGCTGCTAACAAGGTAGTCTCTGTGAGATGGCTACACTGCTCCTCTCACACCTCCGGGCCTTGGCAAGGCCCTGCGGTGTGGGAGGGGCAGTGTGGCCATCTTGCAGAGACCACTAACATAGCAGAGATCTGAAAACCTGTAGGTTTTAGGACTAGGCTGTTGTGGTAATCATTATTTTCTAAGGCTAGGAGGGCTATTTTTGCGCTTTCCTCAATTTTTTTAAGGTGAGCAGTAGGCGAGCGAATAAATCGCTCTCCTGAAAATGCCAGGCCTGACTTAACATAATGAAAAAGAAAATGTTCTGCAGTTTCAATTAACCCGCATTGGCATAGATTTGTAGTCAAACAGATTTGTAGTCTTGAACAGATGGGCTTAGAGATTATTACATTCCAACCTTATTCTACAATGGATAACCCGACTTTTACATTCATAATAGTGGTAAAAATGTGATGGCAGAGTTATGAGGTCCTTGTTAAGGTTAAGATGGCAAACATAGCTTATTTATACAAACCTGAATAAGTCAAGGATTTCATTTATTTCTGCCAAACAATAAAGGTTCATAAATTTAGCAGTAATACCATCCACTTTAAACTGATCAGATGATTTACTCAATTTAGCATTCTCTTTCAAATGATCTTGCAGTTCTTTTATAGCTATCAGCACATCATCACCAATACCTTCTACAGTGACCTGAGGTTGTATGCCATGTGAAGTTATCAGTCTTACATGTCTTCTGGATTCAATGCTTCTAGATACAGCCCATCCCTCTTCATTTTCAATGGAATAACCAATATCTATTGTCTTTTTCATAATATCTTTCTTTAGACTATCAATAAAAGTTTGTACATCTGAGGAAGAGAAAGATAAGCATCTCAGCTCGTCATTATATATTTTGCACACAACACCAGGAGGTACTTTTTCTTGAAGATACATCTGACCAAGTTTACTTGTTAAAATGTCCCTTATTGCTGGAGAAAGAGACATTGACTGCTCTTGAGCTTTAGAAATTCTTTGAAGCATATCTAATAGAGCTTTCTGTACAACGTGCTGTTTTCCACAAAGTGTAATTCCATCATAGGAATCATAAAGTATTTTAAGTTGATCATACTTTCCAAAATAGTTGGTTTTTTTCAGTAATTCTATCTGTATTTGTTTCAACTGGGCATGTTCTTCTGAATATTCTTCGTTATCTGAAAAAAATGTTTTGATATTAGTTAATTGATAGAGAGCTACATTAATTTTCATATGTGATTTGTTACATTAGTATTCCCATTGGCACTCTCCAATAAATGGTAATAAACATTTTTTCTTCTGCTAAGCAAACAACAAGCTATCAAGTGCAGTGTAAAGCCACTACAGTAGCTTTCGGCACTTTACTATTGAGCCAAGATAGCAGCTTTGAGCACTCAACCAATTATGGGACGATAAGATGCTAATTTCAATAAACAGCTGCGCCATGAGCACATGATACGCCCGTTATTAATTACAAGAGGGAACCACACAATATGAGTATACATGTGTACTTGTCAGGTTACATATACTTGCCACCAAAAAATCATGAAAATTGCTCAAAGTCCAACATGTGGAAAATTGCTTTTTTTTTGATGAATAAAGTCCCATAACTCTGGAATGACAAATCGGACAGCGACACAAATTGAAAGGGAGATTCCTTCTATCAACATATACTTGCAACCAAAAAATCATGAAAATTGCTCTAAGCATTTTCAAGTTATTGTTCGACATGTGAAAAATAAAGCCCCATAACTCTGGAATGACTAATCGAATGGCCACACCAACCTTTTAAAAGGGAGCTTCCTTCCATCAACATAAACCACCTACCAAAAAATTGTGAAAATCTCTCGAAGCATTCTCGACTTGTCGTACGATGTGTAAAAAATCTAGAATTTTCTAAGTAATAAAGTCCCATAACTCTGGAATGACTAATCGAACGGCGACACTAAATGAAAGGGAGTTTCCCTCCATCGATATACACCACCTACCCAAAAATCACGAAAATCTCTCAAAGCGTTCTCGAGTTACCATACGACGTGTAAAAAATCAACAATTTTCTAAGTAATAAAGTCCCATAACTCTGGAATGACTAATCGAACAGTGACACTAAATGAAAGGGAGCTTCCCTCCATCGATATACACCACCTACCCATAAATCACGAAAATCCCTCAAAGCGTTCTTGAGTTATCGTATAACGTGTGACTGGACGGACAGACGGACGGATGGATGGACAGACGGACAGCAGTATACCATAATACGACCCGTTTTTTCAAAACAGGCATAGAAAAACAGAGTTGACCATTTGACAAAACCACAATTTTCATTGTGCAAAAATATTTTTTGCTTTCTTTCATATATCATTTGTATGAAAGTGCTTATTCCATTTAAATAAACTGGAAGGTGAGAATTTATAAACTATTTCAAAAAGTGGCACGCAGATCTTTTCAATCTTTTGGAAATTTTTGGGAGAGCAGAAATTGCTACGTAATTTTTGACATTTTTTTCTCAGTTGGACAATACAAGGTTTCTTGAATTCATTATGATTGTCCCCTCTGCCTGTATTAATAAGGCAGCCTTGTGAAACAAAATCCTGCGAATGAATCAAGTGTGACCTTTTTATTATAGCCATTGTATCCAAGTACAACTGGATTTTCAATCATCATTGACGATACATATATAAGTAACTGTGTATTTATTGTGTGTGTGTTGGGTGGGGGGTGAGGGGGAGGGGGGGCAAGGAAGCTTATGGCGTCCTAGCAGGAGACTTTGGTCACCTACCTGAACCGGCCCGTGAAATGAAGTGTTCACATGAGCTGTTTTATATCAGGAGCTGATTTTGGTTTGTAGACTAATAAAAAAAATCTAGTTTCTCAGGCACCTCCCTCATCAGTGAAAACCTGCCTCATTCAACCCTGTTTTTTACATGGAAATTTCTTCAATATACTATTTTGAACTTGTAGGACTAAAAATTTAACTCACTATATGTTGTTTGACAGAGCACGGAGTTGAATTAATAAATCCAACTTTTTTCAGGACTATTTTGTGCATTAACAGAATGAAAGCCTCCCTCCTGCCCCATGACCAACTGCCTCCTATTAAAACAAGGGCAACGCCCCCGGTCCCCCGACCAAGATGGCAAATTCAAGGGAGCTGTTAGGATGCAATTTGTTCGCAGAGCATGGCCATTTTTTAACTTGACCTGTATTTCCAACCAATTAAACCACATACTTAGTTTCGTTTCAATCAAATGATCCAAAGTAAAGTTATCATCCGGACAACACAAAAACCGTATTTTCTAAGTCGAAAAAGGGGAATAAATCCAGTAAAAATCAGTGGAGCATGCCCATTTTTGAACTTGACCTGCATTTCCACCCAAATAAGCGGCATACTAAATTTCGTTTCAATCAAATGATCCTAACTAAAGTTATCATCCGGACAACACAAAAACTGTATTTTTTAAGTCGAAAAAGGGGAATAAATCCAGTAGAAATCAGTGGAGCGTGCCCATTTTCGAACTTGACCTGCATTTCCACCCAAGTAAGACACATACCAAATTTAGTTTCAGTAAAATCATCCAAACTAAAGTTATCATCCGGACAAGGGTGTGGCGGACGGACGGACGGATGCACAGACGCACGCACGGACAGACAGATGGACAGACGGACACTGCTGATTACAATAGTCCCCCGAAGGGTCGGGGGACAATTAACTAGAAGCACCCAGACCGACTGGGAGAGGACGTGGTTCGGAGCATAGCTGGCATACTGCCCTGGGGAACGAGCCCTGAAAATATGGGTTGTCCTGTCCTCTCGTGCTCCTGGTGGCCCTGCATAGCACCTCTAGTTGTTGTTATGTTAGATGTTGGGAGAATAAAGTAAAAATAAGTTTTTAGCAAGCCAAAATTCTGGCGGGGTATGATGTGGGAGTGGGGGCTGGATTTGAGAAGTTTGAAGTGCAATTCACAGGATGGGGAGCAGTGTATAACTGAGAAGTAACGGTTGTTGATATGCGATTTCCAATGAATCCTCTCGAAGATGAACTCAAAAGTAAGTGTATATTTATTTATTATCAAGAATAACCGCCCATAACTTCCACTCTCACTGTGTCCCATTTCATCAGTTAATTCCACGGTGACCCACGCCAGCGGTTGATTTATTTCAACAAAATTACCGAGCTTCCTACCCCCCTCCCTGCTTCTTTCTCCAACCAAACACACATTGAAAGGTATGCCTCACTTCCTATTCCACACTGCACTGTATAATAAGAAAGCAGTTAATAACGTTAGCTACAATGGGATCAGTTACTTATAATTTCAAATACAGTGTTTACACTATAGCATTTCCCCAACAGTGGGTCCCGGTATTTACTACTCTGTAAGGCGGTTATAAAATTCAGAGGTGGTGACAACATTTCCCCGGCAGTGGGGCTAGGTATATACTAGTTTGTAAGATGACTATACTGCCCCTCCTCCATACCAGGGTATATTTTATCTTCACAGATGTATGAACAACACTTCCTATTTATATATGTAATTATTGTTGTCTATAACTTCATGTTTCTCGTTTATGTATAGATATTTTCAGTGTAATAAATAAAACTAATCCCACTTGGAAAAACCAATTGGAGAGAAAAGTATTTCTACTATTAATAGACAGAGTGAACTGTAGAAGGTGTGAATAGATGACATAATCATGCATAACAACTGTGGTCCAATAGGAGATAATTGTTAAAGGGACAATACATGACATGCTTAAGAACTTAAAAGTTCACATTTTCTGTGGATATCTTCAAGTGGTTCTTACAGATTTTCAAGAACAAATAAACTCTGGTGAAGAATTATTCTCGCAAGCCTTCATTAACCCTACACAAACTGTCAAACAAAATTTTAGATAAATTTGAGATATAATGGGCTATTTACATTAGACGCTGATTCTCAGATGCTGATATTGATATTAACCCTCTCCACCAACAATGATGATTTAACCAAAACTTTCTTTTATCACACTGGGTCATTTGAGACTATTATACCCACTTTTCTCAAGGCATCAATAATGAAAGTGTCAATGACACTGTAGCTCAACTTGTCAAGACAAAGACATGTACATGTATAGTATGTGACACAGCAATGACAAACATCTAGGTAATGACCTGATAACAAAGGTACATATAAAGTATTGTAACGGTCTGTACATAAATACTGACCATTGCCTGTAACAAATGTATAGGTAAAGTATTGTAAAGGTGGGTGACAGTCAAATGCTAAACTAGAAAAAAATCGGAGTCCCAGAGTGGGTCTGACTGAACCCCAAAATGTTTGTTCTCAAAGGCACAGTGATAACAAAGGCACCCCAAAACACACTCATTCCTGTCCCAAGGTGAAAACAAAGGTACCCAAGAAGTTTCGTGAAGATCAGTTCACAAATATGAGCTGTGTAGAAGTTGTGACAAAAAACTGATTGGACCTAATTTCGGTACAAAATGGCCACTGGCAGCCATCTTGAATTCTTGACTGCACCCAGAAACACTCGTTCTCGTCCCAAGGAGATAACAAAGGTACCCAAGAAGTTTTGTGAAGATCGGTTCATAAATACAGCCTCTAGCCCGAGCCGTATTGACATGTGCACTTACAGTGTATAAGTAGCACTGAATAAATCAAAGTTCATCTAATTTGCATAATTTCTGCACTAGAAAAAAACCTGTACTATATGTGATGTATTCCATGTTACTAAACATTCATACAAAAATTTATTCAAATCAGTACTTTCATATGGAAGTTCTGTGCAAAAATCTGATTGCACCAAATTTTGTACAAAATGGCTGCCATCGGCCATCTTGAATTTCGGACCGGACCCAAAAACACTCGTTCTCGTCCCACAGTGATAACAAAGGTACCCAAGGAATTTCGTAAAGATCGGTTCATAAATACAGCCTCTAGCCCGAGCCGTATTGGCATTTGCACTTACAGTGCTGAAAGTAACACCAAAAAACATCAAAGTTAGTCTAATTTGCATAATTTACGCACGAGAAAAAAACCCGTATTATATGTGATGTATCCCATGGTACTAAACATTCATACAAAAAATTATTCAAATCATAGCTTTCATATGGAAGTTCTGTACAAAAAGCAGATTTCTGCATCATCGGTACAAAATGGCGGCTGGCAGCCATCTTGAATTTCGGACCAAACCCAAAAACACTTGTTCTCGTCCCACAGTCATAACAAAGGTACCCAAGAAGTTTCGTAAAGATCGGTTCATAAATACGGCCTCTAGCCCAAGCCGTATCCAATTGTTGACGGACAGACAGACAGACGGCCAGATGGACAGACGGACGACGGGCCATGGCATAAGCTCAAATTTGGCTTTGCCAAAGTTGAGCTAAAAATGCTTTCGTGATACAATTAAAAACAATTCTTCAGACACTCTGGGGTCATAAAATGAAAGTGTCAATGACACTGTAGCTCAACTTGTCAAGACAAAGACATGTACATGAATAGTATGTGACACAGCAATGACAAACATCTAGGTAATGACCTGATAACAAAGGTACATATAAAGTATTGTAACGGCCTGTACATAAATACTGACCGTTGCCTGTAACAAATGTATAGGTAAAGTATTGTAAAGGTGGGTGACAGTCAGATGCTAAACTAGAAAAAAATCTTTGAGTCCCAGAGTGGGTCTGACTGAACCCCAAAATATTTGTTCTCAAAGGCACAGTGATAACAAAGGCACCCCAAAACACACTCATTCCTGTCCCAAGGTGAAAACAAAGGTACCCAAGAAGTTTCGTGAAGATCAGTTCACAAATATGAGCTGTGTAGAAGTTGTGACAAAAAACTGATTGGACCTAATTTCGGTACAAAATGGCCACTGGCAGCCATTTTGAATTTTGGACTGCACCCAGAAACACTCGTTTTCGTCCCAAGGTGATAACAAAGGTACCCAAGAAGTTTTGTGAAGATCGGTTCATAAATACAGCCTGTAGCCCGAGCAGTATTGACATGTGCACTTACAGTGTATAAGTAGCATTGAATAAATCAAAGTTCATCTAATTTGCATAATTTCTGCACGAGAGAAAAACCCATACTATATGTGATGTATTCCATGTTACTAAACATTCATACAAAAATTTATTCAAATCAGAACTTTCATACAGAAGTTCTGTACAAAAGACTGATTGCACTAATTTTGGAACAAAATGGCTGCTGGTGGCCATCTTGAATTTCGGACCACACCCAAAAACACTTGTTCTCATCCCACGGTGATAACAAAGGTACCCAAGAAGTTTCGTAAAGATCGGTTCATAAATACGGCCTCTAGCCTGAGCCGTATAGAAGTTGTGTACAAAAAACTGATTAGACCCAATTTCGGTACAAAATGGCCACTGGCAGCCATCTTGAATTTTGGACCGCACCCAGAAACACTCGTTCTCATCCCAAGGTGATAACAAAGGTACCCAAGACGTTTCATGAAGATCGGTTCATAAATACAGACTCTAGCACGAGCCGTATTGACATGTGTACTTACTGTGTGTAAGAGGCACTGAAAAAATCAAAGTTCATCTTATTTGCATAATTTCTGCACGAGAAAAAAACCCGTATTATATGTGATGTATCCCATGGTACTAAATATTCACACAAAAAATTATTCAAATCAGAGCTTTCATATGGCAGTTCTGTGCAAAAATCTGATTGCACCAAATTTTGTACAAAATGGCTGCCATCGGCCATCTTGAATTTCGGACCGGACCCAAAAACACTCGTTCTCGTCCCACGGTGATAACAAAGGTACCCAAGGAGTTTCGTAAAGATCGGTTCATAAATACGGCCTCTAGCCCAAGCCGTATTGGCATTTGCACTTACAGTGCTGAAAGTTACACCAAAAAACATCAAAGTTAGTCTAATTTGCATAATTTACGCACAAGAAAAAACCCTGTATTATATGTGATGTATCCCATGGTACTAAACATTCATACAAAAAATTATTCAAATCAGAGCTTTCATACGGAAGTTCTGTACAAAAAACAGATTTCTGCATCGTCGGTACAAAATGATGGCTGGCAGCCATCTTGAATTTTGGACCGCACCCAAAAACACTCGTTCTCGTCCCAAGGTGATAACAAAGGTACCCAAGAAGTTTTGTGAAGATCGGTTCATAAATACAGCCTCTAGCCCGAGCAGTATTGACATGTGCACTTACAGTGTATAAGTAGCACTGAATAAATCAAAGTTCATCTAATTTGCATAATTTCTGCACGAGAGAAAAACCCGTACTATATGTGATGTATTCCATGGTACTAAACATTCATACAAAAATTTATTCAAATCAGAACTTTCATACAGAAGTTCTGTACAAAAGACTGATTGCACTAATTTTGGAACAAAATGGCTGCTGGTGGCCATCTTGAATTTCGGACCACACCCCAAAACACTCGTTCTCATCCCACGGTGATAACAAAGGTACCCAAGAAGTTTCGTAAAGATCGGTTCATAAATACGGCCTCTAGCCTGAGCCGTATAGAAGTTGTGTACAAAAAACTGATTAGACCTAATTTCGGTACAAAATGGACACTGGCAGCCATCTTGAATTTTGGACCGCACCCAGAAACACTCGTTCTCGTCCCAAGGTGATAACAAAGGTACCCAAGACGTTTCATGAAGATCAGTTCATAAATACAGACTCTAGCCCGAGCCGTATTGACATATGTACTTACTGTGTGTAAGTAGCACTGAAAAAATCAAAGTTCATCTAATTTGCATAATTTCTGCACGAGAAAAAAACCCGTATTATATGTGATGTATCCTATGGTACTAAACATTCACACAAAAAATTATTCAAATCAGCGCTTTCATATGGCAGTTCTGTGCAAAAATCTGATTGCACCAAATTTTGTACAAAATGGCTGCCATCGGCCATCTTGAATTTCGGACCGGACCCAAAAACACTCGTTCTCGTCCCACGGTGATAACAAAGGTACCCAAGGAGTTTCGTAAAGATCGGTTCATAAATACGGCCTCTAGCCCGAGCCGTATTGGCATTTGCACTTACAGTGCTGAAAGTTACACCAAAAAACATCAAAGTTAGTCTAATTTGCATAATTTACGCACGAGAAAAAAACCCGTATTATATGTGATGTATCCCATGGTACTAAACATTCATACAAAAAATTATTCAAATCAGAGCTTTCATATGGAAGTTCTGTACAAAAAACAGATTTCTGCATCGTCGGTACAAAATGGTGGCTGGCAGCCATCTTGAATTTCGGACCGCATCCAAAAACACTCGTTCTCGTCCCACGGTCATAACAAAGGTACCCAAGAAGTTTCGTAAAGATTGGTTCATAAATACGGCCTCTAGCCCGAGCCGTATCCAATTGTTGACGGACAGACGGCCAGACGGACGACGGGCCATGGCATAAGCTCAAATTTGGCTTCGCCAAAGTTGAGCTAAAAATCATGGAATCTTGTGTTTTCCCTGCATTTCTTTACAAACAACTTGTAGGGTTTTCAAGAGAAAGTGGCCATTGATAGGTCTTGGTGTCACATTACCAGTTGCATGGATAAATTATTCTGGTAAGCATTTGTTAACCCTCCATGAGCTGCTAAATGTCAAATTTTTGAAAAAGTGTCTGTTTTTGGACATCAAATGGGAATGCCACAGAGATACATAACTTCTTTTACCGGATGCAAAACTGATAGGGAAACATTTTTGTAAGTAGTAAGGGTATTAAAAAATCAAGGTCTTAACCCATTTTCGACTGGTTAAGGAGATATACCCCTTAAAAGTTTAAAATTCCCGTTTTCTGTGGATTTCTCAAAAAAATCTAGTAAGTTTTCAAGAAAAATTGACCATTCGAAGGTCTTGGAGTGACATCACAAGTTGCATGAACAAAATATTCCGGTAAGCATTTGTTAAACCTCCAGAGGCTGCCAAGTATCCACATTTTGAGACAAGAGGCCCCAGGGGGCCTGAGGGCGCTCACCTGACATGGTAGCCTAAATATCAACCCAGAGAATTGATTTCCACAAGTTGCATCTGCTCCTCCTAAGAAAAGCTGAAACCAAATATCCAAATATTCTGACCAGTGGATCTAAAAAAAGATTTTTAAAGAATATTCCTCATATTGAACTAAGTCATAATTCGGGCTCCCACAGGGGGCCCACATATGAACCCAGGGACTTGGCTTTAACAAACCTGAATCTCACAACCCTAAGGATTCTGCACACCAAATATCAAAACATTCCGACTGCTGGATCTGAAGAAGAAGATTTTTAAAGAAAATTCCTCATTTTGAACCAAGTTACAATTCGAGCTCCCACAATCAGCCCAAATATGGTCCTAGGGACATGGCTTGAACAAACTTGAATCTTACCCCCCTAAGGATACTGCATAAAAAATATCAAAAGCATTCATCTGCTGGATCTGAAGATTTTAAAGAAAATTCCTCATTTTGAACTAAGTTGTCATTCAGGCTCCCATAGTGAGCCCAAATATGAACCAAGGGACTTGGATTGAACAAACTTGAATCTCAGCTCCCTAAGGTTGCTCCATGCCAAATATCAAAACATTCCAACTGCTGAATCTGAAGAAGAAGATTTTTAAAGAAAAATTCCTCATATTGACTAAGTTATAATTTGGGCTCCCACAGGGAGCCCATATATGGACCCATGGACTTGGCTTTAACACACTTGAATCCCCCCCTCCCCCCAAGGATGCTACTCACCACATATCAAACCATTCCGACTGCTGGATCTGAAGAAGAAGATTTTTTAAGAAAATTCCTCATTTCGAACAAAGTTACAATTCAAGCTCCCACAGTGAGCCCAAATATGGACCTAGGGACATGGCTTGAACAAACTTGAATCTCACCCCCCTAAGGATGCTGCATACCAAATATCACAAGATTCTGCCTGCTGGATCTTGAGAAGAAGATTTTCAAAGAAATTTGCCTGAAATGCACTAAGTTCGAATTTGGGCTTCTATAGTGAGCCCAAATATGAATCCAGGTGGCCGATTTGAACAAACTGGAATCAGATCCACCCCACAATGTTGCATACCAAATATCAAAAGATTCTGCCTACAGGATCTGGAGAAGAAGATTTTTGAAGAAATTTGCCTGAAATGCACTAAGTTCGAATTCGAGCTTCTATAGTGAGCCCAAATATGAATCTAGGGAGCCGATTTGAACAAAATAGAATCAGATCCACCCCACAATGTTGCATACCAAATATCAAAAGATTCTGCCTGCTGGATCTGGAGAAGAAGATTTTTTAAGAAATTTGCCTGAAAAGCACTAAGTTCAAATTTGGGCTCCTATACTGAGCCCAAATATAAACCCAGGGAGCCGATTTGAACAAACTTGAATCAGATCCACCCCACAATGTCGCATACCCAATATCAAAAGATTCTGCCTGCTGGATCTTGAGCAGAAGATTTTCAAAGAAATTTGCCTGAAATGCACTAAGTTCAAATTTGGGCTCCTATACTGAGCCCAAATATAAACCCAAGGGGCCGATTTGAACAAACTTGAATCAGATCCACCCCACAATGTTGCATACCAAATATCAAAAGATTCTGCCTGCTGGATCTTCAGAAGAAGATTTTCAAAGAAATTTGCCTGAAATGCAGTAAGTTCAAATTTGGGCTCCTATACTGAGCCCAAATATAAACTCAGGGGGCCGATTTGAACAAACTTGAATCAGATCCACCCCACAATGTTGCATACCAAATATCAAAACATTCTGCCTGCTGGATCTGGAGAAGAAGATTTTTTAAGAAATTTGCCTGAAATGCACTAAGTTCGAAATCGGGCTCCTATACTGAGCACAAATATGAACCCAGGGAGCCGATTTGAACAAACTTGAATCAGATCCACCCTCCAATGTTGCATACCAAATATCAAAACATTCTGCCTGCTGGATCTGGAGAAGAAGATTTTTTAATGTTTTTCCCATTGCCTACAGTGTTAAAAAGTGCTGACTCAGCACTTTTTCAAAGTCCCGAAACTGTACCATATGATAAAACCGATGGCAATTTTTTTTTACCAATTCTTTCTGTTGGTCCTAAGGAAGCTTCACACCAAATAAAAATTCTCGGTGCTGTGCAGATATGGAGATATGGGCGTTTTAATTTTTTTCTATTTTTAGCTCCTCCGGTTCCCATGGGGCTACGGGAAAAAAAAATCAACATAAATTAGGTACTTATGACCCAATAAGCCCTCACATAAAATTTGGTTCAAATCAGCCTCTCGGTTTGGAAAATAGAAATTTTGGGCGGCGCCAAAAATTTTGCCCCTCCCATAACGACGCCAAGTATAGCCCCACAAACTTCTCTTGAACAAATCTGAGTCTACACCTCAAAAGGAAGCTGCACACCAAATATCAAGTCTCTGCTACTGCTGGTTCATGAGAAGAAGATTTTTTAAGATTTCAGCACACTTTTTGGGTGTGGCCCTACCCATGGGCGAGGTAACTTGATTTGAACAAAATCAAATTGCGATGTCATAACAAACTATTATCTCAAATATCAATTAAATTGGTTCAGCGGTTTGGGAGGAGAAGTCGCAAACACCATGTTCACGGACGACGGACGACGGACGGTGAGTGATCACTATAGCTCTCCTGACTGAAAGTCAGGTGAGCTAAAAATGGGTTGTTCTTTGGCACCCATAACACCCAATGTGTACCCGCGAGATAAACATAACCTCCTTCATTGGAAGTGGAATTCACCAAGGATCATTTTTGTAAGTAATGAAGGTATTCACAAAACCAAGCATTAACCCATTTAGGGCTGGTTACAGAGTGATACCCCTCAAAAGGTTAAAAATTCATGATATCCGAGGCTTTCTCTAAAAACATCTCGTAGATTTTCAAGAAAAATTGGCCATTTTCAGATCATAGCGTGATATTACAAGTTGCATGTACAAAATATTCCAGTAATATTCCAGTAAGCATTTGTTAAACCTATGCAGGTTCTCAAACATCAAAATTTTGATGAAATGGTCTGTGTTTGTGTACCCACAGCACTCGAAGTTAAGAGGAGAGATCAACATAAGTAGAAGTAGAACTCACTCAGAATTATTTTTGTAAGTAATAAGGGTATTCAAAAAACAACGCTTAACCATCAAAAGCTGAAAATTCATGTTCTCCCTGGATTTCTCTGAAAACATTTTGTAGATTTTTAGGAAAAAATGGTCATTTGCAGTTCTTGGTGTGACATTACAAGTTGCATGGAAAAATATTCCTGTTAGCACCAGTTAACCCTTTACAAGCTGCCAGACATCAATATTTTGGATACATTTGAGATAAAATGGACCATTTTCAAATATCCACAGCACTCAGTGGGTATGTGTCAAACAAACATAACTCCTTTTGTCGACCATTAACTTGTCGGACGACGATATTGATATTAACACTCTCCACCATTAATGATGGTTTTTACCTACATATTTTTTTATCAAACTGAGCTATTTGAGACTACTATACCCATCTTTCTCATAACATCAAACAGAAACTTCAGTGAGACAGTTAAAAGCAATTCATCAGACACTATGGGGTCATGAAAAATCATGAAATCTCATCTGGAAAAGCCATGATTCTCCAGAATCATAAAGTCTAGTTGGTTCTGGTCTTTGTCTCCTGTATATACTGTTGTGTTTTTTCTTTGGAACTTCTGGCTCTGGGCCTTTGCTCTTTAAACTTCTTTGGGTCAGGTTTTCTCAGGGCTCTCAAGAAGCAAATTGGTGGCGAGTGATACGTCACTCACCTACTGTTGAAATTAGGTGAGTGATGGCGAGTAATTGAAACTACAATTAGCCTTTTAACCCCTTTACCCAACATAATGAAAACAAGAGGCCCCAGGGGGCCTGAGGGCGCTCACCTGACATGGTAGCTTAAATATCAACCCAGAGAATAGATTTCCACAAGTTGCATCTGCTCCTCCTAAGAAAAGCTGAAACCAAATATCCAAATATTCTGACCAGTGGATCTTAAAAAAGATTTTTAAAGAATATTCCTCATATTGAACTAAGTCATAATTCGGGCTCCCACAGGGAGCCCATATATGAACCCAGGGACTTGGCTTTAACAAACCTGAAACTCACACCCCTAAGGATTCCACACACCAAATATCAAAACATTCCGACTGCTGGATCTGAAGAAGAAGATTTTTAAAGAAAATTCCTCATTTTGAACCAAGTTACAATTCGAGCTCACACAATCAGTCCAAATATGGACCTAGGGACATGGCTTGAACAAACTTGAATCTTACCCCCCTAAGGATGCTTTTTTGAAGAAATTTGCCTGAAATGCACTAAGTTTGAATTTGGGCTTCTATAGTGAGCCCAAATATGAATCCAGGTGGCCGATTTGAACAAACTGGAATCAGATCCAACCCACAATGTTGCATACCAAATATCAAAAGATTCTGCCTGCAGGATCTGGAGAAGAAGATTTTTGAAGAAATTTGCCTGAAATGCACTAAGTTCGAATTCGAGCTTCTATAGTGAGCCCAAATATGAATCTAGGGAGCCGATTTTGAACAAAATAGAATCAGATCCACCCCACAATGTTGCATACCAAATATCAAAAGATTCTGCCTGCTGGATCTGGAGAAGAAGATTTTTTAAGAAATTTGCCTGAAAAGCACTAAGTTCAAATTTGGGCTCCTATACTGAGCCCAAATATAAACCCAGGGAGCCGATTTGAACAAACTTGAATCAGATCCACCCCACAATGTTGCATACCCAATATCAAAAGATTCTGCCTGCTGGATCTTCAGAAGAAGATTTTCAAAGAAATTTGCCTGAAATGCAGTAAGTTCAAATTTGGGCTCCTATACTGAGCCCAAATATAAACCCAGGGGGCCGATTTGAACGAACTTGAATCAGATCCACCCCACAATGTTGCATACCAAATATCAAAAGATTCTGCCTGCTGGATCTGGAGAAGAAGATTTTTTAAGAAATTTGCCTGAAATGCACTAAGTTCGAAATCGGGCTCCTATACTGAGCCCAAATATGAACCCAGGGGGCCGATTTGAACAAACTTGAATCAGATCCACCCTACAATGTTGCATACCAAATATCAAAAGATTCTGCCTGCTGGATCTGGAGAAGAAGATTTTTTAATGTTTTTCCCATTGCCTACAGTGTTAAAAAGTGCTGACTCAGCACTTTTTCAAAGTCCCGAAACTGTGCCCTATGATAAAACCGATGGCAGTTTTTTTTTACCAATCCTTTCTGTTGGTCCTAAGGAAGCTGCACACCAAATAAAAATTCTCGTGCCGTGCAGTTTTGGAGATATGGGCGTTTTAAATTTTTTCTATTTTTAGCTCCTGCGGTTCCCACGGGGCTGCGGGAAATTTTTTTTTTTTGCATAAATCAAGTACTCATGACCCAATAAGCCCTCACCTAAAATTTGGTTGAAATTGGCTTCTCGGTTCAGAAAATAGAAATTAGGGGCGGGGCCAAAATTTTTGCCCCTCCCATAACAACGCCAAATATTATCCCTCAAACTTCTCTTGAACAAATCTGAGTCTACACCTCAAAAGGAAGGTGCATACCATATATCAAGTCTCTGCTACTGCTGGTTCATGAGAAGAAGATTTACAAAGATTTTGGTGCCCCTTGGGGGCATGGCACCACCCGGGAGGAGGGGCAACTTCATTTGAACAAATCTGAATTGGCATTAGGTAATAAACATTTAGCCAACATTTGAATAAAATTGGGCTAGTGGTTTAGGAGGAGAAGTCGATAATGTAAAGTTAACGCCGGACGGACGACGGACGACGGACGGATCACGATCAGTAAAGCTCCCGCTGAGCTTCGCTCAGGTGAGCTAAAAACAGCCAGAAAATTTACCAAAGTAAGCCGGTTCTGAGATATCCATATTTGTATGGTTTTATTGAAACATTGAGAGAATTTTTTTTTTGATAAATGTGAAATTTAATTTATTTTTTAAAAAAGCTGTGTTAGGTAAAAGGTTAAAGGAAGATTTTAGGGGTTTTAGAGGTGAGTGATGATCACTCGCCACTTTGGATGTTTTGGTGAGTAATAGGGGAATGCAAGTGATTACTCGCCATTCCTTGAGAGCCCTGTTTTCTATGTACTTTTATTTCTCAGCCTAGCTTGACAATGAGTCGTTCAGGTACCTGCTGTGCCTGTGTATTACATTCTGGCTGTAAGGACATTTTGTAAATGGCAGTCATCAATGTTTGACCCATCTTTTCTGTTTTAATATGTCAATTTGCTCCTTATGAGGGGTGTCTAATTAGATGTGTTTGTTAGCTTCATATTGTCCTTCAAGAGCTTCAGGTACATGAGATGAAGTGTCTTCTGTTCCAGATACAGGATTTATAGTGGGTTTTGCACCACCTTTGTAAAATAATACATGGAATGTACATTATGTATATAGAGATTATCACCATTATGTGGATGTACAAAATATGTATCCGAGTCGGGTTCTAAGGGCAGATCACGAAGGGCAAATCACGACGAGTGGAAGACGAGTCGTGATCTACCCTTAGAACCCGGAGCAAGACTCGGATACATATTTTGTACATCCACATAATGGTAATAATCATTTTATCTTACAATATATTGGGGATAAGTGAAGAATGTAGATGAATATATAACAAACTATTTATTCGTACGGATGAACAAAAAGAAAAAAAATGGAACTCACGCGAAAGGAACATGCTTGTATCCGACCCCCTGATACAAACATCTTATCAGGGGGTCAGATACACGACAGTTGCGGAGTTAATACAGACAAAATACATGTTGATTATAAGATAAATACAGATTATCATGATAATGTGCATGTCTGGTGATTTGTATCAGATTCGAGGTGGTGTCCAGAATGGGATCTCAATGAGCCGGCTTTGCCGGCGAGTTGTGATCTGATTTTTGGACACCACCGAGAATCTGATGCAAATCACAGGACATGCACATTATCATGACAATTCATTTATCTAACAATTCTGTCACATAAACAGATTAAATCTTAAATTATTAATACAATTTTGGGACATAATATTGGGTGAGAAAAAGTTAAAAAACAAGAGGCCCCAGGGGCCTGAGGGCACTCACCTGACAAGGTAGACTAAATATCGACCCAGGGAATTGAGCCGGCTTTGCCGGCGAGTTGTGATCTGATTTTTGGATACCACTGAGAATCTGATGCAAATCACAGGACATGCACATTATCATGACAATTCATTTATCTAACAATTCTGTCACATAAACAGATTAAATCTTAAATTATTAATACAATTTTGGGACATAATGTTGGGTGAGAAAAAGTTAAAAAACAAGAGGCCCCAGGGGCCTGAGGGCACTCACCTGACAAGGTAGACTAAATATCAACCCAGGGAATTGATTTCAACAAGTTGCATTTGCCCCTCCTAAGAAAAGCTTATACCAAATATCCAAAGATCCTGACCAGTGGATCTAAAAAAAAGGATTTTTAAAGAATATTCCTCATATTCAACAAAGTTATAATTCAGGCTCCCACAGGGAGCCCAAATATGAACCCAGGGACTTGGCTTTAACAAACTTGAATCTCCCCCCCTCCCCCCCCCCCCCCCCCCACCAAATATCAAAACATTCTGACTGCTTGATCTGAAGAAGATTTTTAAAGAAAATTCCTCATTTTGAACTAAGTTACAATTCGAGTCCCCACAGTGAGCCCAAATATGGACCTAGGGACATGGCTTGAACAAACTTGAATCTTACCCCCCTAAGGATGCTGCATACCAAATATCCAAAGCATTCTGATGGCTGGATCTGAAGAAGAAGATGTTTAAAGAAAATTCCTCATTTTGAACTAAGTTATCATTCAGGCTTCCACAGTGAGCACAAATATGAACCCAGGGACTTGGCTTGAACAAACTTGAATCTCACCACCCCCCCCCCCCCCCCTAAGGATGCTGCATGCCAAATATCAAAACATTCCGACTACTGAATCGGAAGAAGATTTTTAAAGAAAAATTCCTCATATTGAACTAAGTTATAATTCGGGCTCCCACAGGGAGCCCAAATATGAACCCAGGGACTTGGCTTTAACAAACTTGAATCTCACCTCCCCCTAAGGATGCTGCACACCAAATATCAAAACATTCCGGCTGCTGGATCTGAAGAAGATGATTTTTTTAAGAAAATTCCTCATTTTGAACTAAGTTACAATTCGAGCACCCACAGCGAGCCCAAATATGGACCTAAGGACATGGCTTGAATAAACTTGAATCTCACCGCCCCAAGGATGCTGCATATCAAATATCAAAACATTCCGATTGCTGGATCTGTAGAAGATTTTTTAAAGAAAATTCCTCATTTTGAACTAAGTTATAATTCGGGCTCCCACAGAGAGTCCAAATATGAACCCAAGGACTTGGCTTGAACAAACCTGAATCTCACCCCCCTAAGCATGCAGCATACCCAATATCAAAAGATTCTGCCTGCTGGATCTTGAGAAGAAGATTTTTAAAGAAATTTGGCTGAAATGCACTAAGTTCAAATTCAGGCTCCTATACTGAGCCCAATTATGAACCCAGAGGGCCGATTTGAACAAACTTGAATCAGATCCACCCCACAATGTTGCATACCAAATATCAAAAGATTCTGCCTGCTGGATCTGGAGAAGAAAATTTTTTAAGAATTCGGGCTTCTATAGTGAACCCAAATATGAATCCAGGGGGCCGATTTGAACAAACTTGAATCAGAACCACCCCATAATGCTGTATACCAAATATCAAATGGTTCTGCCCACTTGTGCTGGAGAAGAAGATTTTTTAGTAATTTCTCTAATATACATAGGGTGCTATCACAGTTATGCCCCCTATGGAGCCCCAAGTGGGCATGTTCATTTCATTTGAACAAACTTGTATTGACATATGGTAATGAACATCCATACCAAGTTTCGGGCAAGTCGACCTAGCGGTTTCAGAGGAGAAGTCGTTTGAAAAATGTTCACGATGCCGGACAGATGACAGACGACGGACGGCAAGTGACAAGTTTAGCTCCCACCCGGATTCCAAATTTTCAGGGTAAAAAAAAAATTTTTTTTTTCTCTTAAAATTGACATAAACGCATAAAAAAACAAAAAAAAAAAAAATTTCCGGATTTTGGTCCAAAATTTCTAAGTCTGCAATGGGACCTCAAATTTTCAGCCTAAATATGAACCCAGGGACTTGGCTTCAACAAACTTGAATCTCACTCCCCTAAGGATGTTGCATACCAAATATCAAAAGATTCTTATTGGTAGATCTGAAAAAGATTTTTTAAAAATACTCCTCATACTGCACTAATTTAAACATTTGGGCTCCCATAGAGAGCCCAAATATGGACCCATGCAATTGATTACAATAAACATGTGAAACAATCTTCCAAAGATGTTATATGTGAAATTTGAAAGCTTTTGGAGCAGTGGTTTGGGAGAAAAGTAGTCTTATGTTTTTCCCATTACCCACAGTGTTAAAAAATGCTGACTCAGCACTTGTTCAAAGTCCCCAAAAAGTACCCCATGATAAAACCGATTGCAATTTTTTTTGACCATTCCATTCTGTTGGTCCTAAGGAAGCTTCACAACAAATAAGAATTCTCAGTGCTGTGTAGTTTTGGAGATATGGGCGTTTTAATTTTTTTCTATTTTTAGCTCCTGTGGTTCCCATGGGGCTATGGGAAAAAAATTTCTGCATAAATTAGGTACTTATGACCCAATAAGCACTCACATAAAATTTGGTTCAAATCGGCCTCGCAGTCTGGAAAATAGAAATTTGGGGCGAGGCCAAAATTTTTGCCCCTCCTTTAACATCGTCAAATATAGTCCCTCGAACTTCTCTTGAACAAACTTGAGTCTACACCTCAAAAGGAAGCTGCATACCAAATATCAAGTCTCTGCTATTGTTGGTTCTTGAGAAGAAGATTTTTTAAGAATTGGAGCATTTTTGCCCCATCCCTCTGCTCAATATGAGCTGAAACCTAATTTGACAAAAAATCAAAATGCCCTTATATAACCCCTACTCACATGAAATTTCATTAATATGCGGCCAGTGGTTTGGGAGAAAAAGGCCCAAACACACCTTCACGACGGACGCCGGACGAAAAGTGATCAGAATAGCTCACCCTGACTTTCAGTCAGGTGAGCTAAAAAACCGTAACATTGGTTTTATGACTGCAATTTCGATGCAACTCGCGGGGTTTTTTTCACAACCGAAACAGAGTTGTGGCCTCGGTTACCCGCCAGTCTCTAATTAGGATCAAACAATAAAGACTTTTAAGAATTTAAATCAGCCCCCAAACATGAAAAAAAAAATTTTTTAAAAGTGCATGCAAAAAATTTTTTCTCCGATATTCGTATCTTCCCCCATGACATGACTCATTGAAACCAATTTGCTTGAAAAATTAACACATAGAGGCTAAACTATCACAATAGTGGATGCATTATTGTTTTTCTCATCACAGGTAATCATAATAAACAACAAATATGATTAAATAGATCTGAAATGAAAGTGTCAATGACACTGTAACTTGTGTGTTGTGTTTGATGAAAAGGATAATGTTCAATGTTTATGAAAGGATTATGAAATAAGACAAGAATTGTGATAATTGGGAATATGTTCATTTCTGTTCCCTGTATGCTATGTTTCTGATAACTAGAGGGGGTATCAGTACCCCGTGGCTCACCAACAGGTGGCCAATGTAAAGGGGTGGCTGGAGAAAAAAAAAAGTTCAAAACTTGCACACAAAAGTCCAAAATTAAAGAAAATAAGCAGCTAAAGGGTTAAATAATATAATAATAACCCCTAAGAAGCATGCTAACATAAAATAGGAACCATGGCAATATGCTACAAGGTAAGTCTCCACTTTGAAAAAAAGAAAGACAAACCTCAAAACTTGCACATAAAAGTAAAAAAAAGTATCACATTTGTTTCAAAGGGTTAAAATTTAGAAAAATACCCTGAAAATATTACAATAACCAGCGTGGCAATATGCCAGTGAGATAAAACTCCACTTAAAAAAAAATATCAAAACCTGCACACAAAAGTACAAAACCTGCAAAAAAAAGTATCACATTTGTTTCAAGGGGTTAAAATTGAGAAAAATACCCTGTCACAGTAACCACAATGGCAATATGCCAGTGAGGTAAAACTCCACTTAAAAGTAAGGTGAAAGTCTACTTGAAAAATATCCACTTGGAAGAAAAGAAAGACAAACCTCAAAACCTGCACATAAAAGTATCACATTTGTTTCAAAGGGTTAAAATTTAGAAAAATACCCTGAAAATGTTACAGTAACCACCATGGCAATATGCCAATGAGGTAAAACTCCACTGTAAAAAAAATATCAAAACCTGCACACAAAAGTACAAAATCTGCACAGAAAAGTCCAAAATTAAAGTAAATAAGCAGCTAAAGGGTTAAATAATATAATAATAGCCCCAAGAAGCATCCTAACATAAAATAGGAACCATGGCAATATGCTACAAGGTAAGTCGCCACTTGGAAGAGAAGAAAGACAAACCTCAAAACCTGCACATAAAAGTAAAAAAAACATCAAAACCTGCACACAAACGTCAAAATAAGTCCAAAATTTGATCCAAAGGGTTAAAATTAAGACGAAATACCCTAGAAAAGAGTTAAATGTTATCGTGAACCCCCACAGCAATATGCAAAGAAGAAAAAAAATTTTTTAAAAGCACAAAAATCCAAACCTGTAAACAAAAGAAGTCCAAAATTGAAGTAATTAAGCAGGAAAAGGGTTAAAGAATACAACGTAGCCCTAAGATGCATGTTTACATACAATAGAAAGCATGGACATATGCTACAAGGTAAATCTACACTTGGGAGAAAGGAAAAAAAAACCCATGAAAACCTGCATGCAAACATCAAAATAAGTCTAAAAATCTATTCAAAGGGTTACAAAAATTTTTAAAAATGCACTGGAAAGATATCAATGTTATAATAACCACCACTGCAATATGCAGGGAGGTCAACCTCACTTGAAATTGTTTTTTTTTTATCACAACCTGTACATAAAAGTAAGAAGCTGTAAGCCCAAGTCCAAAAGCTGTACATAAAAGTCCAAAATTGAAGTAATTCAGCAGGAAAAGGGTTAAAAAATACAAACATAGCCCTAAGATGCATGTTTACATACAATAGAAAGCATGGACATATGCTGCAAGGTAAATCTCCACTTGGAAGAAAGGAAAAAAAAACATCAAAACCTGCATGCAAACATCAAAATAAGTCTAAAATTTGATTCAAAGGGTTAAAATTAAGACAAAATACCCTGGAAAAGAGTTAAATGTTATAGTGAACCACCACAGCAATATGCAGAAACTCTACACTTGGAAGAAAGGAAAAAAAAAAACCCCATGAAAACCTGCACGCAAACGTCAAAATAAGTCTAAAAATCTATTCAAAGGGTTAAAAGTTTTTTTAAAAATGCACTGGAAAGATATCAATGTTATAATAACCACCACTGCAATATGCAGTGAGGTCAACCTCACTTGAAATTGTTTTTTTTTATCACAACCTGTACATAAAAGTAAGAACCTGTAGTCCTAAGCCCAAAAGCTGTACATAAAAGTCCAAAATTGAAGTAATTCAGCAGGAAAAGGGTTAAATAATACAAACATAGCCCTAAGATGCATGTTTACATACAATAGAAAGCATGGACATATGCTGCAAGGTAAATCTCCACTTGGAAGAAAGGAAAAAAAAACATCAAAACCTGCACGCAAACATCAAAATAAGTCTAAAATTTGATTCAAAGGGTTAAAATTAAGACAAAATACCCTGGAAAAGAGTTAAATGTTATAGTGAACCACCATAGCAATATGCAGAAACTCTACACTTGGAAGAAAGGAAAAAAAAAAACCCCATGAAAACCTGCACGCAAACGTCAAAATAAGTCTAAAAATCTATTCAAAGGGTTAAAAGTTTTTTTAAAAATGCACTGGAAAGATATCAATGTTATAATAACCACCACTGCAATATGCAGTGAGGTCAACCTCACTTGAAATTGTTTTTTTTTTATCACAACCTGTACATAAAAGTAAGAACCTGTAGTCCTAAGCCCAAAAGCTGTACATAAAAGTCCAAAATTGAAGTACTTCAGCAGGAAAAGGGTTAAATAATACAAACATAGCCCTAAGATGCATGTTTACATACAATAGAAAGCATGGACATATGCTGCAAGGTAAATCTCCACTTGGAAGAAAGGAAAAAAACCCCATAAAAACCTGCACGCAAACATCAAAATAAGTCTAAAATTTGATTCAAAGGGTTAAATTAAGACAAAATACCCTGGAAAAGAGTTAAATGTTATAGTGAACCACCATAGAAATATGCAGAAAGTAAAAAAAAATTAAAAAGCCAAAAAATCAAAACCTGTACACAAAAGTTCAAAATATTTGAGAGCCCCTGAAGCCGTCACAGTTGACCAATCACGACCAAAAGGGGATGTCAACACCTAGGCATTATATGGAGTCAAACTAACAGGTTACAATGAAATCCTTCCATAAATATGACCTATAGACTATGCTAAAGGTTTTGAGCTCGGGCAGCCATCAAGGCTGAATGATCGCAACCAAAAGGGGATGTTTTCATCTAGACATTACTTGGAGTCATCCTACCAAGGTACAATGAAATCCCTTCATAAATATCATCTGTAGACTGTGCTAAAGGTTTTCGGGCTTCAGGCCCTTGTAGCCATCACAGTTGCCTAATGGTGTCCAAAGGGGCTGTTCTCATCTAGACATTATATGAAGTCATCCTACCAAGTTGCAATGAAATCCCTTCATAAATATGAACTAAAGACTGTGCTAAAGGTTTTCGGGCTTCGGGCTCGGGCAGCCATCATGGTTGAATGATTGCAACCAAAAGGGGAATTCTCATCTGGGCATCATCGGGAGTGATCCTACGAAGTTACAATGAAATCCCTTCATAAATATGACCTGTAGACTGTGCTCAAGATTTTCGGGCTCCGGGCACCTGTAGCCATCACAGTTGACCAATCATGACCAAAAGGGGATGTCATCATCTAGGCATTATATGGAGTCAACCTAACAAGTTACAATGAAATCCTTCCATAAATACGACCTATAGACTATGCTAAAGGTTTTTGGGCTCGGGCAGCCATCAAGGCTGAATGATCGCAACCAAAAGGGGACGTTCTCAGCTAGACATTATTTGGAGTCATCATACCAAGCTACAATGAAATCCTATCATAATTATGACCTGTAGACTGTTCAAAAAGGTTTTCGGGCTTCGGGCCCCTGATGCTGTCATAGTTGCCCAATCGTGTCCAAAAGGAGACATTCTCATGTAGACATTATATGAAGTCAATCCTACCAAGTTACAATGAAAGCCCTTCATAAATATGACCTGTAGACTGTGCTAAATGTATTCAGGCTTTGAGCTCGGGCAGCCATCATGGTTGAATGATCGCAACCAAAAGGGGGACATTATCATCTGGGCATCATCTGGAGTGATCCTACGAAGTTACAATGAAATCCCTTCATAAATATGACCTGTAGACTGAGCTCAAGATTTTCGGGCTTCGGGCACCTGTAGCCATCACAGTTGACCAATCTCGACCAAAAGGGGATGTTATCATCTAGGCATTATATGGAGTCAACCTAACAAGTTACAATGAAATCCTTTCATAAATACGACCTATAGACTATGCTAAAGGCCTTTGGGCTCAGGCAGCCATAAAGGCTGAATGATCACAACCAAAAGGGGATGTTCTCATCTAGACATTATTTGGAGTCATCCTACCAAGCTACAATGAAAGGCCTTCATAATTATGACCTGTAGACTGTTCTAAAGGTTTTCGGGCTTCGGGCCCCTGTAGCTGTCACAGTTGCCCAATCGTGTCCAAAAGGGGACGTTCTCATCTAGACATTATATGAAGTCAATCTACCAAGTTACATTGAAATCCCTTCATAAATATGACCTGTAGACTGTGGTAAAGGTTTTCGGGCTTTGGGCTCGGGCTGCCATCATGGTTGAATGATAGCAACCAAAGGGGACAATCTCATCTGGGCATCATCTGGAGTGATCCTATGAAGTTACAATGAAATCCCTTCATAAATATGACCTGTAGACTGTGCTCAAGGTTTTCAGGCTTCGGGCACCTGTAGCCATCACAGTTGACCAATCATGACCAAAAGGGGATGTTATCATCTAGGCATTATATGGAGTCAACCTAACAGGTTACAATGAAATCCTTCCATAAATATGACCTTTTGCCTATGCCTATCGCGATCAAAATGGGACGTTCTCATCTAGACATTATTTGGAGTCATCCTACCAAGTTACAATGAAATCCCTTCATAAATATGACCAGTAGACTGTGCTAAAGTTTTCGAGCTCTGGGCCCCTGCAGCCGTCACAGTTGCCCAATCATGTCCAATTGGGGACTTTCTCATCTAGACATTATATGAAGTCAACCCACCAAGTTACAATGAAATTCCTCAATAAATATGACCTGTAGACTGTGCTAAAGGTTTTCGGGTTTTGGGCTCGGGCAGTCATCACGGTTGGCAGATCACACCCAAATGCGGAAATTCTCATCTTGACATAAGGAGTCATCCTACCAAGTTACAATGAAATCCCTCCATATTAAATATGACCTGCAGACTGTTCTAAAAGTTTTTGGGTTTCGGGCTTGGGCAGCCATCACGGTTGACAGATCATGCCCAAAAGGGGGCGTTCTCATCTAGGCATTATACAGAGGCATCCTACCAAGTTACAATGAAATCCCTTCATAAATACGACCTGTAGACTGTGCTAATGGTTTTCGGGTTTTGGACTCGGGGCAGCCATACCGGTTGACCGATCGCGACCAAATGGGGACATTCTCATCTAGACATGAACCCAAACCTGCATATGAAATTTCGTGACATTCAGACAAGAACTGTGGGGTCTAGCCCGCTAAAGGAAAATGTGAACAGACTCACAGACTTCCGCACACGTGATGGCAATAGCTTATCTTGACTTTGTTTAGTTAAGCTAAAAATGGCTTAATAAATAAAATTTGTGTAATCCAAAAAAATCCCTACCTAACATCTCACAAAATCATTCCTGCCTTCCAGTGTATAATGAGTGAAAATGCTGATATTAGTAATGTGTAAAAAATCTTAAAAAGTAGTTTACTTCTAGACTCTACACACCAATTGAGAAATAAATAAAAGTACAAATAAATCATTTATTACTTTGTCATTTAAAGGTTCTGTGTTTATGTCTTTTGTGGTATAATTTCTGAAACAGACTACACCTTAATTGGGGATTAACACCTGTTGTTCTTTTCAACACTCAGCTGCAAGTCAGACAAGTTTTCAAATCAACTGGGAGTGCGGTGGCTCAGTGGTAGACTGTTGGACTTCTGTGCTAGAGGTCCCGAGTTTGTTTCCAGTACCGGACAACCCCGATGTTCCTTGGGCAAGGCACTTTATCCCGGTTGCTTACATGGGGGCACGATAATGCTGTGTGCTAAGGCGTACTGCATGCCAATAGTGTACATGTCTTCAACTGCTGTAACCCTGCTTGAACAGAGCTTGAACAGAGTTAGAATGTGAGGAGCTGACAGTTGCTTGTCGATGCTTGGTGGTTCTCTCCGGCTTCCTCTACCCATAAAACTGTCACAGTCACGATTAGCCATTGTGCATAAGTATGTGACCTTAAACACCAAAAAATAAAAAAGTATCACTGAATATATCAAAGTTTGTCTAATTGGCCGACGGTGGCCATCTTGAAATTTCAGACCGCACCCCAAAACACCCGTTCTCATCCCAAGGTGATAACAAAGGTACCCAAGAAGTTTCGTGAAGATCGGTTCATAAATACAGCCTCTAGCCCGAGTTGTATTGACATGTGTACTGTGTATAAGTAGCACTGAATAAATCAAAGTTAATCTAATTTGTATAATTTATGCATGAGAAAAAACCTTGTATTATATGTGATGTATTCCATGTTACTAAACATTGATACAAAAATCTATTCAAATCAGAACTTTCATATAGAAATTCTGTACAAAAAACTGATTGCACCTAATTTCAGTATAAAATAGCCACCGGCAGCCATCTTGAATTTTGGACTGCACCCAAAAACACTTGTTCTCGTCCCAAGGTGATAACAAAGGCACCCAAGAAGTTTCGTGAAGATCGGTTCATAAATACAGCCTCTAGCCCAAGCCGTATTGACATGTGCAATTACTGTGAACAAGTAGCACTGAATAAATCAAAGTTCATCTAATTTGCATAATTTCTGCACGAGAAAAAACCTGTATTATATGTGATGTATTCCATGTTACTAAACATTCATTCAAAAATTTATTCAAATCAGAACCTTCATATAGAAGTTCTGTACAAAAAACTGATTGTACCTAATTTGGGGACAAAATGGCTGCCGGCAGCCATCTTGAATTTTGGACCACACACAAAAACACTCGTTCCCGTCCCAAGGTGATAACAGAGGCACCCAAGAGGTTTCGTGAAGATTGGTTCATAAATACAGCCCCTAGCCTAAGCCGTATTGACATGTGTACTTACTGTGTATAAGTAGCACTGAATAAATCAAAGTTCATCTAATTTGCATAATTTCTGCACGAGAAAAAAACCTGTATTACATGTGATGTATTCCATGTTACTAAACATTCATACAAAAATTTATTCAAATCAGAATTTTGATACAGAAGTTCTGTACACAAATCTGATTGCACTAATTTCAGACCTAAATGGCAGGAGGTGGCCATTTTGAATTTCGGACTGCACCCCAAAACAATTGTTCTCGTCCCTCGGGGATAACAAAGGTACACAAGAAGTTTCATAAAGATCGGCTCATAAATACGGCCTCTAGCCCGAGCCGTACTGAATTGACAGATGGACGACGGGCCATGACAAAACCTCAAATTTGACTACATCAAAGTTGAGCTAAAAATGGCCGAAAAAACTGAAGATCAACTTTGTGGGACCTAAACTGATAATTTGAAAAAATACTGAGGCAACAGATTTTGCTTGTATGTGAAGGAGCATGTAAAAAACACACTGTATGCAAAAGTTCAAAAGCAACGCAAAATCACTTAAATCAGTAATAGTCTTGAAACAGTTACCCGATTAATCGATGTCGACTCGATTTTCGGGAAAGTAGGCTCCCAAATCTGCTAGTGAGGACATTTATTAAGGCAGTGGTTGTCAGCATATAATGTTGTAAAATTACACTAACATAACAAAAACCTTTATATAATTGATTATCTTGAGATTATATTGGGGAAAACCTCATAGAAGCACTTCGAAAACATGCACCAATCAAGCCCATCATGTAGTTTGCACCCTTTGATGTCTCCTATAATTGAGAGTCCGACTGAGTTGTATTCAACATGGCATGGCGTCAAAACAATCAGTAGCAGATCTTTTCATCCTGATTGTTCAAAGACCATGTATATTTCAGCAAGCATTCTCTGACGCCCTTTCAAAATATGACCTCAAAAGAAATACACAGTACTCTTTGTGGTCGCAGAACATCTATCAAAGTTGTTGGTGGTCTCATCAACAAGATTGCTACTAAGACCTTGGCAATGCCTTGAATGTAACAGACTTTCTCATCAATAGTCCCGTGACTCACCAGGCCAATCTATTACTGTTCAGTACCGTTGCTGTGTCATCAATTGGCAGGCAAGAGTGGGAATTATACAATACTTTATAGTGGATTGATGAGACTCCCTCTATTCATATTAATTTGCAATTATTTACTTCAAAGCAACAACTGGTGCTTTTCAAAAAACAACAGAAAAATAATTCTTTTAAAGCAATATTGTAGCATAGATATTCCAATTTATTTTTTCATTATTGGTGGGGGGGGGGGGGGGATAAAATATTGATAATTTCCATCAGTTATCACAGTATGGCCCTGTGTGAGATAATACTGAATATGAAATAGAAATTTAATTGTTAAAAAACAAGAAAGGGTTGGAATTTCAATGATTCAGATATCTGTATTAACTGAATTTCAATCCATTTTTGTTTGATTAATTTGAACTGGCCCCTGACATTGGAAATCAGAGTGCGTTCATTCAGATTCTTCCAGTCATTAAATGTTTTGAAAACAGCTTGAATGAATGCACTCTAATACCTCAAGACCAACAAGGCTTTTAGCCCCTTCACATTTCAGTCCGTTGTTTTACAGCCTTATGCGTTGATGCTTTTGAAAACTTGAAAGTATCAGCACATGAGGCTGAAAAGAAAAGGACCAAAAAGCAAAGCACTGAAAAGTGCGTGTTGTGAAAATCGTCAACTCCATCTTTTTGTCAAGTTCGTCCAGTGTGAAAACTAATAACAATGTTAGCAAGTAAGGCCTGCAGATCTAACAAAAGCTATTGCTGAAGGCAATTCATACCCCCACTGCAGTGCTGGACTGATGAAGCATAAATGAATGAAAGGTATGAATATGCTCGGATGGACTCACACACGGACAGACGGATGGACGGACAGATGGACAGACACACAGATGGATGGATGCATGTAATCCAGTTTTGCCCCCCTCCCCCCCCCCATTTTCTTCGAAAGTGGGGGTATAATTATTACTCAGTTTAATGGACAAAACCCTGATCAACTGTAGCAATACGGATAGGAATTAGTGTCCGATGCTAGGACATGATGTGATGTTACATTCTTTAGGGTATATTTTTGCGGACACCCCCGTACACCTAATCGTTGTTCAACTGGATCATCTATGCCACCTTGGGCCGGTATTGTTTGAAAGTACTGTAATTTGCATGAATGATTTTTCACTTGGATTTCTCCTTATTGGTCCTTATTCTTGTGCAATTACCGGCTCTCTGAATGTGAAAACTTACATAAATATTGCTGTGAAAAAACCTCAAAATATTCCTCAGATGCAAAGAAATGGAAGTTTTGGGTCCCCAGAATTTAAAATTTTCCTACCGCTGTTCGAACCATGGTCTGCCCATGGTAGCGATGACTCTTCAACTCTTGGTTGCCACATTATGGACTCATTTATTTTCCCCTACCAGAAGCACTGCTCCAAATTCGCTAAATTAAAGGAACTTGGAGCTCCGCATATTTATAACTATCATTATTGAGAAACAATTAATGGTACTCATTATAATTTTATTTACTGATAAGGTCCCAACTAGTCGGCTTAAAGTTGATTACTGCCAGCGACTAGTCAACTTCCAAAAACAGCTAACCGTTTCAAGACTAATCAGTAAATGGAAAACTTTAATGCACACAAAATTTCAGAAAACAACATTGTGTAGATATAAATGAAGTTACCTGAAAGTTATGAGAGGTAAACAAGTCTAAAAATTAATCAGTGTCTACAATATGTACCATACTAACATATGGTACTGGTTTGAAGAAAATATATTAAATGAAAGCTATTCCTGTAAACAATCTTCGTTCCAAATGTCTTTGAGAGTTGCGAACCCCAAACCAGAGATATGAGGTAAACAGAAAAAAATTGGCTATGTTATGAGACAAACAGCAAAATTATTGTCTTTATTTTACAGCAAGGAAATTGTGAAGGCCAGAAACACCAGTTACTGAAGTCTAGTGATGGTCGGACCATTCACATAAGAGATGTAGAACAAAGACATAATGCCACATGTGGGGAGGTGATTTGCATTATTTTCTTTGTTTTACTGCAGGGACCAGACTCACTTAAAAGCCTTTAAACAATCTTCATTCCAAATTTCATTGAAATCTGATAACCCTAACCTTATAAAGCAAAGACATAATGCCACATGTGGGGAGGTGATTTGCATGTATTTTCTTTGTTTTACTGCAGGGACATGACTCATTTGAAAGCCATTCCCATAAACAATATTCATTCCAATTTTCAGTGAAATCTGATAACCCAAACCTGAAATATGAGGCGAACGGACAAAAAATTGGCTATTTTACAAGACACACAGCGATTTTTCAGTTAAAAGGGGGGATAAGTCTAAAAAGTGAAAAGTAAAAAATATTATTAGAGACTCATTTGAAAGCCTTTCCCATAAACAATTTTCATTCCAGATTTCACTGAGATCCAATGACCCAAACCTGAGATACGACGCGAACAGACAAAAAAAAGCCTATTTTTGTATATTCAAAGTGTCATAACTCACAGAAAAAATATTTCAACACCAAAACAGCTAATGCTGCTTCATGGTCTCATGATAGTGAATATTTCTATGAAATTTCATCGAAATCTGAGCAGTAATGTTGAAGTTATAATGCGAACAGACATCTGAGTTCGGACAGACGGACAGACACACTGACAGGCGCAATCCAGTATACCCCACTTTTTGAAAAAAAAGTAGGGATATAATTAATTCCGTCATGGAAAAATAAATACCCTAGCTCAACTATACATACCATGAGCAACATGATCAGCTGAAGATATTACTGTTGTTTCTGGAATATTATTTGATGCTTTTAATATATCCTCTGTGTCAAATGTAGATGTTGGTATAAAGTCTGTCTCCTGAATATGTGAGTATATTACAGAATCTGATGGAAAAACATCATGGGGCTCATCAGTTCCCACTCCAAATGTTGGCATATGCTCAGTTTCCTGTGTTGGTGAGCATAATATTGAATCTGATGAAATAATCTCCCGAGGTTCATCAGTCTGCACTCCAGATCTCTGCATCTGCCCAAATCTTGGTTTAGGTCTCCTTGGGAGATTGAATTTTTTTCCTCGTCCAAAATTTTTCTGGACATTCCTACCTTTGAATTCCTTATCTTTAAATGTGTCTTTTCGATTATTTCCCAGATGTGACTCAGCAGTGCTCTCCTCTTCATCGAGAAAAAAGATGGGTACATATCCTTCAGCCATATTTCACTGACTCATTTTCCCTTTCTGTTCTTCTCTGTGTTATAGGTACTGGAGTTTCACTGTAAATATAGAAAAAAAGGATATATCAGTTCTTAAAAAATTCAGTGCCAAAAGTAAAAGTTAATGATTTGTTATCACAGTTTGAAATTTTGATAGTGCCCTGCAAATCTCAGATTTCTGGTGGAATTAAATCCCAAATTGGATCAGGCAGAAACTTCTGAATTGAATCAAATCTCAAGGCTCCTTAACCCTTTCAACACTGGTGGTATCTTCCATGCCCGTTAAATGGCAGAAATTGGAGTCCATATCCATTATTTGGGGTAGAGCAATTAATATTTTCAAGTGTAGCCTTCAGGCTCCACACTGAAAATATTAATTGTTCTTCCACACATGTTCACTTAGTAGCCATCCTACTTAATGAAATTATGACGTATCGTGTTCCTGGATCGGAAAAGCGGCCTCTCGCGTTGAAAGAGTTAAACTGTAAATATTACATCTTCTTACAACTGTAAATATTACCAGTTTCAATCCAAGTACTGCATTCAATGGCAACTCGTCTGTTTGGGGGAGTCAATCAAAAAGGCAGAATATTCCTGGATGGAATCAAAGAAGTTTAGGAAGTGGAACCTCTTTGAACTCTTTTTTTAACCCTTTACCAAACACGAAAAGCAGAGGACACTTGCAAAAGAATTCTTGACTAATTTTTTCATTTTTTATCTCAAAAACATAGGTTATGACCCCCTCATTGGAACAAGCTTGACAAGCTCGTTCTAAGGTTTCGCTCCACAGTTTTCCAGGCATTTTCAAAAATGACATGCCATACACTCTCTTCAAATGCAAATATTCTGTAACTTAGTTATCTAACCCATAACATGTATTACATTTCCCAAATCCACAAAAAACATATAAAAGTATCTAAGTAGAAGTAAACAATCTGAATGTGGGTGAAATAATTTATTGTCAAAGGCAAGACTTCAACCTGAAAAATTGCATAAAAAAATGCTGAAACCAGTCATTTTCAGCCACCCAGCAGCCTCAAAAGCAGAATTTAACCCTTTACCTAACGAATCGCCCGTATCTGCCCGAGTAATATGCAAATTCAGCAGTTGAAAACATATTATTTTTCAAAACATTTTAACAAACCCATATCATGTGACCCCTCGTTGGAACGAGCTCGTCGAGCTCGTTCCAACGAGGGGTCACATGATATGGTTTTGTTGAATTTGTTTGAAAAATTTGAAAAAATGATATTTAAAATAATAAATTTTGATATCGTCTGCGTTGGGTAAAGAGTTAAGCACTGACCCCACCTACCTACCCCTGGAGCTGAGCATCCCGTTTCTAAAATGCAAAAAAAATTTTTTAAGTTTCTGTTTCATTTTTTAGTAACCTGTCTGGTAACAATCCCGTGTAAAAATTACATTTTAAAAAACAGCCAATTTTTCGAAGCCCTTGTTTCCCCTAATTCATCTGGTGATTTACCCCTATGTATCAGATTCCAACTTTGGGACCAAAACTTCAAATTCTCTTGTCCAACAAAAAGCCTAATGTAATCATATATCTGATACTAAAAATATATCTCTATTTTACATGGCCTTAGTTTCAACAGATGCCCTATGTTTAGAATTTCACCCTTGTGCAAAAGTGCAAAACTGTAGAGCAGAACCTTAATTTTAGACAAATAAAAGGCCTTAACTCTGGCAAAAATGGGTGGGTGGAACTAAAATTCATTACCAACCTGTATTTCCATATGCTAATGTTGCGAACCATAGCATGCTATGAACCAAATTTGAAAATTCTTGGTCAAATCATACTAATCTTATTGCATGAAAACCATCAAAAGACCCAATATTGTAAAAGGGCCGTAATTTTGGCAAAAAATGGACAGACAGCTCTGAAATTCAATACCAACCCGTATTCCCATACTTTTCTGCTATAGATCAAATCTGAAAACTCTGAAGTCAAATCAGTCTCATGTTATTGCACACCAATGCACGGAAACAAACAAACTGGCCAATTTTGAACAAAGTGCCATAACTCTGATGAAAATGGGAGGAGCTGAAATTCAATACCAACCCGTATTTCTATATGTTAATGCTACAATCCAAATTTGAAGAGAGCAGTCCCTGGAAATGAGACGGGTGCGAGTGCAATTGCTCCTGTCAGCACCGGTGTTTTCTATTTTACGGGAACTAAAAAACCCACTCGTTGAAAATGTTGTGGAGCACTAATATACTGCATATAAATGTGTGTTGATTTGAGAAAGCAGCACTCTGCAGCCAGTGGCAAGTTACTGTCATAATTCAACAATTGCTTATGCATTTAGTACCCTGAACCCGATCTGCTTTTTTTCTGGTCAGGAACATGATACGTCACAAAGTCATTAAATAGGAAGGCTGTTCAGTAAATGTGTGTGGGGTAGAGCAATCAATATTTTCATTGAAAACATTGATTGTCTACCCCAAATAATGAATATGGACTCTTCTAATTGCTGTCATCAAACTGGCATGGAAGATACCACTAGAGTTCAAAGGGTTAAGGTTTCTGGTGTTTGGTGACAGTATTCCTTTGAAAATTCAAATACTAACATTTTACGGGTGCAATTTACTCCCGTCTCTGAATTCACAGGAGCTTAAAACTGCACCCATCTATTGTGTTCATTTCCAGCACTGAGAGAGTGTTCGGAAACCTCAAGAACTTTCTCCAACCATGATCGATCCCTGGACCTCTGACATGAGACAATGGCATGGTGTTAATTTTAACTTCCTTAACAGTGCTTCAAGGGCTCTTCAGAAAACATGCCACAGATTAGAACAAATGGAGCCACCATGTACAACCTGACCTCACAGTCGAGAGAAATGCTAAGAGGAGTTTTCAAGCAGCACTATGTTTCAGCGAAGAATACCCTTTCACAACCACATTTTCTCCAACGAACACAGGTTCTATTCATGTAAAATTCCAGTCCAGTGGAGTGGTTTCAGTCAACAGCTACAGTTCTGCATCTCTAGAACAGATATAAATAATCTGAATTGTCGGCAGTTTCAGAATGCATAGATACAAATATTTAACCCTTTAAATGCTTTAATGGCCAGGGACATGATACATCATACTTTCATTAAGTAGGATGCCTGCTAAGTTAAGGGTGGGGTAGACCAATCAATATTTTCAACGTGCAGCCCTAAGGCTGCACGCTGAAAATATTGATTGGTCTACCCCCAAATAATTAATATGGGCTCTTCAAATTGCTGCATATGAACTGATATGGAAGATACAACCAGGGTTCAAAGGGTTAAAGATGATGAGGTGAAACTGTTCCAATCTCTGGCTGTTTTCTGTTATCCAGATCACATGAAATATGTAGATTATTTGTGCTGCTCTACCTTAAAAGGGTCCTCAAGTTAATACTTTTGCATCACATATAGCTAGAGGTTTACAATGAATACAGCAAAAGGAAGGGAATGTGGAATTATCTTCAGATGACACTTTTCTGGTGTTGTAAAGAAAATGCCACAGGAAACTGCAGGAAACTGAAATCTTTAATGTATATGTACATGTGCATAGACACAAGAACACATTTTGACACCTGACCTGCTAGGACAGCCAAACTATTAACATGGTAAAATCAAAATTCGGCAAAGCAACAGTGACTTAGGCTATGTTGTAGGCTAGGGGTAAATGAGGCCAACTGAAACAAAAGTTGACATCATTGTAAATTTTCTAGTAGAAAGTTCTAAATAAAAAAGAGCTCATGAGATTCTGAGGCATGGCTGGATACTATCGAAACTTTCTCAGATGTTATCTTCTCTTTGATTAATTTATTGAGAAAAAGGGTTAAATTTATTTGGACTAAAGGATGCCAGAAATCATTCAACAGAATATAAACATTATTAAAGAATTACCCTATCCTGGACAGTCCTGATTATGAAAAGCCCTTCAAATTATTTATAGATGCAAATGTCAATGGAGCAGGTCGGCATTGTGCCCATGCGGACCCACAAGGTATCGATCACACTGCCTGTTAAGACAACACTTGCAAACAAACTTCCTGATTAACCAAGTAATTTTTTATCATTTATAGCTTATGACCCCTTATTGGAATGACATTAACAAGCTTGTTCCAATGAGGGGAGGCATCATAAGTTATATTTTTGACACAAAAAATTAAAAAATAATGAAAATTGAAGGACGATTTTTGTGAACAGTGCTAGCCGGTTTTGGCCGTTAACGTTGGGTAAAGGGGTTAATGAGAGCATGTAGGCTCATTGGTTAGAGCACTGGACTTTAAGTCAAAAGATCAACAGTTCGATCGTGACCTGCATCATCTCCACTGTTTCCTTGGGCAAGACACTTAATCCAAATTGCTCATGTTGTGGCATGGCGGAGCAGTGTAATAAGACACACTGTGCCTTCAGCGATGCCTAACTCTGCTTGTACCAGGTTAGTAAGTTGGAAGTCTCGACAGTTACCTCTCTCCAGGTATGCTTCATTCACTTGTAAAACTGTCGGATAAAATCAGAAGTGTTGTTAAACCTGAATAAATAAACAAACAGTCCTATGTTGTGGTTATTAGATAGCCATTATAGCTATGGATGTTGAAAGTTGCCTTAACCCTTTGAACCCCAACAGTCGTTTTTCCGGTCAGGAACACAATACGCCATAACTTCATTCTATAGGATGGCTGTTCAGTAAATGTGTGCGGTAGACCAATCAATATTTTCAACTTGCAGCCCCGAGGCTGCACATTGAAAATATTGATTGGTCTGTCCCCAAATAATGAATATGGACTCTTCTAATAGCTGCATATGAACTGACATGGAAGATACCACCAGGGTTCAAAGGTAATGAGGTGAAACTGTTCCAATCTCGGGCTGTTTTCTGTTATCCAGATCACATGAAATATGTAGATTATCTGTGCTGTTCTACCCTTTAAAGGGTCCTCAAGTTAATACTTTTGCATCACATATAGCTGGAGGTTTACAATGAATACAGCTATAGGAAGGGAATGTGGAATTATCTTCAGATGACACTTTTCTGGTGTTGTAAAGAAAATGCCACAGGAAACTGCAGGAAACTGAAATACTTTAATGTATATGTACATGTGCATAGACACAAGAACACATTTTGACACCTGACCTGCTAGACCAGCCTAACTATTAACATGGTAAAATCAAAATTTGGCAAAGCAACAGTGACTTCGGACATGCTGTGGGCTAGGGGTAAATGAGGTCAACTGAGGCAAAAGTTGACACCATTGTAAATTTTCAAGCAGAAAGTTCTAAATAAAAAAGAGCTCATGAGATTCTGGCTGGATACAATCGAAAATTTTCATTAACTTTCTCAGATGTTATCTTCTATTTGATTAATTTATTGAGAAAAAGGGTTAAATTTATTTGGACTGAAGGGTGCCAGAAATAATTCAACAGAATATAAACATTATTAAAGAATTATCCTTTCCTGGACAGTCCTGATTATGAAAAGCCCTTCAAATTATTTATAGTTGAAAATGTCAATGTAGCAGGTCGGCATGGTGCCCATGAGGACCCACAAGGTATCGATCAGCCTGCCTGTTATTTCTCTGGAATATTTCTTAAACATCAAAAAGAATTACTCTACGGTAGGAAAAGAAACTTTGGCTTTAATTTTGGCATTAACCCATTTTAATGTGTATCTAGGTACCACTAAGTTCTCAATTACAGTTTATACCAATCGTAACGCCCTAAATTTCACAAATAAAATGAAAAACAAAAATGAACAAGATGCAACACAACCGGTATCCCCCGCCAAGGGTTTCAAAGTTGAAAAAAGTTAAAAGAAGGCCCACAACACAACTCTAAAAAAAAAAAAATAATAAATTGGACAACACATGATGCTTGTGAATATCCTTTCCCCCAAAGTGGTCTATCAGCATACCAAAAATCATTTAAATCCAACATCCTGGGTTCCGTTTAACTGGATTTGGATAGCAGTTTTCAAATCAATCTTCAACTATAGCTAATCAGTTTCAAATGAAATATCATGTAAATAATAGGAAATGCTAATCCAAATTTATCAAAGTTAGAAAACTGCTATTAAATTTTTAAAAATTAAATTGACTCCTGCCAACATTCACTGACTGAGATATGAAGGTCCAAAGTTGTTACAGTCGAATGGATGGACTGATGGATGGAGAGACAGATGGATGGACAAACAGACAGATGACTGGATGGACGAATGGACTGACCCCATTTCTATATCCTGTTATGGTGCGGAAATATTAATGATATTGGTAAAAGAAAGAAATCTGAGAATCAGCAACAATAACTATGAATTTAATTATTCTGAAATTTAATTATAAAAATTAATATAAAAAAATGTTACAAAGATCTTTTACTCTAACTGGTTTACAAAAAATAAAGACAGTGTTACTTATCAGTTATTGAATTCGTCCAAAATACAGTTTGACAGAATCCAGTAATCCAGTGGTGAAGAATCTTGTGAAGAAATTTTCCAGTTGGTAGTATTAAAACCAAGAATGTGTCTTCAGAAACAGTATCCTGTAGATTGGTAATAAAATGTTCACTTAGAAATTTTAGCAGTCTCCAATAAAATGCTCAGCAAAATTCAAATGGAGTAAAAATCCAATAAGTATAGGCACCACAGGTAATTTCCAAATAATCCAGTAGAATCCTGGTTTTTCACAAAATATATTCTGTTTCACAGAAAATATAAATTCTCTTTTATAAAATGAATAAATTCTCTTCAGAATTATCAACTAAGAACATACCGATCATGATATAATATGGGGGCTATAACAATCCCTCCACAAACTTTGTTTTGACAGGGGATAAGAACAAGATATCAACCCAGGGAATTGCTTTGAACAAGTTACATCTGCTCCTCCTAAGAAAAACTTGTACCAAATATCAAAAGATTCTGACCAGTGGGTCTGAAAAAAAAGATTTTTAAAGAATATTCCTCATATTGAACTAAGTTATAATTCGGTCTCCCACAGGGAGCCCAAATATGAACCTAGGGACTTGGCTTGAACAAACTTGAATCTCACCTCCCTAAGGATGCTGTATGCAAAATATCAAAAGATTCTGACTACTGGATCTGAAGAAAAATATTTTTAAAAGAATATTCCTCATATTGAACTAAGTTATAATTTGGGCTTCCACAGGGAGCCCAAATATGAACCCAGAGAATTGGCTTGAACAAACTTAAATCTCAACCCCCTAAGGATGCTGCATACCAAAAAATATCAAAGATTCTGATTGGTGGATCAGAAGAAGAAGATTTTTAAAGAATATTCCTCATATTGCATTAATCTGAAAGTTTGGGCTCCACAGAGTGCCCAAATATGGACCCAGGGATTTGATTTCAACAAACGTGTGAATGAATCTTCCAAAGATGTTATATGTGAAATATTAAAATTTTTGGAGCAGTGGTATGGGAGAAGAAGATTCTTTAATGTTTTTCCCATTACTCACAGCGTTAAAAAATGATGACTCAGCATTTTTTCAAAAGTTTTGGAAAAGTATCTGGTGATAAAACCGATGGCAAAAAATTTTTTTTGGACCATTCCTTTCTGCTGTTCCTAAGGAAGCTTCACACAAAATAAAAATTCTCAGTGCCGTGTAGTTTTGGAGATATGGGCATTTTAATTTTTTTCTAATTTTCGCTCCTGCGGTTCCCATGGGGCAACGAGAAAAAAAATTTTTGGCATAAATTAGGTACTTGAATCTCACCCCTCAGGATGCTGCATACCAAATATCAAAACATTCTGACTGCTGGATCTGAAGAAGATTTTTTAAAGAAAATTCCTCATTTTGAACTATGTATTAAAGAATATTCCTCATATTGCATCCCACAGTGAGTCCAAATATGAACCCAGGGACTTGGCTTGAACAAACTTGAATCTCACCCCCACCCCCACCCCCACCCCTCACCCCTCCCCCCCCCAAGGGTGCTGCATATCAAATATCAAAAGATTCTGATCAGTGGGTCTGAAGAAGATTTTTAAAGAATATTCCTCATACTGCACTAATTTAAACATTTAGTCTCCCATAGAGAGCCCAAATATGGACCCAGGAATTTTATTTCAATGAACATGTGAAGCAATCTTCCAAAGATGTTATATGTGAAATTTGAATGATTTTGGAGCAGTGGTTTGGGAGAAGACGAGTCCCTATGATAAAACTGATAGCAATTGTTTTGGACCATTCCATTCTGTTGGTCCTAAGGAAGCTTCACACCAAATAAGAATTCTCAGTTCCATGTAGTTTCTGAGATATGTGCATTTTAATTTTTTCTATTTTTATCTCCTGCGGCTCTCATACGGGCGACATGAAAATTTTTTTTGCATAAATTAAGTACTTATGACCCAATAAGCCCACATATCAAATTTGGTTTAAATCAGCCTCTCGCTTTGGAAAATAGAAATTTTGGGCGGGGCGAAAATCCTTGCCCCTCCCATAACGATGGCAAATATAGCCCCACGAACCTCTTTTGAACAAATCTGAGTCTACATCTTAAAAGGAAGCAGCACACTAAATATCAAGTCTGTGCTGCTGTTGGTTCATGAGAAGATTTTTGAAGATTTAGACACACTTTTGGGCATGGCCCTACCGTTAGGTGGGGCAACTTGATTTGAGCAAAATCAAAATGCGATGTCATAACAAACAATCATCTCAAATTTCACTTAAATTGGTTCAGCAGTTGTAGAGAAGATGCAAACATCATGTTCATAGACGACAGACGGACGATGAGTGATCACAATAGCTCATAGTCGTGTGAGCTAAAAAGCTTAGTTTGCCCTGTAAGAATGTAGATTAGACATTACGCATATTTTGGGCAGAGATAAAGCTGTAGATGCTCTTTCCAGAATATCCAAATTTTAAATAATCTGATCGGTCTGCTTTTACTCAGTGTATATACATTTAACATAAAATTTTGCAAAGATTTTCATGTGTTTATATTGTGAACCAGTCAAAGACTTGTCCAAGAAGGGACTGAACAAAATAGAAAGATTCAGTATTTATTGATGTTTAAGGTCACATATTTATGCACAGAAAGATTCAGTAATACCATGTCATTCACTCAAGTTTCTACAGAAAAGACATCACCCCAAAACTACATATGAAGTCTGCGAAAAATCAGGTGAGGGATGGGGCCTGTTGCGTGTACTAATGGAATTGTTGACAATTTATAAGACAAATCAAAGATAGTCAGAGGCGGCTATCTTTTGCAACGGAATGCAGAAAAATTTGATAACTCTGGACATCATGCCAAAGTTACATATAAAATTTGAAGAAAATTGGATAAAAGATGCGGCCTGCAGGGTGTGCTAATGGAATAGTTGACAATTCATATGCCAATCCAAGATAGCTGCTGTTGGCCATATTTTTTAACAAAATTCAGAAATATTTGATACCTCCCATCTAGATAGACATCACACCAAAGCTATATATGAAACTCAAAAAAGATGGGGTGAGAGGTGCTACCTGTAAGCTGTGCTAATGGAATTGTTATTCGAATCCAAGATGACTGCTGGTGGCTATCTCTTTCAACAAAATTAAGAAATATTTGATAGCTTCCATCTACATATCAAACCAAAGCTACATATGAAATCTGAAAAAGATCGGGTGAGAGATCCAGCCTGTGAGGTGAACTAACAGCATTGTTGACAATTTAAATGCGAAATCTAAGATGGCCACTGGCAGCCATGTTTTTCAATGAAATTTGGAAAAATCTGCTAGCTCCCATCTAGATATTGCCACAAAGCCACATCTGAAACTTGGGATTAATCGGGTGAGAACTGCAGCCTGCGGAGTATGCTCAAGAAATTGTTGGACAATTTATATTCAAATCCAAGATGGCTGCTGGCGGCCATGTTTTTCAACAAATTTCAAAAAAATCGATAGCTTCATCAAAACTCAGAAAAATTCAATATCGCCCATTTAGACATCACTCCAAAGCTACATATGAAATTTGAAAAAGATTGGGTGAGAGATGCGGCCTGTAGGGTGTGCTAAAGGAATTGCTGACAATTTATATGCCAAATCTAAGATGGCTGCTGGTGGCCATGTTTTTTAACGAAATTTGGAAAAATTCAATTGCTCCCATTTAGACACTGCCCCAAAGCTACAAATGAAATATGGGACTGATCTGGTGAGAACTGTGAACTGTAGGGTGTGCTGAAGTAATTGTTGGACAATTTATATCCAAATCCAAGATGGCCACTGGAGGCCATGTTTTTCAACAAATTTCAAAAAAATCGATAGCTTCCACCTAGATATTGCCCCAAAGCCACATGGAATTTGGAACTGATCGGGTGAGACCTGCAGCCTGTAGAGTTTGCTAAAGGAATTGGGGATGGACAGATGTATGCACATACAGACGGACGACGGATCACATCCCATCCCAACAGCTCAGAGTTGATGTCAAGTTGAGCTAAAAGGTTTTCAGAACCTTCAAGGTTTTTTTACTAAGTAGGGGTGTATTGTGGAGCCCTATTATGGTATCAGACTTGATCTGTCTGGTTAATAATTATAAACAATTTCATATTTTCTGAAAAAATGTTGATTTAAAGTATGCAGCTGTTAGCTGGACTGATCACTTAGTTGCACCGAACAACCTTTGCATGTACCCATTAACATGTTTACAAATACTGTTACACTGGAAGTATATTTACTCACTGATTGTTTATCTGGGTCACAATTGTATACTTGTAATTAGACAGAAACATCTAGAAACTCAATGAAGTGATTAAATTCTGCCAATCAGCAATTAGTGGAACAAAAAACATTACAGAAATTTCTCTTTTCTGTAAGAAAACTTCACTCATTTATTCACTCACTTATCTCATATACAGAGCATTGAGACGTGACAATTGTTTATATATTCAGCATTCATTGAACATTGGAGATTATTATTACAGGACAGAGCATTATTTTTTATAGCAGCTGACATTATTACATATTCTATGGAATATTATTTTCATGGCATTTGAGTCATGTTGTACTGTATAAGTGTTTATAAATTACCTGACATGGTAACCTAAATATCAACCCAGAGAATTGATTTCAACAAGTTGCATCTGCTCCTCCTAAGAAAAGCTTATACCAAATATCCAAAGATTATTGACCAGTGGATCTAAAAAAAAGATTTTTAAAGAATATTCCTCTTATTGACCTAAGTTATAATTCGGGCTCCCCCAGGGAGCCCAAATATGAACCCAGGGACTTGGCTTTAACAAACTTGAATCTCACCCCCTAAGGATGCTGCGCTCCAAATATCAAGACATTCCGACTGCTGGATCTGAAGAAGATTTTTAAAGAAAATTCCTCATTTTGAACTAAGTTACAATTCAAGCTCCCACAGTGAGCCCAAATGTGGACCTAGGGACATGGCTTGAACAAACTTGAATCTTACCCCCTAAGGATGCTGCATAAAAAATATCAAAAGCATTCATCTGCTGGATCTGAAGAAGATTTTTAAAGAAAATTCCTCATTTTGAACTAAGTTGTCATTCGGGCTTCCATAGTGAGCCCAAATATGAACCAAGGGACTTGGCTTGAACAAACTTGAATCTCACCCCTCTAAGGTTGCTGCATGCCAAATATCAAAACATTCCGACTGCTGAATCTGAAGAAGATTTTTAAAGAAAAATTCCTCATATTGACTAAGTTATAATTCAGGCTCCCATAGGGAGCCCAAATATGGACCCAGGGACTTGGCTTTAACAAACTTGAATCTCCCCCCACTAAGGATGCTACACACCACATATCAAAACATTCCAACTGCTGGATCTGAAGAAGGAGATTTTTCAAGAAAATTCCTCATTTCGAACTAAGTTACAATTCAAGCTCCCACAGTGAGCCCAAATATGAACCTAGGGACATGGCTTGAACAAACTTGAATCTCACTCCCTAAGGATGATGCATACCAAATATCAAAACATTCCGACTGCTGGATCTGAAGAAAATTTTTAAAGAGAATTCCTCATTTTGAACTAAGTTATAATACGGGCTACCACAGTGAGCCCAAATATGAACCCAGGGACTTGAACAAACTTGAATCTCCCCCCCCCCCCCCCCAAACATGCTGCATACCCAATATCAAAAGATTCTGCCTGCTGGATCTTGAGAAGAAGATTTTCAAAGAAATTTGCCTGAAATGCACCAAGTTCAAATTTGGGCTCCTATACTGAGTGTAAATATGAACCCTGGGGGCCGATTTGAACATACTTGAATCAGATCCACCCCACAATGTTGCATACCAAATATCAAAAGATTCTGCCTGCTGGATCTGGAGAAGAAGATTTTTTTAAGAAATTTGCCTGAAATGCACGAAGTTCGAATTTGGGCTTCTATAGTGAGGCCAAATATGAATCCAGGGAGCGGATTTGAACAAACTTGAATCAGATCCACCCCACAATGTTGCATACCAAATATCAAAAGATTCTGCCTGTTAATGTTTTTCCCATTGCCTACAGTGTTAAAAAGTGCTGACTCAGCACTTTTTCAAAGTCCCGAAACTATACCCTAGGATAAAAGCGATGGCAATTTTTTTTTACCAATCCTTTCTGCTGGTCCTAAGGAAGCTTCACACCAAATAAAAATTCTCAGTGCCATGCAGTTTTGGAGATATGGGCGTTTTAATTTTTTTCTATTTTTAGCTCCTGCAGTTCCCACGGGGCTACAGGAAAAAAAAATTGGCATAAATTAGGTACTTATGACCCAATAAGCTGTCACATAAAATTTGGTTCAAATCAGCCTCTCGGTTCGGAAAATAGAAATTTCGGGTGGGGGCCAAAAATTTTGAATAAAATTGGGCTAGTGGTTTTGAAAGAGAAGTTGATAATGTAAAGTTAATGCCGGACGATGACGGACAGCGGACAGAATGTGATCAGTAAAGCGCCTACTGAGCTTTGCTCAGGTGAGCTAAATACAAGAGGCCCCAGGGGGCCTTAGGGAACTCACCTGACATGGTAGTCTAAATATGAAACCAGGGACGTGACTTGAATAAGCTGCATATGCCCCTTGTAAGAAAAGCATATACCAACTAGATGAAGCTATTGTGCCCACACAATACACAGGATTTTCCTTCTATTTTCAGTTCCTGCACTTTTACGTCCCAAAATTGAGATAAACCCATAAAAAACAGATTTTTTCTAATTTTTGTTCGGAAATTTTCGAAGTCCCCAACAAAATATTTTCAGACTAAAATTTTTTCTTTTTCTTAAAATTGACCAAAATACATAAAAAAAACCTAATTTCCAATTTTTTGGTCCAAAATTTTTCAAGTCCCACCTGGACCTCAAATTTTCAGTGTAAAAAAAAATTGACCAAAATGCATAAAAAAACACAAAAACTGATTTCTGGATTTTTGGTCCAAAATTTTCCAAGTCCCACTCGGCCCCCAAATTTTCAGTGTAAAAAAAAAAAAAATTTTTTTCTTAAAATTGATCGAAACGCATAAAAAAACAAAAAACTCATTTCTGGATTTGGGTCTAAAATTTCTAAGTCCGGACCGGAACCCCAAATTTTCAGCCTAAATATGAACACAGAGATTTGGCTTGAATAAGCTTGAATCTCACCTCCCTAAGCATGCTGCATACCAAATATCAAAAGATTCTTACTGGTAGATCTGAAGAAGATTTTTAAAGAATATTCCTCATACTGCACTAATTTAAACATTTGGGCTCCCATAGAGAGCCCAAATATGGACCCAGGGAATTGATTTCAATAAACATGTGAAACAATCTTCCAAAGATGTTACATGTGAAATTTGAAAGCTTTTGGAGCAGTGGTTTGGGAGAAAAGTAGTCTTAAATGTTTTTCCCATTACCCACAGTGTTAAAAAATGCTGACTCCGCACTTTTTCAAAGTCTCAAAAAAGTATCCCATGATAAAACCGATAGCAATTTTTTTTTACCATTCAATTCTGTTGGTCCTAAGGAAGCTTCACACCAAATAAGAATTCTCAGTGCCATGTAGTTTTAGAGATATGGGAGTTTTAATTTTTTTCTATTTTTAGCTCCTGCAGTTCCCATGGGGCGACGGGAAAATTTTTGGCATAAATTAAGTACTCATGACCCAATAAGCCCTCATATCAAATTTGGTTCAAATCTGCCTCTCGGTTTGGAAAATAGAAATTTTGGGCTTGGCGAAAATTCTTGCCCCTCCCATAGCAAAGGCAAATATAGCTCCTCAAACTTCTCAACAAATCTGAGTCTACACCTCAAAAGGAAACTGCACACCAAATAACAAGTCTCTGTTACTGCTGGTTCATGAGAAGAAGATTTTTTAAGATTTAAGCACACTTTTTAGGCGTGGCCCTACCGAGGGGCGGGTCAACTTGATTTGAACAAACTTGAACTGGCAAATTTTGTTGAATTTGGTCCAGTAGTTTGTTGGAAGTCGATAATGTAAAGTTAACGCCGGACAGACGACAGATGACGGACAGAAAGTGATTAGTAAAGCGCCCCTTGATCTGTGGTCAGGTGAGCTAAAAAGAAGCCCATGAAAAGCTCCATTTCCGATCCCAGAGGAATAGAATTGATGAACATGGCTTCATGCAGGGGCCATATTAGAATTTAATGAATTATATCAGCTTTTGATACTGTTCAGTAAAGTGCAGGAAAATAATAATTGATACATTACTCTGATTACCGAACATAGAAAATTAGTTTTAAAGGGAACACAAGTATTTATGTATGAAAATGACTTTGCCTAAGCTTTTTCAACATATTTATCTACTGTTAGTCCAAGTTTGAGCTTACAGTATCTACAATTGCTGCTCAGGTGCTCAGATCTGCTAAAGAGTATAAGGGGGTGCAACTGGATATTCAGGCACGTAGAATCTTGGCCTCTGCTGGGATTCTAGCCTTTTTACAGCCCTATAGAACAACCTGCTATCTTGAACTCAGAAAACACTGCAAGTACACCCAAAAGAGTCTCTGAATGGGCTACAAGACACGGAGCCAAGGCTCCCTGTATTGCAGTGCTTGAAAAAACCATTTAAGGGTCGTTATCGTCATGGGTTGGTGGCATCTTTTAGTGGGACATAGCTTGCTATTTCACTAGTTACTCTACCACTAATGTGCACTGATAAAGTTTTGGAGGAACAAAAAATCGGTTATCCCAGAGAGTGTTTGCTTAATCCAACAAAATGGCCAAAACCGCTCAGTAAATTAACTGCCGCAAGCTGTAATATCTTGAAGGCTTCTGCAAATATGGATGTCACTGGAACCGGCTGATCGAGTCGGTTCCAATGATATCCATATCTTCATGGCTTGATTGAGATATACCCAACAAAATGTCCCTAAATTATGAAAATTTAATTCTTTTTCAAAAAAGCTGTGTTGGGTAAAGGGTTAGAAAATGAGTGCTCATGCCATATTTATAGGCTTCCTGTCTGTATTTTGAATTGATTTGACACATAACTCTGATTACCTAACATAGAAAATTAGTTTTAAAGAGTACACAAGTATTTACATCTAAGAATTCGTTAACACATATTTCATTCACCCTCTGCAAGTCTAGGTTTAAGTTTTTCACTTTTTTCATCAATTGCTATATACTTTCTTTTGCATTTCAGTGGTGCCTGGCCACAATGATGCTGTGTAATTTTGAGTTTATTTTTGTTGGCTTCCTTCTTGAACACATCAACCAATTCATATAGGTTGGGGTGGGCTTTACCAATAATTTTATTTAACTCATTATGCCAACCCTCTACATGATTGTTTGTTTTACATGAATGTGTTTGATTGTGATTCCATAATTTTACAGGAAAGATTGATGTTTGTGAAATCTATGTGTTCTCCATAAATTCAATGAATTGACAAATCCCAGAGTATGAGTAATGTAACAATTCCTCTTTTAGTTCCTCCCAGGAAGTTCCTACACATAATATTGGAACAAATGCTAACACAATGATTTTTCTTATGGAGTCTCTGAAATCACTGTCTTCACTATAAGGGCAACTAAGGCCAACATTTTGTATTTTCCTCCACATACTTTGTGAAAAATGGTAATAACATCCTTTGTGTTTTGTTGAAGGAAAGCTTATTTTAATTGCTGCCAGAAGACCTGATTCAAAGTCAAACATAATTTCTTTTGGATTAAATTATTTTCCTCTCTGATGGGCTAATTCTTTTAGAAGCAACAATGTTTGGTTATAGGTTTCCTTTGATTTTTTGTCCAGTAAACAATACACCAGGGGAAACTGATGTCCTTCAATAAATGCATGGATTGTAAAAACTTGACAAAATAAACTTGGGCAGGCATAAAATGTTTCATCCACATATAAAGTGTGTGCTGAACAGACTTCCGAGAATGCCTCTAATATTCCAAAAATCACAATGTTTATGTCTGTACTACTGGATAATAGTAAATTCTCTCCTTCTGGCATAGCTAACCACTCGCCTTCTAAACAAATGTATGCTCTTTCTTTTGGCAAAACTGGATAGTTTTTGTGTCTCTGTCTATACAAAGAATTTTTTACGGTTTCATATGTTGGTAAGCTGGAGAATTTATTCTTATAAAAACATACAATCATCATTGCAGGTAAAATATTGTTCTGTAAACACTAATACTACTAGTAAAAACATTTTATTTCAAATCAAAACTTCAAAGAGAAAAAAATTTAAATCTGAACACTTAGAAAATTTTGCAAAAAGTGCTGACCAAGAGGGAATTGACCAAAAGGTAATTGACCAAAAAGGAATTGACCAAGGGGTAATTGACCAAAAGGGAATTGACCAAAGGGTAATAAACAGTTGTACTCGCATCATGATGCGAATCGCATCATGAACAAATAATCGCGATGTGCAATCCATCATGAACATCCAAATCGTTGTAGCCCTAAGATACACCAGTCAGAATCTTTTGATATTTAGTATTGAACATCCTTGAGGGGATCAGATTTAAGTTTGTTCAAATTGAGTGCCTGGATTCATATTTGAGCTATTTATGGCAATCCCGATTGTAAATTAAAACAGAGCACTATGAGGATTTCAAATGAAAGTGTCAATGACGCTGTAGCTCAACTTGTTTAAGACATGTACATGTATAGTGTGTGACACAGCAATGACAAACATCTAGGTAATGACCTGATAACAAAGGTCCATGTAAAGTATTGTAACGGTCTGTACATAAATGCTGACCATAGCCTGTAACAAACATATAGGTAAAGTATTGTAAAAGTGGGGTGACAGTTAGATGCTAAACTAGAAAAGAAATCTTTGAGTCCCAGAGTGGGTCTGACTGAACCCCAAAATATTTGTTCTCATGGCACAGTGATAACAAAGGCACCCAAAAACACTCGTTCCTGTCACAAGGTGATAACAAAGGTACCCCAAGAAGTTTCGTGAAGATCAGTTCATAAATACAGACTCTAGCCCAAGCCGTATTGACATGTGCACTTATTGTGTATAAGTAGCACTGAACAACTCAAAGCTCATCTAATTTGCATAATTTCTGCACGAGAAAAAAACCTGTATTGTATGTGATGTATTCCATGTTACTAACATTCCTACAAAAATTTATTCAAATCAGAACTTTCATACAGAAGTTCTGTACAAACTAGAGGTACTGTGAGCAAGCTCACAAAGTGATACCCCCCACGCCTCAGTTGTTGCGCTTACGAGGACACAACCATATGATGTAGTAATTGAAATGTATAAGTTAGATTATCTCCCCTTGGAAATGTCAGAACGGAATTATATTGCTTCATGCACATCTTCATATGGAGTTCTTCCATTGTGTAAAGTTTCATGAAAATTCTTCAAACGGTTTAGGAGGAGTTGCGCTTATAAGGATGTACAGACAGACGGACAGACAGGGTGATTCCTATATACCCCCCAAACTTTGTTTGCGAGGGGTATAAAAACTGATTGCACTAATTTTGGTACAAAAAGGCTGCTGGTGGCCATCTTGAATTTTGGACCACACTCAAAAACACTCGTCCTCATCCCATGGTGATAACAAAGGTACCCAAGAAGTTTCGTAAAGATCGGTTCATAAATACGGCCTCCAGCCTGAGCCGTATAGAAGTTGTGTACAAAAACTGATTGGACCAAATTTCAGTACAAAATGGCCACTGGCAGCCATCTTGAATTTTAGACCGCACCCAGAAACACTCATTCTTGTCCCAAGGTGATAACAAAGGTACCCAAGACGTTTCGTGAAGATCGGTTCATAAATACAGACTCTAGCCCGAGCCATATTGACATGTGTACTTACTGTGTGTAAGTAGCACTGAAAAAATCAAAGTTCATCTAATTTGCATAATTTCTGCACGAGAAAAAAAAACGTATTATATGTGATGTATCCCATGGAACTAAACATTCATACAAAAAATTATTCAAATCAGAACTTTCATACACTAATTTCGGTACAAAATGGTCGTCGGCAGCCATTTTGAATTTCGGACCGCACCCAAAAACACTCGTTCTCGTCCCACGGTGATAACAAAGGTACCCAAGAAGTTTCGTAAAGATCGGTTCATAAATACGGCCTCTAGCCCGAGCCGTATTGGCATTTGCAGTTACAGTGTCAAAAGGAACATTAAATAGATCAAAGTTAGTCTAATTGGCATAATTTATGCACGAGAAAAAATCTGTATTATATGTGATGTATCCCATGGTACTAAACATTCATACAAAACAAAAAATTATTCAAATCAGAGCTTTCATATGGAAGTTCTGTGCAAAAATCGGATTGCACATAATTTTGTACAAAATGGCTGCCAGCGGCAGTCTTGAATTTCGGACCGGACCCAAAAACACTCGTTCTCGTCTCACAATGATAACAAAGGTTCCCAAGAAGTTTCATAAAGATCCATTCATAAATACAGCCTCTAGCTCGAGCTGTATGTACGACACGACAGACGGATGACGGGCCATGACAATACCTCAAATTTGGCTTCTCCAAAGTTGAGCTAAAAATAATCTTCTTCACATCCATAGTCAACAAGATATTAAATAAAAATAGAAAATATGTTTTTATTTTTGTAATTCACTTTAAAAAAATTTCCACAATCCATTATAAGCATTTCCAATAGTTCCTCAAGTCCTGCACCCCATGTAACAATATGTAACCAACTAACCCTGTGCATTTTTACATCATTAGTCAGTGTATATTTTCATGTAGTGTGTGACATGGTAGTTACCAATTCTTTATAACCAGAAAGTGTGACTAACCCTGTGCATTGCATAGTCACACTTTCCAGTCATAAAAAAAATTTCACTTTTAACTGAAGTACTAACCCTGTGCACTGTACAGCCTTAGTGTAAATCTCATCTATGTCAATACTTTACCCAAGATAATGGTCAAAACCAGACAGTACTCAGCTTAAGACCCCTCATTGTTTTTTTCAGTGAATTCAAAAAATGAAAACATTTTCAATTTATAGCTTGTTAGTCAAATCATTTGCCAAGAGATGGGAGGTTGAGGAATCAATGCTGGAGATGTGGTTTCAGTTATTTTTGCTGAAAAACCTTGTTTGTGTTTATCACTTGTTAATGAGCATATAGCAACCAGTAGTATATACCCTCTCAATACTGTGGTATAGCTGCAGAGAAACATTGCCGAATATGAAAATAACATAGCATACTAAAACACGGTTCCTGCAGTTTGGGGAGGGGCAAATTCAAGACTTTTCAAAACTCTTTTCGATGTGAATTCAAGACTTTTCAAGGTAAGAGAAAAGAGAATTCAAGACTTTTCAAGAATTTTCATTCTGAAAGACAGGCATTGCAAAATACTGATTCCAGGCAGTCAATTTTCACAAAATACAGCAGGCATATTTCCAGACTTCTGTCAATTTAAGAGTTTTCAAGACTGGAACTTCCAATTCAAGACTTTTGAAAGGTCTCAACAATTTGTTTTTTTAAATTTAAGACTTTCCAAACTTTTTAAGAGACCCCCCCCCCCCCCCCCCCCCCCCTCCCTGGAACCCTGTAAAACCGAAAATGAAATGTCACACTCTTGTCCTAATATTAGTTCTTAGAACATTCTCTACAAAAACTATCATCCCCCACCTCCAAAACCTCTCCAAAATCAACAAAAAATTAATATCTCAACTCCCCCTTATCCCCATCAGCCTCCATATACTGTTAATACCCATTCCAGTAAGATACACCTTTGACAAGTAACATTATAATTCTTTGAATGTTTTATCCAAAATCAGCAAAAATTAATGTCAGGATATTGTGGCAGTCATTTTACAATGGGAAATTGATGACTGTGATAACACTTTTAATTTTGTGTGGTTCCCAGTGATTGATAATCAGTACTAAGAAGTTGGAATAGCTGTCTTCAAATGAATCTGCTAGTAGGGCTGCACAGAAGATTGATAAATCGATATATACTGGAAGTTAAACCAGTATCGATTGAATGCAGGTGTAATTATAAAAATTAAAATTTTATAGTATATTTCCTTTCTTAATATACCTACTGCAATTGTTTACTACAGGCTTGCACTACAGTGGAAGACCCTAATTTGGAAAATATACTCTCTATTCTGATCTTTCCCAAGTGATTTGGAAAAGTGGTGCAAAAGCACCAAGAAAAAATAAGCCCTAACTGGGCTGAGCACCATCGATGAAGACCCAGTAGGGGATGCTCTTCTCTTAGTACAAATCCACGATTTCCAGAACCAGTGTGCAGGTCGGGTCAACCAAGAGGGCATGAAGCTCACTAACCCATCTGGCCGAGGTAAAAGCCATCAGAAAAGCTGTCTTGTATGTGAGAAAATGCATATCCACCCGGGATAAAGGTTCGAACGGTGCCCCCCAAGCAAAGCAGCACCCAAGAATGATTCCATCTTGGGATAAGCTGCAAAGTCCTAGGCCTTTTCAAGGAAAAGTGCCAAACAAGCTTGGAGAGGTATGGATTAGTGCCGATACGATGCTGTCCCACATACGAAAAGGTTTCCGAAAGCATGGACCTGTACCCTTTGATGGTAACAGGCTGGAGACTCCGAGAATCAAACAGATATACCAGAAAACTCCACAATCTGTGAAATCGAAGGATTGGCATAATCAACAGAGTGATCGGTACACCATCAACAGAAGGCCTTCCACTTAGCCGTATAGGCTAAACCAGTAGAGTACCTCCTTGAAGAAGAAACGTCTCGAAAAAACCTTTACGGAGGAAACAGGACCTGACAAAAAATATGCGTGAAGGCAAAATGAAGCCGGGTCAATGTGAAACCTCCTCCGGTGACCTTGGCAAAGAAGGTCATGACGTAAAGGGAGACGTGCCGGAGCTGCCGTCAACAGAGAGCGGAGCAGATTGATCCACACTAACTAAGGCAACAGGGGGAGCGATCAAAATGATTCGACAATTGCAGGTTAGTATCTTGGTTAAAACCTGAGGCAGAATTGGAACCGGCGGGAAGGCGTAGCCAACAAGACCATTCCGATCGAGTGACAGAGCATCCAGCCAGAGGACACAGGGACACGAAAGTGTCCACCTGATGGTTCCAAAGATTCACAAAGACATCGATGTGGGGACGACCCCAGAGATCGCAAAGCGACTGGAACACCGCCCTGTGGAGCATCCACTCGGTGGAAATGCCCCTGCCCTGTTGGGACAGGGAGTCGGCTAGGACATTCAGACGACCGGCAATGTGATGAACCACCACTCAGGCGTTGACATCCTGAGCGAGCAGTAGAATATCCCGAGCCAATTCGTACATGGGAACAGAGTGAATGCCGTCCTGGTTCCGTATGTAAGCAACTGCTGTTGAATTGTTGGACAACAGAAGGACCTGGCGATTCGAAAGGTGGGGGATCCACTGTCGGAAACTTAGAAGAAAAGCAAGAAGCTCCTGCTGGTTGATGTGAAGAGCTGCTTGATCCTGGTCCCATGACCCGTGACGGGAAAGACCTAGAGGATACACTGTCTCACCCCATCTGAGATCGCTGGCGACTGCCGTCAGAACACGATCAGACATGGGTAAGTCCAACAGAACTCCCTGCATAATCCACTGAACATCCATCCAGGGGAGAAGGTGACGATGAAGAGACTCCTGTAACTGAAGCACCAGATCCAGAGGATCGACATTCGGCATTCAACGACAGAGTAGAAAGTGTTGGAGAGGTCTGACATGCAGCCGACCTAGAGGAATGAGATCCCTCACCGAACCGCAGAGACCAAGCAGCCGGAGAAGACTCCAAGCTGTCGCGGACATGGACTGAGAGAATCACAGCCCTTGCCCGGGGAACTCCCACTGTATCCAGCTGAGTATGGAAGTCCATCCCTAGATGACAAAATGGCTGAGAAGGGACCAGGTCCGGAATGACTCTGGAGGATAACGTCTAGATATACCATAGTAGTCACCCTGGACTGTGTGCGATGTAAGGCTAACACATGTCGGGTGAAGGTCCAAGGAGCCAAGTTGAGGCTGAAGGGCATGGCCTTGAACTGGTAAACTCGCTCCAGAAAAGCGAACCTGAGATACTGTCGCAATGTCTGATGAATCGGAACGTGAAAGTAAGCGCCTCGCAGGTCGATGCTGGAAGCGAAAACTCCCTGGTGAATGGAGTGGCAAACCGACCTCACAGTCTCCGTGCTGAACTTAGGAGCAATGATAGACTGGTTCAGAATACTCAGATCGATAACCAGTCGGAGTCGGCCATCCTTCTTTGGCACCAATAACAGGCGGGAATAAAATCCCACTGAATGAATGTTCTTGATGACCTCGATCGCCCTCTTTGACAGGAGATTGCCTATCTCCATGATCAAAAGTTCCCAACGTGTAACATCTGAAGGAACTTGTGTTGGAAGAGGCACTCTCGACAGAGTGGGATGCCTCAACCTGGGACGAATCGAGGTGACGACTGCCGACGCCTACCCTTACCCCGTGAGTAAGTAGAAGCGGCGACAGGAGGATCAGCCCTTGGCTTTGCGGAGGAAGCAGAAGGGCACTTGTTAGGCTTTGGATGGCTCCTGCCTCCAACAGAAGGCTGATCAAGCTGACGAAGTAGCAGCTGATCTATTGAACGATGTAGGACATCATCCTGGACCGTCGCCACGGAACCATGGAATAGTTGCTGTCCCACCGAAGAAGCAGATCGAAGAGCAGCGCACTGCCCCTCAGGAAGGGACCAGCATCACAGTGTCCAACACAGCGTCTCTGCAAACTAATTCCAAGTTAGCCTGTTACTGGCATGCATGTGCATTAGCACCTTGGAAAGCACATGCAAAGGAGTCTGTACATCGTCAAACTTATCTGGAGGCAGATAAGCAGCTAAAGCAGAGACGACGTGATCCGGGAGAGAAAACATGCCCAGCATCTCTCTCGATAAGCCCAACAGGGACTTCCGAGTCACAATAGGAATAACGGCCGACTTGGGCTTGGAAAGCCTGAGGGAGGTGGAGTCCTGATCCAAGACCGTCAAAGTCTGGCAGACTGACGGATTGGAGGAATCATACGATCGATAACACACTATCAGGCCTTGCCGTTTGAAAATGGTACGGGCGCGACAAACGCGCGCCTGGAAATAAGATTGTGCGTGCTGTTTCTTCCCGCAGGCGTGTTTCTAAAATAAGGACGGTAAACATAAAGTATAGCGGACACAACGTATTATTAAAAAATCACCAACATTTACCAACTTTTCATGGTACCCCCGGGAATTCCCTGCATTTGTTGGTGTTTTCTCTTGACAAATAAACAAATTTGGGGGATAGACGGAACTTTTAATTTGTTTTGACGAGTTCTTCAATCTTGTAATTCCGTAACGAAAACAATTCAATTTGCACGTCAGCCATTTTGTCTGAGTGAAAACTCGTGTGTTCGATGTTGGAGAGCACTGGTTCCGAACATGTTGCGGAGGAAGAACTCTGTAAGTACTGCATTAATTGTGTTTGATAACTAAGGACTAATTGACTCACACCACATCAATAACTACTTTAAACTATAATTTGAGAGTTCAAACGTCATAATTTTATGAACAAAATTCTGTCATCGCGGTTATCTACCATCGATGAAAATATGAAATCTGAGAAAAACAAATTACAGAAAAACTGCAGACATGAACAATCTAAAAAGGATCAAAGGTGAACGCATAACTTTACAGAACAGTGAATAGAGGTCATTAAACATTTGTACAGGGGAGCCTCGGCCCAAGCGCTTCGTCCAAGTCATTTCGGTCGACTTATTTTTCGCCCAAACTACAATACTTTTTTTCCAAAACAATATCAATTTAATAAATTCACATTGTTTTGGAAAAAAAGTATGTCGTTTTTTACAATCCAATTACAATGTTGTTAAAACCCTTTACCTAACGAATCGGCCACACCCGCTGGCGTATTTAACAACTTGAGCTGTTGAAAAATTCAGATTTTTTCAAACAATGTGATCAAAACCACATCATGTGACCTCTCAGTCGAACGGGCTCGACGAGCCCGTTCCAATGAGTGGTCACATGATGTGGTTTTGCCGACAATTTTTGGAAAATTTGGGAAAATATAAAAAAAATAATAAATTTTTATAGGGTCAGTGTTGGGTAAAGGGTTGAGCTTTGCTTAGTACCTGGAATCCATTTATTTTATCATGGAATTCCACAATAAAATCAATGAAGTCCAGATACTAGGCTTTTCAGTGCTGCAATGGAAGTTGACTTGTAAGTTCGGGGAGGACTTTTCTCATTCTTCACATAATAATCAGGTCCCAACACCTGTTTAAGGTTATCCCTTATGAAAATGTACCATGGTATAACCATGGTACACCATGGTATGTCACAAAATGCTGTGGTATTACCATGGTACCACGGTATGTCGCAAAATGCTGTGGTACCATGGTACATTTTTATAAGGGATCAGTGAACATTTATTCAGTCATGTCGCCACCAAAATCTGATCCGCTGTCATCTGAGTCCATACTAGAGTCTGACTCGGATGTCAGTTTTTTTCATTCTTTTTTTAAGAGTTAGATTCTGTTCCCCCCCCCCCCCCCCCCGCACCCCCCCCCCCCCCCCCCCCCCCCCCCCCCATCACTTGACATAAGTTTGTGTTTGCGGCGAGTGTTGGTTAGATACTTATTTAAAGCCGAATCAATAATGGCTTCTTTTTCTTTGTTTGACAAAACATGGTCATCAACTCGGATAAGAAGCTGGTCTTCGATTGTTTTGTGTGACATGCATAGACGCTGGTCAGTCATCATTGCGGTTAGATGAGAAAATGCATTTTCAACGATGCTGTTGCTAACAGCAATGCTCAAAATAATTTCTGCCACCAAACAAATATTTGGAAATTGCTCACGTCGAAAAGCCATAAGCTTTTCCCACAACTAACTTTAAATTTGGGGTAATAGTGTTTCGTGACGCACACAAGATCCTCCCATTCTGTTTGGAGTTTCACCCTGTTATCGTCAAAACCGGCAAACTTTAGGGGAGCTCGAAAATATTCGACCACCTTAAAAATTGAGACCATGTCCTGTGAAATACTTTGCCAATTCGCGGGATCGACCCACAACATATGTTCAAATATATCATTTTCGAGTCCCGAAAACCGCCTGTTGATACATGCATGCAAACAATCAATTGTGGTTTTTGAGAGCTTGTAAATTTCTTGTTCAATTTTAGAACGCATATCATCACTACGGCAACCTTTCATACTGTCATATTCCAATTTAGCAAACTCGCGATTGTCTATTTTTCGCTTCATTGTGCCAATTTTGGGCATTGTAACTTCAAGAGAAATAGATCTACCCCCGCTATTGCCACCAGCAGTTTCAGTTAGTACGACACCAGCCTTGGAAGTAATTTGATCAAGAGAATGACTTGCGTCAAGCATTTGACTAAGAGAACGTTTGGTCTTATCTACCGACGGCAATATGTCAAATATTAAAATATTCGATTTCTCGAAATGGAGAGACATCTTGGACACAGAATCGATAATTCCCTGGTACAAACAACAGACTGTTAAAAACTTAACACTTTGAAGTTTCTTCAAATATCCAAGCATTTTTGAGGATACAGATTTATAGTCCGGGTCGGCTATTGAATCCTCAAAAATCTAAGCTAAAACAACCCAGTTATTTATCAAATGAGTAACTGCTCGCCGGTGGTGATTTATAAATCTGGTACCAGTTACTTTGGGGAAATTATATACTTGAATTTCCAGTGCCAACGCAGCTGCCTTAAAATGTCTCTTAAATTTCCCTGACCTCTTGAAAAAGCAGTACAGCCCCTTCATCAGTTCATCCACCTCTTCAAATTCCTTTTGACTTATAATAGAGTCCTTTATAGCCAGCTCAAGGCGGTGTGCCACACAATGAATTGTTAATAACCAAGGCCGACTGTCATTTTTAATCCGAGTCAGAAGGCCGTTATACTTGCCAAAATTAACGCTTGCACCATCTGCTGTGGCAGAAATAAGTTTGTGTGTAAAATGTGACCCTTGTGAAATTTGAATTTTATTTTGGAAAACTTCGTCAATTGCCCTTTTTATGTTTTCAGCACTGGCATCACCGAAGCTGTCTATGTCCTGAAGTGCAAGTAAATAAATTGTTGGAGTACCATCCACAACCGCCCTAACTAACACAAGCTCCTTTTCTGACCCCGTCTTGCGTGCTTGCGACCCGTCAGACATCAATGAAAATGCATTAACGTTGCCTAAAATGCTTGCTAATTTTTCGCGAATGGCATCAGCAATAAAGTTGATAAACTCTCGGACTTTTTTAGAATTCTCAATCCCGTGAATCAAATTAACCCCATTGGCCTTCTGTATTTTAATCATTGTTTCAAAAACTTGTCAGTGGTTGACCATCAACGACCAGTAAATATGCAGTTGTGAACAGCTTTCTGTATGCATCTTTTGACTGATTTTGAATAGCAAAGTTAATTTTAGGCTGTTTTACTCCCACAGGTCCAATAATTGATGGGGGCGCATCGTCAGAACTTTGTGCACTTGATGTTTCTTCATTGATATATTAGAAGAACCGGCGCGAGGATCGGAATTTGACAATTTCTCCAATTGTATGCCAATCAAATGTGCATTAGAATCGAGGTGTCTCTTCACGGTATGTTTGGTTACAAATTGCGTCCCTTGCACATACTTTTGGACTTCTACTAAGGCTCTTCCACGAAGTTTATCTGATTTATTTATCCCGGAAATCTGTCTAGCACATGTTTTGCAGTAGACTTCTGTCACAAAATCTATTCCACGTCTCTCGTCGCGAACTGTTCTATAGCCGATGAGATTTCCAACATTCCACTTTAGAAATGTATTCAGTTGGACCTGGTGCCCCTTGATATTAGGATCCTTTGCTTCGTCGAAATTCTCCCCTAAAGGCCCCTCGTTCAGCATTTTACGCTTTAAATATACGAAAGGGCTCGGTGAGCATCAGTGTTGTTTATTTTCAATCAATTATCAGCTCAGTGAACATGCATGGCATGGTGCAAGACAACGTCACGATAATCATAATTACGTGCAAGAATTAAGATTCATTGTCATGATTGACGTCATGTAATTGAAAGAAGAAGCACTAATGAGTGTCACAGAGTGCATTCTTCGAACGTACAAGGAGTTTGATAAGTTAAACTATCGGTTTTTTTTTACGAGCGCGTTTCGGTGCGCCCCCTGACTGTAATTCGTGGGTGCGATGGCGCGCAAGCACGATCGCGTGCCTCAAACGGCAAGGCCTGCACTATGGAAAAACACTAAGAAATGGATTTGAACAAACCTGAACGTAACACGCCTTCCACCCCCCCACCCCACCCCCTGCCCATAGAGCCCAAATATTAAGCCAAGGACTCAAACTGAACAAACTTGAATCTGATCCCCCCTTGAGATGTCATATACCAAATAGGAAAGAATTCTGAATAGTGGATATGAAGAAGGTTTTTAAAGAAATCACCTCACATTGCACTAAGTTAAACTTCAAGCTCAAAAAGGGAGCCAAAATATTAGCCCAAGGTCTGGATTTGAACAAACTTGAATCTGACCCACCTAGAGATGTTGTATACCAAATATGAAAGGATTCTGATTGGTGGATCTGAAGAAGATTTTAAAAGAAATTCTTTCTTAATGCACTAAGTTAAAATTCAGGCTCCCATAGGTAGCCAAATTAATAACCCAGGGTCCAGTTTTGAACAAACTTGAGTCTTACCCTCCAAAGAAATGTTGTATACCAAATATGAAAGGATTCTGGCTGGTGGATCTGAAGAAGATTTTTAAAGAAATTTTCTTATATTGTACTAAGTTAAAATTTCGGCTTAAAATATCAACCCATGGACTAGGACCCTCCTAAAGATGTTGTATACCAAATATGAAAGTCAGAACCAGATTCAAAATTTTCAACCCAAGGACCCAATTTGAACTAACTTGAATCTGACCTCTCCTAGAGATGATGCATACCAAATGTTAAAGGATTCTGACTGTTGGATCTGAAGAAAAAGATTTTAAAGAAATTTTCTCATCCCAGTTATCCCAGCGCCACATGCTCGAGTCCAGTAATCGTTAACCCATTCAAACATAAGTGTGGTTCTGCATTTATTACACATCCAACCATGAAAAAGAATTCACTGTAATTAATCGCTAATTTAATTAAATAGTTGACAATTTGAACGGTTGAAAGAATTTTAGAGAGAAACGGACAATTTTGTCAGAGAACCAGTCATAAGTCTTTGACCTTGCCACCTGTAGAATCGCTGTTGATTCATTTTATTCGCCAAAAAATGTCGATACGAACACTCGAAACTTTTGCATTCAGCATATTGGACGTTACAAATTATGAGGTCTGAAATGTGTTTTCAAAAGTGTGTGTGCAGGCATCATTATATCTGGAGGATGGAAAATGTACAAGGATTTTAATTTAAATGCGATGCGAACTGGCCGCTCTGTTTAAAAATTTTGTGCTTTTTAAACTGAAACTAAAAATAGAAGTTTGAACTCAGCTTGACGATACATGCACTACTGCCAAGAGGCATGTGGACATAGTCATTTCTGTTCCGCACTGTAACAAAAGTACATACTGGGTGAGAAAACACATTTTGTGCAATAATTAACCTTCCGGGGCATTCATCCGATCCTTTGGAGTGAGCCTGAGGCAGTTTGAGATTCCATTCTGACTCTGAGTGAACTCTACAGTCTTGGTAAGTTTGCACTTTATTTTTCAACTTTATAAAGTTTCTGACTTGAAATTTAGCCTTCTTTTTATTTTACATCAAGTCTTAATAACCTTTGTTTGAAATGGGCTGCACTTACAAATAAAAGCTTTAGGTTGTCCACATAATACTACAGATATACCAAGGGAAAAATGTATTGCATGATAACTGCAAGAAAATGTCATGTCTTGTCTCCACAAGTAATTTAGTCTGTACAACCTTTTTTTACAACCACCCCACCCCCCTCCCCCTCCCATCTATAACCTGGCAGCATTTTCTCGAAATGAGTATCCAACAGTCTTAGTCAGAGGCTGAAAGAGAAATAAGGGGGGGGGGGGGGGGGGGGGGGGTGGGGGGTTGGGGGGGGGGGGGGGGGGTTCTCATCAGTAAGCTCCAAGTTCCAACTTATTTTGGTTGATAATATTTTCAAAGATTGATTAATGTTTACATTATTTTGTACCAGTACTATACTTCACCAGTTAGTTATCTGAGCGGTTCGGACAATATTTTTTTCTTTGTATCTGGTTCAAAACAAAATAATTTTTTATGTGTCTGCTCCAATATCTTGTCAATCTTAAATTTGGAATTTGGTATTCAGAATTTGCATTTAGTAAGTAGTTTTAAAGAGGACTGATAGAATGTGGCTACAATGATAGACTTTTTGGAGAACATTTTCTTGGGGATGGCGGCTGACCAATCAAACTGCCCTGAACTTTTGTTTCAAAATCAAAATGCAGGCCCTTGCCTCGAATTTGCCTATGAAAATGCTCTTCCCACTGCCTTGATATTTGCCAAAATTATAAAAATACCCCCCTCCCTCTGAACAATCTGTTCTGAAAATACAATTCCCTTTCAATGAAAAACTGCAAAATTAACTGCTTATTGGTGAAGGGGGGTGAGAGTGCCTCAACCCCCTCCCCAACTCATACACCCATGTAGCTAAGTCACATAGGTGGTATTCGATCCAAGTTTTGATGCTGATAATTAAAGCAAAATAATATCCTTGTATAAAACAGAAATACTAGCAAAAATCCTTAATTAGTCATTTAAAAATACACATCAATCTGTGTCTGGAAAATATTGTCATATTGTCTATGTTTTAAATATTCTAATAATTATTTTTGAATTTCATGGAAGTCATCAAATTGACAATATATTGCATTCATCAGACCACATATATTTATCACCCCTACCCTCTTCATGGTCTCATTCCCACCCTACTCAAGACTTTTCAGAATTTCTGTAGTGGGTAGTTGGTAACATTTTTTAATTTCCCCAGTACAAATGCCAGAAAGTCATATTTTAGCAATACAATATCCCCATAAAAAAGCCCTTCCCCCACAAAAAAATTAAATAAAATAAACCTGTTGCCCCAACACCCACTAGCACGTAAAAAAAAACACTGTCGGCATGTCACCATCTGTTTTTCCGCTTCATGGCAACCAGTATTCAAGATTCATTTAGTCTTGCTTCCTGAGAACTACTTCAACTTAACATGCTCTTCAAAGTATGTTTGCGTTGGTAAACGTGCTGCTTCGTTGCCAAAGTGTGAATCGAATAGGATTACAGTTACACAGTAGGCCTCGGGTCGACTTGTCTGCAGCACACAGTGGTGAGGGCAACATAGTAACAAAGTTTTAAAGGAACTGTACTAGTGGCTGGCTGCAATATCGAACCCAATTGGACTTTTTTGCCCTAAAATTAATTAAGTTTTCCTTGATTTTCAATAATGAAAGCAAAGGTTCAGTTTCACTGTTCAATTTCTTGGCAGAGATCATGTGTCTTTCATGACTTTCAACAGTTTTTAGCACAGTTGTGCATCAAACATTTTGTAATGAGAATCGGTAATTCCGACAGATAAATATAGCCGATGATTCTCATTGGTTATATTCCACTGAATGCTACAAACTATAAGAACCAGTCTAACGAGACAACTTGTGCATGCGACGGGTACTTTTTATCGGATTGCACTAGAGCTTTCTGGTTAAAATTACCACATGCCACATGCCCCTAAAATCAATGTGATCGTGACAAATACAGTTACGGGTATGTAATAATGTAAAGTTCACGACGGACAGCGGCGGACGCCGACGACGACGGATGGCAAGTGATAAGTTAAGCTCTCGGTTAGCTAAAAAGGTGAACTCAACAGATGTAGAAAGTAGAAGGACACCCTAAACTACGAGAGAAAGGTGACAGAAAAAGGACCGGCGGGAACACAACTGAACCCAGATGGTCGACAGGGACCCAAAAAACAGAAATTCTGCCCTCAACAGAGAGGAGAAATCCTGTCCATACAGTCCCCCCATTGACACCTAACTGCAATAATAATAATAAAATTTATGAACCGAAAAATTTTATGTCCGAACCGCATAGTACGCGAAAGTCGCGCGCGACAGAAAATATAGAAAATACACTGAAAATGTGGTTGAAAATAATAACGAAAATATAAAATCATAATATTAATCGCTCACCGGGCAAAGTGATTCAAACAAAGTGGTTCAAAGAAGTATTTGGGGTTCACGTTCAGTTAGACATGGTTCATCAACACTATAAAGGAATGAAGTCATGAGAGACAAATTTTATGGAACTAGGGACATGGCTTGAACAAACTTGAATCTTACCCCCTAAGGATGCTGCATACCAAATATCAAAAGCATTCATCTGCTGGAACTGAAGAAGAATATTTTTAAAGAAAATTCCTCATTTTGAACTAAGTTATCATTCAGGCTCCCACAGTGAGCCCAAATATGAACCCAGGCACTTGGCTTAAACAAACTTGAATCTCACCCCCCCTAAAGATGCTACACATCACATATCAAAACATACCGACTGCTGGATCTGAAGAAGAAGATTTTTAAAGAAAATTCCTCATTTCGAACTAAGTTACAATTCAAGCTCCCACAGTGAGCCCATATATGGACCTAGGGATATGGCTTGAACAAACTTGAATCTCACCCCCCTAAGGATGCTGCATACCAAATATCAAAACATTCCGACTGCTGGATCTGAAGAAGAAGATTTTTAAAGAAACTTCCTCATTTTGAACTAAGTTATCATTCGGGCTCCCACAGTGAGCCCAAATATGGACCTAGAGACATGGTTTGAAGAAACTTGAATCTCACCCCCCTAATGATGCTGCATACCAAATATCGAAACATTCTGACTGCTGGATTTGAAGAAGAAGATTTTTAAAAAAAATTCCTCATTTTGAACTAAGTTATAATTCGGGCTACCACAGTGAGCCCAAATATGAACCCAAGGACTTGGCTTGAACAAACTTGATCTCCCCCCCCCCTGCCCCCCCCCCCCCCCCCCCCCCCCAAGTATGCTGCATACCCAATATCAAAAGATTCTGCCTGCTGGATCTTGAGAAGAAGATTTTTAACGAAATTTGCCTGAAATGCACTAAGTTCAAATTTGGGCTCCTATACTGAGCCCAAATATGAACCCAGGGGGCCGATTTGTACAAACTTGAATCAGATCCACCCCACAATGTTGCATGCCAAATATTAAAAGATTCTGCCTGCTGGATCTGGAGAAGAAGATTTTTTAAGAAATTTGCCTGAAATGCACTAAGTTCGAATTCGAGCTTTGAATCCAGGGGGGCCGATTTGAACAAACTTAAATCAGATCCACCCCACAATGTTGCATACCAAATATCAAAAGATTCTGCCTGCTGGATCTGGAGAAGAAGATTTTTTAAGAAATTTGCCTGAAATGCACTAAGTTTGAATTCGGGCTTCTATACTACACCCAAATGTGAATCCAGGGGGCCAATTTGAACAAACTTGAATCAGATCCACCCCACAATATTGTATGCCAAATATCAAAAGATTCTGGATCTGGAGAAGAATCCGGGGAGCCAATTTGAACAAACTTGAATCAGATCCACCCCATAATACTGTATACCAAATATCAAATGATTCTGCCCATTGGTTCTGGAGAAGGTTTTTTAAAAATTTTTCTATAATTCATAGGGTGCTATCAGAGTTATGCCCCATACAGAGCCCCCAAGGGACGTGGCCATTTTATTTGAACAAACCCGAATTGCCATATAGTAATGAACATCCACATGAAGTTTCGTGAAACTCGGACCAGTGGCTTTAGAGAAGTCGTTTGAAAAATGTTGACGACGACGACGGATGACAGATGCCAGACGCCGGACGATGGACGGCAAGTGATAAGTTGAGCTCCCTTCGGTGAGCTAAAAACACAGTCCTGTTATTATACGACCCTCAGATCCATAATTCCAGTCACAGGTAACCATTATCAACGAGGTGAATTATCACTGTTTCTGAATGCAAAATGGACATCCTGCCACATGGGTGGACAAATAAAGAATGATTCATTAGTGACTGCCTGCGCACTGGTTCCAGAAGTCAGGAATTTGTACAAGAGAAGAGCGTCCCCAACTGGTTGTGTACCGTTGGTGCTCGACCCAGTTTTGCCTTATTTTTTCTTGGTGCTTTTGCACCACTTTTCTTTCCCAAATCACTTGGAAAAGATCAAAATAGAAAGTTTATTTTCCGAGTTAGGGTATTCCACTGTAGTGCAAGCCTGTAGTAAACAATTGTAATGTAGGTTGATAAGAAATATCAGTTTGTCGTCATTATTTATTTACCCACAATTTAATTTAATTATTTTAAAAATATTTTTAGTTTTTGTAACTGTAGTCCCAAATCAATAATATTAACCCCATACCAATCGAATCGACAACATCCGCCTGCATAATATAAAAATCGAGCAGTTGAAAAAAATAAAATTTCTCAAAAACTTTCAACAAAACAATATAATGTGACCCCTCATTGGTCACATTATGAGTGGTCGCATGATATTATTTTGACTAGATCGACTAGTATTTAAAATAATAAATTTTGATATAATCAGCGTTGGGTAAATGGTTATTTGAACTGCATCATCAAGGCATAGCGATGCATTCCAACTGTGATCGCTCAAGTTCTGATGATGGACATTGATGGTACGTATGTTCAGGTGAACCTTTCAATATATATCTGTTCACTAGTACTGTGGTATGTTTTTTAATACTGATACCAATATTCAGTTTTGAATACTGTGCAGTCCTTTGTGCTGGTGCTGACTGGTGGTCAACAAAACAAGTAGCAAACAGACTGAATGATTGATTACCTGATAAGTAATAAGAATGGCAGTCTTCAAATGAACAAGCTAATTCGGACTGATGATACACAAAAACAAGCAGTAGACAGACAGAATGATCGATTGATCACTTGTAAGGAGTTGGGTAATTAAATAACAAATGGGGGTTTTATGTTCATGCTCATCGACAGACAGTGTCTTGAAAATTCTACTTTCCACAACCCAATACCAACTTCCTGGGGCGTGTTAAATCATAATCGATAAACATTCTGGAGCTTAAAATTCATGCGTCAATCAGAATCGATTCTAATAAATGATTCTTGCAAAGAAAACGAGAAGCAATTTTGAATCACGAAAAATGTTCACTTGATTCTCAGCGTAGATTCGGAAACTGTCCTTAACGATCTGGAAAATTTTCCTTACCTTTTGCTCCCTCATAATAAGGTTACACAGTGCTTTTCGAATTGTACATAACTACTGTTTTCATCCAACCAATGAAAAAAGTCCAATCATGCTCAAAACCACACTTGCACAGGTTCTCATGGTGGTTACCTGCTGTGCCAAGTTAAAAAAGATAGGACAACAAATGGCTGCAAAACATTTGACACAAAAATCAATCCAGATTAATGGACAACCCATTTACATAATGCAACAGTTTTTTTAAACGGGAGTATCAAGACCCAAAATGGATTCTCGCAACAGGAGTTTGCAAGAATCGAAACCGATTTTCGTGAATTGCAACAGATTTTAAGGCCTGCGTTTAGGTGAATTTCAATACAATGTTTTTTCAACTCAGGATGTCAAACAGCTTGATTTTTGTGGGTAAAAGCTTTGATACATTCATATTTATTGAACAAATTGATGGTTTTTCAGTTTTGTATGGTGATTTACACATGATGAATAGGGGAAGAGAATTTTTGACACAAGCATGTGGTCAGTCTGGTTTCTTTGCTGGTAGAGTGCTGGAAACCTATATTTGGGCTTTACTCTAAAGTTGACACTGCAATTTAACTCAATGAGTAATTTTCAAATATTTTTATCAAATCTACGCATGGCTGCTATGAAGCAGCCATGACTAGGTTTGATAAATGAAAGTGTCAATAACACTGTAGCTCAACTTGACAAACTTGAACTTGGTAAGTTATAAGTGAAATGGCAAAATTGAAGATCATTGGTACCAATGCTATTTGATGAAATTTCAACATAACAGCATTGTGTGTGCACAACGTCAGAGTAATCCATGCATTTTTAAATGTAAACTGTAAAACTGGCAAAAGGAAGAATGTTGATACACAAATGCAGTACAAATGTATGTTCAGAGGTTATTGTAAATGGCAACATTTTTCACAGAAATGAATGCTAATCAACAGCTCTTATCTAGATTCTTGCCTAATGAGCACACCAAGTTCAAAAACAATCCTATGATAAATGTGGCCTGTAGGACATGACAAAGAAGAATGTTGATGCACAAATGCCAAAAATTCAAAGATTGTTGCTAACAGCAACAGTTTTTGATGGAAATGAAAACAAAATCAATAGCTCCTATCTTTGTCACCCTGAATAAGCATACAAAGTTTCAAAACAACATGATAATGAATGTGCCCTCTGAGGCATGCAAAGGAAGATGTTAATGCACTAAGTAGAAGGTCATTGCTTGTGGCAATGTTTTGGGGGGGGGTTATGGAAATTCATAAATATACCCTGCAGAGAGTGCAAAAGGGATAAATTGCTGCACAAATGCAGTAAGTTCAAAGGCTGGTGATAACGGCTATAATTTTTTATGGAAATGAAAAAAAGCAATAGCTCACATCTAGAGGTCACCCTGAACACACATACCAAGTTTCAAAGTGATCCGATCATGAATGTGCCCTGAAGGGTGTGTTAAAGGGAAATATTGAGGTCTGACTAAACTAAGTTCAAAGGTCAGCGGCAACATTTTTTGACAGAAATGGACGAAAATCGACAGCTCCCATATAGATGTCACCTCAAACAAGCACACCAAGTTTGCAAGTGATCCAATCATAAATGTGCCCTGCAGGGTGTGTCAAGGGGAAATATTGATGCTAAACTGCACTAAGTTTTTACTAAGTTCATCAGAGGTTGTTGCCAATGGCAACTATTTTTGACAGAAATGGAAAATTGATAGCTCCCATCTAGAGGTAACCCCAAACAAACATACCAAGTTTCAAATCATCCTAATCATAAATATGCCCTGTAGGGCGTGCCAAAGGAATTTGTTGATCCCTGACTAAACTAAGTTCAAAGGTTGTTGCCAGTGACAACATTTTTTGACGGAAAATGGAAGAGAATCAATAGCTCCCATCAAGAGCTCACCCCAAACAAGCATACCAAGTTTCAAAGAGATCTGGTCAAAACTGTGTACTGCAGGGTGTGCCAAAAGCGAAATATGCATAACTGCACTAAGTTCATCGAAGGTCATTGCCAGTGGCAACATTTTTTGACGGAAATCGAAGAAAATCGATAGCTCCCATCTAGAAGTAGCCCCAAACAAGCATACAAAGTTTCAAACCGATTTGATCATAAATGTGCCCTGTAAGGCATGCCAAAGGAATATATTGATGCCTGACTAAACTAAATTCAAAGGTCGTTGCCAGCGGCAAGATTTTTTGATAGAAATGGAAAAAAATCAATAGCTCCCATCTAGAGGTCACTCCAAACATGCATGCCAGATTTCAAAGCAATCCGATCATAAAAGTGCCCTGTAGGGTGTGCCAAAGGAAAATATTGAGGTCTGACTAAACTAAGTTCTAAGAACGTTGGCCACGGCAACAATTTTTGACGGAAATGGAAGAAAGTCAATAGCTTCCATCTAGAGGTCACCCCAAACAAGCATGCCAGGTTTCAAAGCAATCTGATCATAAATGTGCCCTGTAGGGTGTACCAAAGGGAAATATTGAGGTCTGACTAAACTAAGTTCTAAGAACGTTGGCAGCGGCAACATTTTTCAATGGAAATTGAAGAAAATCAATAGCTCCCATCTAGAGGTCCCCCCAAACCAGCATACCAGGTTTCAAAGCAATCCGATCATAAATGTGCCCGGTAGGGTGTACCAAAGGGAAATATTGAGATCTGACTAAACTAAGTTCTAAGAATGTTGGCCGTGGCAACATTTTTTGACGGAAATGGAAGAAAATCAATAGCTCCCATCTAAAGGTCAATCCAAACAAGCATGCCATGTTTCAAAGCAATCCGATCATAAATGTGCCCTGTAGGGTGTGCCAAAGGGAAATATTGAGGTCTAATGACTAAACTAAGTTCTAAGAACGTTGGCTGCAACAACATTTTTGACGGAAATGGAAAAAAATCGATAGCTCCCATCTAGAGGCCACCCCAAATAAGCATACCAGGTTTCAAAGCAATCCAATCATAAATCTGCCAAAGCGAAATATTGTGGTCTCACTAAACTAAGTTCAAAGATCGTTGCCAGCGGCAACATTTTTTGACGGACGGAAATGGGACAGAAATGGAAGAAAATCGATAGCTTCCATCTAGAGGTCACTCCAAACAAGCATGCCAGGTTTCAAAGCAATCCAATCATAAATGTTCCCTGTAGGGTGTGCCAAAGGAAAATATTGAGGTCTGACTAAACTAAGTTCTAAGAACGTTGGCCACGGCAACAATTTTTGACGGAAATGGAAGAAAATCGATAGCTCCCATCTAGAGGTCACCCCAAACAAGCATACCAAGTTTCAAAGTGATCTGATAAATCTGTGAGGTGTGCCAAAGGAAACTGTGGACATACTAACATACTAACGTACGTACATATGCCGATGGACGAGAAGTGATGGCAATAGCTCTTTGTTAAGTTGAGCTAAAAATTCATGAACATTTGATACAAGAAATCATTGGTTAAAAAGTCTACAAATTTACATCAGAAAATTTGGTTAAATATCCTCAAATCTGACTTATTTTAATAGCAAGAGGTTTCCAGTCCTGGGCAGGAATATCTGCCAGCATCATGTAAAGAGTTAATGTCTTCATACTCAGTGGAGGAGTGTCATAATACCTTTGAAGTGAAATTATTCAAGGCACTCTCCCATAAATTTTAAAAAGGCAAAGGATATGAACAAATTATGATGACCAAACAAAATTTAGCACTCTACCAGTTAATCAATAGAACTGATGGATTACTTAGTGACATAAAATTTCGCAAGGAATTGTCTGCACTTTTATCGCCTGAAGCATTTTGATTGGTTCTATTTATAAACATTGTGATGGCAAAGTGGGGAAGCCAGTTCTATTTCTGTCATTCGGTGCAATCTTTCATCACAGTCAGTGGGGTGTTTAAAGCAGGAATAATAAATAAAATATCTATCACAGTCAGTGGGGTGTTTAAAGCAGGAATAATAAATAAAATATCTATCACAGTCAGTGGGGTGTTTAAAGCAGGAATAATAAATAAAATATCTATCACAGTCAGTGGGGTGTTTAACGAAGGACTAATAAATAAAATATTGACAGATTAAAATATTCTGCATTCTCATATCAGGGATCGATTTAGGTGTCTACCAAAGCAGATCCAAATCCGAGTGATGGCTTTGAAATTACAATGCAAAACAATTGTACAGACAGACGGTTGGGTAGACAGAGACGGATGGCTTTACTAGATACCCCCTCCCCCACCCTCCCCAAATTTTCCTTTGGAGGTTGGAGGCATAATAAGTTACTCTGTCTCTGAAAACCCATAAAAGGTTTCAAACGATAAATCACAACTGAAATAATTAAGTTAATGTACAGTTTTAATCGAATAAGTGTAACCCATTTTGGGAATGAGATCAATATGTTTTGAAAAAAGGGTTCTTTTTTAAATCATAACTGAGATAATTCAATATTGATGACATCTTGGCACAAATTCAAATATAAGTGACACTTTCAAGTCAGGCTAATCATTAGCTCAATGTATGTGGCGTGACAGTTGGTAAGTAATATATCAGGGCTTGAGCTGTTTTCATAATAATGTCGTAATTACATGAATTTAAATAAAATAAAAATTCTGTTGCCTGCTAAATAGTACCACAGAATAATAAAAACAATCTCATTATATCTAATACTTGGCTTCTACAAACACTGTTTACAAACTTAATTAGTAAGCTTGTTCATCACATACGAGTTATAAACCAGATTACTGGTCAATTCATTTTTGACTGTCCAGAAGTAACTTTATAATTCTGGCTATTATATACTTGGCAAATTAATCAGTGCTAACCAGGATAAATCAAACCAAGACCTGAGATTAACAGCTCACAGTGCATTGAATTATTATATTTATAAACAATGCTGCTCTGTGTCAATGAAGTACGGAAGTGTGGAGGCGCCAGTTGCATATTATTTTTATCTTGCACGTGCAAGTTAGCTATCTTGCACCTGCAAGTTACTATCTTGCACATGCAGGTCAGCTATCTTGCATGTGCAAGTTACTATCTTGCATGCACAGGTTAGCTATCTTGCACCCGCAGGTTACTAACTTGCACCTGCAAGTTACTATCTTGCATGTGCAGGTTAGCTATCTTGAACGTGCAGGTTAGCTATCTTGCATGTGCAAGTTACTATCTTGCATATGCAGGTTAGCTATCTTGCACCAGCAGGTTGCTAACTTGCACCTGCAAGTTACTATCTTGCACGTGCAGGTTATCGATCTTGCACGTGCAGGTTAGCTATCTTTCACGTGCAACTTACTATCTTGCATGTGCAGGTTAGCTTTCTTGCACCTGCAAGTTACTATCTTGCACTTGCAAGTTACTATCTTGCACATGAAGGTTAGCTATCTTGCACCTCCAAGTTACTATCTTGCATGTGCAGGTCAGCTATCTTGCACGTGCAAGTTACTATCTTGCATGTGCAGGTTAGCTATCTTGCACCTGCAGGTTACTAACTTGCACCTGCAAGATACTATCTTGCACGTGCAGGTTAGCTATCTTGAACATGCAGGTTAGCTATCTTGCACCTGCAAGTTACTATCTTGCATGTGCAGGTTAGCTATCTTGCACGTGCAAGTTACTATCTTGCATGTGCAGGTTAGCTATCTTGCACCTGCAGGTTACTAACTTGCACCTGCAAGTTACTATCTTGCATGTGCAGGTTATCTATCTTGCACATGCAGGTTAGCTATCTTTCACATGCAAGTTACTACCTTGCACGTGCAGGTTAGCTGTCTTGCACCTGCAAGTTACTATCTTGCACGTGCAGGTTAGCTATCTTACACGTGCAAGTTAGTTATCTTTCGACAGCCACCCAGCCACCCTATCTCAGAAGCGCGGCTCCCCATACTTGCCCCAGTTGCTTACATTTCCGTATTTGACAGCTTCCCTATCTCAGAAGCCCTGTCTTCCCATACTTTCCCAAGTCGCTTACATTCCTGTATTTGACACGATGACCTTACCTCTGCTGCTTGACTACGAGCAACACAGTCACCCTTCCCCGTCTTCCAGAAGCCCTCCACGCCATGATTCCCTAACCCTACCTTCTCCACCAAATACTCTCATCACATCAGAGACCCGTTGACCTTATTCCACGAGCCCAGGCCCCCACGACCTGCGCCAGTGAGTCAGGGACCCTACACCGAGCTTTTCGATTAAGAGCAGCACAGTCACTCTTCCCGTTCTTCCAGTGCCCCTACCTCAATAAGCTCAAAGTCGCCTGACAGGTCAGTCATTGCTGGTGATCACTATAATCCAGATGTAGAATAGTCTTTCGAGGAATCACTGGGACTAACTCTTTGATTACTAATTTGCTCCTCGAAGGCTCATTTCAGGAAGTCATTCGAAAAGCTACTTCTGGGGCAGCTCCCCAGTTACTCATTTGTATCAGTCGTTCGAGGAGTCCTTTCTCGAGGGGCTGCTCTAATGGCTCCTTGGTTCGAGCCCTTCGAGCCGACAGAGTAGGATAGAGTCGAGCAGGGAGAAGAAAGGTCGAAAGCCTGAAAAGGGACATCCCTGTTCCTATCAAGGGGTATTAAGACCGGCCCAGCAGGGGCTACTCAACGGCATTGCCACCTATAGGAAGACATTGGCTATTCAACGACCCTAAGGACATCCAGTCACTCCTCTCTGTGGACATCGACAGTGGTCAACATCGTCATGACATCGCGACCTCACCATGATGTCACCGACGTCATTGCCACTCTAACTGTTATTCACTCTTTATGCCTGACTTTTCCCATTCACACCCTCATCATAAAGCATCCACACCTAGTCTGCGATGCAAGCGATGTGAAACGTATATAGCCAGGTAGCTAGACATGGCCAATGAGCCTATATTGGTTGTCTCAGCGATAGGAATTTCCATAGTCTGGGAGGGGGTACTGGCAAATTCGAACCTTGGTCTGGCAAATTGGGGTTAGGTTGGACCCTTATATACTACTTTTCATGAACTCGACTTCAAATATGACTATAATGATGTTACTCAAATATAACTAACTTGCAGTGCAAGATGTTACGGTGTGGAATTATTAATGATATTGGTAACAGAAAGAAATCTGAGAATCAGCAACAAAAACTATGAATTTATCTATTCTGAAATTTAATTAAAAAAATTAATATAAAAAAAATGATACAAAGATCTTTTACACTAATTGGGTTACAGAAAATAAAAACAGTGGTACTTATCAATTATTGAATTAGTCCAAAGTACAGTTTGACAGAATCCAGTGGTGAAGAATCTTGTGAAGAAAGTTACCAGCTGGTACATGTAGTATTAAATCCAAGAATGTCTCTTCAGAAACAGTATCCCGTAGATTTGTAATAAAGTTTTCACTTAGAAATTTCAGCAGTCTCCAATAAAATATAATAAAACGCTCTACAAAATTCAAATGGAGTAAAAATCCAAGAAGTATTGGCGCCACAGGTAATTTCCAAATAATCCAGTAGAATCCTGGCTTTTCACAAAATAATATTATTCTGTTTCACAGAAAATATAAATTCTCTTTTCCAAGACGAATAGATTCTCTTCAAAATTCTCTTTTGGAATCAATCTTCCAAAATCACAAAGAAGCACTGCTTCTATAATAAATGCACTGCTCTGAAACAATAATATTCTCCAATGGAAATAACTGAAGTGAGTCTTTTTGAAAGGCTTTCTAAGAATGAGTTTATGAATTCTGTTGACAAACCTTTATATAGTAACCAGATAGAATGTTCCAGAAGATGAAAATTCTTCAATGTTCTAACAGTTTCTAGGGGATTCTGTTAAAGTTCAAGTAAACAAGGTCATTGACCTATTTAAACAATTAAACAATCAACAGCTATATGTACAATATATCAGTGTAACAAAGATGTAAACAAGGTCACTGAGTGCAAAAGAGTTAGACCAGTCAGAAAATGCAGCAATAAAAAAAAAAAAATATCTTTCTCATATAATTATCTACTAAGGATATATCAATCTCAATATAATATGGGGGCTATCACAAAGATAGCTAACCTGCACGTGCAAGATAGTAACTTGCAGGTGCAAGATAGCTAACCTGCACGTGCAAGATACCTAACTTGCAGGTGCAAGATAGCTATCCTGCATGTGCAAGATAGCTAACCTGCATGTGCAAGATAGTAACTTGCAGGTGCAAGATAGCTAACTTGAACGTGCAAGATAGCTAACTTGCACGTGCAAGATAGAAATAATACTCAACTGGTGCCTCAACGCTTCCATAATGAAGGAATTAGAGGACGTGCTCCTGTTGAATGAACTGAGACAGGTACACATAGCTGGTAGAAAATGGCATAATTCTGAAAAAAATTCAAATATTAACAAAGTACTCATAAAGTACTCATAAAATACTCAGGAGTACTGACCTTTTTTTCAAAGTAATGTGTATGAGTACAAGTATCTGAAATTATATGAGTAAAGTACGAGTATTGAGTACTTTGTCAAAAAAGTGGTTCTCGAGTACTATGGGTACAAGTACTGAGAACTTTGGACTCAGCCCTGGTTTCCAGGGTCCGAATATGGGACCCTTTCCCAATGGCATTTTGGCATGATTTTTCCCACAAACCAAACATTTCCCAATCTCAGCCCTCATTCAAATAAAAATTTCATTCTTCTTTTAACCTGCTGAACCCTGATAATATCTTCGATGTCTGTTTAGGGTCTTCAATTGGATGAGTCTATATTCGTTATTTGGGGGACGACCGACCTATATTTTCATATAAATCTTGATTGCGCTGCATCACAAATTCACTGAGGAACTATCTACTTTATTAATTCAGGTCACATCAAGATCCTGGGCTGGAAAAAGGGCCACCCAGCTTCAAGGGGTTAACTCTTGAAGGCCTTATTTTGACTAGAGATGGATGATGTTGGTTTTCTCGGTGCAATTTTCGGTGTCGGCCAACATTGAAAAATCGCATCACAACCATCATAAAAAATTGCATTTTCAATGTTTCATAACTTGAAAGCACTCAATCCCAGGAATCCTGAGCGAACACTAATTAATATTTTCATCTCTTCGCTTATGTCATGAAGAATGGTTGATGTACTTGTTAAGCTTTGATAGACTTGTTTGATGTTGGTGATTGTGAACTCAGTAAAGCGTGTTTATAAATTACCTGTTTCAGTTTGTTGATTTCCTATTGTCTCTGTCACGGAATTCAGCGTGAAAAAAGTTTATCAGTTTTGTCCGTTTATTGGTACCCTTCCCAATTGTAATTCATTGAATTTAGACTCACACTTACAGTCGAATATATGGTATCCAGTGACCTCGTCCCATGTCGCTCTCATCCCAAACCCAAAGTGACTTCGTCTCAATTGGGACAAGATTGCCAAAAGTGGGACAAGATCACTAAATTGGGACAAAATCACTTTGAGACGAGATCAACATGGAACAAGTTCACTGGCATTCGAGTATACCCCATCGATTGACTATGTTGACTCTACAAAGTAAGATGATGAATAACTCCATATGTTGACCTTGGCTTGTGCTGAATCGATGTCAGCTATTTTTGCATATGTAAGTCGTGAATTCAAGAAAAGTCTCCCAGGCAATTATCAAATGAGAAACGTTTGTTGGTAAATTGCACAGCAATAGAATTTTTAGCTCATTAAATATGACAAAAGAAACACAGAGCAACTAGTTTTTATCTTTTTATTTCACAAACAAGTTGAAGCAACAATCTTTACAATTACTTGCCTGTTGAACAGATCTTATTCAGAAGTTTGAGACTTCTTCAGTTCATGTCTACCAAAATTGGAAGTAAATGATATTTTAACATCGACATTGTGATTTTGGTTTCTGAAACATCGAGCATCGACACCAATGGGAAGAACCAGCATCAATCCATCTCTAATATTGACTTTAATCACATTTATTGCAACAAAACAGGTGCCTCAACAGGCAGTTTTTAGATGTGCAAGTTACATCCCAAGAACCTTGTCATTTGTGTCTAGGCAAGTCTTGGCTGCCTATGTAGGCAGCCAAGTCTTGCCTAGACAAAATTGCTACGCTACAGAATGTAGACTGTCCTAGTATAGCAAATACAACAATTTACAATAGAGATTACAAAGACTGATCATTATTTCATGTGACTGTTTGTAAAAAAAAAATAAGTTACATGCACTATTCATGTAGAAGCTTCTGTGTTAAATCTTTTCAGCTCAATATGAAGGGAACATTTCTTATTCTTTGCGGGTTTCTTTTTCCAAATAAATTCCCAATTGGAGTTTTTAATGACAAAAATTTTAACCAATTGCGTGGACACCAGACCCTTTTCCAACGAGGGTAGAAGAACCCAGAATACAAACTGATTTTCAAACTAATGTTGGGTAACACTGCAAGATATTCCTTTTATATATCATTTATAATCTGAAAAATTATTTACTGCTGGGTTGAATAATCGATTGGATGGAAGAAAGTATCTGTAACAGGCCAAAATTATTATTTGTTTCTCCAAAGAAATCTGCCCTGACTGACGGGGCTGATTGTGGTCAAAATTAGTCAGATGAATATGTTGGTGTCCAAGATTTGTTCGAACGGAGACCACCAGGCTGCATGAGGCCCTATGTGTGGTGAAGGGGGAGGGGGAGGGGGACTGAGGGAATTTGTTTTTGCTTTAAAAGGCCTGGAAATAAGTTGCAAACGGTCGTTCAGGTTACGGGAAGGTTATGATGACTTAAAAAAACGTAACCTCTGAACCGTTCGCGATCGTATTTTACCACAAACGGAACAAAAAAAAAGATCACTTCAATGTTGTGTCAAGCAGCGCTCAACTTGAAACGGTGATCAAACACTTGACAAACTTAATCTTTCGTAAACTTTATGGCCCATCACCTGAAAAGGCTTTCTATGGGGAATGCTACTGACAAATATGAAGAAATCCATTCAATTAATCATTTGAAATGGCTCTTTTCTCATTTTAATTTTGGGAATGGCAGACTGCTCCGCTCGATGGTCTGTAGTCTGCGTGTGAGAGTTAGCTCCTTTGATATGCCTGATTGTGATGTTTCACCAATGTTGAAACAAATTGTCAATGATCACTCAGAATCGCCAATGGTTGATTACAATATTGGAATTACGTCATGGAAACATTTCATGCATTCGCAAGTGTCACTGCCGTCTTGCTCAAAAAATTACGAAGCTGAACAGGTCTGGTTGCATCATTGTAAAGTTTGTGATTGACAAATTGACGAACGATTTGGACTGTGTAAAACCCAAGAAAGTAACCAGGTTGTACGTGTGGGGGCAGGAGGGGAGGTGTTGCATCCAGATTTGACCATTTCTGCTACTAGGCAGCCTTGGAGTTCATCAACCGGACGCATCTGTGCACCCCCCTCACGCCCAGCCAATCGTAGAGTAATTTTATCTTAATTGACGAATCGTCCACAAAAACTAGGGGCGAATTGTCCACTGGCACGGGGGCAAATCGTCTAGTAACCCTGGGAAGTATCATATGTGCTTATTTGAATTCTAGAGTGGTTTTGAGAGGAATTGAATGAAAAGAACAAACAGTTGGTATGTTTGAATTTTTTTATTGTTTCATTTGGAATGCTGTGAATTTTATTTCTTGATAATGAAATATTCACCCACATACTGACATTGCCGCAAATTTGCACTGTTTTGTACAGACATAATTTCCCATTTACGAGGTAACCTATGCACACTGAATATTTTCCAACCTGTTTTTGGCATTGGTCAATTTTTTTCAATTTTCGATATTTTTGGATATCTAAAGAAAAAAAAACGTTTGTGTCTGGAAATTTTGATGAAATACAGCCGCTGAGGCACTCAGGTGCAAGAAAATGTGGGTTTTTGAACCCAGGAATTCAAAATTTTTCTGAGACGGGCCGACCATTGCTCGCCCCATAACTTTAAACAAGTTACGATAACCCATTAGTCGTAACCTGCATTTACAGGTTACAAAACTCATTCCCTATTTCCAGTACTACTTTAAAATAAGTTTTGAAGAATTTTGAGTGATTTTATACCAAACAAAAATGTTCACCCAGCTGACATGTTATCCCTCCTTAAAGTTACTCATTGGGTGAAATTTTATTATTATTTTATTTTGCTTTAAGTTTAAAATGAGATTTGAAGGATTTTCTTTTGATTTTATGCACACAAAAAATCACCCAACTGACCGCTGATTAGAGATGGACAATATTGAAATTCTGAGTTCTGTGTTGGTATCTATAATTTTTCTGTGAAAAACTGCGGCTTTGGTTCAGTTTCTAATTTTAAATTATTCCCAAACTCACTATGTTTGTATGTATGTGTGTGTGTGGGGGGATGGGGAGGGAGGGGGGGTGCAAGTAATGAAATGTGGCCAGTGAGTATGCATGTGGGAAAATCACAAACCATTAATTTGTATTGTGAATTATTTTACTATCAGTTACTATATGAATATGATAGCAAGATTTCTCGGAACCATTGGTGCCTGTTGTCAACTATGTGAGTTGATTGCATATAATGGGGAACCGATAATCGCAATCGGAACCGTCTGGTTATGGAGCATCAGCCGATTACGACAACCGACAGTTTCCCGTTATTCTATATTTAATACTAACTATTAAAATCTCTTCGATATCTGGCCTTTTCAATAAAGTTTCCCCATTAAAAATGTGTGTAGTGCATATCAGAATATTTAGGGATTTGCAGAGCCGAGATATTATGGAATTTACCATCTGCAATCCGTACGAGATCGCCACTATTCCCAGCTGAGTGAAGTCACTGGTCTTCAATCATGGTGCTGAACAACATTGCTTTGGGTACATGTATAAATAAAATGTGTTCAGTCGGTAGTCTGTAGGGGATCTGGACATTTCGTACTCAAGACATTTCGTACTCAGTTGGACGTTTCGTAACCAAATCTTTGGTCGTTTCGTACACCAAATTTCTGGATGTATTATACCCAAGATTGGATGTTTCGTATTCTAGGAATTTTCAGTTCTCTATCAAATTTTTAACTGTCACAAACACGTTTTCAGTTTGTTAAGTTCATTTTATAGCATGTCAACACTGAAGAAACACATCAAGGGAGAGAACAAGTTAACAATGAACATTAAATTATATATTCTGATGCCACGTGCATTTTTGTAAACAATGCTCCAAAGAACTTCACACACACATTAACATCAAAGTTATTATTCAATTGAGACACAAAGTATGTGTACTCAATATCTCCCTGGTTAATACAGCCAAGTGTAATGTATTCTTACACGAAACCATATTAACACTATTTACCAGAATAAACCACAATCTTCACAAGAGAACAATATTGGGTGATTGTATCGTTTATAACGATCTTCCCCCAGACCCCCACCCCATTACCCAAAATGCAAATATTATTTTGGCTAATATTGTCCAGCACTAAACATGCATACTCTGAGAACTTATGTGGTATTGAGCTTTCGTAATTGGTGACTTATCAACAAAATTCTGCAGTATAACAGGCACAAACAGATTTTCTTCTTGGTCCTATTTCAACCATCGGAATCGGCGTTGAAATCGGAACAATTGGCAGAAAAATAATCGGTAATCGGTTCATAGCAAGTTTTGATAATCGGTTCATCACTAATTGCATATATTTTTTGTGCTCCATACATCAGTACTTTTATTTTGATGTATAATTTTTGTATATTTAATGTTATGGAATATCAGACTTGAAAATTTTAAAGTAAACTAATTTTCCTTACTTGTGTAGCAACTTAAAACAAAATAGATCTTTACCAATTAATGCTAATAATAATTTATTCATGTTACTAATTTCAATTTGATTCAAAAGTTACAAGTTGAAACTGAACTCAACACAATGGATTTGTAGTATCACTCATTTGGAAAGTTAAATTTTGTCAATGCCCTTTTTTGGTATGGCTTTGCTATAATTTACTTATTTTCTGGTGTTGTCGCTGCATATCTTTCCAAAATATATACACAATAAGGGGTATTTAATTATTTTCATTTTTCGCTATAAAATTTATACTTACGGGTTTTTTAGTGATCCAAGCACTGGTCACCTGTGCTTTTACATATAACTGGGAACTTATGTTATTTAATTCATTAACTAAGTTTTACCTCAATAATGGAGTCACAATACTTGATTTTCAGGACGATTCCAGAATATACTGGTGATTCTGGTATTTCGATCGGCCTATTTGCAGTAAGTTCCAGAACTGCAGTAAGTTCCTGAATTGCAGTAAGTAACTTTGTGGAAGTTCCACAGAGTGCGCGAAAGACGTTATTAATCCTTTTTCTTGTTGGTAGTTAGTTAATCAGATTACAGTGTTATCACCTACATAAGTCTATTGTTAATCATTGTTTTTTTACTGATTGCAAAAATTGTTTTATTTTTTATTTTGATAAGTTTCTTGGTGTGCGCAAAAGGTTATTAATGCTTTGTCACCTTTAATGTCACGGTATTAGTGGTTTATGACGACTTTGTTTTGTGTTTTGATTAGTACTTTGTGACTCTCTTTTACAAATCAGATAATTGTTCTGCTTTGCTTAATACATTTGGGTTTCATCTTCACAGTGATCGAGGATATACTCACTGAGATGGGCTTGGGATATAATGGGTAAGAATGCATGCACCAAGAACAGAACTAATGGCATCTATATGCAATTTCTCTGACCAACCATTGATGACGGCAGCTGAACGGAAAATAATGTATGGAGGAGACAAACAGATGAAGACAGCTTACCTATTGCCGGTAATAAAGGAAGAATAAATTTACTTTCATTTTGATTATGTCCACTTCATAAATTTTGTTCATAATAGTAGGATTAAGGTGCTATATAAGTAATAGAATAAAATATTTCATGAGAACAACTTGTGGCCAAATGTGCTTCACATATCCAAGAACAAAGTTAAGCATTCAAAACACTTTTGAATGCAGTGATAGGACTGCATTTTGGGAAACGACAATACTGTCTGCATTTTTTATTGAAGATGGTCTCCATGTTCGATGGACATGCGCAAATCACTAGATACCACAAATTTCCACCAAAAAAAAAAATCGTAATTCTAAGAAATTTCAACAGGTGTTATGATACCCTGCATAGAATATGGCAGCTGTGCCGTCTCTATATAATAACAGTATATGCTGTATTAACCCTTTCGCTGCTATAGGTCCATACTGAGTACGGACATAAAATTTGATTCTCTGCGCTACACGTCTGTACTGAGTACGGAGTTACAACACAGATAACATCAATACTCTGCACAGTGGTATTCTCAATATAACACACTTGGTGACACATGTAAGAGGCCAACAATGTGACGACAGATATTTTTTTGAGTAATTTCCATCATTTTTACGGAAATATCCAAGTGAACTGCATGTGAAATTTCCAATGAGAGTTACTTTTCCTGATGTTCTTGTAGTGCAAACATGTCGAAAAGATTGTACACAACCGAAGAAGTTGTTGCAAAATTGTATGCAGACAATGATATTGATGCTGGTGATTTAGATAGTTCAAGTGACTTTAGCGACTCTGATGAATCTGAGGGGAGTTCCGATGCGACCGTTGTGATCGAAAGTGAAGATGACGACGTTTCAATGGGTGAAGGTCATGACGGTGTCGTGACGGTTGCAATTGGAACTGAACATTGGACTCCAAACATGTTCAAATATGTTCTAGCAGATGAAAATTACAAATTATTTTACGTTTCTGATTTTTTTTCATTTTTTATATTTTTCCATTTTCCCTCATATATGGCTCAGCACAGGAAATTAAAAACTTGCACAGCAGCGAAAGGGTTAAGGTGATCTTTTTCATTATTTGATTTTAGACGGCATTGTGCAGTCATGATCAAGCCAAAAAATAAGCAGACTGACATCTGCAAAAATGAGGTCCCCAGAGGGTGAATTTAGTGATGCTACCCTGCATAGCAGGGTAGCATCACTAAATTCACCCTCTGTGACCCTCAATCTGAAACAGGGGCTCAAAACTAAACCGAAAGAGGTACCCAGAGGATAAATTTGCCCACTATATGGGATAGCATCATCAAATTCACCCTCTGGGGACCTCATTCTGCAAATGTCAGACTGCTTATTTTCAGTCCTGGTCATGATTAGCCATTGTGCATAAATATGTGACCTTAAACAGAAAATAAATAAATAAATAAATAAATAAATAAATAAATAAATAAATAAATAAATAAACGGCATTGTATATCAATGCTTTTTCCATTGGATGATGTTGACTGAAAATCATAAGTAAATTTGAATGTAAACAAGAGCGAAGGTTTTGGAATTTACCTGCATGCAGCTCTGTCGCTGTGTTTTGAAGAATTTTGATACCCTAGCTTTGTTATTGGATATGTGAAGCACATTTGGCCATAAGTTGTTCTCGTGAAATATTATTTTATTATCAGTTCTGAACTTCTGATACAAATACGATAGCAGACATCCAGGAACCAGTGGTGCCTATTGTCACTCTACGAGTTGATTACACATGTGTTTCGTGTTCTATACATCTCAACCTTCATTTTGATTTATAATTTGTATGTATTTAATTTGGATTTAAGGAATATCAGAGGTTGGAATTTAAAAATAAACAAAAGTCTATTACTTATATAGCACCTTAACTATCATAATTATATCAGTATCCATCCTCATACCTTAACTAGCAATAGGTTAATAATTATTATATTTATCAAATTAAAAAATAATGGATGCAATCAATAAAAAAAACAATGATTAACAATAGAAAATGTAGGTGACAACACTGTTGTCCGATTAACTACCACAATATCAGGGATTATTACCACTTTAGCGGGCATTCTCTAGTACATTAACAAAGTATAATAGGACATTACAAGGACATAACGCTCTGCTTCAAAAAGTCCCATGACGTGTCGGGCCGTTAATGGATTAAACACCTCATTAACAGCCTGACACGTCACGTGACTTTTGTTCCTCGCTGTCGTACACTCAGAAATGGAAACGGTTTCCGGAAATGGTTTCAACTAGTAAACAATGTGAATTTTTTTTAAATGTCCAGCAAAGCTAGCCCATAAGAACAATCAGCTGTATATAGTAAGTCTGTATACATTTTAAGCCTTTATCTCTGACTTAAAAGTGTTAAATATCGGATCTATTTTCAAGTTTTTTTAACATTGTTGCAATTGAAAGCATGTCTGTGCTGATTACATGATAATCATGTGACACCAGTTTGTTCGACAACAGACAATACTATCATCTGTCAAAATTGAAAACATTAAAAATGCCATGTACTAGGTACAGGGCCAAATCGTTTTCAGAATACCAGTGGTAATAATAGTAATAACATGACTTTGTCAAGCCTTGTGGTTTATTAATGGCCCAACAGGTGTGAATAACAGCCCTTCAGCTTATTAACAGCCCTCGACTTCCACAATGCCCTCCAAAATCATGTTATTTTTATATTAATAACACCTTTCGCACACACCGAGGAACTTCCACAAAGTTACAGTTACCGCAACTTATCGGTACTAGACTGTTTGCCCCCAGAGACTGTTCGCCCCAGGTTTTTCTAGACTGTTCGCCCAGAGACTGTTCGCCACTTTGTTCTTTGAACTATTTTTGTTGTTGATGTTTTTGTTTTGTGACATCAAAAGCAAAAAGGAATAAAAATTGGCTTCTACAAATGTTCAGTCTTCAAACAACTATATTCTAATGAATGCAGGAGAAGTCGACCCCAAACGAAGTCGGCCCATAGGAGAACTCGGCCCAAAACAAAGTCGGCCCACAAGAGAAGTCGGCCCATAAGAGAAGTCGGCCCCAAACGAAGTCGGCCCATAGGAGAACTCGGCCCAAAACAAAGTCGGCCCACAAGAGAAGTCGGCCCATGAGAGAAGTCGGCCCCAAACAAAGTCACCCATAGGAGAACTCGGCCCAAAACAAAGTCGGCCCATAAGAGAAGTCGGCCCGTGAGAGAAGTCGGCCCCACCCTTATAAAAAGGATTGCTAAGTCAGCCAGATACAATAACATATGAAATTATTTCCAACGGTTCACAACGGTCAGGCAAACTTTTAATAGACAGTCACGGCTACTCATACACTAAGAAATCAGGCCGTCCAATATGGCGCTGCTCTGTCAGAAATAAGAACAATACATGTAAAGCTACTGTGAAAGAACTTAGGGAGAACTTTACACCCGAGCCACAACCATCCAGGTCAACCTGGGTTGGCTGCAAAAATTAAAATTGTCAAGAAAGTTCACCATCTTGCTAAGGGTGATATATTTCGTTCTGCAACTTCACTAGTCGAGGATGTGTTTGCGACAGACATTCAACTTGAGAAACCAACAACTAGTCGACCGAAACCGTTGAATCTAGCCCGTAGCAGCAACTATCAACGCCAAACAGGCCGTCCTACTGAACCGAAAGATATAGCATTTGACTTAGCAATTGATTGGTTACCGAGCAATTTTCTTCAAGCTGATATCAGTTTAGACGGAGCTCGGCATATTCTGTTCTCGACGCCAGATCAATTACAACTTTTGAGTAATGCTACATCAATCTACTGTGATGCTACCTTCAAGGTAGTTCGCCCACCATTTTACCAGCTGTTTAGCTGGCATGCATTTGTCGGCGACGAAAACAGCGAATACGCCAAACAAGTACCCCTTGCTTTTGCATTAATGTCACGCCGCCGTACCAAAGATTACAAAGCCATTTTCGAACGCATCAATGAACTCATTCCTGACAATCAGTTTAAAAAGATCACAACAGACTTACAGACTTTGAGCGGGACATATGGCGTGCGGCATACGAAGTATTCCCAGATGTAATTATACACGGGTGCAGCTTTCATTGGGGTCAGGCACTTTGGAGAAAAGTCCAGGACCTAGGCCTAGCGGTGGCCTATCGTTCTAGTGGACCAGTTCATGAATACATCAAAAACCTGTTTGCCCTTCCATATATACCAAATGAATATATAGAGCCTACGTTTCATCAAATACAATGTTGCACTACAGACCAATTGAGACCACTAACTGAATACATCCAAAATACATGGCTCTCTGAGAGTCCCTGGTCTTCGTCCGACTGGTGTGTTTATAAGAAGGCCATTCGTACAAACAATGATGTCGAAGGTTGGCACCACCGCCTGAATGTCAGAGCCCATCAAGGCAATCTATCATTTTACAAACTTATATCATTGTTACATAAGGAAGCTTCACTTGTCCCCATTCAGTGTCAGCTTGTCCAAGAAGAGAAACTTAGACGGATTCAAAGGAAACAAAAACAACTTATGCAGGGCAAGCTCTTTCAACTCTGGCGACTTTACCGTCACGACGAACTAACAACTAGTCAACTTTTAAAAAGGGTGGCCAACTTAACTGCTCCTACTACTCTGTAAATAGGTAAAGAGTGATTTTTTATACATCAGTGTAGGTCAGTGTATTGTAATTGCTGTAAATTAGTTCTGTTTGCAGTAAAATAATGTCTTTTTATCATTGATAATACCACTACGTAACATCAGTTCCTAGAAAGCCCTGTGGGCGTTCTAGGAATTAATGTTAAGTACTGGTATTTTCAATGATAAAAAAACAAGACTGCTTTTTTTCATACCTCTCAAATAGTGAAGTTTTGAATCGTCATTACGGCGAAATACGGAAATAGATCAGTGTATTGTAATTGCTGTAAATTAGTTCTGTTTGCAGTAAAATGACGTCTTTTATCACTGATAATACCACTACGTAACATCAGTTCCTAGAAAGCCCTGTGGGTGTTCTAGGAATTAATGTTAAGTACTGATATTTTCAATGATAAAAAACAAGACTGCTTTTTTTCATACATCTCAAATTGTGAAGTATATATGTCACTATTTTATTTCATCAAATGACTGATACCGGGTCCCTGTGATCAGACTTTTGCCCTAAACCATCGGATGTTAACCTTTAGTTTGTGGGGCCGACTTCTCCCAAATTGTCTGGGTCGACTTCCTAGGGGCAGAGTTCTCTTGTACTTCATGGGGGCGACTTCTCTCGTGGGCCGACTTCTCTCAAATTGTCTGGGCCGACTTCTCATAGGGGCCGACTTCTCCTGTAGTTTGTGGGGCCAAATTCTCTCATGGGCCGACTTCTCCGAAATTGTCTGGGCCGACTTCTCCTGTAGTTTGTGGGGCCGACTTCTCTCATGGGCCGACTTCTCCAAAATTGTCTGGGCCGACTTCTCCTAGGGGCCGACTTCTCCGGGGCCGAGTTCGCAATGGGCCGACTTCTCCTGCTCCCATTCTAATAGTGCCGACAAGAGACTAAAAATTTTCTATTAATAAAATTTATAAAAATTGACCACGAGTTGTAGCAGAACTGTTTTAACTACACTTGTCACATTTAGCATTTTGTTCATGTATACAAACATAAAAAGTCAAACAAGTTCTCTCTGTGTTTATATATTGATTAAATAACAGTATGGGCGGCACATGAACGCAAACTTTCTCATCAAGAGGTTTTGTTTTTCTGACTGCAGTTACCACTAATCGTCAAGCTGACAGTATTTCAAACATTTTTTTACTGTAAAGATGCCACTCTTTTATAAAAAAAAAACAATATATAATCATTCATTTAATCAGTTGTCCTGAAAATCATGCCTTTGAAATATCAATGTCTTTTATGTACCAGAGGAGCCAGAGCTAATAGTTTAGCCGTATAGACTTACGTAAACGTTGGCGCTACATACGGTGTGGCACAGACATTTCATAAGAATGTATAGATTTTTGAGCTAGAGATGTAGATTTTCAATGGGTATGTCACCCATGCCAAGGTGAACATTTAGAAACATACTGCAAATTGACCGACCCCGGTATTTTGGTAGGCCCAACTTTAATCTATACCTAAAATAGTAGAACTGCTTACAGCTTGTTGCGATCAGAAATCTTTTTAAAATGGCTGAATATTGTTAAGCATTAACGCCCGACATTGGCAACAAAATTGCAAAATTCCAGGTTGTCAGTGAGTGTTTGGTATTTATAAGCTTACAAAGTGAATCCCGTAACTTCATTTGATTTTTTCCCCTTCTTCCACTATTACTCATTCGTCAAGTCCATACGAATTTGCTATTCATTCGCAATCGTCAGTCAAAATTCCTCAGGAGCGTTGGCAACTACCCCTTTTTCATTTTCTGAGAAAAACCATAGCATTCATTAAACTTTCGGTTTCAGTTTCTGACGAACGAGCTATAAATATAGCTGAGAGGGTAATGTTTCTTGGGGAAAACCCAGTACTTTTTGCCTTCTCTCGCTGAACAAAAGGGCGTTCTGTGGTATGCAATGCACCCAAAAAACGTATCAGTGCTGAAAATATTGACTTTTACAGTAACAGCTAAATGATTCTTCTGTTCAATGGTTGCCTGACCATTTTTTTGGTATGTGAGTAGTGAGAACTTTTTGGTGCGAGCCTCCTGTAATTCTTCCACGGGGTCATTGCTTCGCTCGCCGGTACGTCTTCCGGGGGAATTTCCCTCCAGTTAGATCTAAAAATGACGCGATAGATTAACCCGCGTCAAAAACCCCAGTCGAAAACGACACCAAGTTGACGAAAAAGGCAACATGGATCACTTCCAACGGTGGGTAGGTTTACTTACCGAGAACAACCGAGAACAAATTAAAACAATAAATAAATATTAATTGTTAGCATATAGGTGCCCTATGTTGTATATAAAATAAGAAAAAGCAAATTTAAAGCTTTCAGACCGACTCAGTCTGAGGAGATGGGGATTATTTATCAATTTCGGACTCGCCGCCAAACCGAGAAGAGACTATACTTACCGAGAACAAGATTGTGACTGTTAATTGACACCGAGAAGCCTGAGAGACTACTCCCGAGAACAAGATTGTTAATTAACACTGACAGCGTCTAGTTTCATTTGTTCTCGGTAACCTTTATAAAAAAGTACCATGGTAAATCCCAAAACACCCTGGTAATACCATGGTATTTTGGGATTTACCATGGTACTTTTTTTATAAGGGAAGTAGTCTGTTCTCGGTGTAAATTATTTTGTCGCCTATACTGGTACATACAATTCCCATCACCATTTACCAGGGCTTTGGACCTGCAAGACATACATGTAGACTTGGCTGGTTTAAAATTGTTTGTTCTTTTGTCGCCTATACTGGTACATACAATTCCCATCACCGTTTACCAGGGCTTTGGACCTGCAAGTCATACATGTAGACTTGGCTGGTTTAAAATTGTTTGTTCGTTTGTCGCCTATACTGGTACATACAATTCCCATCACCATTTACCAGGGCATTGGGCCTGCAAGTCATACATGTAGACTTGGCTAGTTTAAAATTGTTTGTTCGTTTATCGCCTATACTGGTACATACAATTCCCATAACCATTTACCAGGGCTTTGGACCTGCAAGTCACACATGTAGACTTGGCTAGTTTCATCATTTTCACGGAACTCATTGGAGAGTTTCCTTTTCGACCGATTTTGGTTTGGTGATTTTTTCTGTCGCTGCGATTTGGGGACTTTAGCTGAGTTTTTTATCCAATTGAATTTCAACCGCCACGGCCGGGGAAACTGCGACCGTGTTGGTAGCTTCTACTATGGAACGCAGCCAGTTATCCTGGCTGGGGGTAATTAGATCTGAATCTATTTCAGATATCCCCGCCAGTGAGCCGGCGGACGCAGGTCCTCTCATTTCTGTAGCGGCGTCGATACATGGTAAATCAGGAACGGGAGGAGCATGGTCCTCCTTACCTGGTTTGGCTTTCAGAATTGCCTTTTCCAATTCCCTTCTCAATTCAGCCTTTTCTTTATCTGTCTGTCGCTTCAGGGCTTGAACCTCTGACCGCAAACCCTCTATGGTGTCATTTAATCTGGCTATTTCTTTCTGGAAGCCAGACATCAACGACATCATCGATGTCATATCAGTATTAGTGGAATTTCCACTGTTGCTCAGACTACCAGAATTAAAGACAGAACTGTTTAACTGAGCTTGAATTTGTTTATCCATTGTTTTTATTTGTAAATAATTCTAAAATTTATTTTTTAAGTTATTAGAGATTTTAATTTAATTGTATTGACTTAAATATTCGTTTTTTGCGGAAAAATGCAGATAGAAATAGCAAGAGAAAAAAGTAAACACTTACAGTGATACAAAAAGATACACAGAAATAGTGCAAATTGTGTAATTTGGTGTTAATTGGGTGTAATTGGGTGAAACGACGGACCCTAGCGTTGTTGATCTTCCGAGGGGCACGTCGATTTACCCAATACTACCCAATAACACCCAATACTACCCAATAGCACCCAATACTACCCAATACTACCCAATAACACCTAACAGCACTCAATACTACCCAATTGGCACCCGGACAAATTCCCCAAGACCCAAAGTTAATGCACTTAATCCCCCGGACAGAATGTTCTGGATAAAATATGGTCTGATTTGTTTGTGAATCATTCCATCCTCAAATTCATGCTGTTTGAGGGCCCATGTGCATAAAAAGTGAATGCAGTGTCAGCCGCGCTGAGATAGCGGCGATTGGGCTCGCATTCTGAGAAGTTTGCCCATAGGAGAACTCGGACCTTGTTATCGTTCGGCACCAAGCGAAGTCAGTTGAGAAAGTCGACAAGACAAAAACAGCGCAGGCTATTTTCTTCTAGTTACCTCGAAATTTAGTTCCCAGATGCGCGATCAGTATTAGATTTATTCACCATATCAAGCTACAGCTTTGCATCGTTCAAAGCTCAAAAGCTGCCATTTTGTATGTATTTTCTCAAACAAATATTGTCATGAGGACAGTTAACCCTTTACCTACTACGTGGAATTATGCGACAGAAAGATATGAAAATCATTCAGGACTCCCTTACTAATGGTAGTTTCAAAAATCTTTTCTGGTCCAACTTACAAAGGGTGGTGGGTTATGCTCCCCTCATGCTTCCCTGATGTGCTGACCGTCATCAAGGGCATCGGAGGGGAGACCCCCCCCCCCCCCCCGATGCCTTCGGTGATGGTCAGCGCTTCGAGATGACTTAGCATCCGTCTACTATTTTACAGCCCACCCACTATTTTATTCAGCAATTCATCACTGGCCTGTACAATCTGACAAACTACTTATTGGATGACAGAGGGTAGACGGCACCAACCATAGTGTAGTTTACAATAGCTGTGGAAGCCAATGTTTGGTGAGCACGTGGGGAATTTTATGGTATGACGTCCCTTCTAGTGTCATGAGAAAAAGGCACGGGATGAACCATGACAATGAGTTGGCTCGAATTGAAAGCAAAATGAAGCTTCACCCTAACGAAAAACAATTATCTTGATTCACAGGACCCTCGAAGCGCGAAAACAAAATAGATTATAATGTCACAATTAAAAGTGTCTAATGGCGATGGAAGGGATGGCAAATAGAAAGATTAAAATGTGATGAAAATGTAAGGTGAGAAAGAAATTAAGAAGTAGAATGATAACAAACATTTTTTTTATCTTTCCTTTTTTAATAAAAGTAATAAATTTCTGAAATAAATCTAGCACAAGACCAGTTCACAAAACAACACAAATTATAAAGGTTTATACAGTGGTGTAACAAGTAATAATACTTCTACATCTCCAACTACAAATGGAATATTTGCTCACTATTTCAAAAACACTGCACATAGTACTCACAAAACAATTATCAGTAACAAAACAGAAACGCGGCAAAATTAGTATGCTTATACCCCCCCCCCCCCCCCCCCCCCCCCCACACACACACACACAAAATTATTTTTTACTTTAATTATATCTGGTTTCAACTTTCCAAACAGCATAAAGGGTAAGTAGATGGTACAATATGTTATTGAGTATTATTGGGTGTTATTGGGTAGTATTGGGTGTTATTGGGTGTTATTGGGTAAATCGACGTGCCGCTTCCGAGTGAGCGATAATCAGTTTTGATTTCTGTAGGAAATTTTATGGTCAACACCGATACACCTGAAAACTCGACAGTCATTTAATTTAGACTTACCCGGCAGTGACAGGTGTGAGATCATGAAGAATTATTTTCTATCATCTATTACCTTATAGTCGACTGGCGTTTAATTTTCTTCCAATTATCTGTGCATATTATTATCGCCAATTAAGTTAATCTTGCAGTTGGGAGGTGTGTTTTTCTAACAATTATCTTCCATCCATGACAATCATGAAAATTGAATGATAATTTGCATTTTTGTAAGGTTTGCAATTAGACTATAAAAGTAAATAAAAGTACCTCTCGCTCTCTCTCTCATTTTTGTAAGGTTTGCAATTAGACTAAAAAAGTAAATAAAAGCATCTCTCTCTCTCTCTCTCTCTCTCTCTCTCTCTCTCTCTCTCTCTCTTATAGGCACCCGACTCTCGTGCCTCGACCGATCGAAACAAAAATTGGCACAGGTCTATAGAGATGTAATTTGACCAGGAAAGGGACTTCTGATGGACCCCGATCGCGTCCGACATCGCGTTAATCCTTCAGCCAATGAAGGGGTGGGTTAGGGTGGGGGAATGAGCCCCGGTCGCATCTGATTTTGCGTTAACCCCTCAACACGTGAAATGCTGAGGATGATGACTACCAGTACAACAAAATATTACGTAGAAAAGCCATCAGAAGTTTAACGAAGAGCCAAAGATTTACCCATTTTTTTTTTTTTTGGGGGGGGGGGGTCGTCTCCCGCATCTACACCACTGTATTAATATATAATTTAAATATTTCCTGTTTCCTTCGAATTGCTCTCTTGATGAAATGTTCATACCGGCGAAATGTCGGCGAAGTCTGTTCAGACTGTTCTGCTGAGGTAAATGCTAAAAATGGAAAGTTTTTGCCTTTATGCACACCCATTGAAAGCAGACACTCATCTTCACAAGTCCTTCAGCCAATATTCGCCTTCGCCCATACAATTAAAGACCAGGTACATGTTGACCAACTGTGGATACGAGTTGTCCAATCTTGGGTACGAGCTGTCCAACTGTGGGTACGAGTTGTCCAGCCGAAATTGGGTACGAGTCGTCCAATTTTGGGTACGACTTGACTGGTACGAGTTGCCGTGTGTACGAGTTGTCCTGATACCTAAAATTGCTGGTTTTTTTGTCATGCATCCCGACCGGTGCGCATTTCTGTGTAGTGATCAGTGGTGCCAGCTGTCCCTGTCTTAGAGTGTTCCATATTTGGAATCCTACCCGTCACTGGAAACAGACCTGCGTCACCTAATATACTCACTTATTTTTGAAAGTGGACACTTTATGGTGCCAGCTGTCCCTGCCTTAGGTTGTTCCATAATTAGAATCTTACCCGTCATCGGAAACAGACCTGCGTCACTAACGTCCCGCGACTTGGGACCCCACTTACACCAGACGTTGGCGTTTGTTTCTAATTTACTTATATTATTCATGCTCTCACAATTGTTGTTTGTCCAAAATTTGGGTATTTTATTGTTGCTTTTTCTTGATGAGAGGATCTTAGACCGTAATCGAGGCATGAATGATGTCAGATATTTGCTCTCAAAAATTAAAATTTCCCCTTCAATTTCATCATATGCAACATCATCGTCAGTTGCCAGAAGGCCACCCTTTGGCCCGAAAATCTTATTTACAATTTTGTTTACTGTCACATCGTCGTTCGTTTTTCTCAAATTGCGCCTCAAATTTTCCTTAAGATGACGAGTGCATTAGGTGTGAGTTGCCTTCGGAAAGCATGAATTGATGGCATTTACTAAAGCTGTTTCATCTATCTGTTCTCGGTTCAGCTCCGAATGTGGGAATTAATAAATAATCCCATTCACCATTGACCTGGCTGGTTTAAAATTGTTTGGTTACTAATTTGCACATAATATAGAGTACTTACATGCTTTATACGCTAACAATAAACTTCTATTTCGATCTTTATATATTAATTGGTTTTGTTCTCGGCAAGTAGTCTCTTCTCGGTTTGGCGGCGAATCCGAAATTGATAAATAATCCGCATCACCACAGACTGAGTCGGTCTGAAAGCTTTAAATTTGCTTTTTCTTATTTTATATACAACATAGGGCACCTATATGCTAACAATTAATATTTATTTTTGCCATTATTTATTATTTTAATTTGTTCTCGGTTGTTCTCGGTAAGTAGTCCCACCGCCAATGGCGAAAATGACAGGGTCCGTCGTTTCACCCAATTACACCAAATTAAAGCCAATTACACCCAATTAATTAGAATTCTCCCCCAAAAACATTTTTTGACGTTTTTTTTATTAATTGGGTATTAATTGGGTGTTAATTGGGTTTAATTTGGTGTTAATTGGGTTTAATTGGGTGTAATTGGGTGAAACGACGGACCAAAAATATGACATCAATATTTTAGGGCACGCCGATTTACCCAATATCACCCAATACTGCCCAATAACACCCAATACTTCCCTTGTGAGAATCGGATACAACTTCGTTGTAATAAGGGGAGATAACTCTGTATGATTAAGTACAGGTTATGGGAAATCATGCAATCTGATTGGCTAGCAATAATCTACATAAATGATCTATATAAATGAAACAACAAGAGTACACGGAAGAGGGTCAGATGTTACAAGAACAGACTAGAATAGCTAAATTTAGTAATATTAAGCAAAGCTGTTCCAGCTGATAGACTCTTCTGTTCTACTGGAATATACTCCAGGACAAAGGAAGATGCCTAGGTAGACGTAAACCATTGCATATATAGGTAGAAGCAGAGAATTCTGAAAGAATTCGAAATAGTAAAACTTGTCGGGTTGTTTGTGGTAATTCGTGATACTCCGATTCAATCGAACACACCCTCCGAACATACCCCTGTCTCGTTGTTGGCCTTTGGGTAACATAGCAACCACGTGCTACCATAGAGACCAATATGGCGGCCTCTAGTATACAAAATGGACGACGGAAACACGTATCACCCTAACAAAACGCGCTGCGCATGCGCACTAACACCACGTATCACTATGGCGATGACGTCACAACATGGCCGCTCACGCGGGTTACCAGGAAAACATAACATGGCGCCACTGGGTCACGTGACATGTCATACCATTGGCGTGAACAAAATTCACACTCTGCAATGCAAAAATTGGTTCTAGAAAGAACCCAAACTGGTTCTAAACATTTCCCTGAGATGGATACTTTCTTCTGTCCAATGGACTCTCCTTCACATCCTGAGATTCCAATATTGTCGTTCCATTCACCACCCCAAACGTCGTCTTTGATGATGATGATCGGACAGAGCTGGACGGTTGATGACCCTTCTGGATCTCATACCCAGTGCTTTGAGACGGTTTCGGACAGTTCTGTTGCACAAACACGCTTGTTAGGGAGCCAAGGGCGCTTCAAACCCCCACTTGAAGCAAAGGGTTCACGTTAACGAGGCGTGTGAGACTCCGATCTTCCTGAGGAAATGTCTTTTGGGGTTGTCCTGGCCTTGATCGTTCCTTAACATCGTTGGTTTGTTGATGTTTTCGGACAAGTCTGATAATAATAGAATGACTATAGCCAAGTTTCCTTCCAATAGCTTTGAATGACATGCCTGTTGCATGCATGCCAACGATTTGCCACCTTAGCGCCTCTGGCAGTCTCCTCCTTGCCATGTCAGCATTTATTGATAAGCATACGATAGCCGAAGTATTGGATCCTCTAACACATGTAATTAACAACTCTTTCCTAAACGGCAAAGTACCAGACAGGATGAAGATCGCGAAGGTGATACCCATATTTAAAGCGGGTGACGAGCACAGCTTTACAAATTACAGACCTATCAGTATACTTCCGGTATTCTCAAAAGTAATGGAAAAACTCATGGAAGTGAGGCTAGAGAGTTTCCTCAATAGGTTTAATATTTTATACCCTCACCAATATGGGTTCCGAAAGCGACATAGTACTATTCATCCAGTTCTTCAGCTCCTTAAAAGCATTGCAATAGAAAATAATAAAGAAGAAAAAAACAGCACCTTAGCACTGTTCCTGGATTTGTCAAAGGCTTTTGACACCATAAATCACGAAATACTATTAGGTAAACTGGAAACATATGGCATCCGAGGTGTCACCAACAATTGGTTTAGAAGTTACTTGTCCAACAGGTCTCAATATGTCACGTTCGGAGAGCACAAATCGAACTTAGCCAAACAGAGTTGTGGTGTACCACAGGGCTCGATTTTAGGGCCTATTCTTTTTCTTTTATATATAAATGATATAAGTAACTCAACATCACTCAATCTTTTATCATTTGCCGATGACACCACTGCACACTGCCCGGGCTCCGATAATAATCCCATTACATCGTATTTCAATGACGAGCTCCAGAAACTATTCGAATGGTGCTCTGTGAACCAGTTAATGCTGAATGCTAAGAAGACCTCGTACATCATACTTAATCCAAATAAAGGTAGGAACAAAAATCTTTGTCAAGAGGTAAAAATAAATAACCAAAACATTAACAAAGTTGGGGCCACCGAAACAGAAAAATCTGTTAAATTCTTGGGAATTAGCATTGATGAACATTTATCCTACAAGGCTCACATATCCCGATTATGCTCGAAAATAGGACGCGCAAACTATAGTCTAAACAAAGTTAAAAATATCCTCCCCCACGGAGCTATGAAAACTTTGTATTACGCCCTCATACATAGCCATTTGGTGTACGGAATCCAGGCATGGGGCAACTCAAGAGCTATCAAAAAACTAGCTGTCCTGCAAAAACGTTCAATACGAATAATTAATAACAAAAAGTACAATTCTCATACAGATCCCCTGTTTAAAGAAAACCAAATACTCAAGGTTGATGATTTGTTTAGGCTACATGCACTACTGTTCGTGTTTGACTGGCAGAACGGCAGATTACCGGCGTCTTTCAGTGATATATTTAAAATTACTGACAATCCATCTGGTAGGAGAACTAGACAGTCAGGCCTCCTATACATAGAAAAAACACGGACCCAAACTCTGGATAAATTTCCTTTATACTCCTTCCCGAAACTATGGAATGCTCTGGACGACACAACTCGTAATATTAGCGACAGAAGCATGCTTAAGAACAAGCTAACTTCCACATTCATTTCCTCATATTCCAGTTATGTCAGCTGCAACAATCCCTACTGTCCTGATTGCACTTCGTAAACTTCGTAAATTGTCAAAGTCGTGGTCCGCGTCTAAATCTGGAATCCTCGTCTTGTGCAACCTGTCGCGCTTCCTCCTTACAGTGGTGCTATGTAAAATACTATATGGATATAAGTATGAACTTGCAAATAAAAGTCTACACAAATAAATCAATAACATTCGTCATCCTACGATGATGATGCAGCTAACGTAGACACCACACCCAAACATCATGACCAACCTCCTTGTCGCAGTCTAAACGATACGAACTTCACGATGGGACTTGTTGCCGCCCTCATGTGTTATGATAAGTAGTGGGGGGAGTCCTATAGGCAGGTTGCTTCTTGCCTACCTTGAATCACCGTCTTTCCGCTGGCGAAAATGAAACACTAATACTCTAATATCAGAAAAGTAATGATTCGATCGTCATTCTCCATCATGTGTCACATAATTGGCTCTCTGTTCATTCTTTCAGTCACAGTCTGTTTGCAATCACCCCATCTTCTTCCAGGGGGTGGCAGGTAGACAGCCAATCTGGCTATGCCACTTCCTGCGGTATACTTCACATTACATTTGTGCAATATGTTTATTTGTAACCATTTTACATGTATGTGTACCGTGAATAAAGAATCTGAATCTGAATCTGAATCTGATAAAAGAAGTGACCAACTTTATTGTTTTATACCCAGATATTGCATGTGAATGATAGTGTTTTTTGTGACATTCGTGGGAAGCATGCTTCACGTGGACGAGGGGATGTGTTTGGGGTATCCTATCAACCAGAAACATAATGTTTCACTAGATGAAATGTACTGCAAGACATAGCAATCATTAAAACATAATAACCAGTAACAGCAACTTCACTACCATGAAACATTTCGGGAGGTGCTTAATTAAGTTCTAGATGGATAGAAACAATAGAACAAATTGGTTCTAAATATAAGGAAAGTAATACTTTGGTTCTGTATAGAACCAAATATTTATCTAACAATCAACTTAATTTGCACCCCCCCCCAAAAAAAAAAACTCGGAAAAAACTTACAATTGTTCATAGTGGATTAAGTTTACCGCCCCAGCTCAACCGCCAGTTGTAGAAAAGTTCTATCACTCCTTTTCTAGGGTTTCTTGGGAAAAAACGTTGGTCTCATATGGAGTGGAGTGGGGTGGGGTGGGGGAGGGTTGCAGTAATACAGATACCAATAACACGCACATGTGGTTTTATATCACAGTTATATGATGTCACGCGATATTAAAATTAGGTTAATAGTCTAACCCATTGTAACGACTTACGTAACTCGTTATAACTACTTACTAGCTCGTTATAACGACTTGGCAAACTCCTTATAATGACTTACTAACTCGTTATAACGACTTAGCAAACTCGTTATAACGGTTTAGAAACTCGTTATAAGGAGTTGGAAAGTCGTTATAACAACTTACATAACCCGTTGAACGACTTACTAAACTCATTATAACGGTCATTATAACGACTTACATAACTCGTTATAACGACTTAGCAAACTCGTTATAACTTGTTACGTAAGTCATTATAACGACTTACGTAACTCGATATCAAGACTTAGTAAACTCCTTATGACTTAGCTCACTCGTTATAACAACTTAAAAAGTCGTTATAAGGAGTTATTAAGTCGTTATAACAAGTTAGCTAAGTCGTTATAGCGAGTTACTAATTCGTTTTAACGAGTTTACTAAGTCGTTATAACGAGTCAACTGAGTCGTTATAAGGAGTTTACTAACTCCTTATACGAGTTACGTGATTATAACATTTTTTTTGATAGGTTATAATAACTTACTAACTCGTTATAACGAGTTACCTCAGTCGTTATAACAACTTCCTAAGTCGTTTTAAAGAGTTAGCTAAGTCGTTATAACGACTTTCGTAACTCGTTATAACGGGTAACTAAGTCATTATATCGACTCAGAAAACATTTCATACATGCCCGGGTGATGTCACAAATACGCTTCCGTATTTTAACAATCCATAGATTTACACGAACAAAAAGAATGAAATGAAATATACAACATTTTTAATATTATTGTACTTTGACAGTGGAAAATGTAACTGTAATACCGTCGGCGAAACGTCGTTCGAATATAACCGTAATATCGTCGGTGAAACGAGATGGAGATGCAAAAATCGCAGAAACAAGGGGCGGCCAAGTGAGGTGCCGCCAACTGTAGAAAGGAAGGGCTTGTATTCCAGTTGATTCGGTAAAATTTGGAAGACCACTGCACTTCAAGGCCACTTGACTTGGTGCATCATGTCTGCTGGGAGACATTTTGCTGAAAGTTCGGACTCATATGAAAAAACAGGTGTTCCTTGGTAAGTATTATTTTAAGAATTTGTTGCGTTTAAACATCAGTTTGAGTTTAGGTAACACATTACCCAGGTTCGTGGCATAGAATTACCGGAAAGGTTACCAGTGTGTGCGACATAACGTTACAGAGATGAAAAGAAAGTGAATAGAGACTGAATTTTAGTGTAAGGTAAAGTGAGTAATGAACAAGTTAGTGTGCCAAAGTGTGTTTTTGAAAATAATTTTTCAGGCGTTCTTTATATTCACCCTAATTTAATATTTAGGAGGTTTCAATTTCTAACTTCCTTCGAAAACCAGTCCAGACATAAACCATATAGTATTCTAGATTATAAGATATACGAATGGAGGCATGTTAGTTGCTGGTAAATTAAAGGGTTTCCATCCGCGGCCACGATTAGCCATTGCGCAGAAATATGTAAATAAAGGCGAAGTCCAGTTAAGGCTATATCCAGATAACAGTAACACCACAGAAAGTCAGCCTTCACGTTATATTATGTTGAAAAGCAAACTGAAATATTTAGAGAATTAGTTTTAACACTAAGTGGGGAAAATGTCCTATGTACATAGGTGGTAGGCCAGAATGAATTTTCACTAAGTTGAATTTTTCGACTTGGGGAAACATGTTTCTATTTCCTTGTTATTCTTTTTGAAAAGTAACAGTCGTTCGATCGACACGCGGTTAATGGCGGTTACTTTGGCAGTACATGCATGTGTTGGCGCATTATATGGCTACAAACATCTCCACCACCACCATGCTTTTGCACTTGAAAATGACTGCATGCAACAAGACATCAAAACATGAGGAAGACAGGTCAAACAAACGGCATGCGACGTTCACTCTGTAAAATGTTTACTGACATCGTCCTATATTCGTACCATAAAATTCTCACAAAATAATACGAAAACGGGAACTTTCATTCGAAAACATTTCCTACAAATTTTGTGACAGTGCTTGCAGTTTACTTGAAGATTCCTTCGGTGATTTCAAGTTTTGTTTTGTGAATGAATGTGTCCACGGACAGGCCTGTGGATTGTCCAAATGGGGCGAATACACCCAAACCGGCCTCCAAAATTTTTACCCAAACCGACCTCAAATGATCAAATGAACCCAAATCGGCCTACGAAATTTTACTCTAAACATCCGCCACAGTTTTACCAAAATCGGTCTCCAAGAATTTTATGGGAAAAACAAAAACCACAGACTTTTTAAATTATGGACATACATTTGTTAACACAATAATTTAATGATCAATCTGATTTTTGCTTATTAAAACTGCAACAGATGACAGAGCTTGTCTTGAAGTTATTTTTCATTATAGTATCGAATGAATGAAAAGTTTCAGCGCGCCAAAGACGCACATGGACGACGTGAGATTTAAATCCCTTGCGACCCGAATAACGTTATTTGCTTCAAATGAGTTGCGAGGCAATCCTCACTGACTGCACGCAGTTTAATTCTATTGAGTAATTTTAATTTGCTGTGACTTATTTGGTTTTTCTGTTGAGGGTTTGGTGTTCGTTCAGCTCTACCATTGATTCACTATCCTGGAGTCTTGGGGTTTTTTGTTGTATGGGTCTTATTAAACGCGTTTTAATCGCGCTTCAGTCCTCACAGTCTCAATCACTGAGTAGCGAGGTAGCTTCTGAATGTTGGTTTTGCTCAGGCCACTTGTTCTTATGGCACCGTATTCTAATACTGGACGTATAAAATGATTTGAAGAGCTTGAAAAGCACATCTTTGTTTGCTCCCCAATTTTTGCCTTTGATCATCTCCAGAAAATTTATACGTTTAATAGCTCCAACCGTAATGGAATTTACGTGACTGATAAGACTGAGGTTGCTATCGAGACTACTGAACATTTTCTGCTATTCTGTCCATTAAACATCAATATTCGTGATCGTCTTGTCCAATTGTCATTTGCTCCCGATGTACCAACACTACTGTATGGTTCCTAACTTCTAACCGATAAAGAGAATTGTAGTCTTCTATGTTGTTCAAGAATTTATTATGTTAACTAAGCGCTTCCAGAAGTGGATATTCGGTTATGGTGGCCATGCATGTATGTATGTATGTATGTATGTATGTATGTGTGTGTGTGTGTGTGTGTGTGTGTGTGTGTGCTTGTATGTGCTTGTATGTGTGTATCTATATGGTCATTTTGGCTGAATGGAACAACTTTATATGTAATATTTGATGCTGTGATTCTAGGCTGTTCCGTCTGCTCGTATGTTTTAGCACAACCAGGCAAGGGTGGTGCCAGGGATTTCTCGACAGGGGGGCTGACCTCTCCGACGGGGGGGGGGGGGGGAGCTATAATATTTCACCTCCCAAACGAAGGAAAATGCGTGAAAACTGGTAAATTGGCGAACCAAAATAGAAGCAAATTGAGTATGTTTGTTGATTATTTAACATAAACATATTATAAGGTCGGGAAATATTTCATCTATAAAGCCAGTTTGACGAACGACTGCCTAACTGCATAATCGTTTTGAAATATTTCGCTGCAAACAGAACACCGCACATTATAGCGGGACGCCATAGTTGCTTAGATTTCGATAGATTCCAAACTTTTACCATGATGATAACCGATGATTAGGTATGGAAGTAATGGAACGCCAGTTGGATAACAACTGTCATAATGCCTTACAAAGAAGAACCATATACCTCGTTCTTGATCGACACAAGACGAGATATCAACATTCGATTGTCGGAAATTTCTCGTGAAGTCGGGTTTACGAGACTCTACGACGGACTGACTAAAAATCTCCGACGGGGGGCGGGGTAGCCCTTACCACCCCCCCCCCCCCCCTGGCGCCACCACTGCTACCAGGCAGGTTTACGTTTCAGTTTCACCTCCAGGTTGGCTTCCTCTTTCGACTTTTCTCCTCTTCTCGCAATATCCCCTTTTGTTTCGAATTCTAACTTATTTTACTTTAACAGACCTAGTTTGAACAAACAATACACATGTGCTATTTATCCTATTGTATTAATATTATACGAAAATGTTGTACGTGTAAACAACCAAGTCAGAGCTTTATAGCTTCCTGTCTGATCCACCTTTTACTTTGTTGTATTTTGAATATTCGATTGAAGATATTGAATTAATATTGTTTGAACTAACTTCGATGCATCGGTCCATGGATGATCTAGTTCACCAGTTCGCCCTTTCACCATTTTCTTTGATGCTTGCGGTTCGATTGTGTGCTGAGGTACTTCGATGTTTTGCTGCCATTTTATAGAATGATTGATGGCATTGTTTCTGCGACATTGGATATAAAAGGCTCTAGGAATCGGGTCATAGACCAGAACATTTAAGCTTTTTGGTGTCGCGATTCAAGTTGTTCGGTGGAAGGGAATGCGTACTACTGTTGGCCTACGGTCAACAGCCGCTTAGGCGGCATAGTGGAAACCCTGGAACTTGAACTTGTAGCCAAGTGTTAATTCGGGTTCTTTCATTTTGATGTACAATATGCCTATGTTAGGTGAGGTATAAAGTACGGATTTTTTTCGGAGTGAAAATGCAAATTAACAAAGGGAGAATAAAAACCCAATATCTGTACTTTTTAAGCACAAAGAATGGTCAAAATGAACTGGTAGTTGATCAGAATTTTTGAAGGAAAACCACAAAATAAGAAAAAACAAACTAGATCGTTTTGAAATCGTAAAGCGAATTTTAAGAAGTCATTCAACGAAGCAAGGCCAACGCCATTTTGCGGCCTATGCCGTTTTGGTGACGAACTCTGATGTGTAGTGTGACTATATGTTCAAAATTTTGAAAGAGACGTGTTAAAAATGATTTTGAAGCCAACTTGAGGGTGGATGTAATTACAGCAACGTAAAATTGACATGGCTTGTTTCGTGAGGGTGGGGGGGGGGGGGGGGTCAAAATTTAAATCCAGAATGCAGATTAACAATTTCAAAAGACTAGAATACTGTGCGTAAAGTGTCAGCTGTGTAACTTATATATTCGTACTACTAGAATCACAAAGATGCGACCAAAATAGCGATAAATCGAAATTTCGAAAAAACAAAAAATGTCCATCTCTTAATTTTTTGAGCTATACAATGCTATAAAATTTTTAAAAATTACGACGAATTTTAGTTTGTTGACCCATTGATTCCCCCAAACCCGTATGACATCACCTCCGAGTTTGATACCAACGGTTGAGAATTTCTTGGGACGGCACCATATGTTTAGATGTATAGTTTGTGTGTGTGAGGATTATATTCCCCAAATTTCGAAAGGCTGAGACTCATAAGGTTCAAACTAAAAGGTCAAGAAAAAAACATGTAAAATTGGCATCGCTACATCGGGGGGTCGACATTTTAATTGAAAATATGAAGGTTGACCGTTTTAAATATCCAGAAAACATTGTTTATGATTCATGGCTGTGTCATGTGTATATAAATATGGAGCTATTTGGAAAAACCAAGGTAACATTTTAAAGGAAGAAACAGTCCAAAACAGCCCAAACTTTGAAGTTGGATAAAAACATCAAAAATGACGATGAATCGAAAAACAGAAAAACACCTATCTCCTATTTTTGGAGCTTAACAACATACTAAAATTTCAACAACAACAACAACAAAAAATCCAACGCATTTTAATGTTTGACTTTATGACACCTATGATGTCACCTGAGAGTTCGACCATAACGGTTGGAAATTTCCCGTAACGACCCCACACTTTTTTAGGGTTTTTGTGGAGATTAAATTCTTAAATATTTCCAAAGATTGAGACTAAAAAGAGGTAGAAATTAAAAATTAAGGATAAAAAAAAAATTGGCACACCTCGCATCGGAGGTCGAACTTTGAAAAAGTTAAAAAAGAAAAAAAGACTTAAAATTATGGCCATCAGATACAAGTATACCAATTGAAGTGTCAATGATAGTACAGCTTTTAAAACTTGACTGTGAGTGGTGCTTGGTGAAAGGGATGATGTTCAATGTTTATGAAAGGATTATGAAATATGACAAGAATTGTAATAATTGAGAATATGTTAAGTTCTGTACCATACACGATATGTTTTCAACGAGAATAATTCGAGGTGTAGAGTGAATTAAAGAATTGAGGCATGCGTTGATGTGGCCCTCATAGTTATCTTGGTCTGTATACCAAGATGTATGACTATACCTAAAACGGCGGCAATTGCAAAAAAAAACAAAAAAAAACTGGCCAGGTAAAGAGGGTGAATACCTCGAAAACAAAAAGTGTCAACAAAAACCCAAGGCTAAATTAAAGCCGTTGACACTGAGCCGAAATAGTTAAAAAAAAAATATATATACTGTGCCGAATGCAGCTACATTACACGTCATTCCCACCTTCTGCGACTCGTCTATGGAATGACTTACCCATTGAAATAAGAGAAAACAACTTACTGTCCAACTTCAAATCATTTCTCTATCGAAATAGACGCACTGTTCCCTCTTCTTTCTACGGAAACACTTCCTGCCAAGCACATATCCTACACTGTCGCCTGCGCCTCGTCTGCATTCTTATGCAGCTATGGCGAACGTGAAATGGTGAATCATTACTTTTTACGTTGTAACAGATACACACTGATACGACTACAAACCTTTGGCACCATACAACACTACATTAATACTGATATCTTACTATACAGTAGATAACACCACAGCTCTAAAATCAGCAAATCCATTTTCAGTAAGGTTCATGTATTTTATACTCCTGGCCAAACGGTTTGACTGACCACCCACTCTCCCCACTCACTACTCTCAGAAACTTTGAGGTGCACCAGCAGACCAATTAGGAGTTGGCCACTGAATATTATGTGTCTCTCCTCGTCATTTCTACACTGCCTAAATCCTATTCTTCTTCTGCACATTCCATATTATATTCTAACTCTACTATCCGAACTGGTCTTTCACTATGTCCCAACACCTATGCCGATGTTGCATCAGTAGCGAATATACCATCGGTGGTCGATGTTAATTTCAATTCATTCCGTCCCTTGACTGAGGAAATCCTCCATAATTTAGTACTGAAATCCCCATCTAAGCATTGCCCTTTGGATAATATCCCAACCAAGCTGCTGAAATCTTGTGTGCCAGCTTTTGTTCCATGGCTCCTGGAAATCGTCAATAAATCATTGATGACTGGCGTTTTCCCATCGACCATGAAACGGGCGCTGGTTACCCCACTCCTTAAAAAATATGGACTTGATCCTGAAACATTTAAAAATTACCGCCCAGTGTCCATCTTTAGTTTTGTTTCTAAACTGCTAGAGCGTGCAGCTTCGAAACAACTCGTAGAAAACCTGTCATGATGCAGTCTGTCTGAGGAGTTACAATCGGCCTACACCCCGCTCTGCAGCACGGAAACCTTACTTTTACGGGTCCAGAATGACATTCTCTTGTCGATGGACCGGAAGGTGTCTTGAGTAGTTCTTTTAGATATGAGTGTGGCACTCGACACCATTGATCAAACCGTGCTCGAAAACTTGCTTCGAACTAAAATAGGCATCACGGGAACAGGTCTGGACTGGTTGAGGTCGTATCTCTCTGACCGCATTCGGGGGGGGGGGGGGGGTGAAAGTTAATGGCTCTTATTCCAGTGAGGTTCCTTTGATGTTCGGTTTACCCGAGGGGTCGGTTCTTGGTCGTCTGCTGTATGTTATTTATGTTTCACCCCTGGGTGACACCATTCGCAAGCAAGAACTTGGCTTTCATTTCTATGCGGACAATACGCAACTGAATATTCATTTTAAAGCACAGCATGAAGTGCAGGCGGTTCACGCACTGGAAAGTTGTGTAAATGATATTAAAGCATGGATGACGTCAAATTTAGTGAAACTGAACTGAACCCCGATAAAACGGAGGCCATCTATCTAAGTCTACCACGTCAGCTTGCAAAAATATCTCGAGCACAACCTAAATTTGATGGTTATTCGATCTCACCATCGTCAGCAGTGCGTGACCTTGGGTATTTCGTGGATGAGAACCTGTCTGCTGACAATCGTGCTGTCACTCAGGTGTGTCAGACATCCTGTCATCACCTACGAAATATTAGGGTGTGCGGCATTGTCGACGAAGAGATTGTGAAACAGTTAGTCCATGCTGTTGTGACTAGCCGCTTGGACTACTGTAATTGTTTAATATATGGTTGTAAACAGTCCCAGAAACTCCAGCTTGTTCAAAACTGCACAGCGAGGGTCATTTTAAGGAGGAGGAAATCATGCCATATCACACCCTTGCTTTACCACCTTCACTGGCTCCCCATTGAAGAAAGCATCACATTCAAAGTTCTAATCACCGTATACAAATATCTTAATGGATTTGCCCCAACATACCTCAGTAATCTGGTTCAGCGTTATGTTCTTTCAAGATCTCTGAGATCCTTCTCCGCGAATAAACTTTGGCATAACCCTGGTGACTTAATAACGGCAGGTGATCGGGCCTTTTCAACTTCTGGGCCTTTTCTTTGGAACGCTTTGTCTGACCACCCGAAGACACCATAAACTTACGAATCATTCAAAACTGGCCTTGAAACTTTTCTTTTAAAAAAATTATACCCAGAACCAGTTCCTTTTGAATGAATTTTAACTCGTAACTTAATTGCGAGATTTTACAAAGCATATGTTTTAATTATTTACTTGTAAAGCCTGAGAGCACTTACGTGGATTCATTGGCTCTAAACTGTATTTATAATTATTTATTATTACACAATACCAGGTCATAGGTATCCTCAAATATCGAAATGAGGCTGAGAGATATTAAATTAGACCTCATTGGGGGATTTCCCCATGGCCTCATACAACAAAAAAGGGATTCTCCAGAAGGGATCCTCGAATACCGAAATGAGGCTAAGAGTCGTATGTGTGAATCACTCGTTCGAGTAAACACTCTATGGCTTATTTGCTCGATGGATTCGAATAGTTCGAGCAATAGCTTACCAGTAACTACTCGATAGATTCTTGGCTTTAGGAATGATCTAGGCTTTCATGGAGGTTGTTTATCAGTTAGCTATAATCCAGAGCCCCCGCCGCCTGGTACTATAACACTACGTGCTACTATTAAAATCCATGGTATGGCGGTCCTACAAAAGATTCTGGGAAGAATCCGTAGCAAATAAAGTCAATGTCAATAGTTTGGGGTGGATTTTGGTAATTTGGAAGGATTGTCCGGTCTATTTGGGTAATTGGATTTACTCCTAGTCATTCAAACGCACCCTCTGAACATACCCGTCCTATAAGAAGGTTTTAGGTCACATAGCAACCACGTGCTATCATAGAAACCAAGATGGCGGCCTCCAGTATACAAAATGGCCTACGGAAACACGTATCGCACAAACACCACGCATCACTATGGTATGACGTCACAAGATGGCCACACACGTAGGTTACCATACCAACACAACATGGCGCCACTGGGTCACGTATCTTGACGTCACTTCCGGGGTCCAGGCCGGGGTTTGGCCAATGGGGCACGATCTCCACATTTACTACTCGTGTATAAGCTTCCAGCTTGATGCTGAATCCATTTCCTTGTTACCTATGTAAACATGTTTTCACTTGCTATTGGAAATAAATATTGTTTAAACTAAACTCAAACTCGATTTGAAGGTACCATTAACAAAGCCACAAAAAACGATTTGTGGGCCTCGGTACTGTTACAGCCCCCATATTATATTGAGATTGATATATCCTTAGTTGATAATTATATGAGATATATCTTTTTTATTTCTGCATTTTCTGACTCATTTGCACTGAGTGACCTTTGTTTACATCTTTGTTACACTAATATATTGTACATATAGCTGTTGATTGTTTAAGTAGGTCAATGACCTTGTTTACTTGAACTATGGCAGAATAACCTAGAAACTATTAGAACTTTGTAAAATTTTCATCTTCTGGAACATTCTAAAAGAGAATTTATACTTTCTGTGAAACAGAATAATATTATTTTTGTGAAAAGCCAGGATTCTACTGGATTATTTGGAAATTACCTGTGGCGCCACTACTTCATGGATTTTTACTCCATTTGAATATTGCAGAGCATTTTATTATATTTTACTGGAGACTGCTGAAATTTCTTTTTATTGGAGACTGCTGAAATTTCTAAGTAAAAAATTTTTTATTACAAATCTACGGGATACTGTTTCTGAAGAGACATTCTTGGATTTAATACTACATATACCAGCTGGAAAATTTCTTCACGAGATACTTCACCTCTGGATTCTGTCAAACTGTACTTTGGACTAATTCAATAATTGATAAGTACCACTGTTTTTATTTTCTATAAACCAATTAGTGTAAAAGATCGTTGTATCATTTTTTTATATTAATTTTTTTTAATTAAATTTCAGAATAATTAAATTCTTAGTTATTGTTGTTGATTCTCAGATTTCTTTCTGTTACCAATATCAATAATATTTCCACACCCTAACAGTACCCATGACAAAGCCACATACCAGCCATCAGCCAATTATCTGAATGTGTGGTGAAAGAGTCTGGAAAACTTGTTATTTCAGAAGTTCATGGTCAATAACTACAAAAATTCATCCGACCATGACCGGACACACAAGGATAACACTATATATCCCCGGCCATTTTATGGTGAGGGCATATAAAATAAACCCAATGGACCCCATTGCAGTTTACAGTTTATTAGGTAATATTGACGGAGTTGATGCGCGAGTCTGTCCACAATTTGTTCAGCACGGGCCAAGTCCGTGGTTCTTTAACAAATCATTACCGGACTTCACATGCCCATTTAGGTTCATACCTGGATGAGAACGCCCCATTATAGTCACGGTTCCGCCACAGCAGCAATCTTGGATTTCTTCAGCACTGGATTCGCAGATCTCATTTATGCAACATGTTTTTTTTCATATTTGACAGCGTGGCTCAGTATGATGAGTAGATGAGTGGTAATGGTTGGCCACCCATAATAGCTGAGATTGGTGAAATTCTGTTCAAAATAGCAGATTGCGTTAACAAAAAGCGTTACTTTGGGTGTCAGGTGGGGAAGATAACCTGGTCAACACCCATCCACCAGCCCGAAAAGTTTTCTTTATCTCAGCTTATGGAGTTGTGTGTGGATCTTGAAAACGTAAAATATGGATGTAATTCTATTCTAATTCTTTGTTGTTTGATAAAAATGGGACTTCGAGTTTCAGGTAGGAGGGAGAGATAACCTAGCCATGGTATCTTCACCTACACCTGAAAAATTTTCGTTCTTATAGAATAACTTTTTGCGCATTTGTCCAGACCAAAGAAAGGATATGTGAAATTCTCTTTAAAATAGCGGTTCGAGTTTTTAAAAACGGTTTGGGGCTACGAGTGTCAGGGGGCGAAGATACCGGGTCAGGGTTCCACCCCCCCCCCCTCCCCCATCCTTTTCGATATTCAGTGTGCAACAAACTTTCAAAAATGACTAACCAACTGATCGTTCACATGGTTGGGGGATGGCTAACTGAACGTTTGGCTACATAAAAATTCTTGGGGGAAACTGCTTCTTTAACATTAACAAGTATTTGTATATATTGCTTGGAATTGAAAGATATAGCAACTTAAGGCAAAAGTCGGAGGGCGCGGTGGTGTCGCGGTAATCGGTTCTCGTCAGATCACCGAAGTTAAGCAAGTCGAGCGCGGTTAGTAGTTGGATGGGTGACCATTTCAGCAACTGATTCGCGCTCACGCGTTGTGCCCTTGGACAAGGCACTTCACCCCGATTGCCTACATGTGGGCACGATGGCGCTGTGTACTAAGGCGTACTGCACGTCGATGGTGCACATGTCTTCAACCAATCTAAACCTCCCTGTGCCGTGGTGCAGAGTTACGATGTTGGAGAGCTGACAGCTGCTCGTCGTTGCTCGGTTTCTCTCCGGGTACTCCGGCTTCCTCCACCCGTAAAACTGTCACCGACATGATATGACCCTGGCTGTTAATGTGTCGTTAAACCCTAAAAAAAAGAAAAAAAGGCAAAGGTCTAAAAATCTATCGACACAAGGCAAGCTGGTTAACTGGTAGAGATGTGGAAGCCCAAATTTGGGCTTTATTCTGAACTGTAGGTGCCTAAAGTTAAAAGCCTCATATCCTGTTGATGTCCTTCAAATTATCTTGGAAGTAAAATTACTTCATCTCCGTCGATTTGCAGTGTTACAATTTATTGGAGAGTGCCAAATTGTAACACGACAAAAACGTGTGAACAAATATTGAAGCCGAGAAAAAAAATGTCGCACTCTACCAGTTAAGTTATTCAGACTTTACCATTCAAGATGCAATGTTTGGCTAACTTGTCATCTGTTCACGTATATTTCAATTTGCGTAACCACCACACGAATGAAACGAAAATTCTCGTCAAATTTTGCACACTGAGATTTTTCTCCCTTTTCAAGACTTATGCATTCGGATCTTGAAAATGCAAAATATTGATTTTCTTCAAAATAATGATTTCAGCAAATTTTTTTTTAGCACCTAAGTGGTTAAGATACACTAGTCGGGATATCTTTTTCCCCCTGAAAAATTTAAACTTTCCTATTTTTACCCCATGAGGGCGAGAGTCTTGGAAATGTTAAAATATGGATGAAATTCCCTTGAGAACAAAAATTTGAACCAAAACAAAAACCAAGTTCATAACCTTTAATTGTTCTTTGCAACTTCTCCATATGACCCTTGAAAATGGAAAGTATGGATGCAATTCTCACAGCTGTCCACTTTGGTATTGTGAGGGCCCCACCTTCTTCCCAAAGTAATTACTATTTTTGTTTCCAAAATATTTCCTCTGTCAATTAGATATCTTGCCCTCTCACACTGACTGAGAAGTTTTTCTGTGTGCACTTGTCTTTTTAACATCACAAACAAGTACAACAGCAAATTCTGATTGAATGGAGTAGGAAAAAAGGACGAGGAGAGATGAACAAGTTTATCTTGGAGGCGGTGCAATTAGGGAAATTTTTTCCCTGTAAAATCACTCAAACACTTTTTGTGGGGGAATGAGGCATAGAACATGAAAAAACAGCCTTCTCACAAACCACTTCTTCAAATGTTTGGAAAAAGAAGTATTTGTTAGAACTGTGTATTCAAGTTAAGACCCTGGTGTCACGTTTGGGGGTATTAGGAATTATTAATTCATTTATTCGTATTTTATGGTAACTTGCATTATCTATGGCTGTATCTGGCATATTGGTATGAAGTAGTGGTCTGCGGACGGTTCGAGCTTCGATTTGGCTCGAAACCGCGGCAATGATTCAATTCGGCTCGAAACCAATCACCAAGGTTCCATATTTTCGAAACCAAGCCCACTTCCATTTAAAAGATGTGTATGCCCATCACATTCGTCATAATAGCGTTAACTCTAAACCCGCTGAGGTTTTCCAAATTTTTTTTCATCAAATTTAGTCATGGCTGCTGTGAAGCAGCCATGACTAGATCTGGTAAAAAATTCATTGGTGAAAAAAATCCATACTATTTACAAAGGGAAAATTTGATTAAGTGTGCCGAAAATTATACTAATATCAGTGGCAAGAGAAATCCTGACCTGGGCATGAATATCATCCAGCAGCATGGAAGGAGTTAGTATGTTCGAAGTACCCGCAGCTTCCACGGCAGAAAATAACGTCCACGTAATTGCTTGCTATTTCTGTCGTTTGGAGATCCACGAGAACTTTCTGTCGCCAACAGCAACAGATTACACTGTAATTTCACCATTTGACAGCTTTTGCCGTTTTCACCACGATTCCAACAATTTTGGGAATGTCTGATTTATACCACCACGCGTATGCTGGAGTATGCCTACCTACCATAGTATCACGCCACTGGCTGACAGGTATCAGGATTCGAGATTCAATACCTTAGCAGAGATTCGATTCGAACCGAAATCGGAGGTTCGCAGGTTCCTAGTAAGAACTCAAGCTTACTGAATCGTTTAAACCTTGCTGCTCACTTTAGTTGCCTTCTATCTCCAGCAGTGGTTACCAGGTCCTATATTTTACCATTCAAGTACAACTTCTGGGGGGGGGGGGGGGGGGGCGTGTGGGGGTAATTGGGCACACATTTTAAGACTCGATTGCGGCATTGAAAAAGTTTTCTCACAATACCACTGGTCTGAAAAATTTCACGTTTGAACTTTGACATGCATCTTTACAACGATCATTGTTCATAGAAATAAAGCCACTGGGGACATTTTGATGGTTCAAATCACGTCACTACACCCCTTTGTTCTAACAAGTGATGCAGGTAACGACATTCCCTAATTTTGCCCGATTGCCATCCCCCTACAATTTTATGACCTGGAATGGCTTGACCCTCATGAATACCCAACGCATCAAACACTGACTTGTCTTTCTAGCCACACTGAACCCATTTTAGATGTGTAACTCTCCAAACCCCACCACCCGGACAACAATACCTACTTCTTTGGGAGAGTTTTGGGTACTATTTCAAAATTTTCTCGGAGGTGGATCCTCAGTCCCTGACAGCAAGAGTGAGACACCCCCTCTTCTATTGTCACGTCTCTTGTCGGTCATTGATGTACATGTGTGCCCGTTTGGAACAGGTGCTCAGTGCACAGTAATGGGCAATGCAGGCTATTCCCCCCACCTCATAATTTCATAAGAAGCATCAAATTCATAGGTCTTGTCAGATGAGCGCTGCAGAACCCTTGGATTTTTATCAATACAATACAACTGGACGAAAAATTGTTTCGTTTGACCATCATTTTCCTAAAAAAGAACTAAGCCGACCGATTTTCGATTTGCCTACACTACAACAACTTAGAAAACTAACAAGAGTATACTCATATTTATCTTTTAGCTCCTCTATAACCTTGATCTACTTGATAATGACAACACTTTGTGTTCTTTGGCTGTGTTGATGAATGCAATGTTGAAACGACTTTCATATGATTTTTTCCAATTTCCCTGCCCCGAATTTCCCATTTCAATCCCTGCTCACACCTTAAACTTAATTCACGAATGATACCCTGAACTAGGTGGTCAGAAGCCCCAAAACACCAATAACTGCCAACCAAGCAGACGTGTAGAAAGTATCTGAATTGAAGGTCAAATGACAGATTCTTCCTTCACAGAAAAATTACAATTTAACAGAGACCACATATACTGGAACGGAAATGATATCAAGTGCCTGTCGTTTATTGTACAACATGTATGCTACCAGTTCTACTATTCAAATGTCGCGGCAGCCCCACTAACTAGTGGGGTAGCCATGATGTTTGGATAGCTGAACAAATAGTTTTTACATGTATGTAATTGCTTTTATTTCAGTACCCTCAGTTCAATTTGAAGGTAATTCTTTTTTATTCATCGTATATTTTACGATTTCAATTACAGATCTCACAGCATGAATTTTCCTAATGGCATGGGCTCCGGTCCCATCCCCAAAGAGGCCAGAAAAAATGCCTGGTGAATTACAACACAATACCCAGTTCATTTCATTATCTGCCTTTTCACAAAATTTGTCTTACTTTCTCTCCTCCCATCCCGGAAAAGAAATGAGAAAAAAAAATTACCTGAAAATGGGATGCATGAACTCATTTAGAGTGCAGTCGGCATGGAGTGGTCGTAATCCATGTGTGGACAGCAGTGTCCGAACATGCGTTTACCAGGTAATAAAAGTCATCATCAGTAAAAGTTTAATCAAGAAACCACTGGGTTGCACCCTGTGCTTCATTAATTAAATTTTTGATGATTATTCCTATAATTAGTGGTTGAAATCTAATATTATTGTGTCCGTGGAAATATTGCTCCCCTGTGGGAAGTGGCCGTTCTGTGCTAACACTTTGCAGGTTGAATTTAGGCCTGTATTTTCTCTTTACTCTTTTCCCCATAAAATGGACCAATAGTGGTGAAATGAATACCAGACTATTTGTTCTGGAAGCTAATTGTTCGTTTATTGGGTTTTATTGACACTTTGCCACTGTTGCGCAACTGTCAGACTCCAATCTGATAACTGTACACAAATAGCAGTCGAAGGCAAGTGCACCATCGACATGCAGAATGCCCTAGTACACACCATCAGCGTTCACCCCCCCCCCCCCCCCCCCCACCACCGACATATGGGATTTCAGGATTAAGTGTCTTGCCCAAGGACACAACTTTATTCTCTTCATGAAAACCACATAAAATTTTTGTGAATTCATGTTGATCCAGGAAGTCTCATTATCATGTAAAACAGTGGGTTATGGAAAAGTGTTTTTGTTTGTTGGAGGTTTGTGATGAGCTCCACTGGGGAAAATTGCTGTGTGGATCTAATCAGGCATCTGTTTGTTTTAATTTTGCAATGATCTTGGAAAATTTCCCCTAGACCAGCTACAGTTCTAGCAAAAAGTTGTTGCATTTAAGTTACATTTTCACTTTGCTCACAATTCCAAGCCTTGGCATCATCAAAGCTTCATGATTGTGACACAGCCTTAAAGCATGAGCAGAAGTTGCATAATGTATGAACAACCTCTTGAATGATTTTTATGAAGTGGACAAATTTAAAATGGCAGGATGATCTGTGACCTCAACCTCGGAGTTATGACTTTCAGTCAAGGTTATGACACATCCTCGAGACCTAAGACATTGTGTGAAGTATCAACAAAATTAGCCCATTCAATCAATTTTTGGAACCAAAGTTAGAAGATATTAGTGGTCTGTGATCTTGACCTTAAAGTTCAACCTTGAATTAATTTGAGTTGTAATCAATCATTGTGTTAAGTATAAACAAGATCGATACACCAAACAGTTTTTAAGAACTTTGCAAAGATAAATGAACACAAAAACGGTATGTGACCTTGGGTCAGGGTCATGAAACATCCTGGAGTCGTAAGCAATCATCGTGTGAAGTATGAACAAGATAGGCTCATTGAATGATTTTTTATGGACTGGGCCAATGTAGAATGGAGAAACAAACAAATGAATAGTTTGTGACCTTCACCTTGTGTTAGGTCATGACACACCTTTGAGTTATAAGCAATCATTGAGTGAACAAAATTGGTCCATTGAATAATTTTTTATGGACTGGACAAAATTTAGAATAGTCAAACGAATGGAACGACATTTGAGCCTTGTCAAACAAGACTGAATTGTTAAATTCCTTGATGAATTGTGGGGGAAAATCTGCAGGGTAAAGTTTTTATGTTGGCATCTATGTGTAGATAGTTAATTAATAATCCCGCCACAATATAAGGCCTGTGAGTCATTGCATACGGTTTTAGAAACAAAAATTAAATTATATTTGGTTGTTTACAAAACAAGATTTCGTCAATTTCAGGGGGCTACTAATAACCAGTTCTGGTAATTCATCCTTGTTTTCTCGGCAAATAAATTGCTGTGGAAAACTGGTGTTTCTACAGCAATTGCTGTGAAGCCTGTTCGATTGTGTAAAAACCATCAGGGGAATTGTCATAATCTCAATTGCCATAAAAATGTAGTATGCGATGAAGTGAAAACTTTCAAATAACTGTAGCATGTGAAAGTAGTTCGAGATACATGTGTATATAATCACAATCAATGTGCAGAATCTTTCACTCAATTTGATCATGCCAATATCATGAACCATGTGAATGCTGAGAAAAAATCTTGGAAGTAAGCAGACGACTTGCTACTTGTGTGCAGCATGAGTAAAAATATGATGCAGCATAACCCCAAACTAAGTATCACACTGCGTTCTATGTTGATAACACTAGAATCTGACATCAGTTTCTGGAAAGCTCTGAAAGAGCTTTCCGGAAACTGATGTCAGATTCTTGTGTTATGAATATATAAGAAGCAGAACACAGTTTCTAGTGGTTATGCTGCAACTTGTAGTGAAAGTTGTAAGATTAGCAATACGGGTGCAACCCGCATGGTTAGATTCCTTGTGTAACCTGAAAGCTGTGCAGTTTCTGCCACCACAAGGCTTTCTGAAGAAGCCATCCTCAGCAGTATTTTGCTGTGGATATTTTTCGTTTCCCCAGCATTTTCCTCGTCACTGCTGATCGCTGAGGGTGAATTACCAGGGCTGTAAGAACTGAAAATCAAACATAAATTTCGAAACAAAACTCTAATTCTTGATTACTGAAAGAATGGACCCAGAAGTGATATTAATCGTTTATACAGTCATGCAAGCAATTGATTCATTACAAAAATGTTATGATGACCATTTCTTTACATTATTGAATGTCAAATTTCCATGTTATTATGCATTGGAAATAGTCCATTCCACATCTTGTATTTAAATTTCTATTCCACGATGACACGATGACTCCTGGAAATATTTACACTACAAATATATTCTTTACTCATCTTTCACAGGTTACTTGGCTTTATCTAAAAAGAGAAAAAAAGTTATAAAAGTTAAACGTTTCTCTATATTAAATGTACATACTGAACACTCTTTTGGCTGGATCATAGTGAGTTGTTGACAGTTTTATGATCACTAACTGAACAGAGAATTTTGAATGGATCGTGACTTTGTTGCAGTCCAGTCAACATTTTCTGACCATTTTCCTCCCTGCAACACGACAGAATCTAACCTGTCGAAAAAGAATGCAATACAGAACAGTGGCTGTGGACTGATGATAATCCACGAATGGGCAGTGATGTCTACGTATGTATTCATCAGGTAATAACAAAGGCAATGAGTTGGCACAGCCTCATCATGCTCCCGAACGCCAAGGGTGGCTCTATACTCTTGCCCCCAACAGCCAAGCATGAGTTTCTAGTCATTTGTTTTTGTTGATATTGAATTAATAAATATCTTATCTTATTTCATCTCCATTAAACCATACAGCAAGCCACCAAATGTGTCCATGGGACACTAATCCCCCCCCCCCCCCCCCCCGCTTCATGAAAAACTATATTTTAACAGTTAACAAAGTCCAAAAAGGGGCCACAATTCAGATAAAAATTATCGCACCACACTCAAAATCAAGCCTGTCTGGTACATTGTCTACAGTAAGCTATATTCCAAGTTTGATTGAAATCGGACACCTATAACTCAAGTTACCATCCGGGACCCAATATCAACATGTCTTCTAAGACTGAAACAGGCCATAACTCTGCCAACCAGAGGATACCATTGGACGGTGCTTAAAAAGCCCGCACTTCCAGAAATTATAAAACATTATTCATGTTCCAATTGAACTTTACTGTCAGTTTCTCCATTTTCGTTAATTATACTTATAAAGACAGGAAAAAAAATCCAGAAAACTCTAAAAATTCTAAGTTCAAGGGCAGTAACTCCACCAAAAATCAACCGAGTGGAACGATATTCCAACTCGATCTGTAAGTATCCATAACAAAGCTATATATTGAAAAAAATTCTTAACATGTCAATCCATAACGAAAAAAAGGATGGAAAACTGTTACTAAGTGCAAGGGATGTAACTCCACCAAATATCAACCGAGCACAACGAAATTCGAACTTGACCTGTAGGTATCCATAACAAAGCTGTATGCCAAAAATTTTCTCGATATGTCCCATCCATAACAAAAAAAAAGTTTGGAAAACAATTCCGGACATACGGACGGACAGATGGATACCAACGCCATAACACGACCGTTTTTAAAAACGGGCATATAAAAAATATCGGACCAAGCCCACTCTCAATCCCAACCTGTATTATGTTGTTATAAACCTATGTATAAAATTTTGTTTCATTTCGTTCAGTCAAACTAAAGTTATCATCTGGAAATCAATAACATGTTTTCTAAGTCGAAAAAGGGTCATAACTCTGCCAAAAAATATCGCACCACACTCACTGTCAATCTCAACCTGTATTATTTGATTATAAACCTATGTATAAAATTGTGTTTCATTTCGTTCACTCAAACTAAAGTTTTCGTCCGGAAACCAATATGAACATGTCTATGTCAGGAAAGTGCCATAAAGCTCCCAGAAAATACCAAACCATGGCCACTATCAATCCCAACCTGTATTATGCGGTTATAAACCCATGTATAAAATTTTGTTTCATTTTGTTCAGATAAACTCGAGTTACCGGCAACTTATCGCTCGGAAACCATTTGTTTCGGACGGTCAAACACACAGAGCGGCGACTATATGCTCCCTCGAAATTTTTTCGAGGAGCATAAAAATCGTCATCAACAAAATTTTAATTAATAAAACACCGGGTACATTAAATTTTTTAGGTTTATTTCTATTATTAGTGTTTGGAATCTAATATTATTGCATCTGTGGAAAAATTGCCCACCCATGGAAAGTGACCAGTCCACAGCAGCCGTACTGTAACATTTAATCTGAGATATAGTATTGAATATTTTCCTTTCTTTTTTCTTGATGCAATCTTGATCTTATTTTGTAAGTGCGTTGCAATCTGATCGAGAAAGGAACCACTTGTGATTAGTTACTTTAGACTATTCTTGAGGGTTTTTTTGTTGTTTTGATTTAAAAAAAAAAAAAAAACCCAAGCTTTAGGGATAATAATAAATCTTCTGCCTTCCGCTGATTTGTCACGTTCCTCTAATGAGGAGACCTACAGTTACACAGTGCCCCGCCGGGTTATTCCTTCCCCACTCTCTCCCTAATCTCCCAGCATTCAGTCAAAACCTGTTTCATAACCGCCCCCCCCCCCCCCCACACTGTGGTGCCTTCTCGATCTCCCCAACTATAACATAAACTCTTTTACTCAAGTCATTCTTCATCCAATTTCCCCTCATCTTTTCATCCCATTTTTTAAATAGTTTCCCAAGGCGTCTTGTTCTGCTAGGCAGATATTTGGGGCATTCTAAAATGAAATGTTCCAGGGTCTCCGTTACACCTAACTTACCCATTTGGCACACTCTTTCCTTGCCTTTCCCGATTTTCCTCCTGAACTCCAGTGACTTGGATCTCACATTGAACAACAATGAGGCCCCAAAAGATCAAACCGGGTAATCCTCAAAAGCTGGCACCTCCTTTTTATATAACCCATCCAAAGAACTCTTGGTCCTAATTCCAGCTCACCAGTTTCTGTTACAATTCTCAAGCACCCTTTCCCTTATAAAACTCATCCACTGCTGCAATCCCCCTTTAGATCTTCAGTCTCCGCAGCATAGTTCTCCGTTAGCTCCCTCGCCTGCTTTATCCATCCTGTATGAATGTTATAGTTCCATACATGGTTAAACATCATCTTCTGTTTGGTAGGTTTACCAGGTAATTTAGGTAGCATAATTTTCCCGTATCTATACTATCTTTAACCGGCATCCACCCAAGTTCCCTTCTGACTGCTTCCAGTGCGGCTGCATTACTTGATCTGGTTATCCACTGACCTGCATTATTTTGTAGAATCTCCAACTCCCTTCAACCATTTGGTTTAGAGGGATCACATCTGTTCCATATGTTATACTTGGTAATCCCACCCTCTCCCAAATAATTTTTCCAACGAACGCCTTGTTAAAGCTATTTCTTCCCAGAAGTTTTTACTTTGAGTATTCTTTTTCCCTTTATCTGTTTTATCTGTATGCTTTCTATATATCCCTCTACCTGTAACATAAATTCGCCTGTTTCTCCCACTGTTATATCCTTGCTTTTCCCTTCACAAACAGAGAATTTACCCACCCACCACTTTATCTGTTTTATCTGTATGCTTTCTATATATCCCTCTACCTGTATCATAAATTCGCCTGTTTCTCCCACTGTTATATCCTTGCTTTTCCCTTCACAAACAGAGAATTTACCCACCCACCACTTTATCTGTTTTATCTGTATGCTTTCTATATATCCCTCTACCTGTATCATAAATTCGCCTGTTTCTCCCACTGTTATATCCTTGCTTTTCCCTTCACAAACAGAGAATTTACCCACCCACCACCTTTGCGGCTCATTTACCTTACAGTCCACAAGTATTACCTTGCTTTTGTTTTCGTTAAGTTCAAGCCGCCATTCATCCCTGTACTTTCCTACTATGGTTAAGAGTTTTTATAGTCCCTCTTCACTCTGCTAATAAGACCTTGTCGTTGGCAAAGAAAAGCCCTGGGATTTCTGTCTCTCTGTCGTTTACCCTCTATGCACTTGCAATCAACTTATCTCCTAAATCCTTTATGTACAATGCAAAATGAAAGCGCAAGCTGATGATGATGCACACTAATGTCAAAATATGAACTTGTAAACTTTTGCCATACTGCAACAAGAAATTTAACAAATTCAATCTTGTTTGACAAAGTTCTGTGAACAAGAATGAATTGGTTAAAATTTCTTGTTGAATTATGGGAATTGTTTTTTATATTTTGATACCAGTGTGGAGAGTGAACTGAATACAAAACATTGTGATCTATCTGTCAAAAAATTATACTGATACCCATCAAACATTTAAGGACCTTTTCAGTCAATCCTTCCAATATAAACATTCAGTGTATTAAATTTTGTTTGACAGAGATTAATGATGAGCACTTTTGATATCACTTCAGTTAAACAAACTGGATAAACTAAATATTACTTTATCTTGCAAATCTCATTCACTTGCAGTTGGATGATCTACTGTGTTGTAATAACCTGTTATAAAAGGCTCAAAAAGCCCCCTCCAATAGCGTACTACATAACAGTGTTTTAACAAGAGTCGAGGGACTTGACATTTAGTCATTGTCTTAAAAGTTGACAAATATTCACATGCCAAGGGCTCTTCATGTAAACTTTCAACGCCAAATCATCTGGCCAAACAAATGAAAAGGATAATGTTCAATGTTTATGAAAGGATTATGAAATAAGACAAGAATTGTGATAATTGGGAATATGTTCATTTCTGTTCCCTGTATGCTATGTTTTCGATAAAAATAACATGAGGTGTACACTGTACTAAAGAGCTGAGGGTGGGTTAATATGACCTCGCAGTTAAAGTATGTGGCCCTCACAGTTAACATATATCAACGAAAGTTACCAAGTTACAGTGAAATTATTCCAAAACGAGTCATACCATCAAGTTACATTGAAATCCCTTCATAAATATGGCCTGTAGACTGTGCTAAAGGTTTTCGTGCTTTGAGCCCCTGTAGCCGACAGATTCCCAATTGCGTTCAAAGGGGACGTTCTCATCTAGACATTATATGAAGTCAACCTACCAAGTTACAATGAAATCCCTTCATAAATATGACCTGCAGACTGTGCTAAAGGTTTTGGGCTCGGGCAGCCATCATGGTTGAATGATCGCAACCAAAAGGGGACATTCTCATCCGGAGTGATCCTATGAAGTTACAATGAAATCCCTTCATAAATATGACCTGTAGACTGTGCTCAAGGTTTTCGGGCTCCTTGCCCCTGATGCCGTCACAGTTGACCAATCACGACCAAAAGGGGATGCCATCATCTAGGCATTATAGGGAGTCAAACCAGCAGGTTACAATAAAATCCTTCCATAAATATGACCTATAGACTATGCTAAAGGTTTTGGGCTCGGGCAGCCATCAAGGCTGAATGATCGTGACCAAAAGGGGACGTTCTCATCTAGACATTATTTTGAGTCATCCTACCAAGGTACAATGAGATCCCTTCATAAATATGACCTGTAGACTGTGCTAAAGATTTTCGGGCTTCAGGCCCCTGTAGCCATCACAGTTGCCTAATGGTGTCCAAAAGGGGCTGTCCTCATCTAGACATTATATGAAATCAACCTATCAAGTTACAATGAAATCCCTTCATAAATATGACCTGAAGACTGTGCTCAAGGTTTTCGGACTTTGGGCTCGGGCAGCCATCATGGTTGAATGATCGCAACCAAAGGGGGACATTCTCATCTGGGCATCATCTGGAGTGATCCTACGAAGTTACAATGAAATCCCTTCACAAATGTGACCTGTAGACTGTGCTCAAGGTTTTCTGGCTTTGGGCACCTGTAGCCATCACAGTTGACCAATCAGGTCCAAAAGGGGATGTCATCATCTAGGCATTATATGGAGTCAACCTAACAAGTTACAATGAAATCCTCCATAAATACGACTTATAGACTATGCTAAAGGTTTTTGGGCTCGGGCAGCCACCAAGGCTGAATGATTGCGACCAAAAGGGGACGTTCTCATCTAGACATTATTTGGAGTCATCCTACCAAGCTACAATGAAATCCCTTCATAATTATGACCTGTAGACTGTTCTGAAGGTTTTCGGGCCCCTGTAGCTGTCACAGTTGCCCATCTATACATTATATGAAGTCAAACCTACCAAGTTACAATGAAATCCCTTCATAAATATGACCTGTAGACTGTGCGAAAGGTATTCAGGCTCGGGCAGCCATCATGGTTGAATGATCGCAACCAAAAGGGGACATTCTCATCTGGGCATCATCTGGAGTGATCCTACGAAGTTACAATGAAATCCCTTCACAAATGTGACCTGTAGACTGTGCTCAAGGTTTTCTGGCTTTGGGCACCTGTAGCCATCACAGTTGACCAATCACGACCAAAAGGGGATGTCATCATCTAGGCAATATATGGAGCAACCTGACAAGTTACAATGAAATCCTTCCATAAATACGACCTATAGACAATGCTAAAGGTCTTTGGGCTCGGGTAGCCATCGAGGCTGAATGATCGCGACCAAAAGGGGATGTTCTCATCTAGACATTATTTGGAGTCATCCTACCAAGCTACAATGAAATTCCTTCATAATTATGACCTGGAGACTGTGCTAAGGTTTTTGGGCTCGGGCAGCCAAAATGGTTGAATCATCGCAACCAAAAGGGGGCATTCTCATCTGGGCATCATCTGGAGTTATCCTCCTAAGTTACAATGAAATCCCTTCATAAATATGACCTGCAGACTGTGCTCAAAGTTTTTGGGCTTTGGGCCCCTGTAGCTGTCACAGTTGCCCAATCGTGTCCAAAAGGGGATGTTCTCATCTAGACATTATACAGGGTTCTTACACTTTTTTGGCCAAAAATTTCCATACTTTTTCCATACCTTTTCCAGACCTGATGTACCATTTTTCCAGACTCAAATCGCATCATTTACCATCATGCCGAAGGCACAGGCACCGTCTCAAGTGGAATCTAGGGCCTGCAACCCTTGAAAGTTCATTACAACATGTACATATATGCTAACAAAGTGGTACTGGTAGCTAAACTGGCAGTGATTCTACATGTTGATTAGCTGCAAACATGTATGTATTCAGCCAATGAAAATGGACAATCCCTACAGCTGAAAATCTGTTTTCATATGGTGTTCAGCGTACATCTATAAGGAATGTGTCCCACCCATATAACAATAAAGCAAGTTCTCTCTTAGAGAGCAATTGGTTTGTTATATGAATGGGTAGTTCTGGACAACATATGGACTTCAAGATTAAATAAAAATTTCTTGACATTGTTTTATCATAAGAGTAAAAACGTCTAACTTACCACAAGACAGTCTGTGTGCCAGAATATATTCTACTTGAAATAGTTTCAGAAATTATCCACACTAACAGTAATAATCCTTCAACATACACAAGCTATGTGCATGTAGTTTGAAAAGCTTCTTAAGCAGGTTATAGCATAAACATTATGTAACAATGATCCAAATGAAACTGAAGAAGTGAATTATCAAATGAGAAATCAAACTGCAACTGTAGTAACACCAATTATCCAATTTTGAAGCAATCTGACTATCAGGAAACATGAGGCGAAAAACATCAGAAACACCCTGACAACTCTTGTAAGAATGGTGTTTTTCCATCATATTCAAAGTCCAGTAAATTTCTGCTGTTAAAACACTCTTGTCGGTAACAAAGTCTCCAAGGGTTGAAACGCCCCCAGTGCCAGTGGCTCCATGACTATGTTCGTGAGACACTTCCAATGCATCAAGTTTTTGTTTTGAAGAAACACCGTGAAGATCATTGCCAGGTGTCAGTTGAGTCTTACCTATTCTCGTAGCTTCGGAAAAAAATCCTTCCATATGATTTTGTTGTTGTTTCATTTTCACTAAGGCAGCGTGTTTTTTACCTGCCATGTGACTTAGAAGGGCTGCTTCACCCATATTCGATACGTCAAATGATTTTCTGCATATTGTGCACATTGCCTTTTTATTCGAAGTTTTGTCCTGAGAAATCCATTGTTTGAATCTAGGGTCTGTTTCCCATTTCGGCGAAAAAACACACTTCCCCATGATAAACAAATACAAAAATAACAAATGACCTTCACGTTGGAAATTTCAAAGACAATAAAACACAGTGCGCATGTGACTTGACCTTCGGAATTCTCCGTAATTCTGAGCTGCATTCGGCTTTGAAACACCTGTGATATCTCGGTTGTATTCCATTGAAAATGTGCGAAGTTTTCCGATCCGAATTTTTCTGTTATCGAATGCGGGGCATTGACAAATAATAATTCTTGTATGCTGGTTCTTTTTACTCGGAATGATTACACCTTTGTTAAAAACAGTAATTTCCATACTTTTTCAAGACCCCAAGGCTCGACACACATATTTTCAAACCTTTTCCAGACCTTTTCCAAACCGCCACAAATTTCCATACTTTTTCCAGTTTTCCAGACCCACGTACGAACCCTGATTATATGAAGTCAACCTGCCAAGTTACAATGAAATCCCTTCATAAATATGACCTGTAGACTGTGCTAAAGGTTTTTCGGGCTCGGGCAGCCAACATGGTTGAATCATCGCAACCAAAAGGGGGACATTCTCATCTGGGCATCATCTGGAGTGATCCTACGAAGTTACAATGAAATCCCTTCATAAATATGACCTGTAGACTGTGCTCAAGGTTTTCGGGCTTCGGGCACCTGTAGCCGTAACAGTTGACTAATCACGACCAAAAGGGGATGTCATCATCTAGGCATTATATGGAGTCTATCTAACAGGTTACAATGACATCCTTCCATAAATATGACCTTTTGCCTATGCTAAAGGTTTTTGGGCTCGGGCAGCCATTAGGCTGAATGATCGCGATCAAAATGGGACGTTCTCATCTAGACATTATTTGGAGTCATCCTCCAAGTTACAATGAAATCCCTTCATAAATATGACCTGTAGACTGTGCTGAAGGTTTTCGGGCTTCCGGCCTCTGAAGCCGTCAGAGTTGCCCAATCATGTCCAAAAGGGGGCTTTCTCATCTAGACATTATATGAAGTCAACCCACCAAGTTACAATGAAATTCCTCAATAAATATGACCTGTAGACTGTGCTCAAGGTTTTGGGCTCGGGCAGTCGTCACTGTTGACAGATCACACCCAAATGGGGAAATTTTCATGTAAACATCATAAGGAGTCATCCTACCAAGTTACAATGAAATCCCTCCATATTAAACATGACCTGCAGACTGTGCTAAAAGTTTTTGGCTTTCGGGCTTGGGCAGCCATCACGGTTGACAGATCATGCCCAAATGGGGGCGTTCTCATCTAGGAATGATACAGAGGTATCCTACCAAGTTACAATGGAATTCCTTCATAAATACGACCTGTAGACTGTGCTAATGGTTTTCGGGTTTTGGGCTCGGGCAGCCATACCGGTTGACCGATCGCGACCAAGAGGGGACGTTCTCATTGAGACATGACCCCAAACCTGCATATGAAATTTCGTGACGATCAGACAAGAACTGCGGGGTGTAGCCCGTGCTAAAGGAAAATGTGAACAGACGAACAGACTTCCGCACGCGTGATGGCAATAGCTTATCGTGACTTTGTCAAGTTAAGCTAAAAAATCAGTGTCCTTTTTGGTAGGAAAATGGCGGGATAACCAAACAGCTATTTGTCCAATTTGTGCAAGTCTGAGTTCTGCTCAACTCGACTGAATTAATGTCATTTTTAGCTTAACTTGACAGTCAAGATAACCCATTGCCATCACATGTGCGGAAGTCTGTGAGTTTGTTCACATTTTTCTTTATCACAGGCTACACTCCGTAGGTCTTGTCCGATCGTCACGAAATTTCATATATACGTTTTGGGTCACGTCTAGATGAAAACATCCCCTTTTGGTTGCGATCGGTCAACCATGATGGCTGCCCGAGCCCAAATCCCGAAAACCTTTAGCACAGTCTACAAGTCGTATTTATGAATGGATTTCATTGTAACTTGGTAGGATGCCTCTGTATAATTTATTTATTTATTTATTGGTGTTTAAGGTCACATATTTCTGCACAATGGCTAACCATGACCATGACAGTTTTACAGGTGGAGGAAGCCGGAGTACCCGGAGAGAACCACTGAGCAACGGCGAGCAACTGTCAGCTCCCCAACATACCAACTCCACACGAGCAGGGTTAGCATTGGTTGAAGACAGGTGCACCATTGACGTGCAGTACGCCTTAGTACACAAAGTCACCGTGCCCCCACGTGGGCAATGAGGGTGAAGTATCTTGCCCAAGGACGCAACGCGGTTGCCGCAGATGGGATTCAAACCTAGGACCTCTCGGTTTGCAGCCTGCACCTCTACCAACTGAGCCACCGCGTTCCCCTCTGTATAATATCTAGATGAGAACGTCCCCTTTTGGTCATGATCTGTCAACCTTAACGACTACCCAAGCCTGAAACGCAAAAATGTTTAGCACAGTCTGCAGGTCATATTTAATATGGAGCGATTTCATTGTAACTTGGTAGGATGACTACGTAAGATGTCTAGATGAGAACTTCCCCATTTGGTCGCGATCTGTCAACCATGACGACTGCCCGTGCCGAAAACCTTTAGCACAGTCGACAGGTCGTATTTATGGAGGAATTTCATTGTAACTTGGTAGGTTGACTTCATATAATGCCTGTATGAGAACGTCCCCTTTTGGTCGCGATCATTCAGTCGTGATGGCTGCCCAGGCCCAAAACCCCAAAACCTTTAGCAGGCTATAGGTCGTATTTATGGAGGGATTTCATTGTAATTTGGTAGGTTGACTCCATATAACGTCTAGACGATACTGTCCCCTTTTGGTCGTGATTGGTCAACTGTGACGGCTACAGGGACCCGAAGCCCAAAAACCTTTAGCACAGTCAAAGGACATATTTATGAATGAAGGGGTTTCATTGTAACTTGGTAGGATGACTCCAGATAATGCCCAGATGAGAACGTCCCCTTTTGGTCACGATTATTCAACCATAACGGCTGCCTGAGCCTAAAACCCGAAAAACTTTAGCATAGACTACAGGTCGTATTTATGAAGGGATTCCTTTGTAACTTGGTAGGATGACTCCGTATAATGTCTATATGAGGACGCCCCCTTTTGGTTGCGATGGGTCAACCGTGATGGCTACACAGGCCTGAAGCCCGGAAACCTTTAGCACAATCTACAAGCCGTATTTATGAAGGGATTCCATTGTAACTTGATAGGATGACTCGTTTTGGAATAATTTCACAGTAACTTTTGTTGACATACATTAACTGTGAAGGCCACATTAACCTACCCCTCAATTCTTTAGTACAGCCTACACACCTTACATTATTTTTATTGAAAACATAGCATACAGGGAACAGAAATTAACATCTCCCAATTATCACAATTCTTGTCTTATTTCATAATCCTTTCATAAACATTGAACATTATCCTTTTCATCAAACACAATACACAGACAAGTTAAGCTACAGTGTCATAGTTGTTTATTTATTGGTGTTTAAGGTCACATATTTATGCACAATGACTAATCATGACCACAACAGTTTTACGGGTGGAGGAAGCCGGAGTACCCGGAGAGAACCACCGAGCAACGGCGAGTAACTGTCAGCTCCCCAACATACTAACTCTACAAGCAGGGTTAGCATTGGTTGAAGACACGTGCACCATCGACGTGCAGTACGCCTCAGTACACAACGCCACCATGCCCCCACGTAGGCAATGGGGGTTAAGTGTCTTGCCCAAGGACACAACGCGGATGCCGCAGGTGGGATTCGAACCGAGGACCTCTCAGCTTGCAACCTGCATCTCTACCTACTGAGCCACCGTGCCCCCTACAATGTCCTTGACACTTTCATTTAAATTGTGACCAGAAGTACAGTGGTTGTGGTGGATAGCTTGAACATTTTTTTAGTGATATGAGATTAAGGGTGGTATCTAATCCAAATATAGAAACTATGGCATGTTTGGGATCTAATCCAAATATAGAGACTATGGCATGATTTGTGCCATATTAAGTCAGGGATTCTTCTGCCCTCTCTGGGAAAGGGTCTGGGGGCCTTGGGGAAATTTGCATCATGGGGGCTTCAATTGAGAATTTGTTTTGGAGGGGAAAAAACATACAAAGACTAAGAAATTTAGCAGAGAACACTGAGACTGATACCTGAGCAACTGCATGTATACAGCAAGTAAGTTTTATATAACAGTCACATGGAATCATGTTCACACAGTCTCTGTAGTATGTATTGAATAAACTTTGTACAGTATTGAAGACCTTACCGTTTACATTTGAATTAAGAGACTTCGTTAGGCACGAAATTTAAGTTTAATGTACAATTGGTGTCCTGAACTGGGGGTTCATGCGGCCTCAGAAAACGATGGGTTTCTGGGGCCTTATGACTATCCAGTTCAGGGCAGCAGTTGTGCAATAAATTATTCTTTGAGTGGGAACTGAGATTGGGCAATTTGGGGCAGGCCTTTAAATTCTTCCCAAATAAAATAATTACGCCCAACTTATAATTATGTGGAGTGTGAAACTTTTTCCCAAGTTTTGCAGTGTTAGTTTATATAGTTTGGCCAGGTTTCCCTGATGCTTGCAATATAGCTAAGAGCTTACCTTCAAATCAAACAATGCCACAGATAAATAATTTTTAAAAAAAAACCTAGAGTTCGCTATAGAAAAGCAATCGGCGTTGACTATGTCGTATACCACACCGATAGCTTTTCTTTGGCAAATTCTGTATTATTATCTTGCAGCTGGAGATCTATTATATTCATATTTGTGGCATTTCCTATTTAACGTCATGTGTAATTTACATTCAAATAAGACTTTGGCTTGACACTGGGAAACTAAGAAATCTTCTCGAGTAAATTACGTCAAGTGGTGGGAACCAGTGATAATGGCGAGGGCCTATAACAAGGGGTTGTAAACTATCATTTTAAGAGGGTACTTGGAACCTAAAACACACGCCAAGAGGAAGAAAATACCGGCACTTTTTCTCCAGCCATGCAGGCCACAATATGGCTGATCCATATTTGCCGTTGTGCCCAAATTAGACTGATCTAAAGGTCTGATTTGGGGTTAGGAATGGGGGAAAAATAATGCCCAAATGTCACTGGGAAAGGGTCCATAACCGACCAGTGTGTATACCCCCAAAGAATTCCTGTAAGTACATGTACCTTTCTTGCCTCATTTCAGTACATATTTGCTATTTCAGATATAGGGGCTGAACTCGAATACTTTCATTTTAAATCTGCTCTATGTACATTTTATATTTTAGCCTGTTATGAACAGGTGGGCTATGGTAGATTCCATCTGTTTTGGGGTCAATGAATCTGGTAATACATGGGGTTTGCAGTAAGGCCCATTGCATCATCATTGTGTGTCGTTACCTTGGAAAATCTAGTTGTTGGAAATAAAATGTATTGGATATGTGTTGTAAATTTCAATACAAACTGGTAACTTATTGAAGTTTTATTTCTCACTTGATCTAAAACCCTAAAAGCTCCCTAGATAAATCAAGGAGAAAGCAGCACTTCCTATAAGCCCTCAAATTATGTTATTAAAACAATGCATTTTTGGTATAGTATCCACTCAAAAAAATAGTTTCTAATGGCATAGCTATTTAAAGGCATTCAGTCGGAGAACTTTAATGAAACATTTCGAAACTCAAAAGCCATATTATTCATTAATGCAGACATGCAGTGTGTGGAAATTAAACCAAGGACCAGATGTAGGGGCTCAACTTCTACAATGTTTGGAAGGACTGTGCATGCCTTAAAATTTGTCCGGATTCGCGAGAATCTGTTTTGATCTTCGCAAACTCCTGTTGAGAGAACCAATTTTCAGTTCTTAAATTAGTTTGAAGTTGAGTGTGCCGTTATAAATACCCTTTTGACAAATACACTTCTTGGGACGACAACTGGGAGCCAATACTTTAAAACATTAAGTATTTTCTTGGATTGTATTTTCTTCCTATTAATACAACCGACTAAAATGAATCATTAGCATTTTAAAAGATATGGCAATTTGCCAACGGGCCAACTGGCAAACTGCCAGATATCTGATAATGCTAATGGTTCACTTTAACCCATTTAAAGTCATAACTATAAAACGCAATTTTAGAAAATATAATTGTAAAGTTTTATAGTATTGTCCCCTGAACATATTCTATTGTAAAATTAGACCTCATATTTTTATATTTACTCGAGTTTAACCCTTAGGGGCGGGGGTGGGTGGGGGCTGGTTCTAATTTTGATTTTTGATCTTACATGCACATGTAGAACATGTTTATTTAACCCTTTACCTAACATGAAAAGCAGGCGGCAATTGCAAACAAAATTCTTGAATAACTAATTTTTTTTCATATTTTTGTCTCAAAAAACATAGGTTATGACCCCTCACTGGAACGAGCTCCCAATGATGGGTCATAACCTATGTTTTTGAGACAAAAAATGAAAAAATAATTAAAAATAATTGGCGATTTTTTATAATAGCGCTGGCTGGTTTTGGCCGTTACATTGGATAAAGGGTTAAACACACAGGTTGTTAGTGATTTTGCTGATGGAAGTTACAATACATTGGCAGTAGTAGTTCAAGTGAAGTCTTGTAAAGGCAGAGAAGACTTGAACTAGATGGCACTCTTAAGTCAAAGTGTTGCCTTATTATTAAGAGGGAGCAAAAAATAAATCTCCAAGCCTTTAAATGACACTTTCAAAATCTCTTACAAGAATCAAAAGAACATTTTACAAGTTGACTCTCATTATTTTCCTTGCAAGAATCATTTGCAAGAATCGATTCCAATTCTTGCATGAATCTTAAGGCTCGTTTTGCATTAGTTAATTTAAAGTATGAGTTTAATGGTCCAGAAGAGGGCAAGATCATGCAATAGACTGCTTATTCACACACAAACCAACAGAAATGTTGGTGCAATGAAATTTCTTAGATTAATTTTGCTGCTAGATAAAAATTGTAGCTCTGAAGCCACAAGCATATATACTGTAATGTAAAACATTTAAATAATAACAATTTAGTTTAATGTGGAAGCATTCAACTACATGTTACTGGAAGATTTACAATTGTCAAATAGGTTTAGCAAACATTTCTCTGTGACTGGGAAAAGCAAGAGATACAAAATCAAATAGTGAGATACACCTAAGTACTGGTTGATTCCATGCTGAACCTTGACAAAAACAAATGATCTAATGTAAGCAGATACTTGAAAAACATTGCAGAACTTTCAAAGCTAATAAACAGAATTTGTTCAAATTCTCAATATATGCAAGCTGAAAAGTAAAAAAAAAAGCAAATTCATTAGACTTTAATGTTACAATAAAATTTTACTCTTCAGGGACAGGGTACATCAGAATTGTTTGCGAACTTCAGTGAGTTCTTGTCTGACATCTTGAATATTTTGATTTTTAGCTCAACTTGACAAAGCCAAGATAACCTATTATCATGGCACCTGTGGATGTCTGTTAGTCTGTACATCTGTCCACAGCTTGTTCAGCACAGGCTACAGTCTGTGTTTCTTTTCCGATCATTACCAGTTTTCACCTGCAAGATCATGTTTATTCATAGAAGAGAATGTCCCATTACGGTCAAGGTCGGCTTCCCACAATGGCCACCATGGGCACTATCTTAAAGCATCTTTGCTTTTTTCTGCTGCATGTCACAGTTATGCATTAGTTTTCTTGAAACTCAACCGGGTGACTGACTTAGTTCGATCAGTAAATCAGAACAACCTAATCTGGTCATTCTGCCATCAAGGCAGCCATCTTGAATTTCTTCAGAACACCCTGTTTCACATTTATGCAGCAATTTTCTTGAAATTCCACAGACTAATTTAGTTTAATGAGTATGTCCGATGTTGGTCCTGTTGACCGCACACAATGACTACGACCTGCACGGACCACCACAGCAGACATCTTGTTTTACTTCAGTACAGCCTACAGGTTGCATTTTTCTTATTCTTCTGAATTCTTGCTGATTTTTGGCTTACTGACAGACAGTCACTAGCACTTGGCACTTTATATTTTTCAGGTTCTTGGGGCACCGGGTCAAGGTATGACCCTAGAGACATTGAAAGTGGGTCACACTGATATTTTAAGCATGGTATATCCCATGAATCTGGGACCAACTTCAAATGAGTTGAAAACTCAATGGAGGTTCAGAATATGGGTCAAGGTCACTTTAGTCAACCAGGGGTTACTGAGTGCATTTTTCATAAGTGCTGGAAATCACATTTTATGACTCCCTAATGCATTTCTGAGGCTCATACATGTATTTTTACACTGAAACAAGACTAACAGTGACAATACGGTCACAGATGCCCCAAACTATGGCCAAATCTCCAGGGGATGTTTAAGCTGGAATGAAAAGGTTTGTGTTGAATTTGGTGCTTACTATAGTTTATGCATAAAATTTTGAATTTAATAAAATACATCTGAACAGTGCAGCCAAAACTGGTATTGACCTTATTTCCATATGGTCAATAGCCAGTAAAATGTAAAACGTGGATGTCACTTGTACAGTACAAGTCAAAATAAAGTTGTATGATAACCACTATAAACTATGTTTCTTTCTCTTCCTACAATGATAAGGCCAGCAGGCCCGTCGTTCAGAAGCAGGCGATTGCCCCCAAAGCACTATCACCCACCTGATTTTGATCATGTGCCTCATTGCTAACAACGACACTTCAAACTTGTGCAATAGTCATGATCATACAATATACTGTATTAGCGGCATCAGTGATATTTAATTATGATAGACTTCACAGAGATTTAGGGTAATAAGAAATTAAAGGTTTTTCTTAAGCTCTCCAGGGGATGTTTAAGCTGGAATCCCAAACTAGACCAATGCAAAGCATGCACTCCTTCACTTTAGACAGCTAAACAACTTTTTTCTCTCAATAACAAGAGCACCGCCTAGCGGGGCAACATACGCCCGTTAAAATTGTGAAAATTTTTTGTTCACTCGAGTATGTCTGTCCCCCCCCCCCCCCCCCCCCCCCCCCATCCAATCATTGCTCATTTCCCTGCCCTGTCTGAAGTTTAAAAATAAAATGGTGTTATCTGCTCCTGTCACATGCACAACAACAATTGAAGATCAACATGGGTGCAAAGTTTGAACAATATAGCATGTAAAATGTTGAAGCAGAAGGCGACACAATATTGTCATGTTTTAAGTACTAAAAGGGGACATAACTCTGGAAATACAGAGTTACCTGCTCGTCACATGCACAACGGCAATTACTGATCAACATGTGTGCAAAGTTTGAACAATATAGCATGTAAAATGTTGAAGGAGAAGGCGACACAATATTGTCATGTTTTAAGTACTAAAAGGGGGCATAACTCTAGAAATGCAGAGTTACCTGCTTGTCACATGCACAACGACAATTACTGATCAACATGTGTGCAAAGTTTGAACAATATAGCATGTAAAATGTTGAAGGAGTAGGCGACACAATAGTGTAATGTTTCAAGTATTAAAAGGGGGCATAACTCTGGAAATACAAAACAGAGTTACCTGCTCTGGTCACATGCACAATGACAAATGGTGATCAACAGGTGTGCAAAGTTTGAACAATATTGCATGTAAAATATTGAAGGAGTAGGCGACACAAATAGTGTAATGTTTTAAGTACTAAAAGGGGCATAACTCTGGAAATACAAAATGGAGTTATCTGCCCTTGTCACATGCACAAAAGCAATTGGTGATCACCATGTGTGCAAAATTTGAACAATATAGCATGTAAAATGTTGAAGGAGTTGGCGACACAATACTGTAATGTTTTAAGTACTAAAAGGGGGCATAATTCTGGAAATACAAGTGAGTTACTTGCTCTTGTCACATGCGCAATGGCAATTAGTGATCAACATGTGTGCAAAGTTTGAACAATATAGAATGTAAAATGTTGAAGGAGAAGGCGACAATACTGTAATGTTTAAGTACAAAAAGGGGCATAACTCTGGAAATACAAAATGGAGTTACCTGCACTTGTCACATGCACAACAGCAATTACTGATCAACATGTGTGCAAAGTTTGAACAATGTAGCATGTAAACTTTTGGAGGAGTAGGCAACACAAAAATTGTTTATGGACAGACAGACAGACAGACAGACAGACAGACAGACAGACAGACAGACGGACAACGCCATAACATAATACGTCTGTCAAATGGCGGGCATATAAAAAGAGGCCCCATGGGACCTGAGGCACTCACCTAACAAAGTTGTTTAAAGAAGAATTTAACTTGTGGTGTGACGGCCCCAGATGGTCCTGTCCATACCCCTGCCAGCCCCACTGCTATCATTATTCTAAGACGAAGAGGGGCACAACTCTGGTAAAAAAAAGTCCAATCAAAAATATGATTATATGTGCACGGGTTCCCATGGTAGTAAACATGCATAGAGAGACCCATAAACATCCGAGAAAATCTCCAGACAGAATTCAGGCATTCTAAGATGAAAAGGGTCATAACTCAGACAAAAAAATTCTGATCAAAACTATAATTGCTGCTGCACAGGTCTCCATGGTTTTGAATATCCATACCAAGTTTCAAAGGAATCGACCCATAAACCTCTGAGAAAATCTCCCGAGATGTGCACATACACATAAATTGGAAGTCAAAAGAAATCGAAAGTGCACAGAAAAATGACAGGAAGTAAACAATATATGGGGATATTTATTTGGACTTCACAGTAATCAATTTCATTGTGTATAAATAGAGTTACTTCCCTTATTGCACGTGTTGTAATGTATTTCGTTTCTGGATCATAAGTATAATTCAAACATAATTTTACGTAATATCTTTTTGTGTGTTGCGAATAGTAAAAGAGGAATAACGTAAATGTGAAAATATGTCTTGAAAGCCTGGTTAAAATTATTCAGACACTGTCATTCAAGATGCAATTGTTATAACTTCTATTTGACTAACCAGCCATCCGTTTGCATGGATTTCAAGTTGCATAACCGACACGCGAACGGAATGAGTGTTCACATCAAATTTTGCATACTGAAGACGGTGAAAACCATATATCAAAAGATTCTAATTTGTGGTTCATGAGGAGTACATTTTTAAAGAATATTCCTCATATTGCACCGAGTTAAAAAAGTTGAAATCCATGCTCTCCAAGACAGCCTAATTATCAACCAATGGGCTTGTTTTGAACAAACTTGAATCTGACCCCTGTAAGGGTTCTTTTTTTCTATATATTAAAAGATTCTGACTAGTGGTTCTGGAGAACAAGAGTTTCAAAGATTATTCCTCATATTGGACTAGGTTAAATTTTGGGCTCAATTGAGAACTAAACCCAGGGACTTGGTTCAAACAAACTGAATTTGACTCCCCTAAGGATAGAGTACACCATACATCAAAGCGATTGGGGATTCATTAGAAGATTTTTAAAGAATATTCCTCATATTGAATCAAGTTCAAATTCAGGCTCCATTGAGGGATTTCATTCGAAGAAACTTCAATCTGCTCCCCAAAAGGATGCCGTCTCCCAAACATCAAAAGATTCTGACTGGTGGATCTGAAGAAGATTTTTAACGATTGTTCCCCATATTGTACTTAGCTGAAATTTGGGATCCCACAGAGAGCCTAATTATTAACCAACCAATGGGCTTGATATGATCAAGCTTGAATCCAACCCCTGTAAGGATTCCGTACACCATATATCAAAAGATTCTAACTAGTGGTTCTGGGAAAAATTATTTATTTAATTATTGGTGTTTAAGGTCACATACGTACGCACAATGGCTAATCATGACCGTGACAGTTTTATGGGTGGAGGAAGCCGGAGTACTCAGAGAGAACCAACGAACAACGACGAGCAGCTGCCAGCTCCCCAACATCGTAACTCCGCACTGCAGCATAGGCAGGGTTAGATTGGTTGAAGACATGCGCACCATCGACGTGCAGTACACCTAAGTACACGGCGTCATCGGGCCCCCATGTGGACAATCGGGGTGAAGTGCCTTGCCCAAGGACACAACACGGGAGTCCGAATCGATCGCTCAGACGGTCACCCATCCGAGGATTAACCAGGCTAGATGTTGCTTAACTTCGGTGATCTGACGAGTACCGGTTACCGCAATGCCACCGCACCCCCTCGGTTCTGGGGAAAAAGAGTCTTAAAAGTTAAAAAATTTATAGTAATTTATATATTTTTTATACTTACCAATGACCCAGACTTAGCTGGTGCTAACTCTAAAAAATCCAGGGCCAAACACAAATTTTGCCCCCCAATCCCCAAAATTTGCATCTAAAACCAAAAGAAATCATGTCCTATAGGACCTCCATACTTTGCCCTTACTGCGCATGCGCAGTGTCAAGGCCGTTCCGAAATTGGTGCCAATTATCATTCTTACTGGCAGTGCCTGGTCAGCGCTATGTACTCAGCGGGGAGGTAAGAGTTCCCAACTCCTGGGAGGGCCATCCCCGTCTGGGTCATTGGTAAATATAAAAAATATATAAATTACTATAAATTTTTTAACATTTTTATACTGTACCAATGAATAGTAAAAAGGCTGGAGGGCCTAGGACATAGAGGAAAATCCAATAAGCTCAACTATATAATATAGAGGTAACCCCTCAAGGAGAAAAGGAGTATTAGGCTTTACATGTATCTTTCTTATTTTATGTTAAATTAGAAAGATACAATACCCTTCATAATTGAGCACAATAACATTCATGTTCTCTATTAACATCCAGTATAACCCTTTATACTAATTATTTTTAAAGTAAGCCAATAAATAAAGTTAGTCCAGAGAATTGAGACTCTTTATATTCTTTTAAAAGTGTCCGAGGATTGTATATTAACGCCCGTTTGACACTTGACATATACAAATGCTTCACACCGAGCTACACTTTAAAAATATGACATGAATGAATTTTTAACATTAATATTACACTTTAAAACCATCCCGGAAACGACTCAGAAATACTGACTTCGGAGGAGGCATTCCCTTGCTTTTCACTATAAAGCAGGTGACCTAAGGGAACACCCCCCCCCCCCCCCCCTTCCCCTTGCCCTGGGTCAAATAACCCAGAGCGAAGAGGGCAGCCGGACGGAGTCACTGCCGGAACAGAAAGCCTGCATAACTATAGTTGCAATTGTTTAGTGGACGACATTCTGAGCAACAGATAACGGACCTAAACAATGCAGGTCTCCAGAAATGGACTCAATATTTCTGAGATAAAAATTCGTGAATGTGGATGGCTGAGACCAATAAGCAGCCTTCATTAAATCTGTAATAGCAATACTATTAGCGTAAGCCCAAGAAGTAGCAAGAGCTCTTACTTCATGAGCCGAAATCTTAAGCACAGACTGCTGAGAAGAAGATAAACTCTCATAAGCAGTACGGATAGTTAATTGAATCCATCTAGCAATAGAATGGACCGAAATGTCCCTTCTATTAGGCATCAGAGACAGAAAGAAACGTTTTCGCCCCTTTCTGATAAACTGAGATCTCTGTTTATAGATACGTAACGCTCTAACAGGACAGAGTAAAGGCCTACGCCCGTCTGAAGACGGAAGAGCCTTAATAACAATAGGTTCCAGATATTTATTAGGAGCCTGATTCTTAGCTAAAAAACCCACATTAGTAGTGAAGGTGATAGTGTTCCCGACACTACGATAGTGAGAATCATCCACCGACAGTGCATGAAGCTCACTGACTCTTCTAGCAGAAGAGAAAGCTAAGAGAAAAGCTGTCTTATAAGATAAGAATTTGAAATCTACTGTCCCAAGAGGTTCAAATGGCTTTTCCTTCAGTTTAAGAAGAACCCAAGCTAAATTCCATTTAGGAATTAACCTAAGAGTTCTGGGTCTATTTATCGAGAAGTTTCTAACCAACTTAGATAAAGAGACATTAGATCCAATTTGTAAACTATCATGATGTGCATAGGTATCAGATAACATAGACCTATAACCCTTAATAGTAACAGGCTGCAGTTTGATTTCGTCAAACAAGTATACTAGAAAGTTTGCAATGTCTGGTATAGAGGGATCAAAAATATCCACAGAATGATCCCTACACCAACGACGAAAAACCTTCCATTTAGCCGCATAATTTAGCGAAGAGGAGGTCCTCCTACAGTTAGAAATCACGTCCACTGCTCGTCCTGTAAAGTGCTTGCCATGCAAGAAGGACCGCACAACGGAAAAACGTGAAGGTTGAGACCTAGCGGGTTGTGATGGAGTTGACGCGATTTCCCCTGCGAAAGAAGATCCTCCCGTGGAGGAAGCTTTCGCGGTAGGTCCCACAACAGACACCTGAGTAGATTTATCCACGGTCTCTGTGGAGACAGAGATGCTACCAACAGAATCTTGCATTGAGATTGTTTTATCTTTAGCAATACTTGCTGAATTAACGGCGCTGGAGGATACGCATATCCTATCATTCCGTCCCAAGGGATCGACAGAGCGTCTACTGCAAATGCTCTTGGATCCGGAAACGGAGACACATACGTCTGCAACTGATTGTTGAGATGTGTCGCAAATAAGTCTATCATTGGCCGTTCCCATTGGTAGCAAATCTGATTGAATACTTGTTTGTTGAGAGTCCACTCCGACGGCAACAAGCGACCCTTTCGTGAAAGGGAGTCTGCTAGTACATTCAGACGACCCGGTATGTGATGGACCGAAAGAAGAACCTGATGTTCTAGAGCAAACAGAAGGATTCTTTCCGTTAGATTGAACAACGAAACTGAATGAGTGCCTCCCTGATTCCGTATATACGCCACTACTGTCATATTGTCGGATAGGATTTGGACATAAGCATTGTGAATAATGTCCATCCAATGACGTAACGCAAGCCAAATTGACATCATTTCCTTGATGTTTATGTGCTTGCCCAGGAATTGCGGATCCCAAAGACCCTGGCATCTCGAATCCGTTGGGATCAATGATGCACCCCAACCTGTTTGACTGGCATCCGTCATAATGGTAAAACTCGGATCCGGCAACTGCAGCGGAACTCCCTGAGTTAACCACTGAATGTTTGCCCAAGTCTGAATCTCTCGTTTCACTTGATCTGACAAGAGAACGTCTATGTCGAGCGAATGAATTTTCACACTCCAATTCTGAGTCAAGAAAATTTGGAGAGGAAGCGTGCGTAACTGCCCCATCGGAATGAGATCCGCAGCGGCTCCGCACAGACCTATCAGTCTCATAAATTCTCTCGCCGTGACTTTGTCTGCGTGCAGACAATAGCGAGCGTAACAACTGACTAAGTTCGCTCTGGTTAACGGCAGACGAACGAGATTGTTGTGCGTCTCGAAGCTCATTCCCAGATGTGTGAATGACTTGGACGGCACCAGATCCGACTTCTCCTCGTTTACTATAAAACCCGAGACGTCAGAGCAATAGAAGTAGATTCTGAACATTGTTCTGAAGCGTTAACTCATTGCCGTACCTCTGAAGAATGTCGACCAGGTAGGCCGACGTTACCGCAGACGAATGAGCTCGGAAATAGATCATTACCGAGTGAAAGCCCAGGGAGCTAGATTCAATCCAAAGCACATCGCCCGGAATTGATACACCACTCCTAGGACTGCAAAGCATAGATACTTTCTGAATGTCGGATGTACCATGACGTGAAAGAACGCATCTTTGAGATCTATGCTCATTGCATAATCGTTCACCCGAATACTCGCTCTGACCGACCGAATCGTCTCCATATAAAACTTCGGAGCGATGATCAGCTTGTTTATCCAGCTCAAATCTATGACTGGACGGAACGAGCCGTCTGGTTTCGGAACCAGAAACAGATGGCTGTAGAATCCCGGAGTCTCCTGGTTTTCTACGACCTCTACCGCGTTTTTCATTAAAAGAGACTGCACCTCTGATAATAGAGCGTCTCTTTTCTGCGGATTTGACGGAAGTTGAGTCCATTTTGGACTTCGAGTTAATGGAGGCTTTCGTTTGAAGGATATCTTGAGACCTTCCGAAGTCACCCCTCTCACCCAAGGGTCGTCCGTAATCAACGCCCACTCTTGTGAAAAACTCGACAACCTTCCGCCAACCGGTACGCGATAGAGGTTTAAGCCATCACCTCCGGACCTGCGAGGCCTGCGGTAGGAGAAACCAGGTCCTCCACGACCCGCACCTCGTCCCGTCGACCTTGGGGCGTCCGACCGATTGTCCCGGCCCGAAGGACGTCCCGAACGTGAGTCGCTACCTTGACGGTCTCTTGAATAAGACCAAGAGGACGCACCGGAACCTCTATAGGAACCTCTCTTGGGCGCATTAGACCCAGAAGTGCCTGTCTTACTCTTATCTGCCGTGTCCGACTTCTTAGAAGCAGATTTGAACAGCAGAGAATCCGAAGCTTTCTTTGTAATTTTATCATAAATTGCAGAAAGCTTGCCGTCAAAGAGAAGTTCTCCGGAGACCGAAGCGACTCTGAGAGAGTTCTTCACCTTAGTATCCACGAGTGTGGATGTAGCTAGGGCTGCGTCACGTCTAACCAACTCCAGGTTTGCCACTGAAAGGGCGGAGTTACACATGGAATAAGCTACTGCCCCTGAAAGAAGTCTTAAAGAGGATTGTATATCCTGAAATTCTTTCCCTTGAAGGCGCAGTGATAACGCCTTAGTAAGGTGATCTGCGAAAGATAAGGCATCTAAACTGGCTCTGTTAGACGAAATAGTTGTTTCCAACACCGCGGTTGGAATAGACGCCGACGACGGTAATGATAACTCTAAGTCTTCCGCCTTGTCGTCCATACGCAGAGGAACTCTTGGGATACCCTGTCCTGCCGTGTCGAATTTATTCCTTGCATTAATGAAAGGCAGGTTGAGAGTATTGGCGGACAAGAAACCTTCTTTCCCCGTTTTGGAAGCAAGTTTGAATATAGCGTCATTCAATAATTCAAATGTTCTTGCAACATTATTGGACTGATACGGAAACTCGGGAGCGATGTCCCTGAACCGCTCAAAGAAATCAGAGTCCAATGACGCTATAATTCTCTTGTCCGGAACCGCAGCAGTCTGGCCCGACGGAACAACTTGAGGGAGAAAGTGCCGGATGAAGTCCACGGCAGCTTTATGTTGTTCCGAAAGGGATAGCTCCAAGTCATCCGTGTCCCTTTCACCATCCGGTCGGACCTCATGATGCTCCCGGTCGTCCGCCCCCGATGCTTCGGCGGAGCGTACCGACCCAGCGCCGTCGGATAATTCCCGATCCGACACCGTTTCTGTCGGCTGCTGGGATGCTGCGATAAGTTGTGCTATCTGCACAAGTACGTCCGACATCGAGGCCTGCGGAGCCGCAGTCTTTCGCTGCTTCGCCGAGGGCAGCTCCGCATCTGATGACTCCCGCATACTTTTCCTATGCAAACGTCCGGAGTCCATCGGCCTCGTGTCCCTGGCTACCGGATGGTGTGACCTGGTCGCCGAAGAATCCCTGATCGGCGAAGCTGGTAAAATATCGGCGGTCACGTAGCCAAGGTGCGGTCGTATGCGCTGACGAGAGGAAGAAGCCTGAGCAGTCTCCGCGGACTGCCTATACAACTGAGCGTCCCGAGCGACGGACGTATGCTCCGCTTGCGACACATTTTGTACCACAACATCTGGTCCCAGATGTTGTTGTACGAGAGAGGGGCCACTCTCGCTCGCGGCCCGGCTGGACCTGGACAAGCTAGGAACCGGACTCAAAGGCTTCCTCCGATCTCGCCTACTATCCGCCGTCACTGGGTGTGCACGTTGAATGTTTATAGTGCTCGCATCACCCAACATTTCCTCCTGGACCGCATCGGACGAACCCGGCTGCCGAACCATTCGGTGAATGGACGCTACACCGGGCGAGCTAGCGGACAACATTTGTTTAATCTCCATGAGCACTTTTGCCGCTAGCTCTGTATTCATTTGTGACGACGGAAGCGCACTTGTGGAAGATAACATGGAAACATCACCCTGTTCTTGTTCCTCTGAAATAGAAACTGAGAGAGTAGAGTGACCTTGCGGAGAAAGAGCCGGCATAGCCCTTTCTCCACTAACAACATATCGTGACACACGTTTCCAATGTTTGTCATCCCAATATTGACATATAGAACAGGGATCAGTGTGAGAACACTGACTACAATTAATGCAATGATCATGAAAGTCAGAGGAAGATTTTTTCCTATTTCAATTTGAACAATATCCTTTCATTGTGAAAAGTCAACAAGTCCTAGTTACTCGCACAAACCCCTGACACAAAGATACATAATAACATGATCCATTAATAATGAAAAAACAATTGCAAACCAAAATAATTTTTGAAAAATATTTTTTCAGCGAAGCCCAAGTTTCTGAAAAGTAACGTTGAGCCCCGATGGATCCGATGGCTAAGTGTGGTCAAAAAGTTTAAATTTATATTAAATAATTAATGCAACACTTACGGATAATAAAAATGTATCTTATAGTGAGATAAACTACACCAAAGGCAAACAGCCCCCCTCAAAAGAGACTGTTGCCAATGTAAACAAACAGTGTAAAACACCAGAAAACATGACTCCAGGCACTGAAAAAACTGGCCCGAAATCAGTCATCAAAATTACACTCTATCTGATGCAAGACAGAGACTCCCAGGGGAGAATCTGCAGAACATCAGATGGAAGATGCAGAACACAACGTTTATACACCCATGGGTGAAAACGAAACTATGGGGAAAATAACAGAAAACATTCTGTAACCAAGCAACTCTCCCAAGAGAATTTAGAAATGATCCTTCTCAAAAATATGCCAAAAGCATGGGAGAATTGCAAGGGGGGACTTAGAAGACCAGGGGAGAGGAAACACTGAATAAGCAGTGCAACTTTTTAGCAAGAATGACAACAAGAGGCCCATGCCTCAAAAATAGGCAACTTAACATAATTTCATAAAAAATTTGAAGTACAGCCCTGATTATTTTTTGTCACTCCTTTTTCCTCTCCTCCTTCTATATCCTCCTTAGAATCACCATTTCTCCAATAATTACGTGTCTGGCATCCTTTAAACTGAGATTTACAAGCACAAAGATCAGTGAGATGTTGACTGATGAAGGGCCAAACAGAGAATGATAATTGGCGCCAATTTCGGAACGTCCTTGACACTGCGCATGCGCAGTAAGGGCAAAGTATGGAGGTCCTATAGGACATGATTTCTTTTGGTTTTAGATGCAAATTTTGGGGATTGGGGGGCAAAATTTGTGTTTGGCCCTGGATTTTTTAGAGTTAGCACCAGCTAAGTCTGGGTCATTGGTACAGTATAAAAATATTACTCCTCATATTGGACTAAGTTAACATTCAAGCTCCAATAGGCAGTCCGAATAATAACACAGTGACTTGGTTTGAACAAACTTAGATCTGATCTCTCTCAGAATGCTGTGTATCAAATATCAAAAGGTTCTGACCGATAAATCTGAAGAAAAAGATTTTTAAAGAATATTTCTCATATTGCACAAAGTTAAAGTTTCGAGTTTCTGTAGAGATCCCAAATATAACCTCCAGACTTAATTTGATCAAATATAAATCTAACCCTCCTAAGGATGCTCTATACCAATCATCAGAAGTTTCTGTCTGGTGGATTTTAAAAGTTTTTTTCTTATATCACATAGTTAAATTCAGGCTCCTCCCATAGGGAGCCAAAATATCACTTCAGAGATTTGATTTGAACAAATTTTCATTTTTTCACAATAAAAATGTGCATTTAATATATGCAGCTGGAGTAGGGTTGAGGATCTCAGAGGTCACCATCTTGTCCCCCATCCCCAAATACCTAATGTTCACATCAGGAACATCCCTCTAAACATTAAATATATTTTGGTTTTGATTTCACCCATTTGCCACAGAAGCCACCAAGTGCAATCTGGGAGGGCCAATTTGTGAGAGGGTGACCCACCCTTTTATTCCAAGCCATTCCTCTCCATGTGCCCCTCCCTGATTTGTTCCAGATGCTAAGGTCAGTAAGGGTTTCCACATTTCTATGTAAGTGCCCCCACCACCCCCCCCCCCCCCCCTCCCCCAAGTAACAAAAATCCATGCTTTAATTAATGAATATTATCAACCAGAAATATACCTAGTCAAAAAAGAAAAAAAAATAGAAACAAATGTGAAAAAATAGCATAAAGGATGAAATATACTAGTTCTAATGTTGCATGTTTGTGGACAAGAAGTTATGCAAACAGTTTAATGGCATGTTGTTGTTGTCCACCCAACCATATACAATTTTGCTACGGCTACCCGAGAATGCCAAATTGAATGGGTGACCGACCATTTTCTTTGTGTTATGTTGTGCTCGAGAGCCGGGGTTACTGAGAAAACACGCTGGTTTTTGTCTTCCGATATTTTAAAAATTTCCAAGGTTAACCAAAAATCAGAGGTTAAGTGCCATTGGTATGCATGAGGCTGGGATACCTCCAGATGAGGTTGCTGCTGAGTTTGGAGTCACTGTGGCCACTATTTACCATCTCATTGGAAGGTATAGAACCACTGGACCTACTGACGACTGACCATGTTCAGGTCGACCAAGAGTTACGACCCCTGCACAAGACCAACACATCAGGACGTCTCACTTGCAGGATCGTTTCCTTCCGGCGATGAGGACAGCAGCAATTACTCCTTGTAGAACTAATAATAGAATCAGTGCACAAACTGTCTGCAACAGACTCACTGAACACGGCATCCGAAGCAGGCAGCCATCCATACCACAGACCAATGCTTACCTAACGTCATCGTACCATCAGAAAGGAATGGGTATGTCAACATGTTCGCTGGACTTAGCAACGCAGGAGCACAGCCTTTTTTGTGTCTACGGTGCATTGATGGTAGGGCAAGAGTGTATCGTGGTTGAGGAGAATGGTTTTCTGATGCTTGTGTGCAGGAATGTGACCATTTCAGCGGGGTTAGTGTAATGGCTTGGACAGGAATTTCCCTGCACCATCGAACGCAGTTGATCTTCATCGATGGTAATCTGAATGAACAGCAATATAGGGATGAAATTCTTAACACTGTTGTTGTCCCTTTGTTCAACGCTAACGTCGGATTGCAGTTATTCCAGCAAGACAATGCCCGATGTCATGTGATGCGTATCTGTCGTGACTTTCTTGAGGAGCAGAACATCAAACTTCTTCCCTGGCCCCCACTTTCGCCAGATTTGTCGCCAATCAAGCAGCTTTAGAGACCCTCGGGTACGACTTCATGATCTTCAGACGTTAGGTGATTTACGTAATGTTCTATGGCAGGCGTGGAATGCAATACCACAGTTTGACATTCAGAGACCTATCAGGTCCATGCGCCGTTGATGTCTCGCCATCCATGAGGCAAATGGTGGACATACATGCTATTGCTGAATGTATGAACTTTTCATTTCACCCCATGTCTGAATTGCGACGTCCTGACGTGACGCTGGCAACAGTAAGAACATGAAATTATGCAAATTCATACAGCTGGTCTCGAAAAATGAATTTACAATAATTTGTTTGGGATTAAAGTCGATAATACTAAAAAAAATTGCTCCTCAAAGATTATTATACTTTCTTTTTTGACTCAGTATATATTACGGTCGTTTCCAGTTAACATAATCTCTGTGCAAAAGGCATTTACAAGGCATTTACGTATTATCTGGATGTTCTATATCAATCATCATCAAGAGATTTTGACAGATGGATGATGAAGATTTTTTTTTAAATTTGTCATATTGGACTGAATAAAAATTTATGTTCCCATAGGGAGCCCAAATATTAGCCCTCAAAAGAAAATGGGGAGCCCAAATATACACCCAGGGACTTGAATAAACTTGAATCTCACCCCAATAAGGATGCTTTACAACCCAATATCAAAATATTCTGACTGATGGATCTGAAGTTTTTTATAGAATATTGCTTTTGTCACACTAATTTAAGTTTCAGGCTCCCACAGAGAGCTCAATGAATATGACTCCAGGGACTTGATTTGAACAAACTTCAAGCTGACACCCCCTGAAGATGCAGAATACCAAATATCAAGAGATTTTGACTGGTAGATCTTAAGATTTTTAAATACATTTCCTCATATTGCACCAAGTTAAAATTTAGGTTCCAATATGGAGCTCAAAAATGAACCCAGGGATTTGTATTGAACAAACCGGAATCTGACCCCTCTGAGGATGTTGTGTCCTAAGTATCAAAAGATTCTGATTAATTATTCTTGGGAATATTATTTAATTTTAAAAAAAAAAATTTTGTGGGATGCCAACAGAATTTTTGGTGCCCCCCCTGTGGGCGTGGCAACTTTATTTGAAATAACATATGATAAGGAACAAGCATATCAAATTTGGTTCAATTTGGCCCAGTGATTTATGAGAAGTCGAAAATGTAAAAGTTCATGTCGGATGGACAACGGACAGAAAGTGATCACTTAAGCTCCCCCAACTTTCAGGCAGGTGAGCTAAAAATAGCTAAAAATACTTTGTGTTATCAAAAACTGAGGGTCAGTACAGTACAGTATCTCTTACCGTGATATTATTGTTTTTGACCCAAGCCTGTCATGCATAACCATGGTTATAGATTCAAAATCACAGAGCCATTGGCCTTAAAAAAATTGTTGGGCGCATAGGTCTGAATTAAATAAATTACTAAAATATTTCATGGTATACTTGGTTATCAGTGTTTCTATGTGAATAGAATTGGCATGACAACCCCAAAACTAATTTACATTATTTCTTTCACAACTATTCAATTAATCTGGGAAATACAGCAGAATTTACATTTGTGGTTGAAATGAAAAAAAAAAATTCTCACAATATGATTGAAGCCATGCCATGGTCGGTGATGAAAGTCTAGCCAAGACCATGATTCCAACCGATGTGTGAAACTTTGAGGTATTTTAGTACCAAACAAAACTTGGGTCGCATTGTGGGGCCCTTTCTGTTTCAGCTGTGATTCCTGGTAAGAACTCTTTGGACCAGTCTGCCTTTGAAACTCTTCAGATATTTCTGTGTGTTTTCATAATATTTCAGTTACTGCCTGAGAGGAAGCTCCACTATGTGTTTGGCCAATAATGCACTCTCCATGTACATATTACTGTCAATCTTTTGACCCCCAGCCCCACCCCCATCATAGCATACATTGAGGCACACAGTAACTTATAATACAGAATGTTACATTTTAATTGCAAATGCATTGCAATAGTGGTTAATATGAATAAAAAAAAAAAGCTAAGAATTTTCATGCATTTGACCACTGTATATTCAAATAGCCACAGATGAACATACAAACCCTCAAGTTCTGTGAATAGAAAGAAAAGCATATATTAGAGTGGATACACTTTTATCATATTCAACATGATATATAAGAAGTTTTGAAAAATACAAATCGTGCATAAAATTGTGTTCCTAATCTCTTCAAGTCTGTACATATACCTGTAGATTATCAATTAATCAAGCTTTTTAGAAATCAGATAATTAATTGCAAGGCTTGTTGGGAACACTTACCACAAATGTTTTTTGTTAAACCTTTCACTTTACAACTACCAGGGGCTTTATGAAGAAGGCACAATTTTTGGCGGTGTAAACCTAATTTGTCTCGACCGTTAGGGCTCAGGTCCAGGCTGATAAAATATTCCAACTACATGTGTAGTACATACATCATCGAACTACATGCACATAGTCCAACTACATGCACATCATCAGGGCATGCCTTTGATGAAGGCATGCATGCCCATATAGAGGTCACCCCAAACACACATACCAAGTTTCAAAGTGACCCGATCATAAATGTGCCCTGAAGGGTGTGTTAAAGGGAAATATTAAAGTATGACTAAACTTAGTTCAAAGGTCAGCGGCAACATTTTTTGACAGAAATGGAAGAAAATCGACAACTCCCATATAGATGTCACCCCACACAAGCACACCCAAGTTTGCAAGCGATCCAATCATAAATGTGCCCCGCAGGGTGTGTCAAAGGGAAATACTGCTGCTTAACTGTACTAAGTTTTTACTAAGTTCATCGAAGGTCATTGCCAGTGGCAACATTTTTTTATGGAAATCGAAGAAAATCTATAGCTCCCATCTAGATCATAAATGTGCCCTGTAGGGCATGCCAAAGGAATATACTGATGCCTGACTAAACTAAGTTCAAAGTTCGTTGCCAGCAGCAACATTTTTTGATGGACAGAAATGGAAGAAAATCGATAGCTCCCATCTAGAAGTCACCCCAAACAAGCATGCCAGGTTTCAAAACAATTCGATCTTATATGTGCCCTGAAGGGTGTGCCAAAGGGAAATATTGAGGTCTGACTAAACTAAAGTTCTATGAACATTGGCCGCAGCAACATTTTTGGACGGAAATGGATGAAAATCGATAGCTCCCATCTAGAGGTCACCCCAAACAAGCATGCCAGGTTTCAAAACAATCCAATCATAAATGTGCCCTGTAGGGTGTGCCAAAGAGATCAATTGAGGTCTGACTAAACTAAGTTCTAAGAACATTGAGCGCTGCAACATTTTATGACAGAAATGGAAGAATATCGATAGTTCCCATCTAGAGGTCACCCCAAACAAGCATGTCAGGTTTCAAAGCAATCCGATCATAAATGTGCCCTGCAGGGTGTGCCAAAGGGAAATATTGAGGTCTTGCTAAACTAAGTTCTAAGAACGTTGGCCGCGGCAACATTTTTTGATGGATATTAAAGAAAATCGATAACTTCCATCTAGAGGTCATCCCAAACAAGCATACCAAGCTTCAAAGCGATCTGATCATAAATGCGACCTGTGAGGTGTGCCAAAGGAAATTGTGGGCATACGTACGGATTGCTTTGAAACCTGGCATGCTTGTTTGGGGTGACCTCTAGATGGGAGGTATCGATTTTTTTCCTTTTCTGTCAAAAAATGTTGCCGCAGCCAACATTCTTAGAACTTCGTTTAGTCAGACCTCAATATTTCCCTTTGGCACACCCTACAGGGCACATTTATGATCGGATTGCTTTGAAACCTGGCATGCTTGTTTGGGGTGACCTCTAGATGGGAGCTATCAATTTTCTTCCATTTCCGTCCGTCCAAAAATGTTGCCACTGGGAATGATCTTTGAACTTAATTTAGTCAGGCATAAATATACTCCTTTTGGCACATTTTTGATCAGATCGGTTTGAAACTTGGTATGCTTGTTTGGGGTTACCTCTAGATGGGAGCTATCGATTTTCTTCGATATCTGCCAATAAATGTTGCCGCTGGCAATGACCTTTGATGAAATTAGTGCAGTTATGCATCAAAATTTCCTCTTGGCACACCCTGCAGGGCACATTTATTATTGCATCACTGTGAAACTTGGTATGCTTGTTTGGGGTGACCTCTAGATGGGAGCTATCGATTTTCTTCAATTTCCGTCAAAAAATGTTGCAAAACGGCAACGTACTTCGAACTTAGTTCAGTCAGACCTCAACATTTCCCTTTGGCACACCCTACAGGGCACATTTATGATCGGATTGCTTTGAAATCTGGCATGCTTGTTTGGAGTGGCCTCTAGATGGGAGCTATTGATTTTCTTCCATTTCCATCAAAAAATGTTGCCACTGACAATGACCTTTGAACTTAGTCAGGCATCAATATATTCCTTTGATATGCCCTACAGGGCACATTTATGATCAGTTTTGTCAGACCTCAATATTTCCCTTTTACACACCCTTCAGGGCACATTTATAATCGGGTCACTTTGAAACTTAGTATATGTGTTCGAGGTGACCTCTAGATGTGAGCTGTTGCTTTTTTTTATTTCCATAAAAAATTATTGTCATTATCAACCAGCCTTTGAACTTACTGCATTTGTGCATCAGCTTATCCCTTTTGCACTCTCTGCAGGGTTTATTTATGAATTTCCATAAAAAAAAACATTGCCACAAGCAGCGACTTTCTACTTAGTGTATTTGTGAATTAACATCTTCCTTTTGTCATGCCTCAGAGGGCACATTCATTATCAGGTTGTTTTTAAACTTTGTATGCTTATGCAGGGTGACAAAGATAGGAGCTATTGATTTTCTTTTCATTTCCATCAAAAACTGTTGTTGTTAACAACAATCTTTGAATTTATTGCATTTGTGCATCAACATTCTTCTTTGTCATGGCCTACAGGCCACATTTATCATAGGATTGTTTTTGAACTCGGTGTGCTCATTAGGCAAGACCTTTAGATAAGAGCTATTGTTTAGCATTCATTTCTGTGAAAAAGGTTGCCATTTACAATAACCTCTGAACATACTGCATTTGTGTATCAACATTCTTCCTTTATCCAGTCTTACAGTTTACATTTAAAAATGCATGAATCACTCCGACGTTGTGTGCACACAATACTGTTATGTTGAAATTTCATCAAATAACATTGGTAACAATGATCTTCAATTTTTCCATTTCATTTATAACTTACCAAGTTCAAGTTTGTCAAGTTGAGCTACAGTGTCATTGACACTTTCATTAAATTTAGGAAATGATTAATCGTCGGAAATAATCAATAATAATCGATTAATCATACCTAGATGGCTCTCTCCCTCTTTTTGAAGTCATTAAAAATGAAGTTCAAGTCAGTTGACCTACCTTAAGTAAACAATGAAGGCAATCCACTTTTGGATATATTCATAGCTTTTATGTTCTGAACCTTTGACTCGTCAATGTAATAATCAAGAATGGTCGTCAGCTGCGAACTTTGCAAGTTCGCAACTGGTGACCGGTCTTGATTATTACACTTATGGTTCAAAGGTTCAGAACATCAAAGCTTTGAATGTACCTAAGACAAATGCTTCTTACAGTTTCTGGAGGTTTAAAGTCGACACTCTTGACCTTTTACCTTTAGAAACAGAAGTTTTTTCATCCAAGTTTTTTTTAATTATTAAACATCTAGAAGGGGTTAAAATTTACCAAGTGTTCGACAAGGAAAAATACTAATTGATTTTGGCATGACCGATCGCAATCGATTAATTGTGACAGCCCTAGTACCCAGAACATTTCTCAATGTGTATTGTAACTTTGAGTTCACACCAGGTCTAACTACCCAGAATACATGTGAATAGGTTTACACTTAAATTAGAGTTGGGCAATATTACTACTGTGTCAATACATGTACTGCTTTACAGTGCAGTGCAAATCATAAAATACAGAAATTTCATAATTGAAAAATGCTCCTACTATTAACTAAACAAGATCTGAAAAAGAACATCAATCCAATGGGCCACTTTGTTGATAGCCCTTGGCTAGACCCAGGCACCTTAAAATAACCAGGGTTACTATCCAGGTTCCCCTGTCTGCTAAGTGGTTTTTTACTTGCAATATCGCAATTTTTATTTTATTTGAGGTGATACTACCCATGGATAGTATCACATAAATGTAAAGTTGTTGAACTTCATGGGAATCTAGTTTAAAGTGTCTATATAAAAAAATGCAAGGAAGAAATAATATAAGTGAATATATTACCAGTCATTGGTTTTCCATCCTGCCATTTTGTATGTCTGATATGTACCTCTTCACGCTTCAAGGCATCTTCTCTGATTTCTGGTTTCAAGCATCGTCTCACAATTCTTGCACAAATTGCAGAATATTGGACATAGCTGTAATGTGAGGAGAAAATATCTTGATGCACTCTCAACAAGGCTGATAATTTAAACAGAAAGACGAGTAAGTGTCTGAGAGGAAGAAGAACTCTAAAACTACTTCAGTAGTAGAGGATAAAAGCATGTCATTTTGAAAATCACAGCAGAGTGGCTATTGCCCTCATAGGAAAAGTTTCATGAGGGCAAATGCCATTATAATATGAAGCTATCTCGCTATAACTAGAAACCCTGTGTCACAGACTTTTCTTTAATACCATCAGTTCAGGGGTGGCACCAGGATTTCCAAATAAGGGGGCTAAGGTACTTTCCTAGAAGTCCACAATAAAGGAGGCAGTGCCCCCACCCTGAGCTGTACCCCCTTACAAACACAACACTTGCATCAGTTCATCCGACTGACAAACGTTGTAGTCTCAGAACAGGTACTGTAAGATATTATCACTATGGACGCCAGTCTTTGCAGAGGTTTCTGATCACATCTTGTACACTTCTAGAAGCAGCCAAGATGTGGCTAGAAATCACTGATAAGTTGCTAGACTTGCAAGCTGTGATGCAGTTTAAAGTCTGGAAAATCACCCAGTCCCATGTGGGTTTAAAAAGTTATGATATGTTTCCATCATATTATCACCCAAAAGCTCTATGCTCTTGTGATCCAAACAATACTATGGTGTGGAATAATAGTACAGGATGGAAACTTTGGTAAAACAAGGGCTACGCAAAGCGTGGGCCACTGCCCTGACCCGTATGCAAGTTCCAAGTAGCTTTGATGTATTGTGGGATAGAAACATTTTCTGAGTGGAAAAAGTGAAAACAGAAAAAATTTCAAAGTCAAAAAGGGCCATAACTCTGGGAAAGATTATTGGATGGAACGTGTTCCTCGTGCATATCTGTTGCTCCATGCTGGTCTAAAGCATACCAAAGGAAATCCAAATCCGAGCGATGGCTTTGAAATTACAATGCAAAACGTTTATATGGACAAACATATGGATGGATGTTCTTACACATTCTTACTTGTGGGGTTTTTCCCCATGTTAAACCTTAACCTCCCCACAAGGTTAAACAAGAAAAATGTTACTAAGGTAACAGATGCCCCCCCCCCCCTCCCCCGGTGACCTTCACCTTGCAGATGTGGTGGAAACTATTATACGCAACACACCTTCTGACTGTCCTTAACATTTGTAAAAAGTTTAACAATTGTACTATGATTCGTTTCTGAATTATGGCTGAGACATGAATATTGACTGATTTTTAGTGTGACCTTGAAATGTGACCTTGACCTTGAAGGTAGGAACCCAGCTATGGTGTGTGACACATCCTCCCATGGTCCTTTATAATTGTGTGAAGTTTGATGTCTGCGGCCCTAACCGTGTTCAGTGTGACCTTGAAATGTGACCTTGACCTTACGGACCTGGCTGTGGTGTGTCACACATCCACCCGATGTCCTTTATAATTGAGCGATGTTAGATGATTGTAGCCCTAATAGTTTTGGAGTTATGCTTGAGACACGATTTGTGACCCTGAACATATGAAGATCAATTGTGACCTCCACCTTGCAGATGCGGCGGAAACTATTATATGCGACACACCTTCTGACTGTCCTTAACATTTGTAAAAAGATTAACAATTGTACTATGATTCGTTTCTGAATTATGGCTGAGACACAAATATTGACAAATTTTTAGTGTGAACTTGACCTTGAAGGCAGGAACCCGGCCATGGTGTGTGACTCATCCTCCCATGGTCCTTTATAATTGTGTAAAGTTTGATGACTGTGGCCCTGTTTTCAAGTTATTGGCTCGGACACACACACACGGACATGCAGACACACGCACACTTCAATCACTCTATGCCACCCGACTTAAGTCGGGGGGCATAACAATTAACCCCACAGTGCAAAAAATAACCCCAGAAGTGGCCACTGTACTAACCCAACCCCACAACTACCACTGACCCTAAATTGTAAACCCCACAATTTACCTCTGATAAGCCTGGGCAGACAGACAGATTGCTGCACAGAGGGCTTGACTAGATACGCCCTGCATCCTCCTTTGGAGGTGGGGGGGGGATAATAATAGCATGGGACTGCATGGATGGAATATTAGGAAGGATGGAAATTTATGGCTAATACTGAAGTTCCAAACTGACTTGAAAACATTTCAGGATTTCTAGGTGCCACATCCTCGATACATTTCTCAAAATTCCCAGTCACTCCAACTTTTAAAAGTTATGGCAATATTTTAAGAATTTAGTCCAAAGTAGTCAATCCTGGTGATGAGTTCACAGTCGAACCTGGCAAAAATGCATAATCATAGGGACTCGCCAAACAAGAGGCCACACGGAGCCTGAAGCACTTACCTTGAACAGAAGATAATATAAACAGAGTCCAAGAATGAGTCTGCATTAAGAAATCCATCTCCATAGGATACATTGTCAATCCTTGAACCCCTAGGGAGTGACAAAAATAGTCCGAACATCATGCCTTTTCTTCATTTGATCATAATGTAAAATGTGGAGCTCCCCAATGAAGCCCCTTGATACAAACTATGTGGATTAATCTTAGTTGCACACCTCAAGAGGGTACTGAATACAAAATTTCTAATTCTTCAGCTACAATGCCAATTCTGGCTCCTTTCGGGAGCCCAAATATTAACCCAGGCCTTCGATTTGAACAAAGTTGAATCTGACCTCCCTAGAGATGTTGTATACCAAATATGAAAGCATTCTGACTGTTGGATCTGAAGAAGGTTTTTAAAGAAATTTCTTCATATAGCATTGTTAAAATTTGGGCTACCATAGCAAGCCCAATTATTAACCTACAGACCTAATTTGAACAAACTTGAATCTGATCCCCTTGAGATGTTGTATACCAAATATGAAAGCATTCTGACTAGAGGATCTGTAGAAGAAGATTTTTAAAGAAATTTCCTCATATTGTACTAAGTTAAAATTCGGGCTACCATAGGAAGCTCAAATATTAACCCAGGGAACCAATTTGAACAAACTTTAATCTGTCTCCCCTAGAGATGTTGTAAGGATTCTGACAGGTGAATCTGAAGAAGATTTTTTAAGAAATTTCCTCATACTGTACTAAGTTGAATTTCAGGTTCCCATATGGAGCCCAAATATTAACCCAGGCACTCAAATTGAACAAACTTGAATCTGACCTCCCTAGAGATGTTGTATACCAAATATGAAAGAATTCGACTCATGGATCTGAAGAAGATTTTTTAAGAAATTTCCTCATATTGCACTATGTTAAAATTTGGGCTACCATAGCGAGCCTAAATATATACCTTGGGATCCGGTTTGAACAAACTTGAATCCGACCCCCTTAGAGATGTTGTATACCAAATATGAATGCATTCTGACTGGTGGATCTGAAGAAGAAGATTTTTAAAAATTATCTTCTCTATTGAACAAAGTTAAAATTTGGGCTTCCAGAAGAACAATCTTGAATCTGACCCTCATAACAATAATGTACATGTATACCAAACATTAAAAAATTCGGACTGGTGGTTCTGAAGAAGAAGATTTTTAAAGCATATTCCCCATATTGCCCAACACGTAAGTTAAAAATTCGGGCTCCTGTATTGAACCCAAATATGAACCAATGGGCTTTATTTTAACAAGCTTGTATCTTACCCCCTATGGATGCTGTGTACTGAATATCAAAAGATTCTGACCATTGGTTCTGGAAACAGATTTTTAAAATTTTTTGCAAATATGCTGATTCAGCATTTTTTGATGCCCTCTACAGAACACCCTGACAAAACTGATGGCAATTTTTTTTACCATTCAAATTCTACTGGCCCTAAGGATGCTTCATACCAAATAACAGTTCTCTGTTCCGTGTGGCTTGGGAAATATGGGCGTTTGAAAATATTTCTATTTTTTGCTCCTGAGGTTCCCATAGGGATGTGGGAAATTTCTTTTTTTGCACGAGTCAAGTACTTATGACCCAATAATACCACATACCAAATTTGGTTCAAATCAGACCATCAGTTCAGAAAATAGAAATTTTGGGCAGTGCCAAAAGTCTTTCCCCTGCCATTACAAAGCTAAATATTGCTTCATGAACTTTGTTTGAACAAACTTGAATCTGCACCTCAAAAGGAAGCTACATAACAAATATCAAGTCATTGTACCAACTGGTTCATGAGAAGAAGATTTTAAAAATATTTTGGAGCATTTCCCCCAACCCCCTCCCTATAGGGCTGTGCATGTTGAGTTGAACAAAAATGCAATGCCCCTCAGGGCCATTACTCACACAAACTTTCACTTGAAATGGCCCAGTGGTTTTGGAGGAGAAGAGCAAAACATGGTGTTGACGGATGCCAGACAGAGAGATGGGATTAGCTCAGATCGACTTTGACAAGGTGACTAAAAATTAATAATAAGTATGGGTATGATTTTTTGGAACACAAGAGTATTGAACTGGCAAACTATTTAGAATTGGTTTAAAATCATGTGATAACAAGAAATTGGGATGGACAGATGGAATTCATTCCTAAATCCTCCTCCCACTCTGTGGTGGGGGATAACAAGAGATGACTGCAAAGGACAGTTGATCCCCCGAAATAATGCCTTGATACAGTAAACACATGTACATATAGGAATTCACAACAAATTAAGACCAGAACTAAAGTGTATTTACAAAAGTCAACATTGTAATACAAATAGTTTAAAACCAACCAGTAGTGAGGGGTTGAGCCAGTTGATTTAAAACTCAAACCACGTTTTTAAGGCAAGAAGAATTTTCAAATTTTTGGCACTAAAAAAACGTGTAATTTTTGTTACTATGCATATGTTGTTGTTACTGTTGTGTGGTCACCTTTTTCACCTCTGAAAAATTCAGTAATTGGACACAGATTTTTATTTGTGCTGACTGCTGAACACCATGCCATTATATGTTGACCCTGAAAAGAAAGATGCTTTTTCCCCATCTCCTTTGCACTTCTACACAATTATTTTTTTCGTAAGTACATGTATCACCGGACACCATTTTTAGAACACACACAGAGGCCTCTCTCATCATGTCTGTCTCCACATATTAAAGAAGTTGAAATCTGTCAAAAAAGATATCTAGTTATGAAATGAAAACCAGTTTCAATTTTAAGGTCAGTGAGACATTTACCTTTGACTCAATGATTCCATGGAAGATAAATATGTCACTTATGTGTTTTCTTCTCATGTCCAGCCTGTATATCAAGTGTGCTTCACAATAACATTGGCCAAAGACATCTTGAGCTGTAGAGTGGAAACCCACCGTTATCTTAGTTATAGAAGAAATCATTTTCAAGTTCTGGGGCACCATGACTTTTGCCAATTGGCATATCAACTCAAAAATAAACAAGCGGAAGAGGCCCGAAGGGGCCTTAACCGATCACCTGTTTCAAAAGGAATTAATGTGACTTTCAGCATCGATGGCTAGTCAACACTACAGAGTCCAAACATGAAACCCAGGATCTTAATTTAAACAAACTTGAGTCTGCCCCCACTCCCCTCCACCCCACCCCCCAATGATGCTGCCTATACCAAATATTAACACATAGCTCTAAGTTAAACTTTGGGATTCCATAAGGAACCCAAATATGAATCCAGGGTCTTAATTTAAACAAATATACTTGTGACTTTTGTGTAATGTCTAGGTTGGAACCATCAAATTTTTGTGAATTTCACTGAAAAACATGGCTGCCGCAGGCCATCTTAGATTTTTGGCACAGAAATTATCAACTATTCCATTATCACACACGCCATAGTGGCTCCCCTGGATTTTTCAAAAGGCCAGGCCTGATTTGGCATAGAAATTATCAACTATTCCATTATCACACCCTACAGGCTGCTTTGTAGCTCAACTTGACAAACTTGAACTTGGTAAGTTATAAATGAAATGGAAAAATTGAAGATCATTGGTACCAATGCTATTTGATGAAATTTCAACATAACAGCATTGTGTGTGCACAACGTCAGAGTAATCCTTGCATTTTTAAATGTAAACTGTAAGACTGGCAAAAGGAAGAATGTTGATACACAAATGCAGTACAAATGTATGTTCAGAGGTTATTGTATATGGCAACATTTTTCACAGAAATGAATGCTAATCAACAGCTCTTATCTAGAGTTCTTGCCTAATGAGCACACCAAGTTCAAAAACAATCCTATGATAAATGTGGCCTGCAGGCCATGTCAAAGAATGTTGATGTACAAATGCAATAAATTCAAAGATTGTTGCTAACAGCAACAGTTTTTGATGGAAATGAAAAGAAAATCAATAGCTCCTATCTTTGTCACCCTGCATAAGCATACACAGTTTCAAAACAACCTGATAATGAAGGTGCCCTCTGAGACATGCCAAAGGAAGATGTTAATGCACAAATGCACTTAGTGGAAGGTCATTGCTTTGTGGCAATGTTTTGGGTTTTTTTTTTTTTTTTTTTATAGAAATTCATAATGAAAGTGTCAATGACACTGTAGCTCAACTTGACAAACTTGAACTTGGTAAGTTATAAATGAAATGGCAAAATTGAAGATCATTGGGACCAATGTGTTTTCTTGCCAGTGGCAACATTTTTTGACAGAAACCGAAGAAAATCGATAGCTCCCATCTAGAGGTCACCGTAAATAAGCATACCAGGTTTCAAAGCAATCTAATCATAAATGAGCCCTGTAGGGTGAGCCAAAGGGAAATATTGTGGTCTGACTAAACTAAGTTCTAAGAATGTTGGCCGCGGCAACATTTTTTGACAGAAATTGAAGAAAATCGATAGCTCCCATCTAGAGGTCTCCCCAAACAAGCATACCAGGTTTCAAAGCAATCAAATCATAAATGTGCCCTGTAGGGTGTGCCAAAGGGAAATATTGTGGTCTGACTAAACCGAGTTCTAAAAACGTTGGCCGCGGCAACATTTTTTGATGGAAATTGAAGAAAATCGATAGCTCCCATCTAGATGTCACCCCAAACAAGCATGCCAGGTTTCAAAGCAATCCGATCATAAATGTACCCTGAAGGGTGTGCCAAAGGGAAATATTGAGTCTTCTAACTAAACTAAGTTCTAAGAACGTTGGCCGCGGCAACATTTTTTGACAGAAATTGAAGAAAATCGATAGCTCCCATCTAGAGGTCACCCCAAACTAGCATGCCAGGTTTCAAAGCAATCCGATCATAAATGTACCCTGTAGGGTGTGCCAAAGGGAAATATTGAGTCTTCTGACTAAACTAAGTTCTAAGAACGTTGGCCGCGGCAACATTTTTTGACAGAAATTGAAGAAAATCGATAGCTCCCATCTAGAGGTCACCCCAAACTAGCATGCCAGGTTTCAAAGCAATCCGATCATAAATGTACCCTGTAGGGTGTGCCAAAGGGAAATATTGAGTCTTCTGACTAAACTAAGTTCTAAGAACGTTGGCCGCGGCAACATTTTTTGACAGAAATTGAAGAAAATCGATAGCTCCCATCTAGAGGTCTCCCCAAACAAGCATACCAGGTTTCAAAGGAATCTGATCGTAAATGTACCCTGTAGGGTGTGCCAAAGGGAAATATTGAGGTCTGACTAAACTAAGTTCTATGAACATTGGCCGTGGCAACATTTTTTGCCGGAAATTGAAGAAAATCGATAGCTCCCATCTAGAGGTCACCCTAAATAAGCGTATCAGGTTTCAAAGCAATCAAATCATAAATGTGCCCTGTAGGGTGTGCCAAAGGGAAATATTGTGGTTTGACTAAACTAAGTTCTAAGAACACTGGCCGCGGCAACATTTTTTGCCGGAAATTGAAGAAAATCGATAGCTCCCATCTAGAGGTCACCCCAAACAAGCATCAGAAGTTTCAAAGTAATCTGATCATAAATGCGACCTGTGAGGTGTGCCAAAGGAAATTGTGGACGTACGTACTACTAATGTACTAACGGACGGACGAGAAGTGATGGCAATAGCTCAGCTTGACTTTGTCAAGTTGAGCTAAATATACCCTGCAGAGAGTGCAAAAGGGATAAGTTGATGCACAAATGCAGTAAATTCAAAGGGAAATACTGAGGTCTGACTAAACTAAGTTCTAAGAACGTTGGCCGCAGCAACATTTTTCAACGGAAATGGAAGAAAATTGATAGCTCCCATCTAGAGGTCTCCCCAAACAAGCATACCAGGTTTCAAAGCAATCACATCATAAATGTGCCCTGTAGGGTGTGCCAAGGGGAAATATTGAGGGTTGACTAAACTTCTAAGAACGTTGGCCCTGGCAACATTTTTTGACGGAAATGGAAGAAAATCGATAGCTCCCATCTAGAGGTCACCTCAAACAAGCATGCCAGGTTTCAAAGCAATCTGATCACAAATGTGCCCTGCAGGGTGTGCCAAAGGGAAATATTGTGGTCTTTCGACTAAACTAAGTTCTAAGAATGTTGGCCGCAGCAACATTTTTTGACAGAAATGGAAAAAAAACGATAGCTCCCATCTAGAGGTCACCCCAAACAATCATACCAGGATTCAAAGCAATCCAATCATAAATGTGCCCTGTAGGGTGTGCCAAAGGGAAATATTGTGGTTTGACTAAACTAAGTTCTAAGAACATTGGCCGCAGCAACATTTTTTAACGGAAATTGAAGAAAATCGATAGCTCCCATCTAGAGGTCACCCTAAACAAGCATGCCAGGTTTCAAAGCAATCCAATCATAAATGTGCCCTGTAGGGTGTGCCAAAGGGAAATATTGAGGTCTGACTAAACTAAGTTCTAAGAACATTGGCCGCGGCAACATTTTTTGATGGAAATTGAAGAAAATCGATAGCCCCCATCTAGAGGTCACCCCAAACAAGCATACCAAGTTTCAAAGCGATCTGATTATAAATGCGACCTGTGAGGTGTGCCAAAGGAAATTGTGGACGTATGTACTAACGTACGTTCGCCGACGGAAAAGTAGTGATAGCAATAGCTCAGCTTGATTTTGTCAAGTTGAGCTAAAAATGGAATTAGAGTAACAAGCTGCCGAATAATGCCATAATGCCAACACATTATTTGGGTAGCTGGATGTCTGAACTACATGAAATCACTGGATGGACACTGATGTTATGTAGCTAAATGCCCATTTGGTGGCAATTGTTTAAGTTCTTCATAGTAAATCACAAAAACAAACAAACATAACTCAGGTACTAGCAAACGAGGAACATGGAATTGGGCTTATTTTGTTTGATTTTATATTCTGCATATGTAAATATGTGAATTATGACCATTTCAACGAATTACTCCCGGTACCTCCCAGTGTATTAAACACAAATGATTGAGTTAGAAAGGGTCAGTCCTGAACTATATTAGCACCCGAATGGCAGATTTTCAGTTCAACTGAAAGGTTGAAATCCTTTTGGAAAAATTACGATCGACCAAACACTCGAAGAAATGGTCAACAAGGACACTCAAATATCTGGAGGGACTTGGTGCTTTAACACAAAGCAAAGGGCAGTCTCTAAATACTATCTAACAGCTGAACACCGAGCTGAAGCTCTGCGACAATTAAGGGAACTCATATCAGTCTGAAGTTCTTCTGAACATCCTGATATGCAAAGTACAGGACTCAGGTAAGATCAGTTCGACATAAGTGTGATCAGGAAAACAGTCTGACAAACCCCTTTGACAATGGTCAAGCAGATTTGGTAAATATATCTACAGGCATCACTGCACCATCTGACATGTATACTGACATACTAAAGGCCAAAGATAAAGTTGAGGAAGCTTTTAAGTTGTTTACAGCAAAGTTGGAAAGTGGCACAGCATTTTATGAACCAATAAAGAAATTAAAGCTAAAACATTTGCTGACCTTCAAAAAAGTACCAAAGTGAAGGGGAATGGAAAAGAGGTGATTTTAAGTGGTTCCCATGTAATTGTATGAGCTATTGGGTAGAGATGGATCGAAGCTGTTTTTTCCCGTCGGTGTTGATGCTTGCTGTTTTTTAGAAATCAAAATTGGGATGTCGATCACGATGTTAAAATACTTCCAATTTCGGTAGATATGAACCAAAGAAGTCTCAAACTTCTGAATAAGATCCGTTCCACAGGTAAATAATTGTAAAGATTGTTGTTTCAACTTGTTTGTGAAATAAAAAGATGAAAACTTGTTACTCTGTGTTTCTTTTGTCATTATGGGCTAAAAATTCTTTTGCTGTGCAATTTACCAACAAACATTTCTCATTTGATTATTATCTGGGAGAATTGTCTTGAATTCATGACTTATGGAAGCGAAAATAGCGGACATTGATTCAGCACAAGCCAAGGTCAACATATGGAGTTATTCACCTTGCTTTGTGGAGTCAACTCGGTCAAGGGATTGGGTATACTTGAATGCCAGTGACATCGTTCCATGTCGGTCTCTTCCCAATTTAGTGATCTCATCCCAATTGAGACAAAGTCACTTTGGGTTTGGGACGAGATCGACATGGGGATGAGGTATCTGGATACCGTATCCTCGACTGTAAGTGTGAATCTAAATACAGTGAATTACAACTGGGAAGGGTACCAATAACAGGACAAAACAGCTAAGACTTTATTCACGCCAAATTCCACAACGGAGACAATAGGAACTCAACAAACTGAAAAGGGTAAGTTATAAACACACTTCACCGAGTTCACAATAACAAACATCAAACAAGTCTATCAAAGCTTAGCAAGTGTTTCAACCATTATTCATAACAGCTGCGAAGAGATGAAAATATCAGTTAGTGTTCACTCAGGATTCCCAGGATTGAGTGCCTTCAAGTTATGGAACATTGAAAACGCAATTTTTTATAAATGGTTGCGATGCAATTTTTTTATGTTGACACACTGTGGCACACACCAAAAACCGTACATACCAAGAAAACCGACATCGATCCATCTCTACTATTGGGATGAGTTGTTTTCTGTAGGAAATTGAGTGAATGATTTGGCCTTACTGGAACTTTCTGTTTAGTTCAGGCCTTCTTGGTCAAGTTGAGTTGCAGTGTCATTGGCACTTTCATTTACACTTCTGGTAATCCAATACATGTACATGTAATTTGAGAGGACCCCAACACACTGGGCTGATCATAGTTCAGCCCACTGTGCCAAAAGTTTGAGCTTGAATCCCCCCCCCCCCCCTCCCCCCATCTCCAAAAAATGCAGACTACCTAATATCATAAGATTGTGACTGGTGAATATGCATAAGAAGATTTTTAAAGAATATTCCTTCTTCCAGGGATCAGAATACCATTTTTTATTTGCATAGCGAAATGCTATACATTTTAAAAAAATGTGTAGCATTTTTATGATTCGAAGTCAATAAACAATAATGAGTGCTTTTGTTCCCTAGAAAGCATTTGACACTTAGTTAGACATATATTAGTGGAAGGTCTACTTGAAGAAAAAAAATACAAAAATTGTATACAGTTGGGTAATGCTGCTATTAACTTGCAGTAGCAATATTATCCGAGTCTGTAAATTTCTGTAGTGCCACCTGGCACCAATAGACATGGAATCTTTAACTCTTTCACTGCTGTAGCTTTCAAAATTTCAAGTGGTTTGATCCATGCATTACCGGTACAGTTAAAACTAGAAGTCCTGTCACGAATTGTGCGCTTATTTAGGCTTAATTACGCGTAGGGATTGCGCGCAATTGCCATATCAAATGGCATCCAAAACACGACAGATTCTCCTGGTTACTCATAGCAAACACAGGCAATGTTTCTGCCAATGGGCCTCTGGATTACCCGGAGGTCCATTGGCTGGAACATTGCATGTGCACAGGCCATATGTACAGAATTTGATAGCCTTACTATGGTCATAACGTGTAGATTAATGCACAGATCAACGTGCTATTTGTGCGCATTTCACGACACTTCTAGTTTTAACTGTACATACATGTACGGCACAGACATACTGATTTGGTACTCTGCCATCGTGTGAGTGAGCCTCTATCCCCATCTAACTTTTTTACTTGAGTGGATACTTGAGGACTTGGAGGCAAATCAGCAGTTCATGGACCACCAGGTATTCTACCTGGTGGTCCATGAACTGCTGATTTGCTATTGAGCCATCATGTTTCTACCAGACAAGCAGTTACATGTTAGGACTAATGCCCATTGTCCACCATGCTATAGAACTTGAGAATGTGCATCGCATTTCGCTATGCATATTTAATGATCGCAATACTTTTCCTGAAGTTTGCAAAGCGAAATGAGATGTGATACCCCTTATTTTGATCCCTGCCTTGTAGTTCACAACATTAAGATTTGGGCTCATATAAGAAGCCCAAGTATGGACCCAGAGATTTGATTTAAACAAACTTGAATTGGGAACCCCAAAAGGATGCTGTATTAAACCAAATATCAGAAGATTCTGAGAGGTGAAGCAGAAACTGGCTCACATTAGAAGCCCAAATGACCGAAGGAGCTTGATATGAACAAACTTGAAGCTGGATCTTGTAAAGATGCTGTATACCAAATATCAGAAGATTCTGAGTGGTGGGCCAGAAGAAGAGGATTCTAAAAGAATGTTTCTCACATTGCATTAAGTAAATAAATATTAGAAGCCCAATTTGTTGCCAAATTTGGACCTTGGGTTGTGATTTCACCCAGGGCTGTTGCGACTATCAATTTTCGTAGTTGACTAATTGCCAGTCTAAATCAAGGGAGGGGCAGACAAAGTCGTGTCAACAAAAATTTCAAACTTTACCCCAGAAAAAACTTGCGCATGTTCCAATTGTGACGGGCGTATGTTGCCCCACTAGGTGGTGCTCTTGTTAGGTAATAAGTTCCATTATTGGGGTCGTTCTAACATTCATTTTGTGCTCTCCACTGCCTCCCTATTCCCACGATTCTTCTCTTCTCCAAACACTCGGGGACGAACTGCTTGATGACATCCCTTGCCCCATTCTTTTTAATCTCTCCGATTAGCATATTAACCCTCTCATTTGAATCACTCACTAACTCCATGTCCTTCATTCTCCCATCCCACTTCCCAATTACACTGCAAGTAAATCTTCTTCTTTTTGTGCCCAATTTTCCCATCAGCTCCAGGGACTGCGACCTCAGCTTGAACAACAGTGATCCCCAAAGGTGCCATCAAGATACTCTTCAAACCAGGCTTCTCTTTATCCCCTCCCCCCCCCCCCCCCCCCATACTATGTCTAATGAGTAGTTCACTATTAACTCCCTCACTTTGACCATCCGCCTTGTCTTGGTATTTGAGTTGAAAATACTCTGGAACAATAAATGTTATTGTGTCGCAACGCAAACTGCGGCAGTAAGGCCCTAAGCTAACTATCTTCAATGAGTTCCCAGTTTATTTTTTTTATAGTTAAAGTTACGGAATGAGGTCGCCCAAATAATTGTCTAAGAAATTTCGAAAATGAACTCGATGCTGCCCAGAAAACAGTTGATAATATATTGAAGTGTAACTGTTAATTGGCACTAATCTTTTCCACAATTATTGTAAAAAAAATATGCTTTCATTTTTGATTTGATTGCTCACTGAAACAGCTTGATACATCCCTGTTGCTGAACAAACACTAATCGGTGATAATCTGACGTATATTAAAACAAGTCACATGTCGGCGATTATCAAAGAGGCTATTTGAACCCGCCCGATAAATTGGATAATGGGACTCATTCATGGGTTGCACTAAACACAGCAAGCCCCTAAGTCCCCTCGGATACTAAATACAGCAAGTCCCTCTAAAACACATCGTTGATTATGTAAAACAAAAAAGAAATAACCTTAGATGTTGATATGTAAAGTGACTATGAAGTTTTGTTTATTATGTGCAATTATTCAGTACTTATCAAGACTTTTCATCGATAAATTCTTAACTTTTTTGACACCTAATAAACAAACACATCGGAAATGTGGTCGGCGGTTTTGTTGTTCATAATTATTTGTTACATTATATCAGTAATTATTTAATTTACTGACAATGTAATTCTCAAATTATGTTTTTCGGTGTTGATTTTCACAGATAAATTTCCATATTTAATGCACGAAACATATAATGATATTAAAGCAGATTAGCTATTTATTTGTGCTTGTTTGACTCGTTAGTGGTTGCGACTTTTGTTGAATAGTTTTGCTTTGCCACGGCGATGTTTGCACGATGATTGCCTCCAAAACTATTTATTTATTTATTTGCCAGAGAGATTTACTTGTGGAAGCTGGAATGCACGCAATCCACAGTGTGATCACCCCAATCCCAGCACAGAAACATCAATAAAATGGGCCTGTAAGATAGGTGGGACAGGGTGATTGGGTCACCCGGATAAGACTAATTATTTAACCCTTAAGGGCCCATTTCCAACTTTTCAACATTTTTAGCTCAACTTTGGCGAAGCTAAATTTGAGGTATTGTCATGGCCGTCTTCCGTCTGTCTGTCTGTCCGTCCATCGCGCCATCAACACGGCTCGGGCTAGAGGCCGTATTTATGAACTTATCTTTATGAAACTTCTTGGGTACCTTTGTTATCACTGTGGGATGAGAACGAGTGTTTTGGGGATGGTACGGTCCGAAATTCAAGATGGTCGCTGGCAGCCATTTTGTACAAAATTAGGTGCAATCAGATTTTTGCGCAGAACTTCCATATGAAAGCGCTGATTTGAATAATTTTTTGTGTGAATGTTTAGTACCATGGGATACATCACATATAATACAGGTTTTTTTCTTGTGCATACATTATGCCAAATAGACTTACTTTGATCTATTTTATGTTACTTCCAGCACTGTAACTGCAAATGCCAACACGGCTCGGGCTAGAGACTGTATTTATGAACCGATCTTTACAAAACTTCTTACGTACCTTTGTTATCACCGTGGGACGAGATCGAGTGGTTTTGGGTGTGGTCCAAAATTCAAGATGACCACCAGCAGTCATTTTGTACTTTAGTTAGTGCAATCAGTTTTTTGTACAGAACTTCTGTATGAAAGTTCTGATTTGAATAAATTTTTGTATGAATGTTCAGTAAGATGGAATACATCACATATAATACAGGTTTTTTTCTCGTGCAAAAATTATTCAAATTCGATGAACTTTGATTTATTCAGTGCTACTTATACACAGTAAGTGCACATGTCAATATGGCTCGGGCTAGAGTCTGTATTTATGAACCGATCTTCACGAAACTTCTTGGGTACCTTTGTTATCACCTTGGGACGAGAACGAGTGTTTCTGGGTGCGGTCCAAAATTCGAGATGGCTGCCAGTGGCCATTTTGTACCAAAATTAGGTCCAATCAGTTTTTTGTACACAACTTCTATACGGCTCAGACTAGAGGCTGTATTTATAAACCATTCTTTACAAAACTCCTTGGGTACCTTTGTTATCACCGTGCAGTGCTCAATATAACTTTTTTTCTTTGCGTAGCAAAATGCTACACATTTCCAAAAAAATGAAAAGCATTTTGTAAAAATTACATAGCTATTTTTGTATACCAGAGTTATGTTATGCTGCTTTGTATTGAATTCTTCTAAGTAGATAGAATAGTTTCCATCCATTTCTGTGCATTACCAAATGATCTGCAACACATGAAACATTTACTATGTTTTTTTTTAACTGAACTGCCTTTAAGGGTTGCATGGACTTGGATATTTTCAAATGGCGTCTTGGTTGTTTATTATAGAGTTCTCAAAATAGAAGTTGGGATTTTTAATTTGATGGACTTGAAGTTATTTTTAATGGACATTTTATGCAAAATGTTGTAAAAACAGGAAGAATTTAAACCAATAGAATTCATCTTATATATGAAGTTGCTAATGATGGTTGATGAAGAGGTAATCTGAGTTATGCCTGGAATGTTCCACAATCAGAAGAAAAGCATCAGTGAACTAGTTTTCAAATTTGTTTGCAAATTTTTATTTACATTTTGCGATGCAAGATAATCAACTGCAGCCTAACAGGCTGCAATTGATTATCTTGTATCGCAAAATGCTATACATAATTGAACATTGTGTAGCTTTTTGCAAGTTTTGTGTAGCAAAAAGCGACGCTACACTGCTTATTTTGAGCCCGGTCACCATGGGACGAGAATGAGTGGTTTTGGGGGCAGTCCAAAATTCAAGATGGCCGCCAGCAGCCATTTTGTACCAAAATTAGTGCAATCAGTTTTTTGTACAGGACTTCTGTATGAAAGCTCTGATTTGAATAAATTTTTGAATGAATGTTTAAGTAACATGGAATACATCACATATAATACAGATTTTAGATGAACTTTGATTTATTCAGTACTACTTATACACTGTAAGTACACATGTCAATGCGGCTAGGGCTGGAGGCTGTATTTATCAACCGATCTTCACGAAAATTTCTTGGGTACCTTTGTTATTATCTTGGGACGAGAACAAGTGTTTCTGGGTGCGGTCCAAAACTCAAGATGGCTGCCAGTGGCCATTTTCTCTGCAATCTGTGTGATCAAAGGAGTGACAGAAGCAACAGAGTGATCCGCACATCATAAACAGAAGACCTTCCTCTTAGGCGCAGAGGCTAAACCAGTGGAGTGCCTCCTTGAAGAAGAAAAGCAACTCCACTGCATGTCTCGAAAAAACCACTACGGAGGATACAGGACCTGACAAAAGACATGCACAAAGGCACAATGAAGTTGGGTCGACGTGAAACCTCCTCTGGCGACCTTGGCAAAGAAGGTTGCGATGTATAGGGAGACGTGCCAGAACCGCCGCTAACAGAGAGCGGAGCAGACTGATCCACACCCACTGCAGCAAGATGGGTGCGATCGAAATGATTCGACAACTGCGGGTTCGTATCTGGGCTAGAACCTGAGGCAGAATCAGAACCGGCAAGAAGGCGTAGCCGACAAGACCATTCCAAAGGAGGGACAGAGGGACAGAGCGTCCACGGAAACACGAAAGTGTCCACCTGATGATTCCAACGAGTCTCAAAGAGATCGATGTGGGGAAAACCCCAGAGATTGCAAAGAGACTGGAACACTGCCATGTGCAGCATCCACTCAGTGGAAAAGAACCTGCCCCGTCAGGACAGGAAGTCGGCTAGGACGTTCAGACGACCGGAAAAGTGACTAACCACTCCGTCGTTGACATCCTGAGCGAGCAGTAGAAGATCCCGAACCAATTCGTACATGGGAACATAGTGCGTGCCGCCCTGGTTCCGAATGTAAACAACCACTGTCGAATAGTCGGACAATAGAAGGATGTGACAATTCAAAAGGCGGGTGATCCACTGCCGGAAACTCAGAAGAAAAGCAAGAAGCTCCTTCTGGTTGACGTGAAGAGTTTTTAGATTTAGATTAAACATATTTTATTTGTTTATAATCAACAAAAAGGATTGGATAACAAGTGCCCAGCACTTAGATTATATCCTTTCCTTGAAATACGTTTACAATTACAAATTATGACATGTTTACAAGTAGTTAAATGAATTTATATGTAATGGCGAAACAAAACGTATGTATATATTGAAACAATTTTGTGTATGTACAAAGTTAGAGAAGAAAGCTGATGGGTACTCACCTTTGCAAGAGACAGAACAAGGAAGTGATGGGGGTGGGGGGGGGGGGGGGGGGGGGGGGAGAAGAAAAGTTAAAAAATTTATAGTAATTTATATATTTTTTATACTTACCAATGACCCAGACATAGCTGGTGCTAACTCTTAAAATATAGGGCCAAACACAAATTTTGCCCCCCAATCCCCAAAATTTGCATCCAAAACTAAAGAAAACATGTCCTGAAAGGCCCTCCACACTTCGCCCCTACTGCGCATGCGCAGTGTCAAGGACGTTCCGAAATTGGCGCCATTTATCATTCTAATAACCAGTGCCTGGTAAGCGCTATGTACTCAGCGGGGAGGCAAGAGTTCCCAACTCCTGGGAGGGCCATCCCCGTCTGGGTCATTGGTAAGTATAAAAAATATATAAATTACTATAAATTTTTTAACATTTTTATACTGTACCAATGACCCAGACATAGCTGAATAGTAAAAAGGCTGGAGGGCCAAGGACATAGAGCAAAATGGAATACGCTCAATAAAATAAAATAGAGTCATCCCCTGTAGGGAAAAGAAGTAATAGGCCTTATATGCATCTTTCTTATTTATGATAAATTAGAAAGATACAACACCTTCCAAAAATTGAGCTTCATACATCCATGTACTCTATTAATATCCAATAATCCTTATACTAATAATTTTTAAAGTAAGCCAATAATAAAGTAAGTCTAGAGAATAGAGACTCTTATACTCCTAAAAGTGTGTGAGAATTGCATAATCATGTCCGTTGACATATGCAATATTCAAAGCTATACTTTAAAAACTAAGACTTGAATGAATTTTAAACTTCTCACTAACAACCATCCCAATAACAGCTCAGAATTACTAACTCCGGAGGAGGTATCCCCTTGTTTTCATAGTAAAAACAGGTGACCCAAGGGAACACCCTCCCTCCCCCCCCCCCCTTTTTCTTGCCCTGGGTCAAATAGCCCAGAGCGAAGAGGGCAGCCGAACGGAGACATTGCCGAAACAGACAGCCTACCTAGCTATAGTAGCAACTGTTAAGTGAATGACATTCTGAGCAGTAGATAATAGACCTAACAATAGAGGCCTCCAGAAATGGACTCGATATTTCTGAGATAAAATTCATGAATGGATGGCTGAGCGCAATGAGCAGCCTTCAAAAATCTATAATAGCAACACTATTAATGTAAGCCCAAGAAGTAGAAGAACTCTTACTTCATGAGCCGAAATCTTAAGCACAACTGCTAAGCCAATGATATACCATAAGCAGTACGCTAGTTAATAGAATCCATTAACAATAAAATGGAGCGTAACGTCCTTCTACTAGACATCAAAGACAGAAGAAGCTTACGCCCTTGTAATAAACAGATATCTGTTTATAAATACATAAACTGTACCCGGAAAGAGTAAAGGCCTCTGCCCATACGAAGACGGAAGGACCTTAAAATAATAGGATCCGGATAATAGGAGCCTAACTCTTATGCAACAATCCAACCTAAATAGTAACGGAAGTATTGATTCCGAAACTATGAAAGTGAAAATCATCCATCGATAGTGCATGAAACTCACTGACTCTACAGTAAAAGAGAAACCAACAGAATTACTGTCTAAAAGGTCAGAATTTGAAAACTACTGTTTCCAGAGGCTCAAATGATTACTTAGCTAAATAAGAACCGAAGTTAAAATCCGTATAGGAATTTAATCTAAAGATTCTAAGTCTATTTATCAAAAAGTTACTGACTGACTTAGATAAAGAGACAAAAGACTCAATTGTAAACTATCGTAGAGTGCATAGGTATGAGGTAACATAAACCTATAACCTAAATAACAACAGGCTGCAGTAGATCTTGTGAAACAAGTATACTAAAAAATAGCAATGAGTAGTATGGAGGGATCAACCATATGAACATAATGATCCCTACACCACGACGGAAGAGCCTCCACTTTAGTCGCATAGAATAGCGAAGAAGAGGATCTCCTATAGTAAGAAATCGCGTCCAAAGCTCGTCCAGTACAGTGCTTACAATGCAATACGGACCACACAACGGAATACATGAAGGTTGCGACCTTGCTGGTTGTGATAAAGATGACACGATTTACCCAGTGAAAAAAGATCCTCACATAGAGAAAGATTTCACGTTAAGATCCACAGTAGACAAGAGAGTAAATTACTCATGATCTCTGTGAAGATAGAGATGCTATCAACAGAAATGTATTGTGGTTGTTTATCTTAGCAATACCTGCTAAAACAACAGCGCCGGAGGATACGCGTATCCTATCATTCCGTCCTATAGATCAATAGAGCGTTAACAGTATTAGCTCAGAGATCTGGACAAGCCAACACATACGTCTGCAATTTATTAGCAAGCTGTGTCATAAATAAAACATCATTGGGCGCTCCCATAGATAGCAAATCTGAATGAATACTTGTTTGTTGAGAGTCCATTCTGACAGCAACAAGCGACCCGTAAGAGAACGGGAGTGCGATAAAACAATCAGACGACCCAGAATATGACGGACCAAAACTGAACTTGGTGTACTATAACCAACAGACGGATTCTTTCCATTAAATTGAATAACGGAAACGAAAGAGTGCCTCCCTGGTTCCGGAGATACGCCACTACTGTCGAATTAAAGGACAGGAATTTGGGCATGCGTTTCTGAATAATGTTCATGCAATGACATAAAGCAAGCCTAAAAAACATTATTCCGCGGAAGTTAAACTGATAGCTAAAAGACTGCGGAACCCAAAGACCCTGGCACTTCGAATCCGTAGGGATCAGTATATATCCCAATCTGTTTGACTGGCAACCGTCATAACAGCCACACTCGGGTCCGGCAACTGCGGCGGCACTCTCTGAGTCAACCACCGAATGTTTGCCCCAGTCTGAATCTCTTGTAACACTAGATAGACAAGAGAATGTATAAATCAAGCAATTCATGGATTGCCGGAAAGTTGCCGTCGAAGAGAAGCTCCTCCGAGAACGAAGCGACTCTGAGAGAGTTCTTAACCTACTATCCACGCGTGGATGTAGCTAGGGCTGCATCACGTCTAACCAACTCCAATCCGCCACTGAAGGGCGGAGTTATACGTGAACAAACTACTGCCCTCAAAAGAAATTACATTGAGAATAATATCCCGTAAATCTTTTCTTGAAGACGTAATGATAACGCCTCAGTAAGGCGGATTACGTATAATAAAGCGTCTAAGTTAAGTCTACTATACATAATGTCGTTCCCAACATTGAAATTGGAAAAGACATAAACGGCGAAAAAGAATATATATGCAGTCTTTAATCACACCGTCTAGACGCGTATGAACTCTCGGTATGCCCTGCTCTGCCAAAATAAACTATATGTAAAAAAGATAAAATGGCAGAAATGAGCCACGCGGACAAGAAACTAAACTATCATGCTTAGTAGCAGGCTTGTATATATATATAAATATATAGCGTCGAAAAATAAAACACATGTTGTAATGACAATATTGGACTGCGTCGGTAAGTCAGGGACAAAGTCCCTGTACCGATCGAAAAATCCGAGTCCAATGACGCTATAAGTCTCTTATCCAAGATCGCAGCAATGAAGTCCGAAAAATAATCACTGGAAGAAATGCCAGAAGATATGAAAGGCATCTTCCGATACTACTAAAGGGAAAACTCGAAATCTTTCGAATCCCTTTCGCCATCCTGTCGGACCCTATAAAGCGTTCGGTCGTCCGTAGCTTGATGCAACCGCGGACCGCACCGACCCAGCGCCGTCGGATAATTCCTGATTCGACCGAGAAACTGTCAATTGCTGGGATGCTGCGAAACAACTGTGCTAACTCGGATAGCACGTCCGTCACTGAGGCCTGAGGAGCAGCGGTCTTACGATGCATTGCCGCAGGAAGCTCCGAGATCGTTACCCCGTGCATACTTCCAATATGCGAGCGAACGGAGTGTATAGGCCTCGTGTCCCTTGGCTACCGGATGGCGCGACCTATTCGCTGTGGAATCACTGAATGCCGAAACTGATCGGATACTCGAGGTCACGTAGCCAATGTGCGGTCGTGTGCCCTGCTGTGAGGATGAGGAAGCATTAAAGACAGTCTCTCGGACTGTCAATATAACGGAGCGTCCCGAGCAACGGACATATGCTCCGAATGTAAAATATCTGAACCACAACATGCGGTCCCCTATGTTGTTGGCTTCCTCCGATCTGTCCTCAATCTGCCGTCACTGGGTGAGTACTAAAGTAATTAAAGTGCTCGCATCACCCAAATCTCCTTCCTAGACCGCAACGGACGAACCCGGCAGCCGAACCATTCGATGAATGTACGCTACACCGGGTGAGCTAGCGAATGTCACTCCGTAAGCGATAGACATATTCCATGAGCACTTATTGCCGCTAACTCTTCATTAACTATGACGACAGAGGCACACTTTTGAAAGACATCTCCATAATTCTTCGAACAAGAAACCAGAAATGCTTGGATAGCAAGCATAAAATAATAATATATATATAGCGTCGTTCAATAATTCGAAAGTTTGTGTGACATTATTGGACTATGTCGGAACTGAGGGACGATGTCCCTGAACCGAACCAAAAATTTCTAAGTCCACCGACGCTATCGGTTTCTTATCCGGCATCGCAGCATATTTTGTTCCGAAAGGGAAAGCTTGAAATCCTCCGAATCCCTTTCGGTATCCCGTCGGACCGGATGAAACTTTCGGACGTCCGTACCCGCTTCCGCGGAGCGTCCCGACCCAGCATCGTCGGATAAAATATATGCGACAGATTGAGTTGATGCTGGGATGCTGCGATAAACTGTGCTATTAAGGAAAGCACGTCCGTTCCCGAGGCCTGTGCAGTAGCGGACTTACGATGCATTGCCGCTGGAAGCTCCGTGTACGTTGACTCCCGCACACTTCCTATGCGAACGTCCGGAGTCTGCAGGCCTCGAGTCCCCGGCTACCGACCCAGCGCTGTCGGATAATTCTCGATCCGACACCATTTCTGTCGGCTGCTGGGATGCTGCGATAAGCTGTGCTATGTGCACAAGAATGTCCGGCGTCGAGACCTGCGGAGGCGCAGTCTATCGCTGCTTCGCCGAGGGCAGCTCCGCATCAGATGGCTCCCGCATACTTCCTATGCGAACGTCCGGAGTCCATCGGTCTCGAATCCCTGGCTGCCGGATTGTGTGACCTGGTCGCCGAAGAATCCTTGATCGGCGAAGCTGGTAATATATCGGCGGTCACGCAGCCAAGGTGCGGTCGTGTGCGCTGACGAGAAGAGGAAGCCTTAGCAGTCTCAGCAGACTGCCTATACAACGGAGCGTCCCGAGCGACGGACGTATGCTCCGCTAGCGACACATTTGTACCACAACATCTGGGGCCAGATGTTGTTGAACGAGAGAGGGGCCTCTCTCGCTTGCCGTCCGGATGGACCGGAACGAGCTATGAACCGGACTAAAAGGCTTCCTCCGTTCTCCCTCCGATCCGCCGTCACTGGGTGTGCATTAAGTTAATTTTATAGTGCTCGCATCACCCCAAAATTCCTTCTAGACCGCAACGGACGAACCCGGCTGCCGAACCATTCGGTGAATGGACGCTACACCGGGCGAGCTAGCGGACGTCAAAGGCCGTCGAACCTACTAGGGTCCTCTTAGGCAAATGGCGTATTACATGAGCACTTTTCCGCTAGCCCTTCATTAATTGTGACGACGGAGGCACACTGTTGGAAGACATCACAGATACATCACCCTAATCTTGATCGTCTGAAATAGAAATTGATAAAGTAGAGTGACCCTGCGGGGAAAGGACCGGAGTGTCCAAATCCCCAACAACATACCGTGACATACGCTTCCCATATTGTCATCGAAATCATACGATACAGAACAGGAGTTAATGCGAGTACGCTGACCACATATAGAATGATAATAAGGTCAGAGGAAGACTTCCTCTTAAAACAATTGATCAATATCCTTTCAATGTGAAAAGAAAACAAGTCCTGGTACTCGCACTAACCCCTGGCAAAATACATAATAATAATATGATCCATTAATATAGAAAAAATAATTGAAATCAAAATATTTTGAAAAAATATTTTTTCAGAACAGCCCAAGTTTCTGAAAAGTAACGTTGAGCCCCAATGGATCCCAAGACTAAGTGTGGAAAAAAATTTTAAAAATATTTTAAACAATTTATTCAACACTTACGAACAATAATAATGTATCTAGTTATGATTAAAATAACATAAAGATATTATTATTTAGAAATCCCCCCCTCACACAGAGGGCTGTTGTAAATGTAAAAAATGAGTGTAAAAACACTAAAATAAGACTCCAGGCACCCAGGCCCGAAATCAGTTACCAAATATACACCATCTGATGCAAAACAGAGACTTCCAGGGAAGAAACTGCAGAACATCAGATGGTAGATGCAGAACACAATGCCTAACCACCCGTAGGTGAAGACGTAAACATGGGGAAAGAACAGAATTCATTCTGTTATTCAGCTAAAACTCCCAAGAAATTTTAGTAATAATAATTACATAAACTATGCCAAAAGCATGGGAGAATAGCAAGGGGGAACTTAAAGGACAGGGAGAGAGGAAAAACACTTAAAAAAACAGTGTAACTAAATAATCAGAATGACAACAAAATGGCTGCTGCCTTGAAAATAGGTAACTTAACATAATTTCATTAAAAAATTTTAAGTTACAGCCCTGATAATATTCTGTCACACATTCTTTTCCTCTCCTCCTTTTCTATCCTCCTTAGAATCACCATTTCACTAATATTTATGTGTCTGGCATCATTTAAACTGAGATTTAAAAGCACAAAGATCAGTCAGATGTTAACTGATGAAGGGCCAAACTTAGAATGATAAATGGCGCCAATTTCGGAACGTCCTTGACACTGCGCATGCGCAGTAGGGGCAAAGTGTGGAGGGCCTTTCAGGACATGTTTTCTTTAGTTTTGGATGCAAATTTTGGGGATTGGGGGGCAAAATTTGTGTTTGGCCCTATATTTTAAGAGTTAGCACCAGCTATGTCTGGGTCATTGGTACAGTATAAAAATATGAAATGCCACACTACACACTACAACACTGCTGGCTTGGGTCAACAAGAGTATGGGCCACATTTCGGAACTACCGCTACTCTGACAGAGTCCACACCACTAGTTTTGCCAGGACAGACAGGACAAACAAGCGAATAGAAATGAGCCAAGTGTGAGATAAACAGAGATGACCACTGACTTTAAAGATCAACAGAATAGGAAAAGGATGCTTTTAGACTCCTGTGCTCATCTAGCGGTCTGGTCTTAAAACCGCTTCATGGTTTTCATGAAATTTTGTACACTGCGAAAAAGGTGAATATTGACGGAATCCGGTAAGTTTGGAATACCACAAAGAAGATCATTGGCCGTTTTTATTGGCAGATGCACAAGATTTCTCTGTAGAACAAGTCTTTCATCATGAAGAGTTGCTAGATCCTGGTCCCATGACCCGTGAAGGAAAAGACCTAGAGGATCCAACGTCACACCCCTTCCAAGATCGCTGGCGACTGCCATCAGAACACGATCGGACGTGGGTAAGTCCAACGGATCTCCCTGCATAATCCACTGAACATCTGTCAGGGGAGACGGTGACAAGGAAGAGACTCCGGTAAGAGAAGCATCAGATCCAGAGGATCGACATTCGGCCTCCAACGACTGAGCAGAAAGTGTTGGAGAGGTCTGACATGCAGTTGACCTAGAGGAATGGGATCCGTCACCTAACCGCAGAGACCGAGCAGCCGGGGAAGACTCCGAGCTGTTGTGGACTGGGACAGAGTCAGGGCAAAAGGCTGAGAAAAGCTCAGCCCTTGCCTGGGAAACTGCCACCATATCCAGCTGAGTACGGAAGCCCATCCCAGATGACAAAACGACGGAGAAGGGACCAGGTCCGACTTCTTCCCGGTGACTCTGAACCCTAGTGCCATGAGCAGCCTCAACAGTGTGATGACATCCAATTCCAGAAAGGCAGCATTGGAACACCTCAGGAGGATATCGACTAGATATGCCGAAGAAGACACCCTGGACTGTGTGCGATGTAAGACTAACACATGCGACATCAGGCGAGTGAAGGCCCAAGGATCCAGGTCGAGGCCAAAGGGCATGGCCTTGAACTGGAAAACACCCTGGGGAATGGAGCGGCGAACCAACCTGAACGCCTCCATGTGAACTGAGGAGCAATGATAGACAGGGTCAGGAGACTCAGATCGATAACCTGTCCGAGTCAGCCGTCCTTCTTTGGCACCAACAGGCAGGAATAAAATCCCACTGAAAGAATGTTCTTGATAACCTTGATCGCCCCCTTTGACAGGAGATTCCCTATCTCCGTGATCAAAAGTTCCCAACGTGTAACATTGAAAGGGACTTGTGTTGGAAGAGGCACTCTCGACTGAGTGGAATGCCTCAACCTGGGACGAATTCGAGGTGACTACTGCAGACGCCTACTCTTACCCTGTGAGTGAGTAGAAGTGGCAGCAGGAGGATCAGCCCTTAGTTTCGCAGAGGAAGCAGAAGGGTACTTGTTAGGCTTTGGACAGCCCCTGTCTCCAACAGAAGGCTGAACAAGCTGACGAAGCAGCAGCTGATCTGTGGAATGACATAGGGAGTCATACCAGACCATCACCACGGAACCATGGAATAGTAGCGGACCCGCCGATAGAGGCAGGTCGAAGAGCAGCGCACTGTCCCTCAAGAAGGGAACGGCAAGTGTCCAGCACAGCATCACTGCGAACTAATTCCAAGCTAGCCATGTTACAGGCATGTGTGTGAGAAGATGCATGAGCGCCTTGGACAGCACACACAAAAAACCTGTTCGCCGTCAAACTTATATGGGAGCAGATAAGCAGCAAAGCAGAGATGACGTGATCGAAGAGAGAAAGCATTCCAGCATCTCTCCCGATAAGCCCAACATGGACTCCAGAGTCTCGGGAGTTGGAGTCCCGATCAAAGACCATCGAAGTCTGGCAGACTGACGGATTGGCAGAATCATAGGAATGATAACGCAACAGAGGCAAAAAAGTGTCAACAACATCTTCATAGCTTTGGAACTCAGCTTAGAGTCCAAAGCTGTAAAAGCTTCAACCACCTGTACCGACAGGCACAGACGAAGGCGCCCAGAAGCAGGTTGCTCCACAGGCTGTAGGCGCGCGACCGATGATCACGGGCGGGCTGACACTGTCGGCTGGTTTGACGGTTTGAGATCTAGAAAGAACCCAAACACAAAGTCAAGAGCTGCCCCCAAGTCAGAAGACTGTTGGCTCTCGACGTCAGGTATGTCAGACTCATCCCATGAGTTGGAAGACACATAGCCCATCATGGGCAAACCAGCCGATGCCTCCCATGGTGCAGGCACAACAGGGGGATCAGGAAATGGCCTGTTTCCAACCCCAGGAGGCAGCGCCACAGGGGGCGCCCGGAAACCACTCGTAGCCTTGCTGGAAGCAACAGAAAAGGCTCTTGGACAGAACTTAAGTGAGCAAGGAGAGGGCCTCCCTAATCTCACTGACTGTGCCGGAAATGGTTTGACGTGGGAACAAACCGACAAAGTGGCTTCACTCCTTACCCATTTTACCAGCGAAGGGTCACGATCCACAAATACACCCGACGCAGGGCGATGGGCTGCAGCCAAAACATCTGAAGGCAGACGTGTATTGGGGTATGACATACCCCGAGGATCTACATAGCGGAAACTCAGGAGAGTCGTCATGGACCTTTGCGGGACAGAAGGTCCAGGCTGCACAAAAAGCATTGGTCCCGCAAAACTGACCATAGGACCCCACCATGAACATCTGAATCAAATGAGAAAAACTGAGGTACCACAGTAGAGGATTTGGCCGGCAGCCCCTTCTAACTTCGCCAAGTTGAAGTCAGGGAAGGTTGAGGCCAATACCCCACGTCTACACTACCAGACACCTCTGCAGATCCCTGCAGGGATAAAATGGCTGTGCTCAACAGCAGAGAGGACACAACAGGGGGTTCGGTCAGCAGCCACTTCCGACTTCACTGAGTTGAAGTCAAGGAAGGCTGAGGCCGATACCCCATGTCAACACTACCAGACAACTCTGCAGGGATAAAACAGCTGTGCTCAATGGCTGAGAGGACATAGCAGGGGGTTCGGTCGGCAGCCACTTCCGACTTTGCCGAGTTGAAGGCAGGGAAGGGTGAAGCTGATACCCCACATCCACACTACAGACATCACTGCAGACCCCTGCAGGGATAAGCCAAGGATGGCTAAAAGGGTGACCGATGACGTTGTAGATGGAACAGCAGTAGCAGCAGATACGACGGGAGCTGTGGAAACTGGCGGAAAAGGGGAGAGAGCAACCTAGCTCAGTCTCCAAAAGAGGAGTCACAACCCCTAGTGACAGACTCAGATGTCGACTGGAGAGGGCGCATAGTCCCAGAACCAGGCATTTCTTCACCAGACATCCAACAGCTCCTGCAGTATCCACCAAGGTAAAAAAAAACTGCACATCCCCCACAAAGGGGGTATAACTCTCACCAGACATGGTGGTGTCGGGAGGCCCCAAAACGACAGCCACAAGAATGCACCAAAAGCGAGGGCAAAAGGCATTGCCCTAAAGGAACCGAACTAGATATAACAGAGGTGAGAGCAGTAGAAGAAAAAGGTGAACTCAACAGATACAGAAAGTAGAACACCCCCCAACTACGAGAGAAAGGTGGCAGAAAAAAGAACCGGTGGGTACACAACAGAACCCAGACAGCCGACAGGGACCTAAAAACAGAAATTCAGCCCTCAACAGAGTGAAGAAATCCTATCCATACAGTCCCTCATTGACACCTAACTCCAATAATAATAATAAAATTTATCAACCGAAAAATTTTATGTTCGAACCGAACAGAACGATTTCAAAAATCACGCGTCACATTGGAAAATATATATAAAATTTAATGAAAATGTGGTTGAAAATATTAATGAGAATATACAAAACACAGTCCTGTTATTATACGATCTTCAGATCCATAATTCCAGTCACAGGAAACCATTGTCGACGAGTTGAATTATCACTGTTTTGTAAAGCAAATGACGACATGTCCTTCACATGCAACAGACAAAAAAAGAATGGTTTGATGACTGCTTGCGCACTGGTTAACGGAAGTCGTGGAATGTACTAAGAAAAGAGCGTCCCCTACTGGGTGTGCACCGATGGCGCTCAACCCTGTGTTGGCTTATTCTTTCGTGGTGTTTTTCCACCACTTTTCTTTCCCAAATCTCTTGGGAAAGATTAAAATAGAGAGTATTTTATCCGAGTTAGGGTCTTCCACTCTAGTGCAAGCCTGTAGTAAACAATTGGAAGGTAGGTTGATAAGAAATCCATATTTGCATGATTGTTTTGAGATTTACTGATAAAAGATTTTTTCTCAAATATGAGATTATGTTTATTTTTCTAAAAACGCTGTATTGGGTAAAGGGTTAACATGATTGAAAAAAACAAAATAAAAATAAAACGAAGTATCAAAGAAACATTTCCACACAGCCTTTCAAAAGGAGATTTTTTTCATAATTATACATCAATCTTACACACACGCGAGATCGTGCAAATTTTTCAAAGATTCAACAAAAACACGGTTCAAAATCACACCTTTTTCGCTCCTAATTTGAAAAAAAAAAAAACGAAATAAAAACAAAAATAAACAATTGTCATATAGTTCTATGGTTAAGTATCTCATTTTCAATTTTGGACTGCCTTAACGATGTGTTTTAGAGGGACTTTCTGTATTTAGTATCCGAGGGGACTTCGGGACTTTTTAGGGACTTGCTGTGTTTAGTACAACTGCTCATTCACTTACGACACCTCAGTCCTCACTAATGACTCCAAAACACAAAATTCGCAAAATTTTGGCCATGACTTTTTTCATTTAGAATGACTTTTATATTCACTAGATCACAGAATAGTAAGAAAGTAAGTCAAAAGTATCTTTAAGGTGCTATATCAGTAATTGAATTTTGTTTATTTTGAAAATTCTCACCTCTGATATTCCTTCAATTCAAATTAAATATACACAAAATGTACATCAAAATGAAGATTGAGACATTTAGAACACGAAACACGTGTAATCAACTCACAGAGTCGACAGTAGGCACCACTGGTTCCTGGAAGTCTGCTACCGAAATTGCTTTACATATCCAAGAACAAAGCTAGGGTATCAAAATTCTTCAAAACACAACAACAGAGCTACATGGGGTAAATTCCCAAACCTTTGCTTTTGTTTACGTATGAATTTACTTTCAATTTCCGGTCGACGTCACCGGACAGAAAAAGCATTTATATACGTTGTCTAAAATCAAACAAGAGCTGGACTTTCGTCCGGTGAATACCCCCATGTGGTGTACTGCCTAGTGTGGGCATACCTATGACCAACAAATATCATTTATGAATATTCTCGTATGGACTGACGGACAGATGGACGGACGCAATCCAGTATACCTCCCCCCCCCCTTCTTTCAACAATTTCTAAGTCAAAAGGTATGGTAAATTGTTTGGTGTTTGGAAGTTTTATGCAATAAAGCAGAAGCCTTTGTCATAGGCAAACTGCATGCCATATTTCACTGAAATCCAATAACCCCAATCCAGTATGCACCCCCCTCCCATTTTCTTCGAAAGTTTTCAACAATTTCCAACAATTTCTAAGTCAAAAGGTATGGTAAATTGTTTGGTGTTTGGAAGTTTTATGCAATGAGGCAGAAGCCTTTGTCATAGGCAAACTGCATGCCATATTTCACCAAAATCCAATAACCCATACCTGAGATACAGGCTGAACAGACAAATAATGTCTATATCCTACAATTTCTAAGTCAAAAAAGGGGGATAACTCTAAAAAGGAGAATGTGAGAAATACCGCTGAATCCTTTTTTGAAAGCCTATACCATAAGCAGTGTTCATGGCAAATTTCATTGCAATAGAACATTAGATACCCGAGATACAGGCTGAACAGACAAAATTTGGCTCGGACGGACACAATATCTAAGTGAACAATTAATAAAAAAAAAAAAAATAACTAGTGTGGGCATACCTATGACCAACAAATATTATAAAAAATAATAATTTACTTAAGTTATGAATACTTTCAGACGGACTCACTCACAGACGCAGACGGACGAATAGACGAACGCTCCAACATTTCGGGTTTATGGGCTACCAAAAAAACATTTTGTAAGTCCAAAACCTTATTTTATCGAGAACCCCACACCCTCCACCATAGAACTTATATTTAACCCTAACCCCACCCTTCCACCCAAAAACCACACCCTAACCCTACCCCACCCTGACCCTAAACCCTAAAAGCCCACCCCTGACCCTAACTCCCACCCACCCCCAGGACCTAACCCCCCAACCTTAAGCCCTACTCTGGGGCTACCCCTAACCCTAACCCCCGCCTCACCCCTGACCCAACCCCACCCTAGCCAAACCAATAGGATTAGGAGTTATTTTTCGGTTTAGGGGCTACTAAAACTAAAACCCCACCCCTGACCCCAACCCTCCCCAACCTTAAGCCCTACTCTGGGGCTACCCGTAACCCTAACCCCACCCCACTCCTAACCCTAACACTACCTTAATTTGGAGGTAGCCCCTAATAATAATATATTCCCCTAAACCCCCAATGTTGGCCCGGACAGATGGACGGACATACGGACACATGTAATCCAGTATACCCCCATTTTCTTCAAAAGTGGGGGTATAATAATGAGAAAGAACGCCTTAATACAATATTCTATTTTATTAGCTAGAGACTGCACAGTTGCCGTATTCAATGCAAGGTATCATGATGCAGGGTTTCCGCTAGACGGGCTGCTGGTGGTTAAAATGCTGAGTACAATGATGTATCATAACGACACTCAGGATCCTTTGTCTCCACGTAATATAGGCATAATTATGTTGTATACTATGCCTACTATTACTGGCGACAACCTGATACTTTACAACCCCCAGACGAGAGGGGGAAACAAAGTTCAAATCCTAAATGCCGTCTATAAAATTTCGTACTCAAATTGATTGTGTTTGGTCCGAAATCACTGGCTTTTATTTCGAGCGATAAATGATGTAATTGCATGTGCAGGATGTCACACGTCCGCATCATGGTTCTTTTCGAAGATTTCATTCTCTCTGCATTTTCAATTATTTATGTTGGCGCGTATCGGGTTGTATAAAAAATAGGCCAATGAAATCGTCATATGTGTACCCATACGCACAACTAGTAGAAAGCTGTATGACGGAGGGCCACCACGGATGCCAACATTATGTACACCATACATGGTATGGGTACATATAGAAATGGATTGGAGGAGTGTCTAATTAAATTTGATGGATAAAGGGTTAATATCTCCGGATCAAATTATCAGATTTACTTAAAAAACTATACAGCACTGCACATCAGTAACTTGAATAAATATATAAAGTAACATGACAATCAGATTGATATTTTTTGAGTTATCTCATGCCAAAGGGATTGGAGGAATTTTCAATTTGAAGGATAAAGGGTTAATATCTCAGGATCAAATTATCAGATTTACACCAAAAACTATACAGCTTGGTACATCATTAACCTGAACACAAATATAAAGTAACTTGACAATCCAAGCAATATTTTTCAAGTTATCGAATGCCAAAGGGATTGGGGGAAGTTTTCAATTTGAAGGATAAAGCGTTAATACCTCAGGATCAAAATAACAGATTTACACCAAAAACTATACAGCTCGGTACATCAGTAACCTGAACACAAATATAAAGTAACTCGACAATCCAAGCAATATTTTTCAAGTTATCGAATGCCAAAGAAATGGATACGGACGTCAGATGGACAATGGATGGACGTACAATGGATGGCCAACCTGGATGCTGGCATTATGTGTACCATACATAGTATGGGTACACATAAAAAATTGAGGTCAAGCGTCGCAGTCACTGTCTGGATTCATGGATTTTGTGTTGTTTTGGGTTTGTATTTTTATGAAACCTCTGACCAGATGTAGCATTGTGTGTCCCGTGGGAATTTAGAGAATTGTTAGAGGAAAAAATACATATTTTCCACTTCAATTATTCAGCATTTTAGCAACCAGAATGCCTCCCAGAGAGCACCTAAAAATCAAAATTTTCCTGGGGGGAGAACCTCCCCCCCCCCCCCCCCGACCCCCCTCTATACGCACTTCGGCAGGTGCGGCAGACGCCTTTGGTGTCTGAGTTTCACTTTCTTTAAACAACCGCGGACCCACACATTTTCCCCTAGAGGAAACCCTGTGATACCTGTTAAAATTTCTTAGAATTACGATTTTGTTTTTCGATGGAAATTTGTCGTATCGAGTGATTTGCGCATGTCTGTCGAGCATGGAAACCATCTTCAATAAAAAAATGCAGACGGTGTTGTCCTTTTCCAAAATGCAGTCCTGTCGCTGCACTCGAAAGTGTTTTGAATGCCAAGCTTTGTTATTGAATATCTGACATACATTCGGCCACAAGTTGTTCTTGCGAAATATTATTTTATCATCAGTTCTGGTACGAATATGATAGCAGACTTCCAGGAACCAGTGGTGCCTGCTGTCAACTCTATGGGGTGATTACATATGTGCTTCGTGTTCTATACATCCCAACCTTCATTTTGATGTATAGTTTGTGTATATTTAATCTGAACTGAAGGAATATCAGAGGTGAGAATTTCAAAATAAACAAAATTCCATTACTTATATAGCCCCTTAATTAATTTTTTGGGGGTCAGATTCGGTATTTCAAGTCAGATTCGGTATTTAGATTTTAGTGACACCGTGTATAATTAACGTGTACCAATAATAGGCCCAAGCTTTTGTTTTTCTGATTCCTTTCTTTTAATTAGCTTACTGTTATGTAGTTAAAATACCAGTATTCTCGTTTTTATTTGCGTGAATATTTATCACCATTTACAACCATGTTTATCATCGTTCACATATTTTCACATGGTGGGTTTAAGGGGCTATATATGTAAAGGAATTTTGTTTATTTTGAAATTCTTACCTCTCATATTCCTTGTTCTTGGATATGTAAAGCACATTTGGCCACAAGTTGTTTTCGTGAAATATTATTAAATTATCAGTTCTGGTGCGAATACGGCAGCAGACTTCCAGGAACCAGTGGTGCCTACAGTCGACTCTATGAGTTGATTACACATGTGTTTCGTGTTCTATACATCCTAGTCTTTGTAAGACTGTGACCCGGGGCCCTCCTGGCCCTCACAGTATTTGAGCAACCCGTTCAAATTTCATCTAAAACTGAAAGAAACTGGCCGCATTTGGGTTGACTCAGTTCACGCTTCATATCGAAGACTAAAATCACATAATCAACATACTACTTGTCGTACTCAGCCCAGATATCATTTATTTACATGTCTGCATCATTATTTAACGCAAACACAGCATCAAATTCAAGAAATATTGAAAAATATCTGACTTCACCACGTTAAAATACATCGATTTCAAAGATAAATAATTGTACTACACATGCACACAGATTATGAGATTTTTGTCTTCGATATGAAGCGTGAACTGAGTCGACCCAAATGCGGCCAGTTTCTTTCAGTTTTAATCAGATGAAATTTGAACGGGTTGCTCAAAGACTGTGAGGAGCCAGGTGGGCCCTGGTTCACAGTCTTACAAAGACTGTATACAGTACGTTCAACGTGGATTGTAACAAAAACGCTGCCGCGGTGTGTTCTCCACCGTGGAGTTTCAGTAGACCACAGTGTTTGATCAGTGGAAGACAGTTTTCAAAACACTATGACCCACCGTGGTCACGAACGTTAAGGATTAGCTTATTGCTTTTGCATGTCAGTTTCTCTTCTAATTAATAAATACTGTCTTGTGACGTCAACTGGCAAGACAACTGTGTTTGTTACTGGTAGTAGATAATTTATTTTAAATTTAAATTGGAATTTTGAGGAGGCAGACGGCGACTATTGCTGTGGTTTGAAATTGTAAATTGGGAACAGAACAGTCAGTTCCATTTGGTTATGAACAAAGTCCTTGTTACTTTCAAAACTAAACTGTTGTGTTTGCGTGATCGATTTGATCGAGGAAATAAATAAATCAGACTTGAGAAAAACAACTTATATTCGCGAAGTTCCCAATTTCACATTTTGTTTACAGCTGTAGACCAACACGTGATGAACCGTGTTTTTCTTGGGCCTTCCGGAAGTGGGGGAAAAATAGCCTCCGGCGTCCCGAAAGCGCACACGGCCCACAGCTAATGATCGAAGTGATACCAGTTTACGAGATTGAGTCAACTCGACCAGCCCATCCCCTTTCCCGTCTTACTCTTACTCCACAGCTAATGATCGAAGTGATACCAGTTTACGAGATTGAGTCAACTCGACCAGCCCATCCCCTTTCCCGTCTTACTCTTGTCGGGCTACACAATTAAAGATTCTTATAAAAAAGATATAGTAAAAAGAAAATATAGTGTTTTTGAATGGATACCAAAAAGTATCTCACTCGTGACTGAAACTAATGATTATTTCACAGGGGGGGTGGGGGGGGGGGGGGATGGATGGGAGATATTTGCATACTGAAACAAATATCCTTCATCCAGTTCTGTAGTGGTTTGTACATACTTTAAACTCTTTGCATTTGCAGATTTTTCAACGTTCCTCAACTTTGGTATTTGTATTATCATTTGAAATAGCTAAGCCTGTGTGTATGTAAAACTACGTGGGTGAATATAAAGGAATTAAAATATCTGCGAATGTGCCATTCTAAGAGAGAGTACACTTCAGTGGGAAAGAGATAGAGAGAGACAGATATATGTGATGGGGGTGGGGGGGGGGGGAAGTAAGAAAAAGTGAAAGAATATTAGTACACGAAAGTACGAAAGTATACGCTAGTGCATGTGGGCGTATGTCTACATATTACTGTGTGTTCGCAAGGTTGTGTGTGTGTGTGTGTGTGTATGTGTTGGTGTGCGTGCATGTGTTTTGGTTTTTCGGGTTTGGGTTTTTTTTTTTGTTTTTTTCGTGAACTACTGTAAAAATGACCTACTTCTGGTAAAAATGTGTCTCATAAGCCTTCACAGACTGGATTTCATATAAATATTTTGTAAATACTCTATGTATATTATGTATGTGTATTGAAATGTGACATTAAAATATTATATTCTACTACTACTACTGCATTAAAGTAGTCGGGATTGAAGTGATTAATTAAATATAATAGATTAAACTACCACTTGCACAAGGTGTGAAATAACATTTGAGTCGCGCGACAAAGCACAGAGCTGTCCTTCAAACCATCTGTTTTAACACCTCTGCATGTGACAAGCTTGAGAAAAAATAAGAGACAAATCAACATTTTCAATTACTTTTTATTAATTCAGCAATCATAATTATAACCAAATAAAATCAACAGAATTTTTTTTTTCTTCAATAATGACATGCTGATCGACAAGTCAGACCACTACACATCATCACCCAAGCTAAAACATGCCCCAAAATTTCGTATTTTAATTTTTTGGTTTTGTCCCCCCACACTGTCTTGAAACCCCCAAAATTAAAATAGGTCTTTCAGGCGACGTTTTCCCCGATACCCCTCCCCATCCTGGAATACTACGAAAGCAAAACCTCACCAACTTGGCTATGAAAGCAAAACCTCACCAACTTGGCTGTGCATTGCTTAAAACGTTTATGGTTGGAGTCAAATTAGAGGAAAAAAACTAACAAGAAAACTTTATGCATGGCATCAAAAATACACCTTTGTATTGTTTTGTATATTTTATATTCTTTTCTCCAGCCAAGTGAGTACATGTAAGTATTTTCTGAATACAACAGAAGCAGAGCGGGGTGGGGAAGGGACTAGATAGAAATTTTGGGGGAGGAGGGGGGGGACACGTGCTTGTCCCAACAGTCTAGGATTCCTGGGTAAGCCCCCCCCCCCTCCAACTTTAATAACTTTTGTAACCATTTTTAGAAGGGGGTCACAAATGACCAATGGTTGGGACGGATCACGTCGTCATCGAACACACAAATATGGAATTCTTCCAAAATTGTACTTCCTCACCCAACAACCCCACAACAGTATACATTTTCAGCGTTGTGGCCGTTGGTTTTGTTCCATATGCATTCACACAATGGGATAATATTTAGTAAAAGTTGCCAGTGATAAAACAGAGAATTGTGTAGTGCATCTAGCCAGTCGCACATAGTCATCATTAAGCGGGAACCCCTAGTCGAGTTGTCAGAGTTCTGCTTCGTCACAATGTGCCAACTATTATTCGATCAACAAACTTTATTTGTTTGAAAGGAAAACATGTTTCTCTTACATTAAAAAAATAACAAATATTTCAGGAATTTCTCTTTTTATGGGGCAAGTTTAATTTTTGTTTCATTTGACCCAGTTGCGAAGTTTGAACGGATAATATTATTAGTCTATTCACCACAAAAGACAAAAAAATCTCCGTTCTCTGTGACAGAATTACGTTTTGTTTGCAGTCAGATCAACACTGAAAACGAATGTTTTTTATTTTTACGTTTCACCCTTAATTGTTGCATGTACTGGTCTCGAGGGATTAATGTATTGATATTTTCTGTGTTCTGTAATCTCAATCCCTGGTCACTGCGGTGGAGTAGTTCAGCGATCTGAACGTCGTGGCTACCCCTCTATGTTCAGATTCTTCCCATTCAATCCTATAGAAAAAGTTCCCATCAAGTTTTATGGGAACTCAAAACTCGAAATTAGGAATATATATCAAGCTTTCACCCTTATTACCGGCTGCAATCGATAGTACACGTATTTCCTTACATTTGGGCAGAGTTTATTAATCCAAACTAGGTTTTATCCTTTAATTATCGTCATTTGTGTACTCGTGAGGCGGCAACGGAGATTTCCAAATCGGCCATGTTTTTGTTTAAATATAAAACAGTAAAAACAATAACCCGGTAATAGGTTCGAAACGAATAGACCATTTCATCGGTGCAGAATCAGAATCTTGATCTCATTCGCACAGAGGAAGGAGGTCATCAAACTCGGTCGCATTCGCACAGAGCAGATTATCAAACCCATTCTGCGCAATTGCGATCGAATTTCCTATTCCGCATTGATGAAAAGGTATCTGACACTCACTATTGGCAGTATTGAAGTGCAAATCTTCAGATAAAGCTTCTGTTTATTTTATAAAATTAGATCGTTTGCCGTTTGGTCAGCAACGGGTCGCTTGTGTCTATAAAGAATCACCCTCTTTGGCACTCTACTGCCTGTGACACGTTACTGTCGCACATACTGTATTTTATTCTAGAGAAATAAACGAAATTATGAAAGGTGACCCGTTACTGTCTGAATGACTGTAATACTAATAGGTGCTGCCGATCCCTCGATAAACTTTACCATTCGCACATATTTTCCTATAGTCTATACACTTAATTAAGGGCCTATATAAGTAATGGAATTTTGTTTATTTTGAAATTCTCACCTCTCGTATTCCTTAAATTCTGATTAAATATACACAAATTATACATCAAAATGAAGGTTGGGATGTATAGAACACGAAACACATATGTAATCAACTCATAGAGTCGACTGTAGGCACCACTGGTTCCTGGAAGTCTGCTACCGTATTCGCACCAGAACTGATAATTTAATAACATTTCACGAAAACAACTTGTGGCCAAATGTGCTTCATATATCCAAGAACAAAGCTAGGCATTCAAAACACTTTCGAATACAGCGGTAGGACTGCATTTTGGAAAAGGACAACACTGTCTGCATTTTTTATTGAAAATGGTTTCCATGCTCGACAGACATGCGCAAATCACTCGACCACGAATTTCCATCCAAAAACAAAATCGTAATTCTAAGAAATTTCAGCAGGTATCATGATACCTTGCACTGAATATGGCAACTGTACAATCTCTATCTAATAACAGTATACTGTATGAAGGCGATCTTTTTCATTATTTGATTTTAGACGGCGTTGTTTTTACATGCTTTTTCTGTCGGATGACGTCAACCGGAAATCGAAAGTAGAATCATACGTAAACAAAAGCAAAGGCTTTGGAATTTTCCCCAATGTAGCTCTGTCGCCGCGTTTTGAAGAATTTTTATCCCCTAGCTTTGTTCTTGGATATATAAAGCACATTTGGCCACAAGTTGTTTTCGTGAAATATTATTAAATTATCAGTTCTGGTGCGAATACGGCAGCAGACTTCCAGGAACCAGTGGTGCCTACAGTCGACTCAATGAGTTGATTACGTATGTGTTTCGTGTTCTATACATCCCAACCTTCATTTTGATGTACATTTTGTGTATATTTAATTTGAATTGAAGGAATATCAGAGGTGACAATTTTCAAAATGAACAAAATTTCATTACTTATATAGGCCCTTAAATCAAATGGGGGAGAGTTGAATGAATTTTAATTGCTGATTCACTTAATACCATTCCTTCACGATCTGATGGACGCGGATTGTCGCAGGGGTATACAAAAACAATTATTACTTCAGACCAACTTGACGCCAGAAAGCAGTCATTTTCAGTACTTCAATTGTCGCAAGGCTGTTGAGTTGATGCCGGTTGAGGTCAAGGTGAAAGGTGTAAAGCTGTAAAAGAGTTTTGTCAATTCGTTTCGTATATTTATATTTTTAAAATACTTTTGGAAAGTTGAGAGTTTACTCTTGTGAATAATAATTGTGTTTCTACTTCTGAATTGTTACCGTATTTATCAATAGTTTTTAACAATTTTTCTCACAAAAAAACAACCCATAATCCATAAATCTATTCATTATTTGTGCCTTCCACCACGGTATCGGCTCGATTCGCCCCCAAGGGTATCAGGACAACCCGACCCATAACAAAGTCGGCCCATTACCAACTCGGACTACGGCAACTTGGCCCATAACAAAGTCGGCCCATTACCAACTCGGACTACGGACTGTGGGAATACATAAGGGAATGTTGATGGGAAAATTGGTAAGACGGGAGGGGTAGATGAGATAAGAAAACAAAACTCGAACTCGACTGAAAGTTCAAAAAATTTATTCGGAACTTCTCAAGACTGTGTGCGATTGAGCTATTTTTTTTAATTAGAGTAGAGTATAAATAAATAAATGCGTAATAACACTTACTCTTCAATAATCTCCTGCTCATTATTTCCTTGTTGATGCTGAACATCGAAACTAGCGTCCAGTGCCGCATAGAGTATATAGGTTTCATTATTATGATGGGCTTGAACTTCACGTGTTTCATGTGTTTCGTCTGATGACATTTCTGCGTAGTCAATTGGCAATGATTCATTTCCTGCAATCTCTCTTGCCGATGACTCTGTAGTCTGGCTGATGTCAGAGACATTCAAGGAAACATTGAATGTTCCATAATCCTGTGACGATACATTTTCAATGGATGTCGATTCGGCTCTACCATTCATACTACTTTCTTTGCATTTATTACATGTGAATGGTATCATACTTTCCCGTTGTCTCATCATACGTCGATATTCTGTTTGTGTTATTCCTGGAATGCAAATCCTCTGTTGCCACAAAAAACAGGTATCACAGCTCAATGCCTGTTGAGTAGCGAGGCAATCCTCACTGACTCCACGCGATTTAGTTATATTGTATAATTTTTATTTTATTTTATTTTATTATTTTTTTTTTATTTTCTGGAAACTTATTTTGTTTTTCTGTTAAGGGATCGGTGTTCGTTCAGCTCAACCATTAATTCACTATCTTGGGGTCTGTTGAGGGTTTTGTTTTGTATGTCTTTTAATCGCGTATCAATAGTTTCTATTTTTGCTATTTTTTTCGTGAAGTTCCTTTATGGTGTCCATTTCGGTTTGCATAGTGCCAATCGCAGGGCATAATTTTGAACCCTCTGTAGCTTCTGAATGTTGGTTTTGCTTAGGTCGCTTGTTATTATGGCACCGTATTCTAGTACCGGACGTATAAATGTTCTGTAGAGCTTGAGAAGCACAACTTTTTGAGTTTTGGCGATATTGAGTTTGATGCGCCACAGGGCGCACCAGCTCTCAATCTTAGGTCACCTTAGGGGGCGTTTTGGCTTTTACTTTATCGGCGTACGTCGCGCTATCGGGAAACAGCGACCGTGTTGGTAGCTTCTTCTACTATGGAACGCAGCCAGTTATCCTGGCTGGGGGTAATTAGATCTGAACCTATTTCAGATATCCCAGCCAGTGAGCCGGCGGACGCAGGTCTTCTTCTCATTTCTCATTTCTGTAGCGGCATCAATACATGGTAAATCAGGAACTGGAGGAGCATGGTCCTCCTTACCTGGTTTGGCTTTCAGAATTGCCTTTTCCAATTCCCTTCTCAATTCAGCCTTTTCTTTATCTACCTGTCGCTTCTGGGCTTGAAGCTCTGACCGCAAACCCTCTATGGTGTCATTTAATCTGGCTATTTGTTTCTGGAAGCCAGACATCATCGACATCATCGATGTCATATTAGTATTAGTGGAATTTCCACTGTTGCTCAGACTACCAGAATTAAAGACAGGACTGTTTAACTGAGCTTGACTTTGTTTATCCATTGTTTTTATTTGTAAATAATTCTAAAATTCTAAAATTTATTTTTTAAGTTATTAGAGATTTTAATTTAATTGTATTGACTTAATGGTTCGTTTTTTGCGGAAAAATGCAGATAGAAATAGCAAGAGAAAAAAGTAAATGGTGTGTGAAGATGTACAGAGGGTATTTATACATTTTTCAAAAAGTGTTAAACAAATATGGTCAAACTGAGTTGTTGTACAGACAATTACGCGGCAACATTAAACGGTTTTCCATATGACTTCTTGTCAGACAGTTGTTATTTAATCACAAAAATAATTAGATTATCAAAACACTTTGAAAAGATTTTTTTTCTTTTCGTTGATCAAACAAATCAATAACAATGATGAATATAACAATAACAACAACACGAGAAAAAGAAAAAAGCATCGACATATGTTCATTTTTATTTCCATCCATCAAAACAACTCACAGTACAACTGAGGCTGTTAATTCAATGGAACTACACAAATAACTTTTATTGTTCCTTTTTCATATCAAAAATATTTCTGATGGAATAAAAAAAATTCTATGGGCCGACTTGGTAATGGGCCGACTTGGTAATGGTCCGACTTTGTTATGGGCCGACTTTGTCATGGGCCGAGTCGTCCTACAATCGCCCCCAAGACATGTCGCCCCGGTTACGGGTCGTTTCGTACCTTTTCCCTTTCGTACTGGGTCGTTTCGTACTGAGTCGTTTCGTACCTAACAAGGAACGAAACGACTCGGGTGAATTTGACTTCTATTTTTCTAAATTTTTATTCGAAAGTTTTAGGCATAGTTTTTAACTTTAAAAAAGCCAGTATAACATATAGATTGTTGAAATAAAAACATGTATTCACATCGTTCTGTTGTTTCTTCTTTTACAGCCCAGAATTACTTCATTTATGTACGGAAGCCCATTAGGGACATGTGAAGAAAAAAAATTACGGGTTTCGGGTGAGGGCATTTACAACGTCTAAAGCACAGTCGAGAGGTGGATATCTTGACGGTTTTGTCCCCCTTCCGAACCCTGCTATTCCACTACATGTGAAATGCTTGCAGTAACCTAAACATATTATCTCGTGCGCACGACTTAGGTATCTCGTGCGCACGACTTAGGTATCTTGTGTGCACGACTTAATTATCTCGTGCGCACGACTTAATTATCTCGTGTGCACGACTTAATTATCTCGTGCGCACGACTTAATTTTTTTTTTCACACATGTAATTTTTTATTTTTCACATGTCCCTAATGGGCTTCTGTATTTATGTTATCAATTAGAAGTTTGACTTTTTAAATTGTTTCCAAGTTCTGCGTGTGCCGGTATTTAACTTCTGAAGAATTGAGCGTAGCGATTTTTCAAAATACGCCACAATTCTTCACAAGTTAAATAAACGTCAAACGATTTCAAAAGCCAGTTACCAAGCTTATAATCTTCCATATGCTTGGTAAAAAATCCATTAGGGCCAACTGCCAACCTCCAGTTGAAGTGTGGTTAACCTTTTCTCATTTCAAAGTTTTGCGTGCGTATTTAATAATAATAACTCTTTGGCTAGCCGCTGATTTGTCGCGGTTTTCGTATGAGAAGGCCATCATTCCCCTTGCACTCCACCCACTCTCTTATCCTGTGTTCATATTCCAGTAGTTAAATGCACAACAAAATTAAGAAATGAAATGATTTCACCCAAGGTCCCTTCTGGAGTGTCTTTCCCAAACACCTTAACTTCGCCCACCCCCCACCCCCGCCCCCAGCCTCCCCACCACCACCACCCCATTTTCCTTACTGTCTACGATCGGCACAGGGCCTTCACAATTTCAAGTGTTAGCTTATTAAGTTATTCCGTTTTTCCTCACTCTTCTCTATAGGCAGTCTACTATCGGTCCGGCGAATTAAATACTTCGAATATCTCCTTTTTGTCGTATCATCTTTTTATGTGGGTAGTTTCAGTTTCGTTCATTTTTAGCTGTCATTTAGTTCCGCTCGCTACTTCCCTCTAAAACTGAGTCGTTTCGCCCACCCCCCCCCCCCCCCGTCCCCTTTTTATGTGAGTCGTTTCGTTCCTTTTTTATTTTGGTGAGCCGTTTCGTACCTAAAAGGGTACGAAATGACTCAGTACGAAAAGGTAAAGGTACGAAACGACCCGGGGGGGGGGGGGGGGAGGTGTGAAAAGGAAAAGGAACGAAACGACCCGTCACCGTCGCCTCGGGTCTTTTCGCCCTATATTGACCCGGGTATTAGGAGCGAAACGACGATGCTTTTATTAAATTTTTAATGGTTTTAAAGTGTTTTTCCACCATCAGTTAACATTAAATTGCATATAAAATGCTCATTGATAGAGTAGTGCAGTGGCGTAGCTGGGGGGGGGGGGGGGTGAGGGGGGGGGGGGTGATCACCAGGAACAGGTCAAAACATCACACAACCAAAACGTCACATTTCAGAATGGTCAAAACGCCACATCTTTGGTCAAAACATCACATACTTTAGGTCAAATAGTCACACACGTTTTGGTCAAAACGTCACATTTGGTCAAAACGTCACATATTAAGTATTTCAAAGCTGACAACTTGACAAATATAAGGGACTCAAGCCATTCACTTTGATTGACAGTCCCCTTCAAATATTTTCATGGAAACACAATCTCGTCAAAGAAAATGTTTGAGAAATGTTACACTGTTTCATTGATCCGATTGTGGGGTGGGGTCACAGGGGGGGGGGGGAGGGCGTAAATGAGAGGGGTGCGGAAATATATCTATTCACCAGGGCGGGACCGTTTGAATGTTGTACCACTCAGAATCTCTTGTCTGAGAAAAAGTGCTCAACCGGTGAAAGTTTTCCATGCTTAACTCAATAATACGAGTAAATTCTATCCTGCATTAACTACCCGGGTTATAGTGAAAATGGCACCAAGTGAAAGCAGCAACAAGTGAGCGAAAATGGCACCATGAGTTGTGAAAACACACATTCATATTCGATATGCTCATCATCCCTGTGTACCTCGGCACGCTGAAACTTTCATTCATTCTATTTCTTGTTTGGACACTGTACATGAAATAGTTTGCTGTGGTAAATACCTTGTTATCTTGCTTTCTGAGTGTGTGACGTTTTGACCAAATGTATGTGATGTTTTGAACAGAAAGTGTGTGACGTTGTGGCCAAAAAGTGTGACGTTTTGACCAAAAATGTGACGTTTTGACCATTTTGAAATGTAACAGTTTGGTCGTGTGAAGTTTTGACAAGCATTTTCGAGAAAATTGTCTTTGTGTCTGTTGACACCACAGAAAAGCTAAAAAAAAATAAAGGAAAAAAAAAAATAAAGGACTTTCATTTTATGAAATCTGCAGGTTTTGACGAGGGTCCAAATTAGTACAATATAAAATCTGTATAAAATTTTCTGAAATCCAATGCCAATCTTTTTATAATTTTATTTAGTATAAATACGATTGAAACAGATCAGATCTAACTTTCAGGGTGTGATAAAATAGTGCATCATAGAACGTGGATCTCGACTTGGACAATTCACAGATGACCCCTGACGCCACCCCACCCCACCCCACCCCACCCCACCCCACCTCTAATTCTGTTGTATTCACATTGCCTTGTTAATAATCCATATGGTTATGTATATGAACTGTTTTTATAGTTTTGTCACCAACCACCCACATGTAGCAGCATACAACAAGGGATGACTACTTATGGATTAAAGGGGTACATACATGTAGGATGAAACAAAACAGTTTGTTTCTTTTCTTGTACACCAGTGATACAGAAGAAGTCTCCTTGGCTACGAATCGAAATTAAGTATTTTTATTGTTTACTAATCATATATATTTCATTTTCAGGTTATTTTATTCAACTTTGTGGGGAGGTAGTTTAGTATAGTAACTGGGACAAAGTTAGGAGGTCTTAAATAAAACTGTGAGCGCTAAGTTGTCGAACGGTTCGTCGTGTTGCCTTTTGTCGCGTGTTTACAGTTTTCCCTGTCCGATCGCGTAATTTTGTTTTGATGATGGCGAGCAAGTCTGTTCAGACGGAGGTAAGTATGGAGGTAAATACGTGTAATATCGCGGTCCAGGTCAACGGTGCCAACGGGGTAAGTATTGGTGTGCAGACAGAGGTCACTGGGGGTGTCGGTCAGAGCCGGGTTGGTGGGGCCACCGATGGCGATATTGGGCTTGAAGTTTGTAAACAGTGTTCTATGATGTATGGGGACTGTCGTTCGATGGGATATGGAGAGGTATGTGCAAACTGTCAGGAAATCCTCCTCCTACTTGAGACAATTGTTAAGTTTGAGGGGGAGATTGCTGAGCTGAAGGGAAAACTTGGTAGGGCGGGGCTGTCTGGAGTTACGCCTGTGAAAGTAGCTTTCCGAGAAGGATGGATGGTTGTCGGTGGTTCCAAGAGGAAACATGGGGGTAGAACCTTTGATGTGAATGAGGTAGGTGATGAGGTGGGGGCTGCTAGAAAAGTACGTAGGACAGATGAGGGGGGCCCAGGCCGGAGCAATGCTGTAAAGCGTTTGGCGTGGACTATCAAAAGTGGCTCACCAAAAGGGGGGCCAGAGAAGCAGGTAGATAGGGGTGTAAAGCCCAAAGGCAGTGGGGAGTGCAGCACCAGAAACAGATTTGATGTGCTCGATTCGGAAGAGTCAGAGGAGGGGATGGAGGTAGTTGCAACAGATAGTAGCTTGGGGTCTAGGCCAGGAAAAAGGAGGAGGGATCCGGGAGAAGACCAGGGGAGTAGTCCAGGTAGTTCAGGGCCTGGAAAGAGACGGAGGGACAAGGATAGGAGTAATCCTAGGTCAAAGATACCGATACCGATAGTGATTCCGAGTGGGGCTGTTGGAGAGGAAGAGGACGCTGTAAGCAATAGGAGACTAGAGGAGATAAATAGGGCGAGGGCCAAAAGTAAGTTGGTGGTTGCGGGAAGTAGCATAGTTCGGGGGATCGACAAGGTTGTCTGTGGTCCGGACAGTAAAAATAGAACAGTTCTGTGCTTTCCGGGGGCTAAAGTGGAGGACCTGAGGGATAGAGTGGACGGTATTGTAGCTGGGTCGGGGCCTGATCCGGTAGTGGTATTACATGTGGGGTCCAATGACATCAGGGAGAGGAAATCAGTTCGTTTGGTGGACACATACAAGGACCTAATTAGTAAGCTACTTACCAGGAATGCTCGGATCATCGTTTCAGGGGTGCTCCCCGTTATGGGTGGTGGGAATGAGAGGAACTCGCGGATTATGGCACTAAACGAGGAGCTGGAAGAGCACTGCAAAGACTTGGGAATACATTTCATTGACCACTGGGATTCAATTCTGGGGACAAGGAGAGTTGTATGGGCGAGACGGATTGCATTTAAGTAGGATGGGTACAGACCTGTTGGGCCAAAAAATTTTACAGGTGGCTGGGCCTTTTTTGGAGAAAAGGGGGGTAGGGGACCACAGCCGATAACCCAGAGGGGCACAAATGCTGGGAACATAGGAAGAACAACAAACGTGCACAACACAGGGACATACCAGGGGTATAATAATGTGCCAGTGATGACAAAAAAACAAAGATTCATTAAGTTTGGGTACTGCAACATCCAGGGTCTGCACAAGAAAGTAAGCGAAATATCAACAATGATGGACGAAGGAGACTTCGATATAATGGGTCTAAGTGAGGCGTGGATACGACGGGATGAGCGGGTTGATCAGATGAAGGGTTGCGTGTGGATAGGAGCTGGGCGAACTGAGGGTCAGAAACGGGGTGGGGGTGTTGGCATCTACGCTAAAGAGGAATTACAGCCCTCATTGATTACAGATCTCACAGAAGCAAGGACTCAGATTCCAGTATCCAACGAAAAAGTCTGGGCAAAAATCAAGTTAGGAAGCAGGAGTGTTGCCGTTGGTGTTGTATACTTAGCAGTGGAGGGAAGTAAGCCCGAGTGGAATGATTCAATATATACAACTCTTAGATCGAATATCACAGAGCTTGAAAGCAGAGGGTTCAGTATTGTCCTAATGGGGGACTTCAATGGGCACATCGGGGATAAGGAGGAGGGCATACAGGGAGGTGATAGGAAAATTAACACGAATGGGAGGAAGATGTTGGACCTATCAAAAGAGCTTGGTTTAAAGATCCTGAACAGGGATGCGAAATGTAAGGGTAAATGGACCTGGGAGAGGAACGATAAAAAAACAATAATTGATTATATACTCACTGACGTTAGCGTATGGAGGGAGGTTATAGATGTAGAAATAGATGACGAGGGAAAAAATGACTTGGGTAGTGATCACAACCTGATAACAGTTAAGATTATGGGCAAAAAGTCGAATAGAGACAGAAATACCTTCAAGGAAGTTTGGGGACTAAAACAAGGAGCCGACTGGAAGCAGTTTCGGGAAAAACTAAAACCAAGTCTTGAATGTATACCTAGGGATGCAAATGTCCAGAGTATTTCAGATGGCATAGTAAATAGCCTAACAGAGGCAGGGAAGGATTGTATAGGAAGGGTGAGGGTCCCAACGAGAGAGCTCGGATACAGGGTTAACGAGGGACTGAAAAAGGCTATAAAAGAAAGGAAGGTAAAATGCGCTGCTTACAGAAGAAGTAGGAAGCTTAAAGGGGTGGATAACAATGACACGAGACTAATGAAAGGAGAATACGAACTGGCACGGAAAAAGGTGAATGAGATAAAGAATAATAATAGGAAGGAGCGCAATTGCAGTCTTGCCAGAACAATAAAGAAAACGGGGGGTTCGAGCTCAAACGTATTTTGGAACTGGGTAAATAAACGGGGGAAAAGTAGTGTGCAGAGTATCAAAGTGGATGGGGAAAGTACAGAAGATAAAGGCCGTATCGCTTAAGAGTTAGTCAAGCACTGGGAAAAGATAAACGATAGGCGATGGGGCAGTGGGTCCCCACCAAAAAGAAATACACTGGTGGAGGAGAACCTATCCAATCGTGTATGTAGCGAAATAACGGCAGAAGAAGTGCGGAACGTGGTCTCGAAATTAAAAAATGGTAAAGCGGGAGGGACTGATGAAATTCCGAACGAATTCCTCAAAAATGGAGGGGAGGCACTTATTGAAGTCCTGACAAACCTTCTCAACCTGGCTCTGCGAAAGCAAAAGGTCCCCAGAGAGTGGAGGGAAAGTAAGGTATCGTTCATACACAAAAAGGGGGATAAGGAAGTTCTAGATAACTATAGGGGGATATCAGTTAGTAGTAACATCGGAAAAGTATTCTGTAAGGTCATATACGGTAGACTTGAGGAAGTTATTGAAGAGAAAGGTTTTTTAGGAGAAATTCAAAATGGTTTCAGGAAAGGTCGAAGAGTCACTGATCACCTATTTACACTCACCCAACTGATAGAATCAACAAAGGCTGAAAAGAAAAAGATGTTTCTGGCATTTCTAGATGTGAAAAAGCGTACGACCGAGTGTGGAGGGAAGGTATGTGGCGAAAGCTCGAGGGCATCGGACTGGGGGGTGACTTTGTGGGAATCATGAAAGCACTGTATACAGATGTGCAAAGCCAACTCAGTCTAGGGAGTATCACTACAAAACGAGTCCCTATGGATATAGGCCTCAAGCAGGGGTGTATCTTTTCACCGATTTTGTTTGCATTGTATGTTAAAGATTTAGGGGACGAACTAATTCAGAGTGAGGAGGGGGTAAATGTTGGAGACATAAAGGTACCAGGCTTATTCTTTGCGGACGACATGGTGTTAATGTCTAGAACTGAACAGGGGCTAGAGAAATTGCTGGAAATTGTTGGTAGATATGGGACCACTTGGCGGCTCGAACTAAATGAAAATAAAAGCAAGGTAATACCCGTTGCACGCAAGGTAGATATGACGAAGAGATGGAGAGTGGGGGAGTTCTCAATCCCCGAAGGGGAAAGCAAACAAATCACTGTAGGAGAAACGGGAGAGTATGAGTATCTAGGGGTAAGCATAAATATAACGGGAAGAGGGGTGTACAGAAATTACTCAGCCAAACTGATTCTGAAGGGGAAAAGAATTCTGAACCAACTAAAACTTTTAGGGAAAAATAGTTTCAACAAGGTCTTTGTGGGGAAAACACTGTGGGAGAGGGTGGGTTTACCAAGTATAACGTATGGCACGGACGTGATTCCATTAAACCAAACCGTTATTAAGAAGTTGGAAAGTACTCAGAATGATGCCGGCAGATGGATAACAGGGTCGAGTAATGCCGCAGCTTTGGAAGCAGTAAGGGGGGAGCTTGGGTGGATGAAAATCAAGGACAGGGTAGATTTGGGAAAACTGTGTTACTTTAACTACTTGAGAAACCTGCCTGACAACCGGTGGTGCAAATTGATGCTCGATACCATTTGGAATTCTAATATAGATACGGGGTGGTCAAAACATGTGAGGGAACTAATGGACAATTACTCTATAGAGGTCACAAACATAGAAGTAGGAATGAAAAAAGGCAAAAGGTTTGTCAAAGAGAGAGTCATGGAAGATTGCAATCGAAACTGGCGAGCAGGGGTTAGCGTGAAAAGATCACTGCAGGGCTTACAATATAAAGAAAAGCCAGCTTTTGAGAAGTACCTAGATGGCACCTTTGGAGGGTCACTGCTGTTCAAACTGAGATCAAGATCACTGGAGCTGCGGGGAAAAATTGGGAGAGATGGAGAAAAGGGATGCCAAATGTGCCACTCTGGAGTAGTGGAGACCCTGGAACATTTTCTCTTGGAATGCCCACAGTATATACCTCATAGAATAAAATTTACTGGAAGAATAATGCAGAAGTGGGGTGAAGAAACAAAGGATAGATGGCTGAAGGGGGACACGAGGGAGAGGGTAGGAATGATTATTGAAGAAATTGAAAAAGAGGAAGTGAGGGACACTATTAAGCAGTTTATATCTGAATGCTGGGAGGAGAGGAGGGGAAGAGGGGGTGGGGTGCAGGGGGAATGATGGCCTTCTCTTATGAGGACCGCGACAAATCAGCGGCTGGCCAAAGAGTTATTATTATTATACGTTAGTTTACGACGTGCAAGTTGTCGTTGTCTAATTTAAAGTTGTTCCATTTATTTTTAATTTTGCCTGATGAAGATATATGGTTAAATGCCCATCACAAATGTTTGTCAGTGTGACTCCTCCTTCCTTTCCAGTTAGATGTTTATGAAATGTGGTGTGAAGTATGGGTATGAAGTGTAGATGCGCACATGGGAAGGAATTTTTGATATCACTGTTTTTTCTAGAGTTATGACCCTTTTTATCATTAAATGTACATCACAAATGTTTATCTGCTTAACTCCACCTACATCTCCTGGTGATTTTTTACAAAAGTTGGTATTGTATGATGACATATAGATGTGCACGTCGAAAGGAATATTTTATTTCATTTTTCTATCTAGAGTTATGGCCCTTTATGCAGTTAAATGTATGTTAAGATTGTTTATCTGCTTACCTCCTACACTCTTGGGTGTGATTTTTCAAAATGTGTTGTGAAGTATAAGAATGAGTATATCAAGCTGAAATTTTCACCTAGGGGGCATTTTTTTTTATCAGGAATAACATGGTCAGGGTCAATTTTACATCAACTGTTGTGTTAACCCTCCAACCAAAGCAACATTGGAATGCACTCCTACATTTTGGGGGATATCAAGCTAAAGGAGCACTTGGGAACAGGCACTGTAATTTTGTGGAACTTATTTTCCATAATAAGTTATACAACTGTTTTCATTTCATAACTTAATTTCCACATATGACTGTATATATGCTCAATTTCAACTCCAGATGCCAAATTTTTGCTCGATGCCTCTGAAAGTGTGGGAGTGAATACAAGTGCTGCTCTTGTTGAAGGGTTAATGGTTGAAGGATTAAAACAATGTCACATCTAAAATTCTCCTGTTGATGACATTCCTGATAAAAAAAGTATCCCAAAGTGCCAAATTTTGCTTCTTTTGTGCATGTTATATAGTCAGAAACGTCAGATATCGAAATTGTTAAGACTCTCTTGTTTAGGGTTGTTATGGGGCCATCAGATGTTAACACTGTGTATGAAGGTGAAAATATTGTAAAAATATTTTTCTTACAAACCACTACTTTCCATATTTGTTTTGCAGCATTATTGTATTGATAAATGCCAAGTACAGTATAGCCGCCGTGGACCGGTCACTTTCCACAGGTGGGTGATATTTCCACGGATGCTGTAATGTTAGATTCCAAACATTAATTATAGGAATAATCATAAAAAAATTTAAATTTAATTAACGAAGCACCAGGTTGTACAACCTGGTGCTTCATTAATTAAAATTTTGCTGATGATGAGTTTTATTACCTGGTAAGTGCATGCTTGGACTTTACTTCTCAGGCATGTATTACGACTAGTCCACAGCATCTGTACTGTAGGTTCATACATTTGAAAAGTTATTGTGCAAACTTGTTATAGCTTGGCTGCAAAGCAGACAGGCATATTTTTGTTATTCCATAGTGGTAATAATAATAACTCTTTGGCCAGCCGCTGATTTGTCGCGGTCCTCATAAAAGAAGGCCATCATTCCCCCTGCACCCCACATCCTCTTCCCCTCCTCTCCTCCCAGCATTCAGATATAAACTGCTTAATAGTGTCCCTCACTTCCTCTTTTTCAATTTCTTCAATAAGCATTCCTACCCTCTCCCTCGTGTCCCCCTTCAGCCATCTATCCTTTGTTTTTTCACCCCACTTCTGTATTATTCTTCCAGTAAATTTTATTCTATGAGGTATATACTGAGGGCATTCCAAGAGAAAATGTTCCAGGGTCTCCACTACTCCAGAGTGGCACATTTGGCATCCCTTTTCCCCATCTCTCCCATTTTTTCCCCGAAGCTCCAGTGATCTTGATCTCAGTTTGAAGAGCAGTGACCCTCCAAAGGTGCCATCTAGGTACTTCTCAAAAGCTGGCTTTTCTTTATATTGTAACCCCTGCAGTGATCTTTTCACGCTAACCCCTGCTCGCCAGTTTCGATTGCAATCTTCCATGACTCTCTCTTTGACAAACCTTTTGCCTTCTTTCATTCCTACTTCTATGTTTGTGACCTCTATAGAGTAATTGTCCATTAGTTCCCTCACATGTTTTGACCACCCCGTTTCTATATTAGAATTCCAAATGGTATCGAGCATCAATTTGCACCACCGGTTGTCAGACAGGTTTCTCAAGTAGTTAAAGTAACACAGTTTTCCCAAATCTACCCTGTCCTTGATTTTCATCCACCCAAGCTCCCCCCTTACTGCTTCCAAAGCTGCAGCATTACTCGACCCTGTTATCCATCTGCCGGCATCATTCTGAGTACTTTCCAACTTCTTAATAACGGTTTGGTTTAATGGAATCACGTCCGTGCCATACGTTATACTTGGTAAACCCACCCTCTCCCACAGTGTTTTCCCCACAAAGACCTTATTGAAACTATTTTTCCCTAAAAGTTTTAGTTGGTTCAGAATTCTTTTCCCCTTCAGAATCAGTTTGGCTGAGTAATTTCTGTAAACCCCTCTTCACGTTATATTTATGCTTACCCCTAGATACTCATACTCTCCCGTTTCTCCTACAGTGATTTGTTTGCTTTCCCCTTCGGGGATTGAGAACTCCCCCACTCTCCATCTCTTCGTCATATCTACCTTGCGTGCAACGGGTATTACCTTGCTTTTATTTTCATTTAGTTCGAGCCGCCAAGTGTTCCCATATCTACCAACAATTTCCAGCAGTTTCTCTAGCTCCTGTTCAGTTCTAGACATTAACACCATGTCGTCCGCAAAGAATAAGCCTGGTATCTTTATGTCTCCAACATTTACCCCCTCCGCACTCTGAATTAGTTCGTCCCCTAAATCTTTAACATACAATGCAAACAAAATCGGTGAAAAGATACACCCCTGCTTGAGGCCTATATCCATAGGGACTCGTTTTGTAGTGATACTCCCTAGACAGAGTTGGCTTTGCACATCTGTATACAGTGCTTTCATGATTCCCACAAAGTCACCCCCCAGTCCGATGCCCTCGAGCTTTCGCCACATACCTTCCCTCCACACTCGGTCGTACGCTTTTTTCACATCTAGAAATGCCAGAAACATCTTTTTCTTTTCAGCCTTTGTTGATTCTATCAGTTGGGTGAGTGTAAATAGGTGATCAGTGACTCTTCGTCCTTTCCTGAAACCATTTTGAATTTCTCTTAAAAAACCTTTCTCTTCAATAACTTCCTCTAGTCTACCGTATATGACCTTACAGAATACTTTTCCGATGTTACTACTAACTGATATCCCCCTATAGTTATCTAGAACTTCCTTATCCCCCTTTTTGTGTATGAACGACACCTTACTTTCCCTCCACTCTCTGGGGACCTCTTGCTTTCGCAGAGCCAGGTTGAAAAGGTTTGTCAGGACTTCAATAAGTGCCTCCCCTCCATTTTTAAGGAATTCGTTCGGAATTTCATCAGTCCCTCCCGCTTTACCATTTTTTAATTTCGAGACCACGTTCCGCACTTCTTCTGCCGTTATTTCGCTACATACACGATTGGATATGTTCTCCTCCACCAGTGTATTACTTTTTGGTGGGGACCCGCTGCCCCATCGCCTATCGTTTATCTTTTCCCAGTGCTTGACTAACTCTGAAGCGGGGCGCGGTGGCTCAGTTGGTAGAGGTGCAGGCTGCAAGCCGAGAGGTCCTCGGTTCGAATCCCACCTGCGGCAACCGCGTTGTGTCCTTGGGCAAGACACTTCACCCCGATTGCCTACATGGGGGCACGATGACGCTGTGTACTGAGGCGTACTGCACGTCGATGGTGCGCATGTCTTCAACCAATCTAACCCTGCCTGTGCTGCGGTGCAGAGTTCAGAGTTACGATGTTGGAGAGCTGACAGCTGCTCGTCGTTGCTCGGTGGTTCTCTCCGGGTACTCCGGCTTCCTCCACCCGTAAAACTGTCACGGTCACGATTAGCCATTGTGCATAAGTATGTGACCTTAAACACCAATAAATAAATAAATAAATAACTCTGAAGCGATACGGCCTTTATCTTCTGTACTTTCCCCATCCACTTTGATACTCTGCACACTACTTTTCCCCCGTTTATTTACCCAGTTCCAAAATACGTTTGAGCTCGAACCCCCCGTTTTCTTTATTGTTCTGGCAAGACTGCAATTGCGCTCCTTCCTATTATTATTCTTTATCTCATTCACCTTTCTCCGTGCCAGATCATATTCTCCTTTCATTAATCTCGTGTCATTGTTATCCACCCCTTTAAGCTTCCTACTTCTTCTGTAAGCAGCGCATTTTACCTTCCTTTCTTTTATAGGCTTTTTCAGTCCCTCGTTAACCCTGTATCCAAGCTCTCTCGTTGGGATCCTCACCCTTCCTATACAATCCTTCCCTGTCTCTGTTAGGCTATTTACTATGCCATCTGAAATACTCTGGACATTTGCATCCCTAGGTATACATTCAAGATTTGGTTTTAGTTTTTCCCGAAACTGCTTCCAGTCGGCTCCTTGTTTTAGTCCCCAAACTTCCTTGAAGGTATTTCTGTCTCTATTCGTTTTTTTGCCCATAATCTTAACTGTTATCAGGTTGTGATCACTACCCAAGTCATTTTTCCCTCGTCATCTATTTCTACATCTATAACCTCCCTCCATACGCTAATGTCAGTGAGTATATAATCAATTATTGTTTTCTTATCGTTCCTCTCCCAGGTCCATTTACCCTTACATTTCGCATCTCTGTTCAGGATCTTTAAACCAAGCTCTTTTGATAGGTCCAACATCTTCCCCCCATTCGTGTTAATTTTCCTATCACCTCCCTGTATGCCCTCCTCCTTATCCCCGATGTGCCCATTGAAGTCCCCCATTAGGACAATACTGAACCCTCTACTTCCAAGCTCTGTGATATTCGATCTAAGAGTTGTATATATTGAATCATTCCACTCGGGCTTACTTCCCTCCACTGCTAAGTATACAACACCAACGGCAACACTCCTGCTTCCTAACTTGATTTTTGCCCAGACTATTTCGTTGGATACTGGAATCTGAGTCCTTGCTTCTGTGAGATCTATAATCAATGAGGGCTGTAATTCCTCTTTAGCGTAGATGCCAACACCCCCACCCCGTTTCTGACCCTCAGTTCGCCCAGCTCCTATCCACACGCAACCCTTCATCTGATCAACCCGCTCATCCCGTCGTATCCACGTCTCACTTAGACCCATTATATCGAAGTCTCCTTCGTCCATCATTGTTGATATTTCGCTTACTTTCTTGTGCAGACCCTGGATGTTGCAGTACCCAAACTTAATGAATCTTTGTTTTTTTGTCATCACTGGCACATTATTATAACCCTGGTATGTCCCTGTATTGTGCATGTTTGTTGTTCTTCCTATGTTCCCAGCATTTGTGCCCCTCTGGGTTATCGGCTGTGGTCCCCTACCCCCCTTTTCTCCAAAAAAGGCCCAGTCACCTGTAAAATTTTTTGGCCCAACAGGTCTGTACCCATCCTACTTAAATGCAATCCGTCTCGCCCATACAACTCTCCTTGTCCCCAGAAAGAATCCCAGTGGTCAATGAAATGTATTCCCAAGTCTTTGCAGTGCTCTTCCAGCTCCTCGTTTAGTGCCATAATCCGCGAGTTCCTCTCATTCCCACCACCCATAACGGGGAGCACCCCTGAAACGATGATCCGAGCATTCCTGCTAAGTAGCGTACTAATTAGGTCCTTGTATGTGTCCACCAAACGAACTGATTTCCTCTCCCTGATGTTATTGGACCCCACATATAATACCACTACCGGATCAGGCCCCGACCCAGCTACAATGCCGTCCACTCTATCCCTCAGGTCCTCCACTTTAGCCCCCGGAAAGCACAGAACTGTTCTATTTTTACTGTCCGGACCACAGACAACCTTGTCGATCCCCCGAACTATGCTACTTCCCGCAACCACCAACTTACTTTTGGCCCTCGCCCTAATTATCTCCTCTAGTCTCCTATTGTTTACAGCGTCCTCTTCCTCTCCAACAGCCCCACTCGGAATCAATATCGGTATCGGTATCTTTGACCTAGGATTACTCCTATCCTTGTCCCTCCGTCTCTTTCCAGGTCCTGAACTACCTGGACTACTCCCCTGGTCTTCTCCCGGATCCCTCCTCCTTTTTCCTGGCCTAGACCCCAAGCTACTATCTGTTGCAACTACCTCCATCTCCGCCTCTGTCTCTTCCGAGTCGAGCACATCAAATCTGTTTCTGGTGCTGCACTCCCCACTGCCTTTGGACTTTACACCCCTACCTACCTGCTTCTCTGCCCCCCCCCCCCCCCCCCCCCCCTTTCCTACCACTTTTGATAGTCCACGCCAAACGGTGAGTGAACGAAATAAATTTGTGGTTACTCTTGTAATTTCATTTCATATTTAACTGATTGGTTACTCCTAAAAATTGCTCTTGTGACCCTCACATTGGAAAGATCTAAAAAATCTCACCCCAATGAAGGCCATAAGCTATGTTTTGGAGGCAGTAATTGAAAACATTATAAAATTTGTAAGGCAATTTTAGTGGATAATGATAACATGATGTCACCATTACACTGAGTATGATCGATTTTATAAAGCCTTTTTCCATGGTAATGTACGGAAGCCTATTAGGGACATGTGAAAAAAAAAAATTATATGTGTGAAAAAAAAAAAAAAGTCGTGCGCACGAGATACCTTTTTTTCTTCACATGTCCCTAATGGGCTTCCGTAGTAATGATACCTTTCCCAATTTACTGTTCTATTTAGTTCTGTTCATTTTTTTAAAGATGGCAGATTCATCTTATTTCCTGACCCAAACAAGGAAGCATTAGTTTTGAGTAACTACCCAAAATTAACTTGAAAATCTCACAATTTCATGGCATAAGAAACACAAAAGAGTTACGGAAAATGGACCTATGAGTTTAACTTGGTTGGCCAGATGTCTGGAACTGTGTTCCTTATATCATTCATGGTATATGGGTTTCATGTATACCTGGGATGAAATTCTGCACAAGGTATTCCATTAGTAATTTACTCCACAATCTGTATCAACATTTTGTCTTTTATTTTTAATTTGTATTTCAGCTGTTTTTTGTTGCGTTGGTTACCCCTACCTTCACCTGTACTCTCCTTCAACTAGTCAACATTCTCTTCCTGAAATTTCATTCCGCATGTTGCTGTTACTTCTTTTAATCAAATTCGGGGTGGTTACAGTGCAGTTAATATCTATAATGCAGTTAAAACTTACAAATAATAATATCCAATTTTAGTGCACCCGAATGAAAGTCAGTGTGGGCTATTTCCATCACTTAGGGCCTATTATTCATTGCCTTAAGCCACTACTTAGTAGAAATAAGAGACAGCACTTTCAAAAAGCATTCTTGAATAATAAATTTTTTTTAATTTTTTGCATCAAAAATGTAGTTCATGACGCTCATTAGAACATGTTCATCAATGTCATTCCAATTAGGGGTTATGAGAGATATTTTTGAGGGAAAAACTGAAAAAATAAAAATTGAATGACATTTCTTGTGAATATAGTAATGGCCATTTTTAGCTAAACTTGACAAAGTCAAGATAAGCAATAGCTATTGCCATCATACGTGCGAAAATCTGTTAGTCTGTGAGTCTGTTCACATTTTCCTTTAGCACAGGCTACACCCCGTAGTTCTTGTCCAATGGTCTCGAAATTTCATATGCAGGTTTGAGGTCATGTCTAGTTGAGAACGTCTCCTTTTGGTCGCGATCGGTCAACTGTGATGGCTGACCGAGCCCAAAACCCTAAAACCTTTAGCACAGTCTGCAGGTCGCATTTATGAAGGGATTTAATTGTAACATGGTAGGATGACTCTGTATAATGTCTAGATGAGAACGTCCCCTTTTGGTCGTGATTTGTCAACCATGACGGCTGCCCAGGCCTGAAACCCCAAAACTTCTAGCACAGTCTACAGGTCGTATTTAATACGGAGGAATTTAATTGTAACTTGGTAGGATGACTGTGTATGATGTCTAGATGAGAACTTCCCCATTTGGTCGCGATCTGTCATCCGCAACGGCTGCCCGAGCCCAAAACTTGAAAATCTTTAGCACAGTCTACAGGTCGTATTTATGGCGGGATTTCATTCTAACTTGGTAGGATGACTCCATATAATATCTAGATGAGAACGTCCCCTTTTGGTCACAATCGGTCAACTGTGATGGCTACATGGGCCCAAAGCCTGAATACCTTTAGCACAGTGTACAGGTCGTATTTATGAAGGGATTTCATTGTAACTCGGTAGGATGACTCCAGATAATGTCTAGATGAGAACTTCTTCCTTTGGTCACGATTGTTTAACCGTGATGGTTGCCTGAGCCCAAAACATGAAAACCATTAGCACAGACTACAGGTGGTATTTATGAAGGGATTCCATTGTAACTTTGTAGGATGACTCAGTATAATGTCTAGATGAGGACGTCTCCTTTTGGTTGCGATGGGTAATTGTGATCGCTACACAGACCCACAACCCAAAAACCTTTGGCACAGTCTACAGATCATATTTATGAAGGGAGTTCATTGTAACTGGATAGGATGACTCGTTTTGGAATAATTCCACTCTAACTTGGTAACTTTGGTTGGCATACATTAACTGTGAGGGCCACATAAACCCACCCCTCAATTTTTAGCTAAACTTGACATAGTCAAGATAAGCTATTGTCATCACGCGTGAGGAAGTCTGTTAGTCTGTGAGTCTGTGAGGAGTCTGTTAGTCTGTGAGTCTGTTCACATTTTCCTTTAGCACGGGCTACACCCCGCAGTTCTTGTCTGATCGTTACGAAATTTCATATGCAGGTTTGGGGTCATGTCTAGATGAGAACGTCCCTTTTTGGTCGCGATCGGGCAACCAGTATGGCTGCCCGAGCCCAAAACCCGAAAACCATTAGCACAGTCTACAGGTCGTATTTGTGAAGGGATTTCATTATAACTTGGTAGGATGCCTCTGTATAATGCCTAGATGAGAACATCCCCTTTTGGGCATGATCTATCAAGCGTGATGGCTGCCCAAGCCCGAAACCCAAAAACTTTTAGCACAGTCTGCAGGTCATGTTTAATATGGAGGGATTTCATTGTAACTTGGTAGGATGACTCATTATGATCTCCAAATGAGAATGTCCCCATTTCGGCATGATCTGCCAACCGTGACGACTGCCTGAGCCCAAAACCCGAAAACCGTTAGCCCAGTCTACAGATCATATTTATTGAGGAATTTCATTGTAACTTGGTGCGTTGACTTCATACAATGTCTGGATGAGAAAGTCACCTTTTGGTCCTGATTGGGCAACTGTGACGGCTACAGGGGCCCGAAGCCCGAAAACCTTTAGCACAGTCTACAGGTCATATTTATGAAGGGATTTCATTGTAACTTGGTAGGATGACTCCAAATAATGTCTAGATGAGAACGTCCCATTTTGATCGCAATCATTCAGCCTTGATGGCTGCCCGAGCCCAAAAACCTTTAGCATAGGCAAAAAGTCATATTTATGGAAGGATTTCATTGTAACTTGTTGTGTTGACTCCATATAATGCCTAGATGATGACATCCCCTTTTGGTCGTGATTGGTCAACTGTGATGGCTACAGGTGCCCGAAGCCCGAAAACGTTGAGCACAGTGTACAGGTCATATTTATAAAGGGATTTCAGTGTAACTTCGTAGGATCACTCCAGATGATACCCAGATGAGATTGTCCCCTTTGGTTGCGATCATTCAACCATGATGGCTGCCCGAGCCCAAAACCCGAAAACCTTTAGCACAGTCTACAGGTCATATTTATGAAGGGATTTCATTGTAACTTGGTAGGTCATATAATGTCTATATGAGAACGTCCCCCTTTGGACACGATTGGGCAACTGTGACAGCTACAGGGGCCCGAAGCCCGAAAACCTTTAGAACAGTCTACATGTCATAATTATGAAGGGATTTCATTGTAGCTTGGTAGGATGACTCCAAGTAATGTCTAGATGAGAACGTCCCCTTTTGGTCGCGATCACTCAGCCTTGATGGCTGCCCGAGCCCAAAAAACCTTTAGCATAGTCTATAGATCGTATTTATGGGAGGATTTCATTGTAACTTGTTAGGTTGACTCCATATAATGCTTAGATGATGACATCCCCTTTTGATCGTGATTGGTCAACTGTGATGGCTACAGGTGCCCGAAGCCCGAAAACCTTTAGCACAGTCTACAGGTCATATTTATGAAGGGATTTCATTGTAACTTGGTAGGTTATATAATGTCTATATGAGAACGTCCCCTTTTGGACACGATTGGGCAACTGTGACAGCTACAGGGGCCCGAAGCCCGAAAACCTTTAGAACAGTCTACATGTCATAATTATGAAGGGATGTCATTGTAGCTTGGTAGGATGACTCCAAATAATGTCTAGATGAGAACATCCCCTTTTGGTCGCGATCACTCAGCCTTGATGGCTGCCCGAGCCCAAAAAACCTTTAGCATAGTCTATAGATCGTATTTATGGGAGGATTTCATTGTAACTTGTTAGGTTGACTCCATATAATGCCTAGATGATGATATCCCCTTTTGATCGTGATTGGTCAACTGTGATGGCTACAGGTGTCCGAAGCCCAAAAATCTTGAGCATAGTCTACAGGTCATATTTATGAAGGGATTTCATTGTAACTTCGAAGGATCACTCCAGATGATGCCCAGATGAGAATGTCCTCTTTTGGTTGCGATCATTCAACCATGATGGCTGCCCGAGCCCAAAGCCCAAAAACCTTTAGCACAGTCTTCAGTTCATATTTATGAAGAGATTTCATTGTAACTTGGTAGGTTGACTTCATATAATGTCTAGATGAGAACAACCCCTTTTGGACACCATTAGGCAACTGTGACGGCTACAGGGGCCTGAAGCCCGAAAACCTTTAGCACAGTCTACAGGTGATATTTATGAAGGGATTTCATTGTACCTTGGTAGGATGACTCCAAATAATGTCTAGATGAGCATGTCCCCTTTTGGTCACGATCATTCAGCCTTGATGGCTGCCCAAGCCCAAAACCCCAAAACCTTTAGCATTGTCTATAGGTCATATTTATGGAAGGATTTCATTGTAATCTGTTAGTTTGACTCCATATAATGCCTAGATGATGACATCCCCTTTTGGTCGTGATTGGTCAACTGTGACGGCTTCAGGGACCCGAAGCCCGAAAACCTTGAGCACAGTCTACAGGTCATATTTATGAAGGGATTTCATTGTAACTTCGTAGGATCACCCCAGATGATGCCCAGATGAGAATGTCCCCTTTTGGTTGCGATCATTCAACCATGATGGCTGCCCAAGCCCAAAGCCAAAAAACCTTTAGCACAGTCTACAGGTCATATTTATGAAGGGATTTCATTGTAACTTGGTAGGTTGACTTCATATAATGTCTAGATGAGAACGTCCCCTTTGGACGCAATTGGGAAACTGACGGCTCCAGGGGCCCGAAGCCCAAAAACCTTTAGCACAATCTACAGGCCATATTTATGAAGGGATTTCAATGTAACTTGATAGGATGACTCGTTTTGGAATAATTTAACTGTAACTTGGTAACTTTCGTTGATATTCGTTAACTGTGAGGGCCACATACATTAACTGTGAGGTCATATTAACCCACCCCTCAGCTCTTTAGTACAGTGTACACCTCATATTATTTTTTATCAAAAACACAGCATACAGGGAACAGAAATGAACATATTCCCAATTATCACAATTCTTGTCTTATTTCATAATCCTTTCATAAACATTGAACGTTATCCTTTTCATCAAACACAACACACAAGTTTAGCTACAGTGTCATTGACACTTTCATTTAGTACAGTCTACACCTCAAATTATTTTTATTGAAAACATAGCATACAGGGAACAAACTTGAACAGAAATTAACATATTCTCAATTACCACAATTCTTGTCGTATTCATAATCCTTTCATAAACATTGAACATTATCCTTTTCATCAAACACTACATACAGTCAAGTTAAGCTACAGTGTCATTGACACTTTCATTGAAATCAAACGATTTAAATAAAAAATTTACAAATATTCAGAAATATTTTTGAAACAACTTGGAAATGAACTGAAACAAGATGGAATGCATAATAACTGTTGAAATACAATTATTAGACCTTGTTTATGACAGTTAGAACTAATCTATGGAGTGGGAATATACATCCCACTGTGTCTTGAGTCAAGACTCTTGATTGCTGGAACGTGTTGTAGGGAAGTTAAATGTTCCTGAATCTTGTATAAGTTAATATAATTTTCAGCAAAAATGAATAAAACTATATTTAAGTGAACATAGATTTTAAACCACATATATGAAATCTTTCAATGAACCCATCAAAAATACAAAATTAACTCTGAGAACAACAAACAGTGATTTAAGTATCCAAAGTATCAAAAATGATTTTCAAGAAGTCATCTTCCTTCCAGCAATGCTGTAACAATGAGAAAACACAGGTTTCAATAATTCCTCTCTATTTCCATTTATGCCAAATGTCTATTCTATACCAAATATATTCTGGAATTCTTCCCCTCATACCACCTCAATGACTGAAATGGTTAACACAGGTAAATGGTTTAGTATCAGTTGTTTGTGTCCATTCTTTGGGCAGCTTTGGTACAAACTGCTGTCAACACACTCTGTTTCTCCTATCTAAAGGAATCATGTGAGAAAAAGTATCCTCTGGTGAATAATTTATAGTAGGGAATTAAAAAATCAAATCGATTTAAATAAAAAAAATCTGATTTAAATAAAAAAAATTGATTTTTTTTATTTTAAAAAAAAAATTAAAAATATCACCAACCCTGGAATAATGTGCAATTGTAAACCAATAAAACATGGCACACGTCATCATCAGATGACCATCATTCAATTTTGCTGTTCCTCGATCATTGGTTGGCCACTTGGCGAAAATGCCCCACATTCTTCAGAAATCTTCTTGTGAACAAGTAGCTGCAGTAGAATGATAGCTGATTCCTCATGTGTCCTAGATTATAAATTATTCAAACAAAGTTTCTTAGGCAATATTGAGGCAGTCCCAGAGCCACTACATATTTAGCTCCACCCAAGTTTCACATTTTAGAAGCTCTCTCCCAAGCCTGAAAATAAGCAAACTGTCATCTGCAGAATGAGGTCCCCTGAGGGTGAATCTGGTGATACTACCCTGCACAGCAGGGTAGCATCACCAAATTTACCCTCTGCGAACCTCAAATCTGAATCAAGGTCTCAAGCCTAAACAGAAAGGGGTACCCAGAAGATAAATTGGCCCACTGCATGGGATACCATCATCAAATTCAACCTCTGGGGTTCTCATTCTGCAAATGACAGATTGCTTTTTTCAGGCTTGCTCTCTCCTCATATGAACAAAATTTTGTTTTTAGCATCCTTGGCTTGACATGTTCTCAATTTCTGCCAATTTTTTTTTATCCTTTTTGTGTGTTCTGGTAAAGTCTGTAAATGCGAATAAAGGATTCAGACTTTTTATTTGATTTGACATCATGTGGCTCTGGCAGTGCCATTATTATAATTAGAGACTTGGTTTCCAGATAATGCAAAATGTTTAAAGTATGCTCAGGTGTTTGGGTAAGGTCTGTAGATGAGCATAAAGGCTTTGGAATTTTGATTTGAACCCATATGTGACTCCATATGCATGACACCACTTTTGTCGTTGGAGAGTTGGTTTCTGGCAAAAGGGTCCTAGGGTGTATAATTTAAAACATTTAGAGTGTGCACATGTGTTCTGGTTGGGTCTGTAGATGTGCATACTGATTTCAGATTTCTTATTTCATTGCATGTGGCGATGGTGGTGTCACAGTTGTTAGAGTTAGAGAGTTAGTGTCAGGCAAAAGGCTCTTAGGGATCTAACTTGAAACAGAAGTATACTCAGGTGTTCAGGTGTGGTCTGTAGATGTACGTAAAGGCTTCGTAAAAGGCTTCGTAATTTTGATTCGATCCAATGTATTTCCGTTGATACCACTTTTATCCTTAGAGAATGATACTAATACAGGGTCATGTCCAAATCCCAAATTGAAAATTAAAATACTTGATTATATCTCTTTGACATTGTTGGAAAAAGATATTCGCACCTGCTGAGACATAGATATATCGTAGATATTTCAGCCAGAAGCAGAAGCAAAGTGACACACTTAAATCCATATTTAGCTTAACTTGACAAAGTCAAGATAAGCCATTGCCATCATGTGTGTGGAAGTCTGTTAGTCTGTCAGTCTGTGAGTCAGTTCACATTTTCTTTAGCACAGGCTACACCCTGTAGTTCTTGTCCGATCATCACAAAATTTCATATGCAGGTTCAAGGTCACATGTCTAGATGAGAACATCCTCTTTTGGTTGCGATCTGTCAACCGTGATGGCTATGTGAGCCCAAAACCCAAAAAACCTTTAGCACAGTCTACAGGTCCTATTTATGAAGGGATTTCATTGTAACTTGATAGGATGACTCTGTATAATGTCTAGATAAGAACGTCCCCATTTGGTTGCGAGGGAGCACGGTGGCTCAGTGGTAGACTGTTGGACTTCTATGCTAGAGGGCCCAAGTTCGATCCCCGACCGGGATGACCCGCATTGTGTCAATGGGCAAGGCACTGGTTGTCTACATGTGGGCATGGTGACTACGTGTGCTAAGGCGTACTGCACGTCGATGGTGCACATGTCTTCAACCGCTGTAACCCTGCTTGAGCGGAGCTTGAACAGAGTTAGAATGTTGAGGAGCTGACAGCTGCTCGTCGTTGATCAGTGGTTCTCTCTGGGTACTCCAGCTTCCTCCACCCGTAAAACTGTCATGGTCACGATTAGCCATTGTGCATAAGTATGTGACCTTAAACACCAATAAATATAAATAAATATTTTGGTTGCAATCGGTCAATCATGACAGTTACGTGAGCCTGAAACTTGAAAACCTTTAGCACAGTCTACAGGTAATATTTATGAAGGGATTTCATTGTAACATGGTGGGACGACTCCATACAATGTCTAGATGAGAACATCCCCTTTTGGTTGCGATCAATTAATCGTGATGGTTGCACAGGCCTGAAACCCCAAAACCTTTAGCACAATCTACATATCATATTTATGAAGGGATTTCATTGTAACTTGGTACGATGACTGTATGTCTAAATGAGAACATACCCTTTTAGTTTAAACAGTATTTATTTGAAACGAATATGTTACATGGTTACATCATATAGAACAAACACATGAAAAAGTAAGAATAATTTGAATTAATTGTGTATAATGTAACAAAACACAACACGCATAGACACAGATTGTAGGATGGGATTCGACAGTAAGCTGGGAGCTTTTGATTGTTGTCTCCCATATAAATGATGAAATTACACTAATTGGAGGCTAGGGTCAATTTTGAGCATTGTAATAGAGTATTTAAACTAAATTATAGTCATGGTATTTATATAATATATTAATTATATAATCTATATAGGCAGTTAGGACATAGGATGCTTGGCATGAGATTGGGGGGGGGGGGGGTGGGGGGGGGGGGTACTTTATGAAAATAACTGTTTCTCTACTTCTCTACTTTCAGCCTGGCACAATGGTATATGTAACACTTAGTCTAGGTGAAAGTAGGCAAATGAGAGCTTGTGGGAGGAGGGTCCTCCATCCCAGAGAAAAAGTGATTTAGAGATGAAAAGTTAAACAGTAAGGCAGGAAGTGGATGGGAAGGGGGGGGGGGTGGAAGAATATTACACAGATGTTGCATGTCCTTTCGAACAAAGTACAATATGTGGAGAGCGGAATGCAACCAAACCACCCGCGGAGCGGAGACATCTCCAAAAAAATCACTTTTTCAAAATCAGTGCACACGGAAGAAAAGCAATGCACCAGTCAATGGACCTGCGAACATACCCTTTTGGTCGTGATCGGTCAGCTGTGATGGCTGCATGGGCTCAAAACCAGAAAACCTTTAGCACAGTCTACTGGTCATATTTATGAAGGGATTTCATTTTAACATGGTAGGGTGACTTTGTATAATGTCTAGATGAGAACTCCTATTTTGGTCGGGTTCAGTCAACCGTGACGGCCACAGGGGCACGTTAACTAGACTCCTTTAGCACTGTATACATCTTGCATTTAGGGATTTCATTGTAAACTGGTAGGATGACTCGGTATAATGTCTAGATGAGAAAACACTATTTTGTCCATGATCGGTCAACCGTGATGGCAGCACAGGCATGTGACCTAAATTTGTTTAGCACAGTCTACAGTTCATATTTTTGAAGAGATTTCATTGTAACTTGGAAGGTAACTCAGCATGATGTCTAGATGAGACTGTCCTATTTTGGTCACAATTGATCAGCCGTCACCGCCGCCTAGTCACGTGGCCTAGATTCCTTTAGCACTATCTACAGGTTGTTATTGTGAAGAGATTTCATTGCAACTTGGTAGGATAACTTGGTATGATATCTAGATGAGACTCATATTTTGGTCATGATTGGTCAACTGCGGGCACTGGACCATCACGTGACCTAGATTCCTTTAGCAAAGTCTATGAGTTATATTTATGAAGGGATTTCATTGTATCTTGGTAGGATGACTCATTTTGGAATGATTTTACTGTTACTTGGTAACTCTGGCTGACGGACATTAACTGTGAGGGCCTCATTTCTTCAGTATAGTCTACACTTCAAATTATTCTTATTGAAAACATAGCATGTAGGGAACAGACATTAACATATTCTCAATTATCACAATTCTTGCCTTCTTTCATAATCCTTTCATAAACATTGAACATTATCCTTTTCATCACTGACACTTTCATTGCCATTTTCCATGAGGACAAGATATGTCATGTACTTATTCAGGTAGATTATGCAGAACCAAGAGTAAAATATGCATGAATGTATCATACTTTTTCTCCAACTTAAAGAGGGCTGCATAAGTTTTGGTAGTCAGAATTTGTTCATTAATTAATTATTGGTTTCTTTACAATTGGTTTTCTTTACAATTAATTGGAAAGTCCTGTAGCATTTATTTATTGATTGGGGTTTTAACAACAATTTCAACAACCAGGGTCACCTTGTATCAGACAGTTTTACAGATGGAGGAAGTGGGAGTACCCCAAAAGAACCACCAAGCAGTGGCAAACAACTGTCAGACTCCCCAATGTACTAACTCCACACAAGCATGGTTGAAGTCAAGTGCACCATCAATGTGCAGTATGCCTTAGTACACAGTGCTACCGTGCCCCCACGTGGGCAAATGGGATTAAGTGCCTTGCCTAAGGACACAACACAGTTACCCATGGCAGGGACTGATCCATGGACTCCTCAGTTTAAAGTCCAATGCCATAACCGCTGAGAAAGTCCTGTAGGCATACTCCAGTAAATAAGCCTACAAATAAGCAGCCTGTTATGATCAATCACTGGCACAATTTGCTTGTCTGACAGGCACCAATTTACTTGTACCTAACATAATGATCAGTTCGATTTTCCTGAAACTGAATAATTTCAGTAGGCTTCCCCAAATATTTGACTTGGTATCATTTATCGGAAAGCTCTCTTTTTGAGTAGGCCTGTCATTATTAATCAAAAAATTAACTAATCATCGGAAACACCCATAATGGACTACAAATTGTAAGTCGACAATTATGGGGTTTCATCACTCCTTTATTGATGAATTATTAGTTCTTACTCTCCTCCCCACCGTGCTTGCAAGAAGTATCAGAGGCTACAGAATGTCAGAATATCAAAAAATACAACGTTATTGATATGGGAAAGAAGTATAAAGATACAACGCATTTGACACCAGGTCTGGCATTCCAGAAAGTGTGGGAGTGCAAATAATTGCTCTTCTTAGTTTGCCAATGAGTGCAATTTCCTTCTTAACTCTTTGCATGCTGCTGGCGGATATTCCTGCCCAGCACAGGGTTTCTCTTGTCACTGACATAAGTATAATTTGGGCATATTTAAAATATTTTCCTCTGTAAATTGGATTTTTTCACCAATGATTTCTTGTTATATTTTGATTAATTTTTCATCAACTCTAGTCATGGCTGCTATCTTGAAAATACTCAGCGGGTTAAGAGTTAATTTTCAATGCAGCTATTATTAGACACTTGACCACCTCAGGTCCAAACCTAGCTAATCTCAGGTCTGGACCATGGGGTGGTTAGGAGTCGGATTTTTTTTGCAGAGAGTAGAAGACATGCAGCATGCCTGCATGCTTAAAGAATGAAACAAAAAATGAAAAAATAATGAAAATTAATTGGCGATTTTTGAGAATAGCGCTGGCCGGTTTTGGCCATTACGTTGGGTAAAGGGTTAATCGATTATTCTTCAAAAGTCAATCATGAAATTTCATAAGTGTGCCTGCCCTATTATGGAGAGCTTTCCAATAAATGGTAACAAGATAAGATTTTGATCAGATATACATATGCAAATAAGACCTGAACAATGTACAATTCACATGCAACTGTTGTAATGAGCATCGACTGCTCTATATGAAAATGTACTAATTCAAGTTACTGTGAGATATGGCACCAAACTATTGTAATCCTTATGTCGGGATGACAATCACAAAACTGTTGTTACCTGTCACTATGACCTGCAAACCAAGAAAAATTATTCGCAGTCTTGCTGAAAACTTCAACTAACCCAGTCCATTTTTGAAAAAATATTGTTTCTTTCTGACTGAATTTGTTGCACACACAAAGAAGATGAAATATATTATTGTGGTACCATTTTTTTTTAGCATTGCCCTTAGTAATGTTTTCAGTGCAGAGGGCATTTAGAAAGGTACTGTACATTTTTGTTACTTTTGAGCTGTTCAAATTTTTATTAACTTTAAGATGTTTAAGCTCACCTGAGTGAAGCCCAAGGGGAGCTTTACTAATCACTTTCCATCCGTCGTCTGTCATCGTCTGTCCGGCGTTAACTTTACATTATCGATGTCTCCTAATGAACTACTGGACCAAATTCAGCAAAATTTGCTATGCATGTTCTTTAACATATGTCAATTCATGTTTGTTTAAATAAAGTTGCCACGCCCACAGGGGGCACCACAAGGGGCATAACTCTGATAGCACCCTTAAATTTATTTTCAAATTAAAAAAAATCGTCTTCTTCAGATCCATCAGTCAGAATCTCTTCATATTTGATCTACAACATCTCTAGGGGGGTCAGATTCAGGTTTGTTCAAATTGAGTCCCTAGGTTAATATTTGGGCTCCTATGGGACTTAGTTCAATATGTGGAATATTCTTTAAAAGTCTTCTTCTTCAGATCCACCAGTCAGAATCTTTTCATATTTGGTATCCAACATCTCTATGGGAGTCAGATTCAGGTCTATTCAAATCGGGTCCCTGGGTTGATATTTGGGCTCTCTATTGGACCCCATACTTTAACTTAGTGCAATATGAGGAAATTTTTAAAAAAATCTTCTTCAGATCCACCAGTCCGAATCCTTTCATATTTGGTATACAACATATCTAGGGGTATCAGGGGGGCAGATTTAAGTTTGTTCAAATCGAGTCCCTGGGTTAATATTTGGGCTCTCTATTGGAGCCCGAATTTTAACTTAGTGCAATATGTGGAATATTCTTTCAAAAAAAATCTTTTAAAATCGGGTCCCTGCGTTACTATTTGGACTCCCTGTTGGAGCCCAAAATTTAACTTAGTGCAATATGAGGAATGCTCTTTAAAAATCTTCTCCTTCAGATCCACCAGTCAGAATCTGTTCATATTTGGTATACCACATCTCTACAGGGGTCAGATTTAAGTTTGTTCAAATCGAGTCCCTGGATTAATATTTGGGCTCTCTATTGGAGCCTGAATTTTAACTTAGTTCAATATGTGGAATATTCTTTGAAAATCTTCTTCAGATCCACCAGTTGAAATCTTCTGGTATTTGATATACAGCATCTCTAGGAGGGGTCAGATTCAAGTTTGTTCAAATTGGGTCCCTGGGTTAATATTTGGGCTCCCTATTGCAGCCGAAAGATTAACTTAGTGCAGTATGAGGAATGTTCTTTAAAAATCTTCTTCTTCAGATCAACTAGTCAGAATTTTTTCTTATTTTGTATTTAACATCCCGAGGGGGTCAGTTTCAGATTTGTTCAAATTGGGTCCCTGAGTTAATATTTGGGCTCTCTATTGACTTAGTGCAATATGAGGAAATTTCTTTGAAAATTTTCTTCAGATCCACCAATCAGAATCCTTTCATATTTGGTATACAGCATCTCTGGGGGGATCAGATTCAAGTTTGTTCACATCCGGTTTCTGGGTTAATATTTGGGCTCCCTATTGGAGCCCAAATTTTAACTTAGTGCAAGATGAGGAAATTTCTTTGAAAATCTTCTTCTTTGGATCCGTCAGTCATATTTAGTATACAGCATCTCTAGTGTGTGTGTGTGTGTGGGGGGGGGGGGGGGGGGGAGGGGGGGGGAGAGGGTCAGATTCAAATTTGTGCAAATCAGGTCACTGGGTTAATATTTGGGCTTCCTATTGGGGCACAAAGTTTAACTTAGTGCAATATGAGGAAGGTTCTTTAGAAATCTTCTTCTTCTGCAGATCCACCAGTCAGAATCTTTTCATATTTGATATACACTACTTCCCAGGAGTCAGATTTAAATTTGTTCAAATCAAGGTCCTGGGTTAATATTTGGGCTCTCTATTGGCGCCTGAATTTTAACTTAGTGCAATACATAGAATATTCTTTAAAAATCTCCTTCAGATCCACCAGTCAGAATTATTTGAAATCTTTTGGTATTTGATATATGCAATCTCCAGGAGGGGTCAGATTCAAGTTTGTTCAAATTGGGTCCCTGAATTAATACTTGGGCTCCCTATTGAAGCCCAAATTTTAACTTAGTGCAATATGAGGAAATTTCTTTGAAAATCTTCTTCAGATTCACCAATCAGAATCCTTTCATATTTAGTATACAACATCTCTAGGGGGATCGGATTCAAGTTTGTTCAAATCGAGTCTCGGGTTAATACTTAATATTCACTCTAAAATGTGTTTTGAAGGATTTAGAATGATTTTATGCAACTACAATATACTACCCATATGACCACCTTCAATTATGCATTTCAAACTGCCGTGGCATAACAACCCTTTGAAGTATGGTAGTGCTTGTCTACATCTGGTACATCCGACATTGACACTTGAGTTATGAATAATTTCATGGCTTCATTCCTCTGTAGTGTTGATGAGCCAAGACTAGCTGAATGTGACCCATGATACGTCTTTGAACCACTCTGCCATGTGAGCGATTAAGGCCTCTTGGAGCCTTTTGTTTATTATAGACATCTTATATCATGCATTATTTGTTGTAGTGGGAATCCACGTCGATATCAGAGTAAAGATGTGATGCGCATGAATGCAGGCCAATCAGCAAATAAGAGGACATTATGTCTTGGACCTGAAGAAGATATAGAAACAGAAGCACAAAGGCATCTTCAAACACTCCTCAAAAAACAACTCGATACAAAGACAACATTACAAAAGTAAGAATGTAATAATAATAATAACTCTTTGGCCACCCACTGTTTTTTTTGCGGTTCTTATATGAGAATAATAATAATAATAAGAGCATTTATAGAGCGCCTAATCCCAAAAGGCTCTAGGCGCTTGGCGAACCTACTAAAAAATTTTGAACTTGACAAATTTAGTATAAATATGGTATGTAGAAAGTAATGAAAAATATAGAAAATGGTATTCTGGCTGTACACATTAGTTTGATGGGTGCTGTACTCTGGATTCTTCAACAGTTGTGGTATTACTAATATCAATGTGGAGTTATTTTTGATACAAAAAACACTTCAGTTTCTTTTTGAAAGAGTCCAAATTGACGCTATCATGGACATTCAGGAGAAGGGAATTCCAAATTTTGGGTGCTATAATTTGAAATGCGCTGCGGCCGTATGTTTCGAGGTTATAGCCTTTCTCAGTTAGCAATAACTTGTTATGAGATCTTAAAGCCAGGGACGGTGTATACTCGTGGATAAGAGATGCCAAATAATGGGGGAGGGTTGAGTCTGATTTACAAAAACACAGAGTGGCTATCTTGAACTCTATACGTGCCCTTACAGGAAGCCAATGTAAAGTCTTCAGCATGGGGGGTGGCATGTGAACTCTTTTTATGACCAAGAACTACCCGTGCAGCATTGTTTTGAATGTGCTGCAGGGTGCCAAGGCTTTCCTCAGTGATGTTAGTGAAGAGTGAGTTGCAGTAGTCAAGATGCTGTAAGATAAAGGAACATGCTAGTTTTGCTCTGGCATCTTGAGACAGGTATGATCTCATATGACTTATACATCTAAGTTCCAAGAATGAAATTCCGGTTAGATGATTGAGGTGATCTTTCATTGTCAGATTGGCATCAATGATGACAACAAGGTTCCTGGCTCTGCCAGCAAACTTGATGTCCTCATTACAAATTCGAATGTTGTCGCATTCTATGTTTTTCAACTTTTTGGGTGTACCACACTTCATTACCTCAGTCTTTTCACTATTCATTTTAAGTTTGTTACACTCCATCCACGACTGGACAGAACCAACACAAGCTTCCATGTTGGCCAGTGAGTGGGAAAAATCTGGTGGAATGTTGCTGTTGTTTAACTGTGTGTCATCGGCATAGATGTGGTACTGGGTATTCTGCCCTGTGATGACCTTACCAATGGTGAATATGAAATTGGCCCAAGGACAGAACCCTGTGGCACGCCAAAGCGTAGGGGGAACCTTTGTGAATGAACACCTTTAATTACTACAGACTGTGTGCGGTCAGATAAATATTATCGAAACCACCTAAAAGGTGGACCCGATATGCCGAATGTAACTTCAAGTCGCTTGATAAGGATGTCATGGTCTATCGTATCAAATGCGGCAGATAAATCTAACATTGTAAGGATAGAAACATTTCCGTTGTCAGCAGCCACGAGTAAGGCGTTGCTGATGCACAACAGAGCCGTTTAAGTAGAATGATTCTGCCGATAGGCAGATTGAAAGATTTCCAAAAGGTTGTTGTCGACTAAGTGGTCTTTCAGTTGTGCAAGGACCACCTTTTCAGTAATTTTAGCAATGAATGGTATGCCTGGGGTATGCCTGGGCTTCCAAATGTTGCTCTCTCCCCTTCCTCTTCCCACCTTCAACATTCAGAAATGAACTGTTTAATGCCATCCCATACTTTTTTGTTCCCAATTTTACTTACCAGCATACTAACCCTCTCTTTTTAGCTCACCTGACTGAAAGTCAGGGTGAGCTTTTCTTATCACTCTTCGTTCGTCATCCGTCGTTCTGCGTGAAGGTGGTGTTTGAGCCTCTTTCTCCTAAACCACTGGCCACATTTTAATTAAATTTCATGTAAATAGTGGTTATATAGGGGCATTTTGATTTTTTGATTTTTATCCAAAATAGGTTTCGGCTCATATTGAGCAGAGGTGTGGGGAAAAAATGGCCAAATTTTTTGAAAATCTTCTTCTAATGAACCACCAGTAGCAGAGACTTGATATGTGGTATACGGAGTCCTTTTGAGGTTTAGAATCAAGTTTGTTGGGCATTATTTGCCTTCATTATGGGAGGGGCAAAAATTTTGGCCACGCCTAAAATTTCTATTTTCAGAACCATGAGGTCGATTTGAACCAAATTTGATATGAGATGATAATGGGTCATAAGTAGTTGATTGATGCAAAAACAAATTTTCTCATTGCCCCGTGGGAACCTCGGGAGCTAAAAATAGGAAAAACCTTAAAACTGCCATATCTCCAAAACTACACGGCACAGAGAATTCTTATTTTGTATAAAGCTTACTTATATCCAGTAGAATAGAATGGTTAAAAAAAATCCCTGTCGGTTTGATCACAAGGTACTTTTTTCAGGACTTTGAAAAAGTGCTGAGTCAGCACTTTTTAACACTGTAGGCAATGGGAAAAAGATTAAAAAATCTTCTTCTCCAGATCCAGCAGGCAGAATCTTTTGATATTTGGTATGCAACATTGTAGGGTGGATCTGATTCAAATTTGTTCAAATCAGCCCCCTGGGTTTATATTTGGGCTCAGTATAGGAGCCCGATTTTGAACTTAGTGCATTTCAGGCAAATTTCAGTGCATTTCAGGCAAATTTCTTAAAAAATCTTCTTCTCCAGATCCAGCAGGCAGAATCTTTCGATATTTGGTATGCAACATTGTGGGGTGGATCTGATTCAAGTTTGTTCAAACCGGCTCCCAGGATTCATATTTGGACTCACTATAGAAGCCCGAATTCAAACTTAGTGCATTTCAGGCAAATTTCTTAAAAAATCTTCTCCAGATCGAGCAGGCAGAATCTTTTGATATTTGGCATGCAACATTGTGGGGTGGATCTGATTCAAGTTTGTTCAAATCGCCCCCTAGGTTTATATTTGGGCTCAGTATAGAAGCTCGAATTCGAACTTAGTGCATTTCAGGCAAATTTCTTCAAAAATCTTCTTCTCAAGATCCAGCAGGCAGAATCTTTTGATATTTGGTATGGAACATTGTGGGGTAGATCTGATTCAAGTTGTTCAAATCGGCCCTTGGGATTCATATTTGGGCTCACTATAGAAGCCCGAATTCGGACTTAGTGCATTTCAGGCAAATTTCTTAAAAAATCTTCTTCTCAAGATCCAGCGGGCAGAATCTTTTGATATTTGGTATGCAACATTGTAGGGTGGATCTGATTCAAGTTTGTTCAAATCGCCCCCCTGGGTTTATATGTGGGCTCAGTATAGAAGCTCGAATTCAAACTTAGTGCATTTCAGGCAAATTTCTTCAAAAATCATCTTCTCCAGATCCAGTAAGCAGAATCTTTTGATATTTGGTGTGCAACATTGTGGGGTGGATCTGATTCAAGTTTGTTCAAATCGGCTCCCTGGATTCATATTTGAGCTCACTATAGAAGCCCGAATTCGAACTTAGTGCATTTCAGGCAAAGTTCTTAAAAAATCTTCTTCTCAAGATCCAGCAGGCAGAATCTTTTGATATTTGGTATGCAACATTGTGGGGTAGGTCTGATTCAAGTTTGTTCAAATCGGCCCCCTGGGTTTATATTTGGGCTCAGTATAGAAGCTCGAATTCAAACTTAGTGCGTTTCAGGCAAATTTCTTCAAAAATCTTCTTCTCCAGATCCAGCAGGCAGAATCTTTTGATATTTGGTATGCAACATTGTTGTGTGGATCTGATTCAAGTTTGTTCAAATCGGCTCCCTGGGTTTATATTTGGGTTCAGTATAGAAGCTCGAATTCGAACTTAGTGCATTTCAGGCAAATTTCTTAAAAAATCTTTTTCTTCAGATCCAGCAGGCAGAATCTTTTGATATTTGGTATGCAACATTGTGGGGTGGATCCGATTCAAGTTTGTTCAAATCGGCCCCCGGGTTTATATTTGGGCTCAGTATAGAAGCTCGAATTCGAACTTAGTGCATTTCCTGGCAAATGTCTTAAAAAATCATCTTCTCCAGATCCAGCAGGCAGAATCTTTTGATATTTGGTATGCAACATTGTGGGGTGGATCTGATTCAAGTTTGTTCAAATTGCCCCCCCCCCCCCCCCACCCCCCCCCCCCCCCTTCCCCTGGATTCATATTTGGGCTTACTATAGAAGCTCGAATTCGAACTTAGTGCATTTCAGGCAAATTTCTTAAAAATCATCTTCTCCAGATCCAGCAGGCAGAATCTTTTGATATTTGGTATGCAACATTGTGGGGTGGATCTGATTCAGGTTTGTTCAAATCGGCCCCCTGGATTCATATTTGGGCTCACTATAGAAGCCCGAATTTGAACTTAATGCATTTCAGGCAAATTTCTTAAAAAATCTTCTTCTCCAGATTCAGCTGGCAGAATCTTTTGATATTTGGTATGCAACATTGTGGGGGTATCTGATTCAAGTTTGTTCAAATCGGCTCCCTAGATTCATATTTGGGCTCAGTATAGAAGCTCAAATTCAAACTTAGTGCATTTCAGGCAAATTTCTTTGAAAATCTTCTTCTCAAGATCCAGCAGCCAGAATCTTTTGATATTGGGTATGCACCATGCTTGGGTGGGGGGGATTCAAGGTTGTTCAAGCTAAGTCCCTGGGTTCATATTTGGGCTCACTGTGGTAGCCCAAATTATAACTTGGTTCAAAATGAGGAATTTTCTTTAAAAATCTTCGTCAGATTCGTCAGTCGGAATGTTTTGATATTTGGTATGCAGCATCCTTAGGGGGTGAGATTCAAGTTTGTTCAAGCCAAGTCCCTAGGTCCATATTTGGACTCACTGTGGGAGCTCGAATTGTAACTTAGTTCAGAATGAGGAATTTTCTTTAAAAATCTTCTTTTCAGATCCACCAGTCGAAATGTTTTGATATTTGGTGCGCAGCATCCTTACAGGGGTGAGATTCAAGTTTGTTAAAGCCAAGTCCCTGGGTTCATATATGGGCTCCCTGTGGGAGCCTGAATTATAACTTAGTTCAATATGAGGAATATTCTTTAAAAATCTTCTTTTTTTTTTTAGATCCACTGGTCAGAATCTTTGGATATTTGGTATAAGCTTTTCTTAGGAGGAGCAGATGCAACTTGTTGAAATCAATTCTCTGGGTTGATATTTAGGCTACCATGTCAGGTGAGCGCCCTCAGGCCCCTTAGGGCCTCTTGTTTTATTACATGCCTGTTCTACGAAATCCCCATCTACAGCAACACTAAACCATGCATAAAATGGAAATCCATTCCTATGTACGGAACAGAAATCGTTGACGGTCTATTTTTATAAAGAATCAAAATTTCACTGGAATTTTCTACAAATCGTGTACCGCAATTACAGTTTGAATCACTAGCGATAGTTAAAAATCCTCCCAGGAGTTCCAATGTGTTCTGTGTGCCACAAGGCACATAGAACACATTAGAACTAGGGGACGAAATAGTAACACAGGTTCCCCTCGCAAATTTGTTTTGTGATAAAATGTGTTCTTTTTGTTGATAATCGTCAAATGAAGTGCTGAGTGTCCTTTTAATAATTGCTTTTATACATGTGAAGCGGCCTCTCATTTTATCCTATGCTGGCACTTGTGCCATATTGATTAACCCATTCACACACATGTGTTGTTCTCGGTATGTACCACCCAATAACCACCTGCCCTTCATCACATAGTGAATTCTATCTGTCATACAAATATTGTGGACATTCATTTAAGAGAAAGTGTCCCAGGGTCTCCATCACCCACAAGTTAAACATATGGCACTCCTTGTAACTATCTTTCCCAATTTCTCCCCAAAGTTCTAGCTACCTCGACCTCAGTTTGAACATCAGTGCCCCCTCCCTATCCCAAAGTATGGTAGATGCATTTTGCTGGGATCAACAGAAATACAGTGCATCCCACTAAACTGTATATCTTTTAACTGAAAAGGGCTTACCTACCCTTTTATGACACCATCGGGGGGGGGGGGGGGGGGGGGGGGGGGGGGTTATGTCAGGCTTCATGTTGCTTTTGTTTTAAATATTATTTTTTCACATTTTTCAAAATATTTCAGCAAAACCATACCATGTGATCCATCATTGGAACAAGCATGTTACGTTCATTCAAACCAGGGGACACATGATATGGTTTTGTTGAATAGTTTATTTTAAACTGCCCAATTTGTAAATTACTGGCACAGATGCAACCAACTTGTTAGGTAAAGGGCTTAAGAAGTAACAAAATTCTTCAATAAAAAAAAAGCTTATAATGTCATTTAGACTGCTGCTTGAAGCAGAAACAGGGAATGAATGAATGAATGAGTAGAATATATTGGAATATAATCAGGCAAAGTGAAAATAACCAGTGAAAAGTGAGCATTGAGGTTTTACGGTTGTGCATGGAATGGTAGTGGCATGACTGAAGTGAACATTAAGAAAATAAATTGTTCTTTCAAACATTAAATATATAGGTAATTTCACTTTAAATGTGTTTTCAATTACAAGTACATGATCCCCGTGGGAACCCTGGGAAGTGAAGCAGGGCTTTTTTACTAAGATGAATAAGCTCTGTTTTACTGGTGAAATAGGGGACCGGTGACCAATGCCTGGGGTGGAAGTCCTCTAAAGATAAAACATGGGTATAAATGATTGGCTGGACTTGACTTTACCTCCATTTTGCAGTCATGATTAGCCATTGTGCAGAAAGTATGTGACCTTAAACACAAATAAATAAATAAATAAATAAATAAATAAATAAATAAATAAATAAATAAATAAAAGTTCATGAAATGCAGAAAGAAATGTCCAATATTCTCTATATGACATCTGACTCAACATCAAGAGAAAGTTTGGCAGCTGCGTCTAATCCTACAAGGTCCACTCACAAAAATATGTTATTGACCAAGTTAATGAAAGTAGTTTCACCTTGAAATTCAGATCCATTCTTATCAACAACCACTTCTTTCCCTAACTGGAAACATGAATGTATCCAGGAAGAGAATAATGCAATATATGTATCATGAATCCTCATACAGGAAATATTAAAAATAAGCACAAAGTGCAGCTGGGAACAGTAGCAGTGATGCTGAATGAACTATTTGTTGACTGTGTTTTTGTCAAGTGCCACAGTTGTTTTCATCCTTAATTTTGTTCAGTCACAGTAAAATTCCTCTGAAAATAGTTTTGTTTATGATTTTTTCAATTGATTTTGTTTCTAGGGAACATAATGGCTCATCTACGACTCATCATTATATTTCTCCAGAATAAAATGACCACTCTGACATTTAATTTGTACATACACATGCTATAGTGAGAACATGTATTTATCACATAATCTTACCCAATTTCTGACCATTAAACTTTTTCTGCATACATGCAAGTATTCTTCTGCCTTCTTTAGGAAAGAGTCCAGGGCCCATGCAATTCGGAAGTTCACATCATGAAGGCACCAATTGGGAATCTGTTAAGAAAATTAATATTACATGAAAATTGCACTGAGATCACTGTAAAATTGTATGGCTTTGCAGTTGTGTCTCGGCAAGTCTTGGCTGCCTAGACAGGCAGCCAAGACTTGCCTCGATACAATTGCCATTAGGTTTTTAGATTGTAACATATAAGTATATCTGATGGAGTACCTGTTTTGTTGCAAAGTGATCAAAATCGGAATTAGGCCTTTATGGGTTGAAGAAGAACCTGTTGTTTACCCTTGATGTCAGATTCTTTCTTTGTTTTATTAGACTGGTAATTATTTGTTTTTTGAGGGCGTAAGACCACCCAGTTGAAGACACTAATTGTGAATTGAATTTTTGTTCAAATTAGGACCAATATTGTGAAATTTAAAACCATTTCCCAATTGCATTTTCGCATGATGTTTTCCAATTCATACCCAAAATTTCAAATTTTCAAAAGAATCCCTGACATGGTAAAACACAATCATTCAATAACATTGTGTAAGTAGCCATAGGTTACACAGTTGTATGTATGTACTCAAACCACAGTCTTAAGTATTGAAAAGAATATTGCTTTTGAGTTTTGAACCATTGTTTCAATAAAATTCTGCAAATGAATGGTTCAAAATATCTACGTTATCCGAGACTGTTTGGACATTCTTAATTTATTTAGGCATTTGTTGTTGGATTTTGAATCAAGTGATGAATAGAATCTTCAAGATTTCCCCAGTTTACTCATCCAGTACTTTCAGTATGGACCTCTCTAAAGCCTGGCTGAGATAGACCTAATTTACTGAACTCATTTAATAAAATTCACTGCAAACTGGAGACAAGTTGGAGATCCACTGTATTATAAATATTGCATGGCTTGGAGTTGACTTTGCCAAAATAGTGGTCCTTGAGGGAGAATAGTGGACAAATCTTCCTTGATGACCACTATCTTGACATGCTGTGCAATAATTATTGCATTATATTGAACAAACCGATGAAGAATCTTGCTATACCAGGCCTGTCATTTTCAAAATGGGAGGAGAGCAATGGCAGCTAGCCTTAAATGAACATAGGGGGGCTACTATTTGGCCCACCTTAATTTAACACAAGGATCGAGCCACTGAGGTCTATTCTTGAGATTGGTAATTTTACCACATCTTTGCATCTTATTGTTTGGGTTGTGCATATAATATCTAATGTAGGTTATAAAAATGCAATAATATCTTGCAGAACATGTCAGGATTTTTATCTGAATCATGTATGTGGTCAGACTATTATAACCGGTATCCGATAAGTAAGCAAATTGACTATCACTTAGTCTCCATAAAACCCCAGCAACTGTTCTCTGGCTCAAGCCAGAGGCCAGGTGTAGCGGACTCACAGAGACTAACTACAAGTAAGCTTTTCTGAAGTGCATGATCACATTTTAAGATGTGCGACACAGATCGCCACTACTGAACAAAGTTCACTTCGTGGCTCTTCTTGTATGTGGCTAGGAGGGCATTTACTATCCTCGCAAATTTTTGTTTAGAAGAATCATTGAGAGCGAGAGAAGTCAACCTCCTTAAAATGACAGGCCTGCTATACCCATCAGGATTTTAATACTAGGTGCACTGCCTATTCAATATTGTCAACAGCTTGTCCAAGACAGACATTTTGATTTTTGAATTTGGAAATTCTGACACATAATACTGGAAAAAAAAAATCTTCAGAAATAGCGTGGCATATTGCATTCCGTCAGTTGAACTTTCAGGGATATTCCGCAGCTAGTTTTCGAAACTGTATAGTGCATGGTTACTTTAAAAACACTCAACAGGTAAAACTATTGGAATAGTATGGTACATGTACTTTTCAGCCAATCAGAAGAAGAAAAAGTCCTGTGAGATGTAAAATTTATTTGTTTAAGGTCACATATTTCTGCAGAATGGCTAATTGTGCCCGCAACACGGAGAGTTAAGTTTAGTCAATCGTGTATACCCATGTTGCCCATTTTAGAGGACTTCCACCCCAAGCATTGGTGACTGGGTCCTATTTTATCATAAAACAGAGCTTATTTACCACAGTAAACAAGCACTGCTTCACTTCCTGGGGTTTAATTTGAATTTTTGGAAAACCAAAGGTGGGAATTTCAAAGTAAACTAATTTTCCTTACTTATAATAGCACCTTAAAAGCCAGTTTCAATTTATTTTATAAAATTTCAATTTTTAAGGCTTAAAATTCATGCGAGAATGAGGATGGATTCTTGCAAATGAAAACAATGAGAATCAATTTTAATTCTAGCAAAATGTGCATTTGATTCTTGACATAGATTCTTAAAGCATTCTTAAAGGCCTGGAGAGTCTACTTATTTTTTGCTTCCTTATAGTAAGATAATATTTTACTTAGCATTGGTGTCTAGTCAGGCCTCAATTTGTTTTCCGAAAAATTGATAAGCAACTTTTTTGTATCCCAGGTTGAGAGTCCATGGACCCTCTTGGACAACCATGGTTCAATCCAGAGTGAGAAAATTTAAAAAACTTGACCTGAAAGACATAGTTACCTGGCATCTGGGACTGTAGTCCAAACTTGGTCTTGAAGGTCGTAATTTATTTCTTACGTTGGTATGTCCTTCAAGGATGTACCAACATAAAAACTTAAATTACAGCCTTCAAGTCCAAGTTTGGACTACTGGGATTGTATATTAGTCTTACTTTGAAACTCAATTTTCCAAGTGAATGAAGAGAAATTATTTTATTCTGTTACTCACTAGTATTCAAGTGCTCGAGGAGACCAGGTAAAAAATCTGTTGCTATGATTTAGGTTGATCCCATCTTTAATATATGTACAATTTCATCTAATTATATCCTACATTATTGTTGTGTGTCTCCTCTAGAACACATGAAAAGTGACATATTGTACTTTTAGTTTCACAAGACACGTGTTTTTACTTCCCAGAAATATGTAAATGTGTGTCCCAGACATTCTGGTTTGACACAATTGGGATTCCCCCAGCCACCAATCAGAAGCTATATGCGCTCTACAAGTGGTATACATGGTAGTTGATAAAAAAAAAATTACACACTTTGCACCCTTATACATCATACCATCCAATTCAGTGAATGTGAGAATACTTTGTGTTCAAACATTTTATCCTGAAGTTAAAAAAAAATGCTAACCAATTCTAGCTATTGCATCGCAGCTCGCAATTTTTGCTTCGCATTTGCGATTCGAAGCCAAACAAATCTAGGCCTGCTAGTGCTGTACTGGCTGCTCACACAGGTAGCCAAAACTTCACTAGAAACCACTGCCAAGTTTCAGTTACTCCTATCAGCAAGACCTCCAAAAGTGTCCATATTGGAACATGAGTTCTACATGCACATGTAAGATAAGAAACTTACCAAAATTGTACTTACAAAGATATAACTGTACTCTCATGTTCTAAATTATTTAAGAACTGAAAATTAATTCTTGCAGCAGGAGTTCTCGAGAGTCAAAATTGATTCTTGCAATTTAGGACATATTTTAAAGTCTGATTTTCATCCCTGTTTTATGCATTCAGCTTTTGTCATGAATGTGAAGATATGTTTTTGTCTATCTATATTTCAGAGAGTTGGGCAAAAAGAAGGAGTTTACAGGAGGACAAGGTTTTAAGCCACTAACATCAGATATCTCTGGGGTGTCAACTTTGTCATCTTACAGTAACATCGCTCATGCAGATTCATATCTCCAGGAACTAAAGCAATGTGGGTTAACTGATGAAGAAATATCATTTAAACTTTGCTATGATGAACAGCATAATGAAAGTTCAAAGGTGAAGTTTCACAAGATTATTAAGTGGTTTAACATAACTTATCCTACACTGAAGATGAATTAAAAACAATTTTTTTCCACCTCTGACTTGTTTTTTTTTGCCAAACCAATGTTTAAAATCCCTCTGGAACAAGTCAGCAGTATTTATTTAAATGAGAGGGTCATAGGCACTCCTTTCAAGGAAAAGATATAATCTGATTGGCCATTCTTCATGTGAAATGCTTCATGCAGATTTCGCCAATTTGTTAGATTGTTTGTTTGTTTAATCCTTAAGGGCCTAGGGATTTTTACATATTTTTGCTAAACTTTGATAGTCTACATCTTGTGACTTTGCTGCTGTTTTTTTTGGTAAGTCTTGGCTGCCTATAAAGGCAGTCAAGACTTGCCTAAAACAACTACCAAGGAGCTTAGAATGTAACTTGTGAGATAACCCAAAGACTGCATGTAGGGGCATCTGTTCTGTTGCAAAACATGTGATCAAAGTCGGAATTAATCCCTTAAGGGTTAATGGTGTTTAACATCACTTTCAACAGCCAGGGCATTATCCTATTGAACAGTTTTATGAGTGGAGGAAGTAAGAGGGTGTATCTAGTTAGAACCAAACAAGCAGCAACGAGAAACTAGCAGACTCTCCAATTTACTACCTGGAAGAAGTACAGTTAGCAGCAGTTTAAGGCAAATGTACTTTTAGTATGCAGTACACCTTAGTAACCAGTGCAACTGTGTCCCCACATGGACAGTCATTATTAAGTGCCATGCCCAAGGACACAACACAAATGTCATGGGTCAAATCATTTGCCCTTCAGTTTTAACTCCAATGCTCCGACTATTGAGGGACACACTCCTGCCAAATTGTTAGAAATCAGACAAAGCATCATTTATGATTTTATGTTATCACATTGCTGTAATGAGATGCAAGCATTGTGTACGATGCGATGCGATAACTATTTTTCTTCTTCATTTTTAGCTTAACTTGACAAAGTCAAGATAAGCTATTGCCATCATGCGTGCGGAAATCTGTTAGTCTGTGAGTCTGTAAGTCTGTGAGTCTGTTCACATTTTCCTTTAGCACAGGCTACACCCCATAGTTCTTGTCCGATCGTCACGAAATTTCATATACAGGTTTGAGGTTATGTCTAGATTAGAACGTCCCCTTTTGGTCACGAATTGTCAACCACGATGGCTGCCCGAGCCTAAAACCCAAAAACCTTTAGCACAGTCTGCGGGTCGAACTTATGAAGGAATTTCATTGTAACTTGGTAGGATGATTCTGTATTATGTCTTGATGAGAATTTCCCCTTTTGGTCATGTTCTGTCAACTGTGATGGCTGCCCAAGCCTGAAACCCAAAAACATTTAGCACAGTCTACAGGTCTAGTTAATATGGAGGGATTTCATTGTAACTTGGTAGGATGACTCCATATGATGTCTAGATCAGAACTTCCCCATTTGGTCACGACCTGTCAACCGTGATGGCTGCCCGAGCCCAAAAACCTTTAACACAGTCTACAGGTTTTACTTAGGGAGGGATTTCATTGTAACTTGCCAGGATGACTCCATATAATGTGTAGATGAGAACCTACCCTTTAGATCGCGATCGGTGAACTGTGACAGCTACAGGGGCCCAAAGCCCAAAAACCTTTCGCACAGTCTACAGATCGTATTTATGAAGAGATTTCATTGTAACTTGGTAGGATGACTCCAGATAATGTCTAGATGAGGACATCCCCTTTTGGTTGTGATTGTTCAACTGTGATGGCTGTCCGAGCCTAAAACCCGAAAACCTTTAGCACAGACTACAGGTCATATTTATGAAGGGATTTCATTGTAACTTGGTAGGTGACTCAGTATAATGTCTAGATGAGGACCTCCCCTTTTGGTTGCGATTGGTCAACCATGATGGATACACAGGCCTGAAGCCCAAAAACCTTTAGCACAGTCTACAGGCCATATTTATGAAGGGATTTCCCCGTCCGGGACGACCCGCGTTGTGTCCTTGGGCAAGGCACTTTATCCCGGTTGCCTACAAGGGGGCACGATGACGCCGTGTACTAAGGCGTACTGCATGTCAATGGTGCACATGTCTTCAACCACTGTAACCCTGCTTGAGCGGAGCTTGAATAGAGTTAGAATGTTGAGGAGCTGGCAGTTGCTCATCGTTGCTCGGTAGTTCTCTCTGGGTACTCCGGCTTCCTCCACCCGTAAAACTGTCATGGTCACGATTAGCCATTGTGCATAAGTATGTGACCTTAAACACCAATAAATAAATAAATATAATATGAAGGGATTTCATTGTAACTTGATAGGATGACTGGTTTTGGAATAATTTCACTGTAACTTGGTAACTTTGGTTGACAAACATTAACTGTGAGAGCCACATTAACCCACCCCTCATTTTTTTAGTACGGTCTACACCTCAAATTATTTTATTGAAAATATAGCATACAGGGAACAGAAATTAACATATTCTCAATTATCACAATTCTTGTCATATTTCATAATCCTTTCATAAACATTGAATATTATCCTTTTCATCAGATGCAACACACAGTCAAGTTAAGCTACAGTGTCATTGACACTTTCATTAGTTTTGAAATAGTGTGATGCTTCAATTTGATTCTTGCTATATGTTTGCCATTATGTGAATCCATCAACACAAAAGATCTCCCACATTCCTGTCATGATTGAGTGGTTAACCCATACGAAAAATTATAACCACAAAAAGATTGTACCTGTTCCAGTACACATTAGGCCTAAAAATTAAAGATCTGTTTCTCAGGCCATCCCGCTTTGTCAGTATTGAGTTTATCCAAAGAGGAGACTATTAAGAGAAACAGGTTGTCAGAAGAGGAAATAAGAAAGTTACCTCGATTTGCAAATTACAATGCTGGGTCACCAAGTAGAGTAAGTCTGATTGCTAATAATGTATTATGTATCTCTTTGGAGAATACCCAATATTTGGTTCAACTTCTGCAGGTATTATTGAGGCAGTTTGATCAAATATATATAAGGCCTAAAAAAAGTTTAAAATCTGTTTCTGAAGTCCTCTCGCAATTGGCTGCCACAAGTTTTCTTTTTATAACCAATGCACACTTTAAAAAAATAGAAATTAAATAGTTTATGTCTGATATTTTACCCAAGTTAATAAAATTGATAAATTTGTCCCTTGAATGCAACAAGGCTTTGCAATGCTTTAGCATTGCAATGCCTTCTTGCACTCAAGGGATGAAATACATGACCACCCATGCTGTTCTGTAGATTATGAGGCCTAAAAAATGAAACAAACCAAGAACATGAACTTTTTATGGCAAAGAACTAATTACAAAAATAAAAAATAAAATATAAAACTACCCACCCATATGCAATTTACAAAAAAATGCCCCGAGAAACAGAAGATCTACTTTGTGGGGCCTTAACCCCAACACACTGATGTCAAATTATAAAAAATTGAAACTGCAAATTTTTCCCACTTTTGCAACTAGGAATTTAATCAATTCAGTCTTGTCTGGCAGAGCTCATTGAGGTCTGTCAAATAAGATTGTCTTGACAAAATTCCCTTGTTACATTATGGGAAAAATTTGCAGTTTAATATTTTGATATTTTGACATCAGTGTTCAGGGGGTAATTAACTGGCAGAGTGCTGGAATCCCATATTTGGGCTTTATTCTGAAGTGTCAGTACCACAACATAAAGGCCTTTTATTCAGTGGATGTTCCACATATCACCCTTGAAGTGAAATTACTCAGTTTGCCAGGATCTGCCTTGTTACAGTTTATGGGAGAGTGCCTATTGGCACTCTCCCATAAATTGTAACATGACAAAGATATGTGAACAAATTTTGATGACCAAAAATAATCCAGCACTCTACTAGTTAAGTACAGTGTCTAAGGTCATTGATCCAATCATTATATACACTTTTGATACATTAATTATAATCAACAGGGTTTGTCTCAAAAACATAGATTATGCTCCTTCACTGGAACAAGCTCTTTGAGCTCACTACAGTTTGAGAGATCAGCATATTTCAGCTTTTTTCAGTGAAATGTTGACCATTTCCCTGCACCTTTATAGAAATAAAAGATATAAGAATCAAACTTGCTGTTTTTAGTTGAAATTTGATTTTTCTTAAATCTATACCTAAACATATAGAAATCTCAGCTGATAAATTTCTCATGCCTGCATTAGGGATCATAAGCTAGGTTTGGGGAGATAAAAAGAAAAAGAAAAAAGAATGGCTAGTTTTATCCCCTGGCACATAGTGGGAGGGTAAATATAGGAATGGGTTCTGACCATCCATCCATCTTTCTCTCCATCTTTCCTTTCATCCTTCTGTCAATTCTATTGTATATCCAACCATCTCCATTTCTTATCACATTTTCCCAAAAATTGATCTATATGTTTTTGGTGATATAGAATAGCATTTTCAACCATAGGCGATACATACCTACAAAGTTTAAAATTTAAAATCAGCCAAAACTACACAAATGCAAAATTTCAGAAACGGAATTATGCACATTCTGTAATAATTCAAAAGAGACTACACATCAATTGTTTTTTTAATGTTCTGTCTCAAAAGCAGTTCTTTTGATCTTTTTGGAAAATTTAAAAGAAAAATGAAACGTAACCTTTCTTTTAACACCAGAATATGTTATCTTAGGCTATAGTGACATATCAGATGTTTTCAATAGCACAATCGACATCTATATGCTTCTTTATAAGAAGTTCATTTACTCGTGTAAAGTGAAAAAAGGTCAACCAACCTATCTTTGGTTTCTTAATCAACTCCGAGAGTACAGGAATCTAGTACTCATCTGCCGACATTCATACCCAAACAAACATGTCAATGAAATAAATTCTAGGTGGCACCTTGTCAATTGCCTTCAAAACTTATGAACTCTGAATGCATCCGGGCTATTCCCCAAAATATCCGATTATTTATGAAACTCAGCTGGAGGTTATTTGTCAAAGTTGGGAAGATGACCCTCCATCTGTGGAGAAAGAAAGATGAATTTAACACAATTACAAAAATATAGCTCACATTGGGATTGCATCTCTCCAGTAGGGTTCTACTGGAGGGACGTAACCAAAATTTTTTATTTTTACTTATCAGGTTCTGATTGGGTATCTGTGGCAGTTGAACATCTGGTGTTACTGGCTTTTATTTATTGATTGTACGGGATCGGTAACCCCATTGAGTTAAACCTGGCAGTTTAAAATATCTCGTATGTGCAGCAATAAATTGTACAAAAATATAAATATCCAACTATCTATTATGCTACTGCATTAATGATTTAACACATTGCAATTTCTGTAAAAGAATATAATGTATTCTATATAAATATTCATATAAAATTTGAATAAAAAAAAAAAAGAAAAAAGTTTTTGGTGATAATATGATGAATGGGATTGTAAACCAGATGTGTCAAAGTATTTCTTCGAGAGTTAATCCCCCTGTTGAACTTTGGATTTCTTATCATCACATTACCATTTCTTGCCATCACATTTCAAAGAAAACCATTGTAGATTTTTTGTCCAAATTTAATATATAGCTTTTTGTAATAATATCATTAATGGGATTGCGAACCATTAGTGTCCAAATATTTCTTCAAGAGGTATTGATCTTGGAAGTGATGGACTGAATTCTTGTCATTACATTACCGGTACCATTTATTTTTGACACATTTCAAAGAAAACTGGTTTTTTTTAGTTTAATAATATACAGCTTTTTTGTTATGAAATTCTTTGAGAGTTATTGCTCTTGTTGGACTTTGGTGGTGGGATATTGGACACCTAATGACGTTGCACTTGTAGTGAATAGCACTGGTGATTGTGGCCATTATATTAGGAAGAGGAGGGTTAATGGGATGTTCATCTATCAGCATCCTTCCAGATAACATCTAATGTTTTTGCAACTCAGTTTTATTTGTCTATTAATAATATTTGTTTTGTTAGGTCAAGAAAGCGAGAATACAGATGGATCCTAAAGCTAAAGAACAGAAAATTGCTGAAATTAACCATAAAATTGATGAACGAAATGTATCTCTTTCAAAAGAAGACTCATTTTCTGGAACACTGAAACTTTCAAGACATGAAATGGATCTGGAGAAGGCCATAACTCAGAACAGTTCTGATAAGTCACAGTTTTTAAATAAATTACTGACAAAAAAATCAGTGCAAGAGACAGTTCATCCTGATCACCCTATAAACCATATCAATTCAATCCTCAATACTATTTCCAAAGATACAACAAACAAAAAATTACTTGCAGCTGAAGATGATGAAGACTCTGGAGACCATGATAGTGATGAAGAACCTGAAGGTGTTAGTTCAGTTATTCAAGGCTGTCCAACATTAGAGGACTTCAAAACCTCTTGTGAAAACTATGAGGAATTAGTCAATCAAAAACTAAAGGCCAGTATTGAGTTTATCCCAGAGGAGACTATTAAGAGAAACAGGATGTCAGAAGAGGAAATAAGAAAGTTACCTCGATTTGCAAATTACAATGCTGGGTCACCAAGTAGAGTAAGTCTGATTTTGCTAATAATGTATTATGTATCTCTTTGGAGAATACCCCATATTTGGTTCAACTTCTCCAGGTATTATTGAGGGAGTTTGATAAAATTTGCATAAGGCCTAAAAATGTTAAAAATCTGTTTTTCAGGCCCTCTCGCATGATTCTTTTGGCTGATTCATGCTCACTTTTTATAACTAACGCAAACTTGAAAAAATAAAAATTAAATGGTTTATGTCTGATATTTTACCCAAGTTAAAAAAATTGATAAATTTGTCCCTTAAGTGATAAATCATTGCAAAGCCTCCTTGCACTCAAAGGACGAAATACACCACCACCCATGCTATTCAGTAGATTATGAGGCTTAAAACATACAACAAACGAAGAACATGAACTTTTGATGGCAAAGAAATAAGTACAAAAATAAAAAATAAAATAAAAAACTGCTTGCCCACATGCAGTTTTACAAAGAATGGCCTGAGAAACAGAAGATCTACTTTGTGGAGCCTAACCTTGTGAATCAACATTTGAATGCAATACTTACAGTACTGTGATCACAAAAGTGGTATTTTTTCAATCCAATTTTTCAATCGATCACAACTAAGTTACATGACTGGGTCAAAATTTCATAAATAAAATACTATGAAATCAAGAATGCATCAAGAGAAACAAACAAAAATAGCATCTGAGCTTTTGAATTTCTTTTTTGACAAGTTACATTACAGTCGTCGTGGACTGGTCGTAATCCACGTGTAAGCAGTGTTGTCCACGCATGCATTTACCAGGTAATAAAAATCATCATCAGCAAAATTTTAATTAGTGAAGCACTGGCTTGTACCCAGTGCTTCATCAATTAAATCTTTGATGATTAATCTTACAATTAGTGTTTCAAATCTAATATTACTGCATTCATTGAAATATTGCCCATCAGTGGAAAGTGACCAGTCCATGGTGGCAGTCTTCTAGATTCTACAGTGTTGAGAAGAGGAAAGCAGACAGAGAAGTTTGACTGGTTCCTGACCCAGTTGGGAATCTGGTAAAAATATCTGTTTACTTTTGTCATCACAGTACTGTATTTGGTAATAGTTTGTATATTTGACAGCATGAACCCATCTATACACCTGGAACTTAATTAACCCATTACCTAAAATGAAAAGCAGATGACACTTGCAAACAAAATTCTTGAATAACTATATTTTTTTTTTTTTTTGTCTCAAAAACATAGGATATCACCCCTCATTGGAACAAGCTCGATGAGCGAGTTCCAAAGAGGGGTCATAACCTGTGTTTTTGAGACAAAAAATGAAAAAAATAATGAAAATTAATTCGCGATTTTTGTGAATAGCGCTGGCTGGTTTTGGCTGTTACGTTGGGTAAAGGGTTAAGCACTCCCTGAAATGTTTCATGGCAGTGAAGTTGCTGTTACTGATTATTATGTTTTAATGATTGCTATGTCCTGCAGTACATTTTATCTTGTTAAACATGATGTTTCTAGTAGATAGCATATCCAAACATATCCCCTCAGCCATGTGATGCATGCCACCCACGAATGTCACAAACAACACTATCATCCACATGCAATATGTGGGTATAAAACAAGCAAATTTGTCAATTCTTTTATCAGTAAATGTTGACATGGCAAGGAGGAGACTGTCAGAGGCACTAAGATGGCAAATCGTTGGCATGCATGCAACAGGCATGTCATTCAAAGCCGTTGGAAGGAAATGTGGCTGTAGTCATTCTGTCATCAGCAGACTTGTCTGAAAAAATAAAAAAACTAACAATGTTAAGGACCAACCAAGGCCTGGACAACCCCGAAAGATCTTTCCTCGCGATGATTTGAGTCTGGCATGCCTCGTTAGGCATGAGCCCTTTGCTTCAAGTGGGGTTTCGAAATGCCTTCAGCTCCACAATAGGTGTTTGTGCAACAGAACTGTCCGAAACCATCTCAGAGCACTGGGTATGCGGTTCAGAAAGGTCATCAAGCATCCAGCTCTGTCCGATCAGCATCAAAGATGACGTTTGGAGTGGTGTATGGCATGACAATATTGGAATCTCAGGACATGGAGGAGAGTCCATTGGTCAGACGAGAGTAGGTTCCTGCTTCACATCACAGATGGTCGCATGAGAATGTGGAGGCACAGAAATTCTGCTTACGTGTCCAGGAACATCAGACCTACTGTTCCTTATGGTGAAGGATCAGTAATGATCTGGGGATGCCTCTCTCATGATTGTAATCTTGATATGGTTACTGTACATGGGAATCTCAATGGTCATCAGTTCATCTAGGACATTCCGCAACCACCCACTCGCCCTGTATTCATGGACGACAATGCAAGGCCACATCGTTCCCATCCTGTGAGAGCATTCCTTCAGAACAGCGCTATTACACTACTACCTTGGCCTGCAATGAGCCCCGATTTGAATCCCTTGGAACAGATATGGGACTTTCATGGATGTTGTGTGCAAGCAATGGATCCGCCTGTACAGAATTTGGCTGATTTGAAAGCTTCATTGCCTGTGGAGTGGCAGCAGTTGCCTCTGGACCATATCAGAAAGCTCACTGGTAGCATTAGAAGGAGGGTTCAGGCTGTCATCCGGGTACATGGTGGATACACTCACAACTTACGTCAGTTCAGAAGATCACAAGTTACATTTTTGTCAGTAATTATCAGCATTGTTTCATCATGGACCGTTCCAGCACCATACTTGTTGAGAGAACATTTTTCCATCAAAAACATTAGTGACATATATGCGTAATTAGCGCCATTAAAATACTGCATATTTTCATCATTGTGTTGTCTTTCATTTGTCAATAGACCATTCTTTCTGCAAACAATCACCTTTGTCCATCTTAAAGATTGCATGAAAGTAATGACAGTTTCTAATATGAAAATGCATGACACGTAATGGTGCACACCCAATATTGTTAATTTCGGTAAATATTGCAGGCCCCAAGCAAGATTTTTCAGGAAAGAGATGGTATATATCGCAGAAATAGCAGCGGTTATGCGATATATAACAAATTTCCAAAACTTGTTGTACAGCGACATGCAATAAACACAGAACCACACATGCATGTTCATATGTTAATGTGGCGACAAATATAGCAATAAAAAAATTTAGAAAGATTATGGAAGGACCAAACTTGAAACAAGCTATAGTAAAACAAACCTTCATTTTTTAAAATGACAAAATATAATTCAATGGCAAATTGGTTCATTAGGGTTTAACAACATTTTCAAAAACCAAGGCTATATTATAAGCAGGGTTGTACGTCAATTCCAATAACTAAGGTTCTTATATCACGTTGTTAGTTCCCAAGACGAAGGTCAAGCTGATCCACCAGATGGCCAATAAAAACACCAACCCCTGGTGAGGATCTTGCAAGCTCACCCACACAAACCAATTCCTTAGAATTTGCTATATCACTATATTGAGAAGTCTATATGAACAGTCAGGCCGTTGCTGCAATGTATAAATTAACAATATGGCTACCATAGATGTACCTATTATATCCAAGACACCCTGCAGGAAAGCCACCTGTGCATCAAAAGCTTGGCTTCCAAAGCTGGGCCTGTGATAACCCGATCAAGGAACAAAGACGGGCTAAATGGCACATGAATATTCAACAGAGGCCAACAGCTCCCGCAAATCATATCTTCAGCGTGGGTCTGTTAAACACCTGGTGTTATGACATCGACAGTTCCCACTTGAAGGCAGATCCACAAGACCCCATAAACTACTACTCTGCAATATGCAGCTTCTAGTGAGGAATTGACAAGCTCGCCCACATAAGGATGATGGTATTCAAAATTAGCAGAATATGACAAAAATAGAGGATTCTGCTATACGATGGCTCAGATCCCTACACGGGAACCCCACATCTGTCATAGCATTTAGTTTCACCAACCTGGCTCATCAAGTTAGAGGACTCTCATGGTTGAATGTGGGGGTCTATTCTACCTCAGAAACACACACAGGGTAATCAATGGGCAAACACGTAGATCACAACATTAGAAGTAGCAAGGAAGTGACAAGCTTGCTCACCTCACATATGGAATGGAGATATGATAAATTATAATATTTTCTTATCGACAGATATGTCTATAGATTTGAACAATCAAAGTACATGGCATATATTATTTAAAAAAAATCAATTTCTATTGACCTACAAAATATCATCCACACATGTGCTTACTAGACTGAAATTATGCATACTGAGTTGGGGTAATAGTAACTTTTACCAAGGTGGCTACTGGAATCATGTCAGAGAATTATTATGCACTCGTGTCTATCTCTATTAATGATCAAACGTGCACATGAAAAAAAAACTTAATATTAAAGGTCGTTTTTTCTTCAGGTGAAACCAATGGAGAAACGACAATAGGGCCATGAAGTAATTTTTATTAGTAATTGTATGGTCCGTTTTCGATTTGTTGTAAACAATTTTCGATTCGTTGTAAACAACTTGTTTTAGTTTTAAAAGAAATAAAATATGAAACAGGATTCGAGATCAAGAACTTGAATAACAGGACAACATGAGTAGTAGACCATGTACCTGATCCACCCACATTGGATGGATCTCATGTGCCGTCATAGCCACGTGACCCAGTTACATCATGTTTGTTGGTTATGGTAGCCCTCGTGAGCAGCCATCTTGTGATGTTTTTCTTCATAGGGTTGCGTGGTCCATGCACAGCGCATGTTGTTAAGGTGATAGGTGTTTCCTTGTCTCACTTTACGAATCGGCTTACAGAATTTCTTCAACAGCCTTTCTATATCTACAGATGTTATACAAGGGATTTAAACCCTGTACAAAAGAGCACATGTTCGGGAAAATGAAGTAATCTGATTGAACCTGTTGAAGGCTTGACTGATGGCAGAGTCGAGTACATGACTGTAATAGTGCTACAAATCAGTAGTAGTGGTTCAAGGCTGCAAGGGTGGTAGACGTCTATAGTATTGGGTGAATGCTGTTTAAGCTAATCGTAGGACAGATGATAATGACTATGGGTAATACAACTGTAGTGGTTTTAGAGCTATAGAAACCCGAAGCTGATCAGGTACTATGAAACCATAATTATCTTCAGATCCAAAATGCATCCTCCAATGCCAAATCACCCCATCATAAATATCCTCCAATACCTAGAGTTTATGTGCATTCACACATTCGAACAATTACTCGATGGCTTATTTTCTTGATGGGATTCTAGCCGTTCGAGCAACTTAAGGTAGCAAGTCTGCAGTAGTGCTAGTAGTGATATAAGGCTGTAAAGGTTGAAGAAGACTATAGGATTGGGTGACTACAGTAGAAGCTAATCATAGGACAGACGATGGTCTTAGAGCTATAGAAACCAGAAGCTGATCGGGTATTAGGAACAATAATTATCTTCAGGCAGGTAACCTCCAAAATGTATCCACCAAAAGACATCCTTCAATGCTGAATCATCATGTCATACAAGTGCTAGTAATGGTACAAGGCTGCAAGGGTGGAAGCAGACAACAGGATTTAGTGACTACTGTAAAAGCTAATCATAGGACAGATGATGGCAATATTGGAAAAGTCAGTAATAGTGGTGTTGGAGATATGAAGATCATGGAGAGGTCTAGATGCAGGGAACTGGAAAGATAGTAGGAGCTAAATTATCATCAGGTGGATATCCTCCAAAGGATAGCCTCCAAAATGTACCCTCCAGTACTACATCGTCATGTCATAGGTATCCTCCTATACCCCGATGAGCATAAGAGTTGTAAAAGGAATCGCTCTTTCGATACTCATTTGTTCGATGGGATTTCAGTCGTTCGAGCAATGACTTTTTCAGTAACTGCTTGAAAGCTTATTTGCTCGATAAGATGCAAGTCATTCGAATAATACCTATCCCTGCTTGATTGTATTTTGGGTTTGAGGATCATAGAGGACTTGGTTATACACAGGGAAGGTAAAAACAGAGACAGCTAAGACAAAATAGACTGTTGGGATAGGCAGAAATGGACCAGTAAAAGGTAAAACAGGCCAGGAAATAGAAGGATAAACCACAGAATAGATCGGGATAGATAAAATACAGAGACTACGGTGCAATCGAAACAATAAAGTTACTCTTATACAAAGGAATGTGTCTATTGTTGGGCAAAAAGAAGAATTCTTGGGGACAACAGATAGAAACCGAGGATTTAGTGGGAAATCCGCACTAGTAAAACAATTGTTGGATTTATTTGGATAATTCTACAAGGTATTCGAACCAATAAAATTACTCACACCAGGAAACGCACTTTAAAGCACTGCACACTACTCTTTTAAGCCCAAAATAGAGGAATCCGTGCCAAATAAAGTTGTTTTGATGGTTTTAGAGGGATTGTCTGAATATTTGTGGTAATTTGATATATTCTAGTTCACTTGAACTTACCCACAGGAGATCTCCCATCATATAGCACTACATGCTACTATTACAGGCCATAGATGGTGGTTTGCCAAGTCCGTCTTGGTAGTTTTGGACTATATAGACAGATTGTCGGGTTGTTTGTTATAATTAAATTTACTCCTATTCAATCGAACACACCCTCCGAACACACCCCTTTCCGATTAGAAGGTTTTGGGTCACATAACAACCAGGGTGCTGCCATAGAAACCAAGATGGCGGCCTCCGATATCCAAATTGGTGACTGGAACAGGGTATCACCTCAACAAAATGCACTGCGCATGCACACCAAGCCATGTATCACTATGGGGATGATGTCACAAGATGGCATTCACGCGGGCTACCATAACAACCAAAAATGAAGTAACTGGCCCATGTGCCTATGACGTCACATGAGATCCTGTCAATGTGGATTGATCGGGTACATGATCTACTACTAACATCAAACCGAGAGATCCACGTTTCAATCCCCACTGGGGGGTAACTGCGCTGTGCCATTGGGCAAGGCACTTAATCACGATTGCCCAAGTGGGTGCACAGTAGTGTCAGTGGTCTAGCTTCTGTGGGGCGTGGGGGGGGGGGGGGGGGGGGGGGGGGGGGAGTCTGTGGGCACATACCTCCCCCCCAAAAAAAAATCAGTATAGAAAACATCAGGTAAGAAATTTGAGTATCGAGATACTTGAAGGATGTATAAGGGGAAGGGGGTGCGTAATAGCAGATTATATCTCAATTTAATGACACCAATGTGGGTCTGGGGGCCTCCCCTCCCACCCCCCCCCCCAAAAAAAAAAAAAAATCAGTCATCCCCCCCCCCCCCCCTCCCTCCAAGTCAACCCATATATAGAAAACATCAGGTAAGAAATTTTAATATCGAGATATTTATACTTGAAGAATGTATAAAAATTTCCCGTCTTGCTAAAAATGAGTCCGTAAGTTTGAATTCGCGCTTTGCATTAATAGCGAAATTTTAGGGGTTAAAGTTGAAATATCGACACCCAAACTTCAGATGTGTATTATTTATAACCCAAAGAATCAGAAACCATTCTTTTCAAAACATTAACCCCTATAGTTTACTTGCGGACTCTTACGGTCTCTTTTTCTACCTGCGGGCTCATTTTAGAACTACCGATGTGGCTTGATATACATGTGCAACACCTGAGCAGGGAGGTTGATTCTATACTCCGTGACCTGAGGATGCAAAATAGGGCGTATCCAAGCTTTTTCACAAGAGTTATGGCCCTTTGTTAAAATCTACTATTTTGAGCTTCTCGCATGATACTTCAACAAACGTCAACCCATTTGACAGATATTTGGCACATGGGTTTCAAGGAACAATGTCTTGGTCGAGTTCGAAAATGGGCTTGGTGCGATGTACGGCCGCAGAATTATTGGGCTGACGAGATCATTTTTTGTTTGTTGCTAAAATCAACTAATTTTGAGCCTGATAGCGCGATAACTTCAACATACTTCAACCGATTTAACTGATATTTAGCACATGGGTTTCAAGGAACAATGTCTTGATCGAGTTCGAAAATGGACTTGGTCCTGATGTACGGCTGAAGAATTATTGGGCTGACTTTGCCATTTTTAGCTCAACTTTGGCAAAGCCAAATTTGAGCTTATGCCATGGCCAGTCGTCCTTCTATCCGTCAAAAATTCAATACGGCTCGGGCGAGAGGCCGTAATTATGAACCGATATTTACGAAACTTCTTGGGTACCTTTGTTATGCCCGTGGGACAAGAACGAGTGTTTTTGGATCCGATCCGAAATTCAAGTTGGCCGCTGGCAGCCATTTTGTACAAAATTAGGTGCAATCAGATTTTTGCGCAGAACTTCCATATGAAAGCGCTGATTTGAATAATTTTTGTATGAATGTTTAGTAGCATGGAATACATCACATATAATACAGGTTTTTTTCTCGTGCGTAAATTATGCAAATTAGACTGACTTTGATGTATTTTGTGTTACTTTCAGCACTGTAAGTGCAGATGCCAATACGGCTCGGACTAGAGGCCGTATTTATCAACCGATCTTTACGAAACTTCTTGGGTACCTTTGGTATCACCATGGGACGAGAACGAGTGTTTTGGGGTCCAGTCCAAAATTCAAGATGGCCGATGCCAGCCATTTTGTACAAAATTAGGTGCAATCAGATTTTTGCACAGAACTTCCATATGGAAAGCGCTGAGTTGAATAATTTTTGGTGTGAATGTTTAGTACCATGGGATACATCACATATAATACAGGTTTTTTTCTCGTGGAGAAATTATGCAAATTAGATGAACTTTAATTTTTTCAGTGCTACTTACACACAGTAAGTACACATGTCAATACGGCTCGGGCTAGAGTCTGTATTTATGAACCGATCTTCACGAAACGTCTTGGGTACCTTTGTTATCACCTTGGAACGAGAACGAGTGTTTCTGGGTGTGGTCAAAAATTCAAGATGGCTGCCAGTGGCCATTTTGTACCGAAATTAGGTCTAATCAGTTTTTTGTACACAACTTCTATATGGCTCAGGCTAGAGGCCGTATTTATGAACCGATCTTTACGAAACTTCTTGGGTACCTTTGTTATCACCGTGGGATGAGAACGAGTGTTTTTGGGTGTGGTCCAAAATTCAAGATAGCCACCAGCAGCCATTTTGTACCAAAATTAGTGCAATCAGTCTTCTGAACAGAACTTCTGTATGAAAGTTCTGATTTGAATAAATTTTTGTATGAATGTTTAGTAACATGGAATACATCACATGTAGTACGGGTTTTTTTCTCGTGCAGAAATTATGCAAATTAGATGAACTTTGATTTATTCAGTGCTACTTATACACTGTAAGTGCACATGTCAATACGGCTCAGGCTAGAGGCTGTATTTATCAACCGATCTTCACGAAACTTCTTGGGTACCTTTGTTATCACCTTGGGATGAGAACGAGTGTTTCTGGGTGCGGTCCATTTTGTGGCCATTTTGTACCGAAATTAGGTCCAATCAGTTTTTTGTCACAACTTCTATACAGCTCGTATTTATGAACTGATCTTCACAAAACTTCTTGGGTACCTTTGTTTTCACCTTGGGACAGGAACAAGTGAGTTTTGGGGTGCCTTTGTTATCACTGTGCTATGAAAACAAATATTTTGGGGTTCAGTCAGATCCACTCTGGGACGCAAAGATTTCTTTTTTAGTTTAGCATCTGACTGTCACCCACCTTTACAATACTTTACTTATACATTTGTTACAGGCTACGGTCAGTATTTATGTACAGACCGTTACAATACTTTATATGTACTTTTGTTATCAGGTCATTACCTAGATGTTTGTCAGTTCTGTGTCACATACTGTACATGTACATGTCTTAACAAGTTGAGCTACAGTGCCATCGACACTTTCATTTGCAAATTTTGTGCTTGATAGCGCCATAACTTGAACAAATGTTAACCGATTTGATTCTTTTTTTATTGTATGGGTTTCCAGGACAATTGTCTTGACCAAGTTCGGAGATGGGCTCGGTCGGATATATGACAGCAGAATTATTGAGTTGACATAGTCATTTTGTTCAAATTAGTTATTTAGAAAAAGATACTCTGATGCTTTTTAGTTCATAGTTACCCACCATTGTGTTAGCCACGAAAACACGACCCCGCATTGGCGATGTGGACCCTTTCTATAAATAGAGTTGTTGACATTCGTTTCGTGATTGACCATATTTCTATGATTTGCATAGATTGTCATTGTCCTCACACAAGGTGAAGGTGAAATAAATTTGAAAAAAGAGTTTCAATGTGACCTCCCTCCCCTCCCCTCCCCACCCCATGAAACAAACGTGAACATCAATTTTGTATCTAAAATTGGGGTTACAGCTATATTATCCACCAATATCAATAGACCCCCCCCCCCCCCGGTATACCCCATTTCATCAAAAACTATGATATTATTCATAAATTAATTGATGTTGACACAAAACAAACATTTTGTGACAAAAGTATCACAAATGCAAAATTTATACTGATGTGGTCAAAAGTTAAAAAATAGCCCTCAATGAATGTGCCCCCCCACAGTATACCCCTTTTCATAAAAAACTATGGTATAATTCATAAATTAATTAATGTTGACACAAAACAAACAACTTGTGAGATTAATTATCCCACTTGTGATAGTTTTTAAATCACATTCAGGCCTCACAAAGACATTTCACATGTGTTTGGTGAATCATTTGCAATTTTTGTAAAAAAAAAAGCCAGTTTTCTCAGTTAAGGCACCTAGAGTTATTGGTAAGGTACTGACAAAACATAAAACACTGCTTTTTTTCCAGCAGTATGACCAGTACTGCTCCTGTGGTATCTCATACCACTCTTAAAATGCCTAAAATCATCCAATACTGATTCTGTGGTGCTGTGCTTGAGCTGCAAGTATCCATTTGGGCACTTTCACAACCTTGGATTTAATTGCCACAAACACCCATTCTGATAAAAAGAGTGAAATTGTGGAAAATATGTCACCAAGGAGGTTGAATCAGATATTTGCTTCAAGAATATCGTGTTTTTTAGTGTTTAATATATTTGTGTGTGAATGTGGAGGTTGGGGGGAGGGGGGAGGGGGGGGGGGGGCTAGAGTGTGAAAAATAGTCAGCTGCCAGTTATTGAAAATGTAGAACCAGGCAAATGAAAAGCAAAGAAACACTTTGTCTGATGGACAGACAGACAGACAGACAGACAGACATGCATTCACACAAACTGAAAGTCTACACAGAAATAAAGACTGACATACAATGGAAAATTCTGTGAGAAGAGCCAGGTTCTGTGAGAAGGGCCAGGACAAGATGGTCAAACAGAAAAAAAAACTTCAATGGACCTGAGTGCTGCAGTACCAAAGCAAGTCATAGGAAACTGAGAGTGTATGAGATTGACTTTAGTTTCCCAAAACATACTGTACAGTCTTTCCAATTGTTTCTCATCAGCTGAAGCTTCAGTATGGGTGGGTGGGGACTTGATTCAAGGAGAGAACAATATTTCACAGTTGTTACTGTAGTTTTGTGCTGTAACATGGGAACCATGACAACAACGTTCGAGCTGGACAAAATATGATCTCATCACTTTAATTTTGGGATTCAATTATCTTTGTCAAGTATAACTCTTCAGAAAACTTTTTCCGACCCAAAAACAGGGGGCTGTGCTTCAAATAAGAGAGAAAATTTAGTGCTAGACTACTTTATTAGCACTAGACTACTTTATTAGTACTGGACTACTTTATTGCAACTTATTTGCTACTTTATTTGCAACTTTATTATGTTCTTTTTTCCGCTGTACACCACCATCAAATTTGTGTTCCAAAATACTCTTTCAATGAAGAAATTATTTTCTAACATTTTTTAACCCTTTACCAAATATAACGGCCAAAAGCTTCTGGCATTATTCACAAATATTGCCATTCCATGTTCATTATTTTCTTGTTTTTTTGTGTCAAAAACATAGCTTATGACCCCTCATTGGAATGAGGTCATTCCAGTGAGGGGTAAAATGTCATGTTTTTGACACAAAAAATTAGTAATTCAATAACTTTGTGGGCAAGTGTCATCATCTTTTCATGTTAAGTAAAGGGTTAACAGCATAATGCGGACAAACATCTAAATACCAGTAAACAGAAGTGCAATATGGGTTTCTGGCTGTGGATTTGAATGGTGATTTGGAAGGGGGTTGGAAGATTGGAACTCCCCTCTGCCCCTAGTACTATGATGAGGAACCATGGTTTAATTACATGTGTTAATACATGTGTACATGTAGGGTAAAATAGGTTGTTATTTGGCATTTGCTAGAGGCTTTAGTGTGCCCCTTTTCTTGCAATATATAGCCCTTATTGCTGACGATGAAAAAAACATACTTTTCAAAACAACAAAAAAGTATTGTAAGGTGTGTGGTCCCCCAATGAATTTTTAAATGTGAAATAATGTCTCCAAATAATAATTAAAGCAGGTTCGGGAGCCAAATTATGTATTTCCTCAATCAACTCCAGTCCTAGGTATCAAAGATACATTTTACCTCTTTCATGTGACAAAAGAGTCATTTCTGCATGAGAATTCAACTTTTGGCTTCTACTGAGTCAAAAACATGGGAAATTTATTCTTTTAAGGAAAAGTGTCCAAACTGTGTCAAATGGCTTAAAAACTGCTGATGCCTACAATAGATTTTTCTACCCTGTTACCTTATGAGTAAGCTGAGAGGTAAGAATCCATGTACCTTTTTTTGAAAACTAACCTAATCCCAAAATGCATTAGCATTCAATACTTTGGAGAAAAATCTGTCTCATTCAACCATACAACAAGACAAAGAGTGGTGTTCCAATCCCACAAAACAATATTAAAGTCAATTTTGATTCAATAAGTCAGCTATCTAATTCACTAATATCAATAGACAGTACCATTTTATCATAACAACTGATGTCAAATTTTCTTCTACATACTGATGTGGCAAAATATAGCCCTGAAGGTGTCCCCCCCACTATGGCCCTTTTTATCAAAAACTATGATAAAATTCATAAATTAATTGATGTTGACACAAAATAAACCTCTTTTGATATTAAATTTCCCATTTGTGATAGTTTTTAAATCACATTCTGGCTTCTGAACTTCTTCTGAAGACATTTCACATTGTGTTTGATGAATATTTTGCCATTCTTGTGAAAAAAGCCTCACTTTCTCAGTTAAGGCTCCTAGAGTCATTGGTATGGCACTGACAAAACATTAAACACTGATTTTTTCCAACAGTATGACCAGTACAGGTCCTGTGGTATCTCATAGCACTATTAAAATGCCTAAAACCATCAAATATTGATTCTGTAGTGCAGTGCTTATGCTGCAAATACCCATAAAAGCACTTTAACAGCCTTGTATTTAATCCCTACAGACACCCATGACCCATTTTGATGAAAAGAATAAAATTGTGGAAAATACAATGTACATTATATGTTTTCCAGAGAGGATGAGTCAGATATTTGCTTCAAAAAAAGGTAGTGCTCTTTAATGTTTAATATATTTGTGTATGTGTGTGTGTGTAAGGTGGAGGAGGTTACAGTGTGAAAAATAGTCAGAAGCCAGTTACTGAAAATGAACATGTACAACCGGGCAAATGAAAAGCAAAGAAACGCTGTCTGTGATGGACGGAACATTGACAACTTGTACCCTGGACGATTCATACCACAATTAGGGGGTATGAATTGTCTTGACAATAAGGTACAAATTGTCTAGAAAAAATATACGAATTGTCCCAGCAAAAGGTATGAATTGTCTCCTTTATAGGTACAAGTTGTCTCGAGTAAGTGTACTAAACTGACTCATGTTTTAACCATTTAAATGTTATTGACTCATGTTTTGGCTGAGTGAAATGAAAATGAAAAGTCGACTGAGTGATAGCAATACAAACATAAACACGTGCATGAAACAAATCAAAAAAGATTTATGCATAAAAATGAAACTTCAATGGATGAACCATCGCTTAACAGCATAAGTGAAAATGCGATCTCTAGTATTTTCAACTTCGGGTCCGAATGTGGTAAAAGAAAATTTATAGTAGATAGTAATGGATGTAGTTTTACAGTTAAAACACTATTTTTTTAATGAAGCCACAATAATTCTGTAACCCTTTACCTAACACGAAAAGCAGACAACACTTGCAAAAAAAATTCTTGAATGACAGTTTTTGTCTCAAAAACGTAGGTTATGACCCCTTGTTGGAACGAGCTCACCGAGCTCGTTCCTACGAGGAGTCATAACCTATGTTTTTGAGACAAAAAATGAAAAAACAATGAAAATTACTTGGCGATATTTGTGAATAGCGCTGGCCGGTTTTGGCCATTACGTTGGGTAAAGGGTTAAATTGATGAAGATCTAACAATAAATAATTTTATGATGCCCCAAATAATAAGTTATAGAGGGTGCTGCTGCCTTAATAATTTAATTAATTTAATTCTGAGCTACCTCAATAAAGCATTTTCTTTTTGCCATTGTGACGTTGAATCCTTTAAGTGTCTACTTGCTTTTTACTTTTAGTCATGAAATTTGATATTCTGTGTCTTTTTAAAATAATAGAAATGACATCGCCTATTTTTATTCTTTCTCCAAGTTAAAAATCCTCTCCCAACCCCATCTCCTTGTATATTTTTTCAGAGGGGGTTAATTAAGCAGGGTATGAATTTGTAGAAGAGGATACAAATTGTCCAGGCGGGGTATGAACTCTCGGATACTCTCGTTCAGAGGAGGGGTACGAATCGTCCAGACGGAAGGTAAAATTGTCCTGGGAAAAGGTACAAATTGTCCTGGGAAAAGGTACAAATTGTCCAGACATCGAGGTACAAATTGTCCAGCGAAAGGTACCAATTGCCCAAGGTACGAATTGTCCAGGGTATGAGTTGTCCAACTCCCTGATGGACAGACAGACAGAAATGCAGTCACACATTTTGTAACAAATTCAGTTTCAGTTTCCTTTTGAATGCTAAAACAAACTAGAATTAGTAGAAATGAAATATTTTCTCTGGAAATTGAATCAGTGTGCAAATGTTATTTAGAGGTCGGTTCTGGAGAAGGATACATTGCTTTCTCAAATGCAGCTAGGAATTTGACCAATCAGCTCTGTAAAACAGGACAGGATTGAATTGGTTATATTTTTAGTTGCAGTTCAGGAAAATTTGCAGGTTGAAATTTTCATATTTTGTTATCAGTGCGTAGAGGTTTGGCCAAAAAAATAAATGTTGCAGTTTCAGTTACATGCAAAAAAAGTAGAGTTACTCGGTCCATAAACTTTTTCATTATTTGTATTTTTAAATTTGCCTTTCTTATCTGTAAAACAATGGTAGATAAATGTCAAGTACGCTCATCATAAACATGATATCCCATGTAATAAACATTGATGTATAAACTGCAATACTGCATAAATATTATCAGATTCATGGTGACAGTGTTGCATGGAATTTTGCATCGATGGCAAACACATAAAGACTGAGTATTGAGATTCATTATAAATATGTAACTTGATGTTTTTTACTGATGGTCAATCACTCATAATGTATGTGACATCTATGGCCTATTATCGAGATGTATTCAAAGATTCAAACTTGTTCAAATTGAGTTCCTAAGTTCATATTTGTGCTCCCTTCTTACATGTAGTGCAATATGAGTATAATTCTTTCAGAGTCTTCCTATTCAGATCCACCAGGCAGAATCTGTCAAGACTTGGTATATGAAATCCCTTATGAATTATGAGGTCAGATTCAAGTTTGTTCAAATCAAGTTCTTACTAATCATGCCTATCAGTCATTTTAACCCATTCAACTTTATTACTCTGTATTCTGTGGCAATTGGTAATTTTCTCTTTCTCTGAATTATTTGTAATAATGCAGTTTCCTTGTGGGAACTCTGGAGATGTAATCATGTTTGGTAGTGCTTGTTCTTTCAACCCACTGCCCCAGTCAGTGGAAAAAAAATAATAGTAAATAATAAGTGACAAATTATTATTTAAAAAAAAAATCCTTAACTGGTAGAGTGCTGGAAGCCCATATTTGGGCTTTATTCTGGAGTGCAGGTACCACAGCTTCAAGGCTCATATTCAGTGGATGTGCTTTGATATTATCTTTGAAGTGATATTAATAAGTCTGTGAAGGTTTGCCTTGTTGCAATTTATTGGAGAGTGCCCATAGGCACTCTCCAATAAATTGTAACAAGGCAAAGACATATGTACAAGATTTGATGGCCAAAAATAATTTAGCACTCTACCAGTTAAACCACCTTGTGAAGATTCAGTGGGCCTTGGTGAGGTGAGTGCTTCAGGCCCCTTAGAAAGGAAAAGTTAAAAATAGACGCGACTTATGGAATGTGACTTAGCACATTTTGTAACAGCACCTGGCTAATTATCATTATCTTCTTAGTCTTCTGTCTTGAAACCAAGAGGAATTTTTGTACATTAACCTTTAGGGGTAAATTCCAACTTTGGACAACTTTTATACTCTTGAACAGGTTACCTAATCCATGGCCATTGTGTCAATATGCCAGTTAAATTCAAGGTTTACAGGCAATGGTTTGAAGCAGGCAAGAACTGACTAGAAACCATTGCAAAGCCACAGGACATAGCTTGTCAGGCGAGACAAAATTATAGAAAATTGTGTAGGCCTTCAAGTGTTGAAGTAATTGACTCTGAAAGGCTCAATATATGTTTGTCCAGAATTTGATGCATTAGTCTCAAAGTTAATTTCTTGGTATGGTACGTCCTCTCTTTAACTTCTGGCTTTACTATCCATATTTGAAATGAACATATATATTCATAACATAATGATGATGACTTAAACATGCAAAAAGGAAACAAATATTTGAATACTATTCAAATACTTTGAATATTCAAAGCCTAAAATTTGCAATTTGTTTCAGTACCATTTCTATCTGTAAATTTTTCATAGTCCACCAAAATAATTTGGCATCAAAAATGAAGATTTATTTATTTAATTCATTATAGCTTGTTTGACAGAGCCTCATGAGTTTTGTCTAACAAGATACACATATAAATTTCTAATTTATCTTCATACAGCAGTTAATTAACATAATTATGGATAACAGAATATTTCTGTTATTTGTATATTTTGTGATAACAATCAAGCTAATTAGTTAACACAAATCAGCTGTAGATGGTAAGCCTTCTTATGAACTCCCTGCACTCTGATATCAAATTAACACAGTTTTCAACAGCAAAGATTTCCCATAATACATCTGAGAATTTAGCAGATTATATCTTGTTTGACAAAGCTTCCTGAGCTCTGTCAAACAAGAACTAATTGATTACATTAAGACTAACAAGAGCCAACTAGTTTTGTCAAAGAAAATTCATTCATATTTGCAGTGTGCTCAGATGGTGTGTTGGGAGATTATTGCCTTTTTGAAAAACTCACTGAATACTTTCCCATTTTAGCTCACCTTACTGAAAGTCAGTGGGAGCTACTGCCATCATTTGGAGTCTGGCGTCTGTCATTTGTCATCCATACACCATTAACTTTTGAAACTTATCTTTTTCTTCAAAACTGCCTGGACAAATTCAAACATATATGGCACAGACCATACCCATTCTACTTTGTTCAAATGAACCTGTTGCCATCGTCAGGCTAGGGTTAATGCCCAAACAGCCTAAAAATCTTTAAAAAAAAAATTTTCTCATGAACCACCAGAGGGAATGCTTTGGTGATGAAGATTAAAGTTTCTTCAAGGCAAGTTTGTAGGTCAATATTTAGGTTCTCTGTAGAAGCATGTCCATTTTGGGCTCCACCCCAAATTTCTATTTACAGAACCAATGGGCTGATTTGAACCAAATTTGACATGTATAATTAGGTCATAAGTACTTGATTGAGGCCTGGAAATTTTTTTTTTCAGTCCTGTAGGAATAATCTATTAAGGTCCAGAAATTCCTTGAATTCAGTTATTTGATCTGAAAAAGCTGTGAAATGTCATTGAAAACAGTACCAAAAATACAGGCAATAATTCACTAAGAGCACAGTAACAGGTGAATGTGGTAATACAATTAGGAAATTTGTTTACAGGTAAGAAAGGATCTCAATTATCCTGTATGGTATTTTGAGAGGCTTCAGAACAAAAATGATCATTGAATTTTGATAATGATAGTCTTCGAAAATCTTGAAACTCATGAAATTTCCCTTCTAATAGCAGCTGAAATTGTGGGGAATGCTAAATTAATTTTGATAGTCAACTTCACTCACTGATAATTGTTTTGTTAAGTTTATTGGAGAGTGAGTGTGGGCACTCTGCAATAAACTGCAACAAAAATTCCTGCAAAGTAGCAATTATTTGCTTGGGAACAAATATAAGGCACATTCAAGGAATGTGGTCCCTTGATCACAAAGAGACCATTTTTCAACAGAGCCGTGAAAGTGGCTTCCCCCTTTGAGATGATTACAGGGTTAAACAATGTCGTGGGAAGAAAAAACTTGACGTTACTTTTTTTTAACACATTCACTTAACTAAATTGGCAGACTTCTAGAAATTGAGTGGGAGCATGGTGGCTCATTGGTTACAGAATTGGATTTCAAACTGAAAGGTCATGGTTAGATCCCTCTCAGGGGTAACTGCATTGTGTCCTTGGGCAAGGCACTTAATTCCATTTGCCCACGTGGAGGTACAGTGGTGATGTGTACTAATGTGTACTGCATGTTGATGGTGCACTTGTCTTCAACCGATGCTTACCCTGCTTGTGTGGAGTTAATACGTTGGGGAGTCTGGCAGTTGCTTACCATAGCTTGGTGGTTCTCTCTGGGTACTCCAGCTTCCTCCACCCTAAAACTGTCCAACTCGAGGTGACCCTGGCTGTCTAAAATGTTGTTAAACCTAAATAAATAGAAATTGGGTGAATAATCATTCTGTTAACTCATCAGTTGCCTAAAATGTGATAGAGCAACCAGTTTTTCATCGCTAACATAGATAACACACAAAAGGTTCGAACCTTTACTCAAATTGCCATTTTCATTCATTTGTTAAGGCAGTATATAAGTAAGGAAAAATTAATTTATTTTGAAAATTCCCAAGTCTAATATTCCATCAATATAAATTAAAATACACAAATGATACATCAAAATGAAGGTTATGGTGTATAGAACATAAAAAATATAGGTAATCAATACACAGAGTTGACAGCAGGCATCTGTAATTCCTGGAAGTCTGCTATCATATTCGTACCAGGACAGATAATCCAATGGAATTTTACAAGAACGGCTTGTGGCTAAATATGCTTCAGGTATCAAAGAACAAAGCTAGGAAATCAAAATTCTTCAAAACACAGTGACAAAGCTGCTTGGGGGTTAATTCCCAAACTCACAACTTTGTTTTGTTTTAATTTACACTTCAGTCAAGAATCAAAATAATGAAACTGATCGGCTTCACACCACAGACTGTCATTATATGGAGTCTGCACAGCTGTCATATTTGTCATATTACTTACAAGGTATTATGACACCTGTTGAATTTCCTAGAATTACGAGATTATTTTGCAAAAATAATTTAAGGTATCACACAACATACACATGTCCATCGACCATGGAATCCTTAAAAAAAAATGCAGATAGTGTTGGCCTTTTCCCAAATGCAGTCTTGTTATTGCATCATAAAGTGTTTTAAATGCCTAGCTTTTTTCTTTGATGTCTGAAGCACATTTGGCCACAAGTTGTTCTGAAATATTTGGTTATCAGTCCTGGTATGAATATGATAGCAGACTTCCAGGATCAATTGATGCCTGCTGTCTGCTGATTGCATATATTTTGCATGTTCTATACATCACAGCCTTCATTTTGATGTGTAATTTGTGATTTGTGTATATTTAATTTGAATTTATGGAATATCAGATGTAGAAAGTAAACCAATTTTCCTTACTCATTTCGCACCTTGTTACGGTGTAAAAATAAGAATAATGGTAACAGAAAGAAAATCTGAAAATCAGCAACAATGACTCAAATTTAACTATTCTGAAATTTAATAAAACTCACCTGCCAAAGTGGTTCAAAGAAGTGTTTGGGGCCACATTCATTTAGACATGGTTCATCAACACTACAAAGGAATGAAGTCATGAAAGGCAAATTTTATGGAAAAACACTCAGGAATGGATTTGAACAAAATCTGAACCTAACATGAACCCCCTGCCACCCCCTCACCCCACCCACTGAAAGCCCAAATATTAAGCCAGGGACTCAAATTGAACAAACTTGAATCTCACCCCCTATGGATGTTGCATACCAAATATCAAAAGATTCTGATTGGTGGATTGGAAGAAGAAGATTTTTAAAGAATATTCCTCATATTGCACTAATCTGAACATTTGGGCTCCCATAGAGAGCCCAAATATGGACCCAGCGATTTGATTTCAAGAAACGTGTGGATGAATCTTCCAAAGATGTTACATGTGAAACATGAAAGCCTTTGGAACAGTGGTATGGAAGAAGAAGATTCTTTAATGTTTTTCCCATTACTCACAGTGTTCTGGAAAAGTACCCTATGATAAAACCGATGGCAATTTTTTTTTTTTTTGACCATTCCTTTCTGCTGTTCCTAAGGAAGCTTCACACAAAAATAAAAAATTCTCAGTGCCATGTAGTTTTGGATATACAGGCATTTTCAATTTTGTCTATTTTTAGCTTCTGCGGTTCCCATTGGACAACAGGAAAATTTCTTTTGGCATAAATTAGGTACTTATGACCCAATAAGCCCTCAAATCAAATTTGGTTCAAATTGGCCTCTCAGTTCGGAAAATAGAAATTTTGGTACAATTCGGGCTCCCACAGGAAGTCCAAATATGAACTCAGGGACTTTGGCTTTAACAAGCTTATATCTCACCTCCCTAAGGATACAGCATACCAAATATCAAAAGATTCTGACTGGTGGATGTGAAGAAGATTTTTGAAGAATATTCCTCATATTGAACTAAGTTATAATTCAGGCTCCCACAGGGGGCCCAAATATGAATCCAGGAACTTGGCTTGAACAAACTTGAATCTCACCCCCTTAAGGATGCTGCATACCAAATATCAAAACATTCCAAATGCTGGATCTGAAGAAGAAGATTTTTTAAAAGAATTTCTCATTTTGAACTAAGTTATAATTTGGGCTCCCACAGTGAGCCCAAATATGTACCCAGGGACTTGGCTTGAACAAACTTGAATCTCACCCCCTAAGGATGCTGCATACCAAATAGCAAAAGTCTGATTGGTGGATCTGAAGAAGAAGATTTTTAAAGAATATTCCTCATATTGCGCTAATTTGAAGATTTGGGCTCCCACAGAGAGCCCAAATATGGACCCAGGGAATTAAATTCAACAAATATGTGAATCAATCTTCCAAAGATGTAATATGTGAAATATGAAAGCTTTTGGAGCAGTGGTTTGGGAGAAGATTCTTTATTGTTTTCCCCATTACCCACAGTGTTAAAAATCGCGACATCGATGCCATAGCTGCGACGGGTGGTGCAATCTCACAAAATTCTAAGTTCATCAAGAGCCATAACTCCAAGAAAAATATTTGGAACAACACATGCATTGAACAGTGGCTAGACATCAATAAGATACACTTACATGCCAAATATAAAGTCATTCCATCAAGTATTTCAAAAGTTATTGAGTTTTGAAACTCGTTGGTCACAGACAGACCGACTGACAGACAGACCGACAGACCGACATTGCCACTTATTGAGCTGCAAGTCGCAGCTAAAAAATGCTGACTCTGCTCTTTTTCAAAAGTCCCGACAAAGTACCCCATGATAAAACCGATAGCAATTTTTTTTTACCATTCCATTCTGTTGGTCCTAAGGAAGCTTCACAACAAATAAAAAATTCTAATTGCCGTGTAGTTTTGGAGATATGAGCGTTTTAATTTTTTTCTATTTTTAGCTCCTGCAGTTCCCATGGGGTGATGGGAACATTTTTTTTGGCATAAAATAACTACTTATGACCCAGTAAGCCCTCATATCAAATTTGGTTCAAATCAGCCTCTCAATTTGGAAAAATGAAATTTGGGGCGGAGCAAAAAGTCTTGCCCCTCCCATAACGATGGCAAATATAGCCCCTCGAACTTCTCTTGAACAAAATCTGATTCTACGCCTCAAAAGGAAGCTGCACACCAAATATTAAGTCTCTGCTACTGCTGGTTGATGAGAAGATTTTTTAAGATTTACGCACACTTTTTGGGCGTGGCCCTACTGAGGGGCAGGGAAACTTGATTTGAACAAACTTGAATTGACATATGATAGGGAACGTGCATGCTAGATTTGGTTAAATTTGGTCAAGTAGTTTGTGAGAAGAAGTTGATAATGTAAAGTTAACGCCGGATGACGGACGGACGATGACGGACAGAAAGTGATTAGTAAAGCTCCCCTTGAGGTTTCCTCAGGTGAGCTAAAAAATGATATGAAAAGAAAAATGATTAAAAAATCTTTTACGCTATTTGTTTTACAGAAAAATAAAAACAGAATACTTATCAATTAGTCCAAAAATAAAGTTCAGTAGTATCCAGTAATCCAGTGAAGTTTTCCAGCTAGTATTATAAAGTCAAAAAAATGTGTCTGCAGAAACAGTATCCAATAAGTTGTAACAAAGTGTTCACTCAAAAATTCAGCAGTCACCAATAAAATCCAATAAAGTACTTCAAATAGAATTAATATCCAATAAGTATTGGCGCCACAGGCAATTTTAAAATATTCCAGCAGGATCCTGGCTTTTCTCAAAAGTAAATTCTCTTCAAAATTATCTTGTCCAATACACAAAGATATAGGGGCGCGGTGGCTCAGTAGGTAGAGGTGCAGGCTGCAAGCCAAGAGGTCCTCGGTTCGAATCCCACCTGCGGCAACCGCGTTGTGTCCTTGGGCAAGACACTTCACCCCCATTGCCCATGTGGGGGCACGGTGACACTGTGCACTAAGGCGTACTGCATGTCGATGGTGCACCTGTCTTCAACCAATGCTAACCCTGCTTGTGTGGAGTTAGTATGTTGGGGAGCTGACAGTTGCTCGCTGTTGCTCGGTAGTTCTGTCCGGGTACTCTGGCTTCCTCCACCCATAAAACTGTCATGGTCATGATTAGCTATTGTGCAGAAATATGTGACCTTAAAACACCAATAAATAAATAAATAACACAAAGATATTCTGGAGAATACAAATTCAGCTGCTTCTATAAAAATGGACTATCCTGTAATAATAATCTCCAATATTCAATGAATGCTGAATGTTTACACTTTTCAGTGCTGTCTATATCAAAAGAATGCCTTGTGAGATGAATAGCATGTCTGAATTCTGTTGACAGAGGTTATTTGTATGGTCTTCAGGTAGATAGTTCCAGAATAAAAAGTTTCTCCAGTGTTCTATTTTCTATTAATTTTTGATTGGTTGATTAAAGTCACCTCATTAAGCTTCTGGATGATTCTGCCTTAATTTCATGCAAACAAGTGTGACCCACTTAAACAATAGGTGAGCTACATTGAGCTAAAAAAAGATTCTGTGTAACAGTATCTGTAAACATGTTGATAGGTACATTCAAAGGTCTCTCAGTGCAAATAAGTGCTCACACAAGCCAGAGTCTGCCCATTCTAAATAAAAAAATTCTTTTAGGAAAATATTAATTGTGCATAACTATTACCTGAGGACATATCAATTCTGATATTATAATATGAGGCCATCACTCACCTTAACCCTTTACCCAACATAGAGAATATCAAAATTTATTATTTTAATTACTATTTTTTTAAATTTTTCAAAAAATTTCAACAAAACCATAACATATGACCCTTGATTGGATGAGTCGCTCCAATGAGGTGGAGGTGGGGGGGGGGTCACATGATATGGTTTGGTTGAAATATTTTGAAAAATAAAATTTTTTCAACTGCTCAGTTTGCAAATTACGTGGGTGGATGCAGACGATTCATTAGGTAAAGGGTTAACACTTCCAGAACCATGATCTACATGATAATGATACATGGTGCATTTTTACCTTAATGATGAAATGCCGTGATGTAAAACCATTGGAAAGGGCTTTATGAATCTATCCATCAGTGTATTACATCACAGCATGATAAAGGCTGTTGTACAGTACAATCGCTGTGGACTGGTTTAAATCCACTCGTGGGCAGTGAGGCAGTTACCAGGTAATAAAAATCATCAGCAGCAAAATTTTAATTACTGAAGTAGCAGGTTGTACACGATGCTTCATTAATTAAATTTTTGATGATTATTCTTGTAATTAGTGTTTGGAATATAATATTATTGTGTCAGTGGAAATATTGCCCACCCATGAAAAGTGACCAGTCCATGCCGGCCGTACTGTATCTAAAGATGCTTTTCTCAGTCTTCATACTGTACTGTGATGAGAAAAGCCCTGTTTTTCGTGATCGAATTGCAATTCGATCATGGTACACTAATACAAGTGAGTCACGATTTTGTAAATAAAATACACTTCAAAATCAAAGACTGTCTCAAGGAGAACAAATGAAAATAGCATCTCAGATTCAGATTTGTTTTTTGACAGGTCAGATTCTACAGTGCAAACAGGTAATTTTGACCAGATTGCAATGCATTCGATCAAAATTGCCTGTGCGCTTTTGTGATGACAATTGTGTACCAACATTGGTAAACATATCTGCATGACTTTGCCTTTTGCTTGCTCAAAAAGTTTGGAAAAAAAAAAGAAATATTGCCTGGAAAATGGTAAGGTAACCTTTGTTTGAGTCACATTAATTTCTAATTTATGCAGGTCTGGGTTCCTGATCAGTTGGGAAAAGGATTGACATATTAGAACTCATTTTGTCATCTCAGTTGTGTACAATTAAAAAAAAGTTCATTTTTGTTCTTAATTCTATTTACACAGTTACATTTCTGTTATATTCACCTCAGGTACTTTATTTAAAAAATTTGTGCAAAAAAGTGACAAAAGGAGATCTGATGTCATTGTTTCTGAGATTTGAGGAGAAAGACAAACCAGAGCTTGTATTCAACCTTCTGACTGGTAGAATGAAGGGCCAAGTATTTCTGACATTTCCAGGTAAGCATTCAAAAACACAGTTTTTGTAAAGGGCAGAGGCCGTTAGGCCAAAAATGTGTCTGCAAAATCTCTCATGGGCCCTATTTTCTGAATTTCCCCTCCCCGCCACATGAAGAAACACCTACTAGCACTCTCCAAATAAATAGAAACAAACAAACCACATGAATAAAATATCTCGCTTCTCTCTGTATATGACACACATTAACTGGTAGAGTGCTAACTTATTTTTGGTCTTCAGCATTGTTCAGATGTATTTGTCCAATTACAATTTATAGGACTGTGCCAACTGGCACTCTCCTATAAATTGAAACGAGGCAAATTCATACAGACTAAATAACTCAACTTCAAGGTTAATAGAATCACATACACAGGAGATGGTTCCTTGACATTACGGTAACCTGCACTTCACTGTAAAACCCAATGGCTAATCATGACCGCAACTTGGAGATAAAGTAAAGTCCAGCCAATCGGTTATACCCATGTTGCCCATTTTAGAGGACTTCCACCCCAAGCTGGGTCCTATTTTACTGATAAAACAGAGCTTGTTTACCACAGTGAACAAGCACTGCTTCTTTTCCTGGGGTTCCCACAGGAATGAAAGGAAATTATGAACAAATGTCTTAGTGAAAGCTCTTGAAAAATATGTTCAGGTAATTCCCTATATTGTTTTACTTTTTGGCAAATCGTGTATTTATATGCGGAGATATTTGTGTTTTTGCTGTATAAATTTGTTGGGTTTGTTTGTTTGTTTGTGGGGGGGGGGGGGGGGGGGGGATTAAAATTGATGCATCTGACACTGATCCTTAGAAATGTATCCCAGAGAGCTGCCTAAGGATCATTGTCAGGTGTAAGGAAACACTGCCAAAATATACTACTCAAAGTTTGCTAAGCACCAAGTATATCAAACTACCTGTTTTAAGTTTTAGTTGAAATATTGTTATGAAAAGGGGTTTCTTTGTTATTTAATTATATCTTTAATGATTTAAGTACAGAAATTAAGATTTTGTTTGTGTTTGACATTATTTTTTAGTTTTTGAATACGATAACCATGGACAATGGATATTATTGGTAAAAGAAGAAATTTTTCAAATCTGCCAAAAAGTTGACAGAGTGAACTGGTATGGGTTCAGTATCGAGTACGAGACCCATTACGGTTGAATACAGCTTGACAATGCCTTCTCATGCTCCCACTCAGGTTCCGGATGGTTCTATGTGGGATGTTGTTCCATTCTTGGACCAGCATGGTACCAAGCTCCTGGACACTTCTTGGCTGGACTGGACGGGCTGAAATTGCAAGCTGCAACTCATTCCAGACATGTTCGATTGGATTGAGGTCATGGGATCTTGCTCTCCAGTCCATATGCTCAATATCCTCCCTCTGTTGGTATTCCCGGACAGCATGGGCAACATGAGGATGGGCATTATCATCCATCAGAATGAATCTATCACCCACTGCACCTGCATACAATCTGACGTGGGCATCCAGGATCTCATCAATATACTGCTGTGCAGTCAATGTACCACGGTCAAGGACATAGAGCTCTGTACGTCCATCCCAGCTGATGCCGCACCAGACCATTATTGACCCTCCACCATTGCAGTGATGCTCAGCAATGTTTGCTGCATGGAATCGCTCTCCTGGTCTTCTCCATACCCTCGAACACCCATCTGTGTAGTCTAGGCAGTACTATGACTCATCTGTAAAAAGGACAGGTCGCCAATCTTCTCTGGTCCATCCAACATGTCCATGGCCCACTCATATCAAGCCTAGCAGTGGTTCTGGGACAGCGGAATGCAAATACATAGTGTTCTCGATCGGAGACCATCTTCAGGCAACCTTGCCCAGATAGTCTGCGTCGAAACATTTACCCTGGATGCATTCTGAAGGTCAAGCTGGGTTGCTGTGGCAAAGCAGTTCCTATGGGCCTAAATGATCAAAAACCAGTCTTCAACTGCAGATGTTGCCCTGTCTCTACCACCACCATGCCATATTAGTGGGTGTGCCATACTGCTGAAATCTTGCTAAGGCTCTGGTGATCGCCATAGGGTGCACACCAAGGGCTTCACCAATCTGATGACGGGTAGCCCCTTCCTCCACCATCCCTACAGCCAGCCACATTTCTGCTTCAAACAAATGTCTTCTTGCATTTGCATTCGCCATATTCAATCATTAAATCACAAGGGTTTGTGTTGAAATGAAGATTGAATACCCCACAAATGTCATGTACATGTAGACAGTACACGAAAGCATCATGAAAATCAAGGGGTACATGCCTTCCATGACTGTCACGAAAAGTCTGCCTGTCAAGAGAGCTAATGTAAACACTGGGGACCATCTCAATACATCCCTCAATCATATCCACCAAAAATATCACAAATACACTTCTCAAAGTTTGCTAAGCACCAAGTATGTCCAACTTCCTGTTTTACGTTTTAGTTCAAATGTTGTTATGAAAAGTGTATATATTTTTTATTTAATTATATCTTCAATGATTTAAGTACAGAAATTAAGATATTGTTTGTGTTTGACGTTATTTTTTAGCTTTTGAATACGACAACCATGGAAATTGGATATTATTGTTAAAAGAGGATATTTTTCAAATTTGCCAAAATGTTGACGGAGCGAACTGGTATGGGGTCAGTATCGAGAATGAGACCCATTACTGTTAATTACAGCTTGACAACGCCTTCTCATGTTCCCAATCAGGTTCCTGATGGTCCTTTGTGGGATGTTGTTCCATTCTTGGACCATCATGGCACCGAGCTCCTGGACACTTCTTATCTTGACTGGACAGGCTGAAATTGCAAGCTGCAACTCATTCCAGACATGTTCGATTGGATTGAGGTCAAGTGATCTTGCTGGCCAGTCCATATGCTCAATCCCTTCCCCTGTCGATACTCCCGGACAGCATAGGCAACATGAGGACAAGCATTATCGTCCATCAGAATGAATCTATCACCCACTGTACCTGCATATAATCTGACGTGGGCATCCAGGATCTCATCAATATACTGCTGTGCAGTAAATGTACCACAGTCAAGGACACAGAGCTCTGTATGTCCATCCTAGCTGATGCCGCCCCAGACCATTATTGACCCACCACCACAGCGATCATGTCCAGCAATGTTGGCTGCATGGAATTGCTCTCCTGGACTTCTCCATATCCTATAACGCCTATCTGTGTAGTCGAGACAGTATCTTGACTCATCTGTAAAAAGGACAGGTTGCCAATCTTCTTTGGTACATCCAACATGGTCCATGGCTCATTCATATCGTGTCTGGCAGTGGTTCTGGGACAGCAGAATGCGAATACATGGTCTTCTCGATCGGAGACCACCTTCATGCAACCTTGCCCGGATAGTCTGCGTCGAAACATTTACCCGGATGCATTCTGAAGGTCACTGCAAAGCTGGGTTGCTGTTGCAAAGCGGTTTCTACGGGCCTGAATGATCAAAAACTGGTCTTCAGCTGCAGATGTTACCCTGTTTCTGCCACCACCATGCCATCTTACTGGTGTGCCATATTGCAGAAATCTTGCTCAGGCTCTGGTGATCAGCATATGGTGCACACCAAGGGCTTCAGCAACCTGACGATGCATAGCCCCTTGCTCCACCATCCCAACAGCCTACCACATTTCTGCTTCAGACAAATGTCTTCTTACATTTGCCACATTCAATCATTAAATCACAAGGGTTTGTGTTGAAATGAAGATTGAATACCCTACTCATGTCATGTACATGTAGACAGTACATGAAAACATCATGAAAATCAAGGGGTACATGCTTTTCATGACTGTCATGAAAAGTCTGCCTGTCAAGAGAGCTAATGTATAAACTGGGGACCATCTCAATACATTTCTCAATCATATCCACCAAAAATATCGCAATTATGTCACAAGCAAATTTCACAATGATGTGTCAAATATGTGGTGCTTAGCAAACTTTGAGTAGTATATGTCACAAGCAAATTTCACAATGATGTTACAAATATGTGGTGCTTAGCAATCTTGAGTAGTATATAAAAATTACGAGATACTTTCTTTGCCGGTTACACCACATCATCTCTCCATTGTTACCCACTGTACTTGAATAATGGAATTATTTATCCAAATAGTGTGATTGGTTGTTTTGAAATGGCATCCTTGGTGACTTCAAAAGGATATGACAGTACTTGAGGTGCTATTTAAGTAATGGAAAATTAGCTTGAAAATAGGTGATATGTTATTTTCAGTGTCTTCAGAAATCTAAACAAAATTATAATTTGTTACTTTTTTGCTGTCCATCCATATTTATGAACAATACTTCATAGTTCTGAACACCAAAAAATGATAACTTTTTGTTTAAATATTTGATGCCATCAAAAATAACATGTCACCTATTTTCAAACTAAATTTCCCATATCTTATACAGTAGATTAAATATTGAAGTAGGAGTAAGTGGTCTGGTGCTCATTAAGGCAAAGGGAAAGAATATAGCCTGGGACTTTTCCACAGAGGTTGTATTAGCATACATTTTAAAGAATTGTTAACTGGTTTGTATACACATATCACAAATGATTAACCCCAATAGCAAAAAAAATTTGAAATGTCAAGCTTAAAATTTTCCCCATAAAGCAACTGGGAATTCAACCAATTTGATATTGTCAGGAACTTAACCAATTTTTGATCTTATTTGATGGAGCTCACTCAGTGAGCTCTGTCAAATAAGATCGAAAATTGGTTAAGTTCCTGACTGCATTATGGGAAAATATTTGCTTGGAATTCTGATAATTGACATCAGTGTGAAAGATGTTAACCCCCAAGTCCGCATTCAGCCACAAATTGCACATTACAGGCAGCCTTGGGAGCCCAGTGGCTCAGGGGTTACAGAATTGGACTTCTAACCGAAAGGTTCACGGTTTAATCCCCGCCAGGGTTACTGCGATGCTCCTTGGGCAAGGCACTTCATCCTGATTGCCCACGAGGGGGCACAGTGGTGCTGTGTACTAAGGCATACTGCACATCGACGGTGCACTGGTCTTCAACCAATGATACCCCTGATTGTGTGGAGTTAGTGTGTTGTGGAGTCTTGCAGTTGCTCGCCATTGATCGGTGATTCTCTCCAGGTACTCTGGCTTCCTCCACCTGTAAAACTGTCCGACATGAGGTGACCCTGGCTGACGAAAGTGTCGTTAAACCCCAATGAATAAATAAATTACAGGCAGCCAACAATGATGTAGAAACACTATTAAGTCATCTGCAGCTATGTGCATTTTTTTATGGTGGTTATTAACATACAATTAATTTGAGGACTCAAGGGTTAAACATATTTGGCAAAGGTTCCAAAAAGTGTTAGCAAAGTCCTCACAAGTGAAACATCTTGCACAGGCCTGAAAGAGGATGTCTTGGTTTTCTATTGTTGTATCTTTTAATAAATATATAGTATGGGGAGAGTGAATTACTAACAAAACAATGAGAAAATTGCAGTTAAAATGTTTGCTGAGTTATATGAATGGCATTACCTCCACGTCAGATAAATGGTGTCTTGTCAAGTTTTTTCTTTGTTTCAAAGTGGACAAGACCCCTAAAATTTGTGTGATGTGAAACAATATTAGAAAGAATCTTGAAAGGCACTTTTCACACATCATTTCAACAAAAGCAAAGTCAAAGAAACATAAAGCATTTATCAATGAAACTGACTGTCTGTTTTCTTGACTTTGCATATACTGGTATGTAAGAAACTTTACGAATAATATGGCGAATTTGCAGGACTTCAAATTTTTTTTCTGGTGCCTGTTATGGTGTTGTCATCTCAAACATGGTACCCTACACAGGGATTTATTTATATATCTATTGGTGTTTAAGGTTACTGTCAGCATCTATGGCTGTATCATAGCTGTAACATAGGTATGAAGTGAAGTTTGAGCAATCATTTATACTGATGGATACTGGGTCCTTTTTTTAACAGTCAAGTTGGACCTGATTACCTCATTAAACAAGCAATGCTCCCCTGCCCAGAGTTCTCACAGGGATTCAGATCACAGAGTGTGGTGAATCTTTACTACAAGAAACATTATATGCTTGTGGTAGGTTATGCAGCTGCATTACTTTATTGGGCTGCACATTCTGTAAAGGGAGCATAGTGGCTCAATGGTTAGAGCATTGGACTTTAAACCAAAAGGTTCACAGTATAATGCAGACCAGGAGTAACTATGTTGTGTCTTTGGCTAAGACACTTAATCCTGCTTGTCCATGTTGGCACCATGTACTGAGGTGTACTGCACATTGATGTCACACTTGCTTCAACTGCTGCTAAATCTGAACTGTGCAAAGTCAGTAAGTTGGAGAGGCTGTCAGTAGCTCAGTGGTTCTCTCTGGGTACTGCGGCATCCTCCACCCATAAAATTGTTTGACATGATGTGCCCCTGGCCATTGAAAGTGTCATTAAACCCCAATAAACAAACACCCTGTAAAACATAGGTTTTTGATTATTTCATTAAAGGCAAGAAATATACATTTGAAAGTCCTTTCCATCTTAACTGGTTGAGTGCTAAGTTATTTTTCAAAGGTGATTTGAAAGATGGGTATTTTTTTTTAAAAGATACCATGCTACCAGCAAGAGTAGCATTAGTATATTTAGCAAGATTTTGATCATAAACAGTTGTTTCATTACTGTTTATTGGAGAGTGCCAACCGGCACACTCCCAATAAATTGCAGCCAAACAATGTCATATTTTTTAAAGTTTTTTTGTCTTCTACTGCTATGCAAACATCAAGCTAATGAATACAGTGAAATCCACTAATGTGGCTTCCAGCACTTTTCAAAAGAGCCAGTTAAGTGGCAACAAATAGTTAATGTTTGTCAAATTCAATTGTCATTTTCTTATCTAACATTGAATCCATGGATGAAATCTGTAGTTTGTTTTTAATATGCACATGTTTGTTTATTATATATGCAGATACAATATTCTTGTCTTGTCATTTATCGGAAAGCTCTATGAGAACATTCCAATAAATGATACGTCAAGAAATTTAAATTTTATAGTAAATTTCCTTTCTTATTATACCTACCACAATTATTTACTACAGGCTTGCACTACAGTGGAAGTCCCTAACTCGGATAATATACTCTCTATTTTTGTCTTTCCCAAGCAATTTGGGAAAGAAAAGTGGTGCAAAAGCACCCAAGAAAAAATAAGTCAAAACTGGGTCGAGTGCAACCGGCGCAGACCCAGTACGGGACGCTCTCTACCAAGTACAACTCTACGACTTCCGTTGCCAGTGCGCATATGCGTTGCTAATGACTCATTCTTTTGAACCGCCAACGTTAGAGCTATGTGATCAGCGGGGAGGAAGGATTCTTACCCGTATAAGAAGACGGGAGGGCCTCCATGTAAACAATTGTGGTAGGTATAATAAGAAAGGAAATTTACTATAAAATTTAAATTTCTTATCAATCTACCCACAATTGTTTACTACAGGCTGAACAGACAATAGGCTGGAGGGAATCGCATAACCAACCCTATGCATAACCCAAGTGCACTGGAACCGTGAACAGATGGAAGAGGTCTCAAGGCTTATCATCCATAGCATCACAAACATTAGTAAAAGACAATGAAAGATGAGGCGTATGGTTCTCTGCAGTGCACAGACAGAAAGGGCAGTAACAGCACGGAGCTGGAACTGACCCTGTAAAAAGCTGAATGGCTGGGATAGACAACAGACTGAGCCGAAGAAAGAGGGCCCATAGGACAAAGGTCCTCTGTCGGCTCTTGCAACTGTCGCAGATAATTGGAGAAGGTAGCATTTCTCCAGTAGGATGCCTGTATAACATCCGACAACATGACAGAGTTAGTAAAAGCCCCGAGAGGAAGACAATGCACGCACCTCCTGGCAGAAAAAACAATTAGTAATACAATCACCAGTAGCTATACGAGCGGAAGCTGCATGAATAGCAAGACAAATCCATCGAGAAATGGATGCAGGAGAGATCTGGCATGTGAGAAAACACATATCCATCCAGGATAAAGATGCGAATGCCACCACCCTCAAGCAGAGCAGCGCCCAAGAAAGTGTCCATCTTGGAGTTAACTACAAAGTCCTAGGCCTTTTCAAGGAAAAGAGCTGAACAAGCTTGGAGAGGCAAGGATGAGTGTCGAAACAATGCGGTACCACATATGAAAAAGGTCTCTGAAGCATGAACTTGTACCCATTGCTGGAGACCCCCAGAAACAACATATATCAGAAACTCTGCAAGCGGTGTGATCGAAGGAGTGACAGAAGCAACAGAGTGATCGCACACCATCGACAGAAGAACCTTCTACTTAGCCACAGAGGCTGAACCAGTGGAGTGAATGCCTCCTTGAAGAAGAAAAGCAACTCCACTGCTTGTCTCGAAAAACCACTACGGAGGAGACAGGACCCGATAAAAGACATGTACGAAGACACAATGAAGTCGGGTCAACTTGAAACCTCCTTGGGTGACTTTGGCAAAGAAAGTCGCGACGTAGAGGGAGACATGCCGGAACCGCCGCTAACAGAGAGCGGAGCAGATTGATCCACACCCACCGAGGCGACAGGGGAGTGATCGAAAGGATTCGACGACTGCAGGTTCATATCTGGGTGAGAACCTGAGGCGGAATCGGAACCGGCAGGAAGGCATAGCTGACAAGACCGTCCCAAAGGAGGGTCAGAGCATCCATGGCGAAAGCCAGAGCATCTGGACACGGGGACATGAAAGTTCCAACGAGTCGCAAAGAGATCGATGGAACACACCCGTGTGGAGCATCCACTCGGTGGAAAAGAACCTGCCCCGTCAGGACAGGGAGTCGGCTAGGACGTTCAGACAACCGGAAATGTGATGAACAACCACCCCGGTGTTGACATCCGGAGCGTGCATTAGAAGATCCCGAGCCAATTTGTACATTGGAACCGAGCGCGTGCCGCCCTGGTTCCGAATGTAAGCAACCACTGTCGAATTGTCAAACAACAGAAGGACCTAACAATTCGACAGGTGAGGGATCCACTGCCTGAAACTTAGAAAAAGAGCAAGAAGCTCTCTGGTTGATGTGTACAGATGCCCGATCCTGGTCCCACATCCCGTGAAGGGAAAGACCTACAGGATCCAACGTCGCACCCCATCCGAGATCGCTGACATCTGCCGTCAGAACGCGATCGGACGTGGGTAAGTCCAACGGGACACCCTGCGTGATCCACTGAACATTCGTCCAGTGGAGAAGGTGAGGATAAGAGATTCTGGTAACTGAAGCACCAGATCCAGAGAATCTACATTCGGCCTCCAACGACTGAGCAGAAGGAGAGGTCTGACATGCAGCCGACCTAGAGGAATGAGATCCGGCACCAAACTGCAGAGACCGAGCAGCTGGAGACTACCCCGTGCTGTCACGGATGTGGACTGGGAACAGAGTCAGAGCAAAAGCTGAGAGAATCACAGCCCTGGCCTGGGGAACCGCCACTGTATTGAACTGAGTGCGGAAGGCCATCCCCAGATGACAAAACGACTGAGAACGGACCAGGTCACACTTCTCCTCGTTGACTCTGAATCCTAGCGACGTGAGCAAGCTCAACAGAGTGTCGACATCCAACTCCAGTAAGGCAGCATTGGAATGCCTCTGGAGGATATCGTCTAGACATGCTGAAGTAGTCACCCTGGACTGTGTGCAATGGAAGGCTATCACAGGCCGAGGCTGAAAGTCATGGCCTTGAACTGGTAAACTCTCCCCAGAAAAGCGAACCTGAGAACCTGAGATACTTCCGCGACACCCGATGAATCGGAGCGTGAAAGTAACCGTCTCGCAGGTAGATGCTGGAAGCGAAATCTCCCTGGTGAATAGAACGGCAGACTGATCTGAAAGTCTCCATGCTGAACTTGGGAGCAATGATAGACTGGTTCAGGATACTCAGATCGATAACTGGTCGGAGTCGGCCGCCCTTCTTCGGCACCAAGAACAGGTAGGTGGGAATAAAACCCCACTGACTGAATGTTCTTGATGACCTCGATCGCCCACTTGGCCAGGAGATTGTCTATCTCCATGGACAAAAGCTCCCGACGTAAAACGTCTGAAGGAACTGTGGTTGGAAGGGACACTCTGGACAGAGTGGGGTGCCTTCAGAAGGATATTCGCAGCCCGGACCGAACAACATCTAACACCCAAGGATCGGATGTGATGGTGGCCCAACGGTCTGCGAACTCTGCTATCCTTCCTCCAACCTGGACGAATCGAGGTGAGGACCTTCAGTTCGAGCCCCAAAGAGACCCGCGAGAGGAGAAACAACCTCCTCTACTGAATGAAGAATCCTGAAACTTCCCTCTAGCCTGCCGGAGCTTACCCTTCCCTGTGAGTAAGAAGTAGAAGCGGTGGCAGAAGGATCAGCCCTTTGCTTCGCAGAGGAAGCAGAAGGGTACTTGTTAGGCTTTGAACTGTCCCTGCCTCTCCTAGAAGGCTGATCAAGCTGACGAAGCAGCAGCTGATCTTTGGAATGATAGGATGTCATCCCGGACTGTCAACACAGAACCCATGGAACAGTAGTGGACCTGCCAAAGAAGCAGATTGAAGAGCAGGAAGGGATCGGCCTGTGTCCAGCACAGAGTCCCTTCGAACTAGTTCCAAAATAGCCGTGCCACAGACATGCGTGTGAATAAGATGCATGAGCGCCTTGGACAGCACACGCAAAGGAGCCTGTACATCGTCAAACCTATCTGGAGGCAGATACGACGTGATCGGAGAGAGAAAGCATACCCAGCATTTCTCTCGATAAGCCCAACATGGACTCCAGAGTCCTCATAGGAATGCTGGCCGACTTGGGCTTGGAAAGCCCAAGGGAATTGGAGTCCTGATCCAAAACCGTCAAAGTCTGGTAAACTGACGGATTGGCGAAATCGTAGTAACGATAATGCACCAGAGGCAAAAAGGTGTCAACCCTGGTGAAGAACAGATCCTTCGTAGCCTTGGAACTCAGCTCAGAGTCCAATGCTGAAAATGCTTCAACCACCTGTACTGACTGGCACGGTCGAAGACGCCCAGAAGCAGGTTGCTCCACAGGCTGTAGGCGTGCAACCAATGATCGCGGCCTGGCTGACACTGTTGGCTGGTTTGCTGGTTTGAGATCCGGAAGGAACCCAAACACAAAGTCAAGAGCTGCCCCCAAGTCAGAAGACTGCTGGCTCTCGACATCAAGGATGTCTGACTCCTCCCCGGAGTCGGAAGACACATAGCCCATTGTGGGCAAACCAGCCAACGCCTCCCATGGTGTAGGCACCAGGGGGATCAAAAAGTGGCCTGTTTCCAATCCTGGGAGGCGGCTAACTTGGGAGAGTTGCCACGGACCTCTGCGGGGCAGAAGGTCCAGGCTGCACAGAAGGCATTGGTCCCGCAAAACTGGTCGTGTGACCAGAATGAGTGGACAGAAAACGCCAATGACAAAACTGTGGTACTCGACGGCGCAGAGACCACAGTAGAGGGTCCGGACGGCAGCCACTTCCAACTTCGCCGAGTTGAAGTCAGGGAAGGCTGAGGCTGATACCCCCACGTCTAGACCTCCCAGACACCGCTGCAGACCACTGCAGGTATAAAACTACTGTGCTCAACGGCTGAGAGGACACAGTAGGGGGTTCAGTCGGCAGCCACTTCCGACTTCGCCAAGTTGAAGTCGGGGAAGGCTGAGGCCGATACCCCACAACCACACTGCAGACATCCCTGCAGACCCTTGCAGGGATAAGCCAAGGCCGGCTAAAAATGGTGTCCGATGACATTGTAGACGGAACAGCAGTAGCAGCAGATACGACGGGAGCTGTTGGAACTGGCGGAAAAGGGGAGAGAGCCACCTAGCTCAGCCTCCAAGGAGCCTCATATGTCGACTGGAGAGGGCACATAGTCCCAGAACTAGGCATCTCTTCACCAGAAATCCAACAGCTCCCGCAGTATCCACCACGGTAAAAAAAAATGCACATCCCCCACGGAAGGGGAATAACTCTCACCAGATGTGGTTGAGTCGGGAGGCCCCGAAACGACAGCATTCCCCACCCCCCACTGGTGTGGGAGGAGCTGCACATCCCCCATGGAGGGGGAGTGATTCCCACCAGATGTGGTCGAGTTGGAAGGCCCCGAAACGACAGCATTCCCCACCCACCGCGGGTGCGGGAGGAGCTGCACATCCCCCATGGAGGGGGTATAACTCACACCAGACGTGGTCGAGTCGGGAGCACCCGAAACGACAGCGGTCCACACCACCTGCAGGTCCCCCCGACGGGTGCGGGAGGAGCTTCACATCCCCAACGGAGGGGGTATAACTCTCACCAGATGTAGTTGAGTCGGGAGCGCCCGAAATGACAGCGTTCCACACCAACCGCAGGTGCGCAAGAAACAGCCACGAGAACGCACGAAGGCGAGGGCAAAAGGAATTGCCCTGAAGGAACCGAACCGGGAAAAACAGAGGTGACAGCAGTAGAAGAAAAAGGTGAACTCAACAGATACAGAAAATAGAACACCCTCAACTACAAGAGAAGGTGGCAGAAAAAAAACGTTGGGTACACAACAAAACCCAGATGGCCAACAGGGACCGAAAAAAACAGAAATTCAGCCCTCAACAGAGTGAAGAAATCCTGTCCAGACAGTCCTTGAATGACACCTAGCTCCAATAACTATTAAATTTATCAACCGAAAAATTTCATTGTCGAACCGCGTTGACACGATGTCGAAAAAACATTCGCGAAAACGGAATAGTAAAAAATATACAATGAAAATGTGGTTGAAAATATCAACGAGAATATATAAAACACAGTCCTGTTATTATACGATCTTCAGATCCATAATTCCAGTCACAGGAAAACCATTATCGACGAGTTGAATTATCACTGTTTCATGATGCATATGGCGGAGACACATCCTTCACGTGTCTCAGATAAAAAAAGAATGAGTCATTAGCGACGCATATGTGCACTGGCAATGGAAGTCATGGAGTTGTACTTGGAATAGAGCGTCCCGTACTGGGTCTGCACCGGTTGCACCCGACCCAGTTTTGGCTTATTTTTTCTTGGTGCTTTTGCACCACTTTTCTTTCCCAAATTGCTTGAGAAAGACAATGAAAGTGTCAATGACACTGTAGCTTAACTTGTGTGTTGTGTTTGATGAAAAGGATAATGTTCAATGTTTATGAAAGGATTATGAAATAAGACAATAATTGTGATAATTGGGAATATGTTCATTTCTGTTCCCTGTATGCTATGTTTATGATAAAAATAATATGAGGTGTACACTGTACTAAAGAGCTGAGGGGTGGGTTAATATGACCTCACAGTTAATGTATGTGGCCCTCACAGTTAACGTATATCAACAAAAGTTATCAAGTTACAGTGAAATTATTCCAAAACGAGTCATCCTATCAAGTTACATTGGAATCCCCTCATAAATATGGCCTGTAGACTGTGCTAAAGGTTTTCTGGCTTCGGGCCCTTGTAGCTGTCAGTTTCCCAATTGCGTCCAAAGGGGACGTTCTCATCTGGACATTATATGAAGTCAATCTACCAAGTTACAATGAAATCCCTTAATAAATATGACCTGTAGACTGTGCTAAAAGTTTTTGGGCTTTGGGCTCTGGCAGCCATCATGGTTGAATGATCACAACCAAAAGGGGACATTCTCATCTGGGCACTATTTGGAGTCATCCTACCAAGCTACACTGAAATTCCTTCATAATTATGACCTGTAGACTGTTCTAAAGGTTTTCGGGCTTTGGGCTCCTGAAGCTGTCACAGTTGCCCAATTGTGTCCAAAAGGGGACGTTCTCATCTAGACATTATATGAAGTCAACCTACCAAGTTACAATGAAATCCCTTCATAAATATGACCTGTAGACTGTGCTAAAGGTTTTCGGGCTTCGGTCTCGGGCAGCCATCATGGTTGAATGATCGCAACCAAAGGGGACAATCTCATCTGGGCATCACCTGGAGTGATCCTGCGAAGTTACAATGAAATCCTTTCATAAATATGACCTGTAGACTACTCAAGGTTTTCGGGCTTCGGGTACCTGTAGCCATCACAGTAGACCAATCACGACCAAAAGGGGATGTCATCATCTAGGCATGATATGGAGTCAACCTAACAGGTTACAATGAAATCCTTCTATAAATATAACCTTTTGCCGATGCTAAAGGTTTTTGGGCTCGGGCACCCATCAAGGCTGAATGATCACGGCCAAAATGGGACGTTCTCATCTAGACATTATTTGGAGTCATCCTACCAAGTTACAATGAAATCCCTTCATAGATATGACCTGTAGACAGTGCAAAAGGTTTTCGGGCTTCGGGCACCTTTAGCCGTCAAAGTTGCCCAATCATGTCCAAAAGGGGACGTTCTCATCTAGACATTATATGAAGTCAACCTACCAAATTACAATGAAATCCCTTCATAAATATGACCTGTAGACTGTGCTTAAGGTTTTCGGGCTTCAGGCTCGGGCAGCCATCATGGTTGAATGATCGCAACCAAAGGAGACAATCTCATCTGGGCATCATCTGGAGTGATCCTACGAAGTTACAATGAAATCCCTTCATAAATATGACCTGTAGACTGTGCTCAAGGTTTTTGGGCTTCAGGCACTTGTAGCCATCACAGCTGACAATCACGACCAAAAGGGGATGTCATCATTTAGGCATTATATGGAGTCAACCTAATAGGCTACAATGAAATCCTTCCATAAATATGACCTTTTACCTATACTAAAGGTTTTTGGGCTCGGTCACCCATCAGGGCTGAATGATCGCGATCAAAATGGGATGTTCTCATCTAGACATTATTTGGAGTCATCCTACCAAGTTACAATGAAATCCCCTCATAAATATGACCTGTAGACTATGCTAAAGGTTTTCGGGCTTTTGGCACCTTTAGCTGTCACAGTAGCCCAATCATGTTCAAAAGGGACGTTCTCATCTAGACATTATATGAAGTTAACCTACCAAGTTACAATGAAATCCCTTCATAAATATGACCTGTAGACTGTGCTAAAGGTTTTCGGGCTTCGGGCTCGGGCAGCCATCATGGTTGAATGATCGCAACCAAAGGGGACAATCTCATCTGGGCATCATCTGGAGTGATCCTAAGAAGTTGCAATGAAATCCCTTCATAAATATGACCTGTAGACTGTGCTCAAGGTTTTCGGGCACCTGTAGCCATCACAGTTGACCAATCACGACCAAAAGGGGATGCCATCATCTAGGCATTATATGAAGTCAACCTAACAGGTTACAATAAAATCCTTCTATAAATATAACCTTTTGCCTATGCTAAAGGTTTTTGGGCTCGGGCACCCATCAAGGCTGAATGATCATGGCCAAAATGGGACGTTCTCATCTAGACATTATTTGGAGTCATCCTACCAAGTTACAATGAAATCCCTTCATAAATATGACCTGTAGACAGTGCAAAAGGTTTTCGGGCTTCAGGCACCTTTAGCCATCAAAGTTGCCCAATCATGTCCAAAAGGGGACATTCTCATCTAGACATTATATGAAGTCAACCTACCAAGTTACAATGAAATCCCTTCATAAATATGACCTGTAGACTGTACTTAAGGTTTTCGGGCCTCGGGCTCGGGCAGCCATCATGGTTGAATGATCGCAACCAAAGGGGACAATCTCATCTGGACATCATCTGGAGTGATCCTGCGAAGTTACAATGAAATCCCTTCATAAATATGACCTGTAGACTGTGCTCAAGGTTTTCGGGCACCTGTAGCCATCACAGTTGACCAATCATGACCAAAAGGGGATGTCATCATCTTGGCATTATATGGAGTCAACCTTACAGGTTACAATGAAATCCTTCTATAAATATAACCTTTTGCCTATGCTAAAGGTTTTTGGGCTCGGTCACCCATCAAGGCTGAATGATCATGGCCAAAATGGGACGTTCTCATCTAGATATTATTTGGAGTCATCCTACCAAGTTACAATGAAATCCCCTCATAAATATGACCTGTAGACTGTGCTAAAGGTTTTCGGGCTTCGGGCACCTTTAGCCGTCACAGTAGCCTAATCATGTCCAAAAGGGGACGTTCTCATCTAGACATTATATGAAGTCAACCTACCAAGTTACAATGAAATCCCTTCATAAATATGACCTGTAGACTGTGCTAAAGGTTTTCGGGCTTCGGGCTCGGGCAGCCATCATGGCTGAATGAACGAAACCATAGGGGACAATCTCATCTGGGCATCATCTGGAGTGATACTAAGAAGTTACAATGAAATCCCTTCATAAATATGACCTGTAGACTGTGCTCAAGGTTTTCGGGCTTCGGGCACTAGTAGCCATGACAACTGACCAATCATGACCAAAAGGGGATGTCATCATCTAGGCATTACATGGAGTCAACCTAACAGGTTACAATGAAATCCTTCCATAAATATGACCTTTTGCCTATGCTAAAGGTTTTTGGGCTCGGGCACCCATCAAGGCTGCATGATCACGATCAAAATGGGACGTTCTCATCTAGACATTATTTGGAGTCATCCTACCAAGTTACAATGAAATCCCTTCATAAATATGACCTCTAGACTGTGCTAAAGGTTTTTGGGCTTTGGGCCCCTGTAGCTGTCACAGTTGCCCAATCTTGCCCAAAAGGTGACTTTCTCATCTAGACATTGTATGAAGTCAACCCACCAAGTTACAATGAAATTCCTCAAGTTACAATGAAATTCCTCAATAAATATGACCTGTAGACTGTGGTAAAGGTTTTCGGGTTTTGGGCTCGGGCAGTCGTCACGGTTGGCAGATCATGCCCAAATGGGGAAATTCTCATCTAGACATCATAAGGAGTCATCCTACCAAGTTACAATGAAATCCCTCCACATTAAACATGACCTGCAGACATGTGCTAAAAGTTTTTGGGTTTCGGGCTTGGGCAACCATCACGGTTGATAGATCATGCCCAAAAGGGGATGTTCTCATCTAGGCATTATACAGAGGCATCCTACCAAGTTACAATGAAATCCCTTCATAAATACGACCTGTAGACTGTGCTAATGGTTTTCAGGTTTTGGGCTCGGGCAGACATACCAGTTGCCCGATCGCGACCAAAAGGGGACGTTCTCATCTAGACATGACCCCAAACCTGCATATGAAATTTCGTGACAATCAGACAAGAACTGTGGGGTGTAGCCCGTGCTAAAGGAAAATGTGAACAGACGTCACAGACTCACAGACTAACAGACTTCCGCACGCGTGATGGCAATAGCTTATCTTGACTATGTCAAGTTAAGCTAAAAATAGAGAGTATATTAACCGAGTTAGGGACTTCCACTGTAGTGCAAGCCTGTAGTAAACAATTGTGGGTAGGTTGATAAGAAATAAGTAACATCTACTAATATTAAACATGTTATCAAGTTGGTATATTTTCAATTCCAAGAAATTGTACTGGTCATTATGTCAGAGACAAGAGATTTGGTGCTTGTCAAAGACGCAAATTATGCCCTTCAGTGACCATGACAAGCTGCTTATTTGCAGGCAAAGTGCTTGAGGCCCAATTTTGTCTGCACATTTCTGAGGCCATATTTTTGTAAAATTGTATGTGGGTGGGCCTTTTTTTTATTTTTGTAATTATTTCTTTACCTCAAACTTTCATATTCTTGGTTTGCATTGCAAAGCCTTATTGCATTCAAGGGACAAATTTATCAGTTTTATTAACTTGGGTAAAATATCAGACAAAAACCATTTAATTTTTATTTTTTTAAGTTTGCATTGGTTATAAAAAGAGAGCATCATGTGGCAGCCAATGTGACCAGGTGGGATGGCCAGAGAAACGGATTCCTAACTTTCTTAGGCCTAAAATGTGGTGTTCTTTTTAGAATGGACTTTAAAAAATATAACTGAACGTTAAATTTCTTGAAAAATCCCTGGTGGAGATGAGGTATTCCCATCACCCTCCTACTTTCTACACAACCCTCCATATTTACATCATTTAATATCCACGGTTCATTATCACAACACAGTGCTTTTCTATGATTTCATTCAGCTACAAAACTGCAGAACTGGATTCCAGATGAGGAAAGTTCTGTTTTAAATGGAAATTGAATGTTTATAATTATATTTTGTTTTGCTTATTTTCAGACTGTGATACTGCTGAAAGTGCACTGAATTTAGTGAATGGTTACACTTTCATCAAGGGAAAACCAATTATCATTGAATATGGGAAGAAACCAAATGACTGATGTCAGATGATAACATTCCTTCCCAAAGCAGTGAGATTTACAACTTCCAAAAGAAAGCAGTTGAAAGGAAGAAAAATGTTTCAAAAACTGACAGAAAGTCTTCCCAAAACATAAGGGCTGTGACTTTTAAAACAAAAATTAATCAAAAACAAAACAAACCTTACCCAGCCTTTTGCATATGGAGCATTATTTATAATAATGTGGGTATTCTACCAGAGCCAGAAAAAAATTCCAGCATTTTAATGACAGATCTGTAAATACCCCCATTTGAATGGGAAGTTGAAAATAAACAAACCATTTTTGTAAATTGCTTTGTTTGCATATGAGTCCCAGTAAAAATTGATTATCTCCCCACACACAGATTTCAAAATATCAAAACTTCAAACTAGGAATTATTCCCATAATGCAACTTTGATTTAGCCAATTCAATCTTGCTTGACAGAGCTCGTTGAGCACCATCAAACAATATTGAATTGGTTATTGTGCAGAGTTAAAAAACTATTGGCATAGAGGATAATGTTTTTCATACTGTGGAACCCTCTCGATTAGCTTTGCCAAGGAAAAATATTCAATAACAGGAGTAATCAGTTAGCACCAATTTGGTCGTTTTTGTGTATCCAAGTGATAAAGTGTGTATTTCTCTTTATACCTTGTGTTACTGCAATCCACAAGCTCTGTCAAACAAGATAATACATTAGATTAAATGCTTATATTGGATCTTTTGAGGCTGAAAAGGTCTATTAACTTCATGGAATTCAGTAGTTGTCAAAAGTAAATCTTCGATGGACCATAAGATTTTTATTATTCCATTAAGGCTCCACAAAATAGATCTTCTGTTTCTCAGGCCATTTTTTGTCAAATTGCATGCGGGCGAGCGTTTTTTTTATTTTATTTTTTATTTCTCTAATTATTTCTTTGTCATCAAAAGTTCATGTTATTGTTTTATATTTTAGGCCTCATAATCTACGGAATAGCATGGGTGGTGGTGTATTTCGTCCCTTGAGAGCAAGAAGGCTTTGCAATGCTAAGGCATTGCAAAGCCTTCTTGCACTAAAGGGACAAATTTATCAATTTTTCAAATGGGGTAAATATCAGACATAAACCATGTAATTTTTATTAGGCTTTTCCCTCTGGAAAAGACTATTGTTTTTCTACAGATTATTATTTTTTAGGTTTTTTTTTTTTTTTTTTTTTTTTTTTCCCATACATTTTGTCCGTACAATTCAGAAGCCATTTTCAAACCGATTTTCACCAAATTTGCACACGCTTAGAGGGGCACAAAATCTAAAAATGTACCGAAGCGGAATTTTCGATTTAACCCTTATTTCGTCAGAATTGGCAAAAAAATGCCAAAATTGGGGTTTATCGGCACTTTCTCGAAACACGTCTTGTAGATTTTTTTTTTATACATTCGTCATTGCTAGACCTGTCTGTGACATGCCCTTTGATACACACGACATATCAGGCGATGCATATGGTAACCCTCCACAGGCTTCCAAACATCAAAATTTGGATGAAATAGACCGGTTTCAGGGCTCCACTGACCCAAACAATACACGAGAGATAAACATAACTTCCTTTATTGTGAGTGGAATTCACCACAAAATTGAACCAAGTTTGACATGTTCCTTATCATATGTCAATTCAAGTTTGTTCAAATAAAACTGCTATGCCCACAAGGGGCATTACTCTGATAGTATCCATAAATTGTTTTCCAAAATTAAAAAAAATCTTCTTCTCCAGAACCATCAATTAGAATCTTCTGATATTTGGTATAAAATAACTCGGGGGGGGGGGGGGGGGGGGGGGGAGGGGAGGGGGGGGTCAGATTCAAGTTTGTTCAAATATAATCCCTGGGTTAATTATGAACTGAATTTTAACTTAGTGCAATATGAGGGAATCTCTTTAAAAATCTTCATAGATTTACAAGTCAGAATCCTTTCATATTTGGTATACAACATCTCTAGGTGGGTCAGATTCAAGTTTGTTCAAATCATGTCCCTGGGTTAATATTTGAACTCCCTACTGAAGCCCAAATTTTAGCTTAGTACAATATGAGGAAATTTCTTTAAAAATCTTCTTCTTCTTCTTCTTCTTCTTCTTCTTCAGATCCAGCAGTAAGAATGCTTCTTCTTCTTCTTCTTTCTTCTTCTTCTTCTACTTCTTCTTCAGATCCAGCAGTCAGAATGCTTTCATATTTGCTATACAATATCTCCAGGGAGGTCAGATTCAAGTTTGTTCAAATCGAGTCTCTGGGGTAATTTGAGGGAATTTCTTTAAAAAAAATCTTTTTCTCCAGATACACCAGTCAGAATCCTTTCATATTTGGTATACAACATCTCTAGGTGGGTCAGATTCAAGTTTGTTCAAATCATGTCCCTGGGTTAATATTTGAACTCCCTATTGAAGCCCAAATTTTAGCTTAGTACAATATGAGGAAAAATCTTCTTCTTCTTCTTCAGATCCAGCAGTCAGAATGCTTCTTCTTCTTCTTCTTCTTCTTCTTCAGATCCAGCAGTCAGAATACTTTCATATTTGCTATACAATATCTCCAGGGAGGTCAGATTCAAGTTTGTACAAATCGAGTCTCTGGGGTAATATTTGGGCTCAAATTTTAACTTAGTGCAATATGAGGAAATTTCTTTAAAAAAAATCTTTTTCTCCAGATACACCAGTCAGAATCCTTTCATATTTGGTATACAACATCTCCAGGTGGGTCAGATATTCAAGTTTGTTCAAATCAGGTCCCGAAGTTAGTATTTGGGCTCTCTATTGGAGCCCAACGTTTAACTTAGTGCAATGTGAGGATATTTCTTTAATGAAAGTGCCAATGACACTGAAGCTCAACTTGTGTAAGTATGTAACTTGTATAGTATGTGACACAGCAATGACACACATCTAGGTAATGACCTGATAACAAAGGTACATGTAAAGTATTGTAAAGGTCTGTACATAAATACTGACCGTAGCCTGTAACAAATGTACAGGTAAAGTATTGTAAAGGTGGGTGACAGTTAGACGATAAATTAGAAAAGAAATCTCCATGGGGTTAATGTTACAATGGGGAATGTTAGCAATTGTTTTGGCCTGTTTGATTCAAACCCTTTTAAGGTTGATTCATACTAGTCCTTCTTAAAATATAGGTATTTGAATTTTTTATCTTTATTCATAGGGTTCCCACGGTTGAGGTTTTATTTTTCTCATTGGAAATAGAAAATCGGGTTGTGCTAATAATGTTTACCCTCCCAAAACAACACCAAATAATAACACAGGAACTTGGCTTCAACACATTTGAATATACACATCCTAGGGTGCTCAATTCAAGAAACATTATTTTGGCTGGTGTTTTTGGAAAAGATTTTTAATTATCTCTTTTTTGAGTCCCTGAGTGGGTCTGACTGAACCAAAAAATATTTGTTCTCATACCATAGTGATAACAAAGGAATCTAATAAACTTTATAGCAAACATTACTGACATAAAAAATCTTCTTTACAGGTTCTGTCCAAAAACTGTAATAGACACAATTTCTCTAAATATGACTGCAGACAGGCATTTTGAATTTTGGGCCGAGCCCAAAAGCACTCGTTACCATCTCATGATGATAACAAACGTAGTCCTAGAAGTTCTGTACAAAAAATTGGTTGCACCTAATTTTGGTATAAAATGGCCACTGGCAGCCATCTCGAATTTTGGACTGCACCCAAAAACAATCGTTCTCATCCCAAGGTGGTAACAAAGGTACCCAAGAAGTTTCGTGAAGATCGGTTCATAAATACAGCCTCTAGCCCGAGGGAGGTCAGATTCAAGTCTGTTCAAAATGAGGCCCTGGGTTAATAATTGGAATCTGAAGTTAGTGCAATATGAGGGAATTTCTTTTAAAATCTTCTCCAGAACTATGTGTTAGAATCTTCTGATATTTGGTATAAAACAACTCTAGGGGGGTCAGATTCAAGTTGGTTCAAACTGAGTCCCTGGGTTAATATTTGGGTTTCTATGGGAGCTTGAATTTTAACTTAGTGCAATATGAGGGAATCTCTTTAAAAATCTTCATAGATTTGGAAGTTTGGCAATGCTTGTCTACAGCTAATAGAATTGGAAGCAGTCGGGAAGAACTGGGATAATAATTATCTGACATGGACACTAGAGTTATTAATAATTTCATGACTTCATTCATCTGTGGTGTTGATGAACTATGACTAACTGAATGTGACCCAAAATACTTCTTTGAACCACTTTGTCAGGTGAGTGATTAAGGCCCCTTGGGGCCTTTTGTTTTTTAAAGAAACTTCATTCTTAGGAGGCTCAGATTTAAGTTTGTTCAAAGCAAGTCCCTAGCGTCATATTTGGGCTCAGGCTCAAGCTTGTTTAAATCAAGTGCCTTGGTTCATGTTGGGCTCTGCAGTGACCTTATATCCTCCTTTAAACAAATCTCTCAGGTGAGCGATTGAGGACCCATGCAGACTCTTGTTTGACAGAGTGTCAGGAGATCTGTCAATTAAGATTGTGTAGCAGATAATGTAATTTAAGATCAGTGAAACCTGTCTTTGTCACAGCAACCCCAAAATAGGGTTCTTTCTCCCACCATGTCAAAACTACATTTCAAGTGTAATCTGAATTGAACATACTGCAATTTAAATTGAAGGAAACTGTGATCATTTTTGATACAACACTCCAAATTAGAAAGTGTTCTCTCTCCAAATTATAAAGTATTCTCTCTTATATCATTCTCAACCTCCATATCGAGTTTGGTAAGAAGATCAGGCAAGCAGAATTTTGAATTGAAAGCCAAAACAAACTACAGTAGAGATGAATAGAGCCCTTACGTGGCATCCTCCGAATTCTTTTGGAATTACGGCAATAAAAATGGCAAAAGCTAATTTTTTACTTAAAAACCACTGAAATCAAACAGCTATTGTTCAGACTGCAAGGACAAATGAAAGTGTCAGTGACACTGTAGCTTAACTTGACTGTGTGTTGTGTTTGATGAAAAGGATAATGTTCAATGTTTATGAAAGGATTATGAAATACAAGAATTGTGATAACCGAGAATATGTTAATTTCTGTTCCCTGTATGCTAGGTTTTAAATAAAAATAATTTGAGGTATAGCTGTGCTAAAGAACTGAGGGGTAGGTTAATGTGGCCATCACAGTTAATGCATGTCAGTCAACCAAAGTTACCAAATTACAGGGAAATTATTCCAAAACGAGTCATCCTATCAAGCTACAATGAAATCCCTTCATAAATACGGCCTAGACTGTCCTAAAGGTTTTCAAGCTTCGTCCTGTGTAGCCATCATGGTTGACCGATCGCAACCAAAAGGGATGTCCTCATCTAGACATTATACGGAGTCATCCTACCACGTACAATGAAATCCCTTCATAAATACGACCTGCAGTCTGTGTTAAAGGTTGTCAGGTTTTGGGCTCGGGCAGCCATCACGGCTGAATGATCATGACCAAAAGGGGATGTTCTCATCTGGACATTATCTGGAGTCATCCTACCAAGTTACAATGAAATCCTTTCATAAATACGACTTGTAGACTGTGCTAAAGCTTTCTGGGGCTTTGGGCCCCTGTAGCCATCACAGCTGACCAATCAGAAAAAGAGGACATTCTCATCTAGACATTATATGGAGTCATCCTACCAAGCTACAATGAAATCCCTCCATAAATACTATCTGTAGGCTGTGCTAAAGGTTATTCGGCTCTGGCAGGCATCACAGTTGACAGATCGTGGCCAAATGGGGAAGTTCTCATTTAGACATCATATGGAGTCATTCTACCAGGTTATAATGAAATCTTCATATTAAATATGACCTGTAGACTGTGCTAAAAGTTTTTGGATTTCGGGCTTGGGCAGCCGTCTCGGTTGACAAATCATGACCAAAAGGGGACATTCTCATCTAGACATTATACAGAGCCATCCTTCCAAGTTACAATGAAATCCTTTCACAAATATGACCTGCAGACTGTGCTGTGCTGTGCTAAAGGGTTTTGGGCTCGGGCAGCCATCACGGTTGACAGATCACGACCAAAAGGGGACATTCTCATCTAGACATTACCTCAAACCTGCATATGAAATTTTGTGACGATCAGACAAGAACTGTGGGGTGTAGCCTGTGCTAAAGGAAAATGTGAACTGACTAACAGTCTTCCGTGTGATGGCAATAGCTTATCTTGACTTTGTCAAGTTAAGCTAAAAATGCTGAAAAGAGGGGCAGAGCTCTATGCAATATCCGCTCACTGCGATGAAGAACAATGAAAAATGCATCACCCCCTAACAGTATGTCAAAAAGAGCCCATTCAACAACATCCCAGAGGCAACCACTGGAAGTGTAGCAGTGATTACTTACTGTGATAATACACAGAACGACATGCATGTGTGAATGGGTTAATCGGGTTAATAATTATTTTTATAAATGTGAGGCCATAGGCCTCTCGTTTTATCCTTCTGTACTGGCACTCGTGGCATATCGATTAACCCATTCACACATGCATGTCGTTCTGTGTTTATTACATGCCTTCACATCTATAAAAATAATTATTAGAATGACACTCAGCAATTCATTTGACAACTATTAACAACAAGCCAAGACCAATACCGGGTCTGGACCTGCGTCGCTGCATGCAATTGATTACAGAGATGAACAGACTTCAAAGTATCGGCAAACAGGAAATGGCTGCACGGTAGATCTGAAAATTAGAAACACGATACAACTCATCATTATGAAGCAGCAGACCAAATATAAAATCATTCCCTTTCATAGAAGCCAAGAAAACTTTGACGGAAGAAGTGTTTTGGACGGACTGATGGACGGATGGACGGAGTCGAGCAGTTACTAGACCTGCTCTGCCCCTGGCGACGCAGGTAAAAAGAACATATTTGATCACTAACCACATTTGCAAGGGGAACCTGCATTACTGTTTCTTCCCCTGAGTTCAAATGTGTTCTATGTTCCTACTGGCACATAGAACACATTAGAACTCAGGGGACGATTTTCAGCTATCGTTAGCAATTCAAATTGTAATTGCGTTGTGCGATTTGTAGAAAATTCCAGTGAAATTACGCTTCTATTTAAAAGTAGTCCATCAACGATTTCCATTTCGCACATATGTGCAGAACAGATTTTCATTTTCCACACGGTTTAGTGTTGCTGTAGTTGAGGATTACATAAAAGAGGTGTGTAATAAAACACGTTCTGTTTCACTGGTAAATTAGGACCTGATGAGTTTTCGAAAGTGGCAGCACAGGTATGATTGGCAAAACTTGACTTTATACTTTGTTGCTGTCAAAATATAGCAATAATAGATACCAAAAATGACCTTAGACATGAATAAATAAATAAATTAAACAACATAAAGTGCATCACATCCTGTCTGTATCATCAAATTCTTCCTTTCTGTGCACACTGACCTGGAAGCAGGGGGCACCTACTCAACTACCCCACTACTATAGGGGCAACTACTTTCCGAGTCACAAGGACAGTTTGTGCCCATCGCCGACCTTGTAGTATAGATGTGGTAAATGCACAAACTATGATCTCCTTACAATAACCAACAACTGTTGTGGCATATATATTAGCAAATGGGCTGAACCAGGGTTGGCCCTGTGGGTTTTCTCATACAGAAAACCCATGGGTTGGCCCAGTGGTTTCCTCCTACAAAAAGTGACCTTTAAATGAATTTCCCGGCTGCATTTTTTGAGCCAATTTGCTCCATAGGTACTGTAAGTAGAGCAACCAAGTGTTTTAATACCAGTCTGAAACAAGAGCTAGACCACAGCCCGGTGCAGACCCATACTGTTGCATGTCACCCTTGGAAAAGAGCTGGTCAAATTAACATGTGAGAACACTGTGTTAAGAAATTCTGTTCATTTTGCATTTTACTTTTTAATTTACAGCATCTACAAAAATACAATATTTACAATTTATGTAAATATAAATAATTCATGTGCCATCTGACAAATTTTGAGTCCAGTCGTAAGGTTTGAACCATTCTGAAAATTCAAGAACTTTTTTTCTCTGCTCTTCAAAATTTTCTTTCATGGGTTTTCTCCACAACCTGGGCTCTGCATCAATCATACCACCAATGATTTCCCGACCAAAGTAGCTGGCAAACTGTTTCTCATCTTCAATCACATGAGCAAAGCCACCTTGCATTCCAAAATCTACACTAAAGTATGGAAATCCTTTGGGTACCTTAAAAAAAAAGGACAAAATTACTTTGAAAGTTAAAAAATTTATAGTAATTTATATATTTTTTATACTTACCAATGACCCAGACTTAGCTGGTGCTAACTCTAACAAAACCAGGGCCAAACACAAATTTTGCCCCCCAATCCCCAAAATTTGCATCCAAAACCAAAAGAAATCATGTCCTATAGGACCTCCATACTTCGCCCCTACTGCGCATGCGCAGTGTCAAGGACGTCCCGAAATTGGCGCCAATTATCATTCTTACTGGCAGTGCCTGGTCAGCGCTATGTACTCAGTGGGGAGGCAAGAGTTCCCAACTCCTGGGAGGGCCATCCCCGTCTGGGTCATTGGTAAGTATAAAAAATATATAAATTACTATAAATTTTTTAACATTTTTATACTGTACCAATGACCCAGACTTAGCTGAATAGTAAAAAGGCTGGAGGGCCTAGGACAGAGGAAAATCCAATAAGCTCAACTATATAATAAAGAGGCAACCCCTTAAGGAGAAAAGGAGTATTAGGCTTTACATGTATCTTTCTTATTTAATATTAAATTAGAAAGATACAATACCCTTTATAATTGAGCACAATAACATTCATGTTCTCTATTAACATCCAGTATAACCCTTATACTAATTATTTTTAAAGTAAGCCAATAAATAAAGTAGTCCAGAGAATTGAGACTCTTTATAATCTTTAAAAAGTGTTCGAGTATTGTATATTAAAGCCCGTTTGACACTTGACATTTACAAATGCTTCACACTGAGCTACACTTTAAAAATATGACATGAATGAATTTTAACATTAATATTACACTTTAAAACCATCCTGGAAGCGACTCAGAAATACTGACTTTGGAGGAGGCATTCCCTTGCTTTTCACTATAAAGCAGGTGACCTAAGGGAACACCCTCCCCCTCCACCCCCCCTTCCCCTTGCCCTGGGTCAAATAGCCCAGAGCGAAGAGGGCAGCCGGACGGAGTCACTGCCGGAACAAAAAGCCTGCATAACTATAGTTGCAACTGTTTAGTGGACGACATTCTGAGCAACAGATAACGGACCTAAACAATGCAGGTCTCCAGAAATGGACTCAATATTTCTGAGATAAAAATTCGTGAATGTGGATGGCTGAGACCAATAAGCAGCCTTCATTAAATCTGTAATAGCAATACTATTAGCATAAGCCCAAGAAGTAGCAAGAGCTCTTACTTCATGAGCGGAAATCTTAAGCACAGACTGCTGAGAAGAAGATAAACTCTCATAAGCAGTACGGATAGTTAATTGAATCCATCTAGCAATAGAATGGACCGAAATGTCCCTTCTATTAGGCATCAAAGACAGAAAGAAACGTTTCCGTCCCTTTCTGATAAACTGAGATCTCTGTTTATAGATACATAACGCCCTAACAGGACAGAGTAAAGGCCTACGCCCGTCTGAAGATGGAAGAGCCTTAATAACAATAGGTTCCGGATATTTATTAGGAGCCTGATTCTTAGCTAAAAAACCCACATTAGTAGTGAAGGTGATAGTGTTCCCGACACTACGATAGTGAGAATCATCCACCGCCAGTGCATGAAGCTCACTGACTCTTCTAGCAGAAGAGAAAGCTAAGAGAAAAGCTGTCTTATAAGATAAGAATTTGAAATCTACTGTCCCAAGAGGTTCAAATGGCTTTACCTTCAATTTAAGAAGAACCCAAGCTAAATTCCATTTAGGAATTAATCTAAGAGTTCTGGGTCTATTTATCGAGAAGTTTCTAACCAACTTAGATAAAGAGACATTAGATCCAATTTGTAAACTATCATGATGTGCATAGGTATCAGATAACATAGACCTATAACCCTTAATAGTAACAGGCTGCAGTTTGATTTCGTCAAACAAGTATACTAGAAAGTTTGCAATGTCTGGTATAGAGGGATCGAAAATATCTACAGAATGATCCCTACACCAACGACGAAAAACCTTCCACTTAGCCGCATAGTTTAGCGAAGAGGAGGTCCTCCTACAGTTAGAAATCGCGTCCACTGCTCGTCCTGTAAAGTGCTTGCCATGCAAGAAGGACCGCACAACGGAAAAACGTGAAGGTTGAGACCTTGCGGGTTGTGATGGAGTTGATGCGATTTCCCCTGCGAAAGAAGATCCTCCCGTGGAGGAAGCTTTCGCGGTAGGTCCCACAACAGACACCTGAGTAGATTTATCCACGGTCTCTGTGGAGACAGAGATGCTACCAACAGAATCTTGCATTGAGACTGTTTTATCTTTAGCAATACTTGCTGAATTAACGGCGCTGGAGGATACGCATATCCTATCATTCCGTCCCAAGGGATCGACAGAGCGTCTACTTCAAATGCTCTTGGATCCGAACACGGAGACACATACGTCTGCAACTGATTGTTGAGATGTGTCGCAAATAAGTCTATCATTGGCCGTTCCCATTGGTAGCAAATCTGATTGAATACTTGTTTGTTGAGAGTCCACTCCGACGGCAACAAACGACCCTTTCGTGAAAGGGAGTCTGCTAGCACATTCAGACGACCCGGTATGTGATGGACCAAAAGAAGAACCTGATGTTCTAGCGCAAACAGAAGGATTCTTTCCGTTAGATTGAACAACGGAACTGAATGAGTGCCTCCCTGATTCCGTATATACGCCACTACTGTCGTATTGTCGGATAGGATTTGGACATGAGCATTGTGAATAATGTCCATCCAATGACGTAACGCAAGCCAAATTGACATCATTTCCTTGATGTTTATGTGCTTGCCCAGGAATTGCGGATCCCAAAGACCCTGGCATCTCGAATCCGTTGGGATCAATGATGCACCCCAACCTGTTTGACTGGCATCCGTCATAATGGTAAAACTCGGATCCGGCAACTGCAGCGGAACTCCCTGAGTTAACCACTGAATGTTTGCCCAAGTCTGAATCTCTTGTTTCACTTGATCTGACAAGAGAATGTCTACATCGAGCGAATGAATTTTCACACTCCAATTCTGAGTCAAGAAAATTTGGAGAGGACGCGTGCGTAACCGCCCCATCGGAATGAGATCCGCAGCGGCTCCGCACAGACCTATCAGTCTCATAAACTCTCTCGCTGTGACTTTGTCTGCGTGCAGACAATAGTGAGCGTAACAACTGACTAATTTCGCTCTGGTTAATGGCAGACGAACGAGATTGTTGTGCGTCTCGAAGCTCATTCCCAGATGTGTGAATGACTTGGACGGCACCAGATCCGACTTCTCCTCGTTTACTATAAAACCGAGACGTCGGAGCAATAGGAGTAGATTCTGAACATCGTTCTGAAGTGTTAACTCGTTGCCGTACCTCTGAAGAATGTCGTCCAGGTAGGCCGACGTTACCGCAGACGAATGAGCTCGGAATAGATCATTACCGAGTTCATTACCCGAGTGAAAGCCCAGGGTGCTAGATTCAGTCCGAAGCACATCGCCCGGAATTGATACACCACTCCTAGGACTGCGAAGCGTAGATACTTTCTGAATGTCGGATGTGCCATGACGTGAAAGTACGCATCTTTGAGATCTATGCTTGTTGCATAATCGTTCACCCGAATACTCGCTCTGACCGACCGAATCGTCTCCATATAAAACTTTGGAGCGACGATCAGCTTGTTTATCCAGCTCAAATCTATGACTGGACGGAACGAGCCGTCTGGTTTCGGAACCAGAAACAGATGGCTGTAGAATCCCGGAGTCTCCTGGTTTTCTATGACCTCTACCGCGTTCTTCATTAAAAGAGACTGTACCTCTGATAATAGAGCATCTCTTTTCTGCGGATTTGACGGAAGTTGAGTCCACTTTGGCCTTCGAGTTAATGGAGGCTTTCGTTTGAAGGATATCTTTAGACCTTCCGAAGTCACTCCTCTCACCCAAGGGTCGTCCGTAATCGACGCCCATTCTTGTGAAAAGCTCGACAACCTTCCGCCAACCGGTACGCGATAGAGGTTTAAGCCATCACCTCCTGGACCTGCGAGGCCTGTGGTAGGAGAAACCACGTCCTCCACGACCCGCACCTCGTCCCGTCGACCTCGGGGCGTCCGACCGGTTGTCCCGGCCCGAAGGACGTCCCGAACGTGAGTCGCTACCTTGACGGTCTCTCGAATAAGACCAAGAGGACGCACCGGAACCTCTATAGGAACCTCTCTTGGGCGCATTAGACCCAGAAGTGCCTGTCTTATTCTTGTCTGCCGTATCCGACTTCTTAGAAGCAGATTTGAACAACAGAGAATCCGAAGCTTTCTTTGTAATTTTATCATAAATAGCCGAAAGCTTGCCATCAAAGAGAAGTTCTCCGGAGACCGAAGCGACTCTGAGAGAGTTCTTCACCTTAGTATCCACGAGTGTGGATGTAGCTAGGGCTGCGTCACGTCTAACCAACTCCAGGTTTGCCACTGAAAGGGCGGAGTTACACGTGGAATAAGCTACTGCCCTTGAAAGAAGTCTTAAAGAGGATTGTATATCCTGAAATTCTTTCCCTTGAAGGTGCAGTGATAACGCCTTAGTAAGGTGATCTGCGTAAGATAAGGCATCTAAATTGGCTCTGTTAGACGAAATAGCTGTTTCTAACACCGCGGTTGGAATAGAAGCCGACGACGGTAATGATAGCTCTAAGTCTTCCGCCTCATCGTCCATACGCAGAGGAACTCTCGGAATACCCTGTCCTGCCGTGTCGAATTTATTCCTTGCATTAATGAAAGGCAGGTTGAGAGTATTGGCGGACAAGAAACCTGCTTTCCCCGTTTTGGAAGCAAGTTTAAATATAGCGTCGTTCAATAATTCAAATGTTCTTGCAACATTATTGGACTGCGACGGAAACTCGGGAGCGATGTCCCTGAACCGCTCAAAAAATTCAGAGTCCAATGACGCTATAATCCTCTTGTCCGGAACCGCAGCAGCCTGGCCCGACGGAACAACTTGAGGGAGAAAGTGCCGGATGAAGTCCACGGCAGCTTTATGTTGTTCCGAAAGGGATAGCTCCAAATCATCCGTATCCCTTTCACCATCCGGTCGGACCTCATGATGCTCCCGGTCGTCCGCCCCCGATGCCTCGGCGGAGCGTACCGACCCAGCGCCGTCGGATAATTCCCAATCCGACACCGTTTCTGTCGGCTGCTGGGATGCTGCGATAAGTTGTGCTATCTGCACAAGTACGTCCGGCATCGAGACCTGCGGAGGCGCAGTCTTTCGCTGCTTCGCCGAGGGCAGCTCCGCATCTGATGGCTCCCGCATACTTTTTCTATGCGAACGTCCGGAGTCCAGCGACCTCGTGTCCCTGGCTGCCGGATGGTGTGACCTGGTCGCCGAAGAATCCCTAATCGGCGAAGCTGGTAAGATATCGGCGGTCACGCAGCCAAGGTGCGGTCGTGTGCGCTGACGAGAAGAAGAAGCCTTAGCAGTCTCCGCGGACTGCCTATACAATGGAGCGTCCCGAGCGACGGACGTATGCTCCGCTTGCGACACATTTTGTACCACAACATCTGGTCCCAGATGTTGTTGTACGAGAGAGGGGCCTCTCTCGCTCGCGGCCCGGCTGGACCTGGACGAGCTAGGAACCGGACTCAAAGGCTTCCTCCGATCTCGTCTACTATCCGCCGTCACTGGGTGTGCACATTGAATGTTTATAGTGCTCGCATCACCCAACATTTCCTCCTGGACCGCATTGGACGAACCCGGCTGCCGCACCATTCGGTGAATGGACGCTACACCGGGCGAGCTAGCGGACGACATTTGTTCAATCTCCATGAGCACTTTTGCCGCTAGCTCTGTATTCATTTGTGAAGACGGAAGCGCACTTGCAGAAGATAACATGGAAACATCACCCTGTTCTTGTTCCTCTGAAATAGAAACTGAGAGAGTAGAGTGACCTTGCGGAGAAAGAGCCGGCATAGCCCTTTCTCCAGTAACAACATACCGTGACACACGTTTCCAATGTTTGTCATCCCAATATTGACATATAGAACAGGGATTAGTGCGAGAACACTGACTACAATTAATACAATGATCATGAAAGTCAGAGGAAGATTTCTTCCTATTACAATTTGAACAATATCCTTTCATTGTGAAAAGTCAACAACAAGTCCTAGTTACTCGCACAAACCCCTGACACAAAGATACATAATAACATGATCCATTAATAATGAAAAAACAATTGCAAATCAAAATAATTTTGAAAAAATATTTTTTCAGCAAAGCCCAAGTTTCTGAAAAGTAACGTTGAGCCCCGATGGATCCGATGGCAAAGTGTGGTCAAAAATTTTAAATTTATATTAAATAATTAATGCAACACTTACGGATAATAGAAATGTATCTTATAGTGAGATAAACTACACCAAAGGCAAACAGCCCCCCCCCTCAAAAAAGGCTGTTGCCAATGTAAACAAACAGTGTAAAACACCAGAAAACATGACTCCAGGACCTGAAAAAACTGGCCCGAAATCAGTCATCAAAATTACACTCTATCTGATGCAAGACAGAGACTCCCAGGGGAGAATCTGCAGAACATCAGATGGAAGATGCAGAACACAACGTTTATACACCCATGGGTGAAAACGTAACTATGGGGAAAATAACAGAAAACATTCTGTAACCAAGCAACTCTCCCAAGAGAATTTTAGAAATGAACTTTCTCAAAAATATGCCAAAAGCATGGGAGAATTGCAAGGGGGGACTTAGAAGGCCAGGGGAGAGGAAACACTGAATAAGCAGTGCAACTTTTTAGCAAGAATGACAACAAGAGGCCCATGCCTCGAAAATAGGCAACTTAACATAATTTCATAAAAAATTTTAAGTACAGCCCTGATTATTTTTTGTCACTCCTTTTTCCTCTCCTCCTTCTATATCCTCCTTAGAATCACCATTTCTCCAATAATTACGTGTCTGGCATCCTTTAAACTGAGATTTACAAGCACAAAGATCAGTGAGATGTTGACTGATGAAGGGCCAAACAGAGAATAATTGGCGCCAATTTCGGGACGTCCTTGACACTGCGCATGCGCAGTAGGGGCGAAGTATGGAGGTCCTATAGGACATGATTTCTTTTGGTTTTGGATGCAAATTTTGGGGATTGGGGGGCAAAATTTGTGATTGGCCCTGGTTTTGTTAGAGTTAGCACCAGCTAAGTCTGGGTCATTGGTACAGTATAAAAATATATGTTTTCCAATTCTTTAATTCTTCTAGAAAATTCATGTGTTATCCTTCATTTTAACCCTTTACCCAAACTGAATAGAGACAACACTTGCGATAAATATTTTTGAACAGTCCCTACAAAGTAGATGTTCTGTTTTTCAGGCCATTTTTCGTAAAAGTGCATATGGGCAGGTGTTTTTTTGTGTCCAAGCTATTTTTTCGGAGAACGATTAAAATAGCCAGTGGCCGTCCATTCATGCATCCCTCTTTGGTTTCCCGATGATTTATTTATTTATTGGTGTTTAAGATCACATAATTCTGCACAATGGCTAATCGTGACCACGACAGTTTTACGGGTGGAGGAAGCCGGAGTACCCATAGAGAACCACCGAGCAACGGCGAGCAACTGTCAACCCCCAACATACTAACTCCACACAACCAGGGTTAGCATTGGTTGAAGACAGGTGCACCATCGACGTGCAGTACACCTTAGTGCACAGCATCACCATGCCCCCACATGAGCAATGGGGGTGAAGTGTCTTGCCCAAGGACACAACACGGTTGCTGCAGGTGGGATTCGAACTGAGGATCTCTCGGCTTGCAGTCTGCACCTCTACCTACTGAGCCACCGCGCCCCCAGTTTCCCGATGATAACTTTAGTTATAGTTGGCCAAATCAAATGAAATTTGGTATGTAGGTGTATCAACATAAAATACAGGTAAAGTTTGAATCGGGGTGTCTGAGTTATGCCCTTTTTCAACTTCAAAAATTCAATTTTTTTCAAATACCTCGAATTGCACACTTTTTTTTTTTTTTTTTTTGGGGGGGGGGGGGGGGGGGGATGTGTGGCCACGCAGCCTTTTTTTATTTATTAGCTCACCTTACTGAAAGTCAGTGTGAGCTATTGTCATCACTTGGTGGCCGTCGTCTGTCGTCCGTCATCCATCGTACGTTAGCTTTTATAAAACAATCTTCTCCTCACAAACCAATGGCCAAAATTGAAACATATATGGGCCACATCATCTTGGGGGTATTGTTTTAGTTTTGTTCAAATGGGGTCTCCGCCCTTTTTGGGCGTGGCCTTATGCCCAAATATGATGAAATTCTTTAAAAATCTTCTTCTCATGAACCACAAGTGGGAATGCTTTGATATTTGGTATGAAACTTCCTCTGGTGTTCAAGATTAAAACTTGTTCAAAGAAAGTTGATATGTCTATATTTGGGCTCTTCAGGGGATGGGCTCACTTTTGAGCTCCCCTGAAAATTTCTATTTCAAGAACCAAAGGAGCGATTTGAACCAAATTGTATATGTGGCATTAGTTGACCCTAAGTACTTCATTTATGCCCCCCAAATGTTTTGTGGTTCCCGGTGGGAACACCTGGTGCTAAAAACAGAAAAAAAATGAAATGTCCAATATTTCCCAAACTGCACGGACTCGAGATTTTGTATTTGGTATGAAGCTTTCTTCTGAGCAGTTGAAACAATTGGACAAAAAAAATGCTGCCGAATCGGTCATATGGTTCATTCAGATTACATTTTCTCCATACTCATAACCCTTACAGTTTAGGACAACTTGGTCCAGGTGAGTGTGTTAGGCTCTCTTGAGCCTCTAGTTTTTATTTTTGTAATTATTTCTTTGCAATCGTTCATGTACTTGGTCTGTTTTATGTCTTAGGACTCATAATCTACAGAATAGCACGGGTGGTCGTGTTTTTCGACCTTTGAGTGCAAGAAGGCTCTGCAATGCTATTGCAAAGCCTTCTTGCACTCAAGGGACAAATTTATCAATTTTATTAATTTGAGTAAAATATCAGACATGAACCATTTAATTTTTATTTTTTTAAGTTTACATTAGTTTTAAAAAGAGAGCATGTGGTGGCCAAAAGATCCACGCAGGAGGGCCTGAGAAACATATTTTCAACTTTTTTTTGCCATAATTAAAAATTCTCATTTTTTGGCCTCATTGGAACGAGCTTGTAAAGATAAGTTGAAATTTCACATATAAAATGTAATGAAATCAAGAACGAATCAAGAAAAACAATTAAAACTAGAGGTATAAATGTCTCATTGGGACTATGAATACTCCTTCATTCTACATTTGGCTCAAAATAGGTTAGCAGAATCAAGGAGGGCTGTGTCTTCACACTCAATTTATTACTCATGCTACTTGCGAAAATATTGTGTGCCAAGCAAGGGCAATAACTCTGACCAAATGAATCTGAACGATCCCTGTACCACATTTCAGAAAAATACTGACTACAAAATGAAGAACAACTACCTGGGACATAACTGTATATGTTTGTATAAGTTGAAAAAGGTAGAAAAATCTGCCACAGTAAGTCCCTGTGATCTTAAAATAGCAGGTGCACAGGTACCCATGATGGTTAATATCTGTACCAGGTTTAAAAAAAAATTAACTGGAAAATATAGAATAAACAAGGGCTAATTATGTAGGTTGCCAAAATACTAAGTCGCAAAAGGCAATAACTCTGCCAATGTGAGTCTGATTGAACTCAAAATTGCAGGTGCACAGGTTTCCATGCTGGCTGCTAATCTCTGTGGTAAGTTCCAAATAAAAGTGTCAATGACACTGTAGCTCAACTTGACAAACTTGAACTTGGCATGTTATAAGTGAAATGGCAAAATTGAAGATCATTGGTACCAATGTTATTTGGTGAAATTTAAACATAACAGCATTGTGTGTGCACAATGTCAGAGTAATGCATGCATTTTTAAATGTAAACTGTAAGGCTGGCTAAAGGAAGAATGTTGATACACAAACACAATAAATCCAGAGGTTATTGTAAACGGCAACTTTTTTCACATAAATGAATGCTAATCAATAGCTCTTATCTAGAGGTCTCGCCTAATGAACACACCAAGCTAAAAAACAATCCTGAGATAAATGAGTCCTGTGGGCCATGTCAAAGAAGAACGTTGATGCACAAATGCAATAAATTCAAAGGTTATTGCTAACAGCAACAGTTTTTGATGGAAATGAAAAGAAAATCTATAGCTCCTATCTTTGTCACCATGCATGAGCAGACAAAGTTTCAAAATAAGCCCTCTGAGGCTTGCCAAAGGAAGATGTTAATGCACAAATGTACTAAGTTTGAAGGTCATTGCTTGTGGCAATGTTGTTTTTTTTTCTTATGGAAATTCATAAATATACCCTGCATAGAGTGCAAAAGGAATAAGTTGCTGCACTAATGCAGTAAGTTCAAAGGCTGGTGATAACGACAATAATTTTTTATGGAAATGAAAAAAATCAATAGCTCACATCTAGAGGTTACCCTGAACACACATACGAAGTTTCAAAGTGATCCGATCGTAAATGTGCCCCGAAGGGTGTGTCAAAGGGCAATATTGAGGTCTAATTAAACTAAGTTCAAAGGTCACTGCCAGCTGCAACATTTTTTGATGGAAATAGAAAAAAATTATAAATTTATACCAATTTGTATATTTTTATACTTACCAATGGCCCAGACATAACTGGTGCCAACTCTAAAATATCTAGGGCCAAACACAAATTTTGCCCCCCAATCCTCAAAATTTGCATGCAAAACCGAAAAGTAGAAGTCCTAACTGGTCCTCTATACATTTACAATCTGCGCATGCTCAGATGTCAGGAAGTGACCGGAATTGGCGACAACACCATTCTTTGTAAAAGAGAGTATTACATAATAATTCCGCAGGGAGGTTTGAGTGCCCACTCATAGAAGGGCCCTTCCCGTCTGGGCAATTGGTGAGTATAAAAATATACAAATTGGTATAAATTTATCATATTTTTACACAGTATACCAATAGCCCAGACATAGCTGAATCGTAAATACATGTAGGTGGAGGGCTTAAGACTTCTGAAATAATTCCAATCCTGCAATCCATAATGAAGGAACTTACATGTAGAACAGTTAGTAATTACATGTATGTCTCTCTATACAGTAATAGAGGAGACATATTCTAAACAAGGAGCCCAATGAAGTAATTCCTTAATGTAAGTATGAAGACAAGTTTCCAATTTTCCAAGGCTAGCCCAGACTAAGCCCCAAAATTTAGAATGGCGTATCTGAGAATAAGAGAAAATCTTGCACAAACATACGCCTTACAATAACATTTCAGCTGTATGCAGGATATAAATACAGATAAAAACAGCATCCTTCGAAGATACATTTTAAGCCAGATTATGGGTAAACCACCCCCCCACCCCCTTTTGTTGAAGAAACAATAACAGCGGTACCCAACAATAATATAATTAATCGTCAAACACGCACTCAGGTATTAATTCATGATTAATAAATGGTGCTTAACATTACTTCAGAAGATACGGCTATAGCGACGATCCTAGAAATTAATACTGCACAGTAAATAGCATACACCGCAGACAACGTACACAGATAAGTCGAAAACCGGTGATATAAAATATAACATACACATATCTAATCAAGCCACACTGAACGATTCCTGAAGAGAAACCACAATTCCTTTATGATCCATTGGCGGCCACTGTACAATAAATTCCAGTAACAACACTCTCCAACGTGAATAATCTGATATCTATGATCGTAAAAGCACGTGTAATATGAGTACCAAACAAAATAGAAATTTGGATCTAGAGATGTACAAACGTATGATTAACAGGCTCCTACACGGACCGCCCCCAAAATAAATTACTATTTCAAGGTCCACCAAATACAATAAAGCATTAGCCTAATAATAATAATGCGCGAGCGCATATATATTAGCATGTAATCATCTGAATACCAGTTAACTGGTTATGCAGCCTGCGGGGTACTCAAGAGTAGCATTTTAATTGTGATGATTTATAAATACACACCTGTATATAACAAATCAACGAAAATAATAGGGCATTAATTCAGCTAAAAAGCGGATGAGCCCATGAGGTCGCCACAGAACACTACAATAAACAGCTGCGCCTCGAGCGCATGATACGCCCGTTATTAATTACAAGAGGGAACCACACAATATGAGTATACATGTGTATTTGTCAGGTTACATATACTTGCCACCAAAAAATCATGAAAATTGCTCAAAGTCCAACATGTGGAAAATTGCCTATATTTTGATGAATAAAGTCCCATAACTCTGGAATGACAAATCGGACAGTGACACAAATCGAAAGGGAGATTCCTTCTATCAACATATACTTGCAACCAAAAACTCATGAAAATTGCTCTAAGCATTTTCAAGTTATTGTTCGACATGTGAAAAATAAAGTCCCATAACTCTGGAATGACTAATCGAGCAGCGACACCAACCGAAAGGGAGCTTCCTTCCATCAACATAAACCGCCTACCAAAAAATCGTGAAAATCTCTCAAAGTGTTCTCGAGTTATCATACGACGTGTAAAAAATCGACAATTTTCTAAGTAATAAAGTCCCATAACTCTGGAATGACTAATCGAATGGCGACACTAAACGAAAGGGAGCTTCCCTCCACCGATATACACCACCTACCCAAAAATCACGAAAATCTCTCAAAGCGTTCTCGAGTTATCGTACGACGTGTAAAAAATCAACAATTTTCTAAGTAATAAAGTCCCATAACTCTGGAATGATTAATCGAACGGCGATACTAAACAAAAGGGAGCTTCCCTCCATCGTTATACACCACCTAAGCAAAAATCATGAAAATCTCTCAAAGCGTTCTCGAGTTATCGTACGACGTGTAAAAAATCAACAATTTTCTAAGTAATAAAGTCCCATAACTCTGGAATGACTAATCGAACGGTGACACTAAACGAAAGGGAGCTTCCCTCCATCGATATACACCACCTACCCAAAAATCACGAAAATCTCTCAAAGCATTCTTGAGTTATCGTATGACATATGACCGGACAGATCGTATGACATATGACCAGACAGACAGACGGACAGCGGTATACCATAATGCGACCCGTTTTTTCAAAACGGGCGTATAAAAATGCATAAAATGCATGTATTACAATAATAAAGCTTGCAGGAAGAGAACTACGTCTTGCCCGGTAATTGCTTATAACACATAAGTGTCTGAGTGTGTGTGTGAGGGGGGGGGGGGGGGGGGTTAACAAACTTGAATCTCACCCCCCTAAGGATGCTGCCCACCAAATATCAAAAACATTCCGACTGCTAGATCTGAAGAAGAAGATTTTTAAAGAAAATTCCTCATTTTGAACTAAGTTACAATTCGAGCTCCCACAGTGAGTCCAAATATGGACCTAGGGACATGGCTTGAACAAACTTGAATCTCACCCCCTAAGGATGCTGCATACCAAATATCAAAACATTCCGACTGCTGGATCTGAAGAAGATTTTTAAAGAAAATTCCTCATTTTGAACTAGGTTATAATTCAGGCTACCACATTGAGCCCTAATATGAACCCAGGGACTTGGCTTGAACAAACTTGAATCTCACCCCCCTAAGCATGGTGCATACCCAATATCAAAAGATTCTGCCTGCTGGATCTTGAGAAGAAGATTTTCAAAGAAATTTGCCTGAAATGCACTAAGTTCAAATTTGGGCTCCTATACTGAGCCCAAATATAAACCCAGGGGGCCGATTTGAACAAACTTGAATCAGATCCACCCCAAAATGTTGCATACCAAATATCGAAAGATTCTGCCTGCTGCATCTGGAGAAGAAGATTTTTTAAGAAATTTGCCTGAAATACACTAAGTTCGAATTCAGGCTTCTATAGTGAGCCCAAATATGAATCCAGGGGGCTGATTTGAACAAACTTAAATCAGATCCACCCCACAATGTTGCATACCAAATATCAAAAGATTCTGCCTGCTGGATCTGGAGAAGAAGATTTTTTAAGAAATTTGCCTGAAATGCACTAAGTTCAAATTTGGGCTCCTATACTGAGCCCAAATATAAACCCAGGGAGGCCGATTTGAACAAACTTGAATCAGATCCACCCCACAATGTTGCTTACCAAATATGAAAAGATTCTGCCTGCTGAATCTGGAGAAGAAGATTTTTTAATCTTTTTCCCATTGCCTACAGTGTTAAAAAGTGCTGACTCAGCACTTTTTCAAAGTCCTGAAAAAAGTACCTTGTGATTAAACCGTTAGGGATTTTTTTTACCATTCTATTCTACTGGATAAAAGTAAGCTTTATACAAAATAAGAATTCTCTGTGCCGTGTAGTTTTGGAGATATGGCAGTTTTAAGGTTTTTCCTATTTTTAGCTCCCGAGGTTCCCACGGGGCAATGAGAAAATTTTTTTTTGCATCAATCAACTACTTATATCCCATTATCATCCCATATCAAATTTGTTCAAATCGACCTCACGGTTCGGAAAATAGAAATTTTAGGCATGGCCAAAATTTTTGCCCCTCCCATAACAAAGGCAAATAATGCCCGACAAACTTCTCTTGCATAAACTTGATTCCACACCTCAAAAGGAAGCTGCATACCAAATATCAAGTCTCTGCTACTGCTGGTTCATGAGAAGAAGATTTTCAAAGATTTTGGTGCCCGTTGGGGGCATTGCCCCACCCAGGAGGAGGGGCAACTTCATTTGAACAAATCTGAATTGACATTAGGTAATAAACATTTACCCAACATTTGAAAAATATTGGGCCAGTGGTTTCTTCTTCGAAGTTGGTTTTGTAAAGTTTATGCCAGACGACGCCGGATGGAAAGTGATTAGTAAAGTGCACCTTGAGCTTCGCTCAGGTGAGCTAAAAATATAGGAACCACAATGGTTCTCTCACGGTGTGGGGGGGGGGGGGGGGATTCAAAGTCATAACAAAATCCCCTCACCCATATTACTTAATCGTACCTGTGTCAGTTAAGATAAAAAATATAGGTACCGAAATGGTTCCCTCATGTCTAACCGACTCCATATCCCACTATGGACAGGAGAGGAACATGAAGAATAAGACATCCCCTGAAAGACGGCCCTCTCTGGGAGAAAGCTTCTGGGGAGTGTCACATAACCGACACTTGAGAATACTGATCCAAGATTCTTGTGACAACAGAGGCGCTACCAGTAGGATTCACTGTTTAAACTTAAACATATTTATTTATTTATTTATTGATGTTTAAGGTCACATATTTATGCACTATGGCTAATCATGACCGTGACAGTTTTACGGGTGGAGGAAGCCGGAGTACCCGGAGAGAACCACCGAGCAACGACGAGCAGCTGCCAGCTCCCCAACATCGTAACTCCGCACTGCAGCACAGGCAGGGTTCGATTGGTTGAAGACATGCGTACCATCGACGTGCAGTACTCCTTAATACACGGCGTCATCGTGCCCCCACATGGGCAATGGGGGTGAAGTGTCTTGCCCAAGGACACAACGCGGTTGCCGCAGGTGGGATTCGAACCGAGGACCTCTCGGCTTGCAGCCTACACTTCTACCTACTGAGCCACCGCGCCCCCATTTAAACTTAAACATAAGCTATTGAATCAAATGAATAGGAGGATGTGCATATCCTGATATTCCTCCCCACGAATTTACAGAGCATCTACTGCCTGCGCTTAATAATCTGGGCATGGCGACACAAATGACGGTAACAGTTGTTCCGGTGCATCGCAAACTAAAGAATCATGGGGTGATCCCACTGGTAGCAAAACTGTCCAAATAAACGCATGTTGAGCATCCATACATATGAAACAGGCGACCTTTCCGAGGAGCGAGTCTGCTAGAACGTTCAGACGACCTAGTATATGATGGATAGAGAGACATGAAAAAGATTCTCCGTTAGGTATTATAACAAAAGTGAATGGGTGCCACCCTGGTTCCTGATGTACGCTACCACTATTGAGTTGTTCAACAAACTCTGAACAAGCGTGAACGCATTGATATAGCACTAACAATATTGACATCATTCTTGATGATTATGTGTTTCTACAGGAACTGAGGGTCTAAGACCCCTGCAATTATAGTTTGTAGGACTCAGGGCCGTGCCCCAAACTATAGACTCAAACCCGTCATAATATTTAAAGTTGGATCTGGCAGTTGCAGTGGAACTAATGAGTTAACCACTGAAAATCTGCCTCAATACGGACCTTTTTGTTTACTATATCCGTTAAAACAATACTGGTCCTGAGCGAATGCGTTGTCACACTCCAGTTCTGTTTTAGAATAACTGGAGGGGCTTTGTGCATAAGCGACCCATCTAAAAAGATGTGCAGCCACTCAGCACATCTCCATCAGTTGCATAAAACTAATTCATTCTGCAGAATTCCAGAGAATCTTGATTCTTGATGACCTCTATTAACATCGTTGTCAAGAGAACCTTTACCTCCGATTGGAGAGACACTTATGCAAGGATTAGACGGAAGCATTGTCCATCAGACATTAAATTAGTAGTGGTTCTTTCGGAAAGATAGCCGCAGGCCTTCCAAAACCACACTTCTGAACTACTAGTCTCCGTAACAGTTATCCAGATTGATGCTCATCTTGATAACCATCCGTCAACCGCAAAACAACAGAGGTCCTAACTCACACTTGTAGCACCTGCAAGGACTACAGAAGAAGGAACTGCGTCTCATTCGCGAAGAGCCTCAAACCAGCAGTTTAAACTTAGTGTCCGGACACCGGAGCGACTCTAAGAGAGTTTTTCATCTTGTCATCTATTAAGGATGACGACACAAGGGCTCTGTCATGTCCATTTAACTCCGAATTAGCAACTTGTTAAGACAGAGTTATACATGATAAATATATAGCCCTGGAAAGGACTCTAAATGAGGTACAAACGTCCTCCAATTCCTTTCTGTAGAGACATAGCGTCACAGCTCTTAAAAGTGATCTGCGTAATACAGTGAGTCTAAATTCGCTCTGAATGAATGTCGTCTCAATTACGACCAAGCGAATAACGAATGACGAAGGTAAGGCCATAGCGAGGTTCTTAGCCTACTCATTCAAACGCAGAGGAACTCTCAATACATCTTCACTGTTTTCCGACCAGCTGAACTACAGAAGATGACAAGAAACCGCCTTACTTCTTTCCACTGGAAAGTTGAATGTGGAGTCGTCTAAAAGGCCAAAAGCCTGCGGCACCTGTCTATACTTAACTGGAAAAGACATTCCTTCTCTTTTTCCAAATAATTTAGCGTGCAACAACGCTAGCGGTTTCTTGTAAATAGACGCAGCATTCTGATTTGTTGGAACACATTCAGGGAATAAAATAAAAATCCTCTCAACCTTGTATTGTTCCGAATGTGGAGGGTAAATTCCCTCCATATCCCTTCATCATTTGTCTGAATCAGTTGAAATCATGGTCAACGGCATCTGAACACGCAGATAACTGGACCGACCCAGCACCATGCGACAGCTCAGAATTTGAGACTGCCGTCGATTGCTACTGCACTTGCTGGGATGCTGCGAGGAGCTGCGCATCTGCAGCAGCAAATCTGTAACAGAGGCCTAAGGAGCAGCGGTCTTCTGGCCGCCGGCTGTTCCCGGGACAGTATGTCCGAGATGACACTTTCTCCGGACATCCCGATATATGAGGCCTCATCCAAGCTATTGAATAGAGCTACTTTCGAGCTGTCGCAGCATTCTGATTCTCAGGAACAAACTCAGGGAAGTATAGATGCATAAGCGCTATCGCCACCCTGTTGTTCCAAAAGGGAAGGGTAATTCTCCTCTAAATCCCTTTCATCCTCCAACTGAATCAGATTATACTCACAGTAATCGGCATCTGAATGCGCAGATGACTGGACCGACCCAGCACCTTCAGACAGCTCAAGTTCTGAGACTGCCGTCGTCTGCTTCTGCATCTGCTGGGATGCTGCGATGAGCTGCGCAATCTGCGACAGCAAGTCCGTTATGGAGGCCTAAGGAGCAGCGGTCTTCTGTTGCATGGCTGCCGGCTGCTCCTGGGATAGTGTGTCCGAGATGGCTCTTTTCTGCGAATGCCCCTATAAATGAGGCCTCGTCTCCTTGGCTACTGTAAGGTGGGACATCTCTGACGAAGAGTGACTTTCTCGGCGATGCAGGCTGGATATCAGAAGTCACCTAGCCAAGGTGCGGTCGTGTGTGCTTGGTAGATGTTGAAGAAGAAGCCGTAATTATAGCTGACCCCGGCTGTAAACTGAACGGAGTGCCCCGGACGGGAGGCGTGGACGTATGCTCCGACTGACGCAAGTTCTGATCCATAACATCTTGCCCCAGATGTTATAATAAAAGAGAGAGGGGGGGGGGGAGGGGCCTCTCTCGCTCGCGGTCCTTCAGACCTCGCCGAGCTTCTTGCTGAACTTGCCGGCTTTTTCCTTTCCGTCGTCGCAGGGTGGGCCTTATATTGATATTATATTATAGTGCTTGCTTTACCCTTTCCATTCTCCTTGACCGCAACGGACACACCCGGCATCACGGTACCTTCAGGCGGTGTACCACTTCACCGGTCGAACTAGCTGGTGACAGGGATTTGAAACCACACTGTGGTTTATTGCCCTGTCTAATATTCATGAGCACTTTTGCCGCTAGCTCTGATTGACTAATTAATGCGACGACGGAAGCACACTATCTGACGGCGTCACGTAAACATCACTATGTTCTTGTTCCTCTGTAAATATAAACTAGAGTGACCTAGGGCGAGAGGACGAGTGGCAGCATCTCATTAGGAGAGGACCGGCAGTGATCCCTCGCTAACAACGTACCATGACACCCGTCAGCAACGTTTGTCATCCCATGCGACACATATGAGCAAGAATTAGTAGAAGTACATTGACTACAAGCAAGGCAACCTACAAGAAAATAAGAGGAACAACTTCCTCGCCTTGCTTAAAGAGCAATATGTTTACATAATGAAGCAGACTAAGTTGATTGTACTCCCACCAATTCCATATTAAATACAAATAAAAAGATACATAACAAAAACATTCAAAATATAAATCGAAAATAGTTTACACCAAAAAATTTTTTGAAAAATTTTGACAAGAGCCCGAGTTCCCAAAGGGAACATAGTGCCCAAATGTATCCCAAAAGAGCCCAAGTGTGGACAAAATTAATTTTTTCCTTCCAAAAATTAACTGCCACACTACAGGACTGTATAATGGATCTAACAACAGACCAACCATATCAGAAATAGGAACCTACACATAAATAACAAACGTTGCTAATGTCGACAACGTCCAACTGAAAACCGGAAACGAGACCCCAGGCAACATGGCCTGAAGTCAGTAACAGATTTTTGAACTATCCGATGTAAGGCAAGATCTTCATCAGAAGAAAAAACGATACATTGGAAGTATGATGCATGACTAAAAGCGCCTAAACACCCTAAGAGTGAGGACGAAACCCTGGGGAAATACAGAAAAAACTTTCAGTACAGCACGTTAAACTCCCAAGAAATTTTATATAAAAAATTAAAAAAAACATGCCAAAAAGCTTGGGAGTTTAACAGGGGGGATCAAGGGAGTTAAGAAAGGAATACTTAACCAACAGTGGAAAAGTTAAAAAATTTATAGTAATTTATATATATTTTATACTTACCAATGACCCAGACATAGCTGGTGCTAACTCTTAAAATATAGGGCCAAACACAAATTTTGCCCCCCAATCCCCAAAATTTGTATCTAAAACCAAAGAAAACATGTCCTGAATGGCCCTCCACACTTCACCTCTACTGCGCATGCGCAGTGTCAAGGACGTTCCGAAATTGGCGCCATTAATCATTCTTATAACCAGAGCCTGGTAAGCGCTATGTACTCAGCGGGGAGGTATGAGTTCCCAACTCCTGGGAGGGCCATCCCCGTCTGGGTCATTGGTAAGTATAAAAAATATATAAATTACTATAAATTTTTTAACATTTTTATACTGTACCAATGACCCAGACATAGCTGAATAGTAAAAAGGCTGGAGGGCCAAGGACATAGAGCAAGTTGGAATACGCTCAATATATAAAATAGAGTCATCCCCTCTAGGGAAAAAGAAGTATTAGGCCTTACATGTATCTTTCATATTTATGATAAATTAGAAAGATACAACACCTTCCAAAATTGAGCATCATTCATCCATGTACTCTATTAATATCTAGTATAAACCTTATACTAATAATTTTTAAAGTAAGCCAATAAATAAAGTAAGTCTAGAGAATAGAGACTCTTTATACTTCTTAAAAGTGTCTGAGGATTGTATAATAACGTCCGTTGACATGTGCTATATTCAAAAGCTATACTTTAAAAACTAAGACCTGAATGAATTTTTAAAACATAAACTTCTCACTAAAAAACCATCCCAATAACAGCTCAGAATTACTAACTCCGGAGGAGGTATCCCCTTGTTTTCATAGTAAAACAGGTGACCCAAGGGAACACCCTCCCCCCCCCCCCCCCCCCCCCCCTTTTTCTTGCCCTGGGTCAAATAGCCCAGAGCGAAGAGGGCAGCAGAACGGAGTCACTGCCGAAACAGACAGCCTACCTAGCTATAGTAGCAACTGTTAAGTGAATGACATTCTTAGCAGTAGATAATAGACCTAACAATAGAGGCCTCCAGAAACGGACTCGACATTTCTGAGATAAAAATTCATGAATGTGGATGGCTGAGCGCAATGAGCAGCCTTCAAAAATCTATAATAGCGACACTATTAATGTAAGCCCAAGATGTAGAAGAACTCTTACTTCATGAGCCGAAATCTCAAGCACAACTGCTGAGTCAATGATATACCATAAGCAGTATCGATAGTTAATTGAATCCATTAGCAATAGAATGGAGCGTAACGTCCTTCTATTAGGCATCAAAGACAGAAGAAGCTTACGCCCGTAGTAATAAACAGATATCTGTTTATAAATACGTAAACTCTAACCGGACAGAGTAAAGGCCTATGCCCGTACGAAGACGGAAGGACCTTAATAACAATAGGTTCCGGATATTTATTAGGAGCCTGACTCTTATGCAAAAATCCAACCTAAATAGTAAAGGAAGTAGTGATTCCGAAACTACGAAAGTGAGAATCATCCACCGATAGTGCATGAAGCTCACTGACTCTTCAGAAAAGAGAAGCCAACAGAATTACTGTCTAAAAGGTCAGAATTTGAAAACTACTGTTTCCAGAGGCTCAAATAATTACTTAGCTAAATAAGAACCGAAGTTAAATTCCGTATAGAAATTTAATCTAATGATTCTAAGTCTATTTATCGAAAAGTTACTAACTGACTTAGATAAAGAGACATAAGACTCAATTGTAAACTATCATAGAGTGCATAGGAATGAGATAACATAAACCTATAACCCTAATAGTAATAGGCTGCAGTAGATCTTGTCAAACAAGTATACTAGAAAGTTGCAATGACTAGTATGGAGGGATCAACAATATCAACATAGTGATCCCTACACCAACGACGGAAGAGCCTCCACTTTAGCCGCATAGTATAGCGAAGAAGAGGTTCTCCTACAGTAAGAAATCGCGTCCAAAGCTCGTCCAGTACAATGCTTACAATGCAATAAGGACCACACAACGGAATACGTGAAGGTTGAGACCTTGCGGGTTGTGATGAAGATGACACGATTTTTCCCAGCGAAAAAAGATCCTCTCATGGAGGAAGTTTTCGCGTTAAGTCCCACAGTAGACCTCAGAGTAAATTTACCCACGGTCTCTGTGAAGACAGAGATGCTATCAACAGAAATGTATTGTGGTTGTTTATCTTAGCAATACTTGCTGAAACAACAGCGCAGGAGGATACGCATATCCTATCATTCCGTCCTATTAGATCAATGGAGCCTTAACAACATAAGCTCAGAGATCCGGACATGTAAACACATACGTCTGCAATTGATTAGCAAGTTGTGTCGTAAATAAATTATCATTGGGCGCTCCCATTGATAGCAAATCTGATTGAATACTTGTTTGTTGAGAGTCCATTCTGACGGCAACAAGCGACCCATAAGTGAAAGGGAGTCCGGTAATACAATCAGACGACCCGGAATATGACGGACCGAAGCAGAACTTGGTGTACTATAACAAACAGAAGGATTCTTTCCATTAAATTGAATAACGGAAACGAATGAGTGCCTCCCTGGTTCCGGAGATACGCCACTACTGTCGTATTATCGGACAGGATTTGGACATGCGTTTCTGAATAATGTTCATCCAATGACATAAAGCAAGCCTAAAAAACATTATTCCGTGGAAGATAAGTGCTTGCCTAGAGACTGCGGAACCCAAAGACCCTGGCACTTCGAATCCGTTGGGATCAATATTGCATCCCAACCTGCAATTTATAATCATAATTATAAATTGCAGGTTGGGATTTATTGTAAAACTCGGATCCGGCAACTGCAGTGGCACTCTCTGAGTCAACCACCGAATGTTTGCCCCAGTCTGAATCTCTTGCTACAGTAGATAGACAAGAGAACGTGTAAATCGAGCAATTCATGGATTGCTGAAAAGTTGCCGTCGAAGAGAAGCTTCTCCGAGACCGAAGCGACTCTGAGAGAGTTCTTCACCTTACTATCCACGTGCGTGGATGTAGCTAGGGCTGCGTCACGACTAACCAACTCCAGGTAGCCACTGAAGGGCGGAGTTATACGTGAACAAACTACTGCCCTCAAAAGAAATCACATTGAGGATCATATCCCGGAATTCTTTCTCTTGAAGACGTAATGATAACGCCTCAGTAAGGTGGATTACGTATGATAAAGCGTCTAAGTTAAGTCTATTAGACATCACTGTCGTTTCCAACATTGTGGTTGGAAAAGACATAGACGGCGAAAAAGATAATTTGCAGTCTTTACCCTCACCATCTAGACGCATATGAACTCTCGGTATGCCCTGTTCTGCCAAAATAAATTATTCCTATAAATGATAAAAGGCAGAATTGAGCATTGCGGACAAGAAACTAAACTATCATGCTTGGTAGCAAGCTTATATATATATATAGCGTCGATAAATAATACACATGTTCTAATGACATTATTGGACTGTGTCTGTAAGTCAGGGACAATGTCCCTGAACCGATCCAAAATTCCGTGTCCAATGACGCTATAAGTCTGTTATCCAACATGGCAGCAATGTAGTCCGAAGGAACAACCACTGGAAGATAATGCCGGAAGAAATGTATGGCAGCTTCCGATGTTCTGAAAGGGATAACTCGAAATCGACCGAATCCCTTTCGCCATCCTGTCGGACCCTATAAAGCGTTTGGTCGTCCGAACCTAATGCAACCGCGGACCGCACCGACCCAGCGCCGTCGGATAATTCCTGATCCGACCGAGAAACTGTCGATTGCTGGGATGCTGCGAAAAACTGTGCTAACTTGGATAGCACGTCCGTCACTGAGGCCTGTGGAGAAGCGGTCTTACGATGCATTGCCGCTGGAACCTCCGTGATCGTTACCCCGTGCATACTACTATTATGCGAGCGAACGGAGTGTATAGGCCTCGTGTCCCTTGGCTACTGGATGGCGTGACCTGTTCGCCATGGAATCACTGAATGACGAAACTGGTCAGATACTCGAGGTCACGTAGCCAATGTCGTGTGCACTGCTGTGAGGATGAGGAAGCATTATCGACAGTCTCTCGGACTGTCAATATAACGGAGCGTCCCGAGCGGCGGACATATGCTCCGAATGTAAAATATCTGAACCACAACATGCGGTCCCCTATGTTGTTGGACGAGAGAGGGACCTCTCTCGCTCACAGCCCGGACGGACCTGGACGAGCCAGGAACCGGACTAACAGGCTTCCTCCGATCTGTCCACAATCCGCCGTCACTGGGTGAGTACTAAAGTTATTATAGTGCTCGCATCACCCAAATCTCCTTCCTAGACCGCAACGGACAAACCCGGCAGCCGAACCATTCGATGAATGTACGCTACACCGGGTGAGCTAGCGAATGTCACTCCGTCGATCCTACAAGGGACCTCTTAGGCGATAGACATATTCCATGAGCACTTATTGCCGCTAGCTCTTCATTAACTATGACGACAGAGGCACACTTTTGAAAGACATCTCCGTAACTTTGCGAACAAGAAACCAGAAATGCTTGGTAATAGCAAGCATATAATAATAAATATATAGCGTCGTTCAATAATTCGAAAGTTTGTGTGACATTAATGGACTATGTCGGAACTGAGGGACGATGTCCCTGAACCGAACCAAAAATTTCTAAGTCCACCGACGCTATCAGTTTCTTATCCGGCATCACAGCATTCTGGTCCGACGAAAGAACCTGTAGAAGATCAAGTCAGATGACATACACAACAGCATATGTTGTTCCGAAAGGGAAAGCTCAAAATCCTCCGAATCCCTTTCGGTATCCCGTCGGACTGGATGAAATTTTCGGATGTCCGTACACGCTTCCGCGGAGCGTTCCGACCCAGCATCGTCGGATAATACATTATGCGACAGATTCAGTTGTTGCTGGGATGCTGCGATAAGCTGTGCTATTTAGGATAGCACGTCCGTCCCCGAGGCCTGTGCAGTAGCGGTCTTACGATGCATTGCCGCCGGAAGCTCCGTGTACGTTGACTCCCGCACACTTTCCTACGCGAACATCCGGAGTCTGCAGGCCTCGTGTCCCTGGCTACCGGATGGTATGACCTGGTCGCCGATGATTCTCTGACTGGCGAAGCTGACTGGATATCCGAGGTCACGTAGCCAAGAGCGGTCGTGTGCGCTACCATGAGAATGAGGAAGCCTTATTGACAGTCTCTCCGGACTGACTATATGTCGGGGCGTCCCGAGCGGCGGACGTATGCTCCGAATGCGAAACATTTTGTACCACAACATCTGGGGCCAGATGTTGTTGTCGAGAGAGGGGCCTCTCTCGCTCGCCGTCCGGATGGACCTGAACGAGCTAGGAACCGGACTAAAAGGCTTCCTCCATTCTCCCTCTAATCCGCCGTCACTGGGTGTGCATTTGGTTGATTTATAGTGCTCGCATCACCCCAAAACTCCTTCTAGACCGCAACGGACGAACCCGGCTGCCGAACCATTCGATGAATGGACGCTACACCGGGCGAGCTAGCGGACGTCAAAGGCCATCGAACCTACTAGGGTCCTCTTAGGCAATTGGCGTATTTATATGAGCACTTTTCCGCTAGCCTTTCATTAATTGTGACGACGGAGGCACACTGTTGGAAGACATCACGGATACATCACCCTAATCTTGATCGTCTGAAATAGAAATTGATAAAGTAGAGTGACCCTGCGGGGAAAGGACCGGAATGTCCAATTCCATACTAACATACCGTGACATACGCTTCTCATGTTGTCATCGAAATCATCACATACACAACAGGAGTTAGTGCGAGTACACTGACTACATATAGAATGATTATAAAAGTCAGAGGAAGACTTCCTCTTATTACAATTGATCAAAATCCTTTCAATGTGAAAAGAAAACAAAGTCCTGGTACTCGCACCAACCCCTGGCAATCAAAATACATAATAATATGATCCATTAACATAGAAAAAATAATTGAAATCAAAATATTTTGAAAAAAATATTTTTTCAGAACAGCCCAAGTTTCTGAAAAGTAACGTTGAGCCCCAATGGATCCCAGGCCTAAGTGTGGACAAAAATTTTAAAAATATTTTAAACAATTTATGCAACACTTACGAACAATAATAATGTATCTAGTTATGATTAAATTAACATCAAGATATTATTTTCAAGAAATCCCCCCTCACACAGAGGGCTGTTGTAAATGTAAACAATAAGTGTAAAAACACTAAAATAAGACTCCAGGCACCCAGGCCCGAAATCAGTTACCAATAATACACTATCTGATGCAAAACAGAGACTTCCAGGGAAGAAACTGCAGAACATCAGATGGTAGATGCAGAACACAACGCCTAACCACCCATAGGTGAAGACGTAAACATGGGGAAAAGAACAGAAATCATTCTGTTATTCAGCTAAAACTCCCAAGAAATATTAGTAATAATAATTACAGAAAATATGCCAAAAGCATGGGAGAATAGCAAGAGTGGACTTAAAGGAAAGGGAGAGTGGAAAACACTGAAAAATCAGTGTAACAAGAATGACAACAAAATGGCTGCTGCCTCGAAAATAGGTAACTTAACATAAATTCATTAAAAAATTTTAAGTTACAGCCCTGATAATTTTCTGTCACACATTTTTCCTCTCCTCCTTCTATATCCTCCTTAGAATCACCATTTCACTAATATTTATGTGTCTGGCATCTTTTAAACTGAGATTTACAAGCACAAAGATCAGTCAGATGTTAACTGATGAAGGGCCAAACTAAGAATGATTAATGGCGCCAATTTCGGAACATCCTTGACACTGCGCATGCGCAGTAGAGGTGAAGCATGGAGGGCCATTCAGGACATGTTTTCTTTGGTTTTAGATGCAAATTTTGGGGATTGGGGGGAAAATTTGTGTTTGGCCCTATATTTTAAGAGTTAGCACCAGCTATGTCTGGGTCATTGGTACAGTATAAAAATATCATTAGCAACAATGATGACATCAGGCTCATGTCCCAAAACTGGGGAACATGAACTATTTTTTATAAATATTATAAAATTACAGCCCTGAACGTTTTCAAACCAACGTTTCTTCCTTCCTTCATCCAATTGTATCCTTGGATCCACCAATTTAACCATTCATCTGTGTCTGGCATCATTATTAATTGAGATTTAAAAAGCACAAAAGTCAGTTTGTTGTTATCTGACAAGGGCCAAACAAAGAATGGTGTTGGCACCAATTCCGGTCACTTCCTGACGTCTGCGCAATGCGCAGAGGGTAATGTATGGAGGACCAGTTAGGTTTTCGGTTTTGCATGCAAATTTTGGGGATTGGGGGGCAAAATTTGTGTTTGGCCCTAGATATTTTAGAGTAAGCACCAGCTATGTCTGGGCCATTGGTATACTGTGTAAAAATATCAAAAGCACCCATCGGGAGATCACCCCACCAAGCAAGCATACAAGGTTTCAATGCAATCCGATCATAAATGTTCCTTGTAGGGGGTGCCAAAGGGAAATATTAAGGTCTAACTAAACTAAGTTCAAAGGTCTTTGCCAGCTGCAACATTTTTTGATGGAAATAGAAGAAAGAGGATAGCTCCCATCTATAGGTTACCCCGAACAGGCATACCAGGTTTCATAGTGATCCGATCATAAATGTGCACTGCAGGGTGTGCGAAAGGGAAATATTGATGCATAACTGCACTAGGTTCATCGAAGGCTATTGCCAGAGGCAACATTTTCTGATGTAAATCGAAGAAAATAGGCCGATGAAATCGTCAGATGTGTACCCATACGTGCAACTAGTAGAAAGCTGTATGACAGAGGGCCACCACGGATGCCGACATTATGTACACCATACATGGTATGGGTACATATAGAAATGGATTGGAGGAGTGTCTAATTTGATGGATAAAGGGTTAATATCTCCGGATCAAATTATCAGATTTACATAAAAAAACTATACAGCACAGCCCATCAGTAACCTGAATAAATATATAAAGTAAAATGACAATTGGATTGATATTTTTTGAGTTATCTCATGCCAAAGAGATTGGAGGAATTTTCAATTTGAGGGATAAAGGGTTAATATCTCAGGATCATTTTATCAGATTTACACCAAAAACTTTACAGCTCGGCACATCAGTAACATGAACACAAATATACAGTAACTTGACAATCCAAGCAATATTTTTCAAGTTATCAATGCCAAAGGGATTGGAGGAATTTTCAATTTGAAGGATAAAGGGTTAATATCTCAGGATCAAAATAACAGATTTACACCAAAAACTATACAGCTTGGCAAATCAGTAACCTGAACACAAATATAAAGTAACTTGACAATCAAAGCAACATTTTTCAAGTTATCGAATGCCAAAGGGATTGGGGGAATTTTGAATTTGAAGGATAAAGGGTTAATATCTTGGGATGAAATCATCAGATTTACACCAAAAACTATACAGCTCGGCAAATCAGTAACCTGAACACAAATATAAAGTAACTTGACAATCCAAACAATATTTTTCAAGTTATCGAATGCCAAAGGGATTGGAGGAATTTTCAATTTGAAGGATAAAGGGTTAATATCTCAGGATCAAATTATCAGATTTACACCAAAAACTATACAGCTCGGCACATCAAAAGTAACTTGACAATCCAAGCAATATTTTTCAAGTTATCGAATGAGAAAAATGGATACGGACGCCGGACGGACAGATGGACGCTCCAACATTTCGGGTTTATGGGCTACCAAAAAAACATTTTGTATGTCCAAAACCTTATTTTACCCAGAACCCCACCCCTCCACCCTAGAACTTATATTTAACCCTAACCCCACCCCTCCACCCAAAAACCACACCCTAACCCTAATCCTACCCTGACCCTAAGCCCTGAAAGCCCACCCCAGACCCTAACTCCCACCCACCCTGGGACCTAACCCCCCCAACCTTAAGCCCTACTCTGGGGCTACCCCTAACCCTAACCCCCACCCCACCCCTGACCCAACTCCACCCTAGCCAAACCAATAGGATTAGGAGCTATTTTTGGTTTGGGGCTACTAAAACTAAAACCCCACCCCTGACCCCAACCCTAACCCCCCCCCGGGACCAAACCCTCCCCAACCTTAAGCCCTACTAACCCTAACCTCACCCCACTCCTAACCCTAACACTACCTTAATTTGGAGGTAGCTCCTAATAATACTATCCCCTAAACCCCCAATGTTGGCCCGGACGGACGGACAGACAGACAGACGGACGGACGGATGGACAAAGGATGGACGAACGACGGATGGCCACCCCGGATGCCGGCATTATGTGTACCATACATAGTATACACATAAAAATTAATAGCACCCGTCTAGAGGTAACTCCAAATAAGCATAGCAAATTTCAAACCTATCTGATCATAAAGGTGCCTTCAGTGCATGCCAAAGGAATATATTGATGCCTGACTTAACTAAGTTCAAAGGTCATTGCCAGCAGCAACATTTTTTGACAGAAATGGAAGAAAATCGATAGCTCCCCTCTGGAGGTCACCCCAAACAAGCATACCAGGTTTCAATGCAATCGGATTATAAATTTTCCCTGTAGAGTGTGCCAAATATTGAGGTCTGACTAAACTAAATTCAATATTTTTTGATGGAAATGGAAGAAAATCAATAGCTCCTGTCTAGAGGTCACCCCAAACAAGCATACCAAGTTTCAAAGCAATCTGATCATAAATGCGACCTGTGCAGTGTGTCAAAGGAAATTGTGTACGTACGTACGTCATACATACGTACCTACATTGTACGTACATATGTACGTATGCCGATGGACGTGAAGTGATGGTAATAGCTCAGCTTGACTTTGTCAAGTTGAGCTAAAAACATTGACTGGAACATTAAGGAATATCAAACTCGAGCAAATGTGTGCCCACAAATGGATGGACAAATAGATGCATGCATGATTTACACCTCCAAAACTTTGGGGGAGGGGTTTGTAAATAAAAACTGAGATTTAATGTTCTAGCATTTATTTTGGGTAGGGTTATATTCCATAGTGTTACATGAAGGAAAGTGACACAGAATTTTGACCAGATTACAATCTAGTCAAAATTCTCTGTCCATGTTTGAAATTACAGTACTGTAGCCAAATTTATGCTCCATATCTTAAAAGGTATGAAATGTATTGGTACATAAGAGATCAACAGAAACTTTAAAATTTACATAGGTATCAATTTTTGTGTGGATAAACTCTAAAGTGTTCAAAGATTATATAATCATGTACAGTTACAGGTGTTCAATTAGGATTGGCTCTATACCTGTTATGGATTGGCAGTAAATATTCAAGACAGTTAACACACCACTAAACTGGACACTTATACATCAATCCACAAAATAGAGCCATTCAGACTATGGCCACTGTCTACACTCTGAGGATGTGCACAAGAGGTTTTTTGGGGGCTTTAAAGCAGTTAAAGAATGCTGGATTCGAAATAATCATATACTTCTGGTTGTGATTTTAAACAAATGTTACATACTAGAACGTATAGTTAGACTATGACTAATCTGATCTACAGCAGCAAAGCCAAAAGGATTCAAAGTATTTATAGCCTGACAGACTTTCGATTTTGAAGCTCACAACTGTACTTGCATGCCGTAGCAACATTATTTGAAAAGCAGTGAACAACAAAGTGCATACCTATACCCTGCAATTTTTCGATGGAAGATTTCAATGTGGTAGAAGGAAACATGACTTGGCACTAGCAGTATTAGCAACTAGCCACTGGGATACAATTACATCAGAACCGACTCTGCATGATCATGACCTAGCAACTTAGCAGTTTTTAACCTGTCAGTGAGCACAGTTTTACAGACAACATGAAAGGTACTGTCGCTGAAGTCAGCTTTGCTATTTAATTACAATGTCATCACTCACTGTGTGCATGTGCGACTTGCAGCAAATTGTTTGGAACAAATCTTCCCGATTTATGTGATTATTATAAATGTGGTATTCAGCCACCAAGGCTATGCTTTCTATCAGGAGCACAACTCAGTCATGCTTGCGATAGAAAGCATAGTCTTGTTGGCTAGATTCTTATGTGCAGTTGGAAATTTTGTGAGAAGACAGAGGTGTTGACCAATGCAAAATTATTTATTCTTATCACATACCCATACATAAAGACATGAGTTCAATCCTGGTAGTTACACAAAAACAAAATGGCATGCTTGGATTTGAAACCAGAGGAACATCAAAAGTCTGACCCTGGTAAAGGTGGTATTATTGCTAGTATAGTGAGTACAAGATATTTCTACATACACTTCTTCTTATATCCTTTTTGCTCAAGTCTACCAATTTTTTGTTGTCAACCCATTCCTTCTCACATTCCTGAATGGCTTTCTGAAATAATACCAGCATTCAAAACTTTTCATTTAGTTTGATTAAAATAAACTATTCACACATGTTCATCTTTTTAACCCTTTGAACCCTGGTGGTATTTATTTATCGGTGTTTAAATTCACATACTTATGCACAATGGCTAATTCTGACAGTTTTACAGGCGGAGTACCCGGAGAGAACCACTGAGCATTGATGAGCAACTGTCAGCTCCTCAACATTCTAACTCTGTTCAAGCTCCGCTCAAACAGGGTTGAAGACATGTGCACCATCGACGTGCAGTACACGGTGTCATCGCACCCCCATGTAGGCAATTGGGATAAAGTGCCTTGCCCAAGGACACAACGCGGGTCGTCCCAGACGGGGATCAAACTCGGGACCTCCAGCACAGAAGTCCAATAGTCTACCACGGAGCCACCATGCTCCTACCCTGGTGGTATCAGTTCAGTGGAAGCAATTAGAAGAGTCCATATTTATTATTTGGGGGTAGACTATTTATTATTTTCAAAGCACAGCCTTGAGGCTGCACGTTAAAAATATTAACTGGTCTACTCCACACTTCAACTTTGCAGACATCCTATGTAATGAAAGTATGACGTTCCATGTTCCTGGGTCAGAAAAGCAGCCTCTCGAGTTCAAAGGGTTAAAACTTGCCTATCAATTGCTATACATGCTGAAAAAGTGTATAGCATTTAATGATAATTGCACAGTAGTTATTCAATCTTCAAATAAAAATTGGCATGTAAAATATGTTGGTGCTGGTCAAAACTTGTTAGTGGATTGGGTAATACAGGGGGCTGTTTTTGCTTTAGTTAAAAGCCAGATGTTTTGCCCAATGCAGGAGTTTGTTTTGACCAATAGTGGGGAGACAGTTTGACCTAATAGCAAGGGCCATTTTAATCAAATTTGTTTAGGGGACATTTTGACCAGTACCAGAGATTATTCCCATTATAAAACAGCAGTTTTCTAATCTCATATTCAGCTTTCATTTGTTATGTAGAATTTTTCATCATCACATTTCAAAATGAAAGTGTCAATGACACTGTAGCTTAACTTGTCTGTGTGTTACGTTTGATGAAAAGGATAATTTATTTATTTATTTATTTATTTATTGTTGTTTAAGGTCACATATTTCTGCACAATGGCTAATCATGACCAAGACAGTTTTATGGGTGGAGGAAGCCGGAGTACCTGGAGAGAACCACCGAGCAACGGCAAGCAACTGTCACTTCCCCAACATACTAACTCCACACAAGCAGGGTTAGCATTGGTTGAAGACAAGTGCACCATCGACGTGCAGTATGCCTTAGTACACAGCGCCACCGTGCCCCCACGTGGGCAATGGGGTGAAGTGTCTTGCACAAGGACACAACGCAGTTGCCGCAGGTGGGATTCAAACCGAGGACCTCTCGCCTTGCAGCCTGCACCTCTACCTACTGAGCCACCTCGCCCCCATGAAAAGGATAATGTTCAATGTTTATGAAAGAATTATGAAATAAGACAAGAATTGTGATAATTGGGAATATGTTAATTTATGTTCCCTGTATGCTATGTTTTCAATGAAAGTGTCAATGACACTGTAGCTCAACTTGTTAAGACATGTACATGTATAGTATGTGACACTGCAATGACAAACATTTAGGTAATGACCTGATAACAAAGGTACATATAAAGTATTGTAACGGCCTGTACCTAAATACTGACCGTAGCCTGTAACAAATGTATAGGTAAAGTATTGTAAAGGTGGGTGACAGTCAGATGCTAAACTAGAAAAGAAATCCAAGTCCCAGAGTGGGTCTGAGTGAACCCCAAAATATTTGTTCTCATAGCACAGTGATAACAAAGGCACCCCAAAACACACTCATTCCTGTCCCAAGGTGAAAACAAAGGTAACCAAGAAGTTTCGTGAAGATCAGTTCATAAATACGAGCTGTATAGAAGTTGTGACAAAAAACTGATTGGACCTAATTTTGGTACAAAATGGCCACTGGCAGCCATCTTGAATTTTGGACCGCACTCAGAAACACTTGTTCTTGTCCCAAGGTGATAATAAAGGTACCCAAGAAGTTTCGTGAAGATCGGTTGATAAATACAGCCTCTAGCCCGAGCAGTATTGACATGTGCACTTAGAGTGTATAAGTAGCACTAAATAAATCAAAATTCATCTAATTTGCATAATTTCTGCACGAGAAAAAAACCTGTACTGTATGTGATGTATTCCATTTTACTAAACATTCATACAAAAACATTTATTCAATTCAGAACTTTCATACAGAAGTTCTGTACAAAAGACTGATTGCACTAATTTTGGTACAAAATGGCTGTTGGTGGCCATGTTGAATGTTGGACCACACCCAAAGTTCATCTAATTTGCATAATTTCTGCACAAGAAAAACCCCGTATTATACGTGATGTATCCCATGGTACTAAACATTCACACAAAAAATTATTCAAATCAGAGCTTTCATGTGGAAGTTCTGCGCAAAAATCTGATTGCCCCTAATTTTGAACAAAATGGCTGCCAGCAGCCATCTTGAATTTCGGACCGCACCCAAAAACACCCGTTCTCGTCCCATGGTGATACCAAAGGTACCCAAGAAGTTTCGTAAAGATCGGTTCATAAATGCGGCCTCTAGCCTGAGCCATATTGGCATTTGCACTGACAGTGCTGAAAGTAATACGAAATACATCAAAGTTAGTCTAATTTGCATAATTTACATACGAGAAAAAAACCTGTATTATATGTGATGTATCCCATGGTACTAAACACTCAAACAAAAAATTATTCAAATCAGCGCTTTCATATGGAAGTTCTGTGCAAAAAACAGATTTCTGCACCGTCGGTACAAAATGGCGGCTGGCAGCCATCTTGAATTTCGGACCGGACCCAAAAACACTCGTTTTCATCCCAAGGTCATAACAAAGGTACCCAAGAAGTTTCGTAAAGATCGGTTCATAAATACAGCCCCTTGCCCGAGCCGTATTGAATTGTTGACGGACAGACGGACGACGGATGACGGACAACTGGCCATGGCATAAGCTCAAATTTGTCTTCGCCAAAGTTGAGCTAATAAAAATAATATGAGGTGTAGACTATACTAAAGGGGTGGGTTAATGTGGCCCTCACAGTTAATGTATGTGGCCCTCACAGATAATGTATATCAACAACAAAAGTTGCCAATTTACAGTGAAATTATTCCAAAACGAGTCATCCTATTAAGTTACAATGAAATCCCTTCATAAATATGGTCTGTAGACTGTGCTAAAGGTTTTTGGGCCCCTGTAGCCATCACGGTTGACCGATCACAACCAAAAGGGGACGTCCTCATCTAGACATACTGAGTCATCCTACCAAGTTACAATGAAATCCCTTCATAAATATGACCTGTAGTCTGTGCTCAAGTTTTGGGGGTTTTAGGACATCATGGTTTAATGATCGCAACCAAATGGGGACGTACTCATCTAGGCATTATCTGGAGTCATCCTACCAAGTTACAATGAAATCCCTCCATAAATACGACCTGCAGACTGTGCTAAAGGTTTTCGGGTCTTGGTGCTCGAGCAGCTGTCACGGCAGAATGATCGCAACCAAAAGGGGACGTTCTCATCTAGACATTATTTGGAGTCATCCTTCCAAGTTACAATGAAATCCCTTCATAAATATGACCTATAGACTGTGCTAAAGGTTTTTGGGCTTCGGGCCCCTGTAGCCGTCACAGCTGACCAATCGCGACCAAAAGGGGACGTTCTCATCTAGACATTATATGGAGTCAAGTTACAATGAAATTACCTCATAAATATGACATGTAGACTCTGCTTAGGGTTTTGGGGTTTTGGGCTTGGGCAGTCATCATGGTTGACAGATCGCGACCAAATGGGGAAGTTCTCATCTAGACATCATCCGGAGTCATCCTACCAAGTTACAATGAAATCCCTCCATATTAAATATGACCTGTAGACTGTGCTAAAAGTTTTTGGGTTCCGGGCTTGGGCAGCCATCATGGTTGACAGATCATGACCAAAAGGGGACATTTTCATCTAGATATTATGCAGAGACATCCCACCAAGTTACAATGAAATTCCTTCATAGATACGATCTGTAGACTGTGCTAATGGTTTTCGGGTTTTGGGCTCGGGCAGCCACCATGGTTGACCAATCGTGACCAAAAGGGGATGTTCTCATCTGGACATGACCCCAAACCTGCATATGAAATTTCACATTATATATATAATGATCGGATAAGAACTACGGGGTGTAGTCTGTGCTAAAGGAAAATGTGAACAGACTCGCAGACTAACAGACTCCAGCACGCGTGATGACAATAGCATATCTTGACTTTGTCAAGTTAAGCTAATGAAAATTTTCAATACTGAACTGCTTTAATTTATATTTACTGATTACATTTTACTAAACAAACACCCATCAAAGCACGTCATGCTAGAATTCATATCAGCCTGAGACTGGAGGTCCAAGGCTGATATGGAGTTATCAAGGGTTGATACCTTGGCTGATATGAAACTAATGAAGTAATAACCTCTTTACCTGTTTAACCAAAACAAGTTAGTACAAAAATTCTCAGAGCAGTAGTTTTCAGAGAGCATTATTCTTTTCACAAAGTCTAGCATGACCTCTTCTCCTTCCCTTTGTCAAGCAATTTGAACGTCTCGGTTCCCACTGGGTAATGCAGTGGGGAAGCCGCAGCATTCAGTAGGAAAGCCCACTGGGGAAACCCGCAGCATTCAGGTAGCAGACCAACCTCTTCTACTACTTTGACATATCTCCATGCTAACAATTCTGAATCTTAGTTTGCAATGAATTTTCTGTACAGCTCTTTCTTCTATTCATTCGTCTAATCATTACTTACTGATCTCATTAATTCCTCATCATAACAAAACACTGCTTCAAATCACTCCACCACAACCCTGAAAATAAACAGTCTGACATTTGCAGAATGAGGTCCCCAGAGGGTGAATTTGATGATGCTATCCCATACAGTGGGCCAATTTATCCTCTGGGTTCCTCTTTCTGTTTAGTTTTGAGATCCTGATTCAGACTGAAGTTCACAGAGGGTAAATTTAGTGATGCTACCTGCTAGCATCACTAACTTCACCCTCTGGGGACCTCATTTTGCAGATGACAGTCTGCTTATTTTCTGGCTTGCTCCAACATGCCTGATAATGCCAATTTTCCTGATTGAAATTGATGAATAACTGTGAACATTTTGAAGTAAACAATTGGCTGTGCTTTGTAATGCATCGAGGGCAGCAAATTTAGCTTGGCTCACATGGGCATCATATCAGCCAAGATTGATAAGGGACAATTCTTGGAAACAAAAATCATATCCAATAAATATTAGTAAATATCATTGAACCACTCCAGGAATGCTACAGTGATATTTGACATTCAAGAATACTACACTGATATATGGGAAGTACTGCAATAACTGTTCCTAGTTTATTAAGCAACAAGTCACAGAAAATTATAAAATTACAGTAATTTGTATATTTTTATACTTACCAATGGCCCAGACTAGCTGGTGTTTAACTCAAAGTTATTAAGGGCCAAACACAAATTTTGAACCCCCCCAATCCCCCAAATTTGCTTGCAAAACCGAAAATTAAAAGTCCTATCTGGCCCTCCATACATTTACTCTCTGCGTATGTGCAGACGTCAGGAAGTGACCCGAATTGGCGCCAACATCATTCTTTGTAGAAGAGAGTACCACATAAAGATTCAGAGGGGAGATATGAGTGCCCACTCATTCATGGGAGGGCCATCTCTGTCTGGGCCATTGGTAAGTATAAAAATATACAAATTACTGTAAACTTATAATATTTTTACACTGTAAACCAATGGCCCAGACTAGCTGAATCGTAAAAAGGTGGAGGGCCTAGGACTTCAGAATTAGTATATCAACATAGTTCCAATCCTGCAATCCAAGGTGAAAGGAAATTAAACAAGAGTGCATGTATTGCTGAAGCAATACAATGTCCCCTACCGGACTAATGAGCTTTAATAATTATACAAATGTTATAACCTATGTGATCAGCATGAATTCCGTTGAAGCATTTCCAAAAAAAAGTCCAGAAAACTGATATTTTGGCACTTTTTCATATTTCCAATGGCCATAACTCACACAAGAATAATGCAATCAGCATGAAACTCAAACTTGAACTGTAAGTCATTGTTCTATAGCAGGTTACCAAAAATGAAATCATTCCGTTGAAGCGTTTCCAAAAATAGTCCGGAAAACTAAAGTATGATGGACAGACTGACTGACAGTCTGACGGATGAATGGACAGAGTGTAAATGAAACTTGATCTGTAAGTCATTGTTCTATAGTAGGTTACCAAAAATGAAATCATTCCGTTGAAGCATTTCTAAAAAAAAAGTCCAGAAAACTGATATTTTGGCGCTTTTCCATATTTCCAAGGGCCATAACTCACACAAGAATAATGCAATCAGCATGAAACTCAAACTTGATCTGTAAGTCATCGTTCTATAGTGGGTTACCAAAAATGAAATCATTCTGTGGAAGCGTTTCCTTTCCAAAAAAACTCCGGGAAACTGATATTTTGGTGCTTTTCCATATTTCCAAGGGCCATAACTCACACAAGAATAATGCAATCAGCATGAAACTCAAACTTGATCTGTAAGTCATCGTTCTATAGTAGTTTACCAAAAATGAAATCATTCCGTTGAAGCGTTTCCAAAAAAACTCCGGAAAACTGATATTTTGGGGCTTTTCCATATTTCCAAGGGCCGTAACTCACACAAGAATAATGCAATCAGCATGAAACTCAAACTTGATCTGTAAGTCATCGTTCTATAGTAGTTTACCAAAAATGAAATCATTCTGTTGAAGCGTTTCCAAAAAAACTCCGGAAAACTAAAGTGTGACTGACAGACTGACGGATGGACGGAGTGCAAACCTATAGTCCCCTCTGGCGATGCCGGTAGGGGACTAATTATTAGGAATTACATGTATTTCTCTCTATATAGTAATAGAGAATACATATCATACAAAAGGAGCCCAGTTCAAGTAATTCCGTATACTTAGCATGAAGACTATGCTAACTAGATGTAATGAGTTCCCAATTTTTAAGGTTAGCCCAGACTAAACCCCAAAAATCAGGATGGCATATTTGAGAATGAGAGAATATCCCCCCACAAACTCCTGAATGCAGGATATAATTACGGACAAAACAGCTTCCCTCATAGTTACATACCTATCAAGCCAGAGGAGAGGTAAAAATCACACCCCTGCTCCCCCCCCCCCCCCCCCCCCCCCACACACACACACTTTCTTTTGAAGGAATCTTCAAAACAAGAGGCCCCCAAGGGGCCTTAATCGCTCACCGGGCAAAGTGATTCAAACAAAGTGGTTCAAAGAAATATTTGGGGTCATATTCAGTTAGACATGGTTCATCAACACTACAAAGGAATGAAGTCATGAGAGACAAATTTTATGGAACTAGGGACATGCCTTGAACAAACTTGAATCTTACCCCCCTAAGGATGCTGCATACCAAATATTAAAAGCATTGATCTGCTGGATCTGAAGAAGAAGAGTTTTAAAGAAAATTCCTCATTTTGAACTAAGTTATCATTCGGGCTCCCACAGTGAGCCCAAATATGGACCTACGGACATGGTTTGAACAAACTTGAATCTCACCCCCCTAAAGATGCTGCATACCAAATATCAAAACATTCTGACTGCTGGATCTGAAGAAGATTTTTAAAGAAAATTCCTCATTTTGAACCAAGTTATAATTTGGGCTACCACAGTGAGCCCAAATATGAACCCAGGGACTTGGCTTGAACAAACTTGAATCTCACCTCCTTAAGCATGCCGCATACCCAATATCAAAAGATTCTGCCTGCTGAATCTTGAGAAGAAGATTTTTAAAGAAATTTGCCTGAAATGCACTAAGTTCAAATTTGGGCTCCTATACTGAGCCCAAATATGAACCCAGGGGGCCGATTTGAACAAACTTGAATCAGATCCACCCCACAATGTTGCATACCGAATATCAAAAGATTCTGCCTGCTGGATCTGGAGAAGAAGATTTTTTAAGAAATTTGCCTGAAATGCACTAAGTTCGAATTCGAGCTTTTATAGTGAGCCCAAATATGAATCCAGGGAGCCGATTTGAACAAACTTGAATCAGGTCCACCCCACAATGTTGCATACCAAATATCAAAAGATTCTGCCTGCTGGATCTGGAGAAGAAGATTTTTTAAGAAAATTGCCTGAAATGCACTAAGTTCGAATTCGGGCTTCTATACTGAGCCCAAATATGAATCCAGGGGGCCAATTTGAACAAACTTAAATCAGACCCATACCAAGATGCAGCATACCAAATATCAAAAGATTCTGCCCACTGGTTCTGGAGAAGAAGATTTTTTAATAATTTTTCTATAATTCATAAGGTCCTATCAGAGTTATGCCCCATACAAAGCCCCCATGGGACGTGGCCACTTCATTTGAACAAACATTGCCATATAGTAATGAACATCCACATGAAGTTTCGTGAAAATTGGACCAGTGGTTTCAGAGGAGAAGTTGCTTGAAAAATGTTCACGACAACGGCCGGCCGGTGATAAGTTAAGCTCCCTTCAGTGAGCGAAAAAGAAAGAGGGGGGCGCTCTGGGATCAATAAAGGTGATACCAAAAAACAATATAAATATTCGTCGAACAGGCACTCAGGTATTAATGATTATTAACAAGAGGCCCGAAGGGGCCTGAGGGCGCTCACCTGACATGGTAGCCTAATATCAATCCAAAGAATTGATTTCAACAAGTTGCATCTACTCCTAAGAAAAGCTTATACCAAATATCCAAAGATTCTGACCAGTGGATCTAAAAAAAAAGAAGATTTTTAAAGAATATTCCTCATATTGAACTAAGTTATAATTCGGGATCCCACAGGGACTTGGCTTTGACAAACTTGAATCTCACCCCTCTCAGGATGCTGCACACCAAATATCAAAACATTCCGATTGCTGGATCTGAAGAAGAAGATTTTTAAAGAAAATTCCTCATTTTGAACTAAGTTACAATTCAAGGTCCCACAGTGAGTCCAAATATGGACCTAGGGACTTGGCTTGAACAAACTTGAATCTCCCCCTCCCCCCTCCCCCCCCCCCCCCCCCCCCCCCCCCCCCCCCCCCCCCCCCCCCTAAGCATGGTGCATACCCAATATCAAAAGATTCAGCCTGCTGGATCTTGAGAAGAAGATTTTCAAAGAAATTTGTCTGAAATGCACTAAGTTCGAATTCGAGCTTCTATAGTGAGCCCAAATATGAATCCAGGGGGCCGATTTGAACAAACTTCAATCAGATCCATCCCACAACGTTGCATACCAAATATCAAAAGATTCTGCCTGCTGGATCTGGAGAAGAAGATTTTTTAAGAAATTTGCCTGAAATGCACTAAGTTCGAATTCGGGCTTCTATAGTGAGCCCAAATATGAATCCTGGGAGCCGATTTGAACAAACTTTAATCAGATCCACCCCACAATGTTGCATACCAAATATCAAAAGATTCTGCCTGCTCGATCTGGAGAAGAAGATTTTTGAAGAAATTTACCTGAAATGCACTAAGTTCGAATTTCGGACTTCTATAGTGAGCCCAAATATGAATCCAGGGAGCCGATTTGAACAAACTTCAATCAGATCCACCCCACAATGTTGCATACCAAATATCAAAAGATTCTGCCTGCTGGATCTGGAGAAGAAGATTTTTTAAGAAATTTGCCTGAAATGCACTATGTTCGAAATCGGGCTCCTATGCTGAGCCCAAATATGAACCCAGGGAGCCGATTTGAACAAACTTGAATCAGATCCACCCTACAATGTTGCATGCCAAATATCAAAAGAATCTGCCTGCTGGATCTGGAGAAGAAGATTTTTTAATCTTTTTCCCATTGCCTACAGTGTTAAAAAGACTCAGCACTTTTTCAAAGTCCTGAAAAAAGTACCTTGTGATCAAACCGATAGGGATTTTTTTTAACCATTCTATTCTACTGGATAAAAGTAAGCTTTATACAAAATAATAAGAATTCTCTGTGCCATGTAGTTTTGGAGATATGGCAGTTTTAAGGTTTTTCCTATTTTTAGCTCCCGAGGTTCCCACGGGGCAATGAGAAAAATTTTTTTGGGCATCAATCAACTACTTATGACCCATTATCATCTCATATCAAATTTGGTTCAAATCGACCCGACGGTTCTGAAAATAGAAATTTTAGGCGTGGCCAAAATCTTTGCCCCTTCCATAATGAAGGCAAATAATGCCCGACAAACTTCTCTTGAACAAACTTGAGTCTACACCTCAAAAGGAAGCTGCATACCAAATATCAAGTCTCTGCTATTGCTGGTTCTTGAGAAGAAGATTTTTTAAGAATTGGAGCGTTTTTGCCCCATCCCTCTGCTCAATACGAGCCGAAACCTAATTTGACAAAAAATAAAAATGCCCTTATATAACCCCTACTCACGTGAAATTTCATTAATATGCGGCCAGTGGTTTGGGAGAAAAAGACCCAAACACCACCTTCACGACGGACGAAATGTGATCAGAAAAGCTCACCCTGACTTTCAGTCAGGTGAGCTAATATATGGTGCTTAACGCCACTTCAGAAGGTAAGGCTATAGCGACGATCCCAGTAATTAATATTGCGCATTATATAACGTACATTTGAGATGGAATACGCAGATAGGTCGAAAACCGGTGATATAATATATAACATACACATGTCCAATCGAACCACAATGAACAATCTCTGGAGAGTAAACACACTTCCGAGGTAACCCACAGGCGACCCCTGAACAATAAAATCCAGTAACAACACTCCCTGACATGTACTATCCGATATCTATGACCGTATACACGTGTGAATATACGATTTGAGTACCGACATTAATAGAAACCTGGATCTAGAAATGGAACAGGCTCCGACACGGACTGCTCCCGAAATAATTCATAATTTCTAAGGTCCATAACATACAATAAGCGTCAGCCTAATAAATATTAAGCGCGTGAGCATTAAAATCCTGCATGTAATCATCTGAATACCAATTAATTCGCTATGCAGCCTCTGAGGTACCCAAAGACTAGCAAATATTTATGATGAAATATGCGCTCGTATATGACATATAGACGATAAATCACAGGAAACCAACTAACTAAAAAGTGGATGTGCCCATAAGGTCGCCATAGTACAAGGCCCAGCCGCCAATTGAGAAGTGAAGAAATACATGTATGTATTTAAACTCATACGAGGCTTGCGGGAAGAAAACTCTGTCTTGCCCGGTAATCGCCTCTAAACACATTGGTGGTGTGTGAGGGGGTGGGGATTCAAAGTCATATCGAACCCTCCTCACCCGCATTTCTTAATCGTTCTTGTGTTAGACATAACATAATAAAGGAACCGCAGTGGTTCCCTCAAGTCTAACCGACTCCTTTATGCCACTATGGGTGGAGAGGGACGTGAAGAACAAAAACTTCCCCTGATAAAGAAGGCCCTCTCGTGGAGGAAGCTTCCGGGGAACGTCCCATAACACACACTTAAGAAGATTGATCCAAGGTTTCTGTGATGACAGAGGTGCTACTAGTAGGATTCACAACAAGACTGTTTTATCTTGAACAAAATCTACTGAATCAACTGAATGGAGGATATGCATATCCTATCATCCATCCCCATGAGATCAGCAGAGCGTCTACTACATACGCTCAACGGTCTGGGCATGGTGACTCGAATGACAGTAACTGATTGTTCCGGTGCGTCACAAACGGATCTATCATGGGGTGATCCCTTTGGTAGCAAATCTGTCCAAATACTCGCTTGTTGAGTGACCACTCCAATTGCAACAGGCGATTTCCGGAGAAAGCGAGTCTGCTAGTACATTCAGACAACCCGATATATGACGGATAGAAAGATGAACATGATGATTCATGACATATTTGGAAAATCTTCGTTAGTTGGCATAACGGAAATGAATGGGTGCTGCCCTGGATCCCGATGTATGCTAGTATTGTCGAGTTGTCCGACCAAATTGAACATGGACGTCCGTTATTATGTGAATCCAATGTTGTAGCGCAAGCTATAATTAACATCATCTCGTTGATGTTTATGTGTTTCTCCTGAAACCGAGGGTCCCAAAGACTCTGGCACTTTAAGACTGCGGGACTTAGGGTCGCACCCCAACCCGTCTGACTCACATCCGTCATAACTGTGAAAGCTGGATCCGGCAGTTGCAGAGTAACTCCCTGAGTTAACCACTGAATATCTACCCAATTTGAACCCATGTTTTACTAGGTCCATTAAAACAATACTGGTTCAAGCGAAAGCATCTTCATACTCCAGTTCTGAGTAAAGAATATATGGAGGGGAAGTGCGCGCAGACGGCCCATTAGAATGAGATTCACAGCCGCTCTGCTCAACTCCAACAGTCGCATGAATTCCCTCACTATTAATGCGTCTGAGTGTAGACAAAAGCAAGCATAACAACTGACTAACTTTGCTCTGGGTAATGGCAGACAAACCAGATTGTTGTAAGTCTCAAAGCTCAATCCCAAGTGAATAGACGACTAGTACGGAGCTAGATCCGACTTTTTCTCGTTTACGATGAAACCGAGATATCGGAGCAATGGAAGCAGACTCTGAACATCGTTCTGAATAATAATTCTGTTGCCGTATCCCTGCAGAAGGTCGTCCAAGTAAGCCGACGTTACTGCAGACAAATGAGCTCGTAAGTAAGACATAACCGAGTTCATTATTCAAGTGAAATGCCCAGGGGGCCAGATTCAGACCAAAGCATATTGTTCTGAACTGATACACCTTCCCTTGTACGTACTTTTAGAATGCCAGATGAACCAGGACATGAAAGTACGGATCCTTAGATCTATGCTTGCCGCATAGTCGATCACTTGAACGCTCTCTTTTACCGACTGAATGATTTCCATAAATAAACTTTTAGAGCCATGATAAACTTGTTATCCAGCTCAAGTCAATTACCGTTCGGAACAAGCCATCTGGCTTTGGTACGAGGAACAGGTGACTGTAAAAATCTTTAGAATCCTGATTCTCGATGAACTGTAATGCTTCCTTTGATAAGCGAGCTTATACCTCTGGTAGGAGAGACTCTCTTATGCAAGAATGCAAGAATTTGATGGAAGATTTGTCCAATGCGGACAACTTGTTAGTGGGTTTTTAACTTGGACTGATAGCCGTAAGCTGTAGTTATCCAGTTTTCTGCGGTGTTTGATAACCTTCTGACAACTGGCCAGCAATAGAGGTCTAAACAATCACCTGTATGACCTGCGAGGCTTACGGGAGGAGGAACCACGTCCTCCCCGCGAAAAAACCTTGTCTCGTCGTCCTAGGGGCATCTGACCATCTGAGAGGATCAGTTGCGAATCTCGGTCCATTGCATCTGTGCGAACAGATGACTGGACTGACCCAGCATCATCCGACAGCTCAGATTCTGAGGGAGGCTGCATCTGCACTTGCTGGGATGCTGCGATTAGCTGCGCAATCTGCATCATCGAGGTCTGAGGAGCAGCGGATTTCCGTTCCTTAGCTGCATGCTGCTCCTGGGACAGTGTGTCAGAAACGGATCCTTTCTCCGAGCGTCCCGATGATCAAGGCCTTGTCTCCCTAGCTACCGGATGGTCCGACTTTACAGGTGAAGAGTGGTTCCTTCTTTGTGCAGCAGGCTGGATATCCGAAGTTTGGTAGCTAGGATGCGGTCGTGTGTGCTTAAATAACGTAGCGGAGGAAGCCGTGACTGAAGCCGACCCTGGCTGCAGACTAGACAGAGCATCCCAAGTGGCGGGTGGACATATGCTCTGTCAAGTTTCAAAGCCTTGACTGAAGCCGACCCTGGCTGCAGACTAAACAGAGCATCCCGAGTGGAGGGTGGACATATGCTCTGGCTTGTGCAAGTTTCTCAAAACAACATCTGACCCCAGACGTTGCTATATTAGAGAGGGGGGCCTCTCCCGCTTGCTGTCAGACCTCACCGAGTACCAGAACTTGCAGACTTCCTCCCTATTTCCGTTGTCGCTGGGTGAGCATTTATATTATAGTGCTCGCTCGCTCTACCCAATCCACTTCCTATGACTGCAACAGATTTACCCGGCGTCACGGCACCCACCGACGGAGTACCACTTCACCGGTCGAGCTAGCTGCTTGCAAGAGATTAAAACCCTTAACAAAAGGCCCTAACTCTTGCAATAATGAGCATTGCAGCTAGCTCTATATGCTCCACTGAGCATGACGTCGGTAGCACACTTGGATGGGTGTCAGAATATCATCACCATATTCATGTTCCTCTGAAATAGAAACTGACAGAATGAATTAAAATGCGGTAGGAGGCTCTGATCCTCAGAACCACACCACCAACAATGTACTGTGACATCCGACTCCAACATCAGTCATCCTAATGCTACACAAGAATGACAAGAGTCTGCAGGAGTGTATCAACTAAAGTCGATATCAGTCCTCCAAACTCCACAACAATATATATATAAATAACTGAGACACATGAATAATAACAATCATAATTAAAATTTTTTTGAAAAATGCCCAAGTTCCCAAAGGGAACATGAAGAGCCCAAGAACATCCCGATAGAGCCTAAGTGTGGACAAAATTAAAAATTTTATGAGCTACGCTACCGGAATAATAATCCATGTATTCTACAGTATATTACAGTAATAGAATATAAGAAACTACCTAAATATGGGAACGTTGAAAATGTAAACAATGTCAATGTAAACAAAACATCAGGCACACAAAAAGGCACAAAATCAGAACCAACTGAAATGCTATCAAATGCAAAGCTAGATCTTCATACGAAGAAAAAATGATACATTAGATAGAAGATGCAAGACTAAACGGCCTCACACCGCTAGGGTGAGGACGTAACCCTGGGGAAGAAACAGAATAAAATTCTGTAATAATTGTTAAACTCCCCAAGAAATTTAATAAAAAATTTCAATAAAAAACAGCCAAAAAACTTAAGAGTTTAACAGGAAGGGTTCATGGAAGGATAGGGAAGGAATACTTAACACACAGTGGAAAAATCATTTTTAAAAATGATGACGTCAGGCATATGTCCCGAAACTGGGAAACATGAAATAATTTTATAATTATTATAAAGTTACAGCCCTGAACGTCCAAAACCACCGTTGAACACATCCTTCATTCAATAACAGCCTTGTATCCACCAATTCTTGCATTGATTTGTGTCTGGCATCCTCAAAAAGGAAATTTCAAAGCACAGATGTCATTTCATTGTTGATGACTTTTAGGGCCAAACAAAGAATGATGTTGGCACCAATTCCGGTCACTTTCTGACATCTGCGCATGTGCGGAGAGTAAATGTATGGAGGGCCAGATAGGACTCTTAATTTTCGGTTGGTTTTGCAAATAAATTTTGGGGATGGGGGGGGGGGGGGGCAAAATTTGTGTTTGGCCCTAATAACTTTGAGTTAAGCACCAGCTAGTCTGGGCCATTGGTTTACAGTGTAAAAATATAGTAATTCTTCATAACTGATTACAATTTCAATCTTATTTTACCTTGAAGTAAATTGGAGCCAAATCGCCCACTTCTTTTTCCATAGGAATGCATTCTATACAAGCATGAGGAAATCTTCTCAAGTTCATGCTAGTTTCCATAAACACAACATCCAAATCCCTTTTCTCAAACATTCGTGTCAAGCACTTTCTAAAAGTCTGAAATGATGGGTTAACAACTATTATTTAACCAATGTAAAGATATGATATTGCTCTCAAGTAAGGAACTAACAGACTAGATTGTTCAAAAAAATTTCAGCCATTTCATTAGAAAAATATTTCATTTTCATTTGCAGAATTTTTGTTTGGGACATTGAAAATAAAACTAAGCGACTGACAAAAAGGACTGCTCTTTTCTAACTCTATGCCTGTCATCTTGATTGTCAATGCCCAATATATGAAGGATAGTAAGCTGTTTTAGTGAATATCAAGAATTATCTCATTCGTGTGGACCTGAAAGTTTTATTTTTCCCGAGCACTTGCACAAGTGAAAAATAATACTTTCAGGTCCACACGAATGAGATAATTCCCAATATTCACTAAAATAGTGTAGATTTTCTTTTTATTATATGCTACGTAACATTCTACTGCACAATATTCAGCCCAATTTCACTGCAAACATGTACATTTCAAAACAATAACAAAGATTAACTGATCAGTCATTCAAGGCAACGTTCAAGGCGACGTCATGTGCCGAAGCGTAATGTCATTTAAGGTGGATAGCCTCCATATAGTAAGAAGTATTACAAACTATAAAAATGTTTCCAATGGAACTGAAAGGTCTCTCCAAGTGCAAATCACACAACAATTATATTCCTTGAAGCATTTTTTGAGGGGGGGGGGGGGGGGTGTGGTGGTTATGTAATATGGGCTAACCGGGAGAAAATTCAGAGAAAAATAATTAACTGGTTGAGGGCTACATTATTTTTGGTGGTCTGAATTTGTTCATCAAAATTTGTTTTATTACGAATTACTGAAGAGTGCCCATATAATAAAATATTAATTATGTTTGACTGGATATGAAAGACAAGCAAGGAAAATGTTGGCTTTTGCTCTGGTACCATCATTTTTAGCTCAACTGATGACATCAAGTATGAGCTATTGGGATGGGTTGTGATCCGTCGTCTATCCACAATTCCTTTAGCACACACTACAGGCTGCAGCTCTCACCTGATCAGTCCCAAATTTCATATGTAGCTTTGGGGCAATGTCCAGATGGGAGCCATCAAATTTTTCCGAATTTCGTTAATAAACATGGTTGAATGATCGCAACCAAAAGGGGATGTTCTCATCTAGGCATTATCTGGAGTCATCCTACCAAGTTACAATGAAATCCCTTCATAAATATGACCTGTAGACTGTGCTAAAGGTTTTCAGGCTTCAGGCCCCTGTAGCCATCACAGTTGGCCAATCACGACTAAAAGGGAACGTTATCATCTAGACTTTATATGGAATCAACCTACCAAACTACAATGAAATCTCTCTATAAATACGACCTGTAAACTGTGCTAAAGGTTTTCGGGTCTTGGGCTTGGGCAGCTGTCATGGCGACATTCAAGGCGACGTCATGTGCTGAAGCGTAATGTCATTTAGGAAGCTACAGAAAACATTCATAGTGCTCATGAAAAATAAAACTTTCAGGTCCACACTCATGAGATAATTCCCAATATTGACTAAAATAGAGTAGATTTTTTTTAATTATATGCTACGAGACATTTTATTGCACAGCATTCAGCCCAATTCAACCCCAAATGTGTACGTTTCAAAACAGTAACAAAGATCTGCTTATCGTTTCTTCAAGGTGACGTCATGCACCGAAGCGTGATGTCATTTAGGAAGCTTCTGAGGGATATTCTTAATATCTATTGAGTCGATGGATATCGAGAAATATCATTAGATAATTTGCGTAATTCACAGGCTAGCATATAATAAAAAAAAAAAGAAAAGTATTTTTAACATTTGTAACATCATCAGTAGAACTGCTCTTGATCATAAACAATATACATGTGCACAAGAATATTTTTTAAACATTCCAAGCCTCACCTGCATCTCCTCCCACACATCTTCCTCCACCATTGTACTTGCTGAGACATGCTGCATAGGAATAATCAAACAATGCCCATCAGTTAGTGATCGATGATTAGGCAGGCATAAATATACCTGTGATAAAAATAATAATGTCCATTGGTATGTGAATGAGGAATAAAAGGTGAATATACCCAATAGAAATAAAACCTGAAATTTCAAACAATGTCTATTTGTCAGACAGGAGAAAACCTAACTCTTGGATTGATGATTCTTTTGTATATGATGGGTAAAGGTGGATAAAGGGTTAAATGAAACCTCTACAAGAGCTCTGCTGAAAAGGAAGGAGTGCTTCTTGAGGTCTGAAAAGAATAATTTTCAACAGTAAGGGATGCTCTGTTTTTGGTATATATTATTTGACATCTGATAAAATAACTGCATAAAAACAATTTCACCGCACAAATATAACAAGAGGGATGTTACATCCCAACGCTCACCTACATTCGCACTTGATAATGTTGTTCCAATGTAACATGCCTAATATTTAGTTAATATAAATCATTAACTAGGTATCAAATGATTAATGTGGTTTATGTGATGGCTTTGGATAGTCTATATTGCTGCATTTATTATATATCAATTCAACATAGAATCATTGGATATAAAAGCATTTTTTTCTTTCAGAAATGTTTATGATTAAGAATATGAATCGTGAGGCCAGATATTAAATCATAAATAAGAATTAGGAAAGGCTTTTATAAATTTATTTTTTACAAAATAAAAATACATCAGATCAAAAAAAAATACAAGAGGCCCCACGGGGCCTGAAGCGCTCATCTTGTACAGAACACAATTTAAACTGAGTCTACATTAAGCAAGCCATCTCCATAGGCTACACTGTCAATCCTTGAGTCCCTCAGGAGTGACAAAAATAATCTGAGCATCATGCCTTTTCTTCAGTTGATCATAATTAAAATGCAGAGCTCCCCTATGAAGCCCCTTGATACAACCTATGTGGATTAATCTTAGTACCTCTAGAGGGTACTGAATACAAAATTTTTAATTCTTCAGCAAAATGGCCAATTCCGGCTCCCATAGAGAGCCCAAATATTAACCCAGGCTCTTGATTTGAACACAGTTAAATCTGACTTCCCTAGAGATGTTGTGTACCGAATATGAAAGCATTCTGACTGTTGGATCTGAAGAAGAGAAATTGTAAAGAAATTTCTTCGAATTGCACGAAGTTCAAATTTGGGCTACCATAGCGAGCCCCAATATTGACCTATGGATCCGATTTGAACAAACTTGAATCTGACCCCCCTAGAGATGTTGTATACCAAATCTGAAAGCATTCTGACAAGTGAATCTGAAGAAGAAGATTTTTGAAGAAATTCCCTCATATTGTACTAAGTTAAATTTCATGTTCCCATATGGAGCCCAAATATTAACCTAGGCACTCGAATTGAACAACCTGGAATCTGACCCCCCTAGAGATGTTGTATACCAAATATAAAAGCATTCCGACTGGTGGATCTGAAGAAGAAGATTTTTAAAGAAATTTTCTCATATTGCACTAAGTAAAAATTTGGGCTACCATAGTGAGCCCAAATATATACCTAGGGATCTGATTTGAACAAACTTGAATCTGACCCCCATAGAGATGTTGCATACCAAATATCAAAGCATTCTGACTGATGGATCTGAAGAAGAAGATTTTTTTAAATTACCCTCCATATTGAACAAAGATAAAATTTGGGCTTCCGTAGGAAGCCCAAATATTAACCTAGGGCCTTGGTTTGAACAATCTAGAATCTGACCCTCATAACAATGATGTATACCAAATATTAAAAGATTCTGACTGGTGGTTCTGAAGAAGAAGATTTTTAAAGAATATTCCCCATATTACCCTATGTTAAAACTTCGGGCTCCTGTAGAGAGCCCAAATATGAACCAATGAGCTTTATTTGAACAAACTTTTATCTGACCCCCCTATGAATGCTGTATACCAAATATCAAAAGATTCTGATGATTGGTTATGGAGAAAAGATTTTTTTAAATTTTTGCAAATATGCTGACTCAGCATTTTTTCGATGCCCATTACAGAACACCTTAACACAACCGATGGCAATTTTTTTTTTACCATTCAATTCTACTGGTCATAAGGATACTTCATACCAAACAAAAGCTCTCTGTTCCGTGAGGTTTGGGAAATATGGGCGTTTGAAAATATTTCTATTTTTAGCTCCCAGGGTTCCCATGGGGATGCGGGAATTTTTTTTTTGCATGGGTCAAGTACTTATGACCCAATACTACCACAAACCAAATTTGGTTCATACCGGACCATCGGTTCAGAAAATAGAAATTTTGGGCGGGGCCAAAAATCTTACACCTCCTATTACAAAGCCAAATATTACTTTATGAACTTCGTTTGAACAAACTTGATTCTACACCTCATATGGAAGCTCCATAGCAAATATCAAGTCATTGCACACACTGGTTCTTGAGAAGAAGATTTTTAAAATATTTTGGAGCATTTTCCCCCACTCCCTCCCTATGGGGCCGGGCATACTGAGTTGAACAAAAATGAAATGCCCCTTTGGGACCATCACTCACACAAACTTTCACTTGAATTGGCCCAGTGGCTTTGGAGGAGAAGACCAAAACATGGTGTTGACGGGAAGCGATTAGATTAGCTCAGCTTGACTTTGTCAAGATGAGCTAAAAAGAGGAGGTGCAAAATGGCATTATGTAATGAAGAATCACTGAAATTGTAATTGAAGTACATTCATTGGTTAAAGAGGAGTTGTGGAAAAACATTCGTTCAAGAAAGTGACTATAACTCCCAACCAAAATACAACACATCAACAACTAAAATAAGCCTTAATGTTACTAGTAAAAAAAAAAGTTAAAAAAATTTTTTTTTAAAGAAAGTGAATATAAGTCCCCAAAATCCCCCTCAAATATGCATGTAATGAGGGCGCAACGTTACCGCAATGTAGTTCAGTAACCCATGTGTACAATATTAATTGCCTAGAAAGACACATAGAAACAGAACTCACCTTAACACAAACTTTTAGAACTTAAAATTGAGTAAGTCAGAGAAAAACGTGAACATTGTGACTGAAAAAAGAGAAGAAATCAGTTAAATTTCTGCATACAGTAGGGTTAATACCTAAAGTAGTTATTGAAATGAGAAAATAAACAGTAATGAGAGGTGAAGGCACCACAATCTGCACAAAAGCTGACTTTAACGCAAATTCTTACAACACCTAAGTGCTAATTCTTACAAGTTTTGGCAGAAAATCAGCCTCAAATTCCTCAAATATGCATGTAATCAGGGTTAAATATTACTGCAATGGAGTTCAGTAACCCAAGTGTAGAATATTAATTGCCTGGAAAGACACATAGAAACACAACTCACCTAAACACAAAGTTTACAAAGTTTTACAATTTAAAATTTACTAAGTCCGAGAAAAACATGAAAAGTTTGACTGAAAAAAAAGAAAATTTCCGTTAAATTTCTGCATACAGTAGGGTTAATACCTACAGTTGTTATTGAAATATGAATATCAACAGTAGTGAGGAGTTAAAGCAGCACAATCTGCACAAAAGCTGACTTTAACGCAAATTCTTACAACACCTAAACGCAAATTCTTACAACAAGTTTTGGCAGAAAATTTTAGGTGAAATTTGGAAAAAAGTCATAGTTTCAGGGTTAAATACTGTTCTGATAGTCCCCTACAACCTACAAATGCAATATCAAAAGCCTGAGCACACTGAAGAATCACTGAAATTGTAATTGAAGTCCATTCATTGGTTAAAGAGGAGTTGCGGAAAAACATTCGTTCAAGAAAGTGACTATAAGTCCCAACAAAAATACATCACATCAACAACTAAAATAAGCCTTAATGTTACTAGTAACAAGTATCAGAAAGTATTAAATAAAAAAAAAAAGTTAAAAAAAAAGAAGTTTTTAAAGAAAGTGAATATAAGTCCCAAAAATCCCCCTCAAATTCCTCAAATATGCATGTATTGAGGGCACAACGTTACCGCAATGTAGTTCAGTAACCCATGTGTACAATATCAATTGCCTGGAAAGACACACAGAAACAGAACTCACCTTAACACAAACTTTTAGAACTTAAAATTGAGTAAGTCAGAGAAAAACGTGAACATTGTGACTGAAAAAAAGAGAAGAAATCAGTTAAATTTCTGCATACAGTAGGGTTAATACCTAAAATAGTTATTGAAATGAGAAAATAAACAGTAATGAGAGGTGAAGGCACCACAATCTGCACAAAAGCTGACTTTAACGCAAATTCTTACAACACCTAAACGCTAATTCTTACAACAAGTTTTGGCAGAAAATCAGCCTCAAATTCCTCAAATATGCATGTAATCAGGGTAAAATATTGCTGCAATGGAGTTCAGTAACCCAAGTGTAGAATATTAATCGCCTGGAAAGACACATAGAAACACAACTCACCTAAACACAAAGTTTACAAAGTTTTACAAGAAAATTTTGACTGAAAAAAAAGAAAATTTCCATTAAATTTCTGCGTACAGTAGGGTTAATACCTACAGTTGTTATTGAAATATGAAAATCAACAGTAATGAGAAGTTAAAGCAGCACAATCTGCAGAAAAGCTGACTTTAACGCAAATTCTTACAACACCTAAACGCAAATTCTTACAAGTTTTGGCAGAAAATTTTAGGTGAAATTTGGAAAAAAGTCATAGTATCAGGGTTAAATACTGTAAGGAAAGCCCCCTACAACCTACATATGCAATATCAAAGGCCTGAGCCCACTGATCTTTGAGAAATTAACCTTAACATTAAATCTTACAATATTGGACACGTCGGATGCCGACGTCGACGCTGACGCCCGAGGTTATGACAATAGCTCACCGCTTCAATAGAAGTAGGTGACCTAATAAAAACAAGGTGCAATGCCAATGGTATCCCCCACCGAGAAGTGATAACCAGAAACCATGAAAACTGAAATTTTCCAAGTTGAAAAAAGTCGAAAAAGGGCTATAACTCTTGAAAAAAAAAATGATTGGACAAAACCTGTTACTAGTGAATACCCTTTCCCCCATGATGGTCCATCAGCATACCAAAGATCATTTAAATCCAACATGCACTGACTGAGATACAGAGGTCTAAATTTGTTACGGACGGACGAACAGATGGACATGCCTAAAATAAGCATTTATGTGGCTAAAATATTTTAGAAATTTAAAATGCATGGACAATCACTAAAAACTCTTTAAGTCTAATTTCTGGGTGGTAGCAAACCCTAACCCTTTCAGCTTACTGATCATAACCCTAACATAAAATCCCTGAAACTTAAAAAATTTATAGTAATTTATATATTTTTTATACTTACCAATGACCAAGAATTAGCTGGTGCTAACTCTAAAATGTCAAGGGCCAAATGCAAATTTTACCCCCCAATCCCCAAAATTTGCATCTAAAACCGAAAATTACATGTCCTATATGGTCCTCCATACCTTTACTCCACTGCACATGCGCAGTGTCAAGGAGGTCTCAAAACTGCCGCCAAAAGTCATTCTTACAACCAGTACCTGGTAAGCGTTATGTACGCAGCAGAGAGGCAAGAGTTCCCAACTCCTGGGAGGGCCATCCCCATCTGGGTCATTGGTAAGTATAAAAAATATATAAATTACTATAAATTTTTTAAGATTTTTATACTGTACCAATGACCCAGACTTAGCTGAAAAGTAAAAAGGTTGGAGGGCCCAGGACATAAGGAAAATCCAATAGACTGAATTACCTATAACAAACCTATCCCCTCAATGAGAAAAGGAGAGATAGGCTAAATGTATCTTTCTTATTTGTATTAAAAAAGAAAGACACAGCACCAATCTGTAATTGAGCACAATAACATCTAGTATAACCCTTTATACTAATATTTTTTAAAGGAAAGCCAATAAATACGGGAGTCTAGTGAAATGAGATTCTATATACTCATTTAAAAGTGTTAGAAGAATGTATATTAATGCCCAATTAATCACGTGGTATATACAGATACTTCACACCAATCAACACTTAAAAAATATTACACCGATAAGTAAACATAAGCTTTACCCTTTAAAATCATCTCGGAACCGACTCGGAATAACTGACACCCCCCCCCCCCCCCCCCCCCCCCTTCCCTTGCCCTGGATCAAATACTCCAGAGCAAAGAGGGTAGCAGGACAAAGTCACTGCCGGAACCGAAAGCCTATACACATAAAGTTGCCACTGTTTAGTAGATGACATTCTGAGTAATAGATCTGCAGAAAGGACTCAATATTCTCAGATACAAAATCGTGAAAATGGAGGGCTAAGACCAATATGTAGCCCTCATTAAATCTGTAATATCAACATTATTAGCTTACTTAAGCCTATGAAGTATAAGAACTCTTACTTCATGAGCTTAAAACCAATGCACTGACTGCTGAATGAAGATATAATCATTAGTAGAACTGATAGTAGATTGAATCCCGCTGACCATAGAATGGACCACAATGTGGAGGAAGCTTCCACGGCATGTCCCACAACAGACACCTCAGTAAATTAATCCTCAGTCTTTGTGGATATCTAAATTTTATAGCAAATTTCCTTTCTTATTATACCTACCACAATTGTTTACTTCAGGCTTGCACTACAGTGGAAGTCCCTAACTCGGATAAAATACTCTCTATTTTTGTCTTTCCCAAGCAAGTTGGGAAAGAAAAGTGGTGCAAAAGCACCAATAAAAAATAAGCCAAAACTGGGTCGAGTGCAACCGGCGCAGACCCAGTACGGGACGCTCTCTCCAAGTACAACTCCATGACTTCCGTTGCCAGTGCGCATGTACCGTCTCTAAAGACTCATTCTTTTTGAATCCGTCAACGTTAGAGTTATGTGATCAGCGGGGAGGAAAGATTCTTTAGCCGTAAAAAAGACGGGAGGGCCTCCATGTAAACAATTGTGGTAGGTATAATAAGAAAGGAAATTTACTATAAAATTTAGATTTCTTATCAACCTACTCACAATTGTTTACTTCAGGCTGAATAGACAAAAGGCTGGAGGGAATCGCATAACCAACCCACACATAACCCCAGTGTACTGGAACCGTGAAGCAGAAGGAAGAGGTCCCGAGGCTTATCAACCATAATGTCGCAATCATTGGTAAAGGACAATGAAAAGAGACATAGGGGCCAGTGTGACACACAGACAGATAAAGGGCAGTAACAGCACAAGGCTGAAACTGACCTTCAAGAAGCCTAATGGCTATGGCAGACAACAGCCTGAGCAGAAGAAAGAGGACCCAGTGCAAAAATGTCCTCCGACTGCTCCTGCAACTGGCGCAAATAAAACGTGGAGAAAGTAGAAGCATTTCTCCAGTAGGCTGCCTGCATAACATCCGACAACTTGACGGAGTTAGAATAAGCCCAAGAGGTGGACAGTGCCCGCACTTCGTGGGCAGAAATACGATTGGCAATACAATCGCCAGCTGCTAAACGACCATAAGCCGTACGAACAGCAAGACAAATCCATCGAGAAATGGATTGAGGAGAGATCTTCTGTCGACCCGGAATGAGAGACAGAAAAAAACGTTTCCTGCCTTTCCGTATGAAGCGTGTCCGATCAAGATAAATGCGAATAGCACGGACCGGACAGAGCAAAGGGCGATTACCCTCAACAGAAGGAAGAGCCCTGATACAGATAGGAGGAGGAGTAGTATCTGGTAACTGATTCTTGGCCAAAAAGGAGCAATCAGTGGTAAAAGTAACACTGTTGGGAGAGCTCCTAAAAAGGCCGGGTCAACCGAGAGGGCGTGAAGCTCACTAACCCGTCTGGCCGAAGCAAATGCCATCAGAAAAGCCGTCTTATATGTGAGAAAATGCATATCCACCTGGGATAAAGGTTCGAACGCCCCCCCCAAGCAAAGCAGCACCCACGAAAGATTCCATCGTGGAGTAAGCTGCAAAGTCCGAGGCCTTTTCAAAGAAAAGTGCCGAACAAGCTTGGAGAGGAAAGGATTAGTGCCGATACGACGCTTCCCCACATAAGAAAAAGTCTCTGAAAGCATAGACCTGTAACCCTTGATGGTAACAGGCTGGAGACCCCGAGAATCAAACAGATATACCAGAAACTCCGCAATCTGTGAAATTGAAGGATTGGCATAATCAACAGAGTGATCAGCACACCATCGACAGAAGACCTTCCATTTAGCTGCATAAGCTAAACCAGTGGAGTGCCTCCTTGAAGAAGAAATGCACTCCACTGCTCGTCTCGAAAAACCTCTACGGAGGAGACAGGACCTGACAAAAGATATGCGTGAAGGCACAACGAAGTCAGGTCGACGTGAAACCTCCTCGGGCGACCTTGACAAAGAAGGTCGCAAAGTAGCGGGAGACGTGCCGGAACCGCCGCCATCAGCGAGCGGAGCTGATTGATCCACACCCGCTGAGGCGACAGGGGAGCGATCAGAATGATTCGACAACTGCAGGTTCGAATTTTGGCGAGAACCTGAGGAAGAATCGGAACCGGCGGGAAGGCGTAGCCGACTAGACCGTTCCAATCGAGTGACAGAGCGTCCACGCCAAAAGCCAGAGGATCTGGACACGGGGACACGAAAGTGTCCATCTGATGGTTCCAACGAGTCGCAAAGAGGTCGATGTGGGGACGTCCCCAGAGACCGCAAAGCGACTGCAACACTGCCCTGTGAAGCATCCACTCGGTGGAAATAACCCTGCCCTGTCGGGACAGGGAGTCGGCTAGGACGTTCAGACGACCGGGAATGTGACGAACAACCACTCCGGCGTGAAAATCCTGAGCGAGCAGTAGAAGATCCCGAGCTAATTCCTACATTGGAACCGAGTGCGTGCCGCCCTGGTTCCGAATGTAAGCAACCACTGTCGAATTGTCAGATGGCAGAAGGACCTGGCGATTCGACAGGTGAGGGATCCACTGCCTGAAACTCAGAAGAAGAGCAAGAAGCTCCTTCTGGTTGATGTGTAGAGCTGCTTGATCCTGGTCCCACATCCCGTGAAGAGAAAGACCGAGAGGATCCAACGTCGCACCCCATCCGAGATCACTGGCATCTGCCGTCAGAATGCGATCAGTGGGTAAGTCCAGTGGAACACCCTGCATAATCCACTGAACAACTGTCCAGGGAAGAAGGTGAGGATACAGAGATTCCGGAAACGGAAGCACCTGATCCAGAGAATCTACATTCGGCCTCCAACGACTGAGCAGAAAGTGTTGGAGAGGTCTGACACGCAGCCGATCTAGAGGAATGAGATCCGTCACCGAACCGCAGAGACCGATCAGCCGGAGAAAACTCCGAGCGGTCGCAGACATGGACTGGGATAGAGTCTGAGCAAAAGCTGAGAGAATCACAGTCTTGGCCTGGGGAACCGCTACCAAATTGAATTTGGTTTGGAAAGACATCCCCAGATGACAAAACGACTGAGAAGGGACCAGGTCCGACTTCTCGTTGACTCTGAATCCTAGCGATGTGAGCAAGCTCAACAGAGTGGCGACATCCGACTCCAGTAAGGCAGCATTGGAATGCCTCTGGAGGATATCATCCAGACATGCCGAAGTAGTCACCCTGGACTGTGTGCGATGGAATGCTATCACATGCGACATCAGTCTGGTGAACGCCCAAGGAGCCAGGTTAAGGCCGAAAGGCATGGCCTTGAACTGGTAAACTCGCCCCAGAAAAGCGAACCTGAGATACTTCTGTGACGCCCGATGCATCGGAACGTGGAAGTAAGCGTCTCGCAGGTCGATGCTGGCTGCGAAATCTCCCTGGTGAATTGATTGGCGGACCAACCTGAAAGTCTCCATGCTGAACTTGGGAGCAATGATAGACTGGTTCAGGATACTCAGATCGATAACCGGTCGAAGTCGGCCATCCTTCTTCTGCACCAAGAACAGGTGGGAATAGAAACCCACTGACTGAATGTTCTTGACGACCTCGATCGCCCCCTTTGCCAGGAGATTGGCAATCTCCGTGGACAAAAGTTCCCGACGTAAAACGTCTGAAGGAACTGTGGTTGGAAGAGGCACCCTTGACAGAGTGGGGTGCCGTCGGAAGGATATTCGCAGCCCGGACCGAACAACATCTAACACCCACGGATCGGATGTGATGGGGGCCCAATGGTCTGCGAACTCTGCTATCCTTCCTCCAACCTGGGACGAGTCGAGGTGAGGACCTTCATTTCGAGCCCCGATGAGGCCCGCGAGAGGAGAAACCACCTCCTCTACTAAATGAAGAATCCTGAGACTTCCCTCGATTCTGCCGACCCTTACCTTTACCCCCTGAGTAAGAGGTAGAGGCGGCGGCAGAAGGACCAGCCTTTTGCTTCACAGAGGAAGCAGAAGGGTACTTGTTAGGCTTGGAACGGCCCTTGCCTCCCCTAGAAGGCTGATCAAGCTGACGAAACAGCAGCTGATCTTTGGAATGACGTAGGACGTCATCCCGGACCGTCGACACGGAACCATGGAAAAGTTGCGGACCTGCCAAAGAAGCAGATCGAAGAGCAGCACGCTGCTCCTCGGGAAGGGATCGTCCTGTGTCCAGCACAGCGTCCCTTCGAACTAATTCCAGATTAGCCGTGTTACAGGCATGCGTGTGAGTAAGGTGCATAAGCACCTTGGACAGCACACGCAAAGGAGCCTGTACCTCGTCAAACTTATCTGGAGGCAGATAAGCAGCCAAAGTTGAGACGACATGATCTGAGAGAGAAAGCATGCCAAGCATCTCTCTAGATAAGCCCAACGTGGACTCCAGAGTCGTCATTGGAATGACGGCAGACTTGGGATTGGAAAGCCCGAGGAAAGTGGAGTCCTGATCCATAACCGTCAAAGTCTAGCAGACCGACGGATTGGCGGAATTGTAGGAACGATAACGCACAGGAGGCAAAATGGTGTCAACCCTGGTGAAGAACGAAGTCTTCAAAGCCTTGGAATTCAGCTTGGAATCCAATGCTGAAAAAGCTTCAACCACCTGCACCGACTGGCACGGTCGAAGGCGCCCAGAAGCAGGTTGCTCCATAGGCTGTTGGCGCGTGACCGATGATCGCGGCCAGGCTGACAGTGTCGGCTGGTTAGCAGGTTTGAGATCAGGCAGAAACCCAAACACAAAGTCAAGAGCTGCCCCCAAGTCCGAAGACTGCTGGCCCTCGACCTCAAGCATGTAGGACTCCTCCCCAGAGTCGAAAGACACATAGCCCATCGTGGGCAAACCAGCCGACGCCTCCCATGGTGTCGGGACACCAGGGGAATCAGAAACCGGCCTGTTTCCAATCCCGGGAGGCGGCGCCATAGGAGGCGCCTGGAAACCACGCATAGCCTCGCTGGAAGCAACAGGAATGCTCTTAGAAAGAACCTGAGTGAGTAAGGAGAGGGCCTCCCTAAGCTCACTGCCCGTACCGACCGGTTCGACAGGGGAGCGAACCGGTAAAGTGGCTTCACCTCTGACCCTCTTAACCAGCGAAGGGTCACGATCCTCCAAAACACCCGACGCGGGACGACGGGTGGCAGCCGAAACATCTGAAGGCAGACGTGTATAGGGGTACGAGGCACCCCGAGGATCAATATGGCGAGAACTCATGAGAGTCACCGCAGACCTCTGCGGGGCAGAAGGTCCAGGCTGCACAAAAGGCGTTGGTCCCCCAAAACTGGTAGTGAGGCCAGAATGAGTAGACGGAAATGCCACAGAGTTCATAGTGCTTCCACTAAGAACATCCGAATCCAAAGACACAACTGTGGTGCTCGACGGCGAAGAGACCACAGAGATGGGTTCGGCCGGCAGCCCCTTCCGACTTCGCCAAGTTGAAGTCAGGGAAGGCTGAGGCCGATATCCCACGTCTACAGTACCGGACATTCCTGCAGTCCCCTGCAGCGAAAAGCCGAGGCCGGCTGAAACTGATGACGAAGCAGACGGACCAGCAGTAGTAGTAGATACGTCGAGAGTCGTTGAGGCTGGTGAAATAGTGGAGAGAGCACACCGGCTCGGCTCCAAAGGAGGAGTCACAACCCTAGTGACAGCCTCAGATGTCGACTGGAGGGGGACCTTAGTCCCGGAACCAGGCACCTCTTCACCAGAACACTCAACGGCTCCCGCAGTATCCACCACAGGAAAAGACTGCACATCCCCCACGGAGGAGGAATAACTCTTACCAGACAAGTTCGGCTCGGGAGGCCCCGAACGACCATGTTCTCCTTTCCCGCAGGAGCGGGAGGCACGGCCACGAGAACGAACGACATGGTTAACTGACGCCCAGAAAGTGGATGACCATGATCCACAGACACCACATGGCCGCTCGGGCCGAACACCCATTACAGGAGGAACAAGACGAATGTAAATCGTCCACATGCTTTGGCAGCAGACATTGCCCACAAGGAATTGTCCTGGGCATGATAGAGGTGAGAGGAGCAGAGAAGGTGAAATCAGAAAACAGAAGAACACCCCCAAAGAAGAGAGAAAGGTGACAGAAACAAAGACCCCAGACGGTCGACCGGGAACCACACAACAGGATGACTACTCTCAAAAGAAAGAAGAAAAACTGTAGGAGTGGAACCCCGCTGACACCGAACTCTAACACAATTAGAAAATTTAGCAAAAAAAGCATTAACAATAATTGTGAAATATTATAAGTCCGAACCGCATGGCACACGAAATTCGTGCGCGACTCGAGAGAGAACAATTAAATATACATTATGGATATATAATATAAAAGAGAATATAAAAAACACTGTTCCTGAGAATACAAAGAATACACTGATGCACAATGAATCAGGAACCATCAAACATCGAGCTGGAGAAACACTGATAAGCAGGCAAAAACATCTCGACACGAAGCGGATTATAAAAAGAATGAGTCTTTAGAGACGGTACATGTGCACTGGCAACGGAAGTCGTGGAGTTGTACTTGGGAGCGAGTGACCCGTACTGGGTCTGCGCCGGTTGCACTCGACCCAGTTTTGGCTTATTTTTTATTGGCGCTTTTGCACCACTTTTCTTTCCCAACTTGCTTGGGAAAGACAAAAATAGAGAGTATTTTATCCGAGTTAGGGACTTCCACTGTAGTGCAAGCCTGAAGTAAACAATTGTGAGTAGGTTGATAAGAAATAGAGGAGCTACCAACAGAATTGCATTGAAATAATTACATTGAGCAATATCTGCTAAATGAACGGCACAAGAAGATACGTATATCTTATTATTCCGTTTCACAAGATCAATAGAGCATTTACTGCAAACGCTCGAAAATCCAAACATTGTGACATCTACATCTGCAAAAGATTATTGAAATGCATCGCGAAAAAGTCGATCATTGGCCGCTCTCCTGGTAGCAATCTGATTGAATACTGGTTTGTTGAAAGTCCATTCTGGTGGCAACAAACGGCCCCTCTGTAAAGGGAGTCCGCTAATACATTCAGACGACCCGGAATATGACGGACGAATAGAAGAACTTGATGTTCTAGTACCAATCGAAAGATTCCTTCTGTTAACATGAATAACAGGATGGATTGAGAGCCTCCGTAATTCCAAAAATATGCTAATACCGTCGAGTTGTCGGACAGAATTAGCATATGAGCATTCCGAATAACGTTCATCAATAACGTAGCGCAAGCCAAAATGACATCATTCTTGATGTTTGTGTGCTTGATAAGGAACTACGGAAACAAAAGACCCTGGCACTTCAAATCCGTTGGGTTTAATGAAACTACCCAAAGTGTTTGACTGACATCCGTCAAAACTGTAAAACCCGGATCCGGCAATTGCAGTGGAACTACTTGAGTTAAGCAGTGAATCTCTTATTCACTTGATTTGACAAGAAGATGTCCGTATCGAGCGAAATAATTTTCACCCTCCAATTCTGAATTAAAAAAAAATTGGAAAGGACAAATGCGTAACCGCTCCATTGGAATAAAATCACGGCAGTTCTGCACAACGTATCAGTCACATGAGATCTCTCTCTGAGACCTTGTCTGAGCGAAGACAATAGCAAGCATAACAACTGATAATTTCGCTCTGGTTAACGGCAGACGAACGAGAATGTTATGCGTCTCGAAGCTCATCCCCTGGTGGGTAAATGACTTGGACAAAAATAAAGAGTATTTTATCCGAGTTAGGGACTTCTCCTTGTTTACGTATGAAACTGAGACGTCGGATCAATAGGAGCAGAGTCTGCACATCGTTCTGCGCTCTGGTTAACGGCAGACAAACAAGAATGTCATACGTCTCGAAGCTCATCCCCCGGTGGGTAAATGACTTGGATGAAACCAGATCCGACGTCTCCTCGTTTACTTATGAAACCGAGCCATCAGATCAATAGAAGCAGAATCTGCACATCGTTCTGAAGCATTAACTCATTGCCACACCTCTGAAGAATGTCGTCCAGGTAGGCCAATGTTACCGCAGACGAATGAGCTCGGAAATGAGTCATTACCGAGTTTGTTATTCGAGTGAAAGCCCAGGAACTAGATTCAGACCGAAACACATTGGTCGGTGCTGAAACACAATTCCTATGATAAAGAAGCAAAGATACTTTCTGAACGCCTGATGTACCATGACGTGAAAGTATGCAACTAGAAATCTATGCATGTAGCATAGTCGTACACCCGAATACTCGCTCTGACCGATCAGATGGACTCCATATAGAAACTTGGAGTCACAGTCAGCTTGTTATCCAGCTCAGAATATGAGTGGACGGAACGAGTAGTCTGGTTTGGAACCAGAAAAGGATGGTTGTAGAAACCTGGAAATTCCTGGATTTCTACGATCTCTATCGCGATCATTCCAGAAGAGACTGGACTTCTGATGGAAGCGAGCGTCTATTCTACTGACTGACATAAGCTGAGTCCAAGTTGGACTCCGAGTTAACAGAGGATTTCGTTTGAGGAACAATTAATCCTTCCGAAATCACTCCTTCAATCCAAGGGACGTCTGTAATCTAATCTCAAATCATTGAGAAACTCGACAGTCTTCCGCTCACTAGTACACGATAGAGGTTAAAACCATTACCTCCTGGTCCTGCGAGGCTTGCGGAAGTAGAAGCCATGTCCTCCACGGCCCGCACCTCGCCTCGTCGACCTAGGGGTGTCTGACCGGATGTCTCGGTCAGAATTACGGCCCCTATCTGAGTTGCTACCATGACGGTCTCTAGAATAAGACCTAGAGGATGCATAGGAACCTCTATAGGAACTTCCTTTGGACATATTCGTCCCAGAAGTGCTGTCCTACTTTTCTCTGCTGAATCCGACTATATGGAAGCGAATCAAAAGCAGAGAGTCTGAAGCTTTCTTAGTTAACTGATCATAAACTGTGGAAAGCTTGCCATCGAAGAAAACTCTCAGGAGACCGGAGCGACTCAGAGTTTTTCACCTTACTATCTACACGCGTGGATGTAGCCAGGGCCGTGTCACGTCTAACCAACTCCATATTAGGTTAGTTTTACGTGAGGTCCTTGAAAGAACTCTTAAGGAGGTTGTACATCCTAGAATTCTTTTTCCTTGAGACGTAATGATAACGTTCTGGTAAGGTGATCTGGGTACGATTATGCGTCTAAGCTGTCCCTGCTAGACGATATTGTTATTTCCAACATCGTGGTTGGAATTGACATAGACGACAGTAAAACAATTCTAGTTCCTGAACTGGTCGTCTGGATGCAGAGAACTCTCAGAATGCTCAGTCCTGCCGTTTTAAAATATTCAATGAAATGATGAAAGGCAGATGTAGAGCATATTGTCGATAAGAAACCTGATCTGCCCATTTAGGTAGCAAGTTGTATAAATATAGCGTCATTCAACAGATCAAATGTCTGTGAAACATATCTGGACTATGTCGGAACTGAGGGATGATGTCCCTAAACCGATTAAGAATTCTATATCCAGTGGCGCTATCCGTTTCTTATCCGGCAACGCAGCATTTTGGTCCGGAGGAACAATGTCCGATGATAATGCCAGATGCACTCTATGACAATTATGTTGTTCCAAAAAGGGAAAATACAACTTATCCGTATCCCTTTCACCAACCTGTCGGACCACTTGAAATTCTTGGTCGTCCGTGCCTGAACCTGCAGCGGAACGTATCAACCCAGCTTCGTCGGATAATTCCTGATCTGACAGAGTTACTGTCAGTTGCTGGGACGCTGCGATAATTTGTGCTATCTGCGATAGCATATCCGCAACAGAGGCCTGTGGAGCTGCAGTCTTATAGATTTAGCCACTGGAAGCTCCTTGGACGTTCACTCCTGCATACCTCAAATATGCGAACGTCCGGAGAATGAAGGCCTCGTATCCTTGGCTACTGGATGGCATGACCTGGTCGCCGTAGAATCCCTGATCAGCGATGTTGGTTGAATATCGCAGGTCACATAGTCAAGGTGCAGTCGCGTGTGCTGCCGTGAGGATGAGGAAGCCGAAAGAGCAGTCTCTCTGGACTGTCTATGTAACAGAGCGTCCCGAGCGGTAGATGTATACTCCGACTGAGGAACGTTTTATACCACAACATCTGGGCTCAGATGTTGTAATACGAGAGAGGGACCTCTCTCGCTCACAGCCCGGATGGACCTGGACGAGCCAGGAACCGAACTTAATAGGCTTCCTCCGTACCATCCTCGTATCCCTCATCACTGGGTGTGCAAATTATATTTTATAGTGCTCCTAACACCCAAATCTCCTTCCTGGACCGCAACGGACGAACCCCGGTGCTGAGCCATTCGGTTAATGGTCGCGACACCGGGCGAGCTAGCAGACGCCAACGCCATCGATAGTACTAGGGAACTCCAGGCAACTGACGTATCTACATGCGCACTTTTGCCGCTAACTCTTCATTTGACTGTGACAACGGAAGTACACTTTACAAAGACATCATGGTAACATCACCTTGTTTATGTTACTCAATGAGACCGGTGGAGCTGCGGTCCTACGTGAATTATCCGCTGGAAGCTCCCGAGACGTTCATTCCCGCATTTATATAATATGAGAACGTCCCCACTGAAAAGGTCTTGTATCCTTGGCTAGCAGATGGAGTGACCTGGTCGACGTGTATTCCTTGGTCGGCGAAGAAGAGCACCATGGACGTTCAATCCTGCATTTATATAATATGCGAACGTCTCCTGGAAATCTGTGGTCACATAGCCAAGGTGCGGTCATGTGTGTTGACGAAGATGAGGAAGCCAATATAACAGCCGCGTCGGACTGTCATGCGACGGAGCGTCCCGAAAAGACTATCCTCGGATCCGTCGTTGCTGGGTGTGCACATCTGAAGTTTTATAGTGCTCGCATCACCCAATCTGCTTCCCTGGACCGCAACGGACTAACCCGGGTGCTGTACCATTCTTATTTCCTGGTGAATAGGCACGACACCGGGCGGACTAGCGGGTGACAATGCCTTCGATAGAACTAGCTAACTCCCAGCAATTGTCGTAATACCTTGAGCACTTCCCGCTAGCCCTAATATTGCAACGACGGAGACACAGTTATTGAAGACATCACGGAAACATCACTCTGAGTTCTGAAAAAGAAACTGATAATATATAGTGACCGTTCGGAGAGAGGACCGTAATGGACCTCTCACCGCAACAAAATACCGTGACACACGTCTCCAACGATGTCATATCAATCAACACACACAGAGCAAGAATGAATGTGACTACATTGACTATAAGAAACACAATGAACTCGTGAATTAGAGGAAGATATCCTCGAATTACGGTAGAAGAATATTTTTTCAACCAGAAAAATATATACATCGTCATATTATTTGCACTAACTCTTGAAATGAATATACATAATATATTATAATTCATTATAACATTTCAAAAGAAAATAATTTTCAAAAAAAAATTTTTTGAAAAAAATTTCAGAAGAGCCCAAGTTTCCAATGGGAACCCTGAGACCCAAAAAGCCTAAGTGTGGACAAAAATTTTAAATCATTTTGAAAAAATTAATGTAACACTTAAGGACAATATTAATGTATCTTGCTATGAACTAAATTAAGCAGAAGCCAAGTAATCATTGTCAGAAGTAACAGTTGTCAACATAAGCAAAAGTGTCAACAACCCGGAAACATGACTCCAGGCACTAAAACAAACATGGCCCGAAATCAGTTACCAACTTAAACACAATGCAAAACAGAGGCTTCCAGAGAAGAAACTGTAGAACATCAGATGATAGATGCAGACCAAAATGCCTAAACATCCCTAGGGTGAGGACGAAAACATTGGGAAAAAACAGAAAATAATTCTGTTTCCAAGCCAAAACTCTCAAAAATTTTTAGTAATAAACATTACAAAAAATAAGCCAAAAGCATGGGAGAATAGCTAGGGGGGGAATAAAGGAAATGGAGAGAGGAAACGGTGATTAAACAATGGAAACTTCATAGCAAGAATGACCACAATAAGGTCATGCCACGAAAATAGGTAACATGAATAATTTCGTAAAATAATTATAAGTTACAGCCCTGAACATTTGTTTCCACTGTTTTTTCCTCTCTACGTTCTATTTCCACCATATATCCACCATTTCTCTCATAATTATGTGTCTGGCATCCTTAAAACTGAGATTTACAAGCAAAAATATCAGTCAGTTGTAACTGAATTGAGGGCCAAACAAAGAATGTCTTTTGGCAGCAGTTTCGAGACCTTCTTGACACAGCGCATGCACAGTGGAGTAAAGGTATGGAGGACCATATAGGACATGTAATTTTCGGTTTAGATGCAAATTATGGGGATTGGGGGGTAAAATTTGCGTTTGGCCCTAGATATTTTAGTGTTAGCACCAGCTAAGTCTGGGTCATTGGCACAGTATAAAAGTATACATTACCTCATTTAGTAGCCACATAAACAATTTCAGCCAAAGAACGCATGTTTTTAGATACATAGACAGCAATTTGTTAGTTCCAATTTATGTGGCTAGTCACATAAATCAGACTGGAAACATAACAATGCCGTGTACCAACAACTAGGCACATAAACCTGACTTGGTGGTGCATACAAACAGATGAACGGCCAGCCCCCATTGTTAGATAGCCTGCAAAGTTCGTTTTGGCAGGGGATAATAACCAGACCTCCATTTAGTTTGCATATGCTGCAAGAATTATAATAAGTCCCCAAGTGCTTACGTTGGGTGCATATTTGTTTTGGTCCAAAACCTCAAACCAAAATGAGACTTGTCTTTTTATTTGAGATGCAATGTGATCTTATTTTTTAAAGGTGGACTCTTCAGAAATTTAAGGTGGATAGCCTCCATATAGTAAGAAGTATTACAAACTATAAAAATATTTCCAATGGAACTAAAAGGACTCTCCAAGACAAATCACACAACAATTATATTCCTTGAAGCATTTTTTGAGGGGGGTGTGGTTATGTAATATGGGAGAAAATCCAGAGAAAAATAATTAACTGGTTGAGGGCTACATTATTTTTGGTGGTCTGAATTTGTTGATCAATATTTGTTTTATTACAAATTACTGAAGAGTGCCCATATAATAAAATATTAATTATGTTTGACTGGATACGAAAGACAAGCAAGGAAAATGTTGGCTTTTGCTCTGGTACCCTCATTTTTAGCTCAACTGACATCAAGTATAAGCTATTGGGATGGGTTGTGATCCGTCGTCTGTCCACAATTCCTTTAGCACACCCTACAGGCTGCAGCTCTCACCTGATCAGTCCTAAATTTCATATGTAGCTTTGGGGCAATGTCTAGATGGGAGCCATCAAATTTTTCCGAATTTTGTTAATAAACATGGCTGCCAGTGACCATCTTCAGTGACCGTTGGGAGCGGGAGAGCAGGAGAGTGGAAATTCACTCTCCACTTTTATATTTTACGAGAGTGAAAAATTTCAGGAGAGTGATTTTTAAAATAATGCCTCGGGACAATTCGCCCCCAGGGGGAATAACGAGGATTGGTGGTGATTGCTGTTGAGAAATCAGTAGGCCTAATAACGCGCAATTTCCAAAATAATTGGTTTTATGACGTTTCGGCCTTGAGACGTTTCGGCCCTAAGAGGCCAAAACGTCTTAGAAATTGGGCCGAAACGTCTTCACATTCGGTAATTCTTTTTTAGATGTGATTGTGTGGAGGGGTTTGTGGAGTTTTAAATTGGCAAGTCCCAAGGGTGGTCGCTCATGACAGGTTCTTCTGTACTTTGCACTTCTCTGACCAGGGGTCAGCCTGGCAGCTGATTTTAGGGAGAAGTGACTTCTCCCTTCAGAGACTTTAGGGAGAAGTCAGGACCCAGGAGGGAGAAGTCAGTGGACATGAAGGAGAAATCAGAAAAAAAACATAAAACGTAAATGTCATCGTGACAAAATAAATGAACATAGAGGACACAATTGTGGAGAAAAAAATAAATAAAAGTTATCCAAACATACAAACACACACAAAACTAAGTCAGATGGTTACATAACAGAATGTAGGTTAAAATCCCCCCCACCCCACCCCACCCCACAAAAAACTGTGTCGTTCATGGTTTCTGAATGCCCCCTAACTCTTTGCCGAACAGTGATGACTAAGGTTACCGTGCAGTTGATTTTGTATTTGCGTCAACGATGTGGATTTGAAATTTAGTATGACCCATGGTGAGAGTGTTCTTCTCTGTAACAGAAGGTATATTCTTTTTAAAAAAATATTTAAAGTGTTTAAAATAAATTTCAAGTTCATATAAGAAGCTGGGTCATTCATGGTTTCTGAATACCCTAACTGAGTTGAAAAGCGTAGTTAAAAAAGTTTTCGATATCCTTCGTAAATTAAGCGTTCTTAACAATTTGAGTTAATTAATTTCTTTGGTAAATGACAAAACATTTCAGTTGTCTCCCTTCCCGGCTGCGCTGGGTAATAATACACTGTTCAGAAAACTGACAATTTCTGCCAACCATCTTTCACTGACACGTGCGATTGGTGCTTTGAAGGTCTGCCATTCTTATCCATCCAAATACCTGTGATTTCTATTGTAGCCTTATTACATTTAACCCCCTTCCAACAAACTTCACAAGTTTTCAAAGAAAAACATTCAATGCAAATTGCGGGGCGAATTTCAATGCAGCCAATTTTTCAGTGGAACAGAGCATAATCGCAAGCAATTTCGATATGGACGAACTGTCTCCAATACATTTTTTTTGTTTTGAAACGGTGGTTAACTTTAATAAATTCTAATTAACTCGATGCGTGTCTTGTGTGATTCGTTGTTTTTGCTGGCACTTTGTTTTTAAATAGCCATTTTGTGCTGGTTGCTATCAGTTGGGGCGAATTGTTCGAACGACTAAGCCATTGCAATTCTTTTCAGAAATATAAAATTGGGCTAGTTTAGGCTATTTTCATAGCCGTGTGACGGACTTTAACAGCAACCGTGTTTACTGTTTTTTGCGGAAGCGTGTGTTTTTAAAAAATAAAACATAAAATAATACAGTAAACTGCCATGTCTCCCAAGGAAGTTTGGGAGGGCGACTTGAATTTCGCCCCCAGTGCAAGCCAAGGCGACTTGAGGAATGACAAGGTAACTTCTTCGCCCAAGTCGCCCACTCGGCTGACCCGTCTCCGACGAAGGCTTTGAACACGACCGGAAGATAAACGTGCGCGACTAATTACTCGCGGTATACGAAAAAACGGTGCGCGATGGTGCGCTGGCGCGATCGCTCGCCGTTCCCAACGGTCACTGCATCTTAGATCTGACATATAAATTGTCAACAATTCCATTAGCATACCCTACAGGCCACATCTCTCACCTGATATTTTTCAAATTTCATATGTAGCTTTGGTGAAATGTCTCAATGGGAGCTGAATTTTTCTGAATTTTGTTGAAAAACATGGCTGCCAGCAGCCATCTTGAATTTGGATATAAACTATCCAACAATTCCTTTTGGACACTATACAGGCTGCAGCACTCACCCGATCAGTCCAAAATTTGATATGGGGCTTTGGGGAAATGTCTTAGATGGGAGCTACCAATTTTTTCCGAATTTCAATGAAAAACTTGGCCGCCAGTGGCCATCTTAGATTTGACATATAAACTGTCAACATTTCCATTAGAACACCTACAGACTGCATCGCTGACCTGATATTTCTCAAATTTCATATGTAGCTTTGGTGTGATGTCCAGATGGGAGTTATCGAAAAGTTCTGAATTTTGTTGAAAAACATGGCTGCCAGCAGCCATCTTTGATGTGATTATAAATTGTCAACAATTCCCTTAGCACACCCTACAGACTACATCTCTCACCTGATCGTTTTTGAATTTCATATATAGCTTTGGTGTCATGTCCAGATAGGAGCCATCAAATTTTTCTGAATTTTGATGAAAAACATGGCCACCAGTGGCCATCTTGGATTTGGCATATAAATTGTCAATAATTCCATTAGCACACCCTACAGGCCACATCCTTTACCCCATCTTTTTTGAAATTTCATATGCAGTTTTGGTGTGATGTCTAGATGAGAGCAAGCCTGAAAATAAGCAGACTGTCATCTGCAAAATGAGGTCCCCAGAGGGTGAATTTGGTGAGGCTACCCTGCACAGCAGGGTAGCATCACAACATTTACCCTCTGTGAACCTCAGTCTGAATCAAGGTTTCAAGTCAAAACAAAAAGATGTACCTAGAGGATAAATAGGCCCATTGTATGGGATAGCATCAGCAAATTCAAAAAACTATACAGCTCGCCACATCAGTAACCTGAACACAAATATAAAGTAACTTGACAATCCAATAATATTTTTCAAGTTATCGAATGCCAAAGGGATTGGAGGAATTTTCAATTTGAAGGATAAAGGGTTAATATCTCAGGATCACAATAACAGATTTACACCAAAAACTATACAGCTCAGTACATCAGTAACCTTAACACAAATATAAAGTAACTTGACAATCCAAGCAATATTTTTCAAGTTATCGAATGACAAAGGGATTGGAGAAATTTTCAATTTGAAGGATAAAGGGTTAATATCTCGGGATCAAATCATCAGATTTACACCAAAAACTATACAGCTTGGCAAATCAGTAACCTGAACACAAATATAAAGTAACTAGACAATCCAAGCAATATTTTTCAAGTTATCGAATGCCAAAGGGATTGGAGGAATTTTCAATTTGAAGAATAAAGGGTTAATATCTCAGGATCAAATTATCCGATTTACACCAAAAACTATACAGCTCGGCACATCAGTAACCTGAACACAAATATAAAGTAACTTGACAATCCAAGCAATATTTTTTAACTTATCGAATGCCAAAGAAATGGATACGGACGCCGGACGGACAGACGGACGGACAGACAGACAGACGGACAGACAGGCAGACAAAGGATGGACGAACGACGGATGGTCACCCCAGATGTCGGCATTATGTGTACCATACATAGTATGGGTACACATAAAAAAGAAGTCATATCTGGTACTCCATACTTATGTTATCTGCGTATGCGCAGTATCGAGGAAGGTACCAAAATTGGTGCCAACCATCATTCTTTCTACAGTGCTTGCTAAACGTTATAATCAGTGGGGAGGTATGAGTGCCCACTCATGGGAGGGCCATCCCTAAAAATATACAAATTACTTAAAATTTATCATATCTTTATACCACAACAAATGGCCCAAATGAGACATAGTTATTGCTTCACACCGAGTTACACATTAAAACTACCCAGCACCGACGTTGGACTACTGTCTGTGGAGGAGGTATTCCCTTGCTTTTCACTATAAAGCCAGATAACATAAGGGTAAAACGCCCCCCCCCCCCCCCCCCCCCTGTTCTGAGGTAAAATTCCTCAGAACGAAGAGGGCAGCGGAATGGCGTCAGTGCTTGAGCAGACTGCCTTAAGACCTTATAGATGTAATATTAATGGACAACATTCTGAGCAACAGAAAGAGGATGCAAAGATCCAAGGTCACTGGAGATGGACTCTAAATTTCTAAGGTAAAACTTGGTAAATGGTAAATGAAGAGGGCTGTGTCCAGTAAGAAGCCTTCATGAGATCAGTAATGGCTATACTGTTAGAATAAGCCCAAAAAGTGGACAGTGCTCTAACCTCGTGCACTGAAATCTTGTTGACAGAATGTTGATCCAAAGATAGACTTTCGTAGGCAATCGGTATTGCCAACTGAATCTATCTAGCGATAGAATGAACAAAAATATCTTTTCTGTTATGAATTTGAGAAAGAAAGAATCATTTTCTTCCCTTTCTAATAAAATCCGATTGACGTTTAGAAATGCGCATTGCTTTAACTAAGTCTCCCTCCAGAAAAAATAGGGAGACTGCAGAGTCATGTAGGGAGACTTCATAGGCAAGTGGGGAAAATTAAGAATATTCATGTACCACCCCCGCCGCCCCTTCATATTTTCAATTTGTTAATAAACAAAATACATTCTGGGGTCGAGTATTTTGTAAAAGAAATGTCATTCCGCATCATTTTTATGGCATTCCGGTGTCATTCCGCGTCATTTCATGTCATTCTGATGTTTAGGAGGACCCTTTTTCAAGATCGTCCACATGCACATTTGTGTCCTGTACAAAGCTTTTCTTGACATCACTAAAGCTTTTTTTCATGTGTTTCAATTCCATTCGTGTTTTTCTGGGAATAGACAGCCCAACAGTTAACAGTCGTCAGCAAATCGAAATGAAAATAATGTGTTATAAAATACGTCCGTTGTGTATACATTTTCGGCATCCTAAGCGACGTAACCTACTTTCAAACTGGGTTGTTTTGTTGAGTCGCGTAAGTCACCTATGTTCGTTTCGACACTTGAAGCTCCGACTGGAATGCAACAAAATAGAAATAAAAAAATCCGCCAAAAGCGACAATGGACAATTGATTGTCGTGTGATTTCAAATAAATGGACGTTTATTTGACGAATTAAAATGCCCATTTATCACACTCGAGCACATTCGATTTTTGAAAATACTCGTTTTCATGTAAACCTCGCATCACTCAGTTCAGCCTTTTCTCATTTTGGCCAATTTTTAGAGGGCAACTTGTAATCGCCCCGACTATTTTTCTAGGCGACTTTGGGCATAGAAGGGCGACATAATCGCCCTAGTTGCCCTCACGGCTGGTCCCTGGGACACAGCAATGGTCTACGGTTATCTGAGGATGGTAAAGCCTTAATGACAATAGGCTTCGGCCACTTATCTAGAATCTGAGTTTTAGCCAAAAATCCCACTTCTGTAGTGAGGGTAATAGTATTACCTGCACTACGGTAATGGGAATCATCAACAGATGATGCTTGAAGTTCTCTGTTTTCTCTTCTGGCAGACGCAAAGGCTAAGAGAAACGCCATTTTATAGGTCCAGAATTTGAATGGTTCAAAAGGAGCTTCTTGAGGTTTCAAATTAAAAGAACCCAAGCCAAATTCCAATTAGGAATTAATCTGAGGGTTCTGGGTCTATTAATAGAGAAATTTCTGACTGGCTTGGATCAAGAAGTATCTGATCCAATAGCCAAGTTATCATGACGAGCGTAAGTGTCTGATAACATAGACCTGTAGCCCTTAATAGTGACGGGCTGCAGTTTGAATTCATCCAACAGGTAGACCAGGAAATTGGCAATCTCTGGAATGGACGGATCATATATGTCTATCGACTGATCCACACGTCAACGGAAGAAAACCCTCCACTTCGCTGCATAATTCAATGAAGAGGAGGCCCTCCTACAGTTAGAAATTGCGTCCACTACTTGTCCTGTAAAATGTTTTCCGTGCAAGAAGGAAGAAGGACCGCATAATGGAAATATGTGAAGGTTGAGACCTTCCGGGTTGTGATGCAGTGCGCATGACTTCCCCCGAAAGAGAACATCCCTTTGAGGAGGTTTCTGGGGAATGTCCCATAACAGACACCTGAGAAGACTGATCAAAGGTTTCTGTGACGACAGAGGTGCTACTAGCAGGATTTTGCAGTGAGACTGTTTAATCTTTAACAGAATCTGCTGAATCAATGGAGCAGAAGGATATGCATATCCTATCATTCCGTCCCATGAGATCGATAGAGCGTCTACTGCGTACACTCGATGATCTGGACATGATGACCCGAACATCAGTAACTGATTGTTTAGGTGTGTTACAAAAAGATCTATCATGGGATGATCCCACTGGTAACAGATCTGACTGAATATTCGCTTGCTGCGAGTCCGCTCCGATGGCAAAAGGTAACCTTTCCGAGAGAGCGAGTCTGCTAGTACGTTCAGACAACCCGGTATATAACAGACTGAGAGATGAACGTGATGATTCGGAACGAATAGGAGAATCTTCTCCGTTAATTTAACGGAATCAAGTGAGTGCCACCTTGGTTCCTGAGGTAAGCAACTACTGTTGAGTTGTCTGACAGAATTTGAACATGGACGTTCGCTATTTGACGAATCCAATGTTGTAGTGCTAGCCAGATTGACATCATCTCCTTGATGTTTATGTGCTTTTTTAGGAACCGAGAGTCCCAAAGATCCTGACACTTCAAGTCTGCGGGGCTTAGTGACATGCCCCAGCTCGTCTGACTCGTATCCATCATAATCGTGAAAGCCGGATCCAGCAGTTGAAGTGGAACTCCCTGAGTTAACCACTGAAGATCTGCCCAAATCTGAACCTTTTGTTTTACTAGGTCCGTTAAAAACAATACTGGTTTCGAGCAAATGCGTCTTCACACTCCAGTTCTGAGTAAAGAATATCTATCTAGCTGCTCTGCAGAGCCCCATCAGTCGCATAAACTCCCTAGCTGTTATTGCGGGAGAGTTTAAACAAAAGCGGGCATAACAATTGACTAATTTTGCTCTGGGTAACGGCAGACGAACCAGATTATTGTCTCGAAGCTCATTCCCAAGTGAATGAACAACTTGGACAGAGCTAGATCCGACTTTTTCTTGTTTACTATGAAACCGAGACTCCGAAACAATTGCAGCAGACTCTGAATACCGTTCTGAAGAATAATTCTGTTGCCGTATCTCTGAAGAATGTCGTCCAAGTAAGCCGACGTTACTACAGATGACTGAGCTCGGAAGTATGACATTACCGAGTTCATTATTCGAGTGTAAGCCCAAAGAGCCAGGTTCAGACCGAAGCACATTGTTCTGAACTGATAAACCTCTCCTTGCACGGCAAAACGCAGGTACTTTCTGAATGCTGGATGTACCAGGACATGAAAGTAGGTGTCCTTTAGATCTATGCTTGCTGCATAGTCATCCACTCAAATGTTTGCTCTTACCGACTGAATAGTTTCCATATAGAACTTTGGAGCCAAAATCTACATGTTTATCCTGTTCAAGTCTATTACCGGATGGAACGAGACGTCTGGCTTCGGTACGAGGAACAGGTGACTGTAAAAACCTTGAGAATTTTGATTCTCGATGACCTCTATTGATTCCTTTAATGATTCTCGATGTCCTCTATTGATTCCTTTAATAAGAGAGCCTGTACCTCGGCGAGGAGAGACTCTCTTTTGAAAGGATCCACCAGAAGATTTGTCCAACGCGGACATCTTGTAAGTGGGGGTTTTGCTCGGAATGATAGCTGAAGGCCTTCCTCGACAACACTTCTCACCCAATGATCTTCCGTGACTTTTATCAAGTTTCTCGCAAAGTTTGATAACCTTCCACCAACTGGCAAGCAATAGAGGTCTTGTCCATCACCAGTACGACTTAAGAGGCTTACGGGAGGAGAAACTATGTCCTCCCTGTTAAGAACCTCATCCTGTCGGCTTAGGGGCGTCTGACCTTTCGTCTTGATCAGACCTACGCCCCTTTTCCGAGTCGCTTTACTGACAACCTCCGGAGTAATTATAAGAGGGTTTCTTGTACCTTCGCGAGGAGTTCCCTTCAGATGACTTAGAAGTGGAACGGCCTAGCTTACCCCGATCTGCTGAAGCATGTTGATGAGACACCGATTTCAATAGCAGTGCACTGGAAGCTTTCTTTGTAGCCTGCTCATAGACTAACGAAAGCTTGTCCAGAGACCGGAGTGACTCAGAGAGAGCTTTTCACCTTGTCATCTATAAGTGATGATGACCCAAATTTGCCATTATCAGGGCGGAGTTGTACGTGACATACATGACTGCCCTGTAAAGAACTCTGAGCGAGGAACAAACGTCTTCAAATTCCTTCCCATTAAGACGTTACTCAATAGCTCTGGTAAGGGGATCTGCGTAGGACATCGCGTCCTGATTCGGTCTATTCGATGAAATAGCACATTCCATCACTTCCAAGCGTATATTGAATGATGAAGGTAGGGACATATCTAAATCCCTGGCCTGCTCATCTAAATACAGAGGAGCTCTCTGGACATCTTTTCCAACCGTTTTAAATGAACGTGGTCCGAGGAACGGTAGATTTATGAAAGATGTCGATAAGAAACCGCCTTTCCTCTTAGCACTAGAGAGGTTGAATATGGCGTCAACATGGCGAAGGCCTGCAACACCTGTCTAGACTGTGTCAGGAAGGAAAGAATGTCCTCTTTCCTCCACACAAAGTCTACATCCAGAGACGACAGTGGTTTCTCTCTAGTAGTCGCAGCATACTGATCAGGTGGAACAAATTCAGGATAGTATTGATGAATAAAATCCATCGCTACCATATGCTGTTCCAAAAGGGAAGGGTAATCCTCTTCCTCGTCCCTTTCACCATCCGACTGATTCAGCTGTGACGTTCGGTCCATCGCATCTGCGTGTGCAGATGAGTGGTCCGACCCAGCACCATCTGACAGCTCACCACCGGAGTCTGCGGAAGGCTGCTCTTGCTGGGATGCTGCGATCAGCTGCGCAATCTGTGACAGCAAGTCCGTTACTGAGGCTTGAGGAGCATCAGCTTCTGTTTTTTAGCTGGTGGCTGCTCCTGGGATGATGATCCGGAGATAGATCGCTTCTCCAAACGTCCCGATGATCGAAGCCTTGGAGTGCTAGCTACCGGATGGACCGACTTCATGGGCGAAGACTGACTCCATCTTCGCGCAACTGGCTGGATATCCGAAGTCGGGTAGCTAGCATGCGGTCGTGTGTGCTTTTGTAATGTAGCGGAGGAAGCTGTGACTGTAGCCGACCCCAGATGCTGTCTAGACGGAACGTCCCGAGTGGCGGGTGTGAACATATGCTCTGGCTTGTGCATGTTTCTCAAAACAACATTTGGGCCCAAATGTTGTTGAGTTAGCGAGGGACCTCTCCCGCTCTTGTCAGACCTCGCCAAGCCTCCCAAAAAGAAACTTGTTGACTTCCTCCCTATTTCCGTCGTCGATGGGTGAGCTTTTGATTTTGAGGTGCCCGCTCTACCCATATATACACTTCCTTTGACCGCAACGGGTGTAACCGGTGTCACAGCTCCCAGGAACAGAGTAACCGCTTCACCAGTCGAGCTAGCTGCTTGCAAGGGATTAAGAACACAAACTAGGGGCCAAATTCCTTGATTAATATTCATGAGCACCTTTGCAGCTAGATCTGTTTGCTCATCAGAGCACGACAACAGTTGCACAGTTTGGATGGGTGCCACAATACCATCACCATGTTCTTGTTCATCTGAAAAAGAAACTGAAAAACTCAAATTATCCTGCGGTGAGAGTTCTGGCATAGGAATCTCACTGCCAACAACGTACTGCGAAACTCATCTCCAACATTTGTCATACCAATGTACACATGTAGGACAAGAATCTGTAGGCATGCATCGATTACAGGCAAGGCAACAAGCATTTAAATCCGAGGTAGATTTCCTTGCCTTGCATTTAGAGCAAAAAGCTTTCAAAATTACAATCAAAATACAAAGTCGATAGCACTCCTACAAACTCCACAATAAATATATGATAAAGATACAAGAATAATAGCAATCAAAATTAAAATTGAAAAATTAAATAAAAAATTTTGAAATTTTTTTTAAAAAAAAAAAGCCTAAGTTCCCCAAGTCAACATGATGAGCCGAAGGGCATCCTGATAGAGCCTAAGTGTGGACAAAATCCAAATTTTTTGAGCTACACTACCAGAATCATCATCCATGTATCTTCCAGTAATCCTACAGTAATATAATATTAAATACTACATATATTTGAGGACGTTGCTAATGTAAACAATGTCAAAGGGAAAAAATGGAAACAAGACATCAGGAACACAAAAAGGCCCAAAATCAGTAACCGATTTAAATGCTACCAGATGCAAAGCTAGTTCTTCATATGAAGAACAAATGATACATCGGATAGAAGATGCAAGACCAAAATGACCTAACACCCCTAGGGTGAGGACATAACCATGGGGATAAACAGAATAAACATTCTGTAATACATGTTAAACTCCCAAGAAATTTAATAAAAAATTTCAATAAAAAATAGGCAAAAAGCTTAGGAGTTTAACAGGAGGCTTCAAGGAAGGATAGGGAAAAAACACTTAACAAACAGAGGATTAATCATAAGCAAGAATGATGACGTCAGGCGTATGTCCCGAAATTGGGAAACATGAAATAATTTTTACAATTATTACAAAGTCACAGCCCTGAACGTTTGAAACCACCATTGTTCACTTCCATCATCCATTTACAGCCTTGGATCCACCAATTCTTTCATTGATTTGTGTCTGGCATCCTCAAAAAAGGAGATTTTAAAGCACAGATGTCAGATCATTGTTACTGGCTTTAGGGCCAAACAAAGAATGATGGTTTGTGCCAATTTCGGTACCTTCCTGGATACTGTGCATGCGCGATAACAAAAGCATGGAGGACCAGATAGGACTTCTTTTTTTTTTTGGTTTGTACGCAAATTTTGGGGATGGGGGGAAAAATTTGTGTTTGGCCCTGAATTAAAGAATTAAACTGAGTTAGCACCAGATAGTCTGGGCCATTGGTTGTGGTATAAGAATATGCTGAAAACCACTACATTGCGTTTACACTGTAATTCATTACCTCATTTTTCTCAGCAGCTGAAACGCAAAAAAAATGTTTGAGCAAATTGGCACTCTCCAATAAATTGTAACAAAACAATTGTTTATTAACAAAATCTTACTACACTGGGGAACCTTTTGCTCAGAGTATGGTATCCTTGAAAAAAATACTTGCGTTACAAATAACCTTCGAAAAATAATTTAGCATTCTACCAGTTACAGCAATAAGACCAAATAATATATACGTATTATACCAACAATCTTGAGTTGCTGGATTCTGGTAGAGGTGGGCAGTATTTGAATTTTGAATTAGTATCAGTTTCAGTATTCTTAGGAACATATACCACAGTATCAGTTTGGTATTCAGTATCTGACTTGACTGAGATTTTTGGATAGTACCAAGGGGAATTCACACTGGGAAAATAAAGAATAAGTTCTTCTTGTATCACAGTATCGTTCTTGTATCATTCTACCACAGTCCTACAACTGCCACTGCCAATTAGAGATGGGTGGTTAACCAAAAATTTGATTCAGTTTCAGTTTTGTTATCAAAACTGAAACCAAAACAATTACTGAAAACTGTCGTCGCAGTTTTCAACTTCTAATCAGGTCTTCAGTTCTCAGAATAAAGAGATAAACAACCTAAAATTACCCTATTTTCAAACATCAGAGTCGCAATACCCAGTTTTCAGAACAGCTGCAGTAATTGGTATTGCGTTCGAGCATGGCATTACCATGAAAATAGGGGACAATATTACTTCTTACGCATCGTGTTTTCAACGTTCATCTGTTTATCAAATGCGATTTCCTTTGCTGAACTGGTACTTGTCACTTGTTCCACATTTATAATGGCAAATATATTTATTTCTACACGTAATTTTGAAAGCATGAACTCCAAAGCCAGCATCAAAATCACAGTTGAAGTTGGACTTGGATGGAAATTTCGGGTTACAATGACCTACGTGTAAAGGAGCGACTTTTACTCGATAAAATTTTTATGGTCGGCATAATATTTAAGGGTGTGTCGGGTTACCCAAAACACAGGTATTTGGGGAGGAAGGCTAATTTTGCAACAGTCTCGAGGCCAAAATCATTTTTCTTAAACTAGAAACTCTTGAGATAATAATATTCAAATACTTTGTGCTCAGGAAATCCGAGTACCGGTATAGGCTATTACACAGGTGAGTTGAACTGGAAAGGGAGTCCCACTGTCCCAGTGACACAGACTGGAGCCAAATACATCTTCTTATATGCAAATGCAATGTATTGTTATGTTTGTACAACGAAAACCGAAACCGAAAACCTGACTCTTTGAATGAAACCCAAACCGACACTGAAAAGAAATTTGAAAAACGCCCATCTCTTCTGCCAATGAGCATAACACTGGCATTCATTTGCCAAGACAAATCATACTCACAGTAACTTTAGTTTAAACAATATTTATGTCCAATAATATCTGGTATCTGTACAATAGAATGTGCACTGGATTCAACAGTAGCTTTGCGACTGGTTCAAAACATACCTTCCCCTGTTAACAGCCTATTTCAGGCTTTTGTGAAGTCACAGCATGTGCCTTCAACATGCCATCATTAGAAGGTCCTGCTGACAATAGACAAATCACATGGGCAGTGATTTCTTGTCAAGTCTTGCTTGCCTTAATAGGGAGTCAAGATTTAATTAAAAATCACTGCTAAGCAACTGGACATGTACAGGTTGCAGTTTAGTGGGAATTTGTGACAATTCCCCAGGCCATTATGCATAACTACTATCAAGTCTCAACAAAGCTTTATAAATAGTGAAGGTAGAATTTGAAAATGATAAATTTAAAGTAATTTGTATATCAGGACATATAAGGGTACATTTAGCCAAAATTTCTATGAAAGTCCTTTACATTCTTTCATACGTACCTAACATGACAAGATGATAACAAAATTATTTTTTTTGTAAATCCGTAAAAATGATAAATTTAAAGTAATTTGTATATTTTTTATACCTACCAATGGCCTAGACTTAGCTGGTGAAAACTCAAAAATATCAAGGGCCAAACACAAATTTTGAACCCCTCCCCACAATCCCCAAAATTTGCATACAAAACCAAAATTTGAAAGTCCTATCTAGCCCTCCATACTTTTAGTACTGCTCATGCACAGTACCCAGGAAGAGACCGGAATTGGTGCCGAGCATCATTCTTCCTAGTTGTGCCTACTAATGTTATAACTCAGCGGGGAGGTATGAATGAAAACTCATGGGAGGGCCATCCCTGTCTTGGCCATTGGTAAGTATAAAAAATGTACAAATTACTTTAAATTTATCATATTTTATGCTAGAACCAATGGCCCAGACTTAGCTGAATAGTAAAAAGGCTGGAGGGCATAGGACTTAAGGAATAGCAGACTAAATTTCAGCTCCTTAGCCCTGCAGTAGGACTCCCAAGGTGAATAGGAGATTAAAATTTGAGGAATTACATATATCCCTCTCTATACAACAATAGAGAAGGATATACCACCAAAACAAGGAGAAATATCCAAGTGATTCCTTATTACTTAGCATAAAAGATTACACTAATTGGGTGTAACGAGCCCCCAGTTTTAAGGCTAGTCCGGAATAAGATGCTTAAAATTAGGAACAGCGTGTCCGAGAGTTGGAGACAAATGCCCACAGACACACACCGTATACACTGCAACAAGCTGTACATAAGATCAGTATTATCTAGAGACAATAACAGCTTCATCCACAGTTACACACTCACTACAAGACCAGAGGGGGTAAAGACAAATCACCCCTCCCCCCCCCTCTTTTTTGAAGGAATTAACCTTCAAAACAAAGAGGAAAGCGGCCTGGAATCAGTGATCAAGTGGTACTGAATAATATCAGAAAAGAAATCTAATATAGGAATCTCCTCTGAGCAATAAAAGGTGGACTGAAGTATATATAGTCGCCTAAAAGGCTTCCATTTACTAAAATTGAAAGCTTGTAAAATGTATGCCACATCCGGAATACAGAGATAGGCTGAGAACCGGAGATATTAATATGTACAGCCTTCTTAAACTTGTCCATTTGAATCCCAATGGAAAGTTATCTGAGAGAATGTATACTTTTCTCCGCCAACCAACAGGTGACCACATTCCGGTGTACAAGTAAATTCCAATAATGAACTTCCAAATTGTAACCAATCAATTTACGAGAATGGTAGAGTAGGATTCCCCTTTGTGTACCATTTCCGGTTGAAGACTGGATTCAGAACCTGGAATGGGATATGAATAAAAAACCCATCAAGTCCCGTCCCCAAACAAATCATTGTTCCCTAGGTCCGGTAAAACCAATGACTGTTCGGAGAATGAATATACAACTCTGAATAATGAAGACAAAAATAGAGAACGTATGCATAGACAGCCTGCAGGAATATCCATTATTGATCCAACTAGCCCAAAATTCTCATAAGGTCTTATATTGACGCTGAGCAAGAATTTAAGAGAATATATTCAAGAATATACATCTGCCTAATGATTAATACATATTAAGCACAGAACCAACAGAATCCTGCATCTACGCTCACCTGAATACAGCCGATATAACGTTGACATATCCCTTGAAATGAAGACAGTACACCATGGACCCCCAAAATACACCATATAGACATAATATCCATAATCCTCTGAGTGGAAATATAATCCATGACAATAGATTGCATATTAAATGAAGTGGGCAACGAAAAACTAAGTTTGCACCCGATCATAAAAACCTAGATGAACTCCTTGTGCCTTGTTCCAATTATTGCAGGAAACATATTCCTGAAAAAGGAACTAACTACAGGCATCTGAAAGAATGCTCATTATTTCTCACTAGGTTAATATGGCATCATCAATAGGGCTAAAAGCCTCAGACAACTAACACAAAAAAACACGGTTAAGGAAAAAACACCCCCTTTCCTTATAATGGTACCTTGTCCGAGAGGACAGTGGTCTCAGCCTCAGCCTAGCTGATGTAGCTAAAGGTCTTCCAATTCGAGAAGACAATTATATGGCTGCAATCTGTGGCTCCAGAAGCTCACTAAAAGGAGACTTACAATGCTAGCCGCTAATGATAGGAAAAAACACCGCTCATAATTCTAGCTAGGCTACTATGGTGTCAACAATAAGACTAATGTCTGTGACACCTAAGAATACAACACCGAGAAGGAAAAAACATACTCTTTCCTTTTACTGGTTCTATTCCCAAACGGCAGCGGTCTCAGCATAGCTAACACAGCTTAAAAGTCTTCATCCCCGTGAAGACAGATATCTGTCACCTGCGGCCTTGGAAATCTCACTAAACGGAGACTTACGACATTAGCCACAATGTAAAAGAAAAGACCGCTCTAAATTACATAAGGCTACTATGATGTTAGCCACTAATGTTATAGAAACAGACCGCTCTTAATTCACATAAGACTACTAAGGTGACAGCAATAGGTCCAAATACCTGGGACGCCTAGGAATACAACACCGAGAAGGAAAGAACATAATCTTTCCTTTGAAGGCAGCGGTCTCAGCATAGCTAACGCGGCCTAAAAGTCTTATATCCATGAAGACAGATATCTGTGTGTTACCCTGTAGCCTTGGACACCTCACTAAAAGGAGACTTATGACGTTAGCCGCTAATGTATAAGAAAAGACTGCTCCAAAATTACATAAGGCTACTATGGTGTCAACAATAGAACTAAAATGCCTCTGATGCCTAGGAATACAACACCGAGAAGGAAAAAATGTACTTTTTCCTTCTAACAGCCCTATTCCACTATTCCAAACAAGACAACTGTCTAAGCCTAACTACGAGGTAGTGATCTTCTATTCATGAAGAATAGATCATTTGCCTTTCTTATACTATTACTAGGCCAAGGGTGGCATCGTTAAGCAGACCGAAGGCCTTCAACACATGAGCAGAATGACCCGGGAAAGAAAGAACCTCGTCTTTCCTTCGCCTGGTACCCTAAGCTGTTTTTTGCCTAGCAAATGCAGACTTTTGTTCAGATGGAACAAGATCCAGAACAACTAATGAATAGTTCATAGTCTTAATGTGCTGTTCTGTGAGGGATGGAGAATCGTCCTCTGTAGCTCTCTCACCACTACCGGAGACTGTTGATGGCTGAATCTGTGACTACTGGGATGCTGTGATAAGCTGTGCAATCTGTGACAGCAGGTCCGTAAACCAGGCTTGCAGAGCAGCGGTTATCCCGCTTTTTCTACTATATGCTGCTCACAGGACGGAGATCTGACCCCAGATCTTTTGACGCATGTCGCGTATGTATCTGCCTCGAATCACTGGCTGCAGGTTAATCCGACTTCGGTGGTGAAGACTTACAGTGCCTCCATGGAACAGCTTAAGCATGCGAAGTCGGACAGCTAGTCTGCAGTCTAATGTGCTTCGTCGATGAAGCAAAAGAAGAAGCCATAGCTGCAACCGGCCATGGCTGCAATGTGGAAGAAGCGCCCTGGACCGCAAGCATGAATTGATGCTCCAAGTCACTAAAGTTTCTCGAAGCGGAAACAGTCGACCCTGAATCCTGAAGGAACGGAGAGGGTTCTCCAACTCGCGATCTAACTCCTGATCTCGCTGAGCGTTCTGTTTTGAAACTTGTAGGCTTCTACCCCTTAGCATACTTTTCCATGGAAGAAGAGGATGCAGTAACAGCAGCTGACCCTGGCTGAAGTGTGGAAGGAGCATCTCAAACCGCAAGCATGGATGGGGGCTCCGAATCACTGAAGTTTCTCATGATGTAAACAGTCGACCCTGACTGCTGATGTGACAGAGAATGCTCTCCAACTTGCGATCTGACCCCAGATCTTGCCGAGTTTCCCGTTGAGAAAATTGTAGGTTAATCCCCTTTGCATACTCTTCCATGTAGGAGGAAGCCATAACCGCAGCCGACCCCGGGTGCTGTGTGGAAGGAGCATCCCAAACCGCAAACGTGGACAGGTGTTCCGACTTATTGAAGTTTCTCGTGACAGAAACAGTCGACCCCGACGGGATGGAGAGGGTTCTCTAACTCGCGATCTGACCCCAGATCTCGCCATGCGGCCCATAGAGAAACTTTCAGGCTTCTTCCCCTTTTGTCATCGTTACTGGATGAGCTTTTGTTTTTGAGGTGCTCACTCTACCCACATCTGCACCTCTCGTCTGCAATGGACCTACCCGGCGTCCCGGCTCCCATAATAGGGAAACCGCTTCACCTGTTGAGCTAGCTGTATGCAGAGGATTAAGTAATTAGAGACCTCAATCCTCTGCTAATAATGATGAGCACCTTGGCAGCTAGCTCTGTTTACTCATCAGATTGGGGCTCATCAGAGTGCGTTGATGGCACCGCATAACAGACAGGTGTCAAAGTACAATCACCATGTTCTTGTTCCTCTAATTCTCGTAGATTGAATGGTTACAATTTGGAAGTTCATTATTGGGATTTACTTGTACACCGGAATGTGGTCACCTGTTGCTTGGCTGAGAAGCGTATGCGTTCTCTCAGATAACTTTCCATTGGGATTCGAATGGACAAGTTTAAGGCTGTACATATTAATATCACCGGTTCTCGACCTATCTCCGTATTCTGGGGGCGTGGTGGCTCAGTTGGTAGAGGTGCAGGCTGCAAGCCGAGAGCTCCTCGGTCGAAGCCCACCTGCGGCAACCGCATTGTGTCCTTAGGCAAGACACTTCACCCCCACTGCCCATGTGGGGGCACAGTGACATTATGTACTAAGGCGTACTGCACGTCAATGTTGCACCTGTCTTCAACCAATGCTAACCCTGCTTGTGTGGAGTTGGTATGTTGGGGAGCTAACAGTTGCTCGCCATTGCTCGATGGTTCTCTCCGGGTACTCTGGCTTCCTCCACCCGTAAAACTGTCATGGTCATGGTTAGCCATTGTGCACAAATATGTGACCTCAAACACCAATAAATAAATAACTAAATAACTCCGTATTCTGGATGCGGCATACATTTTACAAGCTTTCAATTTTAGTAAATGGGAGCCTTTTAGGTGACTATATGTACTTCAGTCCGCCTTTTATTGATCAGAGGAGATTCCTATATTAGATTTCTTTTCTGATATTATTCAGTACGACTTTATCACCAATTCCAGGCCACTTTCCTCTTTGTTTTGAAGGTTAATTCCTTCAAAAAAGAGGGGGGGGAGGGTGATTTGTCTTTACCCCCTCTGGTCTTATAGTAAGTGTGTAACTATGGGTGGAGCTGTTATTGTCTATAGATAATACTGATCTTATGTACAGCTTGTTGCATTGTATACGGCGTGTGACTGTGGGTATTAGTCTCCAACTCTCGGACACGTGTCTTATTCCGGACTAGCCTTAAAATTGGGGGCTCGTTACACCCAATTAGTGTAATCTTTTATGCTAAGTAATAAGGAATCACCTGGATATTGCTCCTTATTTTGGTGGTATATCCTTCTCTATTGTTGTATAGAGAGGGATATATGTAATTCCTCAAATTTTAATCTCCTATTCACCTTGGGAGTCCTACTGCAGGCTAAGGAGCTGAAATTTAGTCTGCTATTCCTTAAGTCCTAGGCCTTCCAGCCTTTTTACTATTCATCTAAGTTTTGGGCCATTGGTTCTAGTATAAAATATGACAAATTTAAAGTAATTTGTATATTTTTTATACTTACCAATGGCCCAGATGGGGATGGTCCTCCCATGAGTTTTCACTCATACCTCCCCGCTGAGTTATAACATTAGTAGGCACAACTAGGAAGAATGATGTTTGGCACCAATTCCGGTCTCTTCCTGGGTACTGTGCATGAGCAGTACTAAAAATATGGAGGACCAGAGAGGACTTTCAAATTTCGGTTTTGTATGCAAATTTGGGGGATTGGGGGGGTTCAATATTTGTGTTTGCCCCTTGATATTATTGAGTTTCCACCAGCTAAGTCTGGGCCATTTGTTCTAGTATAAAAATTTACACCAAATCCAGCCAAATCAAGCATAAAGGTGTCAAGTTTGATCTGGCTGATGTGGTCTGGTTAATGATGAGGAATAAGACAATGCAGATTACCTGAGAGTGGTAATAATTTGTTTATTATATGACAGCAGATCTTTAAAACAGATTACAACACCTTTAAGTATAAACAAAAAAGAAAGTATGGATGTTTAGGTCCCACAAAGTAGATCTTCTGTTTGTCAGTCCATTTTGTGTAAAATTGCATATGGGAGGACATTTTTTTTATTTCATTTTTTATTTTAGAAATTATTTCTTTGCCATCAAAAGTTCATGTTTTTGGTTTTTTTCATGGTTTATGCCTCAAAATCTACAGAATAGCATGGGTGGTGGTGTATTTTGCCCCTTGAGTGCAAGAAGGCTTTGCAATGCTAAAGACAGAACATTGCAAAAGCCTTCTTGCACTCAAAGGACAAATTCATCAATTTTTTTAACTTGGGCAACATATCAGAGATAAACCATTTAATTTTTATTTTTTGCTAGTTTGCATTGGTTATAAAAAAGAGAGCATGCAGCAGCCAAAAGGACCTTGTGGGAGGGTCTGAGAAAGAGATTTTTAGCTTTATTAGGCCTTATCCAGATTATTTAGCACCAAGGCACTCAACTTTTTATTTTTGATTTGTAAAACTGTTGCTTCAAAATCCTTGGGACTGTCATCAGCGATGTCACTGATGACACAAGAGGCTTGCTTGAGACATGCATGATACAGATTTTGAAAGTGGGACCAATTTTCTGGCAAGTCGGAATTGATGGGCAAACTGCTGTGGTATTAAGGGGATATTAGTGGTTGTCATAATAAAAAGGAAATTCTGTCTTCTCTTAGCAATAGATGACATCGCAAGAAGAAACTAAAATTTAAAAGAGGTGCAGTTGAATGAAAGCATGCTGAATGCTTAAAATTCAATGAGAGTAACTATAAAATTTATAATAAACATAAATACCTTTGTTCCAATTGAAATGATCAAATGCTTAGGGACCTTCTCAAAACAAAAATGACAGTTGTCCATGGCACTGGACATTTTACGATGCTCTGAAAAGAGAATAATCAGAACTTAAGAACAGTAAATAAATAAACGGGGCAACAACTAAACTACATATCTTCTTTTCCATATCAATAAATGTGTTTTTGTTTGTGGAGGTCTAATATTAGACACTTTAAGACAGAACGAACCACTGCACAGTGGCAAAGAAGAGCTGGACTCTCCAACTTACTAACCAGGAACAAGTAGAATTAGCATTAGTTAAAGGGAAGTGTATCATCGACATGCTTCTTCGAAGTAGAGGTAAAACAAACACTCTATACTTTAGAAATGACCATTGTGGTTACAAAATAATTTCCAATATAAAAAATGCAACCAAAATATTTACGTCAAATGTGACAAAAGCATTTAACTCCTTACATGTTGATGGCAGGGCAGAAAATATCTTGCCTTTAAGGCAAGCAAATTGAGCATGTTTAACAGGTTGAGTGCCAAATTATTGGTGATTTGAAACATGGGTAATTTTTTTTTCAAGAATACACTGCAACCAGCATGAGTAGCCTTAGTTTAGCAAGATTTTGTTCAGAAATAATAGTTTTGTAACAATTTATGGGAGAGTGTCAATAGGCACTCTCCAATAAATTGCAACCAAATAATTTATATAAAAATTTTTTTCTTCTACTGATGATCAAACATCAAGCAAATGCATAATTTGTAAAGCCAGTAAAGTGGCTTCCAGCACTTTTCAGTAGAGCCATGACAGTTAACCAAATGTTCCCCTGTAAATTATATTGACTTTTTGACATATTTCTGGAGTTAAAATTTCATTAACTTTTCATAAAATCTAGCCACGTCTGGTTGATGCAGACATGACTAGATCTGATGAAAAATATTTTAAAATTAGTCAGTGGCTTAAGAGTTAAACATTAGAATTTTATATAGGATTCCCACGATTAAAATTCCCGCGATTCCTACCATAAACATTACGTGTACAGTCCATTTAAAATATTCTCTCCTCTCCACTGGTCGATTGCATAATAGGGTGTCTAAAAATAGGATAAGCTAATTGGCTTTGAGGGGAACTTTTTAGTATCCATGGTAATTACTTCAACAATAAATAACAAGTGCAGTTGTCAATGATGATCTTATGGACAATCATCTGTGTTGACTGATTTTTGGGACAAATGATTTTAACAAACAATACTTTATTAAGCATTTTTTTTATTAATGATATCTGACTTTAATGCTTTTTCTACAAACATTTGCACACACGAATAACAGAATATATTATATTTTAAGAAAATATATACGCAACCACTCTTTCAAAGCACTATAATATCGATTGGGTTTTGTGATTAATGATATGTGACTTTAATTCTTTACAGGTATCTATAAACATTTGCACACATGAATGACAGAATATATTATCTTTTAAAAAAAAAATATATACACAAGCACTCTTTCAAAGCACTATAATATCGATCGGGTTTTGTGATTAATGATATCTGACTTTAATTCTTTACAAGTATCTACAAACATTTGCACACATGAATGACAGAATATATTATCTTTTAAAAAAATATATACACAAGCACTCTTTCAAAGCACTATAATATCGATTGGGTTTTGTTTGCACTTTTGAATAGAAAATCTCTGCAAGTTTTCCATGGAGTTAACACTTCCAGCAGAGAATAGCTAATTTTATAGTTTTGATATTTACGTGCTATTCTCCTTTGTTTGCAGCAATAAATATCCGATTTTAAATATAAACTGCAAACAAAGCTCAAAAGTTGAGCTAGTGGACTACTACCAAATCACTTGTCAAGTGAATGTTTTACAGAACTCATATTTTTTTACACAAACTGATTTTTCAAGGGCCACCAGATTTATCGACACATCCATCAAGAGACAATGTGCTTGCTTGTCTGCTGTTTATCGGCGCCTGTAAGTTGAAGTTGAGTGGATAATTCACTTTGTGTGATTTAGTTGTAATCCACCCTGCACTTATCTACACACACGAAATAAATTGTGTGAACAAACTAGACACCTTGCAAGAAGCATTAGCTATTTATTTATCTATTTATTGGTGTTTAAGGTCACTTTTCATCAGCTATGGCTAATTGTGCCCGTCGGTCGCAATTGGCCATAGTTGCAGAAAAGTGACGTTAAACACCAATAAATAAATAAATTGTGACCACAACAAATGTCTAAAGTCAAGTTTAGCCAATCGTTTACCCCTGTGGTGCCCATTTTAGTGGACATCCATCCCAGGCACTGGTGACTGGGTCCTATTTCACCAGTAAAGTGGAACTTTCTTACCATAGTAAATAAGCACTGCTTCACTTCCTGTTGCCACGGGGAAAGAAGCACTATTAAATATTATCACAGTGTACATTATTGTCTAAGAAATTCTGTGGAAATGCAATGACCCCCCCCCCCCCCCCCCCCCCCCCCCCCCAAATATTTCAGACAGCACACCTCTTGAGCGAGGTAGTGATCCATTCAACATGTGTTTGTTTAAATACACGAGAATAAACTGTTTTTTTTAAACAATTTTTTTGTGGTTGGGAGACGTGATTTGGTTATACTCACGAGTCTCTTTAAAATTTAATCGGGGTCCTTTTTTAGAATTTCACTTCTTTTTTGAAAACAAAGTACAAAGAACTGTTTCGACCAGGGGAGATAAGTTTGACCGGTGTTTTTATTTATTTTTTTTTTCATTTTTTTTCTTGTCACTGATCATGTTGCGTGTCCTGCCAAAATATTTTTTTTCAAGGGTGGTATCTTTTAAAACGGACACCTTTTTCGGTAAATTTAGCTGGTAATTTTCTGTTGGTAAACAAGTTTTACTGTCAATGCAGTCCAGGATGTGATGGAAGGACATGACGGGGAAACCCCTTCGAAGTGCTTGCCTTATCAGAAAGGGAATTTTTTCCTTTCAGTGCTCCATCGCAGGTCAAAACAACATAAACCTTGATTGACATTCCCTTACCACGATCATCGAGATCGTTCCAATGAGAGGTCATAAGCTGTTTTTTTTAACAAAAATTCAAAACATAATAAAATTTGAATGGAGATTTTTGTGTATAGTGCTGGCCGAATTTGGCTGTTGACGTTGGGTAAAAACAGAAAGCTTGCTAGTGGTTTTCATCCTTTTTCCCGCATATTGGACGATTAATTTTTTTAATGAATAATACATTCTCATTTTAGTTCATCTAAACTATTTCGGTAAAATGCTTATGCTATAATAAAAATTAAATCACCGGGTTTTAACTTTGAAATGTTCGGACACTCGGCACAGTATAGAATCCATAATCCCGTATCGGAAAAGTTATTGCCGCAGCGAAACGCCAGGATGTTTCGCCAAGATTGTCACATTGTTGTTTCAAAAACACCGTACACCAAGAACACATTTTATTCACTGAAATACTCGTTCTATTCCAGGGAATCCAAATCATATATCAGCGAAAATTTTATTTTAATATGAAAACAAATCGAAAATCTCACGAATTAACGAACGGATTTTTTCAATTCCTATATTAAACCGCATTACAGAGTTCTGGAAATGAAAGATATTGCATTTGTATCTGAATATTTTATTAAATGTAGGGTTTAGAAAGTTTCTGACTGAACAATATAATTGCTAATCAGGGACAGTCTCTGAAAGATTTTCCTCGCCAAACATTAATTGGTTATGTAATCCTTCTCACATGACCGCACTAAAACAGCTTTTCATTTTCCCAGTCGTTTCTGCACAAACGACGGGGTAATTAACAAGTGCGGTTTTGTTTGCAATGTACACGTAATGCTGAGATGAGGGCGTTCTTGTTATCAATGTGCTTGAAATTAATTCGCATTCACAACAAACTTATTGTCCATCATTTATGCTGTATTTTTGTTTAAATAAATAGTTGATTCCTGTTGGGGGACAAATAATGAATTAGTCTACATTCATTTTTATTATGTTTGAAAACGAATCGATGTATTAATTGCATAAACACAGAATGTTTTTCATATGCGACTGGATATCAGTAATTCGGTTTCCTCAAGAAACGAACCGCCTTTGATGTCTGGATTTTCCTGTCGTCTTTAATTAGCCTCGCAAAGGGGGTTGTGGACCCGTGAAGACAATGTGTTCACCGGGTGTGACGAAAGGGGGTTTTAAATGGAGCGTACATGTAATGAAATCCTGACAGATGAAGTGAAAAAATATCTTACAGAAATATGACAATTAGTAAGATATTGGTCAATTCTCTATTCATTGGTGACACATGCGGTATTTTATCAATAATATACTCATTGACAGAGCTTTCAGACAGCCAAGACTGAACTGAAATCACTGTGAGGCCTCTGGACTTGCAGGCAATGATTTTGTGTAAAAGTGACAAGACCTTTAAAGGTCAAAATCCCATACTTTACATAAGGTGTACAAAACATTTCCACTCTAGATCTCAAGTTGATAGAAAATGTTTTTAAAAAAATCATAAAACAAGAACATTGTTATCAAGTACCTTCAATCGCTCGCAGTCGTTCTCTGTTATCTATATGTGCATCTGATTGCTTACGTGCTGCCTTACTGACAAACATATCATCAAGGTCAAGATCTCGATCGGATTCCTTGAAATAAAAATATTTCATTTTTTTAATGCCTTCCTGTTGGAAGGATTCAAAAGATCAAAACTTGTTCTTGTTGTCTTTATCCTTGAACCAATGACATGCTGCAAGGCAGCACACTCTTATTGTTCTTTTCAACAGTGTGTCACAAGAGAGCCACTTCATCAGGACATATAAGCATACATTAAGCCAAAATTTCTATGAAAGTCCTTTACATTCTTCCATACGTACCTAACACGAAGAGACGATAACAAAATTATTTTTTTTGTAAATCCGTAAAAATGACAAATTAAAGTAATGTATATTTTTTATACTTACCAATGGCCCAGACTAGCTGGTGCAAACTCAAAGTTATCAAGGGCCAAACACAAATTTTGAACCCCCTCCAATCCCCAAAATTTGCTTGCAAAACCGAAAATTAAAAGTCGTATCTGGTCCTCCATACTTTTACTCTCGGCGCATGCGCAGTCATCAGGAAATGACCAGAATTGGCGCCAACATCATTCTTTGTAGAAGAGAGTACTACATAATAACTCAGCGGGGAGGTATGAGTGCCCACTCATGGGAGGGCCATACCCATCTGGGCCATTGGTAAGTATAAAAAATATACAAATTACCTTAAATTTATCATATTTTTTTACTATAAACGAATGGCCCAGACTAGCTGAATCGTAAAAAGGCGGAGGGCCCCAGACTTCAGAATTAGCAAACCAACACAGTTCCCAAGCCTGCAATCCAAGGTGAAAGGAAATTAAATTTAAAAGGAATTACATGTATGTCTCTCTATACAGTAATAGAGAAGACATATCATAAATAAGGAGCCATATCCAAGTAATTCCATATTCTTATCATGAATGATTATGCTAATTGGGTGAAACGATCCCCCAATTTTAAGGCTAGTCCAGACTAAGCCCCATAAATTAGGATGGCGTATTTGAGAGTGAGAGACTAACCCCCACAAACATATGCCATATACAATAATAAACAAGCTGTATCCAGGATATAATCTACAGACAAAACCGCTTCACTCATAGTTACACACTTATCAAGCTGGAGATTTAAAAAAAATTCCCCTCCACTCATTTGAAGGAATCTTCTTCAAAAACAAAGAGGCACCCAGATATTAATTATTATTAATAAATTGGTGCTTAATGCCACTTCATAAGCTAAAGCTATCGCAGCGATCCTGGTAATTAATAGCGCCCGCTTGTAACGTATACAGGAGTCGGCATAAGTAGATAGGTCGAAAACCGGTGATATAATATTTACAACATACACATGGCCAAGAAAATCACAATGGATGATCTCTGGAGAGTAAACACACTTCCGAGGCAACCCACAGGCTACCCCGTTCAGGTGTACAATAAATTCCAATAAATAACACTCCTAGACACGTGCGAATATACGAGAATGCATAGAAAAGTTATATTCGATTTGTGTACTGAAACCTATAGAAACCTGGATTTAGAAATGGAGCGAGCTATGATTAACATACTCGTCATGGACTGCCCCGAAATAATACATTGTTTCTAAGGTCCATAACTACAATAATGCGTCTGCCTAATAATACACTATCATGGGTGCGAGCATTGAAATCCCGCATGTAATCATCTGAATACCAGTTAACTGACTTGACAGCCATACAGGTACACAAAGGCTAGCAATTTATTGATGATAAATCATATGCTCGTATATGACATATAAACAAACAACCACAGGAAACAAACCAACTAAAAAGTGGATGTGCCATGAGGTCGCGAAGTCATGAAATGCATGTATATATACTTAAATGCATACAAGGCTTACAGGAAAAAAACTATGCCTTACCCTGTAATCGCCTCTTAACACACTCGTGAACCCCCCTCACCTGCATTACTTGAATCGTTCTTGTGTTAGTCATCAAATAGTATAGGAACAGCAATGCTCCCTCACGTCTGACCGACTCCATAATGCCACTAAGGGCGGAGAAGGTCGTGATGAACTAATACACCATATTTACGTAATAACTCACACCAAGCCATACCGGTTTGAAGAGATTAACCTCCTCTAACAAACGGTATCATGTCCGATAGGACAACAAACTCAGCCTAGCTGAAGCAGCTAAAGGTCTCCCTGTATGTGAAGACCATTAAAAGCTGATAATTGAGGCTCTAGAAGTTCACTAAGGAGAGTTACATCTCCAGCCATAGCTTATAAGTCTTCATCTTCATGAAGACAGATATATCAGTGTAAGTTGTGACCCTGAAGGCTCACTTAACGGAGACTTACAATTATCGTCGCACAAAGTAGGGAATGAAGAGCTGCTATATAAACAGCCCTGAATTCCCAAAGAGACCACAGTCCCAAGAGATAATAAATTCAGTTATGCCACTGCATAATACTGAAAAAATCTTGCTCATGATTTTAGCTAGGCTACTATGGTGTAACAGTAAGACTCAAGTCTATGACACCTGGGAAAAACAAACCAAAAAGCACAATATCTTTTTCCGTTTTATTCTCAACAGACAGTGGACAGAGCCTAACCCAAGAGACCGCTGTCCCCGTCCAGTAGGCTACTTTGGGTACACAATGACATAAATTGTCTTGACGCCAAGGAATAACTTGGCCTATCTATGCACTATCCATCCGGTTCAGGACGAGAAACAGGTGATAAGAAAAAACTGGAGAATAATTTCGATGATGTCTAATGCTTTTCTTCAATAGGAAAGCTTGTACCTCCAGAAGGAAAGCCTCTCTTGGAAGATTTGTCCAACAAGTAAACTTGTAAGTGGGGCTTGCTCGGGCTGATAGCCGCAGGCCTGCTGAGACTACATTCTCATCCACTGATCTTCAATTTATCCACTTAATTGCAAGGTTGATAACCTAACACCAAGTGGAAAGCAACCAAAATATATTCTCAATGATCTCAAGATTATCACTCCGTCAACTGGCCAATACAGTTCATGCCTATCACCTGTATGACTTACGATGCTTACAGGAGTAGAAACTAAGTCCTCCCCGTGAAGAAGCTTGTCTCGTCGATCTCAATTGTTCCCTTCAATAAGAGAGTCTTTACCTCTACTAGGAGCGACTCTCTTTGAAAGAAACTTCGGTGTTTAACATCCAGTTCTCGTGAAGATGCTAACCTTCCGTTAATCATTGACCTAGGGGCATCAGATCCATAGCCTTGATCAGACCTATGCCCCTTTGCGAGTCGCTATACTGACGATTTCCAAAGTAAATATAAGAGGGTTATTGTACCCTCGCGAGACATTTTCGCGATGCTTTCTTAGAAGAACGGCCTTGCTTACCCAGGTCTGCTGAAGTGTGTTAATGATACGCCGACTTCAATAGCAGAGCACTAGAAGCTTTCTTGTAGCCTGCTCATATAGCAACATAAGCTTGTTATCAAATAGTATATTTCCGGTAACCGGAGTGACTCAGAGAGAGCTTTTCACCTTTTCACCTTGTCATCTATAAGTGATTACGACGCAAGGGCAGCATCACGTCTTACCAACTCCAATGTCCACTGTCCGAGTGGAATTGAGCGTGGCATACATGACTGCCCTGGAAAGAACTCTTAGCAAGGAACCACGTCACCATATTCCTTTCCATTGAGACATTGTGCCATAGCTCTGGTAAGGTGATCTGCTTAAGACATTGTGTCCAGATTAGCTCTTTCAAATGAAACAGCACATTTCATTATTTTTGAGCATATATTAAATGATGCAGGTAGGGACATATTTTCATCCCCGGCCTGCTCATCAGAATGCAGACTTATATTCAGATAGAACAATACTCTAAGAGCTTAAGACTTCAAATTTCACAGTCTTTAAAGTGCCCTTCTGTGAGGGATGGAGACTCACACTCTGTAGCCCTCTCACCATCCAAATGTTCCATCAGCAAATATGGTCAACTCCATCCAACTGAACAGATGACTGGATCAACACAGAACCCTCGGAGTCTGTTAAACGGTAGTACCAGCGACTACTGGAATGCTGCGATACACAGAGCAATCTGCAGCAGCCAGTCCATGAGCTAGGCTAGCCGAGCAATGATAATCCACTTGTTACCATAAGCTGCTCATGGGACTGAGATCTGTCCCCAGATCATCGACACATGTCCCGTATAAAAAAGCCTCAGACAACTAGCTATCGACTCAAACCTGTGAAGTCAGTTAGCTAGTCTGCAGTCAACATGTTTCATTATTGAAGCAAGGGAAGATTTTGCTACCACTGAATCCCAAACCACAAGGGTGAATGGGCATCCCAACTCACTCGAATCAAAAACGGTTGACCCCGACTGCTGATGGAAAGAAGAAGAATCTCCAGCTCGCAGTCTGTTCTAGACCTCACCGAGCATTTCGTTAGAAACTTGTAGGCATCTATCCCTTATCGTGCATATCCATGGAAGAAGAGGAAGCCGTAACCACAGCCGATCCTGGCTGAAGTGCGGAAGAAGCATCCTGACTCGTCACATAGGACGGATGCTCCTCCTCATTGAAGTTTCTTACAACGCAAAACAGTGGGATGCTGCTAATAGCTGCGCAAACTGCGACAGCAAGTCTGTTTCCGAGGCTTGAGGAGCAGTAGTCTTCTGTTTTTTCGCCGTTGATCAATGCCTCGGATCGCTAGCTACCGGATGCTCTGACTTTGCAGACGAAGAATGGTTACATCTTCGCACAGCTGACTGGATATCTGAAGTCGAGTAGCTAGCCTGCGGTCATGTGTGCTTTAATAACGTAGTGGAGGATAAAAGAAAAAAAAAGTGCCTAATTGGCCCCCCAGGGGGCGGGTGGGGGGGGTGGGGTGGGGGTGGGAGTTATGTGAGTTTAAAAAAAGGTTGCACATGTAGTGACTGGAAATAGTTCAAAATGCATATTCGAGGAAAAAAAAAATGCCTAATTGGGGGGGGGGGGGGGGGGGGGATAATTTCTGTCTGGATTTTTAACCACAAACTTTAAACAAGCATTTTTGACGAAAGAAAAAAAATGTGCCTAATTGGGGGGGGGGGGGGGGGGGGGGTACATAAGTTTAAACAAGTGTTTGACCACCGAGGTGGTATTAGTCCCCTATGGCGCTTTTGTGACATAAGGTGTTTTTGTCACAGAAGACACTAGAGTATATAAGCATCTTGGATTTTGAAAAAAAAATATTGAGCATGCATAATCCCCTCACAACCCTTTATCCATATACCGTATATGAAAGGCGTAGCTTGAACCATGTTGGAGGGAGGGGTGGTAACATAAAATAAAGAAAAAAGCTTAAAAAACACAACAAAAATGGCCGCCATTCTGCCATCTTGGATTTTGAAAAATAAATATTGACTGTGCATCATCCCCTCAGAACCATTTATCCATGTACCAAATATGAAAGGTGTAGCTTGAAGCATATTAGAGGAAGAGGTGGTAACATAAAAACAGACAGACAGACAGACAGAAGGACAGGCAGACAGATGTTAGATTTTGATAAAAAATATTGAGTGTGCATAATCCTCTCACAACCCCTTTATCCATGTACCATATATGAAAAGTGCAGCTTGAACCACGTTGGAGGGAGCAGTGGTAACATAAAATAGAGAAAAAAGCTTAAAAAACACAACAGAAATGGTTGCCATGGCGCTATCTTGAATTTTGGAAAAAAAATATTGAATGTGCAACATCCCATTACAACCCTCTATCCATGTGCCAGATATAAAAAGTGTAGCTTGAACCATGTTGGAGTGAGGGGTGGTAATATAAAATAGAGAAAAAAGCTTAAAAAACACAACACAAATGGCCGCTATGCCGCCATCTTGGATTTTGAAGAAAAAATATTGAACGTGCATCATCCCCTCCCAACCCTCTATCCATGTGCCAAATATGCAAAGTGTACCTTGAACCATGTTGGTGGGAGGGGTGGTAACATGAAAATAGAGAAAAAAAGCTTAAAAAACACAAAAACAAAAATGGCCGCTATTCCGCCATTGTGGATTTTGAAAAAAAAATTTACAGCATGCATCATCCCCTCAGAACCATTTATCCATGTACCAAATATGAAAGGTGTAGCTTGAACCATGTTGGTGGGAGGGGTGGTAACATGAAAATAGAGAAAAAAAGCTTAAAAACACAACAAAAATGGCTGCCATTCCGCCATCTTGGATTTTGAAAAAAAAATTTTGAGTGTGCATCATCCCCTCAGAACCATTTATCCATGTACCAAATATGAAAGGTGTAGCTTAAAGCATGTTGGAGGGAGAGGTGGTAAACATAAAAAACAGACAGACAGACAGACAGATGGACAGACGGACGGACGGACGGACGGACGGACGGATGCTCCAACATTTTGGGTTTATGGGCTAACAAAAAAACATTTTGTATGTCCAAAACCTTATTTTACCCAGAACCCCACCCCCTCCACCCTAGAACTTATATTTAACCCTAACCCAAACCCTCCACCCAAAAACCACACCCTAACCCTAACCCCACCCCACCCTGACCCTAAACCCGAAAAGCCAACCCCAGACCCTAACCCCCACCCACCCCTAGGACCTAACCCCCCTCCCCCAACCTTAAGCCCTACTCTGGGGCTACCCCTAACCCTAACCCCCACTCCACTCCACCCCTGACCCAACCCCACCCTAGCCAAACCAATAGGATTAGGAGCTATTTTTCAGTTTAGGGGCTACTAAAACTAAAACCCCAACCCTGACCCCAACCCTACCCCCCCCCCCTCCCCCGGGACCTAACCCTCCCCAACCTTAAGCCCTACTCTGGGGCTACCCCTAACCCTAACCCCACCCCACTCCTAACCCTAACACTACCTTAATTTGGAGGTAGCCCCTAATAATAATATCCCCTAAACCCCCAATGTTGGCCCAGACGGACAGATGGACGGACGGATGGACGGACAGATGGACGGACGGACGGATGGACAGACGGACAGAGTGTAATCCTATAGTCCCATTACGGTTCCCACGTAAGTTTAAACAAGTGTTTGACCACCGAGGTGGTATTAGTCCCCTACAGCGTTTTTGTGACATAAGGTGTTTTTGTCACAGAAGACACTAGAGTATATAAGCATCTTGGATTTTGAAAAAAAAATATTGAGCGTGCATAATCCCCTCACAACCCTTTATCCATGTACCATATATGAAAGGCATAGCTTTAACCATGTTGGAGGGAGGGGTGGTAACATAAAATAGAGAAAAAAGCTTAAAAAACACAACAAAAATGGCCGCCATTCTGCCATCTTGGATTTTGAAAAATAAATATCGACTGTGCATCATCCCCTCAGAACCATTTATCCATGTACCAAATATGAAAGGTGTAGCTTGAAGCATATTAGAGGGAGAGGTGGTAACTTAAAAACAGACAGACAGACAGACAGAAGGACAGACAGACAGATGTTAGATTTTGAAAAAAAATATTGAGCGTGCATAATCCCCTTTATCCATGTACCATATATGAAAAGTGCAGCTTGAACCATGTTGGAGGGAGCAGTGGTAACATAAAATAGAGAAAAAAGCTTAAAAAACACAACAGAAATTGTTGCCATGGCGCCATCTGGAATTTTGGGAAAAAAATATTGAACGTGCAACATCCCATTACAACCCTCTATCCATGTGCCAGATATAAAAAGTGTAGCTTGAACCATGTTGGAGTGAGGGGTGGTAACATAAAATGGAGAAAAAAGCTTAGGCTATAAAAAAAAGAACCTCTGTTTCTCAGGCCCGCGCGCATGGTCATATTTGGTGCGCATGCAACCTTTTTATGACACCAAAAAAATCTTCAAAAAAAATTTGAGATATTGTGCTCATTTCGGTAAATCGATATCGATGCGTTCGCAAATTTTAAATCAACACACATCAAGCTTTTTCTACATCATACCTTAATAAAGTGGGTGGGTTTTTAGCAATATTCACGACAGAAAGTGTTCTATTCTGTAAAAGGTAAGTCAGCAAGAAGGGAGGTGTCTTTCAGTCTGACAACAAACAGTCACAAAGGGGAATGGTCGAATCGCACCACGTTTGATTTGCACCAAACTTCAGAAAGTCTGCAAAGTCAGGTGCTATGTTGAATGGAACACAGTCTCCTGGCATTTATTTTTAGTAACATTTGTATTGTAAATGGCCGTCATTGGGAATTTGTGTACTGTTATTTGAAACCGTTACGAGTTTCCCAGTTAATAAATGTATTTGAGATGCAGGATAATTGGATAACTAATAGTAACCGTTGCTTGATATAAAAGTAACAGTCATAGTTGAAAATAAATTGCATATAGGCAGGTATGTGCGGTCAAATTGGTTAATAAAAACACGCAAACATTCGTTTTGTATTTCATTTTCAGATTTAAAAAAAATATGATTTATGGATGAACTGCCCGTTCAAATGGGTTGTGATAATTTTGAATATAATGGGGAAAAATTGCGATTCACGATTTTATTAGGCAGGTTGTGAAAGGATTTTTTTTTTGGTAAAATAAATCTCTGAAAGTTGGCACTTCGACATTTGATTTGTCCCAGAGACATTTCAACCCGAGACGTTTCACACACGAGGCGTTTCGTGACTTTCGTCCTGTGTTATAATTTTCACGTTTCACTGAAAAAACAAACATTCAAACCCCACTTCATTTACGACCCAACACCCCTGTGGTGAATAACCAATATATTTGCGAAATTTTGCGTGGTCCACCAGGCGTTTGGATGGGGGTCAAATTACCACAAACAACCTCTCGGGGAGAAAATAAAAAGAAAAAAAAAACCCGCCCGCCCGCATGCTTTTTTGGAGAAAATGGCCTGAGAAACAGACAATCAACTTTGTATGGCCTTAAAAAACACAACTCAAATGGCCGCCATGCCGAAATCTTGGATTTTGAAGAAAAAATATTGAACGTGCATCATCCCCTCCCAACCCTCTATCCATGTGCCAAATTTGCAAAGTGTACCTTAAACCATGTTGGTGGGAGGGGTGGTAACATGAAAATAGAGAAAAAAAGCTTAAAAAACACAACATAAATGGCCGCCATTCGGCCATCTTGGATTTTGAAAAAAGAATTTTGAGCGTGCATCATCCCCCCAGAACCATTTATCCATGTACCAAATATGAAAGGTGTAGTTTAAAGCATGTTGGAGGGAGAAGTGGTAACATAAAAAACAGACAGATGGACGGACGGACGGACGGACGGACAGATGGGGACGGACAGACGGACGGACAGAGTGCAATCCTATAGTCCCCTTACGGTTCCCGTAGGGGACTAAAAAAGGTTCCGCATGTAGTGACTGTAAATAGTTCAAAATGCATATTGGAAAAAAGAAGAAAAAAAACCTAATGGGGGGGTGGGGGTGGGGGTGGTAGGGGGTGGTGGTGTTTGGGTTTTTAACCACAAACTTGGAGTCATCCTACCAAGCTACAATGAAATCCCTTCATAATTATGGCCTGTGGAATATTCTAAAGGTTTTGGGCTTCGGGCCTCTGTTGCTGTCACAGTTGCCCAAAAGGGGGCATTCTCATCTAGACATTATATGAAGTCAACATATCAAGTTACAATGAAATCCCTCCATAAATATGACCTGTAGACTGTGCTAAAGGTTTTCAGGCTTTGGGTCCCTGTTGTTGTCACAGTTGCCCAAAAGGGGACGTTCTCATCTAGACATTATATGAAGTCAACCTATCAAGTTGCGGTTGGAGGGGGGGGGGGGGATGTTTGGGTTTTTAACCAAAACTGTAAACAAGCTTTTTTGACGAAATGGCCCCTGGCGGGGAGGGGGGGGATACGAAGTTTAAAAAAGGTTCCACATGTAGTGACTGTAAACAGTTCAAAATGCATATTGGAGAAAAGAAGAAAAAAAAAAGCCTAATGGGGGGGGGGGGGGGGGTTAGGTGGGGGCGGGGGGGGGGGGGGGGGGGGGTTTGTCTGGGTTTTTAACCACAAACTTGGAGTCATCCTACCAAGCTACAATAAAATCCCTTCATAATTATGGCTTGTGGAATATTCTAAAGGTTTTCGGGCTTCGGGCCTCTGTTGTCGTCACAGTTGCCCAAAAGGGGATGTTCTCATCTAGACATTATATGAAGTCAACCTATCAAGTTACAATGAAATCCCTCCATAAATATGACCTGTAGACTGTGCTAAATGTTTTTGGGCTTCGGGGCCCCTGTTGTCGTCACAGTTGCCCGAAAGGGGGCGTTCTCATCTAGACATTATATGAAGTCAACCTATCAAGTTACAATGAAATCCCTCCATAAATATGACCTGTAGACTGTGCTAAAGGTTTTCGGGCTTTGGGCTCGGGCAGCCATCATGGTTGAATGATAGCAACCAAAAGGGGACATTCTAATCTGGGCATCATGTGGATTGATCCTACGAAGTTACAATGAAATCCCTTCATAAATATGACCTATAGACTGTGCTGAAGGTTTTCAGGCTTCGGGCACCTGTAGCCGTCACAGTTGCACAATCATGTCCAAAAGGGGACTTTCTCAAGTGTAGAAATTATATGAAGTTACAATGAAATCCTTCCATAAATATGACCTGTAGACTGTGCTAAAGGTTTTTGGGTTTTGGGCTCCGGCAGTCGTGACAGCTGATAGATCACGCCCAAATGGGGAAATTCTCATGTAGACATCATACGGAATCATCGTATCAAGTTACAATGAAATCCATCCATATTAAACATGACCTGCAGACTGTGCTAAAAGTTTTGGGGTTTAGGGCTTGGGCAGCCATCACGGTTGACAGATCATGCCCAAATGTGGACGTTCTCATCTAGGCATTATACAGAGGCATTCTATGAAGTTGCAATGAAATCCCTTCATAAATACGACCCGTAGACTGTGCTAATGGTTTTCGGGTTTTGGGCTCGGGCAGCCATATCGGTTGACCGATCACGCCCAAAAGGGGACATTCTCATGTAGACATGACTTAAAACCTGCATAAGAAATTTTGTGACGATCAGACAAGAAATAACAGGTATAGTCTGTACTTGAAGGTTGAATAAAAAACTTTAACCACAAACTTTAACCAAAACTCCAAATGTCAACTGAACAGGAATAAGAGAAAAAAAAAAAACAGAAAAAAAACACTTGAACCTTCAGTAAAAAACTTTAACCACAAACTTTAACCAAAACTCTAAATGTTAACAGAAAAAGGCAGATGGACAGATGGACAGATGGACGGACAAACAAAAGTCATTACTATAGCCCTCACTGTAAACAGTCGGGCTAAAAAATGGAAACAAGACATCAGGCACACAAAGAGGCCCAAAGTCAGTAACCAATTTAAATGCTATCAGATGCAAAGCTAGATCTTCATACGAAGAAAAAACGATACATTGGATAGAAGATGCAAGACTACACAACCTAATACCTCTAGGGTGAAGATGTAATCATCGGGATAAACAGAACTCCCAAGAAATTTAATAAAAAATTTCAATAAAAAATAGCCAAAAAGCTTGAGAGTTTAATAGGAAGGGTTCACGGAACGATAGGGAAGGAATACTTAACAAACAGTGGATTAATCACTAGCAAAAATGATGACGTCAGGCATATATCCCAAAATTGGGAAACATGAAATAATTTTATAATTATTATAAAGTTACAGCCTTGAACATATAAAACCACCGTTGTACACTTCCATCATCCAATAACAGCCTTGGATCCACCAATTCTTGCACTGATTTGTGTCTGGCATCCTCAAAAAAGGAGATTTTAAAGCACAGGTGTCAGAATATTGTTACTGACTTTAGGGCCAAACAAAGAATGATGTTTGCGTCAAGTCCAGTCACTTCCTGACGGCTGCGCATGCGCAGAGAGTAAAAGTATGGAGGACCAGATAGAACTGATTTTCGGTTGTGCAAGCAAATTTTGGGGATTGGTGGGTTCAAAATTTGTGTTTGGCCCTTGATAACTTTGAGTTAGCACCAGCTAAGTCTGGACCATTGGCTTATAGTATAAAAATATTTGCAGTTTTTTGCTTCAAAACAGCAAATGATTTGGTGAATATTCAATTCAGATGGAATTGAATATCAAATTAAATACACAAAACAAATGATCAAATCAAATATGACCAATTTTCTCATTGTGCCCACTGTCAGGAATTACACCAATAATTCATCTTACAGTTTGGTGTTCAGTTAATCAGTGGTCGAATTGACTGATTACTTATTTTTCAGTCATGTGTAATGATGATGGAGAACACCACTCTAATTACTCAATACACCAACATCATCATACTGCATTATATCTATTGCAGTTTGTAGTGTTGGGGTATACAACTGATGGTTGGCCCCTTAGGAGTAGCAGCCTATAGAGAATTGCTTTAATTTGCTACTCCCAGAGGGGCACACAACTGAAGTAACCCAGAGACAGTCAGACATACCACAGTTCACATGTAGTCACTTGTCACCATTATTGTCAACATTATTGGTATGAAGAGTTTCATCAGACACAATGACACAACACAGAAATCTTACAACACCAAGGAAGAGGTATGACCTTAGGTTCTAACATGGTTGAATTATCTGGGGATAATCAAGTATAAATAAATAACATTTGACCATCTTGGTTGTGACGTCAGATGAAAGTGGCAGATGTAAAAAAAATAAGTGTAAATCACCGAATTAGGGCAAGTATGACTAACACAGGCCGGGGTCCAGAGGCCACGCCCTGGTTGTAGATGTTGCGTGATTGATTCACACATTTATTTACCTGGAACTGAAAAATATTGATGGCAGTGATTGATTTGAATTTATGTCTGAACATTTTCTGCAATGTACTTTCGTTTTGTTTTAATGCTTTTTTGCCATCATTTCCATAGTCGATTTCTTTTGCACACCAAATACACTTCACTTTTCCATCACGTTTTATTTTCCTTATGAAGTCAAGCAGAAAGTCATTATCATTATTAGAATCCTTTTCTTGTGACCAGCTCCAACAAAACTTATTTTTGATTCCTTTATCAACAAGTGATATATCGTCATGTCCTTTAAATTCCATTGTTCACTTTGAAAAGCGTGGTCTTCACTGAGCATTGAATACACACAAGAAACTCTCAGACTATTTCACTTATTGAATATGACTGTCCAATCCGCATTTAGTACACAAACAAACTTCGTTTGACTTTCAACAATTGCTAAAACATGAAAAACAGAACTACAAGTGGAAGGGAAAAGTTGTTTACCAGAAAAAGCAGACTTTGGGATGCATAAAAAGGTAAAATTTGGAACAGAAAAAAATAGACCCAGAAAACTTGGAAATTCCGGAATTCCGAAAAACTTTCATCCCTGGGTGATGTACACATCATGTTCCATTAAAGCATTTACACACTAGATGTGAGCATTCCAGGCATTGTGATAGAGCAACAAATACTAACTTTTCATCCCATTTTGAAATTTCAACAAAGGTGTGATGCCTGTAATGTGAGTACAACAAATACAAAAAGCTATTGCTGAAGGCAATTTATACCACCAGTGCAGAGGTGGACCAATGAAGCACAAATGAATTAAAAACAAAGTAAGGAGTGTAACTCTGTTGAAACAAGCCGAACTGACAAAAAGTGGCTATTTTGTACACTCTAAGGGTCATAACTCATGGAAAAAAATATACAGACAGTAAAACGGCATATGTTTCTGAAAAAGCTCATCATACTGAACACCTGTATGAAATTTCTTTAATATCCAAGCACTAATGTTCAGGTTAGTAAAAGAGCTGGAAATGTGAAAACGTACATGTGCATTTAGTTTCTAACAATTGATAGTGTGTATGAGTCAAAACACATGCATACATATAGGTGGGCATACTAGATGAGCAATGATACTATTCTGACCACAATCCGATGAAAAAAACATTTAAGACCATAGGTACATAGTCGAAGATATTTGGAGGCAGAATTTCAAGTAGAATGTTAAATTTATAGTAATTTATATATTTTTTATACTTACCAATGACCCAGATTTAGCTGGTGCTAACTCTTAAAAATTCAGGGCCAAACACAAATTTTGCACCCCCCAATCCCCAAAATTTGCATCAAAATCCAAAATATCTATGTCCTATATGGTCCTCCATACTTTTGTCCACTGTGCATGTGCAGTGTCAAGGAAGTACCGAAATTGGCGCCAAATCTTCATTCTTACAACCAGTGCCTGGTAAGTGTTATGTAATCAGCGGGGAGGTATGAGTTCTCAACTCATGGGAGGGCCATCCCCGTCTGGGTCATTGGTAAGTATAAAAAATATATAAATTACTATAAATTTTTTAACATTTTTATACTGTACCAATGACCCAGACTTAGCTGAATAGAAAAAAGGCCTGAGGGCCTAGGACATAAAGGAAAATCCAATAGGCTCAATTACATGTAAACAGAATTATCCCCTCACGGAGAAAAGGAGAAACAGGATTTACATGTATCTTTCTTGTTTATACAAAATAAGAAAGACACATTACCAATCCGTAATTGAGCACAATAACATCAATGATCTCTATTAACATCCAGTATAACCCATTATACTAATTCTTTAAAGGAAAGCCAATAAATAAAGATAGTCCAGAGAATGAGACTCTTTATACTCATTTAAAAAGTGTCTGAGGATTGTATATTAATGCTCGTATGACACGTGACATATTCAAATGCTTCACACCGAGCTACACTTTAAAAATATTACATAACTGAGATAAACATTAGCTTTACACTTTAAAACCATCCCAGCACCGACTCGGAATTAATGACTCCAGAGGAGGTATTCCCTTGCTTTTCACTATAAAACAGGTGATATAAGGGAACACCACCCCCTCTTCCCCTTGCTCTGGGTCAATCACCCCAGACCGAAGAGGGCAGAAGGATGGAGTCACTGCTGGAACAGAAAGCCTGCATAACTATAGTTGCAACTGTTTAGTGGATGACATTCTGAGCAACAGATCACGGACCTAAACAACGCAGGTCGCCAGAATAGACTCAATATTTCTAAGGTAAAAATTTGTGAACGTAGAAGGCTGAGACCAATATGCAGCCTTCATCAAATCTGTAATAGCAACACTATTAGCATAAGCCCAAGATGTTGCTACAGCTCTTACTTCATGTGCCGAAATCTTAAGCCAGTATGCAACCTTCATCAAATCGGTAATAGCAATACTATTAGCATAAGCCCAAGATGTAGACATCGCTCTCACTTCATGCGCCAAAATCTTAAGCACAGACTGCTAAGTAGAAAATAATTTTTCATAAGCAGTACGAATAGTCAATTGAATCCATCTTGAAATAGAATGGACCGTGATGTCCCTTCTATTAGGCAGCAAAGACAGAAGGAAACATTTTCGTCCCTTTCTGATAAACTCAGATCTACCTTTGTAAATACACATAGCTCTAACTGGACATAGCAAAGGCCTGTGGCCGTCTGAGGACGGAAGTGCCTTAATAACAATAGGTTGAGGGTACTTATTAGGAGCCTGATTCTTAGCCAAAAATCCATCATTAGTGGTGAAAGTAATAGTATTACCAACACTACGATAGTGAGAATCATCAACAGATAGTGCATGAAGCTCACTAACTCTTTTAGCAGAAGAGAAGGCTAAGAGAAAAGTTGTCTTATAAGATAAGTATTTGAAGTCTACCGTGTCAAGGGGTTCAAATGGCGCTTCTTTTAGCTTCAGAAGAACCCAAGCTAAATTCCACTTAGGAATTAACCTAAGGGTTCTAGGTCTCTTCATCGAAAAGTTTTTAACTAACTTTGATAAAGAGGCATTAGATCCAATTTGTAAGCTGTCATGATGAGCATAAGCATCCGATAGCGTAGACCTATAACCCTCAATAGTTATTGGCTGCAGTTTGATCTCGTCAAACAAGTAGACCAAAAAATTAGCAATGTCTGGAATGGAGGGATCATGAATATCAATAGAATGATCCCTACACCAACGAGAGAAAACCTTCCACTTAGCAGCATAATTTAGAGAAGAGGAGGTCCTCCTACAGTTAGAAATTGCATCCACTGCTTGTCCTGTAAATTGCTTGCCGTGCAAGAAGGACCGCACAACGGAAATACATGAAGGTTGAGACCCTGCGGGTTGTGATGCAGTGTGCGCGATCTCAGCTGCGACAGAAGGTCCTCCCATGGAGGAAGCTTCCGAGGAATGTCCCACAACAGACACCCGAGTAGATTTATCCATGGTCTCCGGGGTGACAGAGATGCTACCAACAGAATCTTGCAGTGAGATTGCTTGATTTTTAGCAACATCTGTTGAATCAACAGAGCTGGAGGATACGCGTATCCTATCATTCCGTCCCAAGAGATCAAGAGAGCGTCTACCTGCGAACGCTCGAGGATCTGGGCATGGCGACACATACGTCTGCAACTGATTGTTGAGATGTGTCGCAAACAAGTCTATCATCAGACGATCCCATTGGTAGCAGATCTGATTGAATACTCGTTTGTTGAGAGTCCATTCTGATGGCAACATACGACCTTTCCGAGAAAGGGAGTCCGCTAGAACATTCAGACGACCCGGAGTATGATGGACCACAGAAGAACCTGATGCTCTAGGACAAACAGAAGGATTCCCTCCGTTAAATTGAACAACTGAATGGAATGAGTGCCTCCCTGGTTCCGAATATATGCTATTACTGTCGAATTGTCGAATAGAATTTGAACATGTGAATTCTGAATAATGTTCATCCAATGACGTAGCACAAGCCAAATTGACATCATCACTTTGATGTTTATGTGCTTGTTTAGGAATTGCGGATCCCAAAGACCTTGGCACCTCGAATCTGTTGGGCTCAAAGTTGTGCCCCAACCTGTTTGACTCGCATCCGCCATAATCGTTAAAATCGGATCTGGCATTTGCAGTGGCACTCCCTGAGTTAACCACTGAATATCTGCCCATGTCTGAATCTCTTGTTTTACTTGGTTTGACAAGATGATGTTCGTTTCGAGCGAATGAATATTCACACTCCAATTCTGAGTAAAAGATATCTGGAGTGGACGAGTGCGTAGACGCTCCATTGGAATAAGATCCGCAGTGGCTCAGCACAAACCTGTCAGTCTCATGAATTCTCTCGCTGTTACTACATCTGAGTGAAGACAAAAGCGAGCGTAACAACTGACTAATTTCGCTCTGGGTAACGGCAGATGAACCAGATTGTTGTGCGTCTCGGAGCTCATTCCCAAGTGAATGAACGACTTGGACGGAACTGGATCCGACTTCTTTTCGTTTAATATGAAACCGAGACATCGGAGTTGAAGCAGACTCTGAACATCGTTCTGAAGCGTTAATCTTGCGCCGTACCTCTGAAGAATGTCGTCCAAGTAGGCCAACGTTACCGCAGATGAATGAGCTCGGAAAATGAGTCATTACCGAGTTCATTATTCGAGTGAAGGCCCAGGGCGCTAGATTCAGACCGAAGCACATTGCTCGGAACTGATAAATGACTCCTAGGACAGCGAATCGAAGGTACTTTCTGAATGCCGGATGTACCATGACGTGAAAGTACGCATCCTTGAGATCTGTTTATCGTATTGTTTATCTAGCTCAGATCTATAACTGGATGGAATGAGCCATCTGGTTTTGGAACCGGGAGATTCCTGGTTTTCTACGACCTCTATTGCATTCTTCTCCAGAAGAGATTGCACCTCTGACAGAAGCGAATCTCTCTTCTGAAGGTTTGACGGAAGCCAAGTCCAACGTGGACTTCGTGTTAACGAAGGTTTTTCCATGAAGGACAGTTTTAGACCTTCCGAAATAACCCCCTGAACCCATTGGTCGTCCGTAATTGACAATCAATTGGTTAAGAATCTTGACAGCTTTCCGCCCACTGGAGCGCAATAGAGGTTTTGACCATCACCTCCTGGACCTGCGAGGCTTGCGGGAGGAGAAACTACGTCTTCCCCGACCCGCACCTCTGACCGGTTATCTCGGCCACTATTACGCTCCCTAACTGAGTCGCTACTCTGACGGTCTCTAGAGTAAGAGGTAGAGGTTTTCTTAGAACCTCTATAGGAACTTCCCTTGGACATACTCGCCCCAGAAGTCCCTGACTTACTCCTCTCTGCTGAGTCTGGTTTTTTCGAAACAGACTTAAAGAGCAGAGAGTCCGAAGCTTTCTTAGTAATCTGATCGTAGATTAGCGAAAGCTTACCACCAAAGAGAAGCTCTCCTGAAACCAGAGCGACTTGAAGAGAGTTTTTCACCCTAGAATCCACTCTTGTGGATGAAGCCATGGCAGCATCACGTCTGACTAACTCCAAATTCGACACTGAAAGGGCGGAGTTATACGTGGAATATGCTACAGCCCTCAAAAGAACTCTCAAGGAAGTTTGAACATCCAGGAATTCTTTTCCATCGAGACATTGTGATAACGCTCTGGTAAGGTGATCTGCGTAAGATAAGGTGTCTAAACTGGCTCTGTTAGACGAGATTGTCGTCTCCAATGTACTGGAGAGAATCGACATAGACGCCGGCAATGACAACTCCAAGTCTTCTGCCTGGTCGTCTAAACGCAGAGGAACTCTCAGAACTCCCTGTCCTGCCGTTTCAAATCTATTTCTACTGTTGATGAATGGCAGATGTAGAGCATGAGACAATAAGAAACTGGATCTGCCAGTCTTAGAGGCTGGCCTGAAAATAGCGTCATTCAGCAATTCAAATGTCTGTGAGACATTTCTGGACTGGGCCGGAAACTCAGGCGCAACGTCCTTAGCCCGGCCGAAAAAGTCTGTGTCCAGTGACGCTATCAGTCTCTTATCTGGTATCGCAGCTCTCTGGTCCGGAGGAACAACTTCTGGAAGGTGTTGCCGGATGAAATCTACGGCCACCTTATGTTGTTCTAGAAGGGAAAATTCTAGATCCGCTGATTCCCTTTCACCATCCGACTGGACCAAATGTGAATTTTGGTCGTCCCTTTCTGACACTGCAGGGGAGCGTACCGACCCAGCTTCCTCAGACAGTTCCTGATCTGAAAGAGTTTCTGAAGGTCGCTGGGATGTTGCGATAATTGTGCTATCTGCGATAGCAAGTCCGTCATGGAGGCCTGTGGAGCCACGGTCTTACATTGTTTAGCCGCTGGAAGCTCCTGGGACGGAAACTCTTGCATAATTCTTTTATGCGAACGTCCCGACTGGTAAGGCCTCGTGTCCTTGGCTACCGGATGGAGTGACCTGGTCGACGTGGAATCCCTGGTCGGCGAAGCAGGCTGGATATCTGTGGTCACATAGCCAAGGTGCGGTCGTGTGTGCTGACGTCTGGATGAGGAAGCCAGTAGACTAGTCGCGCCCGGCTGTCTATGCGATGGAGCATCCTGAGCAGGAGGAATGGACGTATGCTCCGACTGACGAACGTTACGTACAACAACATCTGGGCCCAGATGTTGTTGTAAGAGAGAGGTACCTCTCTCGCTCGTGGTCTAGGTAGACCTGAACGAGCTAGCTACCGGACTGTCTGGCTTCCTCCATTCCATCCTCCAATCCGTCATCGCCGGGTTGCGTGATCCGAGTTTATAGTGCTCGCAACACCCAATGTCCTCTCCTGGACCGCAACGGATGAACCCGACATCACATCACCCACTTTACGAGTGATAGCTTCACCGGGCGAGCTAGCTGGCGACAAGGTCGTCAATCCTACTAAGGATCTAGACACTTGTCACCCTGTGGCAAGAGGACCGGCATGAACCTCTCACTACTAACAAAATACCGTGACACACGTCTCCAACGTTTGTCATCCCAATTGGCACAAACTGAGCAAGAATTAGGGTACATTGACTACAGCAAATATAATGAACATGAGAATCAGAGGAAGACTTCCTCGATTTACAATTTGAACAATATTCTTTCATATTTGAAAAAATATTAAACAGCCGTAGTACTTGTAGTACTGGCACTAACCCTTGAAAATACAGAGATACATAATAATAATATAATCCATTACAAAAATTTCGAAAAATAATTCAAAAGAAAACATTTTCGAAAAAATTTTGAGATCAGCCCAAGTTCCCAAAGGGAATGATGAGCTCAAATGGATCCCAAAAAAGCCTACGTGTGGACAAACATTTTAAAACATATCTAAAAATTAATGTTACACTTACAGACAATATTAATGTATCTGGCTATAAACAAAACCTCAGAGAAGACAAGGAATCACTGTCAGAAGTAACCGTTGTCAACGTAAACAAAAGTGAATAAAAACCGGAAACAAGACTCCAGGCACTGAAAATATGGCCCGAAATCAGTAACCAATTTTAAAACACTATCCGATGTAAAACAGAAACTTCCACAGAAGAAACTGCAGTACATCGGATGGTAGATGCATGACCAAAACGCTTAAACACCCCTAGGGTGAGAACGTAACCATGGGGAAAACAGAATAAACATTCTGTAACTATGCTAAAAACTTCCAAGAAATTTCAGTAAAAAAAAATCAAAAATTATGCCAAAAGCATGGGAGATTAGCTAGGGGGGTATCAAGGAAAGGGAGAAATGAAACACTGAACAAACAGTGGAGATTTCAAAGCAAGAATGAAAACATCAGGCCCATGCCCCGAAATTAGGGAACATGAAATAATTTTACATAAAAATTATAAGTTACAGCCCTGAACACACCCTTCCACTGTTTCTTTCTCTCATCCTCTTATTTCATCCTTGGAGCCACCATTTCCTTCATGATTTTGTGTCAGGCATCATTTTAACTGAGATTATAAGCACAGATATCAGTTAGATGTTACTGATTGAAGGTCCAAACAAAGAATGAAGATTTGGCTCCAATTTCGGTACTTCCTTGACACTGCGCATGCGCAGTGGACAAAAGTATGGAGGACCATATAGGACATAGATTTTTTGGATTTGGATGCAAATTTTGGGGATTGGGGGGGCAAAATTTGTGTTTGGCCCTGAACTTTTAAGAGTTAGACCAGCTAAGTCTGGGTCATTGGTACAGTATAAAAATATTAATTTGAATTTCAAGGTCGAATTGAATATCAAATATTCGTAGTGCCGCCCTCCCAACAATGAAATAAGCATGACAAGCTTCATCCACTGAGGAGTCTTAACTGGTACAGTGCTGGAAGCCTTTATTTGGGCAAAAAGAGCAGACACCCCAGCCTAAAGGTCTCATATTATGTGGCTGTGCTTCATATTATCTTAGAAGTGAAATTACTTGGTCTATGTGGGTTTGTCTTGTTACAATTTGTGGGAGAGTGCCGCATGGCACTTGACCCCATAAATTGTAATAATGCAAAGACACATAAACAAATTTTTATGACCAAAAATAACTTAGGACTCTACAAGTTAAGGTATGTTTCAGAAGATAAAATTATAGAAACCTGATTGGCGATTATTGTGGATTTGCCAAGTAGGTGGGTGAAGTTTTGAGTAAATCACAGTGATTTTAAAAATGGTTGCCTTCCACTTAGTGGTTTAAATTGTTTTTATTTCTAGCACTGCTAGACTTCTAAAAAGATAATATTGGTTTTCAATTAATAGGGTTCCACTGTACACAGATGATTTGAACGGAAGTCAGGATTAAAAGTGAACAGAATAGACTGAAATGGAAACTGTATGTTTCCAAAAACAAGAGGAAACCTGGAAAAATAGAACGATACCCATTTGGGATGTCACAATTCATCAATTAATTGACTAAGCATAAATTAATGTCTATATTGCCAAATATTAGTTTCAGTTGATGATGGAAAAATCTTCAAGGATGACTTGACAATGGCACTTCATACAAAAATATGACTGTTCATGTTCAATCACTTGCTATGTATATGAATTTGTCAACTGCACAGAAGTGTGACTTCCGTGTTTACAATAGTTCGGGAATTCTGCTGAAAGCCATTCATGTGTAAGATGTTTGGTTCTTTCATGACTACTTGATTATAATCAATGCTGAACATCAAAACAACAAATTATGAATGTGCTATCATCACAAGAACCATGTGATGTGAACTCTTGAAGTTTCATTAATATCTTGAGCATACGCACCTTTAACCACCATTGCATATACGACATTCTCAAAGTAAATGCTGCTATGAATATTTTCAACAATCTTGTGTTTGAATATTTTATTTTTAAGTTGTATGTGCCTGTGGACATAATAAGTAACACAGTACAAATTTATTAGTTTTTAGTTGTTTGCATTGTACATTCTCATTTTATTACATGCTAGCATGTGAATTAGCACAAATTATCTAAAAGATATTTCTCGATATCCATCGACTTGATGGATATCGAGAAATATCCCTCAGTAGCTTCTTAAATAACAACACGCTATGCCGCATCACATAGCCTTGAAGGAACGGTCAGCTGATCTTTGTTATTGTTTTGAAACATACGCATTTCTCATCGAATTGGGCTGAATATAATGTCTCTGTATATAATAAAAAAGAAAATCTACTCTATTTAACTCAGTATCTGGAATTATCTCATGAGTGTGGATCAAAAAGTTTTATTTTTCACGAGCACTTGCGCAAGTGAAAAATATTTTCAGGTCCACACGATGACTTTTTTCAGTTACTTCCTAAATGACATTACACTTTGGCGCATGACGTCGCCTTGAACATCGCCTTGAATGAATGATCAGCAGCGTTTTGCTGTTGTCTTGAAACTTTTTGCAATCAAATTGGGCTGAATATTGCACAGTAAAATGACACATAGCATATAATAAAAAGAAAATCTACTCTGTTTTAGTAAATGTTGGGAATTATCTCATGAGTGTGGACGTGAAAGTTTTATTTTTCATGAGCGCTTGCATGAGTGAAAAATAATACATTCAGGTCCACACAAATTTACTAAACCAGCGTAGATATCCTCTATATCACTGTATTATTTTTGACTTAATTTTTCAGAATCAGCAAATTAATTTTATATTATCACATACCCTGTTGGCTAATCTGGCAAACATCATATTTTGATCTTCAGCAGAGCCAAGTTTTTCCCTTTCAACCTTAGAAAATAAAAAAAATCAAACTGTTAAAGACTGAATAGAGTTTTATCAGACCAGCATTTCTTTTACCTTACAATATTGAAGAATTTCACATGAGCAGTTGGCAAATGTGTCTATCCCACAGGCAAGAAATATATATACTGTGTATGAAATATAATCTACTTTAAAAACAGTAGTTAACAATAATTATACCATCTTAACAATAACAACTGCATTTCATTGTGATATTTGCATTCAACCGAGTATGTAGTATTTTCAGAAGCTAGCAAAACTGACGAAGGTCTTCGGCCGAAAGCTTTTCTTGGAGCAATTTCTCCATTTAATAATTATACCATTCGATGAAGTTGATATGGTATATTGTAATTGTAAGCCCATTTTTATTTTTATATTTTCTTCTACCTCCATTTTCATGCACTTTCCCTGTACCTAATGCAAAGAAATTTTCAGATCATCTGCATCTAATTTGGGAATCATGCACCTTGTTTTTAGATTTTAGAATTTCCACCTTAATCCAAAACAATGGCAAATAACTGCAAATTAACATTTTTTTCTAGATTTTCTATTTTCTGATGATCCTTTACAGTAATCCATTTGAAATTTTTGAAATGTAATCTCTGCCAAAAACCATATCAAAAAAGGAAGATCAATCACAGGAAATTTTTTACAGTTATAACCAATATGACATGTGATGTCAAAAGGGGGGGTAAATGTAAAAAAAATACTAAAGTTCATCTGATTTTCATGAAATTTTAGTATGTTGTAGTGCTAAAAAAATTAGGACAAAGTTAGAAGGGGGTCAGAAAAAATGCAGACCCAAGGCTGAAAAAAGTTTTTTCTGCACTCAGACCACCCACTACCCCAAAATGTGCCAAAAATTAATTTTTTTTTCTCCAACATTTTACACATCTCACCCAAATACAATTTGACAGTGACCAATGTAGAACAACGGATTTTCCATCCTAATTTCATCCTAACCCACTATCCATTAAATCCAGTTACATGTGCTTTCAACGGGTGTCCTTTTGCCATAACCAAACCTAACAAATGAAAAATGCAAAAATAATGCCACAAACACAATTGTAAAAGGTTTAAACAGGTAATTTTGACAATAACCATCAATATCTATATTCACATGAGTGTACATAAGCACCCAGAAAACTGTGCATCCAGAAAACTGTGCATTAATTAGTGGAATATTGAAACAGGGTCACAATCACATTGATGCTTAAGGAAATATAGAGTTATTTCTCTTGTATCAATACAAGATAAAAACCACATTTGCCAAGCACTGTAATGTTCAGTAATTGAGTTAATATTGCTTGTTGACCAGTGAAGAAGACTACATTGATTGTTTGGAATGTTAAAAAATGTATAGTAATTTATATATTTTTTATACTTACCAATGCCCCAGACTTAGCTGGTGCAAACTCATTAAATTCAGGGCCAAACCAAATTTTGCCGCCCCAATCCCCAAAATTTGCATCAAAAACCAAAAATAAGATGTCCTGGTAAGTCCTCCATACTTTTACTGTACTGCACATGCGCAGTGTCAAGGAGGTCTCGAAATTCCCGCCAAAATGTCATTCTTACGACCAGTGCCTGGTAAGTGTTATGTACGCAATGGGGAGGCAAGAGTTCCCAACTCCTGGGAGGGCCATCCCCGTCTGGGTCATTGGTAAGTATAAAAAATATAGAAATTACAATAAATTTTTTAACATTTTTATTCTGTACCAATGACCCAGACTTAGCTGAATAGTAAACAGGCTGGAGGGACCAGGATATAAAGGAAACTCCAATAGGCTCAATTACATATAACAGAATTATCCCCTCAAGGAGAAAAGGAGAGATAAGATTTATATGTATCTTTCTTATTTTATCAAAAAAGAAAGACACAAAACCATTCCGTAATTGAGCACAAATACATCAATGATCTCTATTAATATCCAGTATAACCCTTTATACTAATTATTTTTAAAGGTAAGCCAATAAATAAAGACAGTCCAGAGAAATGAGACTCTTTATACTCATTAAAAGTGTCCGAGGATTGTATATTAACACCCGTTTGACACGTGACATATACAAATGCTTCACACCGAGCTACACTTTAAAAATATTACATGACATGAGTAAACATTAGCTTTACACTTTAAAACCATCCCGGTACCGACTCGGAATTACTGACTCTGGAGGAGGTATTCCCTTGCTTTTCACTATAAAGCAGGTGACCTAAGGGAACACCCCCCCCCCCCCCCCCTTCCCCTTGCTGTGGGTCAAATACCCCAGAGCGAAGAGGGCACCAGGACAGAGTCACCGCCAGAACAGAAAGCCTACATAACTATAGTTGCAACTGTTTAGTGGACGACATTCTGAGCAACAGATAACGGACCTAAACAATGTAGATCTCCAGAAATGGACTCAATGTTTCTAAGATAAAAATTAGTGAAAGTGGAAGGCTGAGACCAATATGCAGCCTTCATTAAATCTGTAATAGCAACACTATTAGCATAAACCCAAGATGTTGATAGAGCTCTTACTTCATGAGCCAAAATCTTGAGAGCAGACTGCTGAGAAGAAGATAACTTTTCATAAGCAGTATGTACAGTTAACTGAATCCATCTAGCAATAGAATGAACCATAATGTCCTTTCTATTAGGCATCAAAGACAAAAAGAAACGCTTACGTCCCTTTCTAATCAACTCAGACCTACGTTTATAAATACGTATAGCTCTAACAGGACAGAGTAAAGGCCTACGCCCATCTGAAGACGGAAGGGCCCTAACAACAATAGGTTCAAGATACTTATCAGGAGCCTGATTCTTAGCCAAAAATCCAACATTGGTAGTAAAAGTAATAGTATTACCAACACTACGATAGTGAGAATCATCTACTGATAAAGCATGAAGCTCACTAACTCTTCTAGCAGAAGAGAAGGCTAATAGAAAAGCTGTCTTATATGTTAAGAATTTGAAATCCACTGTATCAAGAGGCTCAAAAGGTGCTTCTTTTAGCTTAAGAAGAACCCATGCTAAATTCCATTTCGGAATTAATCTAAGAGTTCTAGGTCTATTTATCAAAAATTTTTTAACTAATTTAGATAAAGAGACATTAGAACCAATCATCAATGTATCATGGTGAGCGTAGGTATCAGATAACATAGACCTATAACCCTTGATAGCAACAGCTGCAGTTTGATCTCGTCAAACAAATAGACCAGGAAATTAGCAATGTCAGGAATGGAGGGATCATATATATCCACAGAGTGATCCCTACACCACTGGCGAAAGATCTTCCACTTTGCAGCATAATTTAGCGAAGAGGAGGTCCTCCTGCAGTTAGAAATTGCGTCCACTGCTTGTCCTGTAAAATACTGTGCAAGAAGGACCGCACAACAGAAAAACGTGAAGGTTGAGACCTTGCTGATTGTGGTGAAGCGTGCGCAAATTCCCTTGCGATAGAAGATCCTCCCTGGAGGAAGCTTCCGCGGCATGTCCCACAACAGACACCTGAGTAGATTTATCCACGGTCTCTGTGGTGACAGAGATGCTACCAACAGAATCTTGCAGTGGGATTGCTTTATCTTGAGCAATATCTACTGAATCAGTGGCACTGGAGGATACGCATATCCTATTATCCCATCCCACAGGATCGATAGTGCGTCTACTGCAAATGCTTGAGGATCCGGACATGGGGACACGTAAGTCTGCAACTGATTGTTGAGGTGCGTCGCAAACAAATCTATCATTGGTCGCTCCCATTGGTAGCAAATCTGATTGAAAACCCTTCCGTGAAAGGGAGTCTGCTAACACATTCAGACAACCCGGAATATGACGGACCGATTGTAGAACCCGATGTTCCAGTACAAACAGAAGGATTCTTTCCGTTAGATTGAACAACGGAATGGAATGAGTGCCTCCCTGATTCCGAATTTTCGCTACTACGGTCGTATTGTCGGACAAAATTTGAACAAGTGTGTTCTGAATAATGTCAATCCAATGACGCAACGCAAGCCAAATTGACATCATTTCCTTGATATTTATGTGCTTGCCTAAGAATTGAGGATCCCAAAGACCCTGGCACCCCGAATCCGACGGGCATAGTGTCGCACCCCAACCTGTTTAACTGGCATCCATCATGGTAGTAAAACTCGGATCCGGCAATTTCAGTGGAACTCCCTGAGTTAACCACTGAATGTCTGCCCAAGTCTGAATCTCTTGTTTCACTTGGTCTGACAACAGGATGTCCGCATCGAGCGAATGAGCCTTCACTTTCCAATTCTGAGTCAGAAAGATTTGAAGAGGACGAGTGCATAGCCGCCCCATTAGAATGAGATCCGGGGCAGCTCCGCACAGACCTATCAGTCTCATGAACTCCCTCGCTGTAACTTTCTCTGAGTTTAGACAATAGCGAGCATAACAACTGACTAATTTCGCTCTGGTTAACGGCAGACGAACGAGAATGTTGTGTGTCTCGAAGCTCATCCCCAGGTGGGTGAATGACTTGGACAGCACCAGATCTGACTTCTGTTCATTTACTATAAAACCGAGACATCGGAGCAAAAGTAGAAGATTCTGCACATCGTTCTGAAGTGTTAACTCGTTGCTGTACCTTTGAAGAATATCGTCCAGGTAGGCCGATGTTACCGCAGACGAATGAGCTCGGAAGTAAGTCATGACCGAGTTCATTATCCGAGTGAAAGCCCAGGGTGCTAGATTCAGACCGAAGCACATCACACGGAACTGATATACAACCCCTAGGACAGCAAACCGAAGATACTTTCTGAACGTCATATGTACCAGGACGTGAAAGTATGCATCCTTGAGATCTACGCTCGTTCTGACCGATCGAATGGTCTCCATATAAAATTTTGGAGCCACAATCAGCTTGTTTATCTAGCTTAAATCTATTACTGGACGGAACGAGCCGTCTGGTTTGGGAACCAGAAACAGATGGCTGTAGAAACCTCTTCAGTAAAAGAGATTGAACTTCTGAAAGCAGAGCGTCTCTTTTTAAAATATTCGACGGAAGTTGAGTTCATCTTGGACTTCGAGTTAACGGAGGCTTTCCTTTGAAGGACAGTTTCAGTCCTTCCGCAATACCCTTCGAACCTAAGGGTCCTCCATAATCAATTCCCAATTTTGTAAATAACTCGACAACCTTCCGCCCACAGGAATGCGACAGAGGTCTACACCATCACTTCCTGCACCTGCGAGGCTTGCGGAAGGAGAAACCACGTGCTCCCCAACCAGCACCTCGCACCGTCGACCCAGGGGCGTCTGACCTATTATTACGGCCAGCGTTACAGACCCAGCTAGAGTCGCTGCCTTGAGGGTCTCACGAATAAGGCCTAGAGGGCGGGTACGCACCTCTAAAGGAACTTCCCCTGGACGTGCTCATCCCAGAAGATCCAGGCCTACTTTTATCTGCTGGTTCCGACTTATTAGAAGCGGACTTAAAAAGCAGAGAGTCTGAAGCTTTCTTAGTTAACTTATCGTAAATAGCAGAAAGCTTGCTGTCAAAGAGAAGCTCTCCGGAGACAGGAGCGACTCTAAGAGAGTTTTTCACCTTACTATCCACTCTCGTGGACGTAGCTAGGGTTCCGGCATGTCTAACCAACTCCAGATTAGCCACTGAAAGGGCGGAGTTGTATGTAGAATAGGCAATAGCCCTTGACAGAACTCTCAGAGACGTTTAAACGTCCTGAAATTCTTGCCCTTCAAGGCGTAATGACAATGCTCTGGTAAGGTGATCTGCATACGAGAGTGCGTCTAAATTTGCTCTATTCGAAGATTTTGTACTTTCCAAGGTAGAGCTATGAATAGACATAGACAACGGCATGGATAGTTCTAGGTCCTCAGCCTGGTCGTCTAGACGCAGAGGAACTCTCTGAACCCCCTGTCCTGCCGTTTCAAATCTATTCCTAGCATTAATGAAAGGCAGATTAAGAGCATTAGCCGATAGGAAGGCTGACTTGCCGGCTTTACCAGCAAGTTTATTGATAGCATCATTCAAAATTCAAATGTCCGTGAGACATTCCTGGACTGAGACGGAAACTCTGGGACAGTGTCCCAAAACCGATTAAATAATTTGGTGTCCTGTGGCGCTATAAGCCTCCTATCAGGCTGAGCAGCATCTTGGTCCGCTGGAACAACATCAGGAAGGAAATGCCGGATTAACTCGACGGCGATTTTGTGTTGTTCCGAAAAGGAGAACTCCAATTCATCAATATCCCTTTCGGCATTCTGACGGACCTCCTGGATATCTCGGTCGTCCGCTCCCGATCCAGCTGCGGAATGTACCGACCCAGCATCATCAGATTCTTCCGCCTCTGATAGGGCTTCTGCTGGATGCTGCTATGATTTGTGCCATCTGCGATAGCACGTCCGTTAACGAGGCCTGTGGAGCTGCGGTCTTGCGTGATTTAGCCGTAGGAAGCTCCGTGGACGTTGTCTCTTGCATACTTCTCTTATGCAAATGTCCAGATGAAGGTGGCCTCGAATCCTTGGCTATCGAATGGCGTGACCTGGCTGTCGATGAATCTCTGGAAGGCGATGCCGGCTGGATATCGGCGGTCACATAGCCAAGGTGCGGTCGAGTGTGCTGACGTGAGGAGGAAGAAGCCCTTGATACAGCCTCTCTGGACTGTTTATACACTGGAGCGTCCCGAGGGGTGGACGTAAGCTCCGACTGAGGAATGTTTTGTACAACAACATTCGGACCGCGATGTTGTTGTATGAGAGAGAGACCTCTCTCGCTCGCAGCCTGTCCGGAGCTGGACGAGCTAGGGACCGAACCCAAAGGCTTCTTCCATCCTAAACCAAGATCTATCGTCACTGGGTGTGCCTGAGGAATGCTTATAGTGCTCGCAACACCCTTAATTCTTTCCTGGACCGCAACGGATGAACCCGGGTGCTGTACCATTCGGTAAATGGACGCGACACCGGGCGAGCTAGCGGACGTAGACGCCAATGCCGTTGACCCTACTTGGGGCCTCTTAGGCAAATGCCGTATATCCATGAGCACTTTTGCCGCTAGCTCTTGTCTGGATTGTGATGATGGACGTGCACTGGAAGACGACATCACGGAAGCATCACCCAATTCTTGTTCCTCTGAAAAAGAGAGTGAAAAACTTGAGTGACCTTGCGGAGAGAGGACCAGCATGTCCTGCTCCCCGCTAACAATATGACATACGTGTCCAACGTTTGTCATCCCAATTGCTACATATAGCACAAGGCTTAGTGCGGGTACACTGACTACAATTAATGCAGAAATCATGAGAATCAGAGGAAGATTTCCTTCCATTACAATTTGAACAATAATCTTTCATTGTAAAAATAATCAATCATAGTACCCGCAATAAACCTTGCAAACAAAGATACATAGTATAAAAATCCATTATAATAATATGAAAAAACAATTCAAAAAGAAAAAAAAAATTTTGAAAAAAGGGAACCCAGAGCCCAAATGGATCCCAAAAAATCCTAAGTGTGGACAAAAATTTTAAATCATTATGAAAAAATTAATGCAACACTTATGGACAATATTAATGTATCTTATTATGAATAATCAAGGCAGAAGACAAGGAATCACTTATCAGAAGTACGTTGTCAAATAAACAGTGTAAACAAACCAGAAAACTGACGCCAGGCACTGGAAAACATGGCACAGTAATCAGTGTCCAATTTAAACACTATCTGATGCTAAACAGAGCCTTCCCCAGAAGAGACTGCAGAGCATCAGATGGTAGATGCAGGCCTAAATGCCTAAACACCCCTAGGGTGAGTACGTAAACATGGGGACAGAACAGAAAAAACTCTGTTTCCAAGCCAAAACTCCCAAGAAATTTTTAGAAATAAAAATTACAAAAATAAGCCAAAAGCATGGGAGAATGGCAAGGGGGGAATGAAGGAAAGGGAGAGAGAAAACACTGAACAAACAATGGAACATTCATGGCAAGAATGACAAGAGCAGGGCTACGCCTCGAAAATACGCAACATGAATAAATTTTTATAAAAAAATCTTAAGTTACAGCCCTGAACATTGGAAACCACTGTTTTTCTCCTCTCCTCATCTTAAATGCACTTCCTATCCACCATTTCTCTCATAATTATGTGTCTGGCATCATTAAAACTGAGATTTACAGCACAAATATCAGTGAAGTGACACTGTTTACAGGGCCAAACAAAGAATGACATTTTGGCGGGAATTTCGAGACCTCCTTGACACTGCGCATGCGCAGTACAGTAAAAGTATGGAGGACTCACCAGGACATCTTATTTTTGGTTTTTGATGAAAATTTTGGGGATTGGGGGGGGGGCAAAAATTGGTTTGGCCCTGAATTTAATGAGTTTGCACCAGCTAAGTCTGAGTCATTGGTACAGTATAAAAATTTCTCTGTTTTAGGTGCAGCTTGTGAAATAATAATAATAATAATCAAAATCTCATTCACAGAAATGAACTAAACAAGATCTGGTCAACAAGTTCAGTTGTTTTGCGGCATGACAATAGCCATGTTTGCACTGTATCATAGAGATGAATAACTGTTTGAATCTTTCATACCAGGGCCAGATGTACATCAGCTTGTTTATTCGTGACATATCTACATTGAACAGTGGTCATTGTTTCAGATTGGGTTTAGTTTTACATCCAGCAGCGATGTTTTTGTGTAATTTAATTTTGAAGTTTTCATAGTTCTACTTTTGATCACAATCAAAACACACACACAATCGTTACATCATAATGTCTCAAGTGAGTCTCATCTTCAATGGGGATGCCTAATATGACTTCAAGGTTGAGCAAAAAGTATTCCATAGGTCCATATATACCAGAAGAACATGCTAATATGATTATTATGGCAAGAGAGGCTGTTTTAACTGGTTGAGTGCTAGAAGCCACTATCAAGGCTTTCAGAAAAATGAGGATACAGGAGCAAAAGCCAACATTTTCACTGCTCTCTTTTCATATCATATTCAGTCAGACCCCAAAATAATTGTGTTAACATAAATTTGTTTTATTACAAATCCTATAGGTACTCTCGAATAATTTGTAATCCAACAAATTCTGAACAACAAATTCAGACTGCCAAAAATAATCTAGCCCTCAACCAGTTAAAGCTCCCCTCTCCTGACATAGATGGGTTTTTCTTTAATTTATTTGATTTATCTCCATTTTTTAGGTTTTTATGTCACTTTTAGAAACCATAAAAAAATGCAATCAGTTTTCAGCTCACAGAAAATATTTTACTGGTGGAAAAATTTTGAAGTTATATCAATGTCCAAAAAATATAAATTTTATAGTAAATTTTCTTTCTTATTATACCTACCTCAATTGTTTACTACAGGCTTGCACTACAGTGGAAGAACCTAACTCGGATACAATACTCTCTATTTTAATCTTTCCCAAGATTTGGGAAAGAAAAGTGGTGTAAAAACAGCATGAAAAAATAAGCCAAAACTGGGTCGAGCGCCATCGCTCTTCCATAGTACAAATCCACGACTACCATAAAACAGTGCGCAGTGCGTAATTCGTCATTCTTTTGATTCTGAACAACACAGGAGTTATGTGAACAGCGGGGAGGAAGGATTCTTACCCGAATAAGAAGACGGAAGGGCCTCCATGTAAACAATTTCGGTAGGTATAATAAGAAAGGAAATTTACTATAAAATTTATATTTCTTATCAACCTACCTCAATTGTTTACTACAGGCTGAATAGACAAAAGGATGGAGGGAATCACATAACCAACCCACACATAACTCAATAGCACTGGAACCGTGGACAGTGGAAGAGATCCCTAGGCCTATCAAACTATAGCATCACAAACATTAGAAAAGACAATGAAAGATGAGGCGTATGGTGAAGTGCGACGCACAGACAGAAAGGGCAGTAACAGCACAGAGCTGGAACTGACCCTGAAAAAAGCTGAAAGGCTGGGATAGACAACAGCCTGAGCCGAAGAAAGAGGGCCCCAAGGACCAAGGTCCTCTATCGGCTCCTGCAACTGTCGCAGATAAAAGGAGAATGTAGCATTTCTCCAGTAGGCTGCCAGTATAACATCCGTCATCCGACAACATGACAGAGTTATTAAAAGAGGAAGACAATGCACGCACCTCGTGGCAGAAAAAAACAATTGGTAATACAATCACCAGTAGCTAGATGAGTGGAAGCTGCACGAATAGCAAGACAAATCCATCGAGAAATGGATGCAGGAGAGATCTGGCATGTGAGAAAATGATTAGTCATCCAGGATAATGGCGCGAACGCCCCCCACCCCCAAGCAGAGCAGCGCCCAAGAAAGCGACCATCTTGGAGTAAACTGCAAAGTCCTAGGTCTTTTCAAGGAAAAGAGCTGAACAAGCTTGGAGAGGCAAGGATGAGTGTCGAAACAATGAGGTACCACATATGAAAAAGGTCTCCGAAGCATGGACTTGTACCCATTGCTGGAAACCCTCAGAAACAAACATATACCAGAAACTCCACAAGCGGTGTGATCGAAGGAGTGACAGAAGCAACAGAGTGATCGCACACCATCGACAGAAGAACCTTCCACTTAGCCACATAGGCTAAACCAGTGGAGTGAGTGCCTCCTTGAAGAAGAAAAGCAACTCCACTGCGTGTCTCGAAACTACGGAGACAAAACCCGATAAAAGACATGTGCCAAGGCACAATGAAGTTGGGTCAACTTGAAACCTCCTCGGGCGACTTTGGCAAAGAAAGTTACGATGTAGAGAGAGACATGCCGGAACCGCCACTAACAGAGAGCGGAGCATATTGACCCACACCCACCGAGGAGACGGTTGTGATCGGAAGGATTCGACGACTGCAGGTTCATATCTGGGAGAGAACCTGAGGTGGAATCGGAACCGACAGGAAGGCGTAGCCGACAAGACCGTCCCAAAGGAGGGCCAGAGCATCCACGGTGAAAGCCAGAGCATCTGGACACGGGGACACAAAAGTGTCCACCTGATGGTTCCAACGAGCCACAAAGAGATCGATGGAACCCGCCATGTGAAGCATCCACTCGGTGGAAAAGAACCTGCCCCGTCGGGACAGGGAGTCGGCTAGGACGTACAAACGACCGGAAATGTGACGAACAACCACACCGGCATTGACATCCTGAGCGAGCAGTGGAAGATCCCGAACCAATGTCGCACCCCATCCGAGATCGCTGACATCTGCCGTCAGAACGCGATCAGACGTGGGTAAGTCCAACAGGACACCCTGCGTGATCCACTGAACATTCGTCCAGTGGAGAAGGTGAGGATAAGAGAATCTGGTAACTGAAGCACCAGATCCAGAGAATCAACATTCGGCCTCCAACGACTGAGCAGAAAGTGTCAGAGAGGTCTGATGACATGCAGCCGACCTAGAGGAATGAGGTCCGTCACCGAACCGCAGAGACCGATCAGCCGGAGAATACTCCGTGCCGTCGCGAATGTATAAATTTTATAGTAAATTTCCTTTCTTATTATACCTACCGAAATTGTTTACTACAGGCTTGCACTACAGTGGAAGAACCTAACTCGGATAAAATACTCTCTATTTTAATCTTTCCCAAGATTTGGGAAAGAAAAGTGGTGTAAAAACACCACGAAAAAATAAGCCAACACTGGGCCGAGCGCCATCGGCACATACCCAGTATGAGACGCTCTTCCAAAGTACAAATCCACGACTTCCGTAACAGTGCGCAATGCATCAATTCGTCATTCTTTTGATTCCGAACAACACAGGAGTTATGTGATCAGCGGGGAGGAAGGATTCTTACCCGAATAATAAGACGGAAGGGCCTCCATGTAAACAATTTCGGTAGGTATAATAAGAAAGGAAATTTACTATAAAATTTATACTTCTTATCAACCTACCTCAATTGTTTACTACAGGCTGAATAGACAAAAGGCTGGAGGGAATCACATAACCAACCCACACATAACTGAATAGCACTGGGACCGTGGACAGAGGAAGAGATCCCTAGGCCTATCAAACCATAGCATCACAAACATTAGAAAAGCCAATGAAAGATGAGGTGTATGGTGAAGTGCGACGCACAGACAGAAAGGGCAGTAACAGCACAAAGCTGGAACTGACCCTGAAAAAAGCTGAAAGGCTTGGATAGACAACATCCTGAGCCGAAGAAAGAGGGCCCCAAGGTTCTCTGTCGGCTCTTGCAACTGTCGCAGATAAAAGGAAAATGTAGCATTTCTCCAGAAGGCTGCCAGTATAACATCAGTCATCCGACAACATGACAGAGTTATTAAAAGAGGAAGACAATGCACGCACCTCGTGGCAGAAAAAACAATTGGTAATACAAGCACCAGTAGCTAGACGAGCGGAAGCTGCACGAATAGCAAGACAAGTCCCTCAAGAAATGGATGCAGGAGAGATCTGGCATGTGGGAAAACGCATATTCATCCAGGATAAAGGCGTGAATGCCCCTCACCCCCAAGCAGAGCAGCGCCCAAGAATGTGACCATCTTGGAGTAAACTGCAAAGTCCTAGGTCTTTTCAAGGAAAAGAGCTGAACAAGCTTGGAGAAGCAAGGGTGAGTGTCGAAACAATGTGGTATCACATACTAGGAAAAAATGTCTCCGAAGCATGGACAAGTACCCATTGCTGGAGACCCCCAGAAACAAACATATACCAGAAACTCCGCAAGCAGTGTGATCGAAGGAGTGACAGAAGCAACAGAGTGTTCGCACACCATCGACAGAAGAACCTTCCACTTAGCCACAGAGGCTAAACCAGTGGAGTGAGTGCCTCCTTGAAGAAGAAAAGCAACTCCACTTCTCGTCTCTAAAAACCACTACAGAGGAGACAGGACCCGATAAAAGACATGTGCGAAGGCGCAATGAAGTCGGGTCAACTTGAAAACCTCCTCCGGCGACTTTGGCAGAGAAAGTCGCGAGGTAGAGGGAGACATGCCGAAACCGCCGCTAACAGAGAGCGGAGCAGATTGATCCACACCCACCGAAGCGACGGGTGTGATCGAAAGGATTCGACGACTGCAGGTCCATATCTGGGTGAGAACCTGAGGCGGAATCGGAACCGGTAGGAAGGCGTAGCTGACAAGACCATCCCAAAGGAGGGCCAGAGTGTCCACGGCGAAAGCCAGAGCATCTGGACACGGGGACACAAAAGTGTCCACCGGATGGTTCCAACGAGTCACAAGAGATCGATGGAACCCGCCATGTGGAGCATCCACCTGGTGGAAATGACCCTGCCCCGACGGGACAGGGAGTCGGCTAGGACGTTCAGGCAACCGGGAATGTGACGAACAGCCACCCCGGCGTGGACATCCTGAGCGAGCAGTAGAAGATACCAAGCCAATTCGTACATTGGAACAGAGTGCGTGCCGCCCTGGTTCCGAATGTAAGCAACCACCGTCGAATGGTCGGACAACAAAGGACCTGGCGATTCGACAAGTGAGGGATCCACTGCCTGAAACACAGAAGAAGAGCAAGAGGCTCCTTCTGGTTGATGTGTAGAGCTGCATGATCCTGGTCCCACATCCCGTGAATGGAAAGACCTAGAGGATCCAATGTCGCACCCCATCCGAGATCGCTGGCATCGATATCTGCCGTCAGAACGCGTCCGGACGTGGGTAAGTCCAACGGAACACCCTGCGAAAGCCACTGGACATCCGCCCAGAGGAGAAGGTGAGGATAAAGATATTCTGGAAACTGAAGCACCAGATCCAGAAAATCTACATTCGGCCTCCAACGACTGAGCAGAAAGTGTTGGAGAGGTCTGACACGCAGCCGACCTAGAGGAATGAGATCCATCACCGAACAGCACAGACCGATTAGCTGGAGAAAACTCCGAGCCGACGCGGATGTGGACTGGGACAGAGTCGGAGCAAAAGCTGAGAGAATCACAGCCTTGGCCTGGGGAACGCCATCAAATTGAATTGTGTGCGGAAGGCCATCTCCAGATGATAAAACAACTGAGAAGGGACCAGGTCCGACTTCTCCTCGTTGACTCTGAAACGTAGCGACGTGAGCAAGCTCAACAGAGTGGCGACATCCGACTCCAGTAAGGCAGCATTGGAATGCCCCTGGAGGATATCGTCCAGATACGCTGAAGTAGTCACCCTGGACTGTGTGCGATGGAAAGCTATCACATGCAACATCAGTCTGGTGAAGGCCCAAGGAACCAGGTTGAGGCCGAAAGGAATGGCCTTGAACTGGTAAACTCGCCCCAGAAAAACGAACCTGAGATACTTGAATTGGAACGTGAAAGTAAGCGACTCGCAGGTCGAGGCTGGAAGCGAAAACTCCCTGGTGAATTGAACGGAGGACTGACCTGAAAGTCTCCATGTTGAACTTGGGAGCAATGATAGACTGGTTCAGGAACTCAGATCGAGAACCGGTCGGAGTCGGCCGTCCTTCTTCGGCACCAAGAACAGGCGGGAATAGAAACCCACTGACCTAATGTTCTTGATGACCTCAATCACCCCCTTTGTCAGGAGATTGTCTATCTCCGTGGACAAAAGTTCCTGATGTAAAATGACTGAATGAACTGTGGTTGGAAAAGGCACCCTGGACAGAGTGGAGTGCCGTCGGAAGGAGATTCGCAGACCGGACAAAACAACATCTAACATCCAAGGATCGGATGTGATGGTGGCCCAACGGTCTGCGAACTCTGCTATCCTTCCTCCAACCTGGGACGAGTCGAGGTGAGGACCTTCATTGCGAACCCCGACGAGGCTCGCGAGAGGAGAAAACACCTCTACTGAAAGAAGAATCCTGGGACTTCCCTCAAGACTGCCGACGCTTACCCTTACCCCTTGAGTAAGAAGTAGAAGCGGTGGCAGAAGGATCAGTCCCTTTGCTTCGCAGAGGAAGCCGAGGGCACTTGTTAGGCTTGGAACGGCCCGTGCCTACCCTAGAAGGCTGACCAAGCTGAAGAAACAGCAGTTGATCGTTGGAATGATGTAGGACGTCATTCCGGACCGTCAACACAGAACCATGGAAAAGTTGAGGACCTGCCAAAAAAGCAGATCGAAGAGTAGCGTACTGCTCCTCAGGAAGGGATCGGCCTGTGTCCCGCACAGAGTCCCCTCGAACTAATTCCAGATTAAACGTGTTACAGGCATGCGTGTGAGTAAGATGCATGAGTGCCTTGGACAGCACACGCAAAGGAGCCTGTACCTCGTCAAACTTATCTGAAGGCAGATAAGCAGCTAAAGCTGAGACGACGTGATCGGAGAGAGAAAGCATACCAAGCATCTCTCTCGATAAGCCCAACGTGGACTCCAGAGTCGTCATCGGAATGACGGCAGACTTGGACTTGGAAAGCCCGAGGGAATTGGAGTCCTGATCCAAAACCGTCAAAGTCTGGTAGACCGACAGATTGGCGGAATCGTAGGAACGATAATGCACCAGAGGCAAAAAGGTGTCAACCCTGGTGAAGAACGGAGCCTTCATAGCCTTGGAACTTAGCTTGGAGTCCAAGGCTGAAAAAGCTTCAACCAACTGTACCGACAGGCACGGTCGAAGACGCCCAGAAGCAGGTTGCTCCATAGACTTGGCGCGCGACCGATGATCGCGGCCTGGCTGACACTGTCGACTGGTTAGATGGTTTGAGATCCGGAAGGAACCCAAACACGAAATCAAGAGCTGCCCCCAAGTCCGAAGACTGCTGGCTCTCGACATCAAGCATGTCTGACTCTTCCCCTGAGTCGGAAGACACATAGCCCATCGTGGGCAAACCAGCCGATGCCTCCCATGGTGTCGGAACACCAGGGGGATCTGAAAGTGGCCTGTTTCCAATCCCGGGAGGCGGCGCCATACTGTAGGAGACGCCTGGAAACCACTCGCTGCCTCGCTGGAAGCAACAGGAAGGCTCTTTGACAGAACCTGAGTGAGTAAGGAAAGGAATCCCTAAGCTCACTGCCCGTACTGGCCGGTTCGACAGGGGAACGAACCGGCAAAGTGGCTTCACCTCTGACCCTCTTAACCAGCGAAGGGTCACGATCCTCCAAAAGACCCGACGTGGGACGACGGGCAGCAGCCGAAAACGTCTGAAAGCAGACGTGTGTAGGGGTGTGACACACCCCGAGGATCAACATACCAGGAACTCATGAGAGTCACCGTTGACCTCTGCAGGGCAGAAGGTCCAGGCTGCACAAAAGACGTTGGACCCCCAAAACTGGTTGTGTGGCCAGAATGAGTGGACGGAAATGCCACGGAGTTCATAGTGTCCCACTAAGAACAACCGAAACCAATGACAACTGTGGTGCTCGACGGCGCAGAGACCACAGGAGAGGGTCCGGCCGGCAGCCACTTCCAACTTCGCCGAGTTGAAGTCAGGGAAGGCTGAGGCCGATACCCCCACGTCTACACAACCAGACACCGCAGCAGACCACTGCAGGTATAAAACTACTGTGCTCAATGGCTGAGAGGACACAGTAGGGGGTTCAGTCGGCAGCCCCATTTGACTTCGCCGAGTGGAAGTCTGGGAAGGCTGAGTCTGAAACCCCACAACCACACTACAGACACCCCTGCAGACCCTGGCAGGGAGAAGCCGAGGCCGGCTAAAAACGGTGCCCAATGACGTTGTAGACGGAACAGCAGTAGCAGCAGATACGATGGGAGCTGTTGGAACTGGCGGAAAAGCAGAGAGAGCCACCAAGCACGGCCTCCAAAGGAGGAGTCACAACCCTAGTGACAGCCTCAGATGTCGACTGGACAGGGCGCATAGTCCCGGAACTAGGCATCTCTACACCAGAAAACCAACAGCCCTCGCAGTATCCACCACAGTAAAACACTGCACATTCCCCACGGAAGGGGAATAACTCTCACCAGACATGGTCGAATCGGGAAGCCCCGAAACGACAGCGGTCCCCACCCCCCGCTGGTGCGGGAGGAGCTGCACATCCCCCACGGAGGAGGAGCAATTCTCATCAGACGTGGTTGAATCGGGCGACCCGAAACGATAGCGTTCACCACCCCCCGTGGGAGTGGGAGGAGTTGCACATCCCCCACGGAGGGGGTCAAACTCAAAGAAGTGGTCGGTCCGGGGGGCCCCGAAACGACAGTGTCCCCCCCCCCCCCCTGCAGGTGCAGGAGGAGCTGCACATTCCCCACCGAGGGGGTAAACTCACATCAGACGTGGTCGAGTCGGGAGGCTCTCGAAACGACAGCATTCCACACCACCCGCGGGTGCGGACGAAATGGACACATGAACGCACCAATGGCGAGGGCAAAAGAAATTGCCCTAAAGGAACCGAACTGGAAAGAACAGAGGTGAGAGCAGTAGAAGAAAAAGGTGAACTCAACAGAAACAGAAAGTAGAAGAACACCCTCAACTATGAGAGAAGGTGGTAGAACCCAGACGGCCGACACCTACTCCAATAACAATTTTTTTTATCAACCGAAAAAATTCATTGTCGAATCGCGATAACACGATGTCGCAAACAAAACATTCGCGAAAACGGAATAGTACTTAATAAACAATGAGAATGTGGTTGAAAATATAAACGAGAATATATAAAACACAGTCCTGTTATTATACGATCTTCAGATCCATAATTCCAGTCACAGGAAAACCATTATCGATGAGTTAAAATATCACTGTTACTGAGCAAGATGGCACACATCTACCACGTGTGCAGATAATCAAAAGAATGACGAATTGACGCACTGCGCACTGTTTTACGGTAGTCGTGGATTTGTACTATGGAAGAGCGTCCCATACTGGGTGTGCGCCGATGGCGCTTGACCCAGTTTTGGCTTATTTTTTCGTGCTGTTTTTCACCACTTTTCTTTCCCAAATCTTGGGAGAGATTAAAATAGAGAGTATTTTATCAAAGTTAGGTTCTTCCACTGTAGTGCAAGCCTGTAGTAAACAACTGAGGTAGGTTGATAAGAAATTAAAGTGTGTCTGATTTGGATGAAATTGTAACATGTTGAAGAGCTAAAAAATATCAATTTAACGTCATTTTCAATGTTTTTACATCAATTTCATTATTTTATAGTTACATGTTTGTGGCAAGCCTGCAGCCATAACTGGAGAACACAGGGGCACCAAATTTTGCATATGGACACAAGAACATCTGGAGGTGTGCATAGAGGTAATTTGATCTTGCTACATCCAAAACTCCCCATGCTACATTCATAATAACATCAAGAACATTGAAAAATGGCTACAAATTAAATCTAACTGTATCAAGTAGAAATATGGCCACATAAAATAAACCTTCCGGGTATTTTTTGTTTTTAAAAATTTGATTAGCAGTTTCCATCTTGGTTTCAAAAAGTAATGATAAATAGTGAATATAAGACCAATATGAAAGAAAAATGGTTAGCATTTGGACATTTTTGTATAGCATTTAGCGATGCGAATCCAGTCATCAAATACCCTGATTTCTGTTTCTCAGACAATTTTTTGGTAAAATTGCATGCGGGTGGGCATTTTTTTTATATTATGTTTTATTTTTGTAATTATTTATTTGCCATCAAAAGTTCATATTCTTGGTTTGTTTTAATGTTTTAGCCCTCATAATCTACAGAATGGCATGGGTGGTGGTGTATTTCGTCTCTTGAGTGCAAGAAGGCTTTGCAATCCTAAAGCACTCCAAAACCTTCAAGGGACAAATTTATTAATTTTATTTACTTAGGTAAAATATCAGACATAAACCATTTAATTTTTTTAAGTTTGCACACAATTATTCTAATTTCAGGCACTTTTTTTAGTTTTTCAAATTTCAACCTTTATCCAAAACAATATCCAATTTACGTGTTTTTCTTGATCTTTTCATTTCATCACCGGTATCAAGCCTCCCTCTTTCAAACTTTAACTGTCTGTGTGTTGTGTTTGATGAAAAGGATGATGTTCAATGTTTATGAAAGGATTATGAAATAAGACAAGAATTGTGATAATTGGGAATATATTAATTTCTGCTCCCGGTATGCTAGGTTATTAATAAAAAAAAAATAATATGAGGTGTAGACTGTATTAAAGAACTGAGGGGTGGGTTGATGTAGACCTCACAGTTAAGGTATGTGGCCCTCACAGTTAACGTATGTCAATGAAAGTTACCAAGTTACAGTGAAATTATTCCAAAACGAGTCATCCTATCAAGTTACAATGAAATCCCTTCATAAATATGGCCTGTAGACTATGCTAAAGGTTTTTGGGCTTCAAGCCTGTGTAGCCATCACGGTTGACTGATTGCAACTAAAAGGGGACGTCCTCATCTCAACATTATACTGAGTCATTCTACCAAGTTACAATGAAATCCCTTCACAAATATTACCTGTAGCCTGTACTAAAGTTTTTCGGGTGTTGGGCTCGGGCAGCCTTCATGGTTGAATGATCGTGACCAAAAGGGGATGTTATCATCTGGGCATTATCTGGAGTGATCCCATGAAGTTACAATGAAATCCCTTCATAAATATTACCTGTAGACTGTGCTCACGGTTTTCGGGCTTCGCCATCACAGGTGACAGGGCTGTAGCCATCACAGTTGACCAATCATGACAAAAAGGGGATGTCATCATCATTTAGGCATTATATGGAGTTAACCTAACAAGTTACAATGAAATCCTTCCATAAATACGACCTATAGACTATGCTAAGGGTTTTGGGGTTTTGGGCTCGGGCAGCCATCAAGGCTTAATGATTGTGACCAAAAGGGGATGTTCTCATCTAGACATTATTTGGAATCATCCTACCAAGTTACAATGAAATCCCTTCATAAATATGACCTGTAGACTGTGCAAAAGGTTTTCAGGCTTTGGGCCCCTGTAGCCGTCACAGTTGCCCAATCGTGTCCAAAAGGGGACGTTCTCATCTAGACATTACATGAAGTCAACCTACCAAGTTACAATGAAATCCATCCATAAATATGACCTATAGACTGTGCTAAAGGTTTTCGGGTTTTGGGCTCGGGCAGTGGTCATGGTTGACACATCGCGACCAAATGGGAAAATTCTCATCTAGACATCATATGGAGACATCCTACCAAGTTACAATGAAATCCCTCCATATTAAATATGACCTGTAGACTGTGCTAAATGTTTTGGAGTTTCGGGCTTGGGCAGCCATCACGGCTGACAGATCATGACTAAAAGGGGACGTTCTCATCTAGACATTATATAGAGGCATCCTACCATGTTACAATGAAATCCCTTCATAAATACCACCTGTAGACTGTGCTAATGGTTTTCAGGTTTTGGGCTCGGGCAGCCATACTGGTTGACCGATCGTGACCAAAAGGGGACATTCTCATCTAAACATGACCCCAAACCTGCATATGAAATTTTGTGACGATCAGACAAGGCCTACTAGCCTGTGCTAAAGGAAAATGTGAACAGACTCACAGATTAACAGACTTTCGCATGCGTGATGGCAATAGCTTATCTTGACTTTGTCAAGTTGAGCTAAAAATGTGGTACGAACCTGGGAAATTCTCAACAATTATTGCCAATTTTTTGGGTGACCTTTTTCACGCTGTTACAAATGAAAGTGTCAATGACACTGTACCTTAACTTGTCTGTGTGTTGTGTTTGATGAAAATGATAATGTTCAATGTTTATGAAAGGATTATGAAATAAGACAAGAATTGTGATAATTGGGAATATGTTAATTTCTGTTCCCTGTACATGTATGTTATGTTTTCAATAAAAATAATATGAGGTGTAGACTGTACTAAAGAATTGAGGGGTGGGTTAATGTGGCCCTCACAGTTTATCACAACCAAACGGGGAAGGCATCTAGACATTATACCGAGTCATCCTACCAAGTTACAATGAAATCCCTTCAATATGATCTGTTGTCTGTGCTAAAGCTTTTCGGGTTTTGGGCTCGGGCAGCTGTCATGGTTGAATGATCATGACAAAAAGGGGACTTACTCATCTAGGCATTATCTGGAGTCATCTTACCAAGTTACAATGGAATCCCTTCACAAATATGACCTGTAGACTGTTCTAAAGGTTTTCGGGCTTTGGGTCCCTGTAGCCATCACAGTTGACCAATCGTGACCAACAGGGGACGTTATCATCTAGACATTATATGGAATCAACCTACCAAATTACAATGAAATCCCTCCATAAATACGATCTGTAGAATGTGCTAAGAGTTTTTGGGTTTTTCGCTTGGGCTGGTGTCACTGCTGAATGATCGTGACCATAAGGAGATGTTCTCATCAAGACATTATCTTGCGTCATCCTACCAAGTTACAATGAAATCCCTTCATAAATATGACCTATAGACTGTGATAAAGGTTTTTGGGCTTCAGGCCCCTGTAGCCATCACAGTTGCCCAATCAGGACCAAAAGGTGACTTTCTCATCTAGACATTATATGGAGTCATCCTACCAAGTTACAATGAAATCCCTTCATAAATATTCCTATAGACTGTGCTAAAGGTTTTCGGGCTTCGGGCTCCTGTAGCCATCACAGTTGACCAATCACAACCAAAAGGGGACGTTCTCATCTAGACATTATATGGAGTCACATGAAATCCCTCTATAAATATGACCTGTAGGTTTTGGGCTCAGGCAGTCATCACAGTTGACAGATCGCGACCGAATGGGGAAGTTCTCATCTAGATATTATACAGAGCCATCCTACCAAGTTACAATGAAATCTCTTCATAAATACGACCTGTAGACTGTGCTAAAGGTTTTTGGGCTCAGGCAGCCATCATGGTTGACCGATTGTGTCCAAAAGGGGACGTTCTCATCTAAACATCATACAGAGTCATCCTACCAAGTTACAATGAAATCCCTCCATATTAAATATGACCTGCAGACTGTGCTAAAAGTTTTTGGGTTTCGGGCTTGGGCAGCCGTCACAGTTGACAGGTCATGACCAAAGGAGGACGTTCTCATCTAGACATTATACAGAGGCATCCTACCAAGATACAATGAAATCCCTTCATAAATACGACCTGTAGACTGTGCTAAAGGTTTTCAGGTTTTGGGCACGGGCAGCCATCAAGGTTGACCGATCGCGACCAAAAGGGAACGTTCTCATCTAGACATGACCCTAAACCTGCATATGAAATTTTGTGATGATCGGATGAGAACTATGGGATGTAGCCTGCGCTAAAGGAAAATGTGAACAGACTCACAGACTAACAGACTTCCGCAAATGTGATGGTAATAGCTTATCTTGACTTTGTCAAGTTAAGCTAAAAATTAAATTCTGTCCATTTTCCATAAACTTTTAGTGTTTTAGAGCTCCAAAAATAAAAAAGATGGCTGTTTTCACATTTTTCTAATGTCTTTTTCAATGTTTATCTGTTATTTTAACTTTGACTTTAACCCCCCCCCCCCCCCTCGCCCTCCATTTGTCACAGCCCTATGTCCCAAACTGCATAACATTGCACCAAAAAGATATCACAGACTGGAAAAGGAAAAGTTGAGCATTGTGTATTTTTTGGTAATTAAGATGGAGAAATGCATGAAGTTGAAATCACTGCAAAAAGTTGAAATCAAAAGAACTTTTAGTACTCACAATTCTGAATAAGAAGTAGAAAAAATTTTGAAATCAAATGTCATATACCCGAGATAGGACATAAATTATGACAGGCGTTACCCTTGCCTATTTGGTGACAACCCTAACCACTAAACTACATAACACTGCACTAAAATAATATATCACAGATGACAAGAGGAATACTTGAGGGCAAGCATTGTGCATTATTATCCATGCTATGACATTATTGCCAATCAAGGGTTGGGAAATGTCAACTAAAATTACACTGCATAAAGGTGAAATCAAGGGAACTTTTAGTTCACACCATCCTGATTAACAAGTTAACAAAATTCAATATCACATAACAGAGATTTGATGCCAATATTGACAAGCATTACACCCTCCCATTTGATAACAACCCTACCTCCATAACCCCCCCCCCCCCCCAAAACTACATAACACAGCACTATAATAATATCACAGATTTCAAAAGGACTATTTGCTGGTCAGCACCCGTCTTTTCTATTTAACTATTTTTTTTTTTATTAGGGTTTTACGACACATTAACAGCCAGGGTCATATCATGTCGGTGACAGTTTTATGGGCAGAGAAAGCTGGAGTACCCGGAGAGAACCACCGAGCAACGACGAGCAGCTGTTAGTGTTGGGTGTCGGATCTGACGAGTGTGGGAAATCCGATCCGACTGAGTTTCATCAAATCCGAATCCAAAAGCTCTCCTGAATCCGAACGAAATCCGAATCCGAAATCGGCCCCTAAATCCGACCCGAGTCCGATCCGAATCCGAAAATCCGAATCCGAATCCGACAAATCATGTTTATTTTTAGTTATGAATCTTTAAGTCTCACACAACGCAGATTTGTGGAGCGAATGCTGCAAAATTGCGAACATATGCAAGATTCTGCACCTTTCATTTGTGAAGGAACCTTCCATTAAATTTGTTCATTTATAGTATTTTATACAATTACCCATTACCCAACGGTTTTGCGACAATACATTTGAACACATGCACGACTGCACGAGTGCGTCGAGTGCACGTATCATAGATTCATAACCGTATTACATAATTTGCGTTCCAAGAATAATATCAAATTTAGTAACTTTGGCAGTTGGCAGTAACACTCACCTCATAGAATATATCTTTGATGGAGAATAGTTGTGTAGGGGGGGGGGGGGGGAGGGGGGCAGACCATCCATTCTCCGATGGGAAATTTGGAAAATAACCTATATTACTTGAAGCCTTGGGCTATAGCGTACTAGAAATTTCTGAGAAGTGATGAAGAGACGGGTAGAATGTTGAATAAACGATAATGACCATCGACCAACAAGGGCGGTTCCAGGGTTTCTGAATAGAAGGGGCGCCCCACGTGCGAAGCGCCATGGTGTGAGTAATTTTGAGATCGACTTACCCTATAACTGAGAGGGATTTAACGAAATCAGCCATTAACTTTCATAAAATTAAGGCAGCGAAGGCGTCTGCAACTTCGTGGCCTAACCTAACCTATTCAAATTTCTTGGATATGTACGCGACTACGCGTGTGTGTGTGCCTGTGTGATCTTGTTCAATTAGGAGGGCGGGGGGGGGGGGGGGGGGGGGGGGCGATATTGTGATAAGTGCTGGTCGAGTGTGATTTGCAATTTTGAATGTTTAATTGTTTATCAGCAGTCGGATTGGAGTCGGATTTGTTCGGATCCGACCTGTTGAAAAATCCAATCCGAGCCAGAATCCGATTGCCTATCATGAATCCGACCCAAACCCGAAACACAATTGAAAATCCGATCCGAATCATCAGACCCGACGCCCAGCACTAGCAGCTGTCAGCTCTCCAACATTGTAACTCTGAACTCTGGACCGCGGCACAGGCAGGGTTAGATTGAAGACATGTGCACCTTCGACAAGCAGTACGCCTTAGTACACAGCGTCATCGTGCCCCCCCCCCCCCCGTGTAGGCAATCAGGGTTAAGTACCTTGCCCAAGGACACAAGGCGGGAGCATAAGTCAGTCGCCGAATTCTATTTAACTGGTAGAGTGCTAAATTATTTTTGGTTATCAAAATTTGTTTATTTGTTTGTGACAAGACAAGTCATTACAGACTAAATAATTTCACTTCAAAGATAATACAAAGCACATCCACTGAGCATAAAGCCCTCAAGTTACAGTACCTTCACCTCAGAATGAAGCCCAAATGTGGGCTTCCAGCACTCAACCAGTTATTGGGAGCTAAACAAGAGGGATGTTACATCCCAACGCTCACCTACATTTGCGCTTGATAATGTCGTTCCAATGTAACATGCCTAATATTTAGTTAATATAAATCATTAACTAGGCATCAAATGATTAATGTGGTTTATGTGATGGCTTAGGAAAGTCTATATTTCTGCATTTATTATATATCAATTCAACATAGAATCATTGGATATATATATATTTTAGAAATGTTTATGATTAAGAATATGAATCGTGAGGCCAGATATTAAATCATAAATAAGAATTAGGAAAGGCTTTCATAAATCACTGAAATTGTAATTGAAGTACATTCATTGGTTAAAGAGGAGTTGCGGAAAAACATTCATTCAAGAAAGTGACTATAAGTCCCAACAAAAATACATCACATCAACAACTAAAATAAGCCTTAATGTTACTAGTAACAAGTATGAGAAAGTATTAAATAAAAAAAAAAAGGTAAAAAAATTTTTTTTTAAAGAAAGTGAATATAAGTCCCAAAAATCCCCCTCAAATTCCTCAAATATGCATGTAATAAGGGCGCAACGTTACCGCAATGTAGTTTAGTAACCCATGCGTACAATATCAATTGCCTGGAAAGACACATACAAACAGAACTCACCTTAACACCTCACCTTAACACAAACTTTTAGAACTTAAAATTGAGTAAGTCAGAGAAAAACGTGAACATTGTGACTGAAAAAAAGAAAAGAAATCAGTTAAATTTCTGCATACAGTAGGGTTAATACCTACAGTTGTTATTGAAATGAGAAAATCAACAGTAATGAGAGGTGAAGGCACCACAATCTGCACAAAAGCTGACTTTAATGCAAATTCTTACAACACCTAAACGCTAATTCTTACAAGTTTTGGCAGAAAATCAGCCTCAAATTCCTCAAATATGCATGTAATGAGGGTTAAATATTACTGCAATGGAGTTCAGTAACCCAAGTGTAGAATATTAATCGCTTGGAAAGACACATAGAAACACAGCTCACCTAAACACAAAGTTTACAAAGTTTTACAACTTAAAATTTACTAAGTCCGAGAAAAACCTGAAAATTTTGAGTGAAAAAAAAGAAAATTTTCGTTAAATTTCTGCATACAGTAGGGTTAATACCTACAGTTGTTATTGAAATATGAAAATCAACAGTAATGAGAAGTTAAAGCAGCACAATCTGCACAAAAGCTGACTTTAACACAAATTCTTACAACACCTAAACGCAAATTCTTACAACAACTTTTGGCAGAAAATTTTAGGTGAAATTTGGAAAAACGTCGTAGTATCAGGGTTAAATACTGTTCTGATAGTCCCATACAACCTACATATGCAATATCAAAGGCCTGAGCCCGCTGATGTTTGAGAAATTAACCTTAACTTTAAATCTTACAATATTGGACACGCCGGACGCCGACGCCAACGCCGACGCTGATGCCCGAGGTTATCACAATAGCTCACCACATCTTACAGATGTAGGTGAGCTAAAATTGCACTTGTTGAAAAATATTGTGGAACACTAATACAGGTATACTGTGAAGGCATTTGTGTGTTATTTTGAGCAAGCTGCACCCTGTGGCCAATGAGAAGTTACTGTCATAGTTTAGCAGGTCCTTATACATTTAAAGTTTCTGGTGTTTGGTTACAGCATTCCCTAAAAGTTCATGCACTAACATTTTACAGGTGCGATTTACTCCCGTCTGCTTTCACGGGAGCTTAAAACTGCACCTGTCAATTTTGTTTCATTTCCAGCACTGGGAAGACATCAAAATTTAATTTCACTGCATAAAGTTCATATCACAGGAACTTTTAGTAGTCATCATCCCGCATAACAAGTTGAAAACATTTTGAAAATTCAGTCACATACCAGACACATGATGTAAACAACATCGGGGATATACCCTCTCATTCTGTTTGTATCCCTACCCCACAAATCTAACAGAACCCACTACACTATTTCACACACAGCTGAATCAATATTTCAAATGTACACTCATTCCATTTGTACATCCATTGAGATCTCATACTGAATGATATAACATCAAATAGACAGAAATGCTGAAAAGGGTGAAACCATTTTAACTTTTTTATGTCAATTAGTGATAGAGCAAACAATTACTTTCTGTTTCAAAAAGGGCTGTTAAGGCTTACTCTCATTATATTTAGAAAAGTATTTTCATCTTGGCAGAGATCCTTTCAGCATTGGCCATGCTTTGTTGAATGACTTCTGTGAATTCAGTTTGTTTTCTGTCATAGATCCAAAATGCACATTTATTCATTTCACACGATAAGTCCACACCTGGGTTCCATTAAAATGTGCTGAAAGCCCAGGTCAGTGCTTTAATGCACTATTCAAGGGCCTGCACAAATTAGAAATTACTGCAACTTGGAGAGGGGTTGCCTTGATTTTTTTTCATGTAACCCACTTATTGAAATTTGGAGGAATAGAAAGGCAAATTAATATTGATATGATTACCAAAGTTAGTGTAAATGTTGAGAAGAGGAACTTATACTGCTGCAGGTTATATCATTGAAAGCCCAGGTCTGGGCTTTAATGGTTCATTCAAAAAGCTATACAAATTTGAAACTAAGGCAACTTGAAGGGGGGGGGGGGATCTTAATCCTTAAAGGCGTACTTTCTACTTTTTTCACTGCCCCAACAATCAGTCACTGGGGAATCTCGCAAGTTAACTTTCTAAAAACTATGTTAGTTGAAAATTTTTAGGCACGTTTTGGCTGACTATATGTAGGTGGCCAATACTTGCCTATAACAACAGTAAAACCACAAGTGGACTGCTAAAGAGTAGAAAAAATGAATCAAAATCTGAAGGGCCCCAAGGATTAACTTTTTTCGTCAGGCAACTCTTTTTCATGTAACCCTTTTAAAAGTTTACTGAATAAATAGGCAAAGTAATATGATGACCAATTTTATTGCAAATGCTGACACATGCAAGTTAGGAAAGAGTTAAATAAGATGCATACTGTACTGACCCATCTCGAAGCCCAGGGGGTGTGTGCAGTGGAGAAATAAAAAAGTGTGTGGGGGTGGGGGGAGACTTGGGGTGGCCTTCAGGATGGGAAATCAAGCCTGCACATCAAGTCGGTATGCAGTGGGATGGGAGATGAGTAACTATCCTTTGGGTATCATACATTTTGTAGGAAGACCCCAAAGAAAGAGAGAATATACTCCTAAATAAAAAAAATCCACCCAATTATCTCACAAATATATTTGTCAACTGTTTTAACAAGTGATAGGTTTAAATCTGAACAAATTGAACATCACCTCGATGTTTTGACAACTGCAGACAGTGCGTCAAGCCATATTATTTCCAGGTATAAAAGTCTTTGACTGTTATCATTTTGCATTAGAATTTAGAATAAAAAGGTTGATACAAATATGAAAAATACAGATCTTACTTTCAAATTGTTGGTAAATACATTTGAATTCAATAAAAATAATAAAATTTTGTTTATATTCCATTGTTCATGATCACTTGCTGGTTTTCCCCAACTATCAGTGTGATGTGATGTAAAGTGGAGATCATGAGGTGCACAATGGGTTCAAATAATCAAAATTACACTGAATATATTAAAATCCTGAAAAAAATGCCTGGTGATGTTTTTCTAAATCTTCAGTAAAAATCATTGTCAGTGTAGTCTACATATGAACCAACCAATCATTGCTGCTAATATTTTTTCACGTTAAAGGAAATAGATTTTGCACAAGACAACATATGTATTTGGAAACTGAAGCACTGTTTACTGGGGGATCCCAGACTATAAATATCAATATTTACAGTCTTTGGGAATCTCCTTGGAAGAAGAAATATGCAGTTATTTCCCTTTCATCAACAGCTGTATTCAAACTTGGGCAGCTCTATTTCTTTGAATTTCTGTCAATGTTTGGATTGGGATTCACATATGCTGAGCTTTATTTTGTAATGATGACAGGGTTTTTTGCCAAGAAATGAACAGTTAATTCATTGTTGGACTTATTCCTGTGTCAACCTCAGTCAAATATGATGAGTTTATTCACTGTCCTGCAAGTCTTATTTACATCTGTATTGTACCTCTTGACCCACTTGTGAAGTCTTTAGCTTGACATTTACTGCAAAATTTTCTGTGATAAATAATAATAGATGTTAAAAAATTTATAGTAATTTATATATTTTTTATACTTACCAGTGACCCAGACTTAGCTGGTGCTAACTCCTTAAATTCTAGGGCCAATAACAAATTTTTCCCCCAATCCCCAAAATTTGCATCAAAAACTGAAATTTCAATGTCCTATGTGGTCCTCCATACCTTTTATCCACTGCGTATGCACAGTGTCAAGGAGGTCTCGAAATTGGCTCCAAAAGTCATTCTTACAACCAGTGCCTGGTAAGCATTATGTAATCAGCGGGGAGGTATGAGTTCCCAACTCATGGGAGGGCCATCCCCGTCTGGGTCATTGGTAAGTATAAAAAATATATAAATTACTATAAATTTTTTAACATTTTTATACTGTACCAATGACCCAGACTTAGCTGAATAGAAAAAAGGCTGGAGGGCCTAGCTACATAAAGGAAAATCCAATAGTCTCAATTACATGTAAACAGAATTATCCCCTCAAGGAGAAGAGGAGAACAGGTTTTACATGTATCTTTCTTGTTTGTATCAAAAAAGAAAGACACAATACCATTCCGTAATTGAGCACAATAACATCAATGATCTCTATTAACATCCAGTATAACCCATTATACTAATCTTTTTAAAGGAAAGCCAATAAATAAAGATAGTCCAGAGAATGAGACTCTTTATGCTCATTTAAAAGTGTCCGAGGATTGTATATTAGCGCTCGTATGACCCGTGACATATACAAATGTTTCACACCAAGCTACACTTTAAAAATATTACATGAATTAGCATTACACTTTAAAACCATCCCGGCACAGACTCGGAATTACTGATTCCAGAGGAGGTATTCCCTTGCTTTTCACTATAAAGCAGGTGACCTAAGGGAACACCATCCCCCCCTCCCCCCCCCTTCCCCTGGGTCAAATATCCCAGAACGAAGAGGGCAGCAGGACAGAGTCACTGCCGGAACAGAAAGCCTGCATAACTATAGTTGCAACTGTTTAGTGGACGACATTCTGAGCAACAGATAACGGACCTAAACAATGCAGGTCTCCAGAAATGGACTCAATATTTCTAAGATAAAAATTTGTGAATGTGGAAGGCTGAGACCAATATGCAGCCTTCATCAAATCTGTAATAGCAACACTATTAGCATAAGCCCGAGATGTAGCTAGAGCTCTTACTTCATGTGTCAAAATCTTAAGCACAGACTGCTGAGTTGAAGATAATTTTTCATAAGCAGTACGGATAGTTAATTGAATCCACCTAGCAATAGAATGGACAGTAATGTCCCTTCTATTTGGCAGCAGAGACAGAAAGAAACGTTAACATCCCTTTCTGATAAACTCAGATCTACATTTGTAAATATGTATAGCTCTAACAGGACAGAGTAAAGGCCTATGCCCGTCTGAAGACGGAAGAGCCTTAATAACAATAGGATCCAGATACTTATTAGGAGCCCGATTCTTAGACAAAAATCCAACATTAGTAGTCAAGGTAATAGTATTACCTACACTATGATAGTGAGAATCATCAACAGATAGTGCATGAAACTCACTATCTCTTCTAGCAGAAGAGAAGACTAAGAGAAAAGCTGTCTTATAAGATAAGAATTTGAAGTTCACTATATCAAGAGGCTCAAATGGCGCTTCTTTTAGCTTAAGAAGAACCCAAGCTAAATTCCACTTAGGAATTAATCTAAGGGTTCTAGGTCTATTTATCGAAAAGTTTTTCACTAACTTAGATAAAGAGACATTAGATCCAATCTGTAAACTATCATGATGTGCATAGGTATCAGACAGCATAGACCTATAGCCCTTAATGGTAACAGGCTGCAGTTTGATCTCATCAAACAGGTAGACTAGAAAATTAGCAATGTCTGGAATGGAGGGATCCTAAATATCAACAGAATGATCCCTACACCACCGTAAGAAAACCTTCCACTTAGCAGCATAATTTAGCGAAGAGGAGGTCCTCCTACAGTTAGAAATTGCGTCCACTGCCTGTCCTGTAAATGCTTGCCGTGCAAGAAGGACCACACAACGGAAATACGTGAAGGTTGAGACCCTGCGGGTTGTGATGCAGTGTGCGCGATCTGCCCTGCGAAAGAAGGTCCTCCCGTGGAGGAAGCTTCCGCGGAATGTCCCAGAACAGACACCTGAGTAGATTTATCCATGGTCTCTGGGGTGACAGAGATGCTACCAACAGAATCTTGCAGTAAGAGTGCTTGATTTTTAGCAATATCTGCTGAATAAATGGAGCTGGAGGATACGCGTATCCTATCATTCCGTTCCAGGAGATCGAGAAAGCGTCTACTGCAAACGCTCGAGGATATGGGCATGGCGACACATACATCTGCAACTGATTGTTGAGATGCATTGCAAATAAGTCTATCATTGGACGATCCCATTGGTAGCAAATCTGAGTGAATACTCGTTTGTTGAGAGTCCATTCTGACGGCAACATGCGACCTTTCCGAGAAAGGAAGTCTGCTAGAACGTTCAGATGACCCGGTATATGACGGACCGATAGACGAACTTGATGCTCTAGGACAAACAGAAGGATCCTTTCCGTTAAATTGAATAATGGAATGGAATGAGTGCCTCCCTCCCGAATGTACGCTACTACTGTCGAATTGTCAGACAGAATTTGAACATGCAAATTCTGAAGAATGTTCATTCATTGACGTAGCGCAAGCCATATTGACATCATCTCTTGATGTTTATGTACTTGTTAGGAACTGCGGATCCCAAGGACCCTGGCACCTCGAATCCGTTGGGCTCAGAGTTGCACCCCAACCTGTTTGACTCGCATCCATCATTATCGTAAAACTCGGATCCGGCAGTTGCAGTGGTACTCCTGGAGTTAACCACTGAATATCTGCCCAAGTCTGAATCTCTTTTTTCACTTGATTCGACAAGACGACGTTCGATTCGAGCGAATGAGTCTTCACACTCCAATTCTGAGACAAAATATATCTGGAGTGGACAAGTGCGTAGCCACTCCATCGGAATAAGATCCGCAGCGGGTCCGCACAAACCTGTCAGTCTCATGATTTGTCTCGCTGTTACTACATCTGAGTGAAGACAAAAGCGAGCTTAACAACTGACTAATATTGCTCTTGTTTACAGCAGACGAACGAGATTGTTGTGTGTCTCTAAGCTCATTCCCACGTGGGTGAATGATTAGAACGGCACTAGATCCGACTTCTTTTTGTTTGCTATAAACCAAGATGTCGGAGCAATTGAAGCAGACTCTGAACATCGTTCTGAAGCGTTAACTTGCTGCTGTAACCCTGAAGAATGTCGTCCAAGTAGGCCGACGCTAGCACAGACAAATGAGCTCGGAAATGAGTCATTACCGAGATCATTATTCGAGTGAAGGCCCAGGGCGCTAGGTTCAGACCAGAGCATCATTGCTCGGAACTGAAAACAACTCCTGGGACAGCGAAGCGAAGGTACTTTCTAAATGCCGGATGGACAATGACGTAAAAGTACATATCCTTGAGATCTATGCTCACAGCATAATCGTTCACTTGAGTGCTCGCTCTGACCGATCGGATGGTCTCCATATAAAAATTTGGAGCCACGATCAGCTTGTTTATCCAGCTCCGATCTATAACTGGACGAAATGAGCCGTCTGATCTTGGAACCAGGAACAGGTGACTGCAGAAAACTGGAGATTCCTGGTTTTCTATGACGTCTATAGCGTTCTTGTCCAGAAGAGATTGAACTTCTGATAGAAGCGAATCTCTCTTCTGAACGTTTAACGGAAGCTGAGACCAGCATGGACTTCGAGTTAAGGGAGGTTTTTCCTTGAAGGACAGTTTAGACCTTCAGAAATAACCCCTTGCACCCATGGGTCGTCCGTAATTGACAACCAATTGGTTAAGAATCTCGACAGCCTTCCGCCCACTGGAACGCAACAGATGTTTAGACCATCACCTCCTGGCCCTGCGAGTATTGCGGAAGGAGAAACCACATCCTCCAAGACCCGCACCTCACCCAGTCGACCAAGGGGCGTCTAACCTAATATCTCGGCCAGCATTACGACCCCTATGTGAGTCGCTACTGTGACGGTCTCCGGAGTAAGACGTAGAGGCTTTATTTGATCCTCTATAGGAACTTTCTTTGGACGTATTCGCCCCCGAAGAACATGCCTTACTCCTCCCTGCTGAGTCCGACTTTTTCAAAGCGGAATAAACGCAGAGAATCTGGAGCTTTCTTAGTAATCTAATATAGATTGTAGAAAGCTTAACGTCGAAGAGAAGCTTTCCTGAGACCGGAGCGACTGGAAGAGAGTTTTTTCACCTTACTATCCACTTTTGTGGACGCAGCCAGGGCAGCATCACGTCTAACTCCATATTGCCACTGAAAGGGCGGAGTTATACGTAGAATATGCTATAGCCCTCGAAAGAACTCTTAAGGAAGTTTGAACATCCTGGAATTCTTTCGCTTCGAGACGTAGTGATAACGCTCTGGTAAGGTGATCTGCATGAGATAATGCGTCTAAATTCTATTAGACGATATTGTTGTCTCCAGTATACTGGAGTAAATAGACATGGACGCCAGCAATGACAATTCCAGGTCTTCAGCCTAGTCGTCCAAACGCAGAGGAACTCTTGGCACGTCTTCTCCTGCCGTTTCAAATTTCTTCTAGCATTGATGAAAGGCAGCTGTATAGCGCTAGGCGATAAGAAACTGGATTTGCCAGTCTTAGAGGCTAGCTTGAATATAGCGTCATTCAAAACTTCAAATGTCTGTGACATTTCTGGACTGGGTCGGAAACTCAGGGACGGTGTCCCTAATCCGCCCGAAAAAGTCTGTGTCCAGTGATGCTTTCAGTTTCTTATCAGGTAAGGCCATACAAAGTTGATTGTCTGTTTCTCAGGCCATTTTTTCCAAAAAAGCATGCGGGTGGGCGGGGTTTTTTTTATTTTTATTTTCTTCCCGAGAGGTTGTTTGTGGTAATTTGACCCCCACCCAAACGCCTGGTGGACCACGAAAAATTTCGCAAATATATTGGTTATTCATCGTAGGGGTGTTGGGTCATAAATGAAGTGGGGTTTGAATGTTTGTTTTTTCAGTGAAACGTGAAAATTATAACACAGGATGAAACGCCTCATGGGTGAAACGTCTCGGGTTGAAATGTCTCTGGGACAAATCAAATGTCGAAGCGCCAACTTTCACAGATTTATTTTACCAAAAAAAAAAAAATCCTTTCACAACCTGCCTAATAAAATCGTGAATCGCAATTTTTCCCCATTATATTCAAAATTATCACAACCCATCTGAACGGGCAGTTCATCCATAAATCATATTTTTTGGAAATCTGAAAATGAAATACAAAACGAATGTTTGCGTGTTTTTATTAACGAATTCGACCGCACATACCTGCCTATATGCGAGTTATTTTCAACTATGACTGTTACTTTTATATCAAGCAACGGTTACTATTAGTTATCCAATTATCTTGCATCTCAAATGCATTTATTTAAATTAACTGGGAAACTCGTAACGGTTTCAAATAACAGTACACAAATTCCCAATGACGGCCATTTACAATACAAATGTTACTAAAAATAAATGCCAGGAGACTGTGTTCCATTCAACATAGCACCTGACTTTGCAGACTTTCTGAGGGTTGGTGCGAATCAAACATGGTACGGATCGACCATTCCCCTTTATGACTGTTTGTTGTCAGACTGAAAGACACCTTCCTTCTTGCTGTCATTATGACTTACCTTTTACAGAATAAAACACTTTCTGTCGAGAATATTGCTAAAACCCACCCACTTTATTAAAGTATGATGTAGAAAAAGCTCGAAGTGTGTTAATTTAAAATTTTGCGAACGCATCGATATCGATTTACCGAAATGAGCACAATATCTCAAATTTTTTTTGAAGATTTTTTGGTGTCATAAAAAGGCTGCATGCGCACCAAAAATGACAATGCGCGCGGGCCTGAGAAACAGAGGGTTTTTTATGGCCTAACACAGCATTTTTGTCCAGAGAAACAACTTCTAAAAGGTGATGCCGGATGAAATCTATGGCCACCTTAAGTTGTTCGGAAAGGGAAAATTTCAGCTGTGCTGATTCCCTTTTACCATCCGCCTGGACCACATAATAATCTCGGTCATCCCTTACTGACTCTGCAGGGGAGCGAACCGACCCAGCTTGCTCAGATAGTTCTTTACTGAAAAAGTTCTGATAGATGCTGGGATGCTGCGATGAATTGAGCTATCTGCGATAGCAAGTCCGTCACAGAGGCCTGTGGAGCCACGGTCTTACGTAATTTAGCCGCTGGAAGTTCCAGGGACGTTAATTCCTGCATACTTCTGATATGCGAACATCCCAAATGGAAAGGCCTCGTGTCCTTGGAGAGCGGATGGCGTGACCTGGTCGACGTGGACTCCCTGGTCGGCGAAGCAGGCTGGATATCTGCGGTCACAAAGCAAAGGTGCGGTCGTGTGTGCTGACATGAGGATGAGGAAGCCAATAGACAAGCCGCGTCAGACTGTCTATGCAACGGAGCGTCCTGAGTGGACGTATGCTCCAAATAACGAACGTTACATACAACATCGCGGCCCACATGTTGTTGTAAGAGAGAGGGGGCCTCTGTCACTCGCGATCCGGATAGACCTGGACGAGCTAGCTACCGGACTGACAGGCTTCCTCTGTACTATTCTTGGATACGTCATTGCTGGGTGTGCACGTTCAATATTTATACTGCTTGCATTACCCAAACTGCTTCCCTGGATTGCAACAGACAAAACCCGGCTGCTGAGCCATTCGATGAATGGTCACTACACCGGGCGAGCTAGTGGACGACAACACCGTTGATCCTACTAGGGACCTCTTAGGCAATTGTCGTATTTCCATGAGCACTTTAGCCGCTAGCTCTTATTATACTGCAACGATGGAGGCACACTTCTTGAAGACATCACGGAAACATCACCCTGTTCTTGTTCCTCTGAAAAAGAGACTGAAAAACTAGAGTGACCCTACGGAGAGAGGACCAGCATGGACCTCTCACCGCCAACAATATACCGTGACACACGTCTCCAACGTTTGTCATCCCAATTGACACACACTGAGCAAGAATTAGTGCAAGTACATTGACTACAAGAAACACAATGAACATGAGAATCAGAGGAAGACTTCCTCGCATTACAATTTGAACAATATTCTTTCATCATGAAAAAGTTAAAAAATTTATAGTAATTTATATATTTTTTATACTTACCAATGACCCAGACTTAGCTGGTGCTAACTCTAACAAAACCAGGGCCAAACACAAATTTTGCCCCCCAATCCCCAAAATTTGCATCCAAAACAAAAAGAAATCATGTCCTAAAGGACCTCCATACTACGCCTCTACTGCGCATGCGCAGTGACGCAGACGTCCCAAAATTGGCGCCAATTATCATTCTTACTGGCAGTGCCTGGTCAGCGCTATGTACTCAGCGGGGAGGCAAGAGTTCCCAACTCCATGGAGGGCCATCCCCGTCTGGGTCATTGGTAAGTATAAAAAATATATAAATTACTATAAATTTTTTAACATTTTTATACTGTACCAATGACCCAGACTTAGCTGAATAGTAAACAGGCTGGAGGGCCTAGGACATAGAGGAAAATCCAATAAGCTCAACTATATAGTAAAGAGGTAACCCCTTAAGGAGAAAAGGAGTATTAGGCTTTACATGTATCTTTCTTATTTAATATTAAATTAGAAAGATACACTACCCTTAATAATTGAGCACAATAACATTCATGTTCTCTATTAACATCCAGTATATCCCTTATACTAATTATTTTTAAAGTAAGCCAATAAATAAAGTAGTCCAGAGAATTGAGACTCTTTATAGTCATTTAAAAGTGTCCGAGTATTGTATATTAAAGCCTGTTTGACACTTGACATATACAAATGCTTCACACCGAGCTACACTTTAAAAATAAGACATGAATGAATTTTAACATTAATATTACACTTTAAAACCATCCCGGAAGCGACTCAAGAATACTGACTTGGAGGAGGCATTCCCTTGCTTTTCACTATAAAGCAGGTGACCTAAGGGAACACCGCCCCCCCCCCCCCCCTTCCCCTTGCCCTGGGTCAAATAACCCAGAGCGAAGAGGGCAGCCGGACGGAGTCACTGCCGGAACAGAAAGCCTGCATAACTACAGTTGCAACTGTTTAGTGGACAACATTCTGAGCAACAGATAACGGACCTAAACAATGCAGGTCTCCAGAAATGGACTCAATATTTCTGAGATAAAAATTTGTAAATGTGGATGGCTGAGACCAATAAGCAGCCTTCATTAAATCTGTAATAGCAACACTATTAGCATAAGCCCAGGAAGTAGAAAGAGCTCTTACTTCATGAGCGGAAATCTTAAGCACAGACTGCTGAGAAGAAGATAAATTTTCATAAGCAGTACGGATAGTTAATTGAATCCATCTAGCAATAGAATGGACCGAAATGTCCATTCTATTAGGCATCAAAGACAGAAAGAAACGTTTCCGTCCCTTTCTGATAAACTGAGATCTCTGTTTATAGATACGTAACGCTCTAACAGGACAGAGTAAAGGCCTACGCCCGTCTGAAGACGGAAGAGCCTTAATAACAATAGGTTCCGGATATTTATTAGGAGCCTGATTCTTAGCTAAAAAACCCACATTAGTAGTGAAGGTGATAGTGTTCCCGACACTACGATAGTGAGAATCATCCGCCGACAGTGCATGAAGCTCACTGACTCTTCTAGCAGAAGAGAAAGCTAAGAGAAAAGCTGTCTTATAAGATAAGAATTTGAAATCTACTGTCCCAAGAGGATCAAATGGCTTTTCCTTCAATTTAAGAAGAACCCAAGCTAAATTCCACTTAGGAATTAATCTAAGAGTTCTGGGTCTATTTATCGAAAAGTTTCTAACCAACTTAGATAAAGAGACATTAGATCCAGTTTGTAAACTATCATGATGTGCATAGGTATCAGATAACATAGACCTATAACCCTTTATAGTAACAGGCTGCAGTTTGATTTCGTCAAACAAGTATACTAGAAAGTTTGCAATGTCTGGTATAGAGGGATCGAATATATCTACAGAATGATCCCTACACCAACGACGAAAAACCTTCCACTTAGCTGCATAGTTTAGCGAAGAGGAGGTCCTCCTACAGTTAGAAATCGTGTCCACTGCTCGTCCTGTAAAGTGTTTGCCATGCAAGAAGGACCACACAACAGAAAAACGTGAAGGTTGAGACCTTGCGGGTTGTGATGGAGTTGGCGCGATTTCCCCTGCGAAAGAAGATCCTCCCGTGGAGGAAGCTTTCGCGGTAGGTCCCACAACAGACACCTGAGTAGATTTATCCACGGTCTCTGTGGCGATAGAGATGCTACCAACAGAATCTTGCATTGAGATTGTTTTATCTTTAGCAATACTTGTTGAATTAACGGCGCTGGAGGATACGCATATCCTATCATTCCGTCCCAAGGGATCGACAGAGCATCTACTGCAAATGCTCTTGGATCCGGACACGGAGACACATACGTCTGCAACTGATTGTTGAGATGTGTCGCAAATAAGTCTATGATTGGCCGTTCCCATTGGTAGCAAATCTGATTGAATACTTGTTTGTTGAGAGTCCATTCTGACGGCAACAAGCGACCCTTTCGTGAAAGGGAGTCTGCTAGCACATTCAGACGACCCGGTATGTGACGGACCGAAAGAAGAACGTGATGTTCTAGCGCAAACAGAAGGATTCTTTCCGTTAGATTGAACAACGGAACTGAATGAGTGCCTCCCTGATTCCGTATATACGCCACTACTGTCGTATTGTCGGATAGGATTTGGACATGAGCATTGTGAATAATGTCCATCCAGTGACGTAACGCAAGCCAAATTGACATCATTTCCTTGATGTTTATGTGCTTGCACAGGAATTGCGGATCCCAAAGACCCTGATTAATGATGCACCCCAACCTGTTTGACTGGCATCCGTCATAATGGTAAAACTCGGATCCGGCAACTGCAGCGGAACTCCCTGAGTTAACCACTGAATGTTTGCCCAAGTCTGAATCTCTTGTTTCACTTGATCTGACAAGAGAACGTCTTCGTCGAGCGAATGAATTTTCACACTCCAATTCTGAGTCAAGAAAATTTGAAGAGGATGTGTGCGTAACCGCCCCATCGGAATGAGATCCGCGGTGGCTCCGCACAGACCTATCAGTCTCATAAATTCTCTCGCGTGACTTTGTCTGCGTGCAGACAATAGCGAGCGTAACAACTGACTAATTTCGCTCTGGTTAACGGCAGACGAACGAGATTGTTGTGCGTCTCGAAGCTCATTCCCAGATGAGTGAATGACTTGGACGGCACCAGATCCGACTTCTCCTCGTTTACTATAAAACCAAGACTTCGGAGCAATAGAAGAAGATTCTGAACATCGTTCTGAAGCGTTAACTCGTTGCCGTACCTCTGAAGAATGTCGTCCAGGTAGGCCGACGTTACCGCAGACGAATGAGCTCGGAAATAGATCATTACCGAGTTCATTACCCGAGTGAAAGCCCAGGGTGCTAGATTCAATCCGAAGCACATCGCCCGGAATTGATACACCACTCCTAGGACTGCAAAGCGTAGGTACTTTCGGAATGTCAGATGTACCATGACGTGAAAGTACGCATCTTTGAGATCTATGCTTGTTGCATAATCGTTCACCCGAATACTCGCTCTGACCGACCGAATCGTCTCCATATAAAACATCGGAGCGACGATCAGCTTGTTTATCCAGCTCAAATCTATGACTGGACGGAACGAGCTGTCTGGTTTCGGAACCAGAAACAGATGGCTGTAGAATCCCAGAGATTCCTGGTTTTCTACGACCTCTACCGCGTTCTTCATTAAAAGAGACTGCACCTCTGATAACAGAGCGTCTCTTTTCTGTGGATTTGACGGAAGATGAGTCCACTTTGGACTTCGAGTTAATGGAGGCTTTCGTTTGAAGGATATCTTTAGACCTTCCGAAGTCACTCCTCTCACCCAAGGGTCGTCCGTAATCGACGCCCATTCTTGTGAAAAGCTCGACAACCTTCCGCCAACCGGTACGCGATAGAGGTTTAAGCCATCACCTCCTGGAACTGCGAGGCCTGCGGTAGGAGAAACCACGTCTTCCACGACCCGCACCTCGCCCCGTCGACCTCGGGGCGTCCGACCGATTGTCCCGGCCTGAAGGACGTCCCGAACGAGAGTCGCTACCCTGACGGTCTCTCGAATAAGACCAAGAGGACACACCGGAACCTCTATAGGAACCTCTCTTGGGCGCATTAGACCCAGAAGTGCCTGTCTTATTCTTGTCTGCTGTATCCGACTTCTTAGAAGCAGATTTGAACAACAGAGAATCCGAAGCTTTCTTTGTAATTTTATCATAAATAGCAGAAAGCTTGCCGTCAAAGAGAAGTTCTCCGGAGACCGAAGCGACCCTAAGAGAGTTCTTCACCTTAGTATCCACTAGTGTGGATGTAGCTAGGGCTGCGTCACGTCTAACCAACTCCAGATTTGCCACTGAAAGGGCGGAGTTACACGTGGAATAAGCTACTGCCCTTGAAAGAAGTCTTAAAGAGGATTGTATATCCTGAAACTCTTTCCCTTGAAGGCGCAGTGATAACGCCTTAGTAAGGTGATCTGCGTAAGATAAGGCATCTAAATTGGCTCTGTTAGACGCAATAGCTGTTTCCAACACCGCGGTTGGAATAGAAGCCGACGACGGTAATGATAGCTCTAAGTCTTCCGCCTCGTCGTCCATACGCAGAGGAACTCTCGGGATACCCTGTCCTGCCGTATCGAATTTATTCCTTGCATTAATGAAAGGCAGGTTGAGAGTATTAGCGGACAAGAAACCTGCTTTCCCCGTCTTGGAAGCAAGTTTAAATATAGCGTCGTTCAATAATTCAAATGTTCTTGCAACATTATTGGACTGCGACGGAAACTCAGGAGCGATGTCCCTGAACCGCTCAAAAAATTCAGAGTCCAATGACGCTATAATCCTCTTGTCCGGAACCGCAGCAGTCTGGCCCGACGGAACAACTTGAGGGAGAAAGTGCCGGATGAAGTCCACGGCAGCTTTATGTTGTTCCGAAAGGGATAGCTCCAAGTCATCCGTATCCCTTTCACCATCCGGTCGGACCTCATGATGTTCCCGGTCGTCTGCCCCCGATGCTTCGGCGGAGCGTACCGACCCAGCGCCGTCGGATAATTCTCGATCCGACACCGTTTCTGTCGGCTGCTGGGATGCTGCGATAAGCTGTGCTATCTGCACAAGAATGTCCGGCGTCGAGACCAGCGGAGGCGCAGTCTTTCGCTGCTTCGCCGAGGGCAGCTCCGCATCAGATGGCTCCCGCATACTTTTCCTATGCGAACGTCCGGAGTCCATCGGTCTCGAATCCCTGGCTGCCGGATGGTGTGACCTGGTCGCCGAAGAATCCTAGATCGGCGAAGCTGGTAATATATCGGCGGTCACGCAGCCAAGGTGCGGTCGTGTGCGCTGACGAGAAGAGGAAGCCTTAGCAGTCTCCGCGGACTGCCTATACAACGGAGCGTCCCGAGCGACGGACGTATGCTCCGCTTGCGACACATTTTGTACCACAACATCTGGTCCCAGATGTTGTTGTACGAGAGAGGGGCCTCTCTCGCTCGCGGCCCGGCTGGACCTGGACGAGCTAGGAACCGGACTGAAAGGCTTCCTCCGTTCTCGCTTACTATCCGCCGTCACTGGGTGTGCATCTATTATGTTTATAGTGCTCGCATCACCCAAAATTTCCTCCTGGACCGCATCGGACGAACCCGGCTGCCGAACCATTCGGTGAATGGACGCTACACCGGGCGAGCTAGCGGACGACATTTGTCTAATCTCCATGAGCACTTTTGCCACTAGCTCTGAATTCATTTGTGACGACGGACGCACACTTGTAGAAGATAACATGGAAACATCACCCTGTTCTTGTTCCTCTGAAATAGAAACTGAGAGAGTAGAGTGACCTTGCGGAGAAAGAGCCGGCATAGCCCTTTCTCCAGAAACAACATATCGTGACACACGTTTCCAATGTTTCTCATCCCAATATTCACATATAGGACAGGGATTAATGCGAGAACACTGACTACAATTAATACAATGATCATGAAAGTCAGAGGAAGATTTCTTCCTATTACAATTTGAACAATGTCCCTTCATTGTGAAAGGACAACAACAAGTCCTAGTTACTCGCAAAAACCCCTGACACAAAGATACATAATAACATGATCCATTAATAAATGAAAAAACAATTGCAAATCAAAATAATTTTGAAAAAATATTTTTTCAGCGAAGCTCAAGTTGCTGAAAAGTAACGTTGAGCCCCGATGGATCCGATGGCAAAGTGTGGTCAAAAATTTTAAATTTATATTAAATAATTAATGAGACACTTACGGATAATATAAATGTATCTTATAGTGAGAAAAACTACAGCAAAGGCAAACAGCCCCCCTCAAAAAAGGCTGTTGCCAATGTAAACAAACAGTGTAAAACACCAGAAAACATGACTCCAGGCACTGAAAAAACTGGCCCGGAATCAGTCATCAAAATTACACTCTATCTGATGCAAAACAGAGACTCCCAGGGGAGAATCTGCAGAACATCAGATGGAAGATGCAGAACACAACGTTATACACCCATGGGTGAAAACGTAACTATGGGGAAAATAACAGAAAACATTCTGTAACCAAGCAACTCTCCCAGGAAATTTTAGAAATGAACTTTCTCAAAAATATGCCAAAAGCATGGGAGAATTGCAAGGGGGGACTTTAGAAGGCTAGGGAAGAGGAAACACTGAATAAGCAGTGCAACATTTAGCAAGAATGACAACAAGAGGCCCATGCCTCGAAAATAGGCAACTTAACATAATTTCATCAAAAAATTTTAAGTACAGCCCTGATTATTTTTTGTCACTTCTTTTTCCTCTCCTCCTTCTATCCTCCTTAGAATCACATTTTCTCCAAAAATTACGTGTCTGGCATCCTTTAAACTGAGATTTACAAGCACAAAGATCAGTGAGATGTTGACTGATGAAGGGCCAAACAGAGAATGATAATTGGCGCCAATTTCGGGACGTCTGCGTTACTGCGCATGCGCAGTAGAGGCGTAGTATGGAGGTCCTTTAGGACATGATTTCTTTTTGTTTTGGATGCAAATTTTGGGGATTGGGGGGCAAAATTTGTGTTTGGCCCTGGTTTTGTTAGAGTTAGCACCAGCTAAGTCTGGGTCATTGGTACAGTATAAAAATATATAAACAGTCATAGAACTCGCACTAACCCTTGAAAACAAAGATACATAATATAATATAATCCATTATAACATTTCGAAAAAATAATTCAAAAGAAAAAAATGTGTCGAAAAAATTTCATGACAGCCCAAGTTCCCAATGGGAACAATGAGCCCAAATGGATCCCCAAAAAGCCTAAGTGTGGACAAAAATTTTAAAACATATTTAAAAATTAATGTAACACTTATTAATGTATCTGGCTATGAGCAGAACTAAACAGAAGACAAGTAATCACTATTAGAAGTAACCGTTGTCAACGTAAACAAGTTTACAAAAATAGGAAACATGACTCCAGGCACTGTAAACATGGCCCAAAATCAGTTACCAATTTAAACACTATCCGATGTAAAACAGAGACTTCCAGAGAAGAAACTGCAGTACATCAGATGGTAGATGCAGACCAAAACGCCTAACCACCCAAGGGTGAGGACGCAAGCATGGGGAAAAAGAGAATAATTATTCTGTTACCAGGCCAAAACTCCCAAGAAATTTTAGTAAAAAATGAAAGTGTCAATGACCCTGTAGCTCAACTTGTCAAGACAAAGACATGCATGTGTAGTATGTGACACAGCAATGACAAACATCTAGATAATGACCTGATAACAAAGGTACATATAAAGTATTGTAACGGTCTGTACATAAATACTGACCGTTGCCTGTAACAAATGGAAAAGGTAAAGTATTGTAAAGGTGGGTAACAGACAGATGCTAAACTAGAAAAGAAAACTTTGAGTCCCAGAGTGGGTCTGACTTAACCCCAAAATAGTTGTTCTCATAGCACAGTGATAACAAAGGCATCCCAAAACACACTTGTTCCTGTCCCAAGGTGAAAACAAAGGTACCCAAGAAGTTTTGTGAAGATCAATTCATAAATACGAGCTATATAGAACTTCTGACAAAAAACTGATTGGACCTAATTTTGGTACAAAATGGCCACTGGTAGCCATCTTGATTTTGGACAGTACCCAGAAACACTCATTCTCGTCCCAAGGTGATAACAAAGGTACCCAAGAAGTTTTGTAAAGATCGGTTCATAAATACAGCCTCTACCCTGAGCCGTATTGACATGTGTGCTCACATTGTGTAAGTAGCACTGAATAAATCAAAGTTCATCTAATTTGCATAATTTCTGCATGAAAAAAAAAACCCTTACAATATGTGATGTATTCCATTTTACTAAACATTCATACAAAAATTTATTCAAATCAGAACTTTCATACAGAAGTTCTGTACAAAAGACTGATTGCACTAATTTTGGTACAAAATGGCTGCTGGTGGCCATCTTGAATTTCGGACCACACCCAAAAACACTCGCTCTCATCCCACGGTGATAACAAAGGTACCCAAGAAGTTTCGTAAAGATTGGTTCATAAATATGGCCTCTAGTCTGAGCTGTATAGAAGTTGTGTACAAAAAACTGATTAGACCTAATTTCGGTACAAAATGGCCACTGGCAGCCATCTTGAATTTTAGACCGTAACCAGAAACACTCGTTCTCGTCCCAAGGTGATAACAAAGGTACCGAAGACATTTCGTGAAGATGAGTTCATAAATACAGACTCTAGTCTGAGCCATATTGACATGTGTACTTACTGTGTGTAAGTCGCACTGAAAAAATCAAAGTTCATCTAATTTGCATAATTTCTGCACGAGAAAAAAACCCGTATTATATGTGATGTATCCCATGGTACTAAACATTCACACAAAAAATTATTCAAATCAGCACTTTCATATGGAAGTTCTGTGCAAAAATCTGATTGCACCTAATTTTGTACAAAATGGCTGCCATCGGCCATCTTGAATTTCGGACCGGACCAAAAAACACTCGTTCTCGTCCCACGGAGATACCAAAGGTACCCAAGAAGTTTCGTAAAGATCGGTTCATAAATACGGCCTCTAGCCCGAGCCGTATTGGCATTTGCACTTACAGTGCTGAAAGTAACACCAAAAACATCAAAATTAGTCTAATTTGCACAATTTACGCACGAGAAAAAAACCCGTATTATATGTGATGTATCCCATGGTACTAAACATTCGTACAAAAAATTATTCAAATCAGAGCTTTCATATGGAAGTTCTGTACAAAAAACAGATTTCTGCATCATCGGTACAAAATGGCGGCTGGCAGCCATCTTGAATTTCGGACCGCACCCAAAAACACTCGTTCTCGTCCCACGGTCATAACAAAGGTACCCAAGAAGTTTCGTAAAGATCGGTTCATAAATACGGCCTCTAGCCCGAGCCATAGCAGCTTGGCACTTACAGCTCTGAAAGTAACACTAAATAAATCAAAGTCAGTCTAATTTGCATAATTTACGCACGAGAAAAAAACCCGTATTATATGTGATGTATCCCATGGTACTAAACATTTATACAAAACTTTATTCAAATCAGAACTTTCATACAGAAGTTCTGTACAAAAAACTGATTTTTGCATCATCGGTACAAAATGGCCGCTGGCAGCCATCTTGAATTTCGGACCACACCTAAAAACACTTGTTCCCGTCCCAGGGTCATAACAAAGGTACACAAGAAGTTTCGTAAAGATCGGTTCATAAACACGACCTCTAGCCCGAGCCATAGCCAATTGTTGACGTACGGACAGACGGACAGACGGACGACGGGCCATGACAATAGCTCAAATTTGACTTCGTCAAAGTTGAGCTAAAAATTACAAAAATTATGCCAAAAGCATGGGAGAATAGCTAGGGGGGAATAAAGGAAAGGGAGAGTGGAAACACTGAACAAACAATGGTAAATTCATAGCCAGAATGACAACATCAGGCTCATGCCCCGAAATTAGGGAGCATGAAATAATTTCGTAAAAAATTATAAGTTACAGCCCTGAACACATCCTGCCACTGTTTCTTCCTCTCATCCTTTTATTTCATCCTTAGATCCACCATTTCTTTCATAATTATGTGTCTGGCATCATTTAAACTAAGATTTACAAGCACAAATATCAGTGACATGTTACTGGTTTTAGGGCCAAACAAAGAATGACTTTCGGAGCCAATTTCGAGACCTCCTTGACACTGCGCATGCGCAGTGGATAAAAGGTATGGAGGACCACATAGGACATTGAAATTTCGGTTTTTGATGCAAATTTGGGGGATTGGGGGGCAAAATTTGTGTTTGGCCCTAGAATTTAAGGAGTTAGCACCAGCTAAGTCTGGGTCATTGGTACAGTATAAAAATTTACAGCATCATTCAGCAAACACTCGAATAAATGAGCAAAGTGAACATCAGTATATATTTTTTTATTTACAAAGTTTCAAATAAAACCTAAAAAAAACTTACTCAAAAAACAAGAGGCCCCAGGGAGCCTGAGGGCACTCACCTGACATGGTAGTCTAAACATCAAACCAGGGACTTGACTTGAATAAGCTGCATACGCCCCTCCTAAGAAAAGCATATACCAACTAGATGAAGCGATTGTGCCCACACAATACACAGGATTTTCCTTCTATTTTCAGTTCCTGCACTTTTACGTCCCAGAATTGAGATAAACGCATAAAAACAGATTTTTTTCCCAAACAAAATACTTTCAGCCTAAATTTTTTTCTTCTTCTTAAAACTCATAAAAAACGATAAAACTAATTTCCGGATTTTGGTCCTAAATTTTCTAAGTCCCACTCGGACCCCAAATTTTCGGTGTAAAAAAAAAATTTTGTTTTGTCTTAAAATTGACAGAAACGCATAAAAAACAAACAAAACAACAATTATGGATTTTGGTCCAAATTTTTTTGAAGTCCCACCCGGACCCCAAATATTCAAGGTAAAAAAAAATAATTTTTTTTTGTCTTAAAACTGACCGAAATGCCTAAAAAACAAAAACTGACCGAAATGCATAAAAAACAAAAACAAAAATTTCCGGATTTTGGTCCAAAATTTTCGAAGTCCCACCCGAACCCAAAATTTTCAGGCTAAAAAAAATTTTTTTTTTTGTCTTAAAATTGACAGAAACGCGTAAAAAATCGCGACATCGACGCCGTAGCTGCTACGGGGGGTGCAATTTCACAAAATTCTAAGTCCATCAAGGGCCATAACTCCAAGAAAAATATTTGGAACAACACAGGGACCAGACTAGGGGGAAATTTTAGGGAGACTTCAAGTCTCCCTCCAGAAAAAATAGGGAGACTGCAGAGTCATGTAGGGAGACTTCATAGGCAAGTGGGGAAAATTAAGAATATTCATGTACCACCCCCCGCCACCCCTTCATATTTTCAATTTGTGGTCCTCCATTAACGTACAAATAATCCAGGTCCAGTTGTCTATGATGCATCTGTGCGAGGTTAAAAAATCACAATGTAATTATTGACTGAAAATCCCCCACTGCTACCTTCTCCTTCATGACCCCTCACCTCTTCTTCGTGCCAATCCCCCATCACCCTCCTGTGGTTGCCTTTCAACAAAGTCTACTAAGCTAATAATTTCCTAAGTCTGAAAGTGTGAACGTGAACAGGACCAGATGTAAGAAGGTTGCTTGGGAGGTTCTTTGTTAGTTAATAAACAAAATACATTCTGGGGTCGAGTATTTTGTAAAAGAAATGTCATTCCGCATCATTTTTATGGCATTCCGGTGTCATTCCGCATCATTTCATGTCATTCCGATGTTTAGGAGGACCATTTTTCAAGATCGTCCACATGCACACTTGTGTCCTGTACAAAGCTTTTCTTGACATCACTAAAGCTTTTTTTCACGTGTTTCAATTCCATTCGTGTTTTTCTGGGAATAGACAGCCCAACAGTTAACAGTCGTCAGCAAATCGAAATGAAAATAATGTGTTATAAAATACGTCCGTTGTGTATACATTTGCGGCATCCTAAGCGACGTAACCTACTTTCAAACTGGGTTGTTTTGTTGAGTCGCGTAAGTCACCTATTTTCGTTTCCACACTTGAAGCTCCGACTGAAACGCAACAAAATAGAAATAAAAAAATCCGCCAAAAGCGACAATGGACAATTGATTGTCGTGTGATTTCAAATAAATGGGCGTTTATTTGACGAATTAAAATGCCCATTTATCACACTCGAGCACATTCGATTTTTGAAAATACTTGTTTTCATGTAAACCTCGCATCACTCAGTTCAGACTTTTCTCATTTTGGCCAATTTTTAGAGGGCGACTTGTAATCGCCCCGACTATTTTTCTAGGCGACTTTGGGCTTAGAAGGGCGACATAAATGCCCCAGTCGCCCTCACGGCTGGTCCCTGGAACAACACATGCATTGAACAGTGGCTAGACCTCAGTAAGATACACTTACATGCCAAATATAAAGTCATTCCATCAAGTATTTCAAAAGTTATTGAGTTTTGAAACTCGTTGGTCACAGACAGACCGACCGACCGACCGACCGACCGACCGACCGACAGACAGACAGACTGACTGACAGACAGACCGACAGACAGACAGACAGACAGACCAACATTGCCACTTATAGAGCTGCTAAAAACAACAACAAAAAAATTCCGGATTTTGGTCCAAAAATTTCCAGATTTTTGATGTAAAAAAAAAATAAATTTTTTTTGTCTAAAAATTGACAGAAACGCATAAAAAACCAAAAAAAAAAAAATTTCAGGATTTTGGTCCAAAATTGTCTAAGTCCCACCCGGACCCCAAATTTTCAGAGTAAAAAAAAATATTTTTTTTTGTCTTAAAATTGACAGAAACGCATAAAAAACGCACAACTCAAAAAATTCCAGATTTTTGGTGTAAAAAAAAAAAAAATTTTTTGTCTTAAAATTGACAGAAACGCATAAAAAACAACAAAAAAAAATTTCAGGATTTTGGTCCAAAATTGTCTAAGTCCCACCCGGACCCCAAATTTTCAGAGGAAAAAAAAATTTTTTTTGGCTTGAAATTGACAGAAATGCATAAAAAACAAAAAAAAAATTCCGGATTTTGGTCCAAGCCGGACCCCAAATTTTCAGGGGAAAAAAAAAAATTTTTTTTTTGTCTTAAAACTGACTAAAACGCAGAAAAAACAAAAAAATTTTTTTTTCGGATTTTGGTCCAAAATTTTCTAAGTCCCACCCGGTGTAACAGTTTATCTTCCCCCCCCCCCCCTGTATATCTTCCCTCCTACTTGTTTATCTTCCCCCCCCAACCTGAATTTTTTTATCTTTCAATTTAATCACAAAACTTTTTAAAGAATTTGCTTTAGTACCCCTCTGTTATATTGAAAAGCATGAGGGGCAATTTGAAAACTTGTTAGTCTGGCATTGAGAGTGCGGCAACAAACCCTATATTTTGATATGTTTTTTTATTTGAAAATATGAATAAAATTCTCATCAGTATCGTTGTATGAGCCAAAAAAATAATTTAAAAACTTTGAATGTCAGTTGGGGGGAAGGGGGAGTCATAACCTAACCATGACCTCCTCACTCCCCCTCCCCACCCCATCAGAATATTTGTCACTTTTTACAACTTAAGCACAGGAATCTTGAGAATGGAAAATATAGCAAAAAATCAGAAGAAAACCAACGTTTTGTGACTCAGGTGTGGGGTGGATAAGATAATTTCTGAGTAAATAAAGAAAAAACATCTTTCGGTTGAGAACTTTTATTATCATAACAATAAAAACTATGTAAACTACAGCATCAAATTCAAACAAAATATCTAGCACTTGATAGAGTCAACAAAGTCCTCAATGAATTTCTCTTCAAAATGATGATATGAGCAGTAAAACAAACTTACAAGTAGGAACTATGAACCTTAATATAAGATTAAATTCTCTACAAAATGGTGGTTTGCCTTAAAAAAAAAAGACATTTGTCAATTTCAAGTGTCAGGTGGGGGGTAAGATAAACTGGTCACGACATCTCCCCCCCCCCCCCCCCCCCCCCCACACTCACAACAACCTGAATTTTTTTCTCTTCCAACTTAAGACATATGAATTGGAAAACAATAACCTGAATGTTTTTCTTTTTCAACAACTTAGACTAGGAATCGTTATACTCACAATTTTAAGTTGTTAAAATAGAAATGTTTTGACTAGGGTAGACGATACTGTGAACAGTTTATCTTACACCCCACATGACACTGGAAACTGAAACACAAACTAACAAGTGGGAAATATGAATCTTAATATAAGATTAAATTCTCTACAAAATGGTGGTTTGCCCTAAAAAAAGACATTTGGCGATTTCAAGTGTTAGGTGGGGGTAAGATAAACTGGTCACAACGTCTTCCCCACCTCCCCCCCCCCCCCCACTCCCCACAACAACCTGAATTTTTTTTATCTTCCAACTTAAAACATATGAATCGGAAAACAATAACCTGAATGTTTTTCCTTTTCAACAACTTAGACATAGAAATCGTTATACTCACATTTTTAAGTTGTTAAAATAGAAATGTTTTGACTAGGGTAGACAATACTGTGAACAGTTTATCTTACCTCCCACATGACATTGGAAACTGAAACACAAACTAACAAGTGGGAAATATGAATCTTAATATAAGATTAAATTCTCTACAACATGGTGGTTTGCCCTAAAAAAAGACATTTGGCGATTTCAAGTGTCAGGTGGGGGGTAAGATAAACTGGTCACGATATCTTACATCCCCCCCCCCCCCCCCCCCCACCTGAAATTTTTTTCTATTCTAACGGCATGTGAATCGTAAAAATAGAAAATACAGATTAAATTCTGTTCAAAATAGTGGTTTGAGCTAAAAACAAATTTTGTGTAATAACTTTGAGTGTTGGGTGGGGGGTAAGATAAACTGGTCATGATATCTCTCCCCACACCTCAAATTTTTTCCTTTCTAACAGCTTGAGCATATGAAACTTAAAAATAGAAAATACATATGAAATTCTCTTCAAAATGGTGGTTTGAGCTAAAAACAAATTTTTTGTAACTTTGTGTGTCGGGTGGTGGGTAAGATAAACTGGTCACGATATCTTCCCCCCCTCGCCCCCACAACCATGACCCACCTGAAAATTTTTCCTTTCCAACACCTTAAGCATATGAATCTTAAAAATAGACAATACAGATGAAATTCTCTTTAAAATTGTGTTTTGAGCACATACAAAAATCATGACTTTGTCAAGAGTGTTGGTGAGGGGTAAGATAAACTGGTCACGATATCTTCCCCCACCTGAAAATTGTTCCCTTCTAACAACTTAAGTATGTGAATCATAAAAATAAAAAATACAGATCAAATTCTCTTCAAAATAGTGGTTTGAGCTAAAAACAATTTTTGTGTAACTTTGAGGGGGTAAGATAAACTGGTCACGATATCTTCCCCCACCCACCAAAAATTTTTCCATTCTAACAGCTTGAGCACATGAATCTTAAAAATAGAAAATACAGATGAAATTCTCTTCAAAATAATGATTTGAGGTAAAAAAAAAAAAATTGGGAACTGGTCACGATATCTTCCCCCCACCCACCAAAAATTTTTCCATTCTAACAGCTTGAGCACATGAATCTTAAAAATAGAAAATACAGATGAAATTCTCTTCAAAATAGTGATTTGAGGTAAAAAAAAAAAAAATTGGGGTTAACTTCGAGTGTCAGGTGGGGGAAAGATAAATTGGTCAGGATATCTCCCCCCCCCCCCCCCCCCAAATAAATCTTAAAATTGAAAAATACAGGTGAAATTCTCTTCAAAATAGTAGTTTGAGTGAAAATAAAAAAAAATTAGCGACATCGGGCGACATGTTTAAAAAATGTTTTTTGCATATATCCCAGGGGATATTTTGAGAAAAAAAACGCAAGTTCTTCTTGTGCAATTTTCTTCTATTAACAACATATTCAAATGAGTCTTGAAAATGGACATTTGTATAATATTCCACTCACAATGCTAATTTGGGCTAAAATGTTTTTTTTTCTTTTGGGCATCTAGCTCTCTCGCATACTGACCAATGAGTTTTTCAATGCTCACTTGATGCTTTTTTAATATCACACACAAGTGAACAAGCAAATTCTAAAAAAAGATCTGGTAAAAATCTGAATGGTAAAAAAATTCAGGTGGGGGGGGGGGGGGGGGAAGTTGTACAGGGGGGGGAGATATTGTAGTACACCGGACCCCAAATTTCCAGGGGAAAAATTTTTTTTTTTTTTTTGGTCTTAAAATTGTCAGAAATGCATAAAAAACAAACAAAAATTTCCGGATTTTGGTCCAAAATTTTCTAAGTCCCACCCAGACTCCAAATTTTCAGGGGAAAATTTTTTTTTTTTTTGTCTTAAAATTGACCGAAACGCAGAAAAAACAAAAAAAAGTTTGGGGGGATTTTGGTCCAAAATTTAAGTCCCACCCGGACCCCAAATTTTCAGGGGAAAATTTTTTTTTATTCTGTCTTAAAATTGACCGAAACGCAGAAAAAACAAAAAAAAATTTGGGGGGGATTTTGGTCCAAAATTTAAGTCCCACCCGGACCCCAAATTTTCAGGGGAAAAAAAAAAATTTTTTTTTTGTCTTAAAATTGACAGAAATGCATAAAACACAAACAAACAAAAATTTCCGGATTTTGGTCCAAAATTTTCTATGTCCCACCTGGACCCCAAATTTTCAGTGTAAAAAAAAAAAAAAATTTGTCTTAAAATTGACCGAAACACATAAGAAAAAAAAAAAAAATTCCAGATTTTGGTCCAAAATTTCTAAGTCCGCAACGGGACCCCAAATTTTCAGCCTAAATATGAACCCAGGGACTTGGCTTCAACAAACTTGAATCTCACCCCCCTAAGGATGCTGCATACCAAATATCAAAAGATTCTTATTGCTAGATCTGAAGAAGATTTTTAAAAAATACTCCTCATACTGCACTAATTTAAACATTTGGGCTCCCAAGGAGAGCCCAAATATCGACCCAGGCAATTGATTTCAATAAACATGTGAAACAATCTTCCAAAGATGTTATATGTGAAATTTGAAAGCTTTTGGAGCAGTGGTTTGGGAGAAAAGTAGTCTTATGTTTTTCTCATTACCCACAGTGTTAAAAAATGCTGACTCAGCACTTTTTCAAAGTCCCCAAAAAGTACCCCATGATAAAACCGATGGCAATTTTTTTTTACCATTCCATTCTGTTGGTCCTAAGGAAGCTTCACAACAAATAAGAATTCTCAGTGCCGTGTAGTTTTGGAGATATGGGCGTTTTAATTTTTTTCTATTTTTAGCTCCTGTGGTTCCCACGGGGCTATGGGAAAAAAAATTCTGCATAAATTAGGTACTTATGACCCAATAAGCACTCACGTAAAATTTGGTTCAAATCGGCCTCGCCATTTGGAAAATAGAAATTTGGGGCGGGGCCAAAATTTTTGCCCCTCCTTTAACATCGTCAAATATAGCCCCTCGAACTTCTCTTGAACAAACTTGAGTCTACACCTCAAAAGGAAGCTGCATACCAAATATCAAGTCTCTGCTATTGCTGGTTCTTGAGAAGAAGATTTTTGAGAATTGGAGCATTTTTTCCCCGTCCCTCTGCTCAATATTAGCCAAAACCTAATTTGACAAAAAAATCAAAATGCCCTTATATAACCCCTACTTACATGAAATTTCATTAATATGTGGCCAGTGGTTTGGGAGAAAAAGGCCCAAACACCACCTTCACGATGGACGACAGACGAAAAGTGATCAGAATAGCTCATCCTGACTTTCAGTCAGGTGAGCTAATAAAAAATGCCAATAGGATCACCGATTCAATTTAGAGTTGTGACAGCATAAAAGTGGGTTTAATCATTATCAACTTATTGTCCAGAAAACAATTGTTTACAATTTACTATGTGAAGAGACGCTGTGACCTTGACCTTTGACCTAGTGATTCCAAAATAAATAGGGCTCTTTCTTGCACCAATGCCAACCTACCTATGAAGCTTCATGAGCGTAGGTGGAAGCATTGTCAAATTATCATCTGGAAACCAATTGTTTACGATATATTATGTTCAAGGTCTCTGTGACCTTGGCCTTTGACCTAGTGAGTCCAAAATAAATAGGGGTCTTCCAATCACCTAGAGGAACCTACACATGAAGTTTCATGAATGTGGGTCAAACCATTATCAAGTTATCATCCGGAAACCAATTGTTTACAATTTACTATGTTGAAGGTCACTGTGACCTTGACTTTTCACCTAGCAAGTCCAAAATAAATAGGGTTTTTCCTCTCACTGATTCCAACCTACCTATGAAGTTTCATGAACGTGGGTCGAAACATTATCAAGTTATCATCCGGAAACTAATTGTTTATGATTTACTATGTTGAAGGTCACTGTGACCTTGACCTTTCACCTAGCGAGTCCAAAATAAATAGGGTTCTTCCTCTCACAAAGGCCAACCTACATATGAAGATTCATGAATGTGGGTTGAACCGTAGTCAAGTTATCATCCGGAAACCAATTGTTTACAATTTGCTATGTTCAAGGTCACTGTAACCTTGACCTTTGACCAAGCACGTCCAAAATTAATAGGGTTCTTCCTCTCACCGATACTAACCTACCTATGAAGTTTCATGAACATGGGTTGAACCATTATCAAGTTATCATCCGCAAAGCAATTGTTTACGTCCGCCCGCACACCTGCCTGCCATTCATCAAACTTTAAGTTGAGTTTGACTTCGTCAGAATTCGACTAATAAATAAATATGCGGTATTTTCTGAATTGCTAGGGCATGGTCCATGTCGAACAAGCCAAGGGAGAGCACTACCAAACCACCCAGGAATCACCCACCCAGGAAACAAAGTGGGGAAGGGGAGGAAGAGGAAGGACAGCCACTGTCAGCAGACGACCTCAGGGGTTCATCATGGGCCATGATTGTCCCAACCAAGTTCCAACAGCGAGATTCGAGCATGAGGTGGCAGTGAGGCTTACTGCAACCATGTTTCTGGGGCCCAGGCGCCTGAAACTTAAATGAAATCTTAACCTACAGGGGCGGCACTATCAGTGATTTAGCAGGCCTGAGCATGTCGGACCTGCAATATGCGTAAAATATGAAAAAATATATTGCTTCCTTTTACTTATGATATTCAACCTCCAGTCTTTTGCTGGGTACTATGTGGACAGCATGCAACCTTCAGAAACACTCACTTTCAACACATGAAATGTGTTGTGTCCTTGGGCAAGGCACTCAATCCTGACTGCCTACATGTACATGGAGGCAAGGTGGCGCTTAGTACTGAGGTGTATAGCATGTCAGTGGTGCACCTGTCTTCAATTAATGCTCACCCTGCTTGTGTGAAGTTAGTTAGTTGGGGAGTCTGACAGTTGCTCGCCATTGCTCTGTGGTTCTCTCTTTGCACTGCAGCTTCCACCACAAGCTGCTGAGACAAGGTGACCCTGGCTGTTGAAAGTGACATTGAACTCCAATAAATGAATGAATAAATAAATAACTTGGAGGACAAAGTGTCCATGACCCTATTAAGTTTGGCCCAGATAATCGTTGTGCTGATGGAAAGAAAATTTGTATATTATACTGGCCTGTGGCAATGCACGTGAATGAATTTACCTATTGGAGTTCATATTACGGGAGACATAAATTACCACTAAACCACAGCAGAAGGGTGTTTTTCACCCAGCAATTATTTTCAGGTTTTAGGGATTTGCAAAATGAAGCACCAGCAGGATCTGAAATATTGTCAGCGATGCTTAAACTTTTACTCATAAATGTAAGTATAAGTCAGATATGAAATTCTCCACACAACCAATGGCGTTGAGATCACATAAGGGGTTTTACCTTCTCGACCCCCCCCCCCCCCCACCATAACAAAAAAAATCTTGAACCATCTTGTGACTGGCAACCTCTATCCCACTTCCCCAATCCAGTGCCTCTTTGTCTTTTAGCCTCACAAACTTACGACTTTTAGTACGATCCCCCTCCCCACTTTAATCTGAAGTTCCAGAGAGAGAGAGAGAGAGATCTCTGAGAGAGAGGGGGGGGGGGGGGGGGGGAGGAGAGAGATTATGTTTGAAATTTTGGGGAGGTTGGGGGGCAGGGGTATACTTTACTTTTTTTTTCAGGAACAGATAAATCCCCCAAAAAGCCACCCAACAGCTCTGTTTGACTTGGCTTGAACAAACTTGAATCTCAACTCCAGTGGGATGCTGTGTACCAAATATCAAAAGATTCTGATTGGTGGATGTGAAGAAGAAGATTTTTTAAGAGCATTCCTCATTTTGAACTAAGTTATCATTTGGGCTCCCACAGTTAGTCCAAATATGAACCCAGGGACTTGGCTTGAACAAACTTGAATCTCACCCTCCTAAGGATGCAGCATGCCAAATATCAAAACATTCCAACTGCTGAATCTGAAGAAGATTTTTAAAGAAAAATTCCTCATATTGAACTAAGTTATAATAAGGGCTCCCACAGCTCAAATATGAACCCAGGGACTTGGCTTTAACAAACTTGAATCTCCCTCCATAACCTCCCCCCCCCCCCCCCCCCCCCTCCATAGGATGCTGCACACCAAATAGCAAAACACTCCGACTGCTGGATCAGAAGAAGATTTTTTAAGAAAATTCCTCATTTTGAACTAAGTTACAATTTGAGCTCCCACAGTGAGCCCAAATATTGACATAGGGACATGGCTTGAACAAACTTTAATCTCGCCCCCTAAGGATGCAGCATACCAAATATCAAAGCATCCGACTACTGGATCTGAAGAAGATTTTTAATGAAAATTCCTCATTTTGAATCGAGTTATAATTCGGGCTCTCAAGTTAACCCAAATATGAACCCAGGGACTTGGCTTGAACAAACTTGAATCCCCCCACCCCCAAGCATGCTGCATACCAAATACCAAAAGATTATGATTGGTGGATCTGAAGAAGATTTTTAAAGAATATTCCTCATACTGCACTAACTTAAACATTTGGGCTCCCATAAAGAGCCCAAATATGGACCCAGGGATTTGATTTCAATCAACATGTGAAACAATCTTCCAAAGATGTTATATGTGAAATCTGAAAGCCTTTGGAGCAGGGGTTTGGGAGAAAAGTAGTCTTAAATGTTTTTTCCATTACCCACAGTGTTAAAAAATGCTGACTCTGCACTTTTTCAAAGTCCCAAAAAAGTACCTTATGATAAAGCCGATAGCAATTTTTTTTTTACCATTCCATTCTGTTGGTCCTTAGGAAGCTTCACACCAAATAAGAATTCTCAGTGCATGTAGTTTTGGAGATATATAAATTTTATAGTAAATTTCCTTTCTTATTATACCTACCGCAATTGTTTACTACAGGCTTGCACTACAGTGGAAGAACCTAACTTGGATAAAATACTCTCTATTTTAATCTTTCCCAAGAGATCTGGGAAAGAAAAGTGGTGTAAAAACACCACAAAAAAATAAGCCAAAACTGGGTTGAGCGCCATTGGCGCACACTCAGTATGGGACGCTCTTCCATAGTACAAATCCACGACTACCGTAAAACAGTGCGCAGTGCATCAATTCGTCATTCTTTTGATTCCGACAACACAGGAGTTATGTGATCAGCGGGGAGGAGGGTTTCTTATCTGAATAAGAAGACGGGAGGGCCTCCATGTAAACAATTGCAGTAGGCATAATAAGAATGTAAATTTACTATAAAATTTATATTTCTTATCAACCTACCTCAATTGTTTACTACAGGCTGAATAGACAAAAGGATGGAGGGAAACACATAACCAACCCACACATAACTCAATAGCACTGGAACCGTGGACAGAGGAAGAGATCCCTAGGCCCATCAAACCATAGCATCACAAACAGAAAAGACAATGAAAGATGAGGCGTATGGTGATGTGCGACGCACAGACAGTAACAGCACAGAACTGGAACTGACCCTGAAAAAGCTGAAAGGCTGGGATAGACAACAGCCTGACCCGAAAAAAGAGGGCCCCAAGGACCAAGGGCCTCTATCGGCTCCTGCAACTGTCGCAGATAAAAGGAAAATGTAGCATTTCTCCAGTAGGCTGCCAGTATAACATCCGTCGTCCGACAACATGACAGAGTTATTAAAAGAGGAAGACAATGCACGCATCTCGTGGCAGAAAAAACAATTGGTAATACAATCACCAGTAGCTAGACGAGTGGAAGCTGCACGAATAGCAAGACAAATCCATCGAGAAATGGATGCAGGAGAGATCTTGCATGTGAGAAAACATCCAGGATAAAGGCACGAATGCCCCCACCCCCAATCAGAGCAGCCCAAGAAAGCGACCATCTTGGAGTAAACTGCAAAGTCCTAGGCCTTTTCAAGGAAAAGAGCTGAACAAGCTTGGAGAGGTAAGGATGAGTGTCGAAACAATGCGGTACCACATATGAAAAAAGGTCTCCGAAGCATGGACATGTACCCATTGCTGGAGACCCCCAGAAACAAACATAAACCAGAAACTCCACAAGCGGTGTGATCGAAGGAGTGGCAGAAGCAACAGAGTGATCACACACCATCGACAGAAGAACCTTCCACCTAGCCACAGAGACTAAACCAGTGGAGTGAGTGCCTCCTTGAAGAAGAAAAGCAACTCCACTGCGTGTCTCGAAAAACCACTGCGGAAGAGACAGGACCCGATAAAAGACATGTGCGAAGGCACAATGAAGTCGGGTCAACTTGAAACCTCCTCGGGCGACTTTGGCAAAGAAAGTCGCGATGTAGAGGGAGACATGCCGGAACCGCCGCTAACGGAGAGCGGAACAGATTGAGCCACACCCACCGAGGCGACAGGTGTGATCGAAAGGATTCGACGACTGCAGGTTCATATCTGGGAGAGAACATGAGGTGGAATCCGAACCGGTAGGAAGGCGTAGCCGACAAGACCATCCCAAAGGAGGGCCAGAGCATCCACGGCGAAAGCCAGGGGATCTGGGCATGGGGACACGAAAGTGTCCACCTGATGATTCCAACGAGCCGCAAAGAGATCGATGCAACCCGCCACTTGGTGGAAAAGAACCTGCCCCGTCGGGACAGGGAGTTGGCTAGGATGTTCAGACGACCGGAAATGTGATGAACAACCACACCGGCATTGACATCCTGAGCGAGCAGTAGAAGATCCTGAGCCAATTCGTACATTGGAACCGAGTGCGTGCCACCCTGGTCCCGAATGTAAGCAACCACTGTCGAATTGTCGAACAACAGACGGACCTGATGATTCGACAGGTGAGGGATCCACTGCCTGAAACTCAGAAGAAGAGCAAGAAGCTCTGCTGGCTGATGTGTAGAGATGCCCGATCCTGGTCCCACATCTCGTGAAGGGAAAGACCTAGAGGATCCAACGTCGCACCCCATCCGATATCGCAGACATCTGCCATCAGAATGCGATCGGACGTGGGTAAGTCCAACAGGACACCCTGCGTGATCCACTGAACATTTGTCCAGTGGAGAAGGTGAGGATAAGAGAATCTGGTAACTGAAACACCCGATCCAGAGAATCGACATTCGGTCTCCAACGACTGAGCAGAAAGTGTTGGAGAGGTCTGACACGCAGCCGACCTAGAGGAATGAGATCCGTCACCGAACCGCAGAGACCGATCAGCCAGAGAATACTCCGTGCCGTCGCAGATGTGGACTGGGACAGAGTCAGAGCAAAAGCTGAGAGAATCACAGCCTTGGCCTGGGGAACCACCACCAAATTGAATTGGGTGCGGAAAGCCATCCCCAGATGACAAAAGGACTGAGAAGGGACCAGTTCCGACCTCTCCTCGTTGACTCTGAATCCAAGCGATGTGAGCAAGCTCAACAGAGTGGCGACATACGACTCCAGTGAGGCAGCATTGGAATGCTCCTGGAGGATATCGTCCAGATATGCCGAAGTAGTCACCCTGGACTGTGTGCGATGGAAAGCTATCACATGCGACATCAGTCAGGTGAAGGCCCAAGGAGCCAGGTTGAGGCCGAAAGCCATGGCCTTGAACTGGTAAACTCGCCCCAGAAAAGCGAACCTGAGATACTTCCGTGACGCCCGATGAATCGGAACGTGAAAGTAAGCGTCTCGCAGGTTGAAGCTGGAAGCAAAAACTCCCTGGTGAATTGAACGGCGGACCGACCTGAAAGTCTCCATGCTGAACTTGGAAGCAATGATAGACTGGTTCAGGATACTCAGATCAATAACCGGTCGGAGTCGGCCGTCCTTCATTCGGCAATCAAGAACAGGCGGGAATAGAACCCCACTGACTGAATGTTCTTGACGACCTTGATCGCCCCCTTTGTCAGGAGATTGTCTATCTCCATGGACAAAAGTTCCCTACGTAAAATGTCTGAAGGAACTGTGGTTGGAAGAGGCACCCTGGACAGAGTGGGGTGCCTTTGGAAGGATATTCGCAGCCCGGCCCGAACAACATCTAACACCCAAGGATCGGATGTGATGGTGGCCCAACGGCCTGTGAACTCTGCTATCCTTCCTCCAACCTGGGACGAATCGAGGTGAGGACCTTCATTTCGAACCCCGACAAGGCCCCTGAGAGGAGAAACCACCTCCTCAACTGAATGAAGAATCCTGATACTTCCCTCTAATCTGCCGATGCTTACCCTTACCACCTGAGTAAGAAGTAGAAACGGTGGCAGAAGGATCAGCCTTTTGCTTCGCAGAGGAAGCAGAAGGGTACTTGTTAGGCTTGGAATGGCCAATGTATCCCCTAGAAGGCTGATCAAGCTGAAGAAACAGCAGCTGATCTTTGGAATGACATAGGACGTCATCCCGGACCGTCGACACGGAACCATGAAAAAGTTGAGGACCTGCCAAAGAAGTAGATCAAAGAGTAGCGCACTGCTCCTCAGGAAGGGATCGGCCTGTGTCCAGCACAGAGTCCCTTCGAACTAATTCCAGATTAGATGTGTTACAGGCATACGTGTGAGTAAGATGCATGAGCGTCTTGGACAGCACACACAAAGGAGCCTGTACCTCGTCAAACTTATCTGTAGGCAGATAAGCAGCTAAAGCTGAGACAACGTGATCTGAGAGAGAAAGCATCTCTCTCGATAAGCCCAACGTGGACTCCAGAGTCATCATCGGAATGACGGCAGACTTGGGCTTGGAAAGCCCGAGGGAATTAGAGTCCTGATCCAAAACCGTCAAAGTCTGGCAGACTGACGCATTGGTGGAATCGTAGTAACGATAAGGTGCCAGAGGCAAAAAGGTGTCAACCCTGGTGAAGAACGGAGCCTTCATAGCCTTGAAACTCAGCTTAGAGTCCAATGCTGAAAATGCTTCAACCAACTGTACCGACTGGCATGGTCGAAGATGCCCAGAAGCAGGTTGCTCCATAGGCTGTTGGCACGCGACCGGTGATTGCGGCCTGGCTGACACTGTCGGCTGGTTTGATGGTTTGAGATCCGGAAGGAACCCAAACACAAAATCAAGAGCTGCCCCCAAGTCCGAAGACTGCTGACTCTCGACATCAAGCATGTCTGACTCTTCCCCTGAGTCGGAAGACACATAGCCCATCGTGGGCGAACCAATCGACGCCTCCCATGGTGTCAGAACACCAGGGGTATCAGAAAGTGGCCTGTTTCCAATCCCGGGAGGCGGCGCCATAGGGGGCACCTGGAAATCACTCGCTGCCTTGCTGGAAGCAACAGGAAGGCTCTTTGACAGAACCTGAGTGAGTAAGGAGAGGGCCTCCCTCCCTGAGCTCACTGCCCGTACTGGCCGGTTCGACAGAGGAACGAACCGGCAAAGAGGCTTCACCTCTGACCCTCTTAACCAGTGAAGGGTCACGATCCTCCAAAACACCTGACGCGGGACGACGAGCAGCAGCCGCAACGTCCGAAGGCAGACGGGTATAGGAGTACGACACACCCAGAGGATCAACATAGTGGGAACTCATGAGAGTCACCACGGACCTCTGCGGGGCAGAAGGTCCTGGCTGCACAAAAGACATTGGTCCCCCAAAACTGGTCGTGTGGCCAGAATGAGTGGACGGAAATGCCACAGAGTTCATAGTGTCCCCACAAAGAACATCCGAATCCAATAACACAACTGTGGTGCTCGACAACGCAGAGACCACAGTAGAGGGTCCGGCCGGCAGCCACTTCCAAATTCGCCGAGTTGAAGTCAGGGAAGGCTGAGGCCGATACCCCATGCCTACACTCCCAGACACCGCAGCAGACCACTGCAGGTATAAAACTAATGTGCTCAAGGGCTGAAAGGACACAGTAGGGGGTTCAGTCAGCAGCCACTTCCGACTTCGCCGAGTTGAAGTCGGGGAAGGCTGAGGCTGATACCCCACAACCACACTACAGACATCCCTGCAGACCCTTGCAGGGATAAGCCGAGGCCGACTAAAAACGGTGCCCAATGACGTTGTAGACGGAACAGCAGTAGCAGCAGATACGACGGGAGCTGTTGGAACTGGCGGAAAAGCGGAGAGAGCCACCTAGCTCAGCCTCCAAAGGAGGAGTCACAACCCTAGTGACAGCCTCAGATGTCGACTGGAGAGGGCGCATAGTCCCAGAACCAGGCATCTCTTCACCAGAAATCCAACAGCTCCCGCAGTATCCACCACAGTAAAAAACTGCACATTCCCCATGGAAGGGGAATAACTCTCACCAGACATGGTCGAGTCGGGAAGCCCCAAAACGACAGCGTTCCCCACCCCCCGCTGGTGCGGGAGGAACTGCACATCCCCCAAGGAAAATGAGCAATAATCACCAGACGTGGTGGAGTCGGGTGACCCCGAAACGACTGCGCTCCCCACCCCCCACGGGAGCAGGAGGAGCTGCACATCCCCCACGGAGGGGTAAAACTCACATCAGAAGTGGTCGAGTCAGGGTCCCGAAACAACAGTGTTCCACCCGTGGGATGGGAGGAGCTGCACATCCCTCAAGGAGGGGGTAAACTCACACCAGACGTGGTCGAATCGGGAGGCTCCTGAAACGACAGTGTTCCACACCACCCGCGTGTGTGGAAGAAATGGCCACGAGAATGCACCAAGTCAGACGAGGTCAAAAGGAATTGTTATGGAGCAAGATGGCACACATCCACCACGTGTGCGGATAATCAAAAGAATGATGAATTGACGCACTGTGCACTGTTTTACCTTCGTCGTGGATTTGTACCCAGTTTGGGCTTATTTTTTCGTGGTGTTTTTACACCACTTTTCTTTCCAAAATCTCTTGGGAAAGATTAAAATAGAGAGTATTTTATCTGAGTTAGGTTCTTCCACTGTAGTGCAAGCCTGTAGTAAACAATTGAGGTAGGTTGATAAGAAACTTAGATGTGAGTCTTCCATGGAAGACGTGGTCGCCTGCATTATATTTTAATATTTCAGGCAGAATTTTAACTGGAAAAGGGGCATAACTCTGGAAAAAATACAGCAGATCAAAAAAATAAAATAGGAGGTGCACAATGCCATTATGTGATAAAGAATCACTGAAAGTTTCATCAAAATCCATTCATAGGTTAAAGAGGAGTGGCGGATAAGAGAAAGTGTGACGCGGACGACGCAGACGACGATGACGTAGACGACGCAAGACGACAAAAGTAATCCCTATATGTCGCTCCCCACTTTGTGGGGCAGGCGACACAATGACCCAATAAGCCCTCATATCAAATTTGGTTTAAATCTGCCTCTCGGTTTGGAAAATAGAAATTTTGGACAGGCCGAAAATTCTTGCCCCTCCCATAACGAAGGCAAATATAGCTCCTCAAACTTCTCTTGAACAAATCTGAGTCTACACCTCAAAAGCTAGCTGCACACCATATATCAAGTCTCTGCTCCTGCTGGTTCATTTTCAAGATTTAAGCACACTTTTTGGGCATGGCCGTACCGAGGGGCAAGGCAACTTGATTTGAAGAAAATAAAATTGCGATGTCATAACAAACTATTATCTCAAATATCAATTAAATTGGTTCAGCGGTTTGGGAGGAAAAGACACAAACACCTTGTTCACGGATGACGGACGGTGAGTGATCACTATAGATCTCCTGACTGAAAGTCAGGTGAGCTAAAAATACCCAACCAGGCCAACCCTTGTACATATATTCTCGCCTTCGGCTTTTGCCTGGCGTACCCCCGGTATGCCTTTTTCATCAATGTAAAACCACTTTTGAAAAAATATCTTATGACCCTTAACCCCAAATTGGGGAAGGTCTATATGGATGGCGTTTTTCTGCTTTAAAATGACTATTGAAGGATTTAGAGAGATTTTATGCAAAAAATGGAAATACAGCAAGCTCTTTTTACCCTTTTGCCCCAGTAAGAGTGAGGGTCAATGTTGATGTTGAAACAATTAGTCGGCTAGTCGTTGTCATTGCCAATGCTGATATTGTCCAATGTCAACTCTGGAAGCGTGGTGGCACAGAAGGTAGAGGTGCAGGCTGCAAGCCGAGAGGTCATCGATTCGAACCCCACATGCAGTGACTGTAGTGTGTCTTTAGGCAAGACACTTCACGCCTATTGCCCATGTGGGGGTATAGTGGCGATGTGTACTAAGGTGTCCTGCACGTCGATGGAGCACCTGCTTTCAATAAATGCTAACCCTGCTTGTAGAGTTAGTATGTTGGGGATCTGACAGTTGCTCCTGTTGCTCGGTGGTTTTCTTCGAGTACTCCAGCAACCTTCACCCGTAAAACTGTATTGGTCATGAATAGCCATTGTGTAGAAATATGTGACTTTAAATACCAATAAATGAATGAATAAATTACTCTGGATTTTGAGTTGTCTGAACGTGTAGTATTTCCAATAAAAAAAAAACATTAGGCCACACAAAGTAGATCTTCTGTTTCTCGGGCCATTATTTGTAAAATTGCAAGCGGGCGAGTGGTTTTTTATTTTATTTTATATTTTGTGTAATTATTTCTTTGCCATTAAAAGTTCATGTTCTTGGTTTTTGTTTTAGGACACATAATCTACGGAATAGCATGGGTGGTGGTGAATTTCGTCCCTTGAGAGCAAGTAGGCTTTGCAATGCTGAAGCATTGCAAAGCCTTCTTGCACTCAAGGGACAAATTTTCAATTTTTTTAACTTTGGTAAAATATCAGACATAAACCATTTAATTTTTACTTTTTTTAAAGTTTACTTTGGTTATAAAAGCATGCGGAAGCCAAAAGGATCATACGGGAGGGCCTGAGAAGTATAAATTTTATAGTAAATTTCCTTTCTTATTATACCTACCGAAATTGTTTACTACAGGCTTGCACTACAGTGGAAGAACCTAACTCGGATAAAATACTCTCTATATTAATCTTTCCCAAGATTTGGGAAAGAAAAGTGGTGTAAAAACACCACGAAAAAATAAGCCAAAACTGGGTCGAGCGCCATCAGCGCACACCCAGTAAGGGACGCTCTTCCATAGTACAAATCCACGACTTCCGTAACACAGTGCGCAATGCGTCAATTCGTCATTCTTTTGATTCCGAACAATACAGGAGTTATGTGATCAGCGGGGAGGAAGGATTCTTACCCGAATAAGAAGACGGGAGGGCCTCCATGTAAACAATTTCGGTAGGTATAATAAGAAAGGAAATTTACTATAAAATTTATACTTCTTATCAACCTACCTCAATTGTTTACTACAGGCTGAACAGACAAAAGGCTGGAGGGAATCACATAACCAACCCACACATAACTCAATAGCACTGGGACCATGGACAGAGGAAGAGATCCCTAGGCCTATCAAACCATAGCATCACAAACATTAGAAAAGACAATGAATGATGAGGCGTATGGTGAAGTGCGACACACAGACAGAAAAGGGCAGTAACAGCACAAAGCTGGAACTGACCCTGAAAAAAGCTGAAAGGCTGGGATAGACAACAGCCTGAGCCGAAGAAAGAGGGCCCCAAGGTTCTCTTTTGGCTCCTGCAACTGTCGCAGATAAAAGGAGAATGTAGCATTTCTCCAGAAGGCTGCCAGTATAACATCAGTCATCCGACAACATGACAGAGTTATTAAAAGAGGAAGACAATGCACGCACCTCGTGGCAGAAAAAACAATTGATAATACAATCACCAGTAGCTAGAAGAGCGGAAGCTGCACGAATAGCAAGACAAGTCCATCAAGAAATGGATGCAGGAGAGATCTGGCATGTGGGAAAACGCATATTCATCCAGGATAAAGGCCTGAACACCCCCCACCCCCAAGCAGAGCAGCGCCCAAGAAAGTGACCATCTTGGAGTAAACTGCAAAGTCCTAGGCCTTTTCAAGGAAAAGAGCTGAACAAGCTTGGAGAGGCAAGGATGAGTGTCGAAACAATGCGGTATCACATATGAAACAAGAGCACCGCTGGGCATTGCATCATACGCCCCTGAACTGTTCAAATTGTACCATTTTAACACATTTGCAATTTTTTTAGAGTGCGAGAAATTTATACTGGCATATATATATATGTTACGGTCAGACTTTGAAATCAGTGATTTTGTGAAATGACTAAATTTTTCAGTCATTTGAGAAAAAGACTAAAGCCCCAGTCACACCAAAAGTACGTTTTGCTCGTTGGCGCTCGTTTGTGAAAATTTGTGAAAATTTCCAGAAATGCACGTTTTGGCTCGTTTCGGGTGAAATGTAGCAATTTTGTCCGCTTTCACGTTTCTGTCACGTGTAATTACGTTTGTATGACTTACGAATTACGTTCGTCTGGTTGTTATTACGTTTATAGTAAGTTTCAGTCTCGTTTTGGTAGATACGTTTGGCTCGTTTGTATTTCGGTCGTATCTCGTATGTATTTCGTTTTTCTCGTTTTATTACGTTTGTGTCACGTTTTAATCACGTTTTTGTTACGTTTGTCTCGTTTTTTACGTTTATACTCGTTTCTTGTCTCGCTCGTGATACGTTCGTTTCTCGTGTCACTCGTTCTGTACGTTCGTTGCGTTTCTAACTCGCTGTTCTCTCGCTCTGCACGTTGCCCTCGTTTTTTGTCTCGTTTGTGTTTCGCTTCATCTCGTTCTCTGGATCCATATATATATATATATATAGCTGCTGGGCAGCAGATTTGCATCATTTGTATTCCGATTTTCTACATAGCCAGAGATATTTTTCCTTCTTTTTTCTACAATTTTGAAATAAAATGGCAAATATTCATCAACTTAAACAGCTTCAGCTAATGAATGCAGCACTTCAATTAAATGCCAATGATTTACAGAATGCTGCTGGAGTCCAAATCATTACTCGTTCAAGTCACGCATGGCTCGTTGCATTTCGTTGTTTCTCGTTTATGTCTCGTTTAAGACTCTTTTATGATACGTTACTTTTACGTTTTGCTCGTATGGATTTTTTTTCCAGAACGAGCGATACTTTGAAACAGTTTGAAGTTTCAACTCGGACGATTTTTAGGTGTTCGTTCAACTACGTTCAAGTGCGTTTAACTGCGTTTCTTACACGTTCTGCTCGCAAGTAACTTCGTTTCCCCATTTTTCGAACGAGATGCATGCGAACGCTCGGTGTGACTGGGGTTTAACAAGTTTGAAGCCAATCAAAAAACAAATACTGAAGTTATCATCCGGAAACCAAATATTTGACGAAGAATTCTAAGTCCAACAGGGGCCATAATTCAGGCAAAAATTGTTCAGACCGACCCCATATTCGAACTTGACCTGTATTTTGTTGTGATTAAACCACATACCAAGTTTGGAGCCGATCGGAAAACAATACTAAAGTTATCATCCGGAAACCAAATATTTGACGAATTCTAAGTCCAACAGGAGCCATAATTCAGGCAAAAATTGTTCAGACCGACCCCATATTCAAACTTGACCTGTATTTTGTTGTGATTAAACCACATACCAAATTTGGAGCCAATCGGAAAACAAATACTAAAGTTATCATCCGGAAACCAAATATTTGACGAATTCTAAGTCCAACAGGGGCCATAATTCAGGCGAAAAATGTTCGGACCGACACCATATTCGAACTTGACCTGTATTTTGTTGTGATTAAACCACATACCAAATTTGGAGCCGATCGGAAAACAAATACTAAAGTTATCATCCGGAAACCAAATATTTGACGAATTCTAAGTCCAACTGGGGCCATAATTCAGGTGAAAAATGTTCGGACCGACCCCATATTCGAACTTGACCTGTATTTTGTTGTGATTAAACCACATACCACATTTGGAGCCGATCGGAAAACAAATACTAAAGTTATTGTTCGGAAACCAAACAGACGGACGGACGGACGGACGGACAGACAGACGGACAACGCCATACTATAATACGTCCTGTTTTTTAAACGGGCGTATAAAAATGTCTCCGAAGCATGGACATGTACCCATTGCTGGAGACCCCCAGAAACAAACATATACCAGAAACTCCGCAAGCGGTGTGATCGAAGGAGTGACAGAAGCAACAGAGTGATCGCACACCATCGACAGAAGAACCTTCCACTTAGCCACAGAGGCTAAACCAGTGGAGTGAGTGCCTCCTTGAAGAAGAAAAGCAACTCTGCTGCGTGTCTCGAAAAACCACTACGGAGGAGACAGGACCCGATAAAAGACATGTGCGAAGGCACAATGAAGTCGGGTCAACTTGAAAACCTCCTCGGGCGACTTTGGCAAAGAAAGTCGCGAGGTAGAAGGAGACATGCCGGAACCGCCACTAACAGAGAGCGGAGCAGATTGATCCACACCCACCGAGGCGATGGGTGTGATCTAAAGGATTCGACGACTGCAGGTTCATATCTGGGTGAGAACCTGAGGCGGAATCGGAATTGGTAGAAAGGCGTAGCCGACAAGACCATCCCAAAGGAGGGCCAGAGCGTCCACGGCGAAAGCCAGAGCATCTGGACACGGGGACATGAAAGAGTCCACCGGATGGTTCCAACGAGTCACAAGAGATCGATGGAACCCGCCATGTGGAGCATCCACCTGGTGGAAATGACCCTGCCCCGACGGGACAGGGAGTCAGCTAGGACGTTCAGGTGACCGGGAATGTGACGAACAGCCACTCCGGTGTGGACATCCTGAGTGAGCAGTATAAGATCCCAAGCCAATTCGTACATTAGAACAGAGTGCGTGCCGCCCTGGTTCCTAATGTAAGCAACAACCGTCGAATGGTCGGACAACAGAAGGACCAGGCGATTCGACAGGTGAGGGATCCACTGCCTGAAACGCAGAAGAAGAGCAAGAAGCTCCTTCTGGTTGATGTGTAGAGCTGCATGATCCTGGTCCCACATCCCGTGAATGGAAAGACCTAGAGGATCCAACGACGCACCCCATCCGAGATTGCTGGCATCTGCCATCAGAACGCGATCGGACGTGGGTAAGTCCAACGGAACACCCTGCGAAAGCCACTGGACATCCGCCCAGAGGATAAGGTGAGGATAAAGATATTCTGGAAACTGAAGCACCAGATCCAGAAAATCTACATTCGGCCTCCAACGACTGAGCAGAAAGTGTTGGAGAGGTCTGACATGCAGCCGACCTAGAGGAATGAGATCCGTCACCGAACAGCAGAGACCGATTAGCCGGAGAATACTCCGAGCCATCGCGGATGTGGACTGGGACAGAGTCGGAGCAAAAGCTGAGAGAATCACAGCCTTGGCCTGGGGAACCGCCACCAAATTGAATTGTGTGCGGAAAGCCATCCCCAGATGATAAAACGACTGAGAGGGACCAGGTCCGACTTCTCCTCATTGACTCTGAAACCTAGCGACGTGAGCAAGCTCAACAGAGTGACGACATCCGACTCCAGCAACATCTGGTGAAGGCCCAAGGAACAAAGTTGAGGCCGAAAGGCATGGCCTTGAACTGGTAAACTCACCCCACAAAAACGAACCTGAGATACTTCCGTAACGCCCAATGAATCGAAACGTCAAAGTAAGCGTCTCGCAGGTCGAAGCTGGAAGCGAAATCTCCCTGGTGAATTGAACGGAGGACTGACCTGAAAGTCTCCATGCTGAACTTGGGAGCAATGATAGACTGGTTCAGGAAACTCAGATCGATAACCGGTCTGAGTCGGCCGTCCTTCTTCGGCACCAAGAACAGGCGGGAATAGAAACCCACTGACCTAATGTTCTTGATGACCTCAATCGCCCCCTTCGTCAGGAGATTGTCTATCTCCGTGGACAAAAGTTCCCGATGTAAAATGTCTGAAGGAACTGTGGTTGGAAGAGGCACCCTGGACAGAGTGGGGTGCCGTCGGAAGGATATTCGCAGCCCGGACCAAACAACATCTAACATCCAAGGATCGGATGTGATGGTGGCCCAACGGTCTGCGAACTCTGCTATCCTTCTCCAACCTGGAACGAGTCGAGGTGAGGACCTTCATTTCGAACCCTGACGAGGCTCGCGAGAGGAGAAAACACCTCCTCTACTGAATGAAGAATCCTGCGACTTCCCTCAAGTCTGCCGACGCTTACCATTACCCCTTGAGTAAGAGGTAGAAGCGGTGGCAGAAGGATCAGCCCCTTTGCTTCGCAGAGGAAGCAGAGGGTACTTGTTAGGCTTGGAACGTCCCGTGCCTACCCTAGAAGGCTGATCAAGCTGAAGAAACAGCAGCTGATCGTTGGAATGACGTAGGACGTCATCCCAGACCGTCAACACAGAAACATGGAAAAGTTGCGGACCTGCCAAACAAGCAGATCGACGAGTAGCGCACTGCTCCTCAGGAAGGGATCGGCCTGTGTCCAGCACAGAGTCCCTTCCAACTAATTCCAAGATTAGCCGTGTTACAGGCATGCGTGTGAGTAAGATGCATGAGCGCCTTGGACAGCACACGCAAAGGAGCCTGTACCTCATCAAACGTATCTGGAGGCAGATAAGCAGCTAAAGCTGAGACGACGTGATCGGAGAGAGAAAGCACACCAAGCATCTCTCTCGATAAGCCCAATGTGGACTCCAGAGTCGTCATCGGAATGACGGCAGACTTGGACTTGGAAAGCCCGAGGGAATTGGAGTCCTGATCCAAAACCGTCAAAGTCTGGTAGACCGACGGATTGGCGGAATTGTAGGAACGATAACGTGCCAGAGGCAAAAAGGTGTCAACCCTGGTGAAGAACGGAGCCTTCATAGCCTTGGAACTTAGCTAGAGTCCAAGGCTGAAAATGCTTCAACCAACTTTACCGACGGGCACAGTCGAAGACGCCCAGAAGCGGGTTGCTCCATAGGCTGTTGGCGCGCGACCGATGATCGCGGCCTGGCTGACACTGTCGACTGGTTAGATGGTTTGAGATCCGGAAGGAACCCAAACACGAAATCAAGAGCTGCCCCCAAGTCCAAAGACTGCTGGCTCTTGACATCAAGCATGTCTGACTCTTCCCCTGAGTCGGAAGACACATCGCCCATCGTGGGCAAACCAGCCAACGCCTCTCATGGTGTTGGAACACCAGGGGGATCAGAAAGCGGCCTGTTTCCAATCCCGGGAGGCAGCGCAAAGTGGCTTCACTTCTGACCCTCTTAACCAGCGAAGGGTCATGATCCTCCAAAACACCCGACGTGGGACGACGGGCGGCAGCCGAAACGTCTGAAGGCAGACGTGTATAGGGGTGTGACACACCACGAGGATCACCATAGCGGGAACTCATGAGAGTTACCGTGGACCTCTGCAGGGCAGAAGGTCCAGGCTGCACAAAAGACGTTCGTCCCCCAAAACTGGTCGTGTGGCCAGAATGAGTGGACGGAAACGCCACAGAGTTCATAGTGTCCCACTAAGAACAACCGAATCCAACGACAACTGTGGTGCTCGACGGCGCAGAGACCACAGGAGAGGGTCCGGCCGCCAGCCACTTCCAACTTCGCCGAGTTGAAGTCAGGGAAGGCTGAGGCCGATACCCCCACGTCTACACAGCCAGACACTGCAGCAGACCACTGCAGGTATAAAACTACTGTGCTCAATGGCTGAGAGGACACAGTAGGGGGTTCAGTCGGCAGCCCCATCTGACTTCGCCGAGTGGAAGTCTGGGAAGGCTGAGGCCGAAACCCCACAACACACTACAGACATCCCTGCAGACCCTGGCAGGGAGAAGCCAAGGCCGGCTAAAAACGGTGCCCAATGACGTTGTAGACGGAACAGCAGTAGCAGCAGATATGACGGGAGCTGTTGGAACTGGCGGAAAAGCGGAGAGAGCCACCAAGCTCGGCCTCCAAAGGAGGAGTCACAACCCTAGTGACAGCCTCAGATGTCGACTGGAGAGGGCGCATAGTCCCGGAACCAGGCATCTCTACACCAGAAATCCAACAGCTCCTGCAGTATCCACCACGGAAAAACACTGCACATTCCCCACGGAAGGGGAATAACTCTCACCAGACATGGTCGAATTGGGAAGCCCCAAAACGACAGCAGTCCCCACCCCCCACTGGTGCGGGACGAGCTGCACATCCCCCACGGAGGGGGTGCAATTCTCACCAGACGTGGTCAAATCGGGCGACCCCGAAACGATACCGTTCCTCACCCCCCACGGGAGTGGGAGGAGCTGCACATCCCCCACGGAGGGGGTCAAACTCACATCAGACGTGGTCGAGTCGGGAGGCTCCCGAAACGACAGCGTTCCACACCACCCGAGGGTGCGGACGAAATGGACACAAGAACGCACCAATGGCGAAGGCAAAAGGAATTGCCCTAAAGGAACCGAACTGGAAAGAACAGGTGAGAGCAGTAGAAGAAAAAGGTGAACTCAACAGAAACAGAAAGTAGAAGAACACCCTCAACTACGAGAGAAGGTGGCAGAACCCAGACGGCCGACACCTAACTCCAATAACAATTAAATTTTTATCAACCGAAAAATTCATTGTCGAATCGCGATGACACGATGTCGCAAACAAAACATTCGCGAAAACGGAATAGTAAATAATATACAATGAGAATGTGGTTGAAAATATAAACGAGAATATATAAAACACAGTCCTGTTATTATACGATCTTCAGAACCATAAATCCAGACACAGGAAAACCATTATCGACGAGTTAAAATATCACTGTTACTTTAGCAAAGATGGGACACACACATCCACCACGTGTGTGGATAATCAAAAAAATGGCAAATTGACGCATTGCGCACTGTGTTACGGAAGTCGTGGATTTGTACTATGGAAGAGCGTCCCATATTGGGTGTGCGCCGATGGCGCTCGACCCAGTTTTGGCTTATTTTTTCGTGGTGTTTTTACACCACTTTTCTTTCCCAAATCTTGGGAAAGATTAATATAGAGAGTATTTTATCCGAGTTAGGTTCTTCCACAGTAGTGCAAGCCTGTAGTAAACAACTGAGGTAGGTTGATAAGAAACAGATTTTTAATTTTTTAAGGCCTTACCACGTAAGAGAATTCCAAATTAATGCCTACCGCGTTCAGCCTGTGCAATTAACAAGACTTTGGGATCACAATTGACAAGATGAATGTTAGCTGTGTTGCCTCAACTCCTTTCAACTCCCTAATAGTGGTCACACTGCACGTGGATCAATACTGTTAACAGCATAGTTATTTGGGCTCGTCTCCATACAATACTTTTTTTGAGAAAGAGATTGCCATGCCTTTCAAGTTATTACTCATCAACCATCATCGATAAAGTGTGCATTCAACCTGTTAACACTTGAACCAAAAACAATCTCAGTATGCATGCGTATATGTTTAGAGATGTGGATAGGAAATTTTGTAATGGGAGTGGGGGAGGGGTGGTGGGGGGGGGGGGAGGCCGAGGGGGGAGTTATCAGGACTAACTTCCCGGTCAAATTTTAGTTATTTATTTATTTATTTATTGGTGTTTAAGGTCACATATTCCTGCACAATGGCTAACCATGACCGTGACAGTTTTACGGGTGGAGGAAGCCGGAGTACCGGAAGAGAATCACTGAGCAATGGCAAGCAACTGTCAGCTCCCCAACATACCAACTCCACACAAGCAGGGTTAGCATTGGTTGAAGACAGGTGCACCATCGACGTGCAGTACGCCTTAGTACACGTCACTGTGCCCCCCATATGGGCAATTGGGGTGAAGTGTCTTGCCCAAGGACACAATGCGGGTGCCGAAGGTGGGATTCGAACCGAGGACCTCTCGGCTTGCAGCCTGCACCTCTGCCAACTGAGTCACCGCGCCCCCTAAATTTTAGTTAATGGGTACATAAATATTTTAAGCCTACAATTAACCCTCTGCCAAAATTCAAAAGTTTTCAGTAGCAAATATTTCCCACAATGCAGTTTGATATTTAACCAAATATATCTTGTTTGACAGAGCTCATGGAGAGCTCTCTGGTGGCTTTTGGGGGATTTATTTACAATTTACATTCTTGAAGAAAATGTAAAAGGGGATCGTTTGAATTGGCGATGAAACACCCCCACCCCAGAAACACACTCTCTCTCTATCTCTTGGGAATTTAGATTAAAATTAGACAGTGGGGAGGGGATGGCACTGAAACACATAAGTTTGTGAGGCAGGAAGACTGGCATTGGGTTGGGGCATCCATGCATTGGAGAGGTGGGATAGAGGTTGCAAGTCACAAGATGGTTTCAAATTTGTTTTGTTGGGAGGGGAAGGTTAAACCCCCTCCCCCCCCCCCCCCCCCCTCATGCAATCTCTATGCCATGGGTTGTGTGGTGAATTTCACACGTAACTTATACTTTACATTTGTAAGTAAAGGTTTAGGCACAGATGACAATCTTTCAAAACTCTTTAGCACTGCCTTCTGCAAATCCCTTAAACCTGAAAGTAATTGCTGGATGGAAACCACCCTTCCACTGTTCTTTTGTGGTAATTTGTCTCCCATAATATGCTCTCCAAGGTAAATTCCATTAAAGCGCATTGGCATGGGCCAATGCTATGAATGTTCTTCCCATTAGCACAGTGATTGTCTGTGCCAAACTTAATACAGGAACAATTTGTCCATTTATTCATTCATTTCATTCATTTATTGGAGTTTAATGACACTTTCAACAGCCAGGGTCAACTCATGTCGGCAGTTTGACGTGTGGAGGCAGCTGGAGTACCCAGTGAGTACCACCTAGCAGTGGTGAGCAACTATCACCCTCCCCAACGAACTAACTTCACACAAGCAGGGTGAACAATGGTTGAAGGCAGGTTCACCATCGACCTACAATAAGCCTTAGTACCCAGTGTCACCTTGCCCCCCCACATAGGCGATCAGGATTGAGTGCCTTGCAAAAAGTACAGAATGCATTTCATATGTTTAAAGTGAGTGTTCTGTTGCATGCTGTCCACATAGCACTCAGCAAAGGACCAGAGGTGGGATGTCAAAACTAAAAGTGAGCAATAATTTTTTCCCAACACAAATTGCAGGGCTGGCATGCTCAGGCAAGCTAAATCACTGTTAGTGTTGCCCCTGTTGATAAGGTTTCATTTACGTTTCAGGCCTCAGACTGAGAAACACAGTTACAGTAGGCCTCACTGTCACCCCATGCCCAAATCTTGCATTTGGGACTTGCTTGAGACAATCATGGCCTTAGTGCCCCACGATGGACCCCGGAGGTCATCTGTTGGCTGTGGCCGTCCTTCCTCACCCTCCCCTTCCCCACTTCGTCTACCTATGGGTAAGTCTTGGAGCCTTTGTGGCCTATCTGGCTTCTCTGCTTCTGGCAGTTTGGTGGTACTCTCCCTTAGCTTGTTTGATCTAGACCATGGCCTGCCAATTCAGTAAATATCACATAAAGGACAGGTGTAAACGGTTGCATGCCCCAATAAACCTGCTACACAGCATTCCTGGACCAATTTCTCTAGAAAATCGACTTTAATTTCAATACAGATTTAACTGGATTATAGTCAACTGATGGACAACCTCCAAATTCTGAGTCAGGATGTTTACTTGCCAGGCATGTGTTATGTAAGGTTCAGCACGATCAATATTAGGCTCTGCCGTATACATCTCATATGGCGCTATATACCTGGCCAGTAAACATCCAGTAACTCATAACCTGTCAACATCAATGGTGATACATTGTAAAATTTCATCTATTTATGTTGCCTCTTGTTCCACATTTATTTTGTGCAATATATTTATTTCTACAGGTAATTTTGAAAGACTGAACTCCAAAATCGGTTCCAAATTCACAGTGGAAGTCCAATGGAAATTTATGGTTACAATGACTTAAATAAGCTACTTTTACTAATAAAACTTTCAGGGTCAGCTACTGCATTAAAATGAGTTTTGAAGGATTTCATGTGATTTTATGCATGTGTTGGATGGATTTTTCATTTAACGTTGTATTAATCCTTCATCTATGACACCATTGGTATGCACACCTACATCCTAAGTGATATGGGGCTGAAATTTTGTACAATTCCTTCAAAGGTCAAAATGTTTTTGAACGTCGGGAAAAGCCTGTGATTCTACAGAATCACTCGTCTAGTTAAATTTATATTTTCAACAATAAATTTGCCTTTTAAATTGGACTTCTTTCAAAATTATACCTGAGTAATTTGTAAAAAAAATGATAAATTTAAAGTAATTTGTATATTTTTTATACTTACCAATGGCCCAGACTAGCTGGTGCTAACTCAAATTACTCCAGGGCCAAACACAAATTTTGCCCCCTAATCCCCAAAATTTGCATACAAAACCAAAAATTAAAAGTCCTATCTGGCCCTCAATACTTTTACCATCTGTGTATGCGCAGAGATCAGGAAGAGATCAGAATTGGCGCCAGCATCATTCTTTGTAGATCAGCGCACTAATAACAAGCAAATTCAGAGAATTCATATCTCCAGTTAGGCAGAAGTTTCAAGGGGAATTAATGCATCCTGTGGAATATAGTTGAGTTGCAAGTGGAAGTTATTTAGAAGAGACAGAACAGACCGTGCTTCGCAAGTGGAAGTTATTTAGAAGAAACAGAACAGACAGTGCTTCAGACAGTGGTTATCAGATTTATTTTCACGAAGGTCACTGTCAAATCAAGTGAAGTGATCTGGAGTATAACTGTGAGAATCCCTAAAAATTAAGATGGAATGATAAGACATATTATATTAAACTGATGTGAAAAGTAATCCATTTTTGAAATTTCATTGAAATCGGTTGACTCTAACAAAGTTCGAGTCTGGAAACCATCAGCCAATCAAATTTCAGCAACCTAATTAAATAAGTGCGGAAAATGCCTATATTCAAACTTGGACCCACAAATGATGAAAGTGATCTACTACCCAAATTTCATCGAAATCAACAGACTGTAAGGAAAGTTTGAGTCTGGAAACGAAAAACACGGAAGGTATGCACTTACTGTGTATTAGTAGTAGCACTGAATAAATCAAAGTTTCCCTAATTTGCATAATTTTTGCACGAGAACAAAACCCGTATTATATGTGATGTATTGCATGTTACTAAACATTCATACAAAAATTTATTCAAATCCGGACTTTCATATAGAAGTTCTGTACAAAAAACTGATTGCACCCAATTTCAGAACAAAATGGCCGCTGGCGGCCATCTTGAATTTTGGACCAAACCCCAAAACACATGTTTTGGTCTCACAATGATAACAAAGATATCCAAGAAGTTTCGTGAAGATCGGTTCATAAATGCGGCTTTTAGTCCAAGGTGCGTTGACGCACGAGTCAGACGGACAGATTTTTGGTACAAAATTTCCCACATTCGAACTTGACCAAGGTATTGATAAAAGTAATCCATATATGAAATTTCATCGAAATCGGTTGATTTTAAGGAAAGTTAGATTCTGAAAACCGTCAGCCAATCAAATTTAAGCAACCTAATTAAATATGTGCGGAAAATGCCCATATTCGCATTGTGGATCCACAATTTATGAGAGTGATCTACAACCCAAATTTCATCAAAATCTGGTCACTGTAAGGAAAGTTAGAGTCTGGAAACGAAAAACACAGAAGGACAGAAAGATGGAAGGACGGAAGGACACCCCAAATTTAATATCTCCCATTTTTTTCAAAAAGCAGGAGACAATAACTCAGTGGGGAGGTATGAGTGCCTTCTCATTGGAGGGCCATCCCCATCTGGGCCATTGGTAAGTATAAAAAATATACAGATTTCTTTAAATTTATATTTTTATACTAATAATCAATGGCCCAGACTAGCTGAATCGTAAAAGGGCAGAGGGCCTAGGACTTAAGAATTAGTAGACCAAATACAGCTCCTAAGCCTGCATTCCAAGGTGAAAGGAAATTAAATTTAAAAGGAATTACATGTATGTCCCTCTATACAATAATAGAGAAGACATATCATAAATAAGGAGCCACATCCAAGTAATTCTGTAATCTTAGCATGAAAGATTATTCTAAATGGGTGTAACAAGCCACTAATTTAAGGCTAGACCAGACTGAGTCCCTTAAATTATGATGGAGTATTTGAGGGTGACAGACTAACCCCCACAAACAAACACCATATATACATAAACAAGCTGTATCAAGGATCAGTAATAATCCACAGACAAAACAGCTTCACTCATAGTTACACACTTATCAAGGTGGAGGAGATGAAGAAAAATCCCCCCCTTCCCCTTTTGTTTTGAAGGAATATTCTTCAAAACAAAGAGGGGAGCACTCTGGAATCAGTGAAAAGCGATACTAAATAATTGAAATATATTCGCTCAACAAGTACCCTATTATTAATTATAATTAATTATTGGTGCTTAATGCCACCTCAGAAGGTAAAGGCTATTGTGGCGATCCCGGTAATTAACAGAGTACACTTCTAATGTATACTGGAGTCAGAATACAAAGATAGGATGGAAACCGCTAATATAAAGTGTACAACCATATACTTGTCCAATTTAATACCAAATAAAAAGAATTCTGAAGAGCAAACACGCTTCGAAGGCAACCTACATGCGACCCGTTCATGTGTACAATTGATTCCAATAATAACACTCCAATGAACCATTCGAATATACGAGAATGTGTACTGTATCTTCAAGAAGCCTGGATATAGAACATGGAACAAGCTACGATAAACAGACTTGTCACGGACCATCCCCGGAATAATTCATTTCTTCCTAGGTCCGTAACCACCATTGATTGTTCGAAGAATGAAAATACTACTCCGAATAATGATGCCAAAAATGGAGAACATATGCATAGACGGCCTGTTGGCAATTCCATAACTGATCCAAATAGCCCCCAAATTCTCATGAGCTCTATAAGCAGAGCAAGAATTTGTATAATGAGGACCATAAAGCGTCTGCCTAATACATATATTATGCACGCGAGCAATGTAAATCCGCATGTACTTATCTGAATACAGCCTGTAACCACAGTATGACCGAGTGACACAAGTGTAACCAGGACACTGAATGAATAATACAACGTTAGTACGCAGTTAACTCAATAATAACTAGAGGGGGTATCAGTACCCCGTGGCTCACCAACAGGTGGCCAATGTAAACGGGTGGCTGGAGTAAAAAAAAAAGTTCAAAACCTGCACACAAAAGACCAAACTTAAAGAAAATAAGCAGCTAAAGGGTTAAATAATATAATAATAACCCCTAAGAAGCATGGAGATATGCTGCAAGGTAAATCTCCACTTGGGAGAAAGGAAAAAAAACCCATCAAAACCTGCACGCAAACATCAAAATAAGTCTAAAATTTGATTCAAAGGGTTAAAATTAAGACAAAATACCCTGGAAAAGAGTTAAATGTTATAGTGAACCACCATAGCAATATGCAGAAACTCTACACTTGGAAGAAAGGAAAAAAAACAAAACAATGAAAACCTGCACACAAACGTCAAAATGAGTCTAAAAATCTATTCATAGAGTTGAAAAATTTTTAAAAATGCACTGGAAAGATATCAATGTTATAATAACCACCACTGCAATATGCAGTGAGGTCAACATCACTTGAAATTGTTTTTTTTCTATCACAACCTGTACATAAAAGTAAGAAGCTGTAAGCCTAAGTCCAAAAGCTGTACATAAAAGTCCAAAATTGAAGTAATTCAGCAGGAAAAGGGTTAAATAATACAAACATAGCCCTAAGATGCATGTATACATACAATAGAAAGCATGGACATATGCTGCAAGGTAAATCTCCACTTGGGAGAAAGGAAAAAAAAACATCAAAACCTGCACGCAAACATCAAAATAAGTCTAAAATTTGATTCAAAGAGTTAAAATGAAGACAAAATACCCTGGAAAAGAGTTAAATGTTATAGTGAACCACCATAGCAATATGCAGAAACTCTACACTTGGAAGAAAGGAAAAAAAAAAAAACCCATGAAAACCTGCACGCAAACGTCAAAATAAGTCTAAAAATCTATTCAAGGGGTTAAAATTTTTTTAAAAATGCACTGGAAAGATATCAGTGTTATAATAACCACCACTGCAATATGCAGTGAGGTCAACCTCACTTGAAATTGTTTTTTTTTATCACAACCTGTATATAAAAGTAAGAAGCTGTAAGCCTAAGTCCGAAAGCTGTACATAAAAGTCCAAAATTGAAGTAATTCAGCAGGAAAAGGGTTAAATAATACAAACATAGCCCTAAGATGCATGTTTACATACAATAGAAAGCATGGACATATGCTGCAAGGTAAATCTCCACTTGAAAGAAAGGAAAAAAAACCATCAAAACCTGCACGCAAACATCAAAATAAGTCGAAAATTTGATTCAAAGGGTTAAAATTACGACAAAATACCCTGGAAAAGAGTTAAATGTTATAGTGAACCACTATAGCAATATGCTGAAACTAAAAAAAAATTTGAAAAGCCAAAAAATCAAAACCTGTACACAAAAGTTCAAAATATTTGAGAGCGGACGCCGACACCGACGCTGACGCCGACGCCGACATGAGGGCTATGCCATAGGCTCACACAACTAACGTTGGTGAGCCAAAAATAAGAAAAGGCCAGACTGCTCTGAGCGAAACTTTTCAGAGTGGACTAATTGCCACATTGGAGAATGTCGCCAAGATAGCCTGCTTATCAGCCATACAGGTATGCAAAGGCTAGCAATTTTATTGACAATGAATCATATGCTTGTAATATGACTTAAAAATGAACAAGAGGCCCCACGGAGCCTGAAGCGCACTTCTTAACAGAACGCAATATAAACCGAGTCCAAGAATGAGTATATTAAGCAAGCCATCTCCATAGGCTACACTGTCAATCCTGGAGTTCCTCAGGAGTGACAAAAATAATCCGGGCATCATGCCTTTTCTTCAGTTGATCATAAAGTAAAATGTACAGCTCCCCTATGAAGCCCTTTGATACAACCTATGTGGATTGATCTTAGTTACACACCTCTAGAGGGTACTGAATACAAAATGTTTAATACTTAAGCAAACTGGCCAATTCCAGCTCCCATAGGGAGCCCAAATATTAACCCAGGCTCTCGATTTGAACACAGTTGAATCTGACTTCCCTAGAGATGTTGTGTACCAAACATGAAAGCATTCTGACTGTTGGATCTGAAGAAGAGAAATTTTAAAGAAATTTCTTCATATTGCACCAAGTTAAAATTTGGGCTACCATAGCGAGCCCAAAAATTAACCTCTGTATCCGATTTGAACAAACTTGAATCTGACACCCCTACCAAATATGAAAGTATTCTGACTAGTGGATCTGAAGAAGAAGAATTTTGAAGAAATTCCCTCATATTGTACTAAGCTAAATTTCAGATTCCCTTTTGGAGCCCAAATATAAACCCAGGCACTCGAATTGAACAAACTGGAATCTGACCCCACTAGTGATACTGTATACCAAATATTAAAGCATTCCAACTGGTGGATCTGAAAAAGAAGATTTTTAAAGAAATTTCCTCATATTGCACCAAGTAAAAATTTGGGCTACCATAGCGAGCCCTAATATATACCTAGGGATCTGATTTGAACAAACTTGAATCTGACCCCCCTAGAGATGTTGTTGCATACCAAATATGAAAGCATGCTGACTGGTGGATCTAAAGAAGAAGATTTTTTTAAATTACCACCCAAATTGAACAAAGTTAAAACTTGGGCTTCTGTAGAAAGCCCAAATATTAACCTAGGGGCTTGGTTTGAACAATTTTGAATCTGACCCTCATAACAAGGATTTATACCAAACATTAAAAGATTCTGACTGGTGGTTCTGAAGAAGAAGACTTTTAAAGAATATACCCCATATGTTAAAAATTTGGGCTCCTGTAGTGAGCCCAAATATGAACCAATGAGCTTTATTTCAACAAACTTGTATATGACCCCCTTATGAATGCTAAATATCAAAGATTCTGATGATTGGTTGGAGAAAAGATTTTTTTAAATTTTTGCAAATATGCTGACTCAGCATTTTTTCGATGCGAATAACAGAACACCCTAACATAACCAATGGCAATTTTTTTCTACCATTCAATTCTACTGGTCCTAAGGATACTTCATAACAAATAACAGCTCTCTGTTCCCTGTGGTTTTGAAAATATGGGCGTTTGAAAATATTTCTATTTTTAGCACCCAGGGTTCCCATGGGGATGCAGGATTTTTTTTTTTTTGCATGGGTCAAGCACTTATGATCCAATAATACCACATACTAAATTTGGTTCATACCGGATCAGCGGTTCAGAAAATAGAAATTTTGGATGGGGCCAAAAATCTTACCCCTCCCATTACAAAGCCAAATAATATTGCTTCACGAACTTCGTTTGAACAAACTTGATTCTACACCTCAAAAGGAAGCTCCATAGCAAATATCAAGTCATTGTACACACTGGTTCTTGAGAAATATTTTGGAGCATTTAACCCCCACTCCCTCCCTATAGGGCTGGACATGTTGAGTTGAACAAAAATGCAATGCCCCTTTAGGACCATCACTCACACAAACTTTCACTTGAATTGGCTCAGTGGCTTTGGAGGAGAAGACCAAAACTTGGTGTTGACGATGGACAGACGGACAGATGGACGGAGAATGATGAGATTAGCTCAGCTTGACTTTGTCAAGTTGAGCGAACAACCACAGGAAACAAACCAACTAAAAAGTGGATGTGCCCATGAGGTCACCATTAGAACACGACCCAGCTGCCAATCGAGAAGCCATGAAAGGCATGTATATACTTAAATGCATACAAGGCTTACAGGACGAAAACTACGTCTTGCCCTGTAATTGTCTCTTCACAGATTGGCAGGAGGGGATGACAAAAAATTCATATCGAACCCCCCCCCCCCCCCTCACCCGCATTACTTGAATTGTTTTGTGTTAGTTATCAAATAGTATAGGAACCAAAGGGCTCCCTCACATCTGACCGACTCCATAATGCCACTAAGGATGGAGAGGGACATGATGAACAAATACACTATATTGACATAATCACACTTGGTAAATATGGCATCATCAATAGAGGTTATCGCCTCCTATAACTAATACCAAACCATACAGGTAGGAAGAGAATGACCTCCTCTAACATACCTTATCGTGTCCTACAGGACAACGAACTCAGCCTAGCTGAAGCAGCAAAACGTCTTCCCATACGTGAAGACATAAAAGGCTGATAATTGCGGCCTTAGAGGCTCAATAAGGAGACTTACAACGCTAGCCATAGCTTATAAGTCTTCATCTCCGTGAAGACAGATATATTGGCGTAAGTTGCGACCTTGAAGGCTCACTGAACGGAGACTTACAACTATCATCACGCAAGGTAGGGAATGAAGAGCCGCTATTTTAACGGCCCTAAATTCCCAAAGGGACAGCAGTCCCAAGGGATAATAAATTCAGTTATGTCACTGCATAAATACTGAAAAAAAATCTCGCTCATGATTTTAATGCTACTATGGTGTAAACGATAAGACTCAAGTCTATGACTCCTAGGAAAACAAACCAAAAAGCACTGTACCTTTATCAGTTTTATTTCCAAAAGATAGCTGTCATAGTCTAGATAATGTAGCTAGACATCTTCCTCTCCGTGAAGACAGATATCTCTATGTAACTAGCGACCTTGAAAGCTCACTAACAGAGACTTACAACCATTGTCATGCAAAGGTAGGGAATGACGAGCCACTATTCTAACGGCTGTAATTCCCAAAGAGACAGTAATCTCAAGGTAGCTACGCAGTTACGAGTCTTCGTCTATTTGAAGACATATCTGTGTCACTTGCGGCCTTTGAAAGCTCACTAAATAGAGACTTACAACACTAGCCGCTAAGAAAAGACCAGTGTAACAGTACATAAGGCTACTATGGCATCGAGAATGACATTACATGTAAATGTCTTGACGCCAAGGAATACAACACATATTCCCTCTAACAGCTTTATTCCAAACAAGACAGCAGCTGTCTTAGCCTATCCATGCACTTTCCTTTTGGTTTCAGGATGAGAAACAGGTTTAGAGAATATTGTGACGACCTCTATTGCTTTCTTCAATAGGAGAGCCTGTATCTCTGCAAGGAGAGACTCTATTGGAAGATTTTGCCAGAAGATTTGTTCAACACATACTCCTTGTAAGTGGAGCTTTGCTAGGACTCATTGTCGCAGGCCTTCCAAGACTACAATCTCATCCACTGATTTTTCGCAATTTTCATCCACTTTTTTTGCGAGGTTGATAACCTTCTGTAAAGTGGAAAGCAACAGAAGTCTATTCTCTACAACCTCTATTGGTTCCTTCAATAAGAGAGCTTGTACATCCACTTGTGGGAGTGATGGTCCCGACTCTCTTTTGAAAGGATCCACAGAAGATTTGTCCAGCGCGGACATCCTGTAAGTGGGGGTTTTGTTCAGAATCGTAGCCATAGGGCTTCCGAGACAACACTTTACACTGATCTTCCGTGCGTTAATCCAGTTTCTCGGAAAGTTTGATAACCTTCCGTCAACTGGTAATCAATCGAGGTCTTATTCATCACCTATACAACTTAAGAGGCTTACGGAAGGAGAAACTACATCCTTCCCGTGAAGAGCCTTGTAGGGGCATCTGACCTACAGTACGTGCCAAGTGTATCCTGTCTCAAACACCCGCCCCAGTGATGAGTGAAAAACGCAAATTTCAGCCGGTTGCACACGGAGTCTAATTTTCAAACATCGTGATTAATCGGATAAGGGATTAAATAGATTACCCCTTTCCACTTAAAGCCAGCGTTTGATGTTTTTTGGTAGCGATAATGACTAATTAATGTCCATTATTCCGCCATGGTGTTCAACCGTGTTTCATTTAGAAGCACTCAAATCGATAAATGTTTGAATGATTACATGTATCTGTGCAACAACAACAACAAATTAAGATGAGGACAAAGCCCTAAATGTGTACGCGGAGACAGAAATAATAGAAATACTGACCAAGGCACGTATCATTGTATGTGTGTGCCTTCGATACGTTTGCATTTTCGTGGAACCAAACAGGTGAATGAAAACTGTGGTGTGTGCACACGACAATGTGCGTCGAAAAAACAGAAATCTTCCACTTCGTTTTCAGCTGGTACAAATTTGTGTTGTCTATTTTGTCCATGTATAAAAGATTAAAACAAACTTTTGTGGTGTAAATGTACATGTATTTGCATTCCTACGGCAGTGGGGAGGACACCTTTCCGCCACTACAAGCTACAAATATTCCAACCAAAATTGTTTCTATGTTTCTACTTATTCGGGGCGGTGGGGAGAGTGGGGGCGGGGGAGGGGGGGTTGTAATCCCATCGCCCATGCAATTTTTTAAAAATATTTCTTTTTTCGCGTCAATGTGCGTTTTAGTTTATACGTGTCAAACATACATCAAACAAATTCATATATAAATCAGTTATAATGTGTTTTCATTTTTTACCACACCCTGCCCCAACCAGCCTTCTCGGCTACGCCATTTCCTTGCAGTATATTTGTTGAAAATCGGCCTCGCCTGCCTGTATAACCATCCAACACTGTCGAATTTATTGTCTTCGAACTTCATGCACACCAGTGTAACTTACACTGGTGTGTATGCAGTACCAAGACAAATTCAGTGCTTTGGTTGCGGTTTCCATGACTTATTCTCATGAACCTATAAAGGCATGAGTGGGCATCTGTTCCTGCGGATACATTTCCCTTGTGTAAATTTCGCAAATCCTGTATCACAGGCACACAGCATTAATTCACGGGAATGGAGTACCAGCATCTTTAAAAATGTCCAACATGCTGTTAAAACATTGACTTTTGTGAGTGTCTAATTGCCACCTGCTTAATTACAAATCTAAATGCACCCAGTCATTGAAAAATTTTGTAATGTACAATATACCGGGGGACCGAAGCCTTTATTAAGTGGTAAATGACATCTGACATATGGCAGCTAAGTGTATTATGGCATCAAGTCATTCAAGACAACACTGTGGCGATGAAGTAGAAAGTATTTTTTCTATCAAATTGGAAACTTCAGGACATTCAATCGCCAGAGTTTTGGTGAATGGCACAATAGGGGGCGGAGAAGTGAAACGGGGTATTGAGAGTTGGTGGGAGGGACAATTGATGCATAACTATATTCATGTCGTTTTTCTGTCCATAACTTCTATGCTGGCATTTTCGGTGCGGGGGTTGGGGGGGAGGGGGGTGGTGTAGGAAACAACGGCTGCGAAATAGAAAACATTATGTAAAATTAACCAGTACCTATTTACAGACCTTGAACCTCTGTCTGTAGCTTGTCCTGTACCGTTCAAAAGAGGGAATTAAATTTCAAGCACGGTGTAAACTGGCAGCATGTTAGGAGCTTGTAATGCCTTTAGTTTTAGTTTCTCAGAATATGATCGGTGCCTGAAATGGCTTCCACTGGTAGTTCGACCTATGTGTTTTACGTGGCACATTTTCGTGTTGAGTTTTCAAAAATATTGAGAACACAATGTCCCAGGAAAAATTGAAACGTCTCGGGACTCCCAGTGAGCCAAAAATGCTCCCCCCCCCCCCCTCCATCCATCTATTTCTTTCATAAGACCAACCTGCTTCAAATTTCTTCAACACAAGCCAAGTTCTTTGGAGGAAGGTCGGGGTGGGTGTGGGGGCGTCGACTGGTCCGAGTTCTCCAAGGAACAAATTTCTCAGACATGGCGTGCAATGGGGTAAGGTCTTTGTTAACACAACATTATATTGTTTTTAATCGGCACAGTTAAAGAGAATGAAGAAATTTTCTGTTTAAATAGACATCTGATTGAAAAGTGGATTTTGCCATATATATTATTAATTATTATTACCGCCAAATATTCTTTGTAAACTTGTGTGAAAGTCGAACAGATTTTAAAGTGGATTTTTTACTCATCCCGCTGAAAAATCAATGAATCACTGCGTGATCGAAATCAGCCATGACATTGGCAGATTCCCTGAAAACCTCTGTGGTCTGTGCGTTTTGAAACCATTATCCCTTTATGGCCAGTGAATTGAACGAAAATGAAATAGACTTGTTGGTACGATTGTTTTCATGAGGATAACATGTGCGGTAATTTTTATTTTTTCTAAAATTGAATGCACATCTCTTCGTCACAATGTGACATCACCAGTTTGAATCAACATACGTTTAAATAGGCTTAGCCTGTCTGTCAAACCCCATTTCAACACACGTTTTTGCAGTAGCGCAATTGGTAACCAGTTAATTATATTACCAAGAAGGAAATAATCCTTTTTACACTGAATCACCGTTGTACACAGTTATTTACCAAGAAGGAGATAATCTTTTCCACACCTAAACACCGTTGCACACGGTGATTAATTTGGTCAAATTACACCGTGTGACACGGTGTTGGCCGGTGATTTTCAGAAAATCATCCACCGTGTCGGGTGTTTGAGACAGGATACACTTGGCGCGTACTGTATCATCTGGATCAGACCTGCGCCCCTTTCCCGAGTCGCTATACTTACAACCTCTGGGTTAAGTATAAGAGGGTTTATTATACCCTTGCGAGGAGTTCCCTTAGTTGATCGGAAGTGGAATAGCCTCGCTTACCCCAGTCTGCTGAAGCATGTTGTTGAGACACAGTAGGAGTGTACTGGAAGCTTTCTTGTAGCCTGTTCATAGACTAACAAAAGCTCGTCTTCAAATAGAGTATATCCGGAGACTGGAGCGACTCGGAGAGAGCTTTTCACCTTGTCAACTAAAAGGGATGACAACGCAAGGGCAACATCACGTCTAATCAACTCCCAATATGCCACGGTCAGGGCGGAGTTGTACATGGCATACATGACTGCCCTGGAAAGAACTCTAAGCGAGAAACAAACATCCTCAAATTTCTTCCCATTAAGACGTCGTGTCATAGCTCTGGTGAAGTGATCTGCATAGGACATCGCGTCCAGATCTGCTCTATTGGATGAAATAGCACATTCCATCACTTCCAAGCATATACCGAATGATGCAGGTAGAGTCATATCTTCATCCCCAGCCTGCTCATCTAAACACAGAGGAGCCCTCTGGACATCTTCAACTGTTTTAAATGAATGTAGTCCAAGGAAAGGTACATTTATTGAAGATGTCAATGAGAAACCGCCTTTCTCTTAGCACTAGAGAGGTTGAATATGGTGTTGTTAATATGGCTGAAGGCCTCCGACACCTGTTGAGACTGTTTTGGGAAGGAAACAGCTTCCTCCACACGAAATCTGCATACAGAGATGACAGCGGTTTCTCTCTATTAGTCACAGCTTGATGATCAGGTGGAACAAAGCCAATATAGTATTGAAGAATAACAAGAGGCCCCAGGGGGCCTGAGGGCGCTCACCTGACATGGTAGCCTAAATATCAACCCAGAGAATTGATTTCCACAAGTTGCATCTGCTCCTCCTAAGAAAAGCTGAAACCAAATATCCAAATATTCTGACCAGTGAATCTAAAAAAAGATTTTTAAAGAATATTCCTCATACTGAACTAAGTCATAATTCGGGCTCCCACAGGGAGCCCATATATGAACCCAGGGACTTGGCTTTAACAAACCTGAATCTCACACCCCTAAGGATTCTGCACACCAAATATCAAAACATTCCGACTGCTGGATCTGAAGAAGAAGATTTTTAAAGAAAATTCCTCATTTTGAACCAAGTTACAATTCGAGCTCCCACAATCAGCCCAAATATGGACCTAGGGACATGGCTTGAACAAACTTGAATCTTACCCCCCTAAGGATGCTGCATAAAAAATATCAAAAGCATTCATCTGCTGGATCTGAAGAGTTTTAAAGAAAATTCCTCATTTTGAACTAAAATGTCACTCAGGCTCCCATAGTGAGCCCAAATATGAACCAAGGGACTTGGCTTGAACAAACTTGAATCTCAGCCCCCTAAGGTTGCTCCATGCCAAATATCAAAACATTCCAACTGCTGAATCTGAAGAAGAAGATTTTTAAAGAAAAATTCCTCATATTGACTAAGTTATAATTTGGGCTCCCACAGGGAGCCCAAATATGGACCCATGGACTTGGCTTTAACACACTTGAATCCCCCCTCCCCCAAGGATGCTACTCACCACATATCAAACCATTCTGACTGCTGGATCTGAAGAAGAAGATTTTTTAAGAAAATTCCTCATTTCGAACAAAGTTACAATTCAAGCTCCCACAGTGAGCCCAAATATGGACCTAGGGACATGGCTTGAACAAACTTGAATCTCACCCCCCTAAGGATGCTGCATACCAAATATCACAAGATTCTGCCTGCTGGATCTTGAGAAGAAGATTTTCAAAGAAATTTGCCTGAAATGCACTAAGTTCGAATTTGGGCTTCTATAGTGATCCCAAATATGAATCCAGGTGGCCGATTTGAACAAACTGGAATCAGATCCACCCCACAATGTTGCATACCAAATATCAAAAGATTCTGCCTGCAGGATCTGGAGAAGAAGATTTTTGAAGAAATTTGCCTGAAATGCACTAAGTTCAAATTCGAGCTTCTATAGTGAGCCCAAATATGAATCTAGGGAGCCGATTTGAACAAAATAGAATCAGATCTGCCCCACAATGTTGCATACCAAATATCAAAAGATTCTGTCTGCTGGATCTGGAGAAGATGACTTTTGAAGAAATTTGCCTGATATGCACTAAGTTCAAATTTGGGCTCCTATACTGAGCCCAAATATAAACCCAAGGGGCCGATTTGAACAAACTTGAATCAGATCCACCCCACAATGTTGCATACCCAATATTAAAAGATTCTGCCTGCTGGATCTTGAGAAGAAGATTTTCAAAGAAATTTGCCTGAAATGCACTAAGTTCAAATTTGGGCTCCTATACTGAGCCCAAATATAAACCCAAGGGGCCGATTTGAACAAACTTGAATCAGATCCACGCCACAATGTTGCATACCAAATATCAAAAGATTCTGCCTGCTGGATCTGGAGAAGAAGATTTTCAAAGAAATTTGCCTGAAATGCAGTAAGTTCAAATTTGGGCTCCTATACTGAGCCCAAATATAAACCCAGGGGGCCGATTTGAACAAACTTGAATCAGATCCACCCCACAATGTTGCATACCAAATATCAAAAGATTCTGCCTGCTGGATCTGGAGGAGAAGATTTTTTAAGAAATTTGCCTGAAATGCACTAAGTTCGAAATCGGGCTCCTATACTGAGCCCAAATATGAACCCAGGGGGCCGATTTGAACAAACTTGAATCAGATCCACCCTCCAATGTTGCATACCAAATATCAAAAGATTCTGCCTGCTGAATCTGGAGAAGAAGATTTTTTAATGTTTTTCCCATTGCCTACAGTGTTAAAAAGTGCTGACTCAGCACTTTTTCAATGTCCCGAAACTGTACCCTATGATAAAACCGATGGCAATTTTTTTTTACCAATTCTTTCTGTTGGTCCTAAGGAAGCTTCACACCAAATAAAAATTCTCGGTGCCGTGCAGTTTTGGATATATGGGCGTTTTAATTTTTTTATATTTTTAGCTCCTGCGGTTCCCATGGGGCTACGGGGAAAAAAAAATCAGAATAAATTAGGTACTTATGACCCAATAAACCCTCACATAAAATTTGGTTCAAATCAGCCTCTCGGTTTGGAAAATAGAAATTTTGGGCGGGGCCAAAAATTTTGCCCCTCCCATAACGACGGCAAGTATAGCCCCACAAACTTCTCTTGAACAAATCTGAGTCTACACCTCAAAAGGAAGCTGCACACCAAATATCAAGCCTCTGCTACTGCTGGTTCATGAGAAGAAGATTTTTTAAGATTTCAGCATACTTTTTGGGTGTGGCCCTACCCACGGGCGGGGCAACTTGATTTGAACAAAATCAAATTGCGATGTCATAACAAACTATTATCTCAAATATCAATTAAATTGGTTCAGCGGTTTGGGAGGAGAAGACGTAAACACCATGTTCACGGACGCCGGACGACGGACGCCAGACGACAGACGGTGAGTGATCACTATAGCTCTCCTGACTGAAAGTCAGGTGAGCTAATAAAAACTCCAATATCCAGTCGTGATTTGGTAAGTAGAATATTCCAACAACTCCCCTGTTTTCATTTCACTGCCCTGAAATTGACGTCTCGACCAACTTCAAATCTGGGGAATGGGTTTTAACATGGGTAGAGCTCCTTGATTCTTAAATCTGAAAACAGGGTGGGGGGGGGGGGGGGGGAGGGGAGGGGGGGAGGGGTGGGCTTCCACATGATTATGGGCATTGACACAGGTCAGTACGGTATGGTAACTGGTGCATGATGCACAACTAGTACAAGTTGGAAGATCCTAGCCCAAACAGTTGCAGTTACAGTACAGACACAGATTTTCTCCTTTGTGCCATTAACCATGAAATACAAGATACAATGCCTAAACAGGCAGCCAAGACTTGATTAGAACAACTGCCAGGATAAACTGAATGTGAATTTCCTTGATGGGACTTTTGTTTGGAGGACATCAAGTTTATCCAAGTTAAGTAGAATTTAGAGAAAATAAATGATAAAACTCACCAACTGTTTCAAATCAAACTTGTCATCATCATCAAAGTACTTCACTCGCATTCCTTTGTCCTCATGTGTCACAACCTGAAAAAAATTATCAGATTTAATATTATAAAAAAATTGCAAGAACAGCTATTATAACAGCAATATTTAAAATGCTGATGAATAATTTGTTTGACATTAATTCCTCACAGAAAAGGGCAAAATGTAAATAGTAAACAAATGTCACTTACCCCATTTTGGAAAGATTAATTTTGTGCCAAAATTAGATTTACCACATTAGGTAATTAATATCCCTGTATACGCTTTATCATGGATTGGTGTGTTTATATAAATCATTGGGCAGCACAAGACAACATATTGACCATGAAACTTACATTGAGCTTTTTCTGAACAAACTTGAATCTTCACCACATAAGGAAACTGAAAAAATTTATAGTAATTTATATATTTTTTATACTTACCAATGACCCAGACATAGCTGGTGCTAACTCTTAAAACATAGGGCCAAACACAAATTTTGCCCCCCAATCCCCAAAATTTGCATCTAAAACCAAAGAAAACATGTCCTGAATGGCTCCCCATACTTCACCTCTACTGCGCATGCGCAGTGTCAAGGACGTCCCGAAATTGGCGCCATTAATCATTCTTACCATCAGTGCCTCAGCCCTGGGAATTTACCGCGGCATTCGGCAGTGTCGTCGTAAATGCCGATGAAAATGCCAATGACGACGGCAATTTTTTTGCCGTAGTATCAGCTTGATAAAAAAACACATCTGTCCACTTCGAAAGGTGCGAGATAATGGATTACGTAGCACACGTCGGTGGCGTGTGGCAGCTGCCTTCACACGCAAGTGAATAAATGATCGCCCCGAATTGACTTCATTTGGAATCAATGAGTGGGTTTTGGGCCGAGTCATGGAGTGTGCGATAAGCCGTGAAAACTAGATACCAACAGCGAATACACATTTCGTTCCGGTTCGCCTGACCGTGTGCAGGCTATTTGTTGTTTCCGGTACAAAAGAGTTATTTTTTCAGACAAATTGCAAGCGTGACCGAGAATTATAAGTTGTGTGACGCGGGTCGTCGAAATTGAAAAATAATTAAATACAAGTCAGTGTTTCATTTGACCGCATTCAAATCATGATCAAAACAAAAACTGTTGAAGGCTGGGGATTCGGGGATATACTGGGGTATGATACGGACGGAGAAAAGGTAATCCAAATTTACTGCAAAGTATGCAGAGACTTTTACAGTGAAACCAATCACTCAATGAATGTCAGCGTCCATGGGCGTGCAGAGGGGCAGTTGGATAAATTTATTAAAGGAACTAATATCATTAAGAAAAACAATTTTAGTGATCATGTGTCGAAATCCCAGCAACATAAAATTGCTTCAGCCAGATCTAAATACACGAATAGCAGGGGTGACCCAGGTTCAGAATGTTCTGCCTCAACTGCGCCCAAGCAGACGACAATAACTGCTCATGTACGTAAACTTACACAATTAAGTCATGCAAAGCTTGTGAAAAAATTTCAGTTGGCACACTTTGTCGCAACCAGTGGAAAGGCATTTTCCCTTTACGAATCCTTAACAAAGTTTGAAAGAGATGTTTACCACACTGATCTGGGAAGTGGATACACTGACAGAAAGTCAGGTGCAGAAATGATAAAATATTTGTCACTAAGTAATCGCCTGAAAATGATAACCGAGCCACTGAACAACAATATTGTTCACTATTACAGTGTCCACTCGGATGGGTCAAGTAGTGCCAAAACTATGGATGAGAAAGAACTTTTTCTGATAAAAACGTGTGAGGAGGGGGGGCTAAAATTTACTGTAATGAGTTTAGAAGAACCACACGATACAGATGCAAATGGATTGAAAACTGCGATGGAGAATTCAGTTAAGAAAATGGAATTTAATTTTGACAGAAAAATCAAGGAGATCGGTCTTTGCACGGATGGGGCACCTGTGAATGTCGCATGCTATAACCTCGTCAAACAAAGTATTGGTGACCACTACGTATCTGTTCTCTGCCCTGCACACAAATTTGAATTGTGTATCAAAGATGCCTTTTCTGCATCAAGTTTAGGAGCATCCTGCCAAAAAGACCTCAATGATGCCTATTACCTTTTCAAGAAGGCAACACTTAAATGGCGTTTAATGAAACGCCAATCGATTTTTATGGACATGCCAATCAAACGGTTTAAACGAGACACAGGTACTCGTTGGGTTGAACATCAAGTGGCAGCTTTGGGATCGTATCTCCAAAACCTGCCAGTGTACATAGGCTTTCTAAACCAACAGATATCCTCACCGTATAACAGGACAATGAAATCTGCTGTACCACAGCTACAGGGTGTGAAGAAAAATGTCTCCTCTTCAATAGGCAGTGTGTATCAGGCAGTGAAATATGATGTCCTTATGATCATTCAGACCTTGAGCAAAGCTTTACAGGACATTGAGCTCTTGTCACCTGCATTTATCACGAAATGTTCAACTACTGTTTCAAACATCCACAAAGTTAGACAGCTCTTAGAAATTAGAGGGGAAGCAACTTTTAAGGAAAAGGAGATTTTCCCCCAAACCTGCAAACTTTTGGAAAACCTAATGCCGGCGGAAAATGCAGACATAATTCCCGAACGCCAGACACGTAGAACAGAGCATACGACAAACAATGAGAACAAAACAATTTACATGGGCTACCTGATGAATGGAACTTTGGACGAGGCCTTATATAAAGTTAAATCTGAATTCATAACCATTTTGGACAGCCTAGAAAGCTCAATAAACTGTCGGTTTTCAAACATACTAGAAGATTCAGTCTTCCGGTCAGCAGCCATATTCTTGGACACAAAGGCCTATCAATTTATTGAAGTGGACATGTTGTCCGTGAAAGTAATATCTGACAAGTTCCATGATGTTCTATTGGCTAATGCTTGTAATCTTGAAAGTTTCAAGAACGAGGTGGCTATACTTCACACGCATGTTGTCAAATTCTTAAACCAGTGGAGCTCAGAAAAGTGTTGGCCGTTACTGTTCAGAATGAAGGAATCCCTAGGAGTATCCAACATACTTCATATTGCCGAGATCGCCATTGTTCTCCCCCTTTCAAACGCAGAGGCAGAGAGAGTATTCTCTTTCCTATGGAGGGTATTTACCAAGGAGCGCCACTCATTGAGTAACTCAACTCTTGAGGATTTACTCCGTGTCAGAAATGATCATAACTTTGATGAACAGCGTTATGAGCATGCAATTGAATTATTTCTGACAGCATATCCTGATGGCACAGCCAGAAAGAGAGCTAGGCATCATGGGGGTCATACCTATCTCTCAACTAGAAAACCCAAAAAGTGCAAAACTCTTGCTTCAGTCACGTCCATTCTGGCCAATCTCGTTCCTGGTGAAGAATCCAAATCAGACAATGGTGATGATCACACAGATGCCGGGCAAGATGGCGCTTGTGCTAAGCTTATAGAAGATATAGATATGGAGGACATGTCTTCTTCCGATTCATCCAGCGAAACAGACAGTGATTGCTAGGTTCATCACTGACAGACTTGAGTTTAACTTGTTCCTGAATTTTATTAATTTTATATTTCTTTAATTTGCTACCATTAACATGACGAGTGATCACGAGGTAACCCTTTACCTAAACGCTAGTGGCATATGACACTCTTAAAAAAATCGTGTACCCCTAAATGTTTTCATTTTTTGCTTCCAAAACATAGGTCGCGACCCCTCATTGGAACGAGCGGGACGCTCTCGTCCCAATGAGGGGTGACAACCTATGTTTTGGAAGCAAAAAATGAAAATGTTTTAAAAATTGAATGGCGATTTCCTTGTATAACGCTGGCCGATTTACACCGTTAGCTTAGGTAAAGGATTAAAAGGCCATCGATTTTTTTTTGTCTGTTTGTAACCTTACTATTCATTTTCAACTCAAGTCAGTGATATGGTTCAGTAGGTCAATTATATGTAATCATTAATCAGTAGATTACTGTCTAGTAATCAAGTAACTAAACATTACTTTAAAGAGATAAGAAACAAATATTAAAATTAAAATGTGTTCTTTATTTAACTGTTACATAGACTTAGCATACATAACAGGGCCATATCCAGGACGTATTTGGTGCCGGTATACCGGTTTGGGCGCCCACATTCAGGCGCCCAAATTCAGAAAACATGGCAAATACGGCAGGGTCTGAAATAGCAGTCGGACATCGGACATGTCCGACTAAATTTTGACCAGGCAAAAATAATTTGGGTTCGCGCCTACGAGCCCTACGACGTTCGCGTTTCGGAGTTCCACTATTCAACAGTATGCGTAATTCAACGTCATATGTCATATGCGACTCCATTTCGTTAGTCAACCCCCCCCCCCTAATATTTACACGCCTCCCTTATTTCAAAATCCTGGCGCAGCCACTGATCAGTTGACATAGGACGTTCTGGTTATCACACGACGAAATGGCACACCTCTGATCATTTACTCAGTAACTGATCAGACGTGTGCCATTTCGTCGTTTGAGAACCAGAACGTCCTTTGTCCCATTGGGGACATAGGATGACCCTCTGGATCTCACATGACGATTTGTTTGAATTTATTCATTGACAATTTGTCAGGATTCGAATTTCTTTCAATAACGATTGCGCAACGCAAACTTAAAAGCGAAATGCAAGTTGAATCAGAATGGCTCTGTTAATTAGCTCCCTTGATGTGCAACATTAAAACTGAATGATGATTGGTCATCAAGCACCGACGGTTCAGAGGACACTCTCAAACCACGATGCACCACATTGTCAAGTGAATTATAATATTGTTTGCTTCGTAGTTACGAATGGGCAGACTGGGCGGACGCCCAGGGCCCCCATATTTGACAGGGAATTGTGTCATGTTAACACTAGAAGTGAGGTTAGTAGCTCCATTTTTTTAATTTCTCAAATTTTACCAACAAAAATACTGATTTCTCTGTTGAAATGTTCCACAATTTTGGAGCTTGGTGTGCCGTCAGAGACCACCTGAGAGCCTCCAGAAATAAAATTTTTTCCAGACCCCCACCAACGCAGGAGGGACACACCCTCTCGAGTCGTGCTCTCCCCCCTCGCCGCTTCGTGGCTCGGACGATGCTCGGACGATGCTATTTGGACTCCCCCCCTACCCCCACGATCGACCTGCCGGATTCTCACCGGTGTCCCCAAATTATTCCTGGATATGGCCCTGCTATTACTAACAGTAACTGGCTTCGTTATTTTCAATGAGAAAAAAACCTTCACTTCCTTATTTTACGTTTCCCACCACCTGTGGAAAAAATTGCCGTAGACAATCTTAAAAATGTTAAAATTGCTGTTGAGTTTGATTTGACGACGGCATTTATCTGCCGTAGACAATTTTCCTAATTCCCAGGGCTGGTGCCTGGTAAGCGCTATGTCCTCAGCGGGGAGGTATGAGTTCCCAACTCCTGGGAGGGCCATCCCCGTCTGGGTCATTGGTAAGTATAAAAAATATATAAATTACTATAAATTTTTTCAGATTTTTATACTGTACCAATGACCCAGACATAGCTGAATAGTAAAAAGGCTGGAGGGCCCAGGACATAGAGGAAAATCCAATAAGCTCTATATAAAATAGAGTCCTCTCCTGTAGGAGAAAAGGAGAAATAGGCTTCACATGTATCTTTCTTATTTATGACAAATTAGAAAGACACAACACCTTCTATAATTGAGCATCATAACATCCATGTTCTCTATTAATATCCAGTATAATTCGTATACTAATTATATTTAAAGTAAGCCAATAAATAAAGTTAGTCCAAAGAATTGAGACTCTTTATACTCTTTTAAAAGTGTCCGAGGATAGTATAATAACATCCGTTTGACACATGACATATTCATATGCTATACTTTAAAACTATGACATGAATGAATTAAAAACATAACTTCACTTAAGGAACCATCCCAGTAACAGCTCAGAATTACTAACTCCGGAGGAGGTATCCCCTTGTTTTCATAATAAAAACAGGAGACCCAAGGGAACACCCTCCCCCCCCCCCCTTTTTCTTGCCCTGGGTCAAATAGCACAGAGTGAAGAGGGCAGCAGGACGGAGTCACTGCCGGAACATAAAGCCTACATAGCTATAGTTGCAATTGTTAAGTGATCGACTTCTGAGCAGCTGATAATGGACCTAAACAATGCAGGTCTTCAGAAATGGATACAATATTTCTGAGAAAAAAATTCATGAATGTGGATGGTTGAGACCAAAATGCAGCCTACTTAATCTATAATAGCCAAACTATATGTCAGCCCAAGATGTAGAAGAGCTCTTACTTCATGAGCCGAAATCTTAAGCACAGACTGCTGAGTTAAGGATAGATTATCCTAAGCAGTACCGATAGTTAACTGAATGCATTAAGTAAAAGAATGGACCGTAATGACCTTTCTATTAGGCATCAGAGCCAGAAGAAGCTTTACGTCCTACTGATAAACTGAGATCTGGTAATAAATACATAAAGGTCTATCCGGACAGAGTAAAGGCCTATGCCCGCTCGAAGACGGAAGGACCTTAAAAACAATAGGTTCCGGATATCATTAGGAGCCTGATTCTTAACCAAAAATACAACAATAGTAGTAAAGGTAATAGAGTTCCCGATACTACGAAAGTGAGAATCGTCCACCGATAGTGCATGAAGCTCACTGACTCTTCAGCAGAAGAGAAGGCTAAGAGAATCGCTGCCTTAAAAGACCAGAATTTGAAACTGCTGTCCCAAGGATTCTAATGGTTGCTTTAGTTAATAAGAACCCAAGCTAAATTCCGAAAAGGAATTAATCTAACGATTCTAGGTCTCTTATCGAAAAGTTTCAAACTAACTTAGATAAAGAGACATTAGGCTCCACTGTAAACTATCATGGTGTGCATAGGTATCAGATAACATAGACCTATAAGCTATAAAAGTAACTGGCTGCAGATGATTTCGTTAAACAAGTATACTAGAAAGTTTGCAATGTCTGGTATGGAGGAATCAAAAATATCAACATAAAGATCCCTACACCAACGACTGAAGACCCTCCACTTTAGCCGCATAGTATAGCGAAGAGGAGGTCCTTCTACAGTAAGGAATTGCATCCACTGCTGGTCCTATACAGTGCTTGCTATGCAAGAAGGACCGCACAACGGAATACGTGAAGGTTGAGACCTTGCGGGTTGTGAAAAAGTTGACACGATTTCCCCAGCGAAAAAAGATCCTCTCGTGGAGGAAGTTTCCGCGGTAAGTCCCACAGTAGACATCTAAGTAAATTTATCCACCGTCTCTGTGGGACAGAGATGCTACCAACAGAATTGTATTGTGAAAGAATAATCCTAGCAATACTTGCTGAATCAATAGCGCTGGAGGATACGTATATCCTATCATCGCGTCCTACTAGATCGATAGAGCGTTAACTAACACATGCTCAGAGATCCGGATACGGTGACACATACGTCTACAATTGATTGGAGAGTTGTGTCGCAAATAAATTTATCACTGGGTGCTCCCATTGATAGCAAATCTGATTGAATACTTGTTAGCTGATAGTCCATTCCGACGGCAACAACGACCCTTACGGGAAAGGGAGTCTGCTAATACGATTCGACGACCGAGAATATGACGAACCGAAACCGAACTTGGTGTTCTATAACAAACAGAAGGATTATCTCTGTTAAAATCAATAACGGAACCGAATGAGTGCCTCCCTGGTTCCGGATATACGCAACTACTGTCGTATTATCGGACAGGATTGAACATATGTTTCTGAATAAAATTCATTCAATGACATAGTGCAAGCCAACATAATATTCTTCCTTTGAAGTAAAGAGCTTGCCTAAAAACTACGGAACCCAAAGACCCCGGCACTTCGAATCCGTTGGGATCAAAATGTGTCCCAACCTGTTTGACTGGCATCCGTCATAATCGAAAAACTCGGATCCGGCAACTACAGTGGAACTCTCTGAGTCAACCATCGAATGTTTGCCCACGTCTGAATCTCTTGTTACACTTGATAGACAAGAGAAAGTGTATATCGAGCAATTCAAGATTGCTGAAAAGTTACCGTCGAAGAGAAGCTTCTCGGGGACCGAAGCGACTCTGAGAGAGTTCTTCACCTTACTATCCACGCGCATGGATGTAGCTAGGGCTGCGTCACGTCTAACCAACTCCCGGTTGCCACTGAAGGGCGGAGTTATACGTGGAAAACTACTGTCCCTGAAAGAAATCCCATTGAGAATCATATCCTGGAATTCTTTCTCTTGAAGGCGTAATGATAACGTCTCAGTAAGGTGGTGTACGTATGATAAAGCGTCTAAGTTAAGTCTATTATACATCATTGTCGTTTCCAACATCGTGGTTGGAATTGACATAGACGGCAAAAAAGACAATTGCAGTCTTGAGTCTCGCCGTCTTAGACGCAAAGGAACTCTCGGTAAGCCCAGTTCTGCCAATAAACAATTATTTCCTAAAATTCACAAAAGGCAGAATAGAGCATTGCGGACAAGAAACTATACTAGCATGTTGATAGCAAGCTATATATATATAGCGTTGTTTAATAATTCGAATGTTCTAACGACATTATTGGACTGCGTCGGCAACTCAGGGACAATGTCCCTGAACCGATCCAAAACTCCGTGTCCAATGACGCTATTAGTCTCTTATCCAGCATCGCAGCAATGTATGGCAGCTTCTGTTGTTCCGAAAGGGAAAGCTCGACATCATCCGAATCCCTTTCGCCATCCTGTCGGACCCTATGAAATATTCGGTCGTCCGTACCTGATGCAACAGCGGAGCGTACCGACCCAGCGCTGTCGGTTTATTCCTGATCCGACCGAGAATCTGTCGTTTGCTGGGATGCTATGATAAGCTGTGCTATTTTGGATAGCACGTCCGTCACTGAGGCCTGTGGAGAAGCGGTCTTACGATGCATTGCCGCTGGAAGCTCCGTGTTCGTTACCCTGTGCATACTTCTATTATGCGAGCGACCGGAGTGTGCAGGCCTCGTGTCCCTTGGCTACCGGATGGCATGACCTGTTCGCCATGGAATCACTGAATGCCGAAGCTGGCCGGATATTCAAGGTCACGTAGCCAATGTGCGGTCGTGTGCGCTGCTGTGAGGATGAGGAAGCATTATCGACAGTCACTCGGACTGTCTATATAACGGAGTGTCCGGAGTGGCGGACATACGCTCGGAAGGTGAAATGTCTGTACCACAACATCCAGTCCCATATGTTGTTGCACGAGAGAGGGACCTCTCTCGCTCGCCGCCCGGACGGACCGGATGAGCTAGGAACCGGACTAACAGGCTTTCTCCGATCTCTCCTCTAATCCGTCGTCACTGGGTGTGTACTAAAGTCTATTATAGTGCTCGCATCACCCAAATCTCCATCCTAGACCGCAACGGACGAACCCGTCTGCCGAACCATTCGATGAATGGACGCTACACCGGGTGAGCTAGCGAATGTCAACTCCGTCGATCCTACTAGGAACCTCTTAGGAGATTGACGTAATCCATGAGCACTAATTGCCGCTAACTCTTCCTTAACTATGACGACAGAGGCACACTTTTGAAAGACATCTCAGTAATTTTGCGAACAAGAAACCAGATATGCTTCTACATAGCAAGCATATAAAAAATATATATAGCGTCGTTCAATAAATCGAACGTATCTGAGACATTATTGGACTGTGTCGGAACTGAGGGACGATGTCCCTGAACCGAACCAAAAAATTTCTAAGTCCACCGACGCTATCAGTTTCTTATCCGGTATCGCAGCATTCTGGTCCGACGAAGAGCCTCTAGAAGATGAAGTCGGATGACATATACAGCAGCTTATGTTGATCCGAAAGGGAAAACCTCCGAATCCCTTTCGGCATCCCGTCGGACCGTATGAAATTTTCGGACGTCCACACCTGATGCTTCCGCGGAGCGTCCCGACCCAGCGTCGTCAGATATTATATTATGCGACAGAGATTCTGTCGTTGCTGGGATGCTGCGATAGGTTGTGCTATTTGGGATAGCACGTCCGTCACCGAGGCCTGTGCAGAAGCGGTCTTACGATGCTTTGCCACTGGAAGCTCCATGTACGTCGACTCCCGCATACTTTCTTATGCAAACGTCCGGAGTCTGCAAGCCTCGTGTCCCTGGCTATCGGATGGCGTGACCTGGTCGCCGAAGATTGTCTGATTGGCGAAGTTGACTGGATATCGGAGGTCACGTAGCCAAGGTGCGGTCGTGTGCGCTGCCATGAGAATGAGGAAGCCTTATTGACAGTCTCTCCGGACTGACAATATAACGGAGCGTCCCGAGCGGCGGACGTATGCTCCGAATGCGAGACATTTTGTACCACAACATCTGGGGCCAGATGTTGATGTACGAGAGAGGGGCCTCTCTCGCTTGCAGCCCGGAGGGCCTGGACGAGCTATGAACCGGACTAAAAGGCTTCCTCCGTTCTCCCCTCTAATCCGCCGTCACTGGGCGTGCACATGGATGTTTATAGTGCTCGCATCACCCAAAACTCCTTCTAGACCGCAACGGACGAACCCGGCTGCCGAACCATTCAATGAATGGACGCTACACCGGGCGAGCTAGCGGACGTCAAAGGCTGTCGAACCTACTAGGGTCCTCTTAGGCAATTGACGTATTACCTGAGCACTTTTCCACTAGCTCTTCATTAATTGTGACGACGGAGGCACACTTTTGGAAGACATCACGGATACATCACCCTGATCATGATCGTCTGAAATAGAGATTGATAAAGTAGAGTGACCCTGCGGGGAAAGGACCGGAATGGCCAATTCCCCACTAACATACCGTGACACACGCTTCCGATGTTGTCATCGTAATCAACACATACAGAACAGGAGTTAGTGCGAGTACACTGACTACATTATACACTGATTATGAAAGTCAGAGGAAGATTTCCTCTTGTTACAATTGAACAATATCCTTCCAATGTGAAAAGAAAACAAAGTCCTAGTACTCGCACCAACCCCCGACAATGAAAATACATAATAACAAGATCCATGAACATAGAAAAAATAATTGAATCAATAACGTTTGAAAAAATATTTTTTCAGAACAGCCCAAGTTTCTGTAAAGTAACGTTGAGCCCCAATGGATCCCAAGTCTAAGTGTGGACAAAAATTCTAAAAATATTTTAAACAATTTATGCAACACTTACGAACAATAATAATATGTCTAGTTATGATTAAATTAACATCAAGAGATTATTTTCAAGAAATCCCCCCTCACACAGAGGGCTGTTGGAAATGTAAACAATAAGTGTAAAAACACTAGATCAAGACTCCAGGCACCCTGGCCCGAAATCAGTTACCAATAAAACACTATCTGATGCAAAACAGAAACTTCCAGGAAAGAAACTGCAGAACATCAGATGGTAGATGCAGAACACCATGCCTAACCAACCATAGGTGAAGACGTAAACATGGGGAAAAGAACAGAATACATTCTGTTATGAAGCTCAAACTCCCAAGAAATTTTAGTAATAAAATTACAGAAAATATACCAAAAGCATGGGAGAATAGAAGAGGGGACTTAAAGGAAAGGGAGAGAGGAAAACACTGAATAAGCAGTGTAATCTTGATAACAAGAATGACCACAACAGGCAGTTGCCTCGAAAATAGGTAACTTAACATAATTTCATAAAAAAATTTTAAGTTACAGCCCTGACTATTTTCTGTCACTCATTTTTCCTCTCCTCCTTCTATATCCTCCTTAGAATCACCATTTCACTAATATTTATGTGTCTGGCATCATTTAAACTGAGATTTACAAGCACAAAGATCAGTCAGATGTTAACTGACGAAGGGCCAAACTAAGAATGATTAATGGCGCCAATTTCGGGACGTCCTTGACACTGCGCATGCGCAGTAGAGGTGAAGTATGGAGGGCCATTCAGGACATGTTTTCTTTGGTTTTAGATGCAAATTTCGGGGATTGGGGGGCAAAATTTGTGTTTGGCCCTATGTTTTAAGAGTTAGCACCAGCTATGTCTGGGTCATTGGTACAGTATAAAAATATTGCATAGCAAATATCATTCGAATCATTGTGACTGGGGATTCACAGGATAATTTTTTGGCTCTGCCCACCGCCCATCGGGTTCAACAACGTCTACTGAATAAACTTGGTTTCCCACAAAGATAATATGTGCAAAGTTTTGCAGGGCTTGTTCCAGCAGTTTTGAAGAAGACTAATATGCAAAAGCTAACACACGATGGAAGGATGGTGGATGGATTACAGATGGGAAGACGGATGAAGGATGCCAAGTGATGACAATGGCTGTTATCAAATGTGCCCTACTAAATTAATACAGTATTAATTCATATTTAAAGATGTCAGAAACTGTCAACTCTAACTTAAATACAATTCAAATTTAATTCATTTCCTAAATGTATCAGACAGGATTTGAACCTCTCCTAAGAGAGAATTTGAGTTTTCTATGGTACCAAATCACCAAGCAAAAATATACTAACTTTGCGGATTTCCATGGCTGCTGGTGGACCTTAAAGAGGAATGCAAGTTGACCAGGTATCAATGAGGCCCTCACAGATCAGACAGAGTTACTCAAAATCTTTTAAATTGCATGTATCGTTAATCAGAAATCATCACTTAAGTCCACATTTTTCAATTCTATTTATACATATAATATAGATGTTATTTCAGTTTTTTTTTATTATAGCACTGGCTGACCATGGTACGACATCATACTTAATCCTACTTTGAGAACACATTATACTTGTTCACATGAAAAATCCAATCACAATCTTGGCTGTAAAGAAAACATGTCCCCTGATAATTTTCCTGAATTTTGCTACACCACATTTTGCAAGGCTAGTTGATTAGTAGTGATTTCTAGTCAAGTTTTAGTTGTTATAAAGATCAACAAGACTTTGACAGGAATCCAGGGCTACACCATGCATAGTAATCGGATAACGTACTGGAGACCTTGATTCAGATTGAGGTTCACAGAGGGTAAATTTGGTAATGCTACCCTGCTGTGCAGGGTAGAATCACCGAATTCACACTCTGGGGACCTAATTCCACAGATGATAGTCTGCTTATTTCCATGTAAGACCAAATATTTAACCAGTTATATCTGCCAAACAATATATATTTGGTTTAAAAAAATGAAAAAATTTAAAGTAATTTATATATTTTTTATACTTACCAATGACCCAGACTTAGCTGGTGCTAACTCTTAAATATTCAGGGCCAAACACAAATTTGGCCCCCCAAATCCCCAAGTTTGCATCCAAATCAAAAAAACTGATGTCCTATATGGTCCTCCATACTTTTGCCTACTGCGCATGTGCAGTGTCAAGGAAGTACCGAAATTAGCGCCAAGCCTCATTCTTCCAACCAGTGCCTGCTAAATGTTATATAATCAGCAGGGAGGTATGAGTTCCCAACTCATGGGAGGGCCATCCCCATCTGGGTCATTGGTAAGTATAAAAAATATATAAATTACTATAAATTTTTTAACATTTTTATACTGTACCAATGACCCAGACTGAGCTGAATAGAAAAAAGGCTGGAGGGCCTAGGACATAAAGGAAAATCCAATAGGCTCAATTATGTATAAAGAATAATCCCCTTAAGGAGAAAAGGAGAGAAGGATTTACATATGTCTTTCTTGTTTATTAAAAATAAGAAAGACACATCACCAATCAATAATTGAGTCAAATAACATCTATGATCTCTATTAACATCCAGTATAACCCATTATACTAATTCCTTAAAGGAAAGCCAATAAGTAAAGATAGTCCAGAGAATGAGACTCTTTATACTCATTTAAAAGTGTCCGAGGATTGTATTTTAACGCTCATATGACACGTGACATATCCAAATGCTTCACACCGAGCTACACTTTAAAAATATTACATAAATGAGATAAACATTAGCTTTACACTTTAAAACCATCCCAGCACCGACTCAGAATTACTGACTCAGGAGGAGATATTCCCTTGCTTTTCACTATAAAGCTGGTGATATAAGGGACCCCCCCCCCCCCCCCCCTGCCCTTCCCCTTGCTCTGGGTCAAATCACCACAGAACAAAGAGGGCAGCAGGACAGCGTCACTACTGGGATAGAAAGCCTACATAACTATAGCTGTAATCGTTTAGTGGACGACATTCTGAGCAACAGATAACGGACCTAAACACCTAAGGTCGCCATAAATAGACTCTATATTTCTAAGGTAAAAATTAGTGAAGGTAGAAGGCTGTGACCAGTAAGCAGCCTTCATAAGATCTGTAATAGCAATACTGCTAGAATAAGCCCAAGGTGTTGACAGCACCCTAACTTCAAGCGCTGAAATCTTACTACGGACTGCTGATTGGAAGATAAACTCTCATAAGCAGTACGAATAGCTAACTGAATCCATCTAGAATTAGAATGAACAGATATGTCCTTTCTATTGGGAATTAAAGACAGAAAGAAGCGTTTACGCCCCTTTCTGATAAATTCTGATCTGTGTTTATAAATACGCATAGCTCTAACTGGACACAGCCAAGGCCTACGGCCATCAGAAAACGGAAGAGCTTTGATGACAATAGGGTCAGGCTACTTATTAGGAGCCTGATTCTTAGCCAAAAATCCCACATTAGTAGTTAAAGTGATAGTATTTCCAACACTACGATAATGAGAATCAATAGACAGAGCATGAAGCTCACTAACTCTTCTTGCGGAAGTAAAGGCTAAGAGAAAAGCTGTCTTATATGACAAGAATTTGAAGTCTACAGTATTAAGAGGTTCAAAAGGAGCTTCTTTAAGCTTCAGTAGAACCCAAGCTAAATTCCACTTAGGAATTAACCTAAGAGTTCTAGGCCTATTTATCGAAAAGTTCTTTACTAACGATCCAATCTGTAAGCTATCATGATGAGCATATGTGTCCAATATCATAGACCTATAACCCTTAATGGTTACTGGTTGCAGTTTGATCTCATCAAACAAGTAGACCAAAAAATTAGCAATGACTGGAATAGAAGGATAAAAAATGTCAATAGAATGATCCTTACACCAACGAGAAAAAACCTTCCACTTTGCCGCATAATTTGGCGAAGAGGAGGTCCTCCTACAGTTAGAAATTGCGTTCACTGCTCGTCCTGTAAAGCACTTCCCGTGCAAGAAGGACCGCACAACGGAAACACGTGAAGGTTGAGACCTTGTGGATTGTGATGCAGTGTGCAAGATTTCCCCTGAAAGAGAAGATCCTCCTGTGGAGGAAGCTTCTGAGGAAGGTCCCACAACAGACACCTGAGTAGATTTATCCATGGTTTCTGTGAGGACAGAGATGCTACCAACAGTATCTTGCAGTGCGATTGCTTGATCTTTAGCAAGATCTACTGAATCAACGGAGTTGGAGGATATGCATATCCTATCATTCCGTTCCAAGAGATTGAGAGAGTGTCTACAGCGAACGCTCGGGGATCTGGACATGGCGACACATGTCTGCAACTGATTGTTGAGATGTGTCACAAACAAGTCTATCATTGGTCGATCCCATTAGTAGCAAATCTGATTGAACACTCGCTTGTTGAGAGTCCATTCTGATGGTAACATGCAACCTTTCCACGAGAGCGAATCTGCTAGAACGTTCAGATGACCCGGAATACGACGGACTGACAAAAGAACATGATGTTCTAGGACAAAAAGAAGAATTCTTTCTGTTAGATTGAATAACAGAATTGAATGAGTGCCTCCTTGGTTCCTGATGTATGCTACTACCGTCAAATTGTCCGACAGTATTTGAACATGTGAATTCTGAATTATGTTCATCCAATGGTGTAGCGCAAGCCAAATTGACATCATCTCTTTGATGTTTATGTGCTTGTTTAGGAACTCCGGATCCCAAAGGTCCTGGCACTTGGAGTCTGTTGGGTTCAATGTTGCCCCAACCTGTTTGACTCGCATCCATCATAATCGTAAAAAAACGGATCCGGCAGTTGCAGTGGAACTTAGGACTTAACCACTGAATATCTGCCCAAGTCTGAATCCTTAGTTTTACTTGGTCCGTTAAAATGATGTATGTTTCGAGCGAATGAACCTTCACACTCCAAACATGAGTGAAAAATATCTGGAGTGGACGTGCACGCAAGTGGCCCATCAGAATGAGATCTGCCGCCGCACCGCACAATCCCATCTGTTGCATGAATTCTCTCGCTGTTACTATGTCTGAGTGTAGACAAAAGTGTGCGTAACAACTGACTAACTTCGCTCTGGGTAATGGAAGACGAACTAGATTGTTGTAAGTCCCGATGCTCATTCCCAAGTGAATGAATGACTTGGACGGAGCTAGATCCGATTTCTTTTCGTTTACTATGAAACCAAGACGTCGGAGCAAGAAGCAGACTCTGAACATCGTTCTGAAGAATTGTTTAGTTGCCGTACCTCTGAAGAATGTCGTCCAAGTAAGCTGACGTTCCCACACACGAATGAGCTCGGAAATAAGCCATTACTGAGTTCATTATTCAAGTGAAAGCCCAGGGCGCTAGATTTAGTCCGAAGCACATCGCTCGGAACTGATAAACGACTCCTAGGACGGCGAAGTGAAGGTACTTTCTGAATGCCGGATGTACCATGACATGGAAGTACACATCCTTGAGATCTATGCTTGATGCATAGTCGTTCAGTCGAATGCTTGCTCTCACTGATCGAATGGTCTCTATATAGAACTTTGGAGCCACAATCAGCTTGTTTATCCAGCTCAGATCTATAACAGGACGGAACGAGCCATCTGGCTTCGGTACCAGGAACAGGTGACCGTAAAAACCCAGGGATTCCTGGTTTTCCACGACCCCTATTGCATTCTTCTCCAAAAGAGATTGCACCTCTGCTAGAAGTGAATCTCTTTTGTGAAGATTTGACGGAAGCTGAGTCCAGCGCGGACTTTGTGTTAACAGAGGTTATTCTCGGAAAGATAGCTTTAGGCCATCCGAGAGAACCTCCCTTACCCAATGGTCGTCTGTAATTGACAACCAATTGGTCAAAAACTTTGTCAGTCTTCCGCCCACCGGACTGCAATAAAGGTCCTGACATCACCTCCTGGACCTACGAGGCTTACGGGAAGAGAAACTATGTCCTCCCCATCCAGTGCCTCGTCCTGTCAACCTAGGGCCATCTGACCGGTTGTCTCAGCCAGAACCACGCCCCCTACCTGAGTCGCTACTCTGACGGTCTCTAGAGTAAGAGCTAGAATATTTTTTTTATACCCTTTGTAAAAGCTTCATTTAGATGTACTCGCACCAGAAGCTCCTGTCTTGCTCTTCTCTGCTACGTCAGATTTTTTAGAAACCGACTTAAAAAGCAGAGAATCTGAAGCTTTCTTAGTAATCTGATCATAGATAACCGAAAGCTTACCATCGAAGAGGAAATCTCCGGAAACCGAAGCGACTTGAAGAGAGTTTTTCACCTTTGAATACACTATATTGGATGAATCCAGGGCCACATCATGTCTAACCAACTCCAAATTAGCCACTGATAGGGCTCGAAAGAACTCTTAATGAGGAACAAACATCCTCAAATTCTTTACCATCGAGACATTGCGCTAATGCTCTGGTAAGGTGATCTGCCTATGATAGTGCGTCTAAATTCGACCTATTAGATGAAATCGTCGTCTCCATAGTACTAGGGAGGATCGAAAAAGACGAAGGCAGAGATAAATCCAAATCCTCAGCCTGACTATCCAAATGCAGAGGAACTCTCGGTAAGCCCTGTCCTGCCATTGCAAATCTATTATTACTATCGATGTGAACGGCAGGTGCAGAGCAGTTTGTGAGAAGAAACTGTTTTTGCCTGTCTTAGAGGCTAAATTAAAAATAGCGTCATTCAGCAATTCAAATGTCCATGAGACATTGCTGGACTGGACCGGCTATTCAGGAACATCTTCCCTAACCCGGCCAAACAAGTCAGTATCCAGTGACGCTATTAGTCGCAGCAACCTGGTCCGATGGAACAACGACAGGAAGGTTTTGACGGATAAACTCCATCGCCACCTTATGTTGTTCCCGAAGGGATAAATCCAGCTCCATTATTTTCCTTTCTCCATCCAAGTGGACCAGATGAGAATCTCGGTCGTCCCTGTCTGACCTAGCATAGGAACGAACCGACCCAGCTTCATCCGACAGTTCCTGATCTGAAACCATTGTAGGATGTTCCGTAGGATGCTGCGATGAGTTGTGCTATCTGTGATAGCAAGTCCATCACAGAGGCCTGTGGAGCAGCGGTCTTCTGTTGCTTAGCCGCTGGACGTTCCTGGGATGGTGTGTCAAACATAATTCTTTTATGTGAATGTCCCAACTGATGAGGCCTCGAATCCTTGACTACTGGATGGCGTGACCTAGACGACATGAAATCCTTTGTCGGCGAAGCAGGCTGGATATCTGAGGTCACAAAGCCAAGGTGTGGTCATGTGTGCTGATGTGTGGAAGAGGAAGCCAATAGACAAGCCGAGGCCGGCTGTCTATAAGACGGAGCATCCCAAACAGGAGGTGTGGACGTATGCTCCGACTGACAAACATTATGAACAACAACATCTGGTCCCAGATGCTGTTGTACGAGAGAGGGGCCTCTCTCACTCGTGGTCTGTGATGACCTGAATGAGCTTACTACCGAAGTGAGTGGCTTCCTCCTTTCCATCCTCCGTTCCGTCATCGCAGGGTGTGCGCCATTGAGATTATAGTGCCCGCAACACCCGTATTCCTCTCCTGGACCGCAACAGACTTACCCGGCGCCACACCACCCATTTGGGACTTAGGCACTTGTCTAATTTCCGACAGGGCCATAAATCCCTTTTCGGACCTAGACACTTGTCTAATTTCATTAAGCACTTTTTCTGCTAGCTCTTCATTACTATGTGATGACGGCAGCACACTTCCTGAAGACATCACGGAAACATCACCATGTTCTTGTTCCTCTGTAAAAGAAACTGAAAAACTTGAGTGATCTTGTGGTGAGAGAACAGCCATCGAACTCTCACCACTAAAAATGTACCGTGACACACGTCTCCAACGTTTGTCATCCCAATTGGCACAAACAGAACAAGAGTTAGTACGAGTACAATGACTACAGCAGACACAATGAGCATGAGAATCCGAGGAAAACTTCCTCGAATTACAATTTGAACAAAATTCTTTCATAATTATAAAATTTTATAAAGCCGTAGTACTCGCATTAACCCTTATAATACAAAGATACATGAAATAATACAATCAATATATCAAAATTTCGAAAAATAATTCAAAAAAAAAAATTTTCGAAACATTTTGACATGAGCCCAAGTTCCCAATGGGAATGATGAGCCCAAATGGATCCTAAAAAAGCTCAAGTGTGGACAAATTTTTTTAAACCATCTAAAAAATTAATGTAACACTTACGGAGTAAATTAATGTATCTGACTACATATATCTATCCTAACAGATGACAAGAAATTATTAAGAAAAGTAACCGTTGTCAACGTAAACAAATAATAATAAAAACCGGAAACCAGACTCCAGGCACTGAAAAACCCGGCCTGAGGTAACCGATTCTTAAAACTATCTGATGTAAAACAGAATCTTCATCTGAAGAAACTGGAATACATCAGATGGTAGATGCATGACTAACAACGCCTAAACACCCAAAGGATGAGGACGTAACCATGGGGATAACAGAATAAACATTCTGTAACTAAGTCAACTCCCAAGAAATTTTCCAGAAAAAAATTTCAAAAAATATTCCAAAAGCATGGGAGATTAACTAGGGAGGTTTCAAGGATAGGGAGAGAGGAAACAATTAACAAACAGTGGAGATTTCATAGCAAGAATGAAAACATTAGGCCCATGCCCCGAAATTAGGGAACATGAAATAATTTTGTATAAAAGTTAAAAAATTTATAGTAATTTATATATTTTTTATACTTACCAATGACCCAGACTTAGCTGGTGCTAACTCCACAAAAACCAGGGCCAAACACAAATTTTGCCCCCCAATCCCCAAAATTTGCATCCAAAACAAAAAGAAATCATGTCCTAAAGGACCTCCATAGTACGACTCTACTGCGCATGCGCAGTGACGCAGTCGTCCCGAAATTGGCGCCAAATATCATTCTTACTGGCAGTGCCTGGTCAGCGCTATGTACTCAGCGGGGAGGCAAGAGTTCCCAACTCAGGGAGGGCCATCCCCGTCTGGGTCATTGGTAAGTATAAAAAATATATAAATTACTATAAATTTTTTAACATTTTTATACTGTACCAATGACCCAGACTTAGCTGAATAGTAAACAGGCTGGAGGGCCTAGGACATAGAGGAAAATCCAATAAGCTCAATTATAAAATAAAGAGGTAACCCCTTAAGGAGAAAAGGAGTATTAGGCTTTACATGTATCTTTCTTATTTAATATTTAAATTAGAAAGATACACTACCCTTAATAATTGAGCACAATAACATTCATGTTCTCTATTAATATCCAGTATAACCTTTATACTAATTATTTTTAAAACAAGCCAATAAATAAAGTAGTCCAGAGAATTGAGACTCTTTATAATCATTTAAAAGTGTCCGAGTATTGTATATTAAAGCCCGTTTGACACTTGACATATACAAATGCTTCACACCGAGCTACACTTTAAAAATAAGACATGAATGAAATTAAACATTAATATTACACTTTAAAACCATCCCGGAAGCGACTCAGAAATACTGTCTTGGAGGAGGCATTCCCTTGCTTTTCACTATAAAGCAGGTGACCTAAGGGAACACCCGCCCCCCCCCTTCCCCTTGCCCTGGGTCAAATAGCCCAGAGCGAAGAGGGCAGCCGGACGGAGTCACTGCCGGAACAGAAAGCCTGCATAACTATAGTTGCAACTGTTTAGTGGACGACATTCTGAGCAACAGATAACGGACCTAAACAATGCAGGTCTCCAGAAATGGACTCAATATTTCTGAGATAAAAATTAGTAAATGTGGATGGCTGAGACCAATAAGCAGCCTTCATTAAATCTGTAATAGCAACACTATTAGCATAAGCCCAGGAAGTAGAAAGAGCTCTTACTTCATGAGCAGAAATCTTAAGCACAGACTGCTGAGAAGAAGATAAATCTTCATACGCAGTACGGATAGTTAACTGAATCCATCTAGCAATAGAATGGACTGAAATGTCCTTTCTATTAGGCATCAAAGACAGAAAGAAACGTTTCCGTCCCTTTCTGATGAACTGAGATCTCTGTTTATAGATACGTAGTGCTCTAACAGGACAGAGTAAAGGCCTACGCCCGTCTGAAGACGGAAGAGCCTTAATAACAATAGGTTCCGGATATTTATTAGGAGCCTGATTCTTAGCTAAAAAACCGACGTTAGTAGTGAAGGTGATAGTGTTCCCAACACTACGATAATGAGAATCATCCACCGATAGTGCATGAAGCTCACTGACTCTTCTGGCAGAAGAGAAAGCTAAGAGAAAAGCTGTCTTATAAGATAAGAATTTGAAATCTACTGTCCCAAGAGGTTCAAATGGCTTTTCCTTCAATTTAAGGAGAACCCAAGCTAAATTCCACTTAGGAATTAATCTAAGAGTTCTGGGTCTATTTATCGAAAAGTTTCTAACCAATTTCGATAAAGAGACATTAGATCCAATTTGTAAACTATCATGATGTGCATAGGTATCAGATAACATAGATCTATAACCCTTTATAGTAACCGGTTGCAGTTTGATTTCGTCAAACAAGTATACTAGAAAGTTAGCAATGTCTGGTATAGGGGGATCAAATATATCAACAGAATGATCCCTACACCAACGACGGAAAACCTTCCACTTAGCCGCATAGTTTAGCGAAGAGGAGGTCCTCCTACAGTTAGAAATCGCGTCCACTGCTCGTCCTGTAAAGTGCTTGCCATGCAAGAAGGACCGCACAACGGAAAAACGTGAAGGTTGAGACCTTGCGGGTTGTGATGCAGTTGGCGCGATTTCCCCTGCCAAAGAAGATCCTCTCGTGGAGGGAGCTTCCGCGGTAGGTCCCACAACAGACACCTGAGTAGATTTATCCACGGTCTCTGTGGCGACAGAGATGCTACCAACAGAATCTTGCATTGAGATTGTTTTATCTTTAGCAATACTTGTTGAATTAACGGCGCTGGAGGATACGCATATCCTATCATTCCGTCCCAAGGGATCGATAGAGCGTCTACAGCAAATGCTCTTGGATCCGGACACGGGGACACATACGTCTGCAACTGATTGTTGAGATGTGTCGCAAATAAGTCTATCATTGGCCGTTCCCATTGGTAGCAAATCTGATTGAATACTTGTTTGTTGAGAGTCCACTCCGACGGCAACAAGCGACCCTTTCGAGAAAGGGAGTCTGCTAGCACATTCAGACGACCCGGTATGTGACGGACCGAAAGAAGAACGTGATGTTCCAACGCAAACAGAAGGATTCTTTCCGTTAGATTGAACAACGGAACTGAATGAGTGCCTCCCTGATTCCGTATATACGCCACTACTGTCGTATTGTCGGATAGGATTTGGACATGAGCATCGTGAATAATGTCCATCCAGTGACGTAACGCAAGCCAAATTGACATCATTTCCTTGATGTTTATGCGCTTGCACAGGAATAGCGGATCCCAAAGACCCTGGCATCTCGAATCCGTTGGGATTAATGATGCACCCCAACCTGTTTGACTGGCATCCGTCATAATGGTAAAACTCGGATCCGGCAACTGCAGCGGAACTCCTTGAGTTAACCACTGAATGTTTGCCCAAGTCTGAATCTCTTGTTTCACTTGATCTGACAAGAGAACGTCTACATCGAGCGAATGAATTTTCACACTCCAATTCTGAGTCAAGAAAATTTGAAGAGGCCGTGTGCGTAGCCGTCCCATCGGAATGAGATCCGCAGCGGCTCCGCACAGACCTATCAGTCTCATAAATTCTCTCGCTGTGACTTTGTCTGTATTTAGACAATAGCGAGCGTAACAACTGACTAATTTCGCTCTGGTTAACGGCAGACGAACGAGATTGTTGTGCGTCTCGAAGCTCATTCCCAGATGAGTGAATGACTTGGACGGCACCAGATCCGACTTCTCCTCGTTTACTATGAAACCGAGACGTCGGAGCAACAGAAGAAGATTCTGAACATCGTTCTGAAGCGTTAACTCGTTGCCGTACCTCTGAAGAATGTCGTCCAGGTAGGCCGACGTTACCGCAGACGAATGAGCTCGGAAGTAAATCATTACCGAGTTCATTACTCGAGTGAAAGCCCAGGGTGCTAGATTCAGTCCGAAGCACATGGCCCGGAACTGATACACCACTCCTAGGACTGCGAAGCGTAGATACTTTCGGAATGTCGGATGTACCATGACGTGAAAGTACGCATCTTTGAGATCTATGCTCGTTGCATAATCGTTCACCCGAATACTCGCTCTGACCGATCGAATCGTCTCCATATAAAACTTCGGAGCGATGATCAGCTTGTTTATCCAGCTCAAATCTATGACTGGACGGAACGAGCCGTCTGGTTTCGGAACCAGAAACAGATGGCTGTAGAATCCCGGCGATTCCTGGTTTTCTACGACCTCTACCGCGTTCTTCATTAAAAGAGACTGCACCTCTGATAGCAGAGCGTCTCTTTTCTGAGGGTTTGACGGAAGATGAGTCCACTTTGGACTTCGAGTTAATGGAGGCTTTCGTTTGAAGGATATCTTTAGACCTTCCGAAGTCACTCCTCTCACCCAAGGGTCGTCCGTAATCGACGCCCACTCTTGAGAAAAACTCGACAACCTTCCGCCAACCGGAACGCGATAGAGGTTTGAGCCATCACCTCCTGGATCTGCGAGGCCTGCGGTAGGAGAAACCACGTCTTCCACGACCCGCACCTCGCCTCGTCGACCTCGGGGCGTCCGACCGATTGTCCCGGCCTGAAGGACGTCCCGAACGAGAGTCGCTATCCTGACGGTCTCTCGAATAAGAGCTAGAGGACGCACCGGAACCTCTATAGGAACCTCTCTTGGGCGGATAAGACCCAGAAGTGCCCGCCTTATTCGTGTCTGCTGAATCCGACCTTTTAGGAGCGGATCTAAACAACAGAGAATCACTAGCTTTCTTTTTAATATTATCATAAATAGCGGAAAGCTTGCCGTCAAAGAGAAGATCTCCTGAGACCGAAGCGACTCTAAGAGAGTTCTTCACCTTAGAATCCACTAGTGTGGATGTAGACAGGGCTGCGTCACGTCTAACCAACTCCAGATTAGCCACTGAAAGGGCGGAGTTACACGTGGAATAAGCTACTGCCCTTGAAAGAAGTCTTAAGGAGGATTGTATATCCTGAAACTCTTCCCCTTGAAGACGCAGTGATAACGCCTTCGTAAGGTGATCTGCGTAAGATAAGGCATCTAAATTGGCTCTGTTAGACGCAATAGCTGTTTCCAACACTGCGGTTGGAATAGAAGCTGACGACGGTAATGATAGCTCTAAGTCTTCCGCCTCGTCGTCCATACGCAGAGGAACTCTCGGTATACCCTGACCTGCCGTGTCGAATTTATTCCTTGCATTAATGAAAGGCAGGTTGAGAGTATTTGCGGACAAGAAGCCTGCTTTCCCTGTCCTGGAAGCAAGTTTAAAAATAGCGTCGTTCAATAATTCAAATGTTCTTGCAACATTATTGGACTGCGACGGAAACTCGGGAGCGATGTCCCTGAACCGCTCGAAAAAATCAGAGTCCAATGACGCTATAATTCTCCTGTCCGGAAGCGCAGCAGTCTGGCCCGACGGAACAACTTGAGGAAGAAAGTGCCGGATGAAGTCTACGGCAGCTTTGTGTTGTTCCGAAAGGGATAGCTCCAATTCATCCGTATCCCTTTCACCATCCGGTCGGACCTCCCGATGTTCCCGGTCGTCCGCCCCCGATGCTTCGGCGGAGCGTACCGACCCAGCGCCGTCGGATAATTCTCGATCCGACACCGTCTCTGTCGGCTGCTGGGATGCTGCGATAAGCTGTGCTATCTGCACTAGAATGTCCGACGTCGAGACCTGCGGAGGAGCGGTCTTTCGCTGCTTTGCCGAGGGCAGCTTCGCATCAGATGGCTCCCGCATACTTTTCCTATGCGAACGTCCGGAGTCCATCGGTCTCGAGTCCCTGGCTGCCGGATGGTGTGACCTGGTCGCCGAATAATCCTTCATCGGCGAAGCTGGCAAGATATCGGAGGTCACGCAGCCAAGGTGCGGTCGTGTGCGCCGGCGAGAAGAGGAAGCCTTAACAGTCTCTGCGGACTGCTTATACAACGGAGCGTCCCGAGCGACGGACGTATGCTCCGCTAAAGACACATTTTGTACCACAACATCTGGTCCCAGATGTTGTTGTACGAGAGAGGGGCCTCTCTCGCTCGCGGCCCGGCTGGACCTGGACGAGCTAGGAACCGGACTAAAAGGCTTCCTCCGTTCTCGTTCACTATCCGCCGTCACTGGGTGTGCATCTATTATTTTTATAGTGCTCGCATCACCCAAAATTTCCTCTTGGACCGCATCGGACGAACCCGGCTGCCGAACCATTCGGTGAATGGACGCTACACCGGGCGAGCTAGCGGACGACATTTGTCTAATCTCCATGAGCACTTTTGCCGCTAGCTCTGTATTTAATTGTGACGACGGACGCACACTTGAAGAAGATAACATGGAAACATCACCCTGTTCTGGTTCCTCTGAAATAGAAACTGAGAGAGTAGAGTGACCTTGTGGAGAAAGAGCCGGCATCGCTCTTTCTCCAGAAACAACATATCGTGACACACGTTTCCAATGTTTCTCATCCCAATGTTCACATACAGGACAGGGATTAATGCGAGAACACTGACTACAATTTATGCAATAATCATGAAAGTCAGAGGAAGATTTCTTCCTATTACAATTTGAACAAGTTCCTTTCATTGTGAAGGAACAACAATAAGTCCTAGTTACTCGCAAAAACCCCTGACACAAAGATACATAATAACATGATCCATTAATAAATGAAAAAACAATTGCAAAACAAAATAATTTTGAAAAAATATTTTTTCAGAGAAGCCCAAGTTGCTGAAAAGTAACGTTGAGCCCCGATGGATCCGATGGCAAAGTGTGGTCAAAAATTTTAAAATTATATAAAATAATTAATGAGACACTTTCGGATAATATAAATGTATCTTATAATGAGATAAACTACCTCAAAGGCAAACAGCCCCCCTCAAAAAAGGCTGTTGCCAATGAAAACAAACAGTGTAAACACAGAAGAAAACATGACTCCAGGCACTGAAAAAACTGGCCCGGAATCAGTCCTCAATTACACTCTATCTGATGCAAAACAGAGACTCCCAGGGGAGAATCTGCAGAACATCAGATGGAAGATGCAGAACACAAACGTTATACACCCATGGGTGAAAACGTAACTATGGGGAAAATAACAGAAAACATTCTGTAACCAAGCAACTCTCCCAGGGAAATTTTAGAAATGAAACTTCTCAAAAATATGCCAAAAGCATGGGAGAATTGCAAGGGGGGACTTTAGAAGGTTAGGGGAGAGGAAACACTGAATAAGCAGTGCAACAATTAGCAAGAATGACAACAAGAGGCGTTTGCCTCGAAAATAGGCAACTTAACATAATTTTAACAAAAAATTTTAAGTACAGCCCTGATTATTTTTTGCCACTTCTTTTTTCCTCTCCTCCTTCTATCCTCCTTAGAATCACATTTTCTCCAAGAATTACGTGTCTGGCATCCTTTAAACTGAGATTTACAAGCACAAAGATCAGTGAGATGTTGACTGATGAAGGGCCAAACAGAGAATGATATTTGGCGCCAATTTCGGGACGACTGCGTCACTGCGCATGCGCAGTAGAGTCGTACTATGGAGGTCCTTTAGGACATGATTTCTTTTTGTTTTGGATGCAAATTTTGGGGATTGGGGGGCAAAATTTGTGTTTGGCCCTGGTTTTTGTGGAGTTAGCACCAGCTAAGTCTGGGTCATTGGTACAGTATAAAAATATTATAAATTACAGCCCTGAACACATCCATCCACTGTTTCTTCCTCTCATCCTCTTATTGTATCCTTGGATCCACCATTTCCATCATGATATTGTGTCTGGCATCATTTTAACTGAGATTTATAAGCACAGAAGTCAGTGAGATGTTACTGACAGAAGGGCCAAACAAAGAAATGAGGCTTGGCGCCAATTTTGGTACTTCCTTGACACTGTGCATGTGCAGTAGGCAAAAGTATGGAGGACCATATAGGACATCAGTTTTTTTGATCTGGATGCAAATTTTGGGGATTTGGGGTGCAAAATTTGCGTTTGGCCCTGAATATTTAAGAGTTAGCACCAGCTAAGTCTGGGTCATTGGTTACAGTATAAAAATATACTTTGCTGATGAAAACTATTGTCTTTGATATAAGTGTTCAGATGGTAGGAGTCTGCCTTTTTGTGCTTTCAAATAAAAATCCTACACTGAGTCTGTCAAGAAAATCGGCAGCTGTCAAATGTTAATTATTACCTTTTGTTTCTTTCTGTGTCTCACTGCTTTTGTATGCTCTGACACATCAACAGGTTTAACCATTCCACTTCGTCCTGTTTTAGTCAAAACAACTACGTTATCTTCTTTATCAAAGGTTTTAGTCTCCTTTGATACTGGTATGGAACCAGCTTCTGACTTTGCTTTCTGTGCTGCTTCTAGTTCCGATTTTAGTTTTTGTGCCATCTCCTGAAATATAACTAATCTTTTAATGCGAGGGTCTACAAGCAATAATAAATATTTTGAAAATACAGAATAATAGATTTAACTAGTTTTTGTTTTTTGCAACATTCTGATGTGCCTGATGGTTTCACTTGGGAAGAATCACTGGTTAATGGAAAGTAAATTTCAGACTTGCAAATTTACAAACTGATAATGAAAGGAACTTAAAGAGTTAAATTTGATTTAAGCAGGGGGGGGGGGGGGTGAAGTGTTCAGTTTAAGGACACAGTGACAGTGTGCCTAGCTTGATTCAACTTATATACATTTGGTGAAATAAAAAAAAAATATAAGAACCTGGTCATTAACCAGCCCTTATTTTGGCGACCATCTTAAATATATTAATTCTATTTTTAATGTGAGAAAATAAATGCTTTACAAGTAACTTAACCTTGTACCCAACCTGAAAAGCAGACGACCCTTGCAATAAAAACAAAATTACTGAAAAATTGAAAATTTTCAATCTCAGCCCCCAAAACATAGCTCATGACCTCTCACTGGAATGGGCTTAATAAGCTCATTCCAATGATAGGTCAAAAGCTATGTTTTTGTGGCAAAAAAGGAAAAAAACTATAAGTTCTGAATGGTGATTTTTGTTAATAGTGCTGGTTGGATTTGATGACTATATTAGGTATAAAGGGTTAATATTGTATTTATATTTTGTTTAATTCTGGCAGGGTAAAGGCTGATCAATACTATTAAAAAAAAGTAGGGGATATTTGATAAAAGTGAGATATATGAAGAAATAGATTTGTATTTTCATCAAAAAGACAGTTGAGGCATTGCACTGTGACATCTGGCGAATGATTTCAGCGATAGTTGAGTGTCTAACAAGCACACATTCCACGCACTGTGCTGTAGAAGACATTGATGGTCAGTCAGAGAATTTATGACATTCGGTCCAAGACCTCAATACCTTGTAAATCTTCCTCAGTTTGCGAGACTAGTGCGGATCCAACGTGGCATACGCCTCACCAAACGTCCAATATCAGCTTGACTGATGTTATTCCATTCTTCCTGCAGTACATTGGTAGGAGGCTGTTGGTGTTGGCGTAGGAGCCTGCCAAGCATATTCCAGATGTGCTCAATTGGTGAAAGGTCTGGACTTAGTGCTGGCCAAGGCAGTGTAGTGATGTTCTGCTCCTGGAGGAACTCTGTAGCAACACAGGCCCTGTGTGCTCTTGCACTGTCATCTTGGAAAATGAATCGACGGCCATGACGTCGTGCAAATGGAACCACATGAGCTGCTAACATGTTGTCACGGTAGTATTGCCCCATGACATGCCCTTGGACGACAGGTAATGCTGTTCTGCTGGTCATGGTTATGCCTCCCCACACCATAACTGATCCAAGACCAAAACGTGCTGCCTAACGGTTAAGTCATGGTATCGTTCGTTCCGCCGCCGCCACACTCTCTGTTTTGCATGTCGTGGAAGTCGAGTCTGAACCTCGATTCATCGGAAAACATAAACGTTACTCCACCGACGATTGTCCCAGTGCTGTCGTGCTCCACCCCAATTATGCCTTTCTGCGATATGACATTGAGTCAAATGAGGAATTATTCGAGGTCATTGAGCGTACAAATTCCAGCTGTGTTGGCAATTTCAGATAGTCTGATCACTGACTCGCACATCTGTCACTTGGTGCAACTGCTGTCCAATTTCTGAGGCACTTTGATAGTGGTTACGTAATGCTGTGGTTCAGATGAAAACGATCCTGGTTAGCAGTTGTCACCCTTGGATGACCTGACCGACATTTGTCGTCAACATTGCCTGTCTGACGGTACTGTGACCACAACCTGCTAAGCACCGATTGAGTAACGTTGAAGATCTGAGCCACAGCAGTCTCTCTGTTGACAGCTTCAAAAATGCCAATGGCACATAAACGTTTGTCACGTGTCAGTCTTCGCATACCTCAAAAGTTATGTTTCGACCAGAAACTATTGGTGAACGAGTTTATACCAAGAAAAGAACAATGAGACCTCCAAAAAAGATGAAGATATATTCCCAATCTGAGGCAGATTACAGCACTAAAATATCTGAATCTGAATACAAAGAAGAAAAAAAAACAACAACAATAATCAATGCTTGCCTGATCTTCTCCTTGTTCTTACACTGTGTAAGTCATCCAAGTTCCACACTTCTTAATGAATCGACAAAAGGTTGGTCATGAAAACATATCTGATATCTTTTAAAAAAAGCTTTCTGAGCTTACAATTTTGATATCTGACTAGCTTTTAATGAGCAATGAACATTCATTTTGAATTAAATTAAAATAAGATTAACTCTTAAAGGTCTGGAGATTTTTTTACATTTTGGCAACACTGACAGTCTGCATTCTGTGACTTTGCAGTGGTTTCTAGCAAGCCTTGGCTGCCCATATCTAGGCAGCCAGGGCTTGCTTAGAAACAACTGCAAAGGTACTTAGACTGTTTTCTGCAAGTTTATTCAAAGGCAGAATGTTGGGGCACCTGTAAATGTGATCAAAGTCAGAACTAGGCCTTTAAAGGTTAAACTAACAGACATAAATGCAGAATCACCATTAAGTTTCAGATATAAAAATGTAAACATAACTAAAACATAAACATATAAAGCTAGGAGAAAGAAAATACATACTGCAGTCCATCTGAAATTAATACACTAGTATCTACTCCACATACTATGTGCACAGTAGAAAACTGAGTAAAGCTGAAGAATGGGGGATTCTGTAATTTATGTGCAAAATGTTAAAAAATTTATAGTAATTTATATATTTTTTATACTTACCAATGACCCAGACTTAGCTGGTGCTAACTCCACAAAAACCAGGGCCAAACACAAATTTTGCCCCCCAATCCCCAAAATTTGCATCCAAAACAAAAAGAAATCATGTCCTAAAGGACCTCCATAGTACGACTCTACTGCGCATGCGCAGTGACGCAGTCGTCCCGAAATTGGCGCCAAATATCATTCTTACTGGCAGTGCCTGGTCAGCGCTATGTACTCAGCGGGGAGGCAAGAGTTCCCAACTCAGGGAGGGCCATCCCCGTCTGGGTCATTGGTAAGTATAAAAAATATATAAATTACTATAAATTTTTTAACATTTTTATACTGTACCAATGACCCAGACTTAGCTGAATAGTAAACAGGCTGGAGGGCCTAGGACATAGAGGAAAATCCAATAAGCTCAATTATAAAATAAAGAGGTAACCCCTTAAGGAGAAAAGGAGTATTAGGCTTTACATGTATCTTTCTTATTTAATATTTAAATTAGAAAGATACACTACCCTTAATAATTGAGCACAATAACATTCATGTTCTCTATTAACATCCAGTATAACCTTTATACTAATTATTTTTAAAACAAGCCAATAAATAAAGTAGTCCAGAGAATTGAGACTCTTTATAATCATTTAAAAGTGTCCGAGTATTGTATATTAAAGCCCGTTTGACACTTGACATATACAAATGCTTCACACCGAGCTACACTTTAAAAATAAGACATGAATGAAATTAAACATTAATATTACACTTTAAAACCATCCCGGAAGCGACTCAGAAATACTGTCTTGGAGGAGGCATTCCCTTGCTTTTCACTATAAAGCAGGTGACCTAAGGGAACACCCGCCCCCCCCCCCCCCCTTCCCCTTGCCCTGGGTCAAATAGCCCAGAGCGAAGAGGGCAGCCGGACGGAGTCACTGCCGGAACAGAAAGCCTGCATAACTATAGTTGCAACTGTTTAGTGGACGACATTCTGAGCAACAGATAACGGACCTAAACAATGCAGGTCTCCAGAAATGGACTCAATATTTCTGAGATAAAAATTAGTAAATGTGGATGGCTGAGACCAATAAGCAGCCTTCATTAAATCTGTAATAGCAACACTATTAGCATAAGCCCAGGAAGTAGAAAGAGCTCTTACTTCATGAGCAGAAATCTTAAGCACAGACTGCTGAGAAGAAGATAAATCTTCATACGCAGTACGGATAGTTAACTGAATCCATCTAGCAATAGAATGGACTGAAATGTCCTTTCTATTAGGCATCAAAGACAGAAAGAAACGTTTCCGTCCCTTTCTGATGAACTGAGATCTCTGTTTATAGATACGTAGTGCTCTAACAGGACAGAGTAAAGGCCTACGCCCGTCTGAAGACGGAAGAGCCTTAATAACAATAGGTTCCGGATATTTATTAGGAGCCTGATTCTTAGCTAAAAAACCGACGTTAGTAGTGAAGGTGATAGTGTTCCCAACACTACGATAATGAGAATCATCCACCGATAGTGCATGAAGCTCACTGACTCTTCTGGCAGAAGAGAAAGCTAAGAGAAAAGCTGTCTTATAAGATAAGAATTTGAAATCTACTGTCCCAAGAGGTTCAAATGGCTTTTCCTTCAATTTAAGGAGAACCCAAGCTAAATTCCACTTAGGAATTAATCTAAGAGTTCTGGGTCTATTTATCGAAAAGTTTCTAACCAATTTCGATAAAGAGACATTAGATCCAATTTGTAAACTATCATGATGTGCATAGGTATCAGATAACATAGATCTATAACCCTTTATAGTAACCGGTTGCAGTTTGATTTCGTCAAACAAGTAAACTAGAAAGTTAGCAATGTCTGGTATAGAGGGATCAAATATATCAACAGAATGATCCCTACACCAACGACGGAAAACCTTCCACTTAGCCGCATAGTTTAGCGAAGAGGAGGTCCTCCTACAGTTAGAAATCGCGTCCACTGCTCGTCCTGTAAAGTGCTTGCCATGCAAGAAGGACCGCACAACGGAAAAACGTGAAGGTTGAGACCTTGCGGGTTGTGATGCAGTTGGCGCGATTTCCCCTGCCAAAGAAGATCCTCTCGTGGAGGGAGCTTCCGCGGTAGGTCCCACAACAGACACCTGAGTAGATTTATCCACGGTCTCTGTGGCGACAGAGATGCTACCAACAGAATCTTGCATTGAGATTGTTTTATCTTTAGCAATACTTGTTGAATTAACGGCGCTGGAGGATACGCATATCCTATCATTCCGTCCCAAGGGATCGATAGAGCGTCTACAGCAAATGCTCTTGGATCCGGACACGGGGACACATACGTCTGCAACTGATTGTTGAGATGTGTCGCAAATAAGTCTATCATTGGCCGTTCCCATTGGTAGCAAATCTGATTGAATACTTGTTTGTTGAGAGTCCACTCCGACGGCAACAAGCGACCCTTTCGAGAAAGGGAGTCTGCTAGCACATTCAGACGACCCGGTATGTGACGGACCGAAAGAAGAACGTGATGTTCCAACGCAAACAGAAGGATTCTTTCCGTTAGATTGAACAACGGAACTGAATGAGTGCCTCCCTGATTCCGTATATACGCCACTACTGTCGTATTGTCGGATAGGATTTGGACATGAGCATCGTGAATAATGTCCATCCAGTGACGTAACGCAAGCCAAATTGACATCATTTCCTTGATGTTTATGTGCTTGCACAGGAATTGCGGATCCCAAAGACCCTGGCATCTCGAATCCATTGGGATTAATGATGCACCCCAACCTGTTTGACTGGCATCCGTCATAATGGTAAAACTCGGATCCGGCAACTGCAGCGGAACTCCTTGAGTTAACCACTGAATGTTTGCCCAAGTCTGAATCTCTTGTTTCACTTGATCTGACAAGAGAACGTCTACATCGAGCGAATGAATTTTCACACTCCAATTCTGAGTCAAGAAAATTTGAAGAGGCCGTGTGCGTAGCCGTCCCATCGGAATGAGATCCGCAGCGGCTCCGCACAGACCTATCAGTCTCATAAATTCTCTCGCTGTGACTTTGTCTGTATTTAGACAATAGCGAGCGTAACAACTGACTAATTTCGCTCTGGTTAACGGCAGACGAACGAGATTGTTGTGCGTCTCGAAGCTCATTCCCAGATGAGTGAATGACTTGGACGGCACCAGATCCGACTTCTCCTCGTTTACTATGAAACCGAGACGTCGGAGCAATAGAAGAAGATTCTGAACATCGTTCTGAAGCGTTAACTCGTTGCCGTACCTCTGAAGAATGTCGTCCAGGTAGGCCGACGTTACCGCAGACGAATGAGCTCGGAAGTAGATCATTACCGAGTTCATTACCCGAGTGAAAGCCCAGGGTGCTAGATTCAATCCGAAGCACATGGCCCGGAACTGATACACCACTCCTAGGACTGCGAAGCGTAGATACTTTCGGAATGTCGGATGTACCATGACGTGAAAGTACGCATCTTTGAGATCTATGCTCGTTGCATAATCGTTCACCCGAATACTCGCTCTGACCGATCGAATCGTCTCCATATAAAACTTCGGAGCGATGATCAGCTTGTTTATCCAGCTCAAATCTATGACTGGACGGAACGAGCCGTCTGGTTTCGGAACCAGAAACAGATGGCTGTAGAATCCCAGCGATTCCTGGTTTTCTACGACCTCTACCGCGTTCTTCATTAAAAGAGACTGCACCTCTGATAGCAGAGCGTCTCTTTTCTGAGGGTTTGACGGAAGATGAGTCCACTTTGGACTTCGAGTTAATGGAGGCTTTCGTTTGAAGGATATCTTTAGACCTTCCGAAGTCACTCCTCTCACCCACGGATCGTCCGTAATCGACGCCCACTCTTGAGAAAAACTCGACAACCTTCCGCCAACCGGAACGCGATAGAGGTTTGAGCCATCACCTCCTGGATCTGCGAGGCCTGCGGTAGGAGAAACCACGTCTTCCACGACCCGCACCTCGCCTCGTCGACCTCGGGGCGTCCGACCGATTGTCCCGGCCTGAAGGACGTCCCGAACGAGAGTCGCTATCCTGACGGTCTCTCGAATAAGAGCTAGAGGATGCACCGGAACCTCTATAGGAACCTCTCTTGGGCGGATAAGACCCAGAAGTGCCCGCCTTATTCGTGTCTGCTGAATCCGACCTTTTAGGAGCGGATCTAAACAACAGAGAATCACTAGCTTTCTTTTTAATATTATCATAAATAGCGGAAAGCTTGCCGTCAAAGAGAAGATCTCCTGAGACCGAAGCGACTCTAAGAGAGTTCTTCACCTTAGAATCCACTAGTGTGGATGTAGACAGGGCTGCGTCACGTCTAACCAACTCCAGATTTGCCACTGAAAGGGCGGAGTTACACGTGGAATAAGCTACTGCCCTTGAAAGAAGTCTTAAGGAGGATTGTATATCCTGAAACTCTTCCCCTTGAAGACGCAGTGATAACGCCTTCGTAAGGTGATCTGCGTAAGATAAGGCATCTAAATTGGCTCTGTTAGACGCAATAGCTGTTTCCAACACTGCGGTTGGAATAGAAGCTGACGACGGTAATGATAGCTCTAAGTCTTCCGCCTCGTCGTCCATACGCAGAGGAACTCTCGGTATACCCTGACCTGCCGTGTCGAATTTATTCCTTGCATTAATGAAAGGCAGGTTGAGAGTATTTGCGGACAAGAAGCCTGCTTTCCCTGTCCTGGAAGCAAGTTTAAAAATAGCGTCGTTCAATAATTCAAATGTTCTTGCAACATTATTGGACTGCGACGGAAACTCGGGAGCGATGTCCCTGAACCGCTCGAAAAAATCAGAGTCCAATGACGCTATAATTCTCCTGTCCGGAAGCGCAGCAGTCTGGCCCGACGGAACAACTTGAGGAAGAAAGTGCCGGATGAAGTCTACGGCAGCTTTGTGTTGTTCCGAAAGGGATAGCTCCAATTCATCCGTATCCCTTTCACCATCCGGTCGGACCTCCCGATGTTCCCGGTCGTCCGCCCCCGATGCTTCGGCGGAGCGTACCGACCCAGCGCCGTCGGATAATTCTCGATCCGACACCATCTCTGTCGGCTGCTGGGATGCTGCGATAAGCTGTGCTATCTGCACTAGAATGTCCGACGTCGAGACCTGCGGAGGAGCGGTCTTTCGCTGCTTTGCCGAGGGCAGCTCCGCATCAGATGGCTCCCGCATACTTTTTCTATGCGAACGTCCGGAGTCCATCGGTCTCGAATCCCTGGCTGCCGGATGGTGTGACCTGGTCGCCGAATAATCCTTCATCGGCGAAGCTGGCAAGATATCGGAGGTCACGCAGCCAAGGTGCGGTCGTGTGCGCCGGCGAGAAGAGGAAGCCTTAACAGTCTCTGCGGACTGCTTATACAACGGAGCGTCCCGAGCGACGGACGTATGCTCCGCTAAAGACACATTTTGTACCACAACATCTGGTCCCAGATGTTGTTGCACGAGAGAGGGGCCTCTCTCGCTCGCGGCCCGGCTGGACCTGGACGAGCTAGGAACCGGACTAAAAGGCTTCCTCCGTTCTCGTTCACTATCCGCCGTCACTGGGTGTGCATCTATTATTTTTATAGTGCTCGCATCACCCAAAATTTCCTCTTGGACCGCATCGGACGAACCCGGCTGCCGAACCATTCGGTGAATGGACGCTACACCGGGCGAGCTAGCGGACGACATTTGTCTAATCTCCATGAGCACTTTTGCCGCTAGCTCTGTATTTAATTGTGACGACGGACGCACACTTGAAGAAGATAACATGGAAACATCACCCTGTTCTGGTTCCTCTGAAATAGAAACTGAGAGAGTAGAGTGACCTTGTGGAGAAAGAGCCGGCATCGCTCTTTCTCCAGAAACAACATATCGTGACACACGTTTCCAATGTTTCTCATCCCAATGTTCACATACAGGACAGGGATTAATGCGAGAACACTGACTACAATTTATGCAATAATCATGAAAGTCAGAGGAAGATTTCTTCCTATTACAATTTGAACAAGTTCCTTTCATTGTGAAGGAACAACAATAAGTCCTAGTTACTCGCAAAAACCCCTGACACAAAGATACATAATAACATGATCCATTAATAAATGAAAAAACAATTGCAAAACAAAATAATTTTGAAAAAATATTTTTTCAGAGAAGCCCAAGTTGCTGAAAAGTAACGTTGAGCCCCGATGGATCCGATGGCAAAGTGTGGTCAAAAATTTTAAAATTATATAAAATAATTAATGAGACACTTTCGGATAATATAAATGTATCTTATAATGAGATAAACTACCTCAAAGGCAAACAGCCCCCCTCAAAAAAGGCTGTTGCCAATGAAAACAAACAGTGTAAACACAGAAGAAAACATGACTCCAGGCACTGAAAAAACTGGCCCGGAATCAGTCCTCAATTACACTCTATCTGATGCAAAACAGAGACTCCCAGGGGAGAATCTGCAGAACATCAGATGGAAGATGCAGAACACAAACGTTATACACCCATGGGTGAAAACGTAACTATGGGGAAAATAACAGAAAACATTCTGTAACCAAGCAACTCTCCCAGGGAATTTTTAGAAATGAAACTTCTCAAAAATATGCCAAAAGCATGGGAGAATTGCAAGGGGGGACTTTAGAAGGTTAGGGGAGAGGAAACACTGAATAAGCAGTGCAACAATTAGCAAGAATGACAACAAGAGGCGTTTGCCTCGAAAATAGGCAACTTAACATAATTTTAACAAAAAATTTTAAGTACAGCCCTGATTATTTTTTGCCACTTCTTTTTTCCTCTCCTCCTTCTATCCTCCTTAGAATCACATTTTCTCCAAGAATTACGTGTCTGGCATCCTTTAAACTGAGATTTACAAGCACAAAGATCAGTGAGATGTTGACTGATGAAGGGCCAAACAGAGAAAATGATATTTGGCGCCAATTTCGGGACGACTGCGTCACTGCGCATGCGCAGTAGAGTCGTACTATGGAGGTCCTTTAGGACATGATTTCTTTTTGTTTTGGATGCAAATTTTGGGGATTGGGGGGCAAAATTTGTGTTTGGCCCTGGTTTTTGTGGAGTTAGCACCAGCTAAGTCTGGGTCATTGGTACAGTATAAAAATACTTGGTTTCCTTATTTTTTCTGGCATTTATTTTCCATTCCATATCATGTTCTCAACTGATGCTGAATATTATCATTTTATTATTTATTATAATGCTTCTTAATCTGTAAACTTGTCATTCGGAGAAATAGAATCTTGAAGTAGGCTTAAAAAGAGTAAAATGGGACACATGTGTAGTGGTCTAGGATCAGTACAGTAAGGGTATGGGTGAGCAACTCTTCTGATGCTACAGATGATGATTTCTCCCAAGTTTTGTCATTTTCTTCCATTAGACTGCAATGGGTGGCACTTTATAATGTAAGCAGAACACCAACAGGAAGAAAGTAGATACAGCTGTCATGCAACCCCAAAATGCTCAAATAGAAGTGACAAATACACAGGATGACACACGCGTGTGAATGGGTTAATTGATATGGCAAGAGTGTCCACGCAGAAGGATAAAACGAGAAGCCGCAGGCTTCTAGTTTTATCCTTCCACGATGGTACAAGTGCCATATCGATTAACCCATTCACATGCAAGTTGTTCTGTGTTTATACATGCCTTCACATCTATAAAAGCAATTATTAGAAGGACACTCAGCAATTTATTTGACAACTATCAACAAAAGCAACAAATTTTATCGCCAACCAAATTTGGGAGGGAAACCTGTGTTACTATTTCGTCCCCTGAGTTCCAATGTGTTCTATGTGCCTACTGGTGCATAGAATACACTAGAACTCAGGGGACAATTTTCAACTATCGCTAACGATTCAAATTGTATTGGCGTTGCACAATTTGTAAAAAATTCCACTGAAATTTTGCTTCTATTTAAAAATAGTCCATCAACGATTTCCGTTCCACACATATGTGCAGAACAGATTTTCATTTTCTGCATGGCTTAGTGTTGCTGTAGATTGGGATTACTTAGAACTGGCATGTAATAAAAAGGGTTAAACACCAGGGTTTTTTTTATAAGAATATTGAGACATGAAAAAGAATTGAAGAGACCAGGTACTTCCTTACATATATCAGAGATGCCCCTATGCTTCAGCTTTACTGAATACCAAATATCCCAATATCAAAATTTTCTAGGATAATACATGAGAAGGTCTGTACGCAGTTACTAGTAACTGGATCTTTTTTCGAATGAAACAACAGTGTACGAATATGCCGATTAGATAGTTAGACCCAATTCGAAAAGCATCTTGTAAAAGAAAAATGACCACCTACAATAAAATGTTGATCCAGGGAGGCAATGACTAGATGTGTATACTCCATTTCTTTTCTGTAGAGACCTCTATATCCGTGACTGATCCTATAAGTGTCCAACAAAATTTAAAACAGAAACTAGTTACAGCAGGGAAAATTCTGGAGTTTATGAAAAACTCTTTCTTGGCCTCATAAGAAACTTCCAACTTTTGAGACTATGTTCCCTAAAGCTTTGACAAGGAAAAACAGTTCTGTCACAAACATCAGTTTCAGAAACAAACTATCCACCAATTTTAAATCAGTCACTCAAACAAATATAGTTACCTCATCACCCATCATTTCTGCTCGAAGAATTTTTGCTCCCAATGCATTCATCTCTTGTTCTGTGAGTAATTTTATTATTTTTGGTGGAGGTGGTTCATCCTCAGATATATCAGAATCTGATTCGCTACTTGTACTTGACACACTACTCTCTGAACTACAACTAGAACCTGACAAAAAATGAAATGGAAAAACATTAAAATTTATAAAGTTACCAATCCCAATGCTTTTCTCTCACATTTTAGACAGATATGATTGCATATGCAAACTGTTTAGAGGCTAGTATTGGCTTAGAATATAAATAGCCCTGATAATTTTTTATTTTTATTTCTTTCACAGTGACCAGGGGCAGCAGAACCGGGGGAGGGAAGGGGCAGATGGATTACTGGGCAAACTCCCCACCTCACAAGCACATTTTTATTCCATAGACAAGCTTGATCACACAATGAGATTAAAAATTTGAGAGTATAGAAATGTGTCAATATACAGGTACACAGTACGGCCGTCGTGGACCAGTTACTTTCCACGGGTGGGCAATATTTTCATGGATGCAATAATATTAGATTCCAAACACTGATTATAGGAGTAATCATCAAAAATTTAATTAATGAAGCACCAGGTACACCCCGGTGCTTCATTAATTAAAATTTTACTGGTGATGATTTTTATTACCTGGTGGACATCACTGCTCATGCATAGATTACGACCAGTCCATGGCAGCTGTTTTGTAACCATCATATTTTGACTGCAAATGTAAACAATTTTTGTTTCCTTAGGCCAGTGCATTCCACCTTCAACAGGTCTGGTTAATTTCTTCTACTTCAACCAATTCCCAACCCAAAGGCTAGACTTCAAGTTGGAAGATGACTCAAGTAAAAGAAAGAGACTGAATCAAGACCAATCTATTGTACACAGACAAGCAGGCAATTGCACATTTGGAGACACATACAATTATTATGTGTTACATCACTGGCATGATCCAGAAGGTGGTTGTAAGTTGTTTTAACAGCGTAGTATATTCATTATTTACTCTATCCCCTGACATCTCCCAATACACTTCTTAACTGGTAGAGTGCTGGAAGCCCATATTTGGTCTTTATTTTGAAGTGGAGATACCATAACTTGAAGGCTTCATATTCAGTGGATGAGCTTCTTATTATCTTTGAAGTGAAATTATTTAGTCTGTATGGATTTGCCTGGTTTCAATTTGTGGGAGAGTGCCTCAAGACAAGAGAACAAATTTTGACAACCAAAAAATATTTCGAACTCTCCCAGTGAACACCTTATGTTGATCTTGACAGGACCCAAGAATTCAGGATATGGAATTTCAGAGGATCCATCTTTCTAATTTTCTCCAACCATTGCGAAGCATGGTAGGTTCATTGCATCTGGGACACGTGTACCGCCTTCACAACAAACACACATTCATTGAGCTTCCATCACTTTTGCATGTGACACAGTGTTTGAAAAGGCTACAGAATTATAATTACAAAAGCTGAAAGATAATTTCAATGGGGTCGCAAGAGGATTGCATGCAATCTGGTCAAAACTATTGGTCCATTTTCTTCTATACCACACTGTGGAGTCTCATTTGCCCTCGCCCCCCCCCCCCCCCCCACCCCCACCCCCCAAAAAAAAATACAAGAAATACACAGAATGACACATGTGTGTGAATAGGTTAATTGATATGGCATGAGTGCCAGCATGAAAGGATAGACTGAGAGGCCTCATGTGTGAGTGGGTTAATCGATATGGCACAAGTGCCAGCACAGAAGGATAGAATGAGAGGCTGTATGCCTCAAGTTTTATCCTACCGTGATGGCACAAGTGCCATATCGATTAAACCATTTACACATGCATGTCATTCAGTATTTATTACATGCATTCACATATATAAAACAATTATTAGAAGGACACTAAGCAATTCATTTGACAACTATCACAAGAAGAACACATTTTATAGCCAACCAAATTTGTGAGGGGAACCCCTGTTACTACTTCCTCCAAAGAGTTCTAATGTGTTCTATGTGCCTACTGGCAGTTATCGATTTGTAAAAAGTTGCAGTAAATTTTCACTTCTATTTAAAAATAGTCTGTCAACGATTTTAGTTCTGCACATATGTGCAGAACAGATTTTCATTTTCCACATGGTTTAGTGTTGCTGTAGATGGGGATTACATAGAACAAGCTTGTAATAATACTGAATTCCAGATGCTACTTTCATTTGTTTGTACTTTTGTTATTAGATCTAGATTTCACATTACTTTATTTACAAAATATCAACCCACTGTTGTAAATGTGTCAAAACAAGAATGCAATATGGCAGGGGTCAGCCTGGCTGCTGATTTTAGGGAGAAGTGACTTCTCCCTCTCCCTCTTCTCCCTCCAGAGACTTTAGGGAGAAGTCAGGGGTCAGGAGGGAGAAGTCAGTGAACATGAGGGAGAAATCAGAAAAAAACATAAAAATGTTCACCATTTCACGTCATTTAACAGGTAATGTAATCTGTAAACCTGTGAACCATAAATTGTTTTAGTTAGAATGCCTCCAGGAATTCTCCAGAAAACTAAAACAATTTACCCTGGTAATATTTAAGAACAATGTGTATTAAACTACTACTCGAAGTGATAGGCACTGCAATGGCTTCCAGCACTCAACCAGTTAAATACAAAACTGTGCATTATGTCTTCAAAAGCATTCAAAAGAGAACATTCCAAGACATAATGCACAGTATCTGTAGCATAACACTATAGTTTATAGTGATTTTTTTATTCAGCATGTGTTTATTGTTGTGTATATAATGAGGGGAAAAAACAACAAGAAATATCTAATAACATAGTTGTATTCATATATTAGCACACTATTCAAAGATCAGCACAGATAAAAATATAGATATATAATTTACATGTGAAAATTTTTTCCATTTTTTTTAATTTTCCATTTAATGAGAGCCTTGGTGTAATCAAAATTTTCCACTGAACACCCATCTTCTGCAATTCTCATTAAATCGTTTAATGTTTTATTGTTCATTTTTGTTCTAAATTTTGACTTCAATCTATTTTGTGTGGAGAAACACTCCCACATGACACAGTGGTAACAGGAATACAAATACAAACATTAATGAGTCTACACAACTCTGTCGAAACATCACCATATTTCTGATTTATAACTTGCCAAATTTCAGCAAAGGTTTTGTCAGGATAACTCCCCACTTGCAACCTTTTATATTGTTTGTACTCTGCTATACATTCAGCCCTGTGTACACCATTTACTGAAAAATATTCACCTAAAGACTCAACTTCCTCAAGTCCATAACTTGGCAGAGTGTCATTCTTGTGTTCCTGTTTTACTGATCCGGGCAACAACACTTGCAGCTTTTCTAGGTTGGGAGAGTCTTGATATCTCTCCTCCAAATTGTCCACAATACCATTAACATACCTATACATCGTTTTTAGATAACAGTCTTTTTTTGTTGCTCATATTTCACTGAGACACCAACTGTTTTTTTCAGTATCTTCAAAAAATATGTTTGGACTTTCACAAACATTGTCATTAAACCCTTGAAATCAATCAACATTCAACTGGATATTTTTCCATAACGACACCCTTGTCCAACTGAAACTGGTCATTTGTAGAAAGTTTTATCATTATCCTGCTCAATGAAATACTCCAAGTACTCTCCTGGTGTTACAAGTAAGTCTTTTAAAGCAGCACAGGTGCTCTGCACTGCAGGTTTAATTCTACTAAAGTCCACATTATCAGTCTGGAAAATTTTTGCTGAGTTTAGTCAGGAAAGGCAAAACATCCATTAGCATATGCATAATAGCAATAAACATGAATTGCACAATTTCGTCATAAAAACCCCTTGCTGCTGGGTTTGATGACCCACTTTCCAATGTTACCACTAAAGCTGGGTGTGTTCTGTACAGTACTTCAACGGCTTGCTGCAAACTAAGCCATCACACTTCATGAATAGCAGCATATTTTAAAGTGGGCATGTCTAAACAGTTTTATATGAAACTGCACTAAATTTTTAAAACTGTGCCACTCAATAAAATTTAAGTACCATTTTTCAAGAATTTTGTCACAAATACTAATGAGAGAAACAGTGAAAAAAAAGAGTAAAAGCTTAATTTTTCTTTATATGACAATGACGAAAACATTCAATATTCATTACAGCCACAAAATGAATTGTGAAGCATGTTATTATATCCAGACCATATTATTTCCAAAAATCACGATTATAATTTTAAAATTTGGTCAAAACTTACCTTCAAAACATAGCATATGTCCACTCACTGGGTCAACCTCATCATGTTCATGCCAATGAAGGGTTATAAGCTATATTTTGTGAGGTAAAACTGGAAAGTTTTGGTTAATCCAAACTTGTTTATCAAGTTTCATTTAATTAATCTTCATAACTGACGTTTGTAAAACACCAGTTGTCAACGGAAATATTTTCCTACAGTAACAACAGGATATTTAGAAACTGCTCCATCTTAACCCTTTACCCACACAGGAAATCAAATTTTTTTTTATTTTAATTACTGGTTTTTCAAATCATTTCAACAAAACAATATGTGAACTACTTATTGGAACAAGCTCAATGAGCTTGTTCCATTAATGGGGTCACATGATATGGTTTTGTCAAAATTTGTTGAAAAATATATTTCTTTTAACTGCTTAATTTGTAAATTATGTGGGCAGATGTGGCTAATTCATTAGGTAAAGGGTTAAACACAGCCCAAGACAATAATCATTTATCAATTATATCTTATTGGACAGCACTAAATGAGATGTGTCAAACAAGATACAATCACCTAAATTTCTAGATGCCATGAGCAAAAGAAATGGCAGTCGAGGAAGGAGAAACTATAAATTTAAGGTAATTTGTATATTTTTATACTTACCAATGGCCCAGACTAGCTGATGCTTAACTCAAAGTTATTAAGGGTCAAACACAAATTCTGAACCTCCAAATTCCCCAAATTTGCTTGCAAAACCAAAAATTAAAAGTCTTATCTGGCCCTGCATACATTTACTCTCCACGCATGCACTGACGTCAGGAAGTGACCGGAATTGGCGCCAACATCATTCTTTGTAGAAGAGAGTACTACATAAAAATTCAGCGGGGAGGTATGAGTGCCCACTCATGGGAGGGCCATCTCCGTCTGGGCCATTGGTAAGTATAAAAATATACAAATTACCTTAAATTTATAATATTTTTACACTGTAAACCAATGGCCCATACTAGCTGAATCGTAAAAAGGTGAAGGGCCTAGGACTTATTTATTTATTTATTGATATTTTAGGTCACATATTTATGCACAACGGCTAATCATGACCGTGACAGTTTTACGGGTGGAGGAAGCCGGAGTACCCGGAGAGAACCACCGAGCAACGACGAGCAGCTGCCAGCTCCCCAACATCGCAACTCAGCACTGCAGCACAGGCAGGGTTAGATTGGTTGAAGACATGCGTACCATCGACGTGCAGTACGCCTTAGTACACGGCGTCATCGTGCCCCCACAAGGGCAATGGGGGTGAAGTGTCTTGCCCAAGGACACAACGTGATTGCCGCAGGTGGGATTCGAACCGAGGACCTCTCGGCTTGCAGCCTGCACCTCTACCTACTGAGCCACCGCGCCCCCCCAGGCCTAGGACTTCATAATTAGTAGATCAACATAGTTCCAATCCTGTAATCCAAGGAGAAAGGAAATTAAAATTATTAGGAATTACACGTATGTCTCTCTAGACAGTAATAGAGAAGACATATCATACAAAAGGAGCCCAGTTCAAGTAATTCCGTATACTTAGCATGAAGACTATGCTAAATGGATGTAACAAGTTCCCAATTTTTAAGCCCTCAAAATTAGGATGGCGTATTTGAGAATGAGAGAATATCCCCCACAAACATACACCATATACAATAAAACTCCAGCTATATGCAGGATATAATTACAGACAAAACAGCTTCACTCATAGTTACATACTTAATAAGGAGAGGTAAAAAATCACCCCCCCCCCACCCCCACCTTTTTCTTTTGAAGGAATCTACAAAAAGAAAGAGGGGAGCGCTCTGGAATCAGTAAAAGAGGTACAAAAAAACAATATAAATATTCGTCGAACAGGCACTCAGGTATTAATTTATTATTAATAAAAGGTGCTTAACCCCACTTTAGAAGTTAAGGCTATAGCGATGATCCCGGTAATTAATATTGCCCATTATATAATGTACACTGGAGACAGCATACGCAGATCGATTGAAAACCGGTGATATAATATATAACATACACATGTCCAATCGAACCACAATGGACAATCTCTGGAGAGTAAACACACTTCCGAGGTAACTCAAAGGCGACCCCATTCAGGTGTACAATAAATTCCAGTAACAACACTCCCCTACGTGTACTATCCAAAATCTATGACACTATAAACGTGCGAATATACAAGTTTAGTACGGACATTAATAGAAAACTGGATCTAGAAATGGAAGTAGGTATGATTAACAGGCTCTGACACAGACCGCCCCCGAAATAATTCATAATTTCTAAGGTCCATAACATACAATAAAACATCAGCCTAATAATTATTATGTGCGTGAGCATTAAAATCCCACATGTTATCATCTGAATACCAGCTAACTGGTTATGCAGCCTCCGAGGTACCCAAAGACTAGCAATTTATTTATGATGAATTATGCGCTTGTATATGACATATAGACAAATAATCACAGGAAACCAATCCAACTAAAAAGTGGATGTGCCCATGAGGTCGCCATAGAACATGACCCAGCCACCAATTGAGAGGTGAAGAAATGCATGTATGTATTTAAACTCATACAAGGCTTGCGGGAAGAAAACTCCGTCTTGCCCGGTAATCGCCTCTAAACACATTGGCGGTGTGTGTGTGCGTGTGTGGGGGTGGGGTTTGAAGTAATTCGAACCCTCCTCACCCGCATTACTTAATCGTTCTTGTGTTAGTCATAAAATAATATAGGAATCGCAATGGTTCCCTCACGTCTAACCGACTCCATTATGCCACTATGGGCAGAGAACAAAAAATTCCCCTGATAAAGGAGATCCTTTCGTGGAGGAAGCTTTTGGGGAATGTCCCATAACAGCCACTTGAGAAGATTGATCCAAGGTTACTGTGACGACAGAGGTGCTACTTGCAGGATTTTGCAACGAGACTGTTTGATCTTTAACAGAATCTGCTGAATCAACAGAGTTGGAGGAGATGCGTATCTTATCATTCCGTCCTATGAAACTGACAGAGCATCTACTACGTATGCTCGATGATCTGAACATGGCAACACAAACGTCGGTAACTGATTGTAATGGATCTATCATGGTGCGATCCCTCTGGTAGCAAAACTGTCCAAATACTCGCTTGTTGAGCGTCCATTCCAATTGCAACAGGCAACCTTTCCGAGACAGCGAGTCTGCTAGTACATTCAGATGGCCCGGTATATGACAGATAAAAAGATGAACATGATGATTCATGACGTATTAGGAAAATCTTCTCCGTTAGTTGGCATAACAGAAATGAATGGGTGCCACCCTGGTTCCCAATGTACACTACTACTGTCGAGTTGTCTGACCAAATTGAACATGGACATCCATAATTATGTGAATCCAATGTTGCAGCGCTAGCTAATTAACATCATCTCTTTGATGTTTATCTGTCTCTCCTGGAACCGAGGGTCCCAAAAACCCTGACACCTCAAGACTGTGGGACTTAGGGTCGCGCCCCAACCCGTCAGACTCACATCTGTCATAATTGTGAAAGCTGGATCAGGCAGTTGCAGCATAACTCCCTGAGTTAACCACTGAATATCTGCCCAATTCAACCCTTCTTTTACTAGGTCCGTTAAAACAATACTGGTTCAAGCAAAAGCATCTTCACACTCCATTTCTGAGTAAAGAATATCTGGAGGGGACGTGCATGCTGATGGCCAATCAGAATGAGATCCACAGCCGATCCGCACAACTCCAACAGTCGCATGAATTCCCTCACTATTAATGCATCTGAGTGTAGACAAAAGCGAGCATAACAACTGACTAATTTCGCTGTGGGTAACGGCAGGCGAAGCATATTGTTGTGAGTCTCAAAGCTCAATCCCAAGTGAATAGACGACTTGTACAGAGCTAGATCCGACTTTTTCTCGTTATGATGAAACCAAGACGTCGGAGTAATAGAAGCAGACTCTGAACATCATTCTGAAGAATAATTCTGTTGCATATCCCTGTAGAAGGTCGTCCAAGTAATCCGACGTTACCGCAGACAAATGAGCACGTAAGTAAGACATTACCAAGTTCATTATTCGAGTGAAACGCCCAGGGAGCCAGATTCAGACCAAAGCATATCCCTTGCATGGCGGATGTACCAGGACATGAAAGTACGGATCCTTAGAGCTATGCTTGCCGCATAGTCGATCACTCGAACACTCGCTTTTACCAACTGAATGATTTCCATAAATAAACTTTTAGAGCCATGATAAACTTGTTATCCAGCTCAAGTCTATTACCAGTCAGAACGAGCCATCTGGCTTTGGTACGAGGAACAGATGATTGTAAATCTTGAGAATCCTGATTCTCCATGACCTGCATTGCTTCCTTGATAAGAGAGCTTATACCTCCGGTAGGAGAAACCCTCTTATGTAAGAATTTAATGGAAGATTTGTCCCACGCTGACAACTTGTTAGTGGGGTTTTACTCAGAAAGATAGCCATAAGCCGTCCAAGACTACACTTCTCACCCACTGATCTTCTGTGATTGTTATCCAGTTTTTTGCGGAGCTTGATAACTTTCTGCCAACTGGCCAGCAATAGAGGTCTAAACCATCACCTGTATGACCTGCAAGGCTTACGGGAGGAGGAACCACGTCCTCCCCGCGAAAAAACTTGTCTTGTCGGCCTATGGGCATCTGACCTATAGTCCCGATCAGACCTAAGCCCCTTTTTCGAGTCGCAGTACCGACGACCTCCAGAGTAATTATAAGAGGGTTTCTTGTATCCTCGTGAGGAGTTTCCTTTTCACAATTTTTGTCTGGAACGCCCTCCTTTACTCGTCTGCTGAAGCGAGTCGTTGATATGCCAACTTCAAAAGCAGAGCACTAGATGATTTCTCAGTAGCCTGTTCATAGACTAACGAAAGCTAGTCGTCGAAAGTTGAAAAATTTATAGTACTTTATATATTTTTTATACTTACCAATGACCCAGACTTAGCTGTTGCTAATGCTTAAATTTCTAGGGCCAAACACAAATTTTGCACCCCCCCAATCCTCAAAATTTGCATCAAAATCCCCAAAATCAATGTCCTATGTGGTCCTCCATACTTTTATCCACTGCGCATGCGCAGTGTCAAGGATGTACCGAAATTGGCGCCAAATCTTCATTCTTACAACCAGAGACTGGTAAGTGTTATGTAATCGGCGGGGAGGTATGAGTTCCCAACTCAAGGGAGGGCCATCCCCGTCTGGGTCACTGGTAAGTATAAAAAATATATAAATTACTATAAATTTTTTAACATTTTTATACTGTACCAATGACCCAGACTTAGCTGAACAGAAAAAAGGCTGAAGGGCCTAGGACATAAAGGAAAATCCAATAGACTCAATTGCATGTAAACAGAATTATCCCCTCAAGGAGAAAAGGAGAAACAGGCTTAACATGTATCTTTCTTGTTTATACCAAAAAAGAAAGACACAATAACATTTCGTAATTGAGCACAATAACATCAATGATCTCTATTAACATCCAGTATAACCCATTATACTAATTTTTTAAAGAAAAGCCAATAAATAAAGATAGTCCAGAGAATGAGACTCTTTATACTCATTTAAAAGTGTCCGAGGATTGTATATTAACGCTCGTATGACCCGTGACATATACAAATGCTTCACACCGAGCTACACTTTAAAAATATTACATAAATGAGATAGACATTAGCTTTACACTTTAAAACCATCCCGGCACCGACTCGGAATTACTGACTCCAGAGGAGGTATTCCCTTGCCTTTCACACCACCCCCCCTCCCCCCTCCTTCCCCTTGCTCTGGGTCAAATACCCCAGAACGAAGAGGGCAGCAGGACAGAGTCACTGCCAGAACAGAAGCCTGCATACCTATAGTTGCAACTGTTTAGTTGACGACATTCTGAACAACAGATAACGGACCTAAACAACGCAGGTCGCCAGAAATGGACTCAATATTTCTAAGATAAAAATTCATGAACATGAAAGGCCAAGATCAATATGCAGCCTTCATCAAATCGGTAATAGCAACACTATTAGCCTAAGCCCAAGATGTAGAAAGCACTCTTACTTCATGCGCCGAAATCTTAAACACAGACTGCTGAGTTGAAGATAATTTTTCATAAGCAGTACGAATAGTTAATTGAATCCACCTTGCAATAGAATTGACCGTAGTGTCCTTTCTATTAGGCAGCAGAGACAGAAAGAAATGCTTACGTCCCTTTCTGATAAACTCAGATCTACGTTTGTAAATACGCATAGCTCTAACTGGACAAAGCAAAGGCCTATGACCGTCTGAAGATGGAAGAGCCTTAATAACAATAGGTTCAGGGTACTTATTAGCCAAAAATCCAACATTAGTAGTCAATGTAATAGCATTACCAAAACTACGATAGTGAGAATCATCAACAAATAGTGCATGAAGCTCACTAACTCTTCGAGCAGAAGAGAAGGCTAAGAGAAAAGCTGTCTTATAAGATAAGTATTTGAAGTCCACTGTATCAAGAGGCTCAAATGGCGCTTCTTTTAGCTTCAGAAGAACCCAAGCTGAATTCCACTTAGGAATTAACCTAAGGGTTTTAGGTCTATTTATCAAAAAGTTTTTCACTAACTTTGATAAAGAGACATTAGATCCAATTTGTAAGCTATCATGATGAGCATAGGTATCCGATAGCATAGACCTATAACCCTTAATAGTTATTGGCTGCAGTTTGATCTCATCAAACAAGTGGACCAGAAAATTAGCAATGTCTGGAATGGAGGGATCATAGATATCAACAGAATGATCCCTACACCAACGAGAAAACCTTACACTTAGCAGCATAATTTAGCGAAGAGGAGGTCCTCCTACAGTTAGAAATTGCGTCCACTGCTCGTCCTGTAAAATGCTTGCCGTGCAAGAAAGACCGCACAACGGAAATATAAATTTTATAGTAAATTTCCTTTCTTATTATACCGACCACAATTGTTTACTACAGGCTTGCACTGCAGTGGAAGACCCTAACTTGGATAAAATACTCTCTATTTTAATCTTTCCCATGAGATGTGGGAAAGAAAAGTGGTGTAAAAAACACCATGAAAATATAAGCCAAAACTGGGCCGAGCACCATCGGCGCACACCCAGTATGGGACGTTCTTCCCTTAGTACAAATCCATGACTTCCGTTAACCAATGCGCAGTGCATCATCAATTCATCATTCTTTTGATTCCGCCAACACAGGAGTTATGTGATCAGCGGGGAGGAAGGATTCTTCCCCGAATAAGAAGACGGGAGGGCCTCCATGTACACAATTGTGGCAGGTATAATAAGAAAGGAACTTTACTATAAAATTTATATTTATTATCAACCTACCTTACAATTGTTTACTACAGGCTGAATAGACAATAGGATGGAGGGAATCACATAATCAACCCACACATAACTAAATTGCACTGGAACCATGGACAGAGGAAGAAATCCCTTGGCTTATCAAACTATACCATCACAAAGATTAGTAAAAGACAATGAAAGATGAGGCGTATGGTGAAGTGCGACGCACAAACAGAAAGGGCAGTAACAGCACAGAGCCGGGACTGACCCTGTAAAAAAAACTGAATGGCCGTAGGTCAAAGGTCCTCTGTCGGCTCCTGCAAATGATGCAGATAAAAGGAGGAGGTAGCATTTCTCCAGTAGGCTGCCAGTATAACATCTGACAACATGACAGAGTTATTAAAAGAGGAAGACAATGCACACACCTCATGGCAGAAAAAACGATTGGTAATACAATCACCAGTAGCTAGCCGAGTGGAAGCTACACGAATGGCAAGACAAATCCATCAAGAAATGGATGCAGGAGAGATCTGGCATGTGAGAAAACGCATATCCATCCAGGATAAAGGCGCGAACGCCCCCCCCCCCCCCCCCCCCACCCAAGCAGAGCAGCGCCCAAGAAAGTGTCCATCTTGTAGTAAACTGCAAAGTCCTAGGCCTTCTCAAGGAAAAGAGCTGAACAAGCTTGGAGAGGCAAGGATGAGTGTCGAAACAATGCGGTACCACATATGAAAAAGGTCTCCGAAGCATGGACTTGCACCCATTGCTGGAGGCCCCCAGAAACAAACATATACCAGAAACTCCGCAAGCGGTTTGATCGAAAGAGTGACAGAAGCAACAGAGTGATCGCACACCATCGACAGAAGAACCTTCGGAGAGAGAAAGCATACCCAGCATTTCTACTTAGCCAGAGGCTAAAGCAGTGGAGTGTGTGCCTCCTTGAAGAAGAAAGGCAACTCCACTGCTTGTCTCTAAAAACCACTACGGAGGAGACAGGACTTGATAAAAGACATGCGCGAAGGCACAATGAAGTCGGGTCAACTTGAAACCTCGGGCGACTTTGAAAGTCGCGACGTAGAGGGAGACATGCCAGAACTGCCACTAACAGAGAGCGGAGCAGATTGATCCACACCCACCGAAGAGACAGGGGTGTGATCGAAAGGATTAGAGAACTGCAGGTTCATATCTGGGCTAGAACCTGAGGCGGAATCGGAACCGGCAAGAAGGCGTAGCCGACAAGATGGCCCCAAAGGAGGGCCAGACCGTCCATGGAGAAAGCCAGAGTATCTGGACCCAGGGACACAAAAGTGTCCACCTGATGGTTCCAACGAGTCGCAAAGAGATCGATGGAACACTGCCATGTGAAGCATCCACTCGGTGGAAAAGAACCTGCCCCGTTGGGACAGGGTGTCAGCTAGAACGTTCAGACGACCGGAAAAGTGACGAACAACCACCCCGGCGTTGACATCCTGAGTGAGCAGTAGAAGATCCCGAGCCAATTCGTACATTGGAACCGAGTGAGTGCCTCCCTGGTTCTGAAGGTAAGCAACCACTGTCGAAATGTCGAACAACAGAAGGACCTGACGATTCGACAGGTGAGGGATCCACTGCCTGAAACTCAGAAGAGCAAGAAGCTCCTTCTGGTTGATGTGTAGAGATGCCAGATCCTGGTCCCACATCCCGAGAAGGGAAAGGCCTAGAGGATCCAACGTCACACCCCATCCGAGATCACTGGCATATGCCATCAGAACGCGATCGGACATGGGTAAGTCCAACGGGACAACCTGCGTGATCCACTGAACATTCGTCCAGTGGAGAAGGTGAGGATAAGAGATTCTGGTAACTGAAGCACCAGATCCAGAGAATCGACATTCGGCCTCCAACGGCTGAGCAGAAAGTGTTGGAGAGGTCTGACATGCAGCCGATCTAGAGGAATGAGATCCGTCACCGAACCACAAGAGACTGAGCAGCCGGAGAATACTCCGTGTTGTCGCAGATGTGGACTGGGAACAGAGTCAGTGCAAAAGCTGAGAGAATCACAGCCCTGGCCTGGGGAACCGCCACCGTATTGGACTGAGTGCGGAAGGCCATCCCCAGATGACAAAATGACTGAGAAGGGACGATCCGACTTCTCCTCATTGACTCTGAATCCTAGCTACGTGAGCAAGCTCAACAGAGTGTCGACATCCAACTCCAGTAAGGCAGCATTGGAATGCCTCTGGAGGATATCGTCTAGATATGCCGAAGTAGTCACCCTGGACTGTGTGCGATGGAAGGCTATCACATGCGACATCAGTCGGGTGAAAGCCCAAGGAGCCAGGTTGAGGCCGAAAGGCATGGCCTTCAACTGGTAAACTCGCCCCAGAAAAGCGAACCTGAGATACTTCCGCGACACCCGATGAATCAGAACGTGAAAGTAAACATCTTGCAGGTCACTGCTGGAAGCGAAATCTCCCTGGTGAATGGAACGCCGGACCGACCTGAAAGTCTCCATGCTGAACTTGGGAGCAATGATAGACTGGTTCAGGATACTCAGATCGATAACCGGTTGGAGTCGGCCGTCCTTCTTCGGCACCAAGAACAGACGGGAATAAAACCGCACTGACTGAATGTTCTTGACGACCTCGAATGCCCCCTTGGCCAGGAGATAGTCTATCTCCATGGACAAAAGCTCCCGACGTAAAACGTCTGAAGGAACTGTGGTTGTAAGAGGCACTCTGGATAGAGTGGGGTGCCTTCGGAAGGATATTCGCAGCGCGGACCAAACATCTAACACCCAAGGATCGGATGTGATGGTGGCCCAACTGTCTGCGAACTCTGCTATCCTTCCTCCAACCTGGGACGAATCGAGGTGAGGACCTTCAGTTCGAGCCTCGACGAGGCCCACGAGAGGAGAAACCATACTCCTCTACTGAATGAAGAATCCTGAGACTTCCCTCTAGCCTGCCGACGCTTACCCTTACTGTGAGTAAGAAGTAGAAACGGAGGCAGAAGGATCAGCCCTTTGCTTCGCAGAGGAAGCAGAAGGGTACTTGTTAGGCTTTGAACGGTCCCTGCCTCCCCTAGAAGGCTGATCAAGCTTACGAAGCAGCAGCTCATCTTTGGAATAACGCATGACGTCATCCTGGACCGTCGACATGGAACCATGGAACAGTAGCGGTCCTGCCAAAGAAGCAGATCGAAGAAGGGATCAGCCTGTGTCCAGCACAGAGTCCCTTCGAACTAGTTCCAAAATAGCCGTGTCACAGGCATGTGTGTGAGTAAGATGCATGAGCGCCTTGGACAGCACATGCAAAGGGGCATGTAGATCGTCAAACCTATCTGGAGGCAGATAGGCAGCTAAGGCAGAGATGACTTGATTGGAGAGAGGAAGCATACCCAGCATTCCTCTCGATCAGCCCAACATGGACTCCAGAGTCATTATAGGACTGACGGCAGACTTGGGCTTGGAAAGCCCGAGGGAATTGGAGTCCTGATCCAAAACCGTCAAAGTCTGGCAGTCTGACGGATTGGCGAAATCGTAGTAACGATAATGCACCGGAGGCAAAAAGGTGTCAACCCTGGTGAAGAACGGATCCTTCATAGCCTTGGAACTCAGTTTAGAGTCCAAGGCTGAAAATGCTTCAACCACCTGTACTGACTGGCACGGTCGAAGACACCCAGAAGAAGGTTGCTCCACAGGCTGTAGGCACGCAACGGATGATCGCGGCCTGGCTGACACTGTCGGCTGGTTTGATGGTTTGAGATCCGGAAGGAACCCAAACACAAAGTCAAGAGCTGCCCCCAAGTCAGAAAACTGCTGGCTCTTGACATCAAGGATGTCTGACTCCTCCCCGGAGTCGGAAGACACATAGCCCATCGTGGGCAAACCAGCTGATGCCTCCCATGGTGTAGGAACACCAGGGGAATCAGAAAGAGGCCTGTTTCCAATCCTGGGAGACGGCGCCATAGGGGGCGCCTGGAAACCACTTGATGCCTCGCTGGAAGCAACAGGAAGGCTTTTGGACAGAACCTGAGTGAGTAAGGAGAGGGCCTCCCTAAGCTCACTGCCCGTACCAGCCGGTTCAACATGGGGACGAACCAGCAAAGTGGCTTCACACCTGACCCTCTTAACCAGCGAAGGGTCACGATCCTCCAATACACCCGAAGCGGGGCGACAGGCGGCAGCCGAAACATCTGAGGGCAGACGTGTATAGGGGTACGACACAACAAAGCGGGAACTCAAGAGAGTTGCCGCGGACCTCTGCGGGGCACAAGGTTCAGGCTGCACAGAAGGCGTTGGTCCCGCAAAACTGGCCGTGTGACCAGAATGAGTGGACGGAAAACGCCAATGACAAAACTGTGGTACTCGACGGCGCAGAGACCACAGTAGAGGGTCCGGCCGGCAGCCACTTCCAACTTCGCCGAGTTGAAGTCAGGGAAGGCTGAGGCCGATACCCCCACGTCTACACTACCAGACACCGCAGCAGACCACTGCAGGTATAAAACTGCTGTGCTCAACGGCTAAGAGGACACAGCAGGGGGTTCAGTCGGCAGCCACTTTCGACTTCGCTGAGTTGAAGTCGGGGAAGGCTGAGGCCTATACCCCACAACCACACTACAGACATCCCTGCAGACCCTTACAGGGATAAGCCAAGGCCGGCTAAAAACGGTGCCCGATGACGTAGACGGCCTCCAAAGGAGGAGTCACAACCCTAGTGACAGCCTCAGATGCCGACTGGAGAGGGCGCATAGTCCCGGAACCAGGCATCTCTTCACCAGAAATCCAACAGCTCCCGCAGTATCCGCCACAGTAAAAAAAACTGCACATCCCCCACGGAGGGGGAGTAATTCTCACCAGACGTGGTCGAGTCGGGAGGCCCCAAAACGACAGCGTTCCCCACCCCCTGCAGGAGCGGGAGGAGCTGCACATCCCCCACGGAGGGGGTATAAATCACACCAGACGTGGTCGAGTCAGTGGGCCCCGAAACGACAGCGTTCCACACCACGCACGGGTGCGGAAGAAACGGCCACGAGGAAGCACTAAGGTGAGGGCAAAAGGAATTGCCCTAAAGGAACCAAACTGGAAATAACAGAGGTGAGAGCAGTAGAAGAAAAAAGGTGAACTCAACAGATACAGAAAGTAGAAAAACACCCTCAACTACAAGAGAAGGTGGTAGAAAAAAAACGGTGGGTACATGACAGAACCCAGACGGCCATCAGGGACCAAAAAAAAACAACAGAAATTCAGCCCTCAACAGAGTGAAGAAATCCTGTCCAGACAGTCCCTAATTGACACCTAACTCCAATAACAATTTAAATTTATCAACCGAAAAATTTCATTCATTGTCGAACCGTGTTGACACGATGTCGAAAAAACATTCGCGAAAACGGAATAATAAATAATATACAATGAGAATGTGGTTGAAAATATTAACGAGAATATATAAAACACAGTCCTGTTATTATACGATCTTCAGATCCATAATCCAGTCACAGGAAAATCATTATCGACGAGTTGAATTATCACTGTTTCATATGGCAAATGGCAGAGACACATCCTCCACGTGTGCGGATATAAAAAAGAATGATGAATTGATGATGCACTGTGCATTGGTTAACGTAAGTCGTGGATTTGTACTAAGGGAAGAGCGTCCCATACTGGGTGTGCACCGACGGCGCTCAGCCCAGTTTTGGCTTATTTTTTCGTGGTGTTTTTTACACCACTTTTCTTTCCCACATCTCTTGAGAAAGATTAATATAGAGAGTATTTTATCCGAGTTAGGGTCTTCCACTGTAGTGCAAGCCTGTAGTAAACAATTGTAAGGTAGGTTGATAAGAAATACGTGAAGGTTGCGACCTTGCGGGTTGTGATGCAGTGTGCGCGATTTCCCCTGCGAAAGAAGATTCTCCCATGGAGGAAGCTTCCGCAGAATGTCCAACAACAGACACCTGAGTAGATTTATCCATGTTCTCTGGGATGACAGAGATGCTACCAACAGACTCTTGCAATGAGATTGCTTGATTTTTAGCAATATCTGTTGAATCAACGGAGCTGGAGGATAAGCGTATCCTATCATTCCGTCCCAAGAGATCGAGAGGGCGTCTACTGCAAACGCTCGAGGATCTGGGCATGGCGACACATACGTCTGCAACTGATTGTTGAGATGCGTCGCAAATAAGTCTATCATAGGACGATCCCATTGGGAGCAAATCTGATTGAATACTCGTTTGTTGAGAGTCCATTCTGACGGCAACATACAACCTTTCCAAGAAAGGGAGTCCGCTAGAACGTTCAGACGACCCGGAATATGACAGACCGATAGAAGAACTTGATGCTCTAGGACAAACAGAAGGATTCTTTCCGTTAAGTTGAACAATGGAATGGAATGAGTGCCTCCCTGGTTCTGAATATACGCTATTACTGTCGAATTGTCGGACAGAATTTGAACATGCGAATTCTGAATAATGTTCATCCAATGATGTAGCGCAAGCCAGAATTGACATCATCTCTTTGATGTTTATGTGCTTGTTTAGGAACTGCGGATCCCAAAGACCGTGGCACTTCCAATCTGTTGGGCTCAAAGTTTCACCCCAACCTGTTTGACTCACATCTGTCATTATCGTAAAAATTGGATCCGGCAGTTGCAGTGGTACTCCCTGAGTTAACCACTGAATATCTGCCCAAGTCTGAATCTCTTGTTTCACTTGATTCGACAACACGATGTTAGTTTCGAGCGAATGAATCTTCACACTCCAATTCTGAGTAAAAAAGATCTGGAGTGGACGAGTGCGTAGTCATCCCATAGGAATAAGATCCGCGGTGGCTCCGCACAAACCTGTCAGTCGCATGAATCCTCTCGCTGTTACTACATCTGAAGACAATAGCGAGCGTAACAACTGACTAATTTCACTCTGGTTAACAGCAGACGAACGAGATTGATGTGCATCTCGAAGCTCATTCCCAGGTGGGTGAATGACTTGGACAGCACTAGATCCAACTTCTTTTTGTTTACTATGAAACAGAGACGTCAGAGCAGTTGCAGCAGACTCTGAACAACGTTCTGAAGCATTAACTTGTTGCCGTACCTCTGAAGAATGTCATCCAAGTAGGCCGACATTACCGCAGACGAATGAGCTCGGAAATGAGTCATTACCGAGTTCATTATTCGAGTGAAAGCCCAGGGTGCTAGATTCAGACCGAAGCACATTGTTTGGAACTGAAAAACGACTCCTAGGACAGCAAAGCGAAGATACTTTCTGAACGCCGGATGTACCTTGACTTGAAAGTACGCATCCTTGAGATCTATGCTCGCAGCATAATCGTTCACTCGAATGCTCGCTCTGACCGATTGGATGGTCTCCATATAAAATTTCGGAGCCACGATCAGCTTGTGTATCCAGCTCAGATCTTTAACTGGACGAAACGAGCCATCTGGTTTTGGAACCAGGAACAGGAGACTGTAGAAACCTGGAGATTCCTGGTTTTCTACGACCTCTATTGCGTTCTTCTCCTGAAGAGACTGGACTTCTGATAGAAGCAAATCTCTTTTCTGAAGGTTTGACGGAAGCTGAGTCCAACGTGGACTTCGAGTTAACGAAGGTTTTTCCTTGAAGGACAGTTTTGGACCTTCGGAAATAACCCCCTGCACCCATGGGTCGTCCGTAATTGACAACCAATTGGTTAAGAATCTCAACAGCCTTCCGCTGACTGGAACGCAATAGAGGTTTAGACCATCACCTCCTGGACTAGCGAGGCTTGCGGGAGGAGAAACTATGTCCTCCATGACCCGCACCTTGCCCAGTCGACCTAGGGGCATCTGACCGGTTGTCTTGGCCAGCATTACTACCCCTACCTGAGTCGCTACTCTGACGGTCTCTAAAGTAAGACGTAGAGGCTTTCTTAGATCCTCTATAGGAACCTCCCTTGGACGTACTCACCCCCAGAAGTGCCTGCCTTACTCCTCTCTGCTAAGTCCGACTTTTTCGAAGCGGATTTAAAAAGCAGAGAGTCCGAAGCTTTCTTAGTAATCTGATCATAGATTATAGAAAGCTTACCGTTGCAGAGAAGCTCTCCGGAGACCGGAGCGACTAGAAGAGAGTTTTTCACCTTACTATCCACTCTTGTGGATGCAGCCAGTGCAACATCATGTCTGACTAACTCCAGATTTGCCACTGAAAGGGCGGAGTTATACATAGAATATGCTTTGGCCTTAGAAAGAACTCTCAAGGAAGTTTGAACATCCTGGAATTCTCCTCCTTCGAGACGTAGTGATAACGATCTGGTAAGGTGATCTGCGTAAGATAAGGTGTCTAAACTGATTCTGTTAGACGAGATTGTCATCTCCAGCGTACTGGAGTGAATCGACATAGACGCCGGCAATGACAACTCCAAGTCTTTTGCCTGGTCACCTAAACGCAGAGGAACTCTCGGCACGCCCTGTCCTGCCATTTCAAATCTATTTCTATTTTTGATGAAAGGCAGCTGTAGAGCATGAGAATGATAAGACTGGGTCGGAAACTCAGGCGCAATGTCCCTATTCCGGCCAAAAAAGTCTGTGTCCAGTGACGCTATCAGTCTCTTATCAGGTAACGCAGCATTTTGGTCCGGAGGAACAACTTCTGGAAGGTATTGCCGGATAAAATTTACGGCTACCTTATGTTGTTTCGGAAAGGGAAAATTCCAGCTTCGCTGATTCCCTTTCACCATCCGACTGGACCACATGAGAATCTCGGTCATCCCTTTCTGACTCTGCAGGGGAGTGAACCGACCCAGCTTCCTCAGACAGTTACTGTTCTGAAAAAGTTTCTGATGGCTGCTGGGATGCTGCAATGAGTCGAGCTATCTGTGATAGCAAGTCCGTCACGGAGGCCTGAGGAGCCGCGGTCTTACATAATTTAGCCGCTGGAAGCTCCTGGGACATTAATTCCTGCATACTTCCCGACTGGAAAGGCCTTGTGTCCTTGGCTACCGGATAGCGTGATCTGGTCAATGTGGAATCCCTGGTCGGCAAAGCAGGCTGGATATCTGCGGCCACGTAGCCAAGGTGCGGTCGTGTGTGCTGACGTGAGGATGAGGAAGCCAATAGACTAGCTGCGCCGGACTGTCTATGTGACGGAGCGTCCCGAGCAGGAAGAGTGAACGTATGCTCCAACTGACGAACGTTACGTACAACATCATCTGGGCCCAGATGTTGTAAGAGAGAGGGGCCTCTTTCGCTCGCAGTCCGGGTAGACGTGGACGAGCTAGCTACCGGACTGACTGGCTTCCTCTGTTCCATCCTCCGATCCGTCATCGCCGGGGGTGCACGATCCGTGTTTATAGTGCTCGCAACTCCCGATCTCCTTTCCTGGACCTCAACGGATGAACCCGGCATCACAACCATTTTGTGAATGATTGCTTCACCAGGCGAGCCTACTAGGGACCTCTTAGGCATTTGCCGAATTTCATTGAGCACTTTAGCCGCTAGCTCTTCATTTGACTGCGATGACGGAGGCACACTTCTTGAAGACATCACGGAAACATCACCCTGTTCTTGTTCCTCTGAAAAAGCGACTGAAAAACTAGAGTGACCCTGTGGCGAGAGGACCGGCATGGACCTCTCACCACTAACAATATACCATGACACACATCTCCAACGTTTGTCATCCGAATTGGCACACACTGAGCAAGAATTAGTGTGAGTACACTGACTACATGAAATACAATGAACATGAGAATCAGAGGAAGACTTTCTCGAATTACAATTTGAACAATATTCTTTCATTTTGAAAAAAATATTAGCAGTCATCGTACTCGCGCTAACCCTTGAAATCAACGATACATGATAATAATATAATCCATTACAAACATTTCGAAAAATAATTCAAAAGAAAAATTTTTTTCGAAAAAATTTCAAGATGAGCCCAAGTTCCCAATGGGAATGATGAGCCCAAATGGATCCCAAAAAAGCCTAAGTGTGGACAAAAATGTTAAAACATATCTAAAAATTAATGTTACACTTACGGACAATATTAATGTATCTGGCTATGAGCAGAACTAAACAGAAGACAAGGAATCACTCAGAAGTAACCGTTGTCAACGTAAACAAAAGTGAATAAAAACCGGAAACAAGACTCCAGGCACTGAAAATATGGCCCGAAATCAGTAACCAGTTTTAAACACTATCCAATGTAAAACAGAGACTTCCAGAGAAGACACTGCAGTACATCGGATGGTAGATGCATGACCAAAACGTCTAACCACCCTAGGGTGAGGACGTAACCATGGGGAAAAACAGAATAAATATTCTGTTACCAAGCCAAAAACTCTCAAGAAATTTCAGTAAAAAAATTATAAAAATTATGCCAAAAGCATGGCAGAATAGCAAGGGGGGTATCAAGGAAAGGGAGAGAGGAAACACTGAACAAACAGTGGAAATTTCATAGCAAGAATGAAAACATCAGGCCCATGCCCCGAAATTAGGGAACATGAAATAATTTTGCATAAAAATTATAAGTTACAGCCCTGAACACATCCTTCCACTGTTCCTTCCTCTCATCCTTTTATTTCATCCTTAGATCCACCATTTCTTTCATGATTTTGTGTCTGTCATCATTTTAACTGAGATTATAAGCACAGATATCAGTGAGATGTTACTGATTGAAGGGCCAAACAAAGAAAGAAGATTTTGTGCCAATTTCGGTACTTCCTTGACACTGCGCATGCGCAGTGGATAAAAGTATGGAGGACCACATAGGACATTGATTTTTTGGATTTTGATGCAAATTTTGGGGATTGGAGGGACAAAATTTGTGTTTGGCCCTAGAATTTTAAGAGTTAGCACCAGCTAAGTCTGGGTCATTGGTACAGTATAAAAATATAAAATGTCTGAAAATCGTAGCGACTCTGTGAGAGCTTTTCACCTTGTCATCTTATCAGTGATGACGACGCAAGGGCAGCATCATGTCTGATTAACTCCAGATTAGCCACTGTTAAGGCGGAGTTATATGTGGTTTTCATAATTGCCCTGGAAAGAACTCTAAGAGAGGTACGAATGTCCTCAAAATTCCTTTCCCTTGAGACATTGCGTCATAGCTCTTGTAAGGTGATCTGCGTAAGACAACGTCCAAATTCGCTCTATTTGAAGAAATTGCCATCTCAAATGCATCTGAGCGAATAGTGAATGATACAGGTAAGGATACCTCTAGATCCCCAGACTGCTCATCCAAACGCAGAAGAACTCTCTGAACATCTTCCCCGACCGTTTTTAAATAAACATGGTCCAAAAAACGGTATGTATACGGAAGATGAAGATATGAAACCACCTTCTTCCTCGCACTCAAAAGGATAAATGCGACGTCATCTATATGGCTGAAGGCCTGCGACACCTGCATAAACTGAACTGGAAAAGAAAGGACTTCCTCCTTGTACTGTTCTGAAAGAGAAGGGTAATCCTCTTCCTTATCCCTTTTACCATTCGAGAGAATCAGTTGCAAATCTCGGTCCATTGCATCTGCGCCAACAGACAACTGGACCAACCCAGCACCATCCGACAGCTCAGATTCTGAGTCTGAGGGAGGCTGCATCTGCACTTGATGGGATGCTGCGATTAGCTGCGCAATCTGTGACAGCAAGTCCGACATCAGAGGCTGAGGAGCAGCGAATTTCCGTTCCTTAACCGCATGCTGCTCCTGGGACAGTGTGTCGGAAACAGATCCTTTCTCCGAGTGTCCCCAAATCCAAAATTTTATGAGCTACACTACCAGAATAATGATTCATGTATTCTACAGTATATTACAATAATAGAATATAAGAAACTACCCAAATATGAGGACATTGATAATGTAAACAATGTCAATGTAAACAAGACATCAGGCACACAAAAAGGCCCAAAATCAGAACTAATTGAAATGCTATCAAATGCAAAGCTAGACCTTCATACGAAGAAAAAACGATACATTGGATAGAAGATGCAAGACTAAATGGCCTAACCCACTAGGGTGAGGACGTAACCCTGGAGAAGAAACAGAATAATATTCTGTAATAAATGTTAAACTCCCAAGAAATTTAATAAAAAAATTCAATAAAAAACAGCCAAAAAGCTTAAGAATTTAACAGGAAGGGTTCTTGGAAGGATAGGGAAGGAATACTTAACACACAGTGGAATAATCATTTTTAAAAATGATGACGTCAGGCATATGTCCGGAAATTGGGAAACATAAAATAATTTTATAAATATTATAAAGTTACAGCCCTGAACGTCCAAAACCACTGTTGAACACTTCCTTCATCCAATATCAGCCTTGTATCCACCAATTCTTGCATTGATTTGTGTCTGGCATCCTCAAAAAAGGAGATTTTAAAGCACAGATGTCATTTCATTGTTGATGACTTTTAGGGCCAAACAAAGAATGATGTTGTCGCCAATTTCGGTTACACATATCAGTTCATTTTTCCATAACTTTTCCAAAACCTACCCCAATTTTCCATACTTTTCCAGGGCCTGGAAAATCATTTTACTGTTTTTCAAGACTTTTCATACCTTTCCATAGCCTGTATGAACTTTATTCAAAATCTCTGGGTCAGTCGGGGGCACAGCAAAGAATGTTTTTTTTTTCATTCCAATTCCATTTTTTCCAGCTGAGACATTTTTGTCTGGAGTATAGTCTTAAATATTGATTTACTCTTGATAGTAATCACCTACTTTGTTACACGGCTGACACACAGTCAGACATACAAATGGATGGCTGTGGTACCTAATTCAGGAAGTTGGAGGACCAGTATCAGCAATTTGAAGTAAGGTATGTGTTAACTTTTTACCTAACATGAAAGGCAGATGACACTTGCAAACAAAATTCTTGAATAACTAATTTTTTCATTTTTGCATCAAAAAACATAACTTATGGCCCCTCACTGGAATGAGCTCAATGGTGTTTATGAGACAAAAAAGGAAAAAAAAAAAAAAATTCAGTAGTGACTTTGGCAAATAGTGCTGTTATTACACATCCATTAAACTTTAAACCCTTGAATTTAATGGAATCGCCACTATAACATAAATGTTTCTGTATTTAACTGGTGATGTACAAGTCAGAACTTTTTCCCCCACACCGCTCCGACTACTTCCTTTCCTGTAGAGTCATTACTTATGCTTTGAAAGTTTCCAAATATCGTTATCCAATTATCGACCGTATGTGTTTCTCCCACCTGTTTTGCAAATTTGCCCAAATTTGTACTTTTATTTTTACTATCAGTAATGGCCACCAAATGGTTAGGCATAAATGGAGACCAGCTGAAGAGATACAAATTTCAACAAACCCGCCCAACAGAAAAGATGACGAATGTAATTTAGACTGGTTCCCTAAAGGTTGTTTTGATTTTGAATCGATCCATTTGATCAGTACCGGTTCAAACAAAAATATCGGACTCTTCACCTATGGTTTTAAAATTTGTTTATTTAAATGAATTTTAAAGCATTGGGATGTGTAAAGAAAAACACAGAATGTGATGTGTGTTTGAATCGGTGGATGTTTTACGTAACTCATTGGAATGGCATAGTCATATTTCACTCGAGCCTACGCTCTAGCAAAATATGACTATGTCATTCCAACTCATTAAGTAAAACACCCATCGATTCACACATCGGGTTCTGTCAATTTAGGTTTTGGACATTTCATTGTGTAAAGGGTTATTAAATAAGAAGCTGCATCACAACTGCTACAAGTATAATCTGCTTAACCATAAATAAATTTCAAAGTATTGAGTTTTCGAAATGTAATCCTGACTAACTAATGTTCCACTTACATCATCAGGGCATGCCTGCAACAAAGGCATGCTTTGTTGATCTAGTTAGAATATTTTATCGTTTGGGACTTGAACCATCACAGTTGGGACAAATCAGATTAATAGTTCCTACCCCAAGAGGTCATTTTGGTGATGACCCAGGCTCAGTAGTGGTTCCTAGTAGAAGACTGCCAATACAGGAAGCAAAGATTGGTCTCAATACACATTTATGATTGCAAAAGCCATCTCTTCACTGAGAACATTGTGATCTGGTCGCAACACATTTATGATAACTAATAGGTTAAGATTTTGTATATAAAATATTGTGAAATTAATATCAAATAAAATTAGACACTGAGAATCACTTTCTTTGCATTTATTTTCCACAGGTGAGATTCTGCATTGTTGTGGGGAGGAAAGTGAACAGAGAATTTCGATCAAATCGCAACCCAATCATGATCCATATATTTTCTGAAATAGAAGTGTTTCCTGGGGGAGAGTCAATTTCAGAATATGTATATGTTGTTTTTACCAAGTGAGATATGGCATCACCTTGAGAACCAACAACATCAAGAAGCAGTAGCACAGCATCTTGAGCACTGCCACATTGCTCAGCTATTCAGAGTCAGAGATTGCTGTGGCCAACAACTTAAGTCAACTGCCCACCAAACAGGGCAAGGATAGATAGTACACACAAAAACAAAAAACAAATTAACAGAAAGCTGTCATAAATTTACCTACACAGATCAGCGGCATCCATAGAGAAGCCTATCAGAGGTTACGAAATGCCACAACCAAGGTACTTAAAATCAAACAGAATCTAGCATTTTGAAGGAGGTATATGGAACAATGCATGCCTACTCTAGACCTCAGACTATATGAGGAATCAGAAAACCAACAACAGGATAAGAAACTTCAAAATCACAAAACAAAGTTCTTAATTAGATATGGATCGATAATGTGAATGCCAACAAATAAAAGTTGAGCAAAAAAATACTCGCTAGGGTAAGGAAAATTTATATGTCATAATTGAAATTATGCACAGTAACCCAGAAAATGAGGCTATCACATGGAAAAGAAAACAAACATAAAAGCATTGTATTATTTACACCATGCATATGCTACAACAGTTTGTCCTCAACAGCCTGGACTAAGGAATCCGGTGTCTTTCAATAATCATAATACTGTAACCCACACTGCAGTGATCAGAGTTTCATCTACAGTTTATGAAACATTAGTATCCATGAAAATGTGTTCCAATAAGACTAAAATCCTCATCCTCTGAATGGATGAGAGCTTGCAAAGTTTCTTCTATGTTTACAACTCCAGTAGCATATGTTACCGTCTGATATCATCACAAGAAATATCTGAAATGACATCGCCAATCACTTATCACTGGACTGACTTGCAAACTGCTTCATTTTTCAAAATTTTTCACACGTGCAGCAGATGATGTTCCAAATGAAGTATTGTTTAAATTACAAATCAGTTTAGGATTTGAAGTAAGAAAGAGTGACCTTGACCTTTATCTGTTTTATTGATTATTTGCCTAGTGATACTGTGGTGTACATGAGAGGTTTATTTACTAGACTTGTTATCATTAAAAAGTTATCAAGTTCATTTCATAGTGTTGGTTTTTGGTTATGGGTAGGGTCTTATTAGAACATATACATTATTGTGATGAACTGACAGTAACATGGTCTGAGGTTTGCAGCTAGGACCTTATTTGACAACCTCAACACTTGATTCTTGGTTGAACATATGCTCAGAAATGCAAACCTCAGACCATGTTACCATCAATTCATCATAATAACTGGGGGCATTTAGCAGTTTGTTCTTGTTCAGCCTGTGTAAAAAAAACCCTCCACTTTTGTTCGATCTTTTATTTATTTTAATGCATTGTAGATTGAAACATACAGCAATCAATTTTCTGATTGTTTTTTCCTCTTATGTCTATGTACATGAACATTTTAACCCAGTTGTTGCAAAAGACCAAGTATGACATTTATATTATAAACCAACTATTCTGTCAGGCTAAACACATGTAAATCATCCTCACATCAACTGTATTCAGTCAGAATTATTAGCTGTTACCAGTTCTTACAAGCTAAAAAACGTTTTACTTATATAAGACTCACAAAACAAAAAACAAGCTCTTCTAAACCAAATTAATGTATTATTTAAAATGTCTGAGGAAGGGGTGAAGTTAATTAAATATTTTATAACAAGCTGGCAGGACCAAACTTACGATTAACTTTTTTTAAACTGTATTAAACTCATATTAAACAAAAGTAATTACCATTTGAATAATAAAGAAAGCCTGGAAATAAAGAGCTTACATCATAACTTGTTACGTGCTATACAGTACTACTGGCATGGACTGGTCATAATCCATGCATGAACAGTGATATACATGCATGCATTTACCAGATAATAAAAATCATCATCAGCAAAATTTTAACTAATGAAGCACCAGGTTGTACCCAGTGCTTCATTAATTAAATTTTTGATGATTATTCCTATAATTAGTGCTTGGAATCTAATATTATTGCATCCATGGAAATATAGCCGACCAGTCCATGGCGGCCATACTGTAGCATGGTGGTAACCTGCGGGAAAAAAGAGTTGTGAAGCTTTCTGCCTTCTCTGTTTTTATTATGCAAGACATGCTGCTAATGTCATACATAATTTCTGCCAACATAAATAGCAGCAACTAATGCACAATCTCACTTTAGTCAGATTATGCATTAGTTGTTATTTATTTTGGAGGAATTCTAAGATGTATATAGCATGCCACTCTATTCATATGTGGATGAAATGTGGAACTGGCAAAACATGCAGAATAAAGAATTTAATTTATGTTGTACTATTTTATTAACTGCAGTTACAACTAAAGTAACTCCCATGTAACCTGAATGATCATACATAGATCATTTCCAGGCCTGATAAAGCCATTCTGAAAAAGCCCATGCTGATTTGCTAAAAGAACTAGAACTATCACTGAAGGTGATTAATACCCCCGCTTTGGGTTTTTAGAGGAATGCACTTCTGATCATGTAGGCGAAGGCCATAAGGAAATGTATACATAAAGATCATTTTTCTTTCGTCCAAATTGATTGATAAATGTAGGAGGAGTTGCGCACACAAGAATTTCATGCAGAAACCCATATTAAATCAAAGTTCAAGAAAGATAACCTGGTTAAAATTGTCGCAGATCAAAAAGTTTGGAATATGCACATGTTCACTTAGTAGAGATGATGTCTGAAAGGTTTCATCAAAATCGGTTCATTAATGTAGGAGGAGTTGCGCACACAAGAATTTGTTCTACCGGAAAGACATAATAAATCTAAGTCAACGGGAGATAACCTGGTTAAAATTGTCGCAGATCAAAAATCTTGGAATATGCGCATGTTCACTTAGTAGTGATGATGTCTGAAAAGTTTTGTCCAAATTGATTGATAAATGTAGGAGGAGTTGCGCACACAAGAATTTCATGTAGAAACCCACATTAAATCAAAGTTCAAGAGAGATAACCTGGTTAAAATTGTCGCAGATTAAAAAGTTTGGAATATGCACATGTTCACTTAGTAGAGATGATGTTTGAAAGGTTTCATCAAAATCGGTTCATTAATGTAGGAGGAGTTGTGCACACAAGAATTTGTTCGGATGGAAAGAAACAATAAATCTAAGTCAAAGGGAGATAACCTGGTTAAAATTGTCGCAAATCAAAAATCTTGGAATATGCGCATGTTCACTTAGTAGTGATGATGTCTGAAAAGTTTTGTCCGAATTGATTGATAAATGTAGAAGGAGTTGCGCACACAAGAATTTCATATAGAAACCCATATTAAATCAAAGTTCAAGAGAGATAACCTGGTTAAAATTGTCGCAGATCAAAAAGTTTGGAATATGCACATGTTCACTTAGTAGAGGTGAAGGTTTCATCAAAATCGGTTCATTAATGTAGGAGGAGTTGCGCACACAAGAATTTGTTCAGATGGAAAGACATAATAAATCTAAGTCAAAGGGAGATAACCTGGTTAAAGTTAAAAAATTTATAGTAATTTATATATTTTTTATACTTACCAATGACCCAGACATAGCTGGTGCTAACTCTTAAAATATAGGGCCAAACACAAATTTTGCCCCCCAATCCCCAAAATTTGCATCTAAAACTAAAGAAAACATGTCCTGAAAGGCCCTCCACACTTCGCCCCTACTGCGCATGCGCAGTGTCAAGGACGTTCCGAAATTGGCGCCATTTATCATTCTAATAACCAGTGCCTGGTAAGCGCTATGTACTCAGCGGGGAGGCAAGAGTTCCCAACTCCTGGGAGGGCCATCCCCGTCTGGGTCATTGGTAAGTATAAAAAATATATAAATTACTATAAATTTTTTAACATTTTTATACTGTACCAATGACCCAGACATAGCTGAATAGTAAAAAGGCTGGAGGGCCAAGGACATAGAGCAAAATGGAATACGCTCAATAAAATAAAATAGAGTCATCCCCAGTAGGGAAAAGAAGTAATAGGCCTTACATGTATCTTTCTTATTTATGATAAATTAGAAAGATACAACACCTTCCAAAAATTGAGCTTCATACATCCATGTACTCTATTAATATCCAATAATCCTTATACTAATAATTTTTAAAGTAAGCCAATAATAAAGTAAGTCTAGAGAATAGAGACTCTTATACTCCTAAAAGTGTGTGAGAATTGCATAATCATGTCCGTTGACATATGCAATATTCAAAAGCTATACTTTAAAAACTAAGACTTGAATGAATTTTATAAACTTAAACTTCTCACTAAACAACCATCCCAATAACAGCTCAGAATTACTAACTCCGGAGGAGGTATCCCCTTGTTTTCATAGTAAAAACAGGTGACCCAAGGGAACACCCTCCCCCCCCCCCTTTTTCTTGCCCTGGGTCAAATAGCCCAGAGCTAAGAGGGCAGCCGAACGGAGACACTGCCGAAACAGACAGCCTACCTAGCTATAGTAGCAACTGTTAAGTGAATGACATTCTGAGCAGTAGATAATAGACCTAACAATAGAGGCCTCCAGAAATGGACTCGATATTTCTGAGATAAAATTCATGAATGGATGGCTGAGCGCAATGAGCAGCCTTCAAAAATCTATAATAGCAACACTATTAATGTAAGCCCAAGAAGTAGAAGAACTCTTACTTCATGAGCCGAAATCTTAAGCACAACTGCTAAGCCAATGATATACCATAAGCAGTACGCTAGTTAATAGAATCCATTAACAATAAAATGGAGCGTAACGTCCTTCTACTAGACATCAAAGACAGAAGCAGCTTACGCCCTTGTAATAAACAGATATCTGTTTATAAATACATAAACTGTACCCGGAAAGAGTAAAGGCCTATGCCCATACGAAGACGGAAGGACCTTAAAATAATAGGTTCCGGATAATAGGAGCCTAACTCTTATGCAACAATCCAACCTAAATAGTAACGGAAGTATTGATTCCGAAACTATGAAAGTGAAAATCATCCATCGATAGTGCATGAAACTCACTGACTCTACAGTAAAAGAGAAATCAACAGAATTACTGTCTAAAAGGTCAGAATTTGAAAACTACTGTTTCCAGAGGCTCAAATGATTACTTAGCGAAATAAGAACCTGAAGTTAAAATCCGTATAGGAATTTAATCTAAAGATTCTAAGTCTATTTATCAAAAAGTTACTAACTGACTTAGATAAAGAGACAAAAGACTCAATTGTAAACTATCGTAGAGTGCATAGGTATGAGGTAACATAAACCTATAACCTAAATAACAACAGGCTGCAGTAGATCTTGTGAAACAAGTATACTAAAAAATAGCAATGAGTAGTATGGAGGGATCAACCATATGAACATAATGATCCCTACACCACGACGGAAGAGCCTCCACTTTAGTCGCATAGAATAGCGAAGAAGAGGATCTCCAATAGTAAGAAATCGCGTCCAAAGCTCGTCCAGTACAGTGCTTACAATGCAATACGGACCACACAACGGAATACATGAAGGTTGCGACCTTGCTGGTTGTGATAAAGATGACACGATTTACCCAGTGAAAAAAGATCCTCACATAGAGGAAGATTTCACGTTAAGATCCACAGTAGACAAGAGAGTAAATTACTCATGATCTCTGTGAAGATAGAGATGCTATCAACAGAAATGTATTGTGGTTGTTTATCTTAGCAATACCTGCTAAAACAACAGCGCCGGAGGATACGCGTATCCTATCATTCCGTCCTATAGATCAATAGAGCGTTAACAGTATTAGCTCAGAGATCTGGACAAGCCAACACATACGTCTGCAAATGATTAGCAAGCTGTGTCATAAATAAAACATCATTGGGCGCTCCCATAGATAGCAAATCTGATTGAATACTTGTTTGTTGAGAGTCCATTCTGACAGCAACAATCGACCCGTAAGAGAACGGGAGTGCGATAAAACAATCAGACGACCCAGAATATGACGGATCAAAACTGAACTTGGTGTACTATAACCAACAGACGGATTCTTTCCATTAAATTGAATAACGGAAATGAAAGAGTGCCTCCCTGGTTCCGGAGATACGCCACTACTGTCGAATTAAAGGACAGGAATTTGGGCATGCGTTTCTGAATAATGTTCATGCAATGACATAAAGCAAGCCTAAAAAACATTATTCCGCGGAAGTTAAACTGATAGCTAAAAGACTGCGGAACCCAAAGACCCTGGCACTTCGAATCCGTAGGGATCAGTATATATCCCAATCTGTTTGACTGGCAACCGTCATAACAGCCACACTCGGGTCCGGCAACTGCGGCGGCACTCTCTGAGTCAACCACCGAATGTTTGCCCCAGTCTGAATCTCTTGTAACACTAGATAGACAAGAGAATGTATAAATCAAGCAATTCATGGATTGCCGGAAAGTTGCCGTCGAAGAGAAGCTCCTCCGAGAACGAAGCGACTCTGAGAGAGTTCTTAACCTACTATCCACGCGTGGATGTAGCTAGGGCTGCATCACGTCTAACCAACTCCAATCAGCCACTGAAGGGCGGAGTTATACGTGAACAAACTACTGCCCTCAAAAGAAATTACATTGAGAATAATATCCCGTAAATCTTTTCTTGAAGACGTAATGATAACGCCTCAGTAAGGCGGATTACGTATAATAAAGCATCTAAGTTAAGTCTACTATACATAATGTCGTTCCCAACATTGAAATTGGAAAAGACATAAACGGCGAAAAAGAATATATGCAGTCTTTAATCACACCGTCTAGACGCATATGAACTCTCGGTATGCCCTGCTCTGCCAAAATAAACTATATGTAAAAAAAAAGATAAAATGGCAGAAATGAGCCACGCGGACAAGTAACTAAACTATCATGCTTAGTAGCAGGCTTGTATATATATATAAATATATAGCGTCGAAAAATAAAACACATGTTGTAATGACAATATTGGACTGCGTCGGTAAGTCAGGGACAAAGTCCCTGTACCGATCGAAAAATCCGAGTCCAATGACGCTATAAGTCTCTTATCCAAGATCGCAGCAATGAAGTCCGAAAAATAATCACTGGAAGAAATGCCAGAAGATATGAAAGGCATCTTCCGATACTACTAAAGGGAAAACTCGAAATCTTTCGAATCCCTTTCGCCATCCTGTCGGACCCTATAAAGCGTTCGGTCGTCCGTAGCTTGATGCAACCGCGGACCGCACCGACCCAGCGCCGTCGGATAATTCCTGATTCGACCGAGAAACCGTCAATTGCTGGGATGCTGCGAAACAACTGTGCTAACTCGGATAGCACGTCCGTCACTGAAGCCTGAGGAGCAGCGGTCTTACGATGCATTGCCGCAGGAAGCTCCGAGATCGTTACCCCGTGCATACTTCCAATATGCGAGCGAACGGAGTGTATAGGCCTCGTGTCCCTTGGCTACCGGATGGCGCGACCTATTCGCTGTGGAATCACTGAATGCCGAAACTGATCGGATACTCGAGGTCACGTAGCCAATGTGCGGTCGTGTGCCCTGCTGTGAGGATGAGGAAGCATTAAAGACAGTCTCTCGGACTGTCAATATAACGGAGCGTCCCGAGCAACGGACATATGCTCCGAATGTAAAATATCTGAACCACAACATGCGGTCCCCTATGTTGTTGGCTTCCTCCGATCTGTCCTCAATCTGCCGTCACTGGGTGAGTACTAAAGTAATTAAAGTGCTCGCATCACCCAAATCTCCTTCCTAGACCGCAACGGACGAACCCGGCAGCCGAACCATTCGATGAATGTACGCTACACCGGGTGAGCTAGCGAATGTCACTCCGTAAGCGATAGACATATTCCATGAGCACTTATTGCCGCTAACTCCTCATTAACTATGACGACAGAGGCACACTTTTGAAAGACATCTCCATAACTCTTCGAACAAGAAACCAGAAATGCTTGGATAGCAAGCATAAAATAATAATATATATAGCGTCGTTCAATAATTCGAAAGTTTGTGTGACATTATTGGACTATGTCGGAACTGAGGGACGATGTCCCTGAACCGAACCAAAAAATTTCTAAGTCCACCGACGCTATCAGTTTCTTATCCGGCATCGCAGCATATGTTGTTCCGAAAGGGAAAGCTTGAAATCCACCGAATCCCTTTCGGTATCCCGTCGGACCGGATGAAACTTTCGGACGTCCGTACCCGCTTCCGCGGAGCGTCCCAACCCAGCATCGTCGGATAAAATATATGCGACAGATTCAGTTGATGCTGGGATGCTGCGATAAACTGTGCTATTAAGGAAAGCACGTCCGTTCCCGAGGCCTGTGCAGTAGCGGACTTACGATGCATTGCCGCTGGAAGCTCCGTGTACGTTGACTCCCGCACACTTCCTATGCGAACGTCCGGAGTCTGCAGGCCTCGAGTCCCCGGCTACCGACCCAGCGCTGTCGGATAATTCTCGATCCGACACCGTTTCTGTCGGCTGCTGGGATGCTGCGATAAGCTGTGCTATGTGCACAAGAATGTCCGGCGTCGAGACCTGCGGAGGCGCAGTCTATCGCTGCTTCGCCGAGGGCAGCTCCGCATCAGATGGCTCCCGCATACTTTTCCTATGCGAACGTCCGGAGTCCATCGGTCTCGAATCCCTGGCTGCCGGATGGTGTGACCTGGTCGCCGAAGAATCCTTGATCGGCGAAGCTGGTAATATATCGGCGGTCACGCAGCCAAGGTGCGGTCGTGTGCGCTGACGAGAAGAGGAAGCCTTAGCAGTCTCAGCGGACTGCCTATACAACGGAGCGTCCCGAGCGACGGACGTATGCTCCGCTAACGACACATTTGTACCACAACATCTGGGGCCAGATGTTGTTGAACGAGAGAGGGGCCTCTCTCGCTTGCCGTCCGGATGGACCGGAACGAGCTATGAACCGGACTAAAAGGCTTCCTCCATTCTCCCTCCGATCCGCCGTCACTGGGTGTGCATTAAGTTAATTTTATAGTGCTCGCATCACCCCAAAATTCCTTCTAGACCGCAACGGACGAACCCGGCTGCCGAACCATTCGGTGAATGGACGCTACACCGGGCGAGCTAGCGGACGTCAAAGGCCGTCGAACCTACTAGGGTCCTCTTAGGCAATTGGCGTATTACATGAGCACTTTTCCGCTAGCCCTTCATTAATTGTGACGACGGAGGCACACTGTTGGAAGACATCACAGATACATCACCCTAATCTTGATCGTCTGAAATAGAAATTGATAAAGTAGAGTGACCCTGCGGGGAAAGGACCGGAGTGTCCAAATCCCCAACAACATACCGTGACATACGCTTCCCATATTGTCATCGAAATCATACGATACAGAACAGGAGTTAATGCGAGTACACTGACCACATATAGAATGATAATAAGGTCAGAGGAAGACTTCCTCTTAAAACAATTGAACAATATCCTTTCAATGTGAAAAGAAAACAAGTCCTGGTACTCGCACTAACCCCTGGCAATCAAAATACATAATAATAATATGATCCATTAATATAGAAAAAATAATTGAAATCAAAATATTTTGAAAAAATATTTTTTCAGAACAGCCCAAGTTTCTGAAAAGTAACGTTGAGCCCCAATGGATCCCAAGCCTAAGTGTGGACAAAAATTTTAAAAATATTTTAAACAATTTATTCAACACTTACGAACAATAATAATGTATCTAGTTATGATTAAAATAACATAAAGATATTATTATTTAGAAATCCCCCCCTCACACAGAGGGCTGTTGTAAATGTAAACAATGAGTGTAAAAACACTAAAATAAGACTCCAGGCACCCAGGCCCGAAATCAGTTACCAAAAATACACCATCTGATGCAAAACAGAGACTTCCAGGGAAGAAACTGCAGAACATCAGATGGTAGATGCAGAACACAACGCCTAACCACCCGTAGGTGAAGACATAAACATGGGGAAAGAACAGAATTCATTCTGTTATTCAGCTAAAACTCCCAAGAAATTTTAGTAATAATAATTACAGAAATTATGCCAAAAGCATGGGAGAATAGCAAGGGGGAACTTAAAGGACAGGGAGAGAGGAAAAACACTTGAAAAAACAGTGTAACTAAATAATCAGAATGACAACAAAATGGCTGCTGCCTTGAAAATAGGTAACTTAACATAATTTCATTAAAAAATTTTAAGTTACAGCCCTGATAATATTCTGTCACACATTCTTTTCCTCTCCTCCTTTTCTATCCTCCTTAGAATCACCATTTCACTAATATTTATGTGTCTGGCATCATTTAAACTGAGATTTAAAAGCACAAAGATCAGTCAGATGTTAACTGATGAAGGGCCAAACTTAGAATGATAAATGGCGCCAATTTCGGAACGTCCTTGACACTGCGCATGCGCAGTAGGGGCGAAGTGTGGAGGGCCTTTCAGGACATGTTTTCTTTAGTTTTAGATGCAAATTTTGGGGATTGGGGGGCAAAATTTGTGTTTGGCCCTATATTTTAAGAGTTAGCACCAGCTATGTCTGGGTCATTGGTACAGTATAAAAATATTGTCGCAAATCAAAAATCTTGGAATATGCGCATGTTCACTTAGTAGTGATGATGTCTGAAAAGTTTTGTCCAAATTGATTGATAAATGTAGGAGGAGTTGCGCACACAAGAATTTCATATAGAAACCCATATTAAATCAAAGTTCAAGAGAGATAACCTGGTTAAAATTGTCGCAGATCAAAAAGTTTGGAATATGCACATGTTCACTTAGTAGAGATGATGTTTGAAAGGTTTCATCAAAATCGGTTCATTAATGTAGGAGGAGTTGCGCACACAAGAATTTGTTCGGATGGAAAGACACAATAAATCTAAGTCAAAGGGAGATAATCTGATTAAAATTGTCGCAGATCAAAAATCTTGGAATATGCGCATGTTCACTTAGTAGTGATGATGTCTGAAAAGTTTTGTCCAAATTGATTGATAAATGTAGGAGGAGTTGCGCACACAAGAAGACATAATAAATCCAAGTCAAAGGGAGATAACCTGGTTAAAATTGTCGCAGATCAAAAATCTTGGAATATGCGCATGTTCACTTAGTAGTGATGATGTCTGAAAAGTTTTGTCCAAATTGATTGATAAATGTAGGAGGAGTTGCGCACACAAGAATTTCATATAGAAACCCATATTAAATCAAAGTTCAAGAGAGAAAACCTGGTTAAAAATGTCGCAGATCAAAAAGTTTGGAATATGCACATGTTCACTTAGTAGAGATGATGTTTGAAAGGTTTCATCAAAATCGGTTCATTAATGTAGGAGGAGTTGCGCACACAAGAATTTGTTCGGATGGAAAGACACAATAAATCTAAGTCAAAGGGAGATAATCTGGTTAAAATTGTCGCAGATCAAAAATCTTGGAATATGCGCATGTTCACTTAGTAGTGATGATGTCTGAAAAGTTTTGTCCAAATTGATGGATAAATGTACGAGGAGTTGTGCACACAAGAATTTCATATAGAAACCCATATTAAATCAAAGTTCAAGAGAGATAACCTGGTTAAAATTGTCGCAGATCAAAAAGTTTGGAATATGTATATGTTCACTTAGTAGAGATGATGTTTGAAAGGTTTCATCAAAATCGGTTCATTAATGTAGGAGGAGTTGCGCACACAAGAATTTGTCCGGTCGGAAAGAAGTACGGACGGACGTACGTACAGACGTACAGGGCGATTCCTATATAGCCCCCACTTCTTCGAAGCGGGGGTATAATAAAACAGTTGTTTGATGGGCTGTAATATACTTTTGGTGAATTACATTGCATTTTTCATTTCTCTAAATTTTGTATCTTTAACCCCCAGCACACTGGTAGTGCAACAGAATTCTCTCCAATCACTCTATTTTTCTCTTGTTTAACTATGAATTTAACCAATTATATTTTGTTTGATAGAGCTCACTTAGCTCTGTCAAACAAGGTATATTTGGTTAAATATCAAACTGCATTAAGGGAAATATTTGTTGCTGAAAATTTGCCATTTTGACGTAAGGGTGCAGACGGCTAACACAGCATTTTTATTTCAATGTACCAGGGACTGAAAGTAAAATCTATTTAATCTTTCTTTTTACTCATTATAAACAAATTAGAAATTTGTTCTGGGTTAATGTGTACGTTATATAAATAAGTGTATACCTGATAGTATGTGCTTTCGTTTATCATGTTTTTCTTTGAGGCTTGAAGGGATCACTTTTTCTTTTTTCCATGCAGCTGTTACTTCATGTTTTCCTGTTGGTGACTCAATCAATCTCTCAGATGTCTCATCATTTGGCTTCAAGAAGGTCTTTTTTTTCCAAGCTGGAACGTGATCCTTAGTATCTCTTTGTTTTGTGCCCTTGTATTCCTGCAAATTATCCTCATCAGATGGTTTCATAAACTTACTTTTCAAACCATCCCTGGCTAATATACCTGGAGGATCATATTTATCTTCATATTTTAATTTCCTGTCCCATGAATGAGACCTTGATCGACGTCTGTAATATTTACTTCTGTATTTTTCATCATTCCTATGTGGTGACCGAGAACGTGATCTATGTTTTTTACCAGTTCTCTCTCTGGATCTGCTCCGAGACCGAGAATGCGAGTGATATCTGGAAGAGCAGTACTTTGAATCTTTTTCTCTAGATTTTGATCTACTACGTGAATATCTGCTAGAACGACTAGTGTATTGATCTTTTTTAAACTGACTGCCCTTAGAACTGTGGTAAGAGTCTGATTTTTTGTAACAGTAACTGTCTTTCAGTCTATCAGAAGCTTTTGTTGAGGATGAATATTGCATTCTTTCATCACTATCTTCATCTGGTCTTCTAAATGTCCTTTTCTTGTCCCTGTATCCTAATTTTTCATGAGTCTGGTACTGGACAAATTTTTCAGCTTCAGCCAACTTTCTGTCAAGTTCCTTCAGTGACTGGAAACCAAATCAAATAACAAATCATTACAATTCAGTCAACCTTGCAGCATAAAAAATGATCTAGCAAGACTCGCTTTTGGGGGTGCCTGTCAATGTGGTAGCAGGGCTTATATTTCATCTAAATTTGGGAGAATCTATTTGAATTTACGTGAAAATGGTTGTGAGAATCCATACCTGCTATGAGTGCCCCAGGATCCCATGAGGCCCCCATAGTGGAACCACCCCTTAACACCTGTTAACCCTGTACCCAACACAGCTTTTTAATTTTTAAAACATAAACTGAATTTGATATTTGTAAAAAAAAATAAACAATATTTTCCAATAAATCCTTACAAATACCCTGCTAAGCATTTTGTTGAAACCAGACTGATTAGCTGGTCACAATGACAGCCATATTTGTACAATTTTACTGACAAAGTGTCAGGATATTTCAGGTCATGTTAGACTTGTATTGGTTAATTTGTTGTAACTATGATAGGTACAAGGTTAAATTGAATCAATTCTTTTCACGTGAATCTTAGCAGAGGTGCAGCGAGAATCCACAAGGATTCTCACTGATTTTGTTGCGTGAATCGATTCTCGGATTCTTGTCACAATTTACCCCTGTGGTAGGTACCAAATGCTTCATGCCTGACGACCAAACCTGGAAATAAGTAGACTGTCATCTGAGTCAATATGGTGATGCTACTCAGCATAGCAGGGTAGCATTACTAAATTTACCCTCTGTGAACCTCAGTTTTAATCAAGGTGTCGGGCCTAATAGAAAGAGGTACCCAGAGTATAAATTGTGGGATTCTTGCCCACTGTCGGGGATAGCATCAGCAAATTCATCCTCTGGGGACCTCATTCTGCAAATGACAGATTGCTTATTTCCAGGCTTACTGACATCCCACATTTGGTATCTGTCAGAGGAATGAGGACCCAGAAGTGTGGTGTACCAATGCTAAGACAAATTTGATATATTTCTGTGTTGGAATATTAAGTAGTATTACTCAACTGAGCAAAGTTCCCTGCGTAATTAGGTTTTGATTCATTCATTCAAGCCTGAAAACAGTTTTTTTTATCGTTTTCACACTGAGAGGTAAAGGATAGTTTATGTTTGTCAATTCCAGTTGTCATTTTCTCCTCTTAAAGTAACGGGGAATTCTGTGGCATGTCAAGTTTATGCACCTGTATGTTAATTATATATCGTCGATAGGCTTCCAAAAGGTTGTATCTCCCGTTTTGGCATGAAACAGTCTTTTTCACAAATTTGGAATCTACGGGTCCAATTCGATAAGATGTACAAGAACAGAAGCAATTGATCTGTGCAAATTGTGTTTTTTGGTCAGGAATGTTCACATATAGTTACTAAATGCCCTATCTTCAAAGCATTTTTTCGAAAAACAGGGAGTGCCAATTCTCAAAATTCAAGTCTTGTGAAAGGAGGCAATCAGCTTGTTTTTGATAGTTGAAAACGAGCCTGACATGAAGCCTTGACAAACCAATCCAAGACTGAATGGCACAGGTCATAAAATGACAGGGGTATAATCAATTAAAAAAGGTTGCATAATTTCCATTACAGTAAGTTAACTCTCAAAATGTTGTATCACAATCTAAAAGTCATTTTTTTCATTGAAAACACATCTAATAGACTCTAAATGTTCTTTGAAACAAAGAATGTGGCTTTTTCCTTGAGGAACAACAATTACTCTGTTCTATATTCCCTATATTTGGAGTTATTCAGTTTTTAGTCTCTCCTGGACAGTTATAAAATTCAAAATATAACATCGTGGAAGCCCACCGACAATATGCAGATTTGACAATAATGCTTTCCTATAAATAATAAGACAAGAATTTGTTACAGATAAAGCCTCTGAAACTGAACATGCCATGTGCTCAAATTCATTTCCAAGAAACTGTAATGGTAATTAGGTCAGGTAAAGGGAGCGAGGTGGCTCAGTGGTTATGACATTGAATTTCAAACTGAGAGGTCCAATCTTTGATTCCTGCCAGGGGTAACTGCATAGTGTCCTTGGGTGAGGCACTTATCCTGATTGCTCATGTGGGAGCATGGTGGAACTGTGTAGTAAGGCATACTGCACGTTGATGGTGCACCCATCTTCAACCAATGCTAACTCTGCTTGTGTGGAGTTAGTACATTGGGGAGTTCGACAGTTTCTCTCCAAGTACTCCAGCTTCCTCCATTCATAAAACTGTCCAACACGAGGTGACCCTGGCTTTTGAAAGTGTCAGCAAAAGTGAATTAGTGTCTGTCAAACATTCAAGTTATGCCTTTGAATTACATAACAGGCTATATATCTGCATGCTTGTCCACAGTGATTCTATTATGTAAGGAAAATGATAAATTTTAAGTAATTTGTATATTTTTTATACTTACCAATGGCCCAGACTAGCTGGTGCTAACTCAAAATTAATCCAGGGCCAAACACAAATTTTGCCCCCGAATCCCCCAAATTTCCATGCAAAACCGAAAAATTCAAGTTCTATCTGGTCCTCTATACTTTTGAGATCTGCGCATGCGCAGTATCCAGGAAGGTACCGAAATTGATGCCAACCATCATTCAGATTGCCTGTTAAATGTTATAAACAGCGGGGAGGTATGAGTGCCCACTCATGGGAGGGCCATACCCGTCTGGGCCATTGGGAAGTATAAAAAATATACAAATTACTTGAAATTTATAATATTTTTATACAACAACCATTGGCCCAGACTAGCTGAATCGTAAAAAGGCTGGAGGGCCTAGGACTTAAAGGAAAATCCAATCTCTCAATTACTTCAGTAAAGGATAGCTCCTACAGGAGAATAGGAGAAGATAGGAACCATATATGTCTTTCTCCTTTATGAGAAAAGAAAAAGGCATAACACCAACACTGTAATTGAGCATTACATAATATATAATTCTCCATTTGATGCCAGCCTAACCCATTATGCTAATTCGGTGAAGGAAAACCAATATATGAAGATAGTCCAGAGAATGAGACTCTTTATACTCATTTAAAAGTGTCCGAGGATTGTACAGTAACACCCGTTTGACACATGACATATACAAATGCTTCACAGTGAGCTTCACTTTAAAAACCATACATAAATGAGACATACTTTTTGCTTCACACCGAGCTACACATTAAAACCATCCCAGAACCGACTCAGGACTACTGACACCGGAGGAGGTCTTCCCTTGCTTTTCACAATAAAGCCAGATGATGATAAGGGAAAAAAACCATCCCCACTTCCCCTTGTTCTGAGGTAAACTTCCTCAGAATGAAGAGGGCAGCGGAACAGCATCAGTGCTGGAACGGGCTGCCTAAAGACCTTATAGATGTAACCATTAGTGGACGATATTCTGAGCAGCAGAAAGAGGACCCAAAGATCTAAGTTCACCAGAGATGGACTCTAAATTTCTCAGGTAAAACTTGGTAAATGAAGAGGGCTGTGTCCAGTACGCAGCCTTCATGAGATCAATAATGGCTATACTGTTGGAATAAGAAAAAGAAGTGGACAGTGCTCTAACCTCGTGCGCTGATATCTTATTAACAGCATGTTGATCCGAAGATAGATTTTCATAGCAATGCATATTGCCAACTGAATCCATCTAGCAACAGCATGAAAAGAAATATCCTTTCTGTTAGGAATCAAAGAAAGAAAGAAACGTTTTCTTCCCTTTCTAACAAAACCTGATCGACGTTTCTAAATGCACATAGCTCTTACTGGACACAGCAAAGGTCTACGTTTATCGGAGTATGGTAAAGCCTTAATGACAATAGGCTCTGGCTGCTTGTTTGGAGTCTGATTCTTAGCCAAAAAAACCACTTCCGTAGCAAGGGTAATGGTATTACCCACACTACAATAGTGAGATTCATCAACAGAAAAAGCATAAAGTTCACTGACTCTTCTAGCAGATGCAAAGGCTAAGAGAAATGCCATTTTATAGGTCAAGAATTTGAACTCTACGACGTCCAATGGCTCAAAAGGTACGTCTTTGAGCTTCAACAGAACCCAAACCAAATTCCACTTAGGAATGAATCTGAGGGTTCTAGATCTATTGATAGAGAAATTTCTAACTAGCTTGGATAATGAAGTATTTGATCCAGTAGTAAAGTTATCATGATGAGCGAAAGTGTCTGATAACATAGACCTATAGCCTAACCCTTGATAGTGACTCAAGTAGACCAGGAAATCAGCAATATTTGGTATGGATGGATCGTATATGTCTATCGACTCATCCTTACACCAACAGAAGAAAACCCTCCACTTTGCTGTGTAGTTCAACGAAGAAGAGGATCTCCTGCAGTTAGAAATTGTGTCCACTGCACATCCTGTAAACTGTTTCCTGTGCAAGAAGGACCGCACAACATAAATACGTGAATGGTTGAGACCTTCCGGGTTGTGATGAGGTGCTCGTGACTTCCCCTGATAAAGAAGGTCCTCTCGTGGAGGAAGCTTCCGGGCAATGCTCATAACAGACACCTGAGAAGATTGATCCAAGGTTTCTGTGATGACAGAGGTGCTTCTTGCAGGATTTTGCAACGAGACTGTTTGATCTTTAATCCTATCATTCCGTCCTATGAAATTGACAGAGCGTCTACTGCTTATGCTCGATGATCTGGACATGGGGACACAAACGTCGGTAACTGATTTTTCAGGTGTGTCACAAAAAGATCTATCATGGGACGACCCCACTGGTAGCAGATATGTCTGAATATTTGCTTGTTGAGAGTCCATTCCGATGGCAACAGGCGACCTTTCCGAGAAAGTGAGTCTGCTAGTACATTCAGGCGACCCAATATATGACAGGCTGAGAGATGACGGCCATGATTCATGACATATAGGAGAATCCTCTCTGTACGCATGTAAATCTGAGGAAGACTTCCTCGACTTGCATTTTGAGCAATAAGCTTTCATGATTAATCAAAACTAAGTCGATCGTACTCCCACAAACTCCACAATAAATATATGATAAAGATACATAATAATCAACAAACAAAATTGAAACTTTTTTCGAAAATTTTTTGACAAAAGCCCAAGTTCCTAAAGGGAACATGAAGAGCCCAAGGGTATCCCGATAGAGCCTAAGTGTGGACAAAACGTTATTGCTACACTACCGGAATATTAAATAATGTATCTTACAACAATCCTACAGTAATAATACCTATATACTACATATATTTAAGGACGTTGTCAATGAAAACAACATCAAGGAAAAAAAAGGAAACAAGACATCAGGCACAGAAAAAAGGCCTAAAGTCAGTAACAGATTTTTAAAGCTACTAGATGTAAAGCAAGATCTTCAAACAAAGAAAAAATGATACATCGGATAGAAGATGCATGATCCAAATGACAGAACACCCCTAGAGTGAGGACGTAACCATGGGGATAAACAGAATAAACATTCTGTAATACACACTAAACTCCCAAGAAATTTAATAAAAAATTTAAATAAAAATAAGCCAAAAAGCATGGGAGTTTAACAGGAGGGCTTCAAGGAGGGATAGGGAAGGAACACTTAACAAACAGTGGATAAACCATTAGCAAGAATGATGATGTCAGGCACATGTCTCGAAATTGGGAAACATGAAATAATTTTTATAAAAATTATAAAGTTACAGCCCTGAACGTTACTAACCACCGTTGTTCACTTCCATCATCCATTACCATTGATTTGTGTCTGGCATCCTCAAAAAAGGAGATTTAAAAGCACAGATGTCAGTTCATTGTTGCTGACTTTAGGGCCAAACAAAGAATGAAGGTTTGCGCCAATTTTGGTGCCTTCCTGGATACTGTGCATGCGCAGATCTCAAAAGTATGGAGGACCAGATAGGACTTGAATTTTTCGGTTTTGCATGCAAATTTTGAGGATTGGGGGGCAAAATATGTGGATTAATTTTGAGTTAACCCCAGATAGTCTGGGCCATTGGTTGTTGTATAAAAATATAAGTAAAATTCAGTTGATCAATTATACTAGAGATTAGATTTTGGTAAAATGATTAGGAAAGTTAAAAAATTTATAGTAATTTATATATTGTTTATACTTACCAATGACCCAGACATAGCTGGTGCTAATTCTCAAAAATCTAGGGCCAAACACAAATTTTGCCCCCCAATCCCCAAAATTTGCATCCAAAACCGAAAATAACATGTCCTCCATACTTTTCCTCCACTGCGCATGCGCAGTGTCAAGGAGGTCTCGAAATTGGCGCCAATTGTCATTCTTACAAGCAGTGCCTGGTCAGCGCTATGTACTCAGTGGGGAGGTACGAGTTCCCAACTCCTGGGAGGGCCATCCCCGTCTGGGTCATTGGTAAGAATAAAAAATATATAAATTACTATAAATTTTTTAACATTTTTATACTGTACCAATGACCCAGACACAGCTGAATAGAAAAAAGGCTGGAGGGCCTAGGACATAGAGGAAAATCCAATAAGCTCAACTATATATAATAGAGTTATCCCCTCGAGGAGTAAAGGAGGATTAGGCTTTACATGTATCTTTCTTATTATGACAAATTAGAAAGACACAACACCTTTCATAATTGAGCATAATAACATCCATGTTCTCTATTAACATCCAGTATAACCCTTTATACTAATTATTTTTAAAGTAAGCCAATAAATAAAGTAAGTCCAGAGAATTGAGACTCTTTATACTCATTAAAAGTGTCCGAGGATTGTATATTAATGCCTGTTTGACACGTGACATATACAAATGCTTCACACCGAGCTACACTTTAAAAATATGACATGAATGAATTTAAACATTAGCTTTACACTTTAAAACCATCCCGGTACCGACTCAGAATTACTGACTCCGGAGGAGGTATCCCCTTGCTTTTCACTATAAAGCAGGTGACCTAAGGGAACACTCCCCCCCCCCCCCACCCCCTTTCCCCTTGCCCTGGGTCAAATAACCCAGAGCGAAGAGGGCAGCAGGACAGAGTCACTGCCGGAACAGAAAGCCTGCACAACTATAGTTGCAACTGTTTAGTGGACGACATTCTGAGCAACAGATAACGGACCTAAACAATGCAGGTCTCCAGAAATGGACTCAATATTTCTGAGATAAAAATTCGCGAATGTGGATGGCTGAGACCAATATGCAGCCTTCATTAAATCTATAATAGCAACACTATTTGCGTAAGCCCAAGATGTAGAAAGAGCTCTTACTTCATGAGCCAAAATCTTAAGCACAGACTGCTGAGTTGAAGATAGATTATCATAAGCAGTACGGATAGTTAATTGAATCCATCTAGCAATAGAATGGACCATAATGTCCTTTCTATTAGGCATCAGAGACAGAAAGAAGCGTTTTCGTCCCTTTCTGATAAACTGAGATCTTCGTTTATAAATACGAAAAGCTCTAACCGGACAGAGTAAAGGCCTATGCCTGTCTGAAGATGGAAGGGCCTTAATAACAATAGGTTCCGGATATTTATTAGGAGCCTGATTCTTAGCCAAAAATCCAACATTAGTAGTAAAGGTAATAGTGTTCCCGACACTACGATAGTGAGAATCGTCCACAGATAGTGCATGAAGCTCACTGACTCTTCTAGCAGAAGAGAAAGCTAAGAGAAATGTTGTCTTATAAGATAAGAATTTGAAGTCCACTGTCTCAAGAGGCTCAAATGGTTTTTCTTTTAGTTTAAGAAGAACCCAAGCTAAATTCCATTTAGGAATTAATCTAAGGGTTCTAGGTCTATTTATCGAGAAGTTTCTAACTAATTTAGATAAAGAGACATTAGATCCAATTTGTAAACTATCGTGGTGTGCATAGGTATCAGATAACAGACCTATAACCTTTAATATTAACAGGCTGCAGTTTGATCTCATCAAACAAGTATACTAGAAAGTTTGCAATATCTGGAATGGAGGGATCAAAAATATCAACAGAATGATCCTTACACCAACGACAAAAGACCTTCCACTTAGCCGCATAGTTTAGCGAAGAGGAGGTCCTCCTACAATTAGAAATTGCGTCCGCTGCTCGTCCTGTAAAATGCTTGACGTGCAAGAAGGACCGCACAACGGAAATACGTGAAGGTTGAGACCTTGCGGGTTGTGATGTAGTTGACGCGATTTCCCCTGCGAAAGAAGATCCTCTCGTGGAGGAAGCTTCTGTGGTATGTCCCACAGCAGACACCTGAGTAGATTTATCCACGGTCTCTGTGGAGACAGAGATGCTACCAACAGAATTTTGCATTGAGATTGGTTTTATCTTTAGCAATATCTGCTGAATCAACGGCGCTGGAGGATACGCATATCCTATCATGGAGTTCAATATTCGAGATCGATAGAGCGTCTACTGCATATGCTCGAGGATCCGGACATGGGGACACATACGTCTGCAACTGATTGTTGAGCTGTGTCGCAAATAAGTCTATCATTGGCCGCTCCCATTGGTAGCAAATCTGATTGAATACCTGTTTGTTGAGAGTCTATTCTGATGGCAACAAGCGACCCTTCCGTGAAAGGGAGTCTGCTAATACATTCAGACGACCCGGAATATGACGGACCGAAAGTAGAACTTGGTGTTCTAGTACAAACAGAAGGATTCTTTCCGTTAAATTTAATAACGGAATGGAATGAGTGCCTCTCTGGTTTCGAATATACGCTACTACTGTCGTATTGTCGGACAGGATTTGGACATGTGCTTTCTGAATAATGTTCATCCAATGACATAGTGCAAGCCAAATTGACATCATTTCTTTGATGTTTATGTGCTTGCCTAGAAACTGCGGATCCCAAAGACCCTGGCACTTCGAATCCGTTGGGATCAATGTTGCACCCCAACTTGTTTGACTGGCATCCGTCATAATAGTAAAACTCGGATCCTGCAACTGCAGTGGAACTCCCTGAGTCAACCACTGAATGTTTGCCCAAGTCTGAATCTCTTGTTTCACTTGATTTGACAAGAGAACGTCTATATCGAGCGAATGAATCTTTACTCTCCAATTCTGTGTCAAGAAAATTTGGAGAGAACGTAACCGCCCCATCAGAATGAGATCCGCAGTGGCTCCGCACAGACCTATGAGTCTCATGAATTCTCTCGCTGTGACTTTGTCTGAGTGAAGACAATAGCGAGCGTAACAACTGATTAATTTCGCTCTGGTTAACAGCAGACGAACGAGATTGTTGTGTGTCTCAAAGCTCATTCCCAAGTGGGTGAATGACTTGGACAGCACCAGATCCGACTTCTCGTTTATTATAAAACAGAGACGTCAGAGTAATAAAAGCAGATTCTGCACATCGTTCTGAAGCGTTTACTCGTTGCCGTACCTCTGAAGAATGTCGTCCAGGTAGGCCGACGTTACCGCAGACAAATGAGCTCGGAAATGCATCATTACCGAGTTCAATATTCGAGTGAAAGCCCAGGGCGCTAGGTTCAAATCGAAGCACATCGCTCGGAACTGATATACAACTCCTAGGACTGCGAAGCGTAGATACTTTCTGAATGTCGGATGTACCATGACATGAAAGTACGCATCCTTGAGATCTATGCTTGTAGCATAGTCGTTCACCCGAATACTCGCTCTGACTGATCGAATTGTCTCCATATAGAACTTAGGAGCGACGATCAGCATGTTTATCCATCTCAGATCTATGACTGGACGGAACGAGCCGTCTGGTTTCGGAACCAGAAACAGATGGCTGTAGAAACCCGGTGATTCCTGGTCTTCTACGACCTCTACCACGTTCTTCTCCAGAAGAGACTGTACTTCTGATAGAAGAGCGTCTCTTTTCTGTGGATTTGACGGAAGCTGAGTCCATTTTGGACTTCGAGTTAATGGAGGCTTTAGTTTGAAGGATATTCTTAGTCCTTCCGAAATTACCCCTCAGAACCCAGGGGTCGTCCGTAATTGACGCCCAATTGTTTACAAAACTCGATAATCTTCCGCCTACCGGAACACGATAGAGGTTCATACCATCACCTCCTGGACCTGCGAGGCTTGCGGAAGGACAAACTACGTCTTCCACGACCCGCACCTCGCCCCGTCGACCTAGGGACGTCTGACCGGTTATCTCGGCCAGTATAACGTCCCCTACATGAGTCGCTACCTTGACAGTCTCTAGAATAAGACCTAGAGGACGCATAGGAACCTCTATAGGAACTTCCCTTGGGCATACTTGTCCCAGAAGTGCCTGTCTTACTCTTTTCTGCTGTATCCGACTTTTTAGAAGCGGATTTGAATAGCAGAGAATCCGAAGCTTTCTTAGTTATCTGATCATAGATTGCTGAAAGCTTGCCGTCGAAGAGAAGCTCTCCGGAGACCGGAGCAACTCTGAGAGAGTTTTTCACCTTACTATCCACGCGTGTGGATGTAGCTAGGGCCGCGTCACGTCTAACCAACTCCAAGTTTGCCACTGAAAGGGCGGAGTTATACGTGGAATAAGCTATGGCCCTCGAAAGAACTCTTAAGGAGGATTGTATATCCTGGAATTCTTTCCCTTGAAGACGTAATGATAACGCTTTAGTAAGGTGATCTGCGTATGATAAAGCATCTAAGTTAACTCTATTAGACATTATTGTCGTTTCCAATGTCGTGGTTGGAATTGACATAGACGACGGTATAGACAATTCTAAGTCTTCAGCCTGGTCGTCTAGACGCAGAGGAACTCTCGGTATGCCCTGTCCTGCCGTTTCAAATTTATTCCTTGAATTGATGAAAGGCAGATGTAGAGCATTTGCGGACAAGAAACCATACTTGCTCGTTTTGGTAGCAAGCTTATATATAGCGTCATTCAATAGTTCAAATGTTCTTGTGACATTATTGGACGGTGTCGGAAACTCAGGGCCGATGTCCCTAAAAAATTCTGTGTCCAGTGACGCTATCAGTCTCTTATCCGGCATCGCAGCATTCTAGTCCGACGGAACAACCTCTGGAAGATAATGCCGGATAAAATCTACGGCAGCTTTATGTTGTTCCGAAAGGGAAAACTCCAGCTCCTCTGAATCCCTATCGCCATCCTGTCGGACCATTTGAAGTTCTCGGTCGTCCGTACCTGATGCTTCAGCGGAGCGTACCGACCCAGCATCGTCGGATAATTCCTGATAACTAATACAAAGACAAGAAATCACTCTCAACAGAAACTGTTGTCAATGTAAACAAGAAGTGTATAAAAACTGGAAACATGACTCCAGGCACTGATAAACATGGCCCGAAATCAGTTACCAATTAAAACACTATCTGATGCAAAACAGAGACTTCCAGGGAAGAAACTGCAGAACATCAGATGGTAGATGCAGAACACAATGCCTAAACACCCATGGGTGATGACGTAAACATGGGGAAAAAACAGAATTCATTCTGTTACCAAGCTAAAACTCCCAAGAAATTTTAGTAATAATATTACAGAAAATATGCCATGGGAGAATAGCAAGGGGGGACTAAAGGAAAGGGAGAGAGGAAACACTGATCAAGCAGTATAACTTCATAGTAAGAATGACAACAACAGGCCCATGCCTTCAAATTAGGGAACATAACATAATTTCATAAAAAAATTTAAGTTACAGCCCTGATTATTTCCTGCCACTAATTTTTCCTCTCCACTTCTATTTCCTCTTTAGATCCACCATTTCTCTAATATTTATGTGTCTGGCATCATTTAAACTGAGATTTACAAGCACAAACATCAGTCAGATGTGAACTGATGAAGGGCCAAACAAAGAATGATAACTGGCGCCAATTTCGAGATCTCCTTGACACTGTGCATGCGCAGTGGAGGAAAAGTATGGAGGACCATTTAGGACATGTTATTTTCGGTTTTGGATGCAAATTTTGGGGATTGGGAGGCAAAATTTGTGTTTGGCCCTAAATTTTTGAGAATTAGCACCAGCTATGTCTGGGTCATTGGTACAGTATAAAAATTTCCTGTTTCTGGGCATTCATTTGAAAATTATAAATTTAAAGTAATTTGTATATTTTTTATCCATATTGACATCATCTCTTTGATGGTTATGTGCTTCTCCCAAAGACCCCGACACTTCAAGTCGTCAGGACCTAGGGTCACGCCCCAACCCGTCTGACTCGCATTCGTCATAATCGTGAAAGCCGGATCCGGCAGTTGCAGCTCAACTCCCTGAGTTAACTGAAGATCTGCCCAAATCTGGACCCTTTGTTTACTAGATCCGTCAAAACAATACTGGTTTCGAGTGAATGCGTCTTCACACTCCAGTTCTGAGTAAAGAATATCTGGAGGAGACGCGTGCGTAGACAGCCCATTGGAATAAGATCTGCAGCCGCTCCGCACAACCCCATCAGTCGCATTAATTCCTTCACTGTTAATGCGTCTGAGTGTAGACAAAGCGAGCATAACAACTGACTAATTTCGCTCTGGGTAACAGCAGACGAACCAGATTGTTGTGAGTCTCGAAGCTCAACCCCAAGTGAGTGAACAACTTGGATGGAGCTAGATCCAAATTTTTCTTGTTTACGATGAAACCGAGACGTCAGAGTAATAGAAGCAGACTCTGAACATCGATCTGCAGAATAAATCTGTTGTCGTATCTCTGCAGAATGACGTCCAAGTAAGCCACGTTACTGCAGACGAATGAGCTCAGAAGTATGACATTACTGAGTTCATTATTTGAGTTAATGCCCAGGAAGCCAGGTTCAGACCAAAGCACATTGCTCTGAACTGATAAACCTTCCCTTGTACGGTGAACCGCTCGGAATGATAGCCGTAGGCCATCCGAGACTCCACTTCTCACCCACTGATCTTCCATGATAGCTATCCAGTTTCTCGCGATGGATGATTCCCTTCCACCAACTGGCAAGCAATAGAGGTCTTGAACATCACCGACCCAGCACCATCCAACGGCTCAGGTTCTGAGTCTGAAGGAGGCTGCACCTGCACTTGCTGGGATGCTGCGATCAGCTGTGCAATCTGCGACAGCAAGCCCGTCATCGAGGCCTGAGGAGCAGCGGTCTTCCATTTCTTAGCTGCTTCCTGCTCCTGGGACGGTGTGTCGGAGATGGATTTCTTCTCCGAACGTCCCAATGATCGAGGTCTCGTCTCCCTGGCTACCGGGCGAAGAGTGGTTCCTTCTTCACGCAGAAGGCTGGATATCCGAAGTCGGGTAGCTAGGATGTGTGCTTTAATAACATAGAGGAGGAAGCCGTGACTGAAGCTGACTCCGGCTGCAGACTAGACAGAGTGTCTCGAGCAGGGAACAGCCATGAGGGCGACTAGGGCGATTCTGTCGGCCTTCTAAGCCTAAAGTCGTCTAGAAAAATAGTCGGGGCGATTACAAGTCGCCCTCTAAAAATTGACCAAAATGAGGAAAGGCTGAACTGAGTGATTTGAGGTTTACATGAAAACTATTAGATAATTTTCAAGAATCGAATGTGCTTGAGTGTGATAAATGGGCTTTTTCATTCGTCAAATAAGCGACCATTTATTTGAGATCACACTACAATCAATTGGCGGTCGCTTTTTGCGGATTTTTTTCTATTTTGTTCTGTTTCAGTCGGAGCTTCAAGTGTTGAAACGAAAATAGGTGACTTACGCGACTCAACAAAATAACCCAGTTTGAAAGTAGGTTACCTCGCTTAGAAAATGTATACACAACAGACATATTTTCTAACTGTATTTTTATTGCGTTTTGCTGACGACTGTTAACTGTTGGGTCGTCTATACCTAGACACACACGAATGGAATTGAAACACATGAAAAAGAGCTTTAGTGATGACAAGAAAAGCTTTATACAGGGCACAAGTGTGCATATGAAGGATCTTGAAAAGGGGGTCATCCTAAACACCGGAATGATGCAGAATGACACCGGAATGCCATAAAAATGATGTGGAATGGTCTTTTACACATTTACAAAATACTCGACCCCAGAATGTATTTTGTTTATTAACTAATAAAGTACATTCCAAGCAACCTTCTTACATCTGGTCCTGTTCACACTTTCAGACTTAGGAAATTATCAGCTTAGTTGACTTTGGTAAAATGATACCACAGGAGGGTGCTGGGGGATTAGCATGAAGAAGAGGGGAGGGGGTCATGAAGGAGAGGGTAGCAGTGGGTGATTTTCAGTCAATAATTACTTTGTGATTTTTTAACTTGGCATAGATGCATCATAGATAACTGGACCTGGATTAATCGGATGTTAATGGAGGACCATGAGCTAAAAATATGAGGGGGTGGAACATAAATATTCTTAATTTTGCCTATGAAGTCTCTCTACTTGACTCTGCAGTTTCGCTATTTTTTCTGGAGGGAGACATGAAGTCTCCCTAAAATTCCCCCTAGGCTGGTCCCTGGTCCCGAGCAGCGGGCGGACATATGCTCTGTTTCGGGCAAGTTTCCAACCAGCAAACTTCATTTCGGCTAGTGAAACGTAGCAGAGGAGGCTGTGACTGAAGCCGACCCCACGTCAGACTAAAGAGAGCGTCCCGAGTGGAGGGCGGACATAAGCTCCGGCTTGTGCAAGTTTCCCATAACAACATCTGGCCCCAAATGTTGCTAGGTTACAAAGGGGCCTCTCCCTCTCGCGGTCTATTAGACCTCGCCAAGTACAAGAACTTGCTGACTTCCTTCCTATTTCTGTCGAAGCTGGGTGAGCTATTTATATTTAAGTGCTCTAGAGACCCACATCTACACTTCCTTCGACTGCAGCGGACTAACCCAGCATCACGGACGGAGTAACCGCTTCATCGGTCGAGCTAGCTGCTTGCAAGAGATTAAAACCCTTAACAAAAGGCCCTAACTCTTGCAATCATGAGCACTGCAGCTAGCTCTATATGCTCAATGGAGCGCAACGGCAGTAGCACACTTGGATGGGTGTCAGAATATCATCACCATGTTCATGTTCCTCTGAAACAGAAACTGACAAAATGAATTATAATGCAGTGAGAGGCCTGGCATCAGAACCTCACCGCCAACAACTTACCGCGACACCCGTCTCCAACATCAGTCATCCCAGTGAACACAAGAATGACAAGAGTCCGCAGGAATGCATCAACTAAAGTCGATATCAGTCCTCCAAACTCCGCAACACAACATATAATTAAGATACATGAATACTAGCAAGCAAAATTAAATTCAAAATATTTTTTGCAAAATAAAATTTTGATAAAATGCCTAAATTCTCAAGGGGAACATTAAGAGCCCAAAGGCATCCCGATAGAGCCTAAGTGTGGACAAAATCCAAATTTTTGGAGCTACATTACCAGAATAATAATCCATGTATCCTACAGTAATTCTACAGTAATAAAATATAAAATACTACCTATAGATGAGGACGTTGTCAATGCAAACAACGTCAATGAAAACAAGACATCAGGCACACAAAAAGGCTACCAGATGCTACCAGCTAGATCTTCATACGAAGAAAAAATGATACATCGGATAGAAGATGCAAGACTAAACGACCTAACACCCCTAGGGTGAGGACGTAACCATGGGGAAAAACAGAATAACATTCTGTAATACATGTTAAACTCCCAAGAAATTTAATAAAAAATTTCAATAAAAAATAGCCAAAAAGCTTAAGAGTTTAACAGGAAGGGTTCATGGAAGGATAGGGAAGGAATACTTAACAAACAGTGGAATAATCATTATCAAAAATGATGACGTCAGGCGTATGTCCCGAAATTGGGAAAAAAGGAAATAATTTTATAAATATTATAAAGTTACAGCCCTGAACGTCAAAAACCACCGTTGAGCACTTCCATCATCCAGTAATGGCCTTGGATCCACCAATTCTTGCATTGATTTGTGTCTGGCATCCTCAAAAAAGGAGATTTTAAAGCACAGATGTCAGTTCATTGTTGCTGACTTGTTGCCGACTCAACGGCCAAACAAAGAATGATGTTTGCGCCAATTCCGGTCACTTCCTGATGGCTGCACATGTGCGGAGAGTAAAAGTATGGAGGACCAGATAGGACTTTTAATTTTCGGTTTTGCAAGCAAATTTGGGGGATTGGGGTTGGGGGGGGTCAAAATTTGTGCTTGGCCCTTGATAACTTTGAGTTTGCACCAGTTAGCTAGTCTGGGCCATTGGGTTATATTATAAAAATATGAAGAATCAAGAAAAATGCCCTTTGAGATACTCCATTAGATTTCTATTGATATATTTATTTAAAGTTTTGGAAGAAATAAAAATTGTGAAAGAACATTTTGATAATCTTATAGCTTACGGTATGTTTAAAAAGTTCCATTTGAGACTTCAGTATATGACAACTATGATCTATTTTAAAAAAACAATAAAACCAAGAGTTCTTTCATTTTTTTTCTATGAAATGCCATGAAATATATTGCCGAAAGGATAGCTCAGAGCTATTTCCAAGAGTCTTTATATGAAAGCATGTCAAGAATTTCCTGAAATTAGCTGCAGGATTGTTCATGTCAACTTTTGCACCAAGAGCGGTAATTGTATCAGGATCACTTTATCTTTCTCATGCTGCTTAAAGGCTCTAAAAAAGAGTTATCTGGAAAAGGGGTTGCCTGAAAAAAGGTCAAGATAAAAACCTTGTCCGAGAATTACTTCAACATCTGCCGACTTCCACACATTTATACATATTTTTTGCCCCATTTTACATCCAACATAGACATTTAATGTATATCTTGTTTGACATCTCAATGAGCCCTTTGATACAAAATATAATAGAATAAAATGCCGATAGGATCACCAATCCACTGTCAAGTTGTGACGGCACAAAAGTGGGTTCAATCATTATCAACTTATCGTCTGGAAACCAACTGTTTACAATTTACTATGTGAAGGGTCACTGAGACCTTGACCTTTGACCTAGTGATTCCGAAATAAAAAAGGCTCTTTCTTGCACCAATGCCAACCTACCTATGAAGTTTCATGAATGTAGGTGGAACCATTGTCAAATTATCATCTGGAAATCAATTGTTTACGATTTATTATGTTCAAGGTCACTGTGACCTTGGCCTTTGACCTAGTGAGTTCAAAATAAATAGGGGTCTTCCACTCACCTAGGCCAACCTACCTATGAAGTTTCATGAATGTAGGTGGAACCATTGTCAAATTATCATCTGGAAACCAATTGTTTACGATTTATTATGTTCAAGGTCACTGTGACCTTGGCCTTTGACCTAGTGAGTCCAAAATAAATAGGAGTCTTCCACTCACCTAGGCCAACCTACCTATGAAATTTCATGAATGTGGGTCAAACCATTATCAAGTTACCGTCCAGAAACCAATACTTTACAATTTACTATATTGAAGGTCACTGTGACCTTGACCTTTCACCTAGCAAGTCCAAAATAAATAGGGTTCTTCCTCTCACTGATACCAACCTACCTATGAAGTTTCATGAATGTGGGTCGAAACATTATCAAGTTATCATCCGGAAACTAATTGTTTACGATTTACTATGTTGAAGGTCACTGTGACCTTGACCTTTCACCTGGCAAGTCCAAAATAAATAGGGTTCTTCCTCTCACTGATGCCAACCTAACTATTAAGTTTCATGAACATGGGTTGAACCATTATCAAGTTATCATCTGGAAACCAATTGTTTTGATTTACTATCTTCAGGGTCACTGTGACCTTGGCCTTTGACCTAGTGAGTCCAAAATAAATAAGTTCTTCCTCTCACAAATGCCAACCTACATATGAAGTTTTATGAATGTGGGTTGAACCGTAGTCAAGTTATCATCTGGAAACCAATTGTTTACAATTTACTATGTTCAAGGTCACTGTGACCTTGACCTTTGACCCAGCAAGTCCGAAATTAATAGGGTTCTTCCTCTCACCGATACCAACCTACCTATGAAGTTTCATGAACATGGGTTGAACCATTATCAAGTTATCATCCGGAAACCAATTGTTTACGCCCGCCCGCCATTCATCAAACTTTTAGTTGAGTTTGACTTCGTCACAACTCGACTAAAAACATCTTTTTTGGTCACCATAGTTTGTAATTTGTATAGGAATGCCCTGTAAAAAATCAAGTCTTTTTCAAGAGTATCATGACCTTGAAAAATAAATATTTCTTGCTAAATTTCTTTATCTACAGTACTATGATTAAAACAGCAGAGAGAGATCACTACTGGGTCACAATGTGGTCAAAATTCTCTCTTCGATTTCTCCCACACAACATTGTAGAATCTCAACTGTTGAAAAAGCAAAATGCGAACCCTGAAGCTCAGAATTTTATTTATGAAATCTCAACCCCCAGGCATGAGTGTCATGACCAGATAGCAAGCTGACATGAAAATGAACTCTTTTGTGATCACACTAATGTACCTAATATACTGAAACATTACACCCCACAATTCACTGAGTCAGTTCATTACAAAATGCACAATATATATCTGGCATTTGAGAAGACTATATATTGTCAAAAAACAATTAAATGCCAATCATGCTGGGTCACCAGGTGTGAGAAAAGACAGTACCCTCAGAAATTAATTTAGAAATCAGGAGTGATCTCTCTTTATTGTCTCTTCCCATCCTCATCTTGCATCTGGCTGAAATAAAGTGTTGACTTGTTGGGATCTGAACCTGTTGGTGCATATTCAGATTTATGTTTACAAGAACAACATGCTGTTCAGATATATATCGCAATCCAACTCAGATGACTTTTAATGCTATTATACATGTAAGTATGTATGCCCATTTCCTATTGTTTAGGTATGGGACAATGAAATGAAATTACATTTTTCTTATAAAATTTCTACCTTTATATACATGCAATACTTAAACACCAGATGACCACAAGGTGTCAAATAGAAATTGGATAGCCTCCCTGCATGACACATACCAAACTGTCATTAAAATCAAAGTTTAAATTAAAGATCAACAGATGTGGGTGTGACATTAAGGGAGATAACTCCTTAACTTTAACTTTGAATTCTGCCTTGTATGCATTTGTATGCCTGCTTTTCTGATGGCAAAGTGGCTCTCTCTGTATTTTCTTTTCTTTTAACAAAGTAACAGTCTCTCCAAAGTAAGAGTTTTGAGTACTTCGAAATTTGGCATTTTCCATTCGAATTAACAAACAAAATTTGAAGTCACTTTTTGTGAATAGCACTCTCTGGATATGTTAGGTAAAGAGTTAATTTAAGAATTGATCATAGTACAGAAGAAACCTTTTAGAAAGTTTGAAAGTGAAAAAAATTCTATTAACAGGAATATTCAATTAACAGGCAATTGGCGCATTTTCCTGTAGTCTAGTGATAACCTGAGCATTATTCTATTATATCTTATTTGACAAAGCTCGGGAAGCTCTGTCAAATAAGATATAATAGATTAAATGCCCATATTTCCTATATTTGAGGTACTGAGGCAAAATAGATCTATAAACAAACAAAATGCTGCGATTGTTGATGTAAATCTTTGTTAGATCGCAAGAATTTTAATTTAATTATATGCAATTAACAGGTCAAATGTGTACTGAAAGTATAGTAAATCAGGTCAGAATATTTCAGGAATAACGGGTAGTAAATTTTCGTTTCTGTCATTTTCAAGTATGGGTAATGATCGGTAACGCAATTTCGTTTCCGTCGATTTTTTTCATGGGTAACGATTTGTGAAATAATCACTTCCATTGTGGGAAACAGTAATTTTTGTTAAATGGTAACTGAGCTTATTTTTGTGTGTAACTGAAAGTGGTCATTAATGGCAAACAAGGGTTGTTGGGTTGTGAAATCCTTATCGGATTCAATATGAATTTGGGGGGGGGGGGGAGGGGGGAGGGGGTTTTGATGGAATGAACCCTTACTGGAAAAATGCCACCGTTGAACGAAATCCTGAAACCAAACCAGAATCAAAACCAAACAATTTTATTGAAGTGCAAGGCCGTGCCTCGGAGGTCGAACTAAAAAAAATATCTAACATATTAATTTTAAAAAGAGGCATAACACTTATTATACTCCAAAAAGTTAAAGGAACCCATATTGTTTCGCCCCAAACCCTCCACACTGACATACTTCTTGTCTTTTTTCGAATAGTTTTGATCTGGAGTGTACCTGACAATGCAAACAATGGCGACCTGCCTATCTCGCAGTGTATCCGCCCCATCCATGTGACGTCAACCAATTTACATTCAATTTATCATGGGTGCTCTGTACCTGACGAGAAATTATAACGTCAGCTTCACGGCAAATTTCGTCCACGTGTTGACAAATGATGAGGTCATATATCATGATATGGTGTTGTTAAGGCCATTAAAAAAAGAACCTCTGTTTCTCAGGCTCGCGCGCATGGTCATTTTTGGTGCGCATGCAACCTTTTTATGACACAAAAAAAAATCTTCAAAAAATTTGAGATATTGTGCTCATTTCGGTAAATCGATATCGATGCATTCGCAAATTTTAAATTAACACACTTCAAGCTTTTTCTACATCATACCTTAATGAAGTGGGTGGGTTCTAGCAATATTCACGACAGAAAGTGTTTTATTCTGTAAAAGGTAAGTCATAATGACAGCAAGAAGGAAGGTGTCTTTCAGTCTGACAACAAACAGTCACAAAGGGGAATGGTCGATTCGCACCACGTTTGATTCGCACCAACCCTCAGAAAGTCTGCAAAGTCAGGTGCTATGTTGAATGGAACACAGTCTCCTGGCATTTATTTTTAGTAACATTTGTATTGTAAATGGCCGTCATTGGGAATTTGTGTGCTGTTATTTGAAACCGTTACGAGTTTCCCAGTTAATTTAAATAAATGCATTTGAGATGCAGGATAATTGGATAACTAATAGTAACCGTTGCTTGATATAAAAGTAACAGTCATAGTTGAAAATAAATCGCATATAGGCAGGTATGTGCGGTCGAATTGGTTAATAAAAACACGCAAACATTCGTTTTGTATTTCATTTTCAGATTTCAAAAAAATATGATTTATGGATGAACTGCCCGTTCAAATGGGTTGTGATAATTTTGAATATAATGGGGAAAAATTGCGATTCACGATTGTATTAGGCAGGTTGTGAAAGGATTTTTTTTTTTGGTCAAATAAATCTCTGAAAGTTGGCACTTCGACATTAGATTTGTCCCAGAGACGTTTCAACCTGAGACGTTTCACCCACGAGGCGTTTCGTGACTTTCGTCCTGTGTTATAATTTTCATGTTTCACTGAAAAAACAAACATTCAAACCCCACTTCATTTATGACCCAACACCCCTGTGGTGAATAACCAATATATTTGCGAAATTTTGCATGGTCCACCAGGCGTTTGGGTGGGGGTCAAATTACCACAAACAACCTCTCGGGGAGAAAATAAAAAGAAAAAAAAAAAACCGCCCGCCCGCATGCTTTTTTGGAAAAAATGGCCTGAGAAACAGACAATCAACTTTGTATGGCCTAATAAAAATAATTATTAAATATTGAGAACTGTAATCATATAAAAGCACCTGTCCAACTGCCACGTTTATGGACACCACAGAACGGGGGTCCCTGTCTGTGGTGTCTCGAAAAGTGGCGAGAGCGACTTTGGGATTTCATCAGAGGGCACATTTGGGGGGGGGGGGGGGGTTATATCTGAAATTTGCACTCACCGATATAGGCCACCATCATGACACTCACAGCGTAGCAAACTCTGACTGTGTGCATCTAACCTGGTGTCGAAACACTGTCTGTTTCATGTTTTTGAATTCTTTAAAGTCGCACGTGTTTGTTAATGCTGACAAGATTCCTATTACAGTTTGCACGGAAGTTAAGTAAGATTGATTTAATGACTGTTCTGTGTGCCAAGCTTATAATATCAGACTTGAAATTTTGATCACCAAAACATTGGCAAATTGAATTTTACGTGTCTAAAAGGTGGGAAACGACAAATCGGTACCGTGCTTTTGCTCTGACGGTAACGACATGGAAACGGAACGATCGTTACCGTGAAATATCCTGGCCTGGTAAATGGTTTGGTGTTTGGAAGTTATATTCAATTAACAGGGTTATTCAATTAAGAGATATCCAATTAAGTGAGCTCCACTCTACAATGTCAAGACATCCAGGAGCATTATTCATATGAGAATGGCAGGAAGACAGCCTCTGGGGTTATTCTATATCCCTGGAGTATATTTCTCCTATATTTGTTAATTGTCTGTGACCAATACACTGCTAATCAAGTTTCACACATCAAAGTTTCATATTTCCAAGAACTTACACCCCATCTCTCTGCAGCGACATCTTCCAAACTTCTACCCTCCTCTTCTGCTTGTTGTTTACATCGATCGTACGATTTACGTAACCATGATAACCCACCATCACCCTGACTTGCTTTTACATCAGTCTGATTAGCTGACTTGTTTTCTGGCAAACCAATACCACCATCTTTCCAATATGGATTCAATTCTTTTTCATGTTGACCAGGCTTCAATTAAAAATAAAAGTTTTCTTTCAAAATCGTGTAAACGGTATGAAGAAAAAATCAATATTTGTCCTTAACTTCCTTAACACAAAATCCCTTGCCACTGAATTTTGAATAATTTGGGCATGTTTAATCAAACTTCCCCTGATAAATTGAATGGAATTTTTTTTGTCTACTGATTTCTGGAGTTAAATTTAGTTGAATATTTCGTCAATAGCAGCCATGACTCGATTTGGTGAAAAATATTTTGAAAATACTCAGCAGGTTAAGAGTTAATTGTTTGGACCCTGATGGTATATTCCATGCCATTTCAAAGCCATCAACTAGTAGAGTCTGTAATCATTACTTGGGAGAAGAGCACCATGCTATACAGCTGCCTTGTGGCTGCACATTGAAAATCTTGATTAGTCTTCCACACACATTCACGAAGTAACTATCTACTTTGTGAGTTCAGGTTGTATTACAATACTGGTCTGGAAAAGTGGCCTTTCACATTCAACGGATTAAGGGCCAAGACAATTTTTGACTAAAATCTTGGATGTGATTAGGTTAACTCAAGTATAGGCTTCCTGTACAGATAGAGAAGAATCTTGTAGAAACCTCTGCAAGGGTAGTTTGATTACTGTCTGGAAAAAAATGATATCAACTAACAAAACCTATAATCTGCACAGCTCTAGTTCTGACATGGGTAATTGCTCTCCATGGCACCCCTGATTCTAAAAAAGGGAGAGCGGTAAATGCATGCCTATAAAAACATTCTTCTGAAATCCATGTTTGCTCAATAAATCTAATGGAAACACATTCTGTCTCCCAATTTACTACTAAACCACCACCTATGTATCTACTTGTTTGTTTACTGCAGTTTAATGACACTTTCAACAGCTTGGGTAACAGTTAGAGTCTTAGGGGAGGAAGAAGCCAGAGTACATGGAGAGAATCACTGAGCAGCAGCAAGAAACTATCAGATCTACAACTTACAGACTCAACACAAACAGAGTTAGCAGTAGTTGAAGTCAAGTACATCATCGACATGCTGTATGCCTTAGTAGGGAGTGGTACCATGTCACTTATGAGTCTACTAGTAATGGCTAAACAGTGGGTTTTAGTCCAGTCATATATAGGCAGCCAGGACTTCACTACAAACTACTACAAAGGTAATTCAACTACTGTTCGCATTACTTCTTGATTATGTGTCAAAGTACATGTTCTGAGACTGCAAAGGTTGCAAACATCAGATGCAGGTCTTTAAACGTAAAAAATTAAAATAAAATAATTAACAAGAGCGCCGCCTAGCAGGGCAACGTATGTCCATCAAAATTGGAACATGCACAAGTTTCTCTGGGGTAAAGTTTGAAATTTTTGTTGACTCGACTATGTCTGTTCCCCCCCCCCCTCCAATCATTGCCCATTCCCCTGGCCTGTTTGGGGTAAAGGGTTTCAAATTGTATGCTTGTGTGCACACATTTCATATTGGATTTGTGAAATTTTAGTATGCAGAATGGAAATGCCAACAATTTTTAGATGTAGAAGATTCTCCTCGCCATTTACAATGGTAGTGTCCCATTCATAGACAGGTTAACTTCATTGATAACAATTGACGATATGTGGAGCCAAGGAAAAGGACATTTTGAGGATCATAACGGCTATAAATGGTGCGGATTCTCATTGTTTAAAAATAAAATGGAGTTATCTACTCCTGTCACATGCACGACAATTGATGATCAACATGGGTGCAAAGTCTGAACAATAAAGCAAGTAAAATGTTGAAGGAGTAGGCAACACAATAGTGTAATGTTTCAAGTACTAAAAGGGGGCATAACTCTGGAAATACAAAACAGAGTTACCTGCTCTTGTCACATGCACAACGGCAATTGGTGATCAACATGAGTGCAAAGTTTGAACAATATAGCATGTAAAATGTTGAAGGAGAAGGCGACACAATACTTTAATGTTTTAACTGGTAAAGTGCTGAGTTTTTTCTGACAACAAATCAAAGCTCATCATATACTGCTCTATTACATTTCATTGGATAGTGCCTTATAGGTACTATCCAATTAAATGTCAGAGAGCAAGGTATTGTATAAAAAATCTGATTCATATCAGGGACAATAAAGGCTTCCTCAGGCAGAATGTAGCTACAGACAGTTATTGCCTGTCACTTTTAGTAAAGCCCAAAATAGGGCTTCCAGCACTCTACCAGTTAAGTACTAAAAGGGGCATAACTCTGGAAATACAAAACAGAGTTACCTGCTCTTGACACATGCACAACAACAATTGGTGAACAACATGTGTGCAAAGTTTGAACAATATAGCATGTAAAATGTTCAAGGAGTAGGCAACACAATGCTGGAATGTTTTAAGTACTAAAAGGGGGGGGGGGGACATAACTCTGGAAATACAAAACAGAGTTACCTGCTCTTGTCACATTCACAATGGCAATTGGGCATCAACATGTGTGCAAAGTTTGAACAACATACCATGTAAAATGTTGAAGGAGTAGGCGACTCAATAATGTAATGTTTTAAGTACTAAAAGGGGCATTACTCTGGAAATACATAATGGAGTTACCTGCTCTTGTCACATGCACAACAGCAATTGGTGATCAACATGTGTGCAAAGTTTGAACAATATAGCAAGTAAAATGTTGATGGAGTAGGAGACACAATACAGTGATGTTTCAAGTTCTAAAAGGTAGCATAACTCTGGAAATACAAAACAGAGTTACCTGCTCTTGTCACATGCACAACGGCAATTACTGATCAATATGTTTGTAAAGTTTGAACAATATAGAATGTAAACCTTTGGAGGAGTAGGCGCCACAAAAATTGTTTATGGATAATCAATTCTTCTCCATTTCTGCAACAAATATTCTCTGGTTGGTCATTCACTGACCAGCAAAAACCTCAAACCTGCAATGAGAGATCACCTGTCTTGAAAGACCACTTTTGCTCAGCAAAAGGGGTGGTCTCTCAAGACAGGTTCTACTGTAACTGGCTGGAATTTTGGGGGGCTCAGCAGTGAAACATTTAATTACTGAATCACAGACAAGATTTGATTTGATAGAAACAAAATGTATATTTTCCAATTCTTCTTTCACAATGAAGTGTGATAAATAATTTTTAACTGAATTGAGCCGTCACAGTCGGAACAATTAGGTTTACAGTTCAACCCTCCTCTTAAACTTCCCCCTCCTCTTATCAGAGACATTCAAGATGCCTTTGGAATTAGCACAGGAGGTGGCATAGTCAGGTGCTATTTATGTTCATATAGATGAAATTACACTCTGTCTTTATTTTCAGCATTATTTACATACAAATTCCATTTGAACAATACATTTTGTACGACTAATACCATGCTATATTCCCATGTAAAGATTTGAAAGAAAATGAATTGGGCAACTGATTTTGAATCGAATATCAACTTTAAATTTGAAATTGAATCAAATCTCGAAGCCTCGCGGGCCCCACCTAAGAGGTACTGAACCTTCAGAATTTCATATAGAAATCAACAAAAATCCAAGTCCAAGAGAAGATAATCTTGTTAAAAATTGACATAACTTGAAATTGGGGCATATGTGTATGTTTACTTGATAGAAAGCATGTATGAGAAGTTTAATGATAATTGCCTCAGGAATATCTGATGAGTTATGTACACAAACATTCAATCAACAATAACTTTTAATTTCTAGTGGAGATAATTCAGCTAAAAACTGTTTACATTAGAAACACTTTGACAATGCACTTGTCTACTTGACCTTGATCAAGTTTGAGAAGTTTCATCAAAATTGTTTCATCAAGTGTGAAGACAAGTACAAGACAATCAAGTCAGAGGTCAGCCTGGCAGCTGATTTTAGGGAGAAAAGTGATTTCTCCTTCCAGAGATTTTTGGGAGAAGTCAGGAGCTAGGAGGGAGAAGTCAGTGGACATGAGGGAGTATTCAGAAAAAACATAAAAAATGTTTGCCATTACATTTAACGGCACTATGAAGTAGATTCGTAGATTGACTGTCACATGTGCAATCTAGAATTTGAAATCTGCTGCCTGCAGGCAGTACATTTCAAACTTTAATGTTCTCAACCCTTCACATTATTTATTTGAGACCATGTGTAATTCAAAACATGGTAACTATTGTAATCACCAGTAGGGAAAGAGTTAAGGGGAGTCCTCATTCATTCGTATTTTGTTCAAACGAACATGTCATATATTATGGCAAGGTGGTAGTGGTGAATATAAACTGACCACTTGAAAGTAAGTTTTATTAACTGGTTGAGTTCTAAATTATTTTTTAAAGGTGATTTGAAACCCGGGTATTTTTTTCAAAGATACTACACTACCAGCTATAGTGGCCACAGTGTAGCAAGATTTTGTTCATAAATTATTGTTTTGTTGCAATTTATAGGAGAGTGCCAATAGGCACTCTCCAATAAATTTCAACCAATCACCTTTATATAAAAAAATTTCAAGTGCTGAGCAAACATCAAGCATATACAGTGTTGAGCTACTAAAGTGGCTTCCAGCACTTTTCAATGGAGTCATGATAGAGACTTCTAGCACTCAGCCAGTTAACTAAAAACAAAGCTGTGCATTTAATCTTCAAAAGCACTCAAATTGATTTTAAATTCTCCTAAGAGCAGAGGAAGTGAAGTTTATCACTACATATTTTGAGAGTGTTCTTCAACACAGAAGTATTTTTTTTTTAAACATTTAAAGTATCCAAAATAAATTTCAAATTCATATAAGAAGCTGAGTCTACCATGGTTTCTGAATGTCTTAATTAAATTGAAAAGTGTAGTTTAAAAAGTTTTCAATATCCTTCATTAATTAAGCATTATTAACAATTTGAGTAAAAATATTTCTGAGGAAATCAGAGGTAACTGACAAAATATTTCAGTTGTCTCCCTTTTCTTCTGCACTTCTCCCTTTTCTTCTGCACTCTGGTATTTTCCAATACACTGTACAGAAAAATGACAGTTTCTGATGGCCATCCTACATTGATACATGCAATTGGTGCTATGGAGTCCTGCCATTCTCATCCACCCTAATATTTGTGATTTATAATCACAGCTAATGAGTCAGAATGGACATTCTATTTTTAAAAAGCCATTTTTGTTCTGGTTGCTACCACTAAGGGTGAATTGTTTAAACACCACAACAGACCATTACAACTCTTTTGAGCAATATTAAATTGGGCTATTTTCAGAGACATATGATGGATTTTAACAGAAACTGCAAACAAACGTGTTTATTTTATCATGACCGTCAGAATGCAGAAGTGTTCTATTTGGAAATAAAACATAAGAAATGCCCCAAACTGCCATATCTCCCACGGAATTTTGGGAGGGCGACTTGAATTTTGCCCACAACGTAAGGCAAAGCAACTTCAGGAATGGTAAGGCGATTTTCACCCTAGTCGCCCACTCAGCTGACACCTGAGTCAAGTGATGTTTGAAAAAAGCAGGGATACACAGACATTCAGGTTAGTCCTATGTAACCCCACTTTTGAAAAAATGTGGGGTTCTAATTAAACAGTTTTAACATACCAGTATTTCAGGTTCAGCTTTCCTCTGTTTTCTTTCAAACTGACGTTGTTCTCTGATATCTTTACTGTTCACTGTTGGTATCAAGTCCAATGGTGCATCCATCCAACTATCTCTCTGCAAAAAAAAAGAAAAAAATAAACCAATGAAAAATAATCCAAGAAGAGTACCTCCTCTCAAATTCTCCATTTGATCATTTTCACTGAATAAAAAAGATCCTTCAGAAACCTTTTCACATATTCTTAAAGCTACATTTAGTAACACTAATAAAAGGCAATATTTCTCGATTCTGAAATGTGACTAATCTCTGAATAACACATCAAAAGAGGTTTTGTTGCTCAGAACCCGAACAAATGCATATCATAAACTGAACTGTTAGAGGTGGGTTGCAGTGATTTCTTAACACTTAAAAGCCCATTTCCAACTTTTACAACCTCAAAACAGGTGTTCTTAACATGGCATCATGAGATTCTGCTGACAATAGAAACATTATCTAGGCAGTGGTTTCTAGTTACAGTCTTGGCTGCTTGTTCAGTCAGCCAAGACTTGACTAGAAATCACTGCTAAGCCACTGGACATTTTAAGGCTGTGGGCTGGTTGGAATTCAGGACACTTGTCTGGGCCCTTACAGGTTAAAGCCTGCTACCACATTTTGCTGAGTGCTGTAAACAGATGCAAAGTATATAACAAAACAGTCTATGCTTAAAGTTGCTTTAAAGTTATCCAAGAACATAGCTATGACATCAGACAAGCAGAGACAGCTTTGATGTATGAACTAAGTATTCAGATTGTTTGGATTTTCTTTAAGGGAAACATCATATTTGTTTCTATTGGCATATTTTAAGGTCAGGTGTGAAAGCGTATTTAGAAAAATCCACATGATGACACATTGACAAATATACTTAATCAAATACCGAAACTTGAAATCATATAAAGGATCATCAAGTAAAATGCTAACTATTGACACAGAAAAAGACACAGAAAATGTTTACCCAGTAGGGCCCGGCGAAGGTTGGAGATTTGATTTGATTACAAATCTTTTCACCGATTCAATTTGATTCAATTCAAAATCATCTTGACTATTCAAAAAAAGCGAATCTAAGAGAGTTTTGGATTTCATACATTTCTTTATAGTCAACTTTCTGAAGATGACAACTCATTCTGCAGATTTCTGTGGAACAAGACTGACAGTATCCAGCCTAAGTAGATAACACACATTTTGTCAGAAAATTCTTAAAAATGTCATATGGAGCAATAGAGGAAATCAAGTTATGTCCTGTTTGCACAATATATGGCCCCTTGAGTGGAACAGGACATCATCTGCATTGCAGATGGTGCCCTGTTCCACTCATGGGATAATAGATGGCCTTTTCTATGTCTACTTTGGTGATATTTCATAATTTCACGTTTGAACGACTCCCTATCATAACATAACTACAGGATGAGCTGTCAGCAACAGAATACTGAGAAAAGAAAATGTCCAACTCTTTTTGGCCATGATACATTTAAAGTGATAGCTCTGAGTAATCTGAATCAGTACATCAAAGCCCCATCCTATTCGGTACTAATGAATGTATGCTGTACATCAAGTGCATGCCTGGAATTTCTACACAGAATATCCTTAGTTGCCATAGGAATAAATTACCCAACCTTTCAGAAACAAGTGATAGGTCCATTTACTTGTACTTGAGGTTCATAAGACAGCTGTAGTATCATAACAACCAATGAATGGATTCAATTTTGAACATTTTGCCTGATTCGATTCAAGATTTGATTCAAGCAAAACCTGTGATTCGCCAGGCCCTATTACCCAGGACAATCCATGCTGTTTCTGATCTTTGGAGAAAATTTCATACTAAATTAAAATATAAAACAAGAAGCCCCAAGGGGCCTTAATCGATCACCGGCCAAAGTGGTTCAAAGAAGTGTTCGGGGTCACATTCAGTTAGACATTGTTCATCAACACTACAAAGGAATGAAGCCATGCAAAGGCAAATTTTATGGAAATGGATTTGAACAAACCTGAACCTGACATGCTCCCCCTGCCCCCCAACCCTGCCCATAGAGAGCCCAAATAATAAGCCAGGGACTCAAATTGAACAAACTTGAATCTGATCCCTCTTGAGATGTTACAAATGTATATACCAAATATGAAAGAATTCTGACTGGTGGATCTCAACAAGGAGGTTTTTAAAGAAATGTCCTCACATTGCATTAAGTTAAACTTTGGGCTCAAATAAGGAGCCAAAATATTAACCCAGGGACCCGATTTGAACAAACCTGAATCTGACCCACCTAGAGATGTTGTATACCAAAAATGAAAGGATTCTGATTGGTGGATCTGAAGAAGAAGACTTTTAAAAGAAATTTCCTCATATTGCACTAAGTTAAAATTCAGGCTCCCATAGGAAGCCAAATATCAACCCATAGACCAGATTTGAACAAACTTGAATCAGACCCTCCTAGAAATGTTGTATACCAAATATGAAAACATTTTGACTACAGGGTCTAAAGAAGAGGATTTTTTTAAAAAAAATTCCCTATGTTGCACTAAGTTGATATTCAGGCTCCCATAGGGAGCCCAAAAATTTATCCAGGTAAGCAATTTGAACAAACCTGAAACTGACCCACCTCAAGATGTTGTATACCAAATATGAATGCATTCTGATTGGTGGAACTGAAGACGGAAGATTTTTAAAGAAATTTCCTCATATTTCACTAAGTTAAAATTCAGGCTCTCATAGAGAGCCCAAATATAAATCCAGGGACTCGATTTGAACAAACTTGATTCTGACCCCCCTATAGATTTTGTATACCAAACATAAAAGGATTCTGACTGGTGGAGCTGAAGAAGAAGATTTTTAAAGAAATGTCCTCAAATTGCACGAAGTTAAACTTTGGGCTCCAATAGAGAGCCCAAATACCCACTCAGGGACCCGATTTGTACAAGCTTGAATCTGACCTCCCTATAGATGTTGTATACCCAAAATGAAAGCATTCTGACTGGTGGATCTGAAGAAGAATATTTTTAAAGAAATTTCCTCATATTTCACTAAGTTAAAATTCGGGCTCTTACAGGGAGCCCAATTATTAACCCAGGGACTCGATTTGAACAAACTTGAATCTGACCCCAAAAGAGATGTCATATACCAAATATCAAAAGATTCTAAATGATGGTTCTGGAGAAGAAGATTTTTTTAATTTAAAAAAATAATTTATGGGTGCTATCAGAGTAATGCCCCTTGTGGTGCCCCCTGTGGACGTGGAAAGTTTATTTGTACAAACTTGAATTGACATATGATAAGGAACATGCACACCAAATTTGGTTCAATTTGGTCCAGCAGTTTGGGAGGAGAAGTCAATAATGTAAAGTTCACGACAGACGACGATGGACGACAGACAGCAAGTGATAAGTTAAGCTCCCTTCAGTGAGCTAAAAACTGATTCCACCAATTTTGGTACAAAATGGCCACCGGCAGCCATCTTGAATTTTGTTCTTGTCCCAAAGTGATAACAAAGGTGCCCAAGAAGTTTCGTAAAGATCGGTTCATAAATACGGCCTCTAGCCCGAGCCATATTGGCATTTGCAGTTACAGTGTTGAAAGTAACATTAAATAGATCAAAGTTAGTCTAATTGGCATAATTTACGCACGAGAAAAAACCTGTATTGTATGTGATGTATCCAATGGTACTGAACATTCACACAGAAAATTATTCAAATCAGCGCTTTCATATGGAAGTTCTGCGCAAAAATCTGATTGCACCGAATTTTGTACAAAATGGCCACCAGCGGACCCCAAAACATTCGTTCTCGTCCCATGGTGATAACAAAGGTACCCAAGAAGTTTTGTAAAGATCGGTTCATAAATGCGGCCTCTAGCCCGAGTCGTATTGGCATTTGCACTTACAGTGCTGAAAGTAACACTAAATAAATCAAAGTTAGTCTAATTTGCATAATTTACGCACGAGAAACAAACGCGTATTATATGTGATGTATCCCATGGTACTAAATATTCATAAAAAATTATTCAAATCGGAGCTTTCATATGGAAGTTCTGTGCAAAAATCTGATTGCACCTAATTTTGGTACATCTTAAATTTCGGACCGGACCCCAAAACATTCGTTCTCGTCTCACAGTGATAACAAAGGTACCCAAGAAGTTTCATAAAGATCGGTGGATAAATACGGCCTCTAGCCCGAGCCATGTGTACGGCACGATGGAAGGACAGACAGACGACAGGCCATGGCAATACCTCAAATTTGGCTTCGCCGAAATGACCATGCAGGAGGGCCTGAGAAACAGATTCTTAACTTTCTTAGGCCTCATATTGTGAGTATTTAGCATATGATACTAAATTTCTCAACAAACAAAGGGGCAAAACTCTAAGATGAAATTTTTGCATTGTGAATATATAGTGTCTGATGTGGATGATGCATACTAATTTTCATTAGTACTGGCGAAGTTGTTCAAGTAAGTCTAACATGAAAGTTAAGTCTTGTTCAATCTCCCACACTGTGATGTTAAAATATCAAAATTTCAACGAATTTAACCAACTGAATCTTGTTTGACAAGAGCATTATGAGAAAATATGCCACTTAAAATTTTGATATTTTGACATCAGTGTCAAGGGAGATAAGCTTAAATTTATTTTACAAGAAATACCGATCAAATTCTATCATTAATTTTACTGCCCCTTCTTGATGTAATGGCACAGATTATTTGGGATAACCTCCATAGCAGTAGCTTTGTGACCTTGCACTTTCTTAGGACTACACAGAAATAGAGATGGACAATATACCGAAAATCTGAACCGATACCAATATCATGGGGGATACTGAAAAAACGAGCCGAATAAATCATTAAATAACAAAACCATCTGATTTTCAAATATTCCTACACACACTATTTATAAGACCTTGTTGAGGCTTAACAGCAGTTGAAAGGTTCATTTTCATGAAAGAAGAGGCTGATTTTATTTTCAGTTTTGTTTACCCTCAGGGGCTTGGGCAATTGTCCTGAATTCTCACTAGACAACAACCTGTACATGTCCAGCTGCTTAACTAATAATAATATAATAATAACACTTCGGCCAGCCACTGATTTGTCGCGGTTCTTGGACAAGAAGGCCTTGCTTATCCCTGTACTCCCAACTGCCTCCCTATTCCCATGCTTCTCCTCTCCTCCCAACACTCGGAGACGAACTGCTTGATGACATCCCTTGCCCCATTCTTCCCAATCTCTCCAATTAGCATATTGACCCTCTCCTTTGAGTCTCCAGCTAACCACATGTCCTTCATTCTCCCATCCCACTTCCCCATTATACTCCCAGTGAATCTTATTCTTTTAGACTGGTACTTTGGGCATTCTAGAAGAAAGTGTTCCAGGGTCTCTACCATGTCCAAATTACATATCTGGCACTCCTTTTCACTGTCTTTCCCAATTTTTCCCCTCAGCTCCAGGAATCGCGACATCATCTTGAACAACAATGACCCCCCAAAGGTGCCATCAAGGTACTCTTCAAAACCTGGCTTCTCTTTATCACACAGGCCACCCAAAGACCTCTTTGATTTAACCCCCTCTCGCCAATTACGTTACAATCCTCCATGACCCTTTCTCTGAGGATTGTTTTACCCTAGTTTGTCCCAATGTCCAGGTCCGAGATATCCAATGCGTAGTTCTCTACTAGCTCCCTCACTTGGACCATCCACCCAGTCTTGATATTTGAGTTGAAAATTCTCAGGAACATTATTTTACACCAACGGCTGCCAAATAATTAAGATAACCGAGTTTCAACAGGTCTATCCTGTCCCTGATCCTCATCCACCCAAGCTCACCCCTGATTGCTTCTAGCACTGCGGCATTACTTGACCCCGTTATCCATCGGCCTGCATTGTTCTGCAAGATTTCCATGCTCTTTATGGCTGTCTGGTTTAGGGGTACCACTTCTGTACCACATGTTATACTTGGCAGACCCACCATTTCCCAAATGGTTTTCCCCATGAAAACCTTATTGAAACTGTTTCTCCCTATAAGTTTCATTTGGTTAAGGATTCACTTCCCCTTCAGAATAAATTTATTTGTGTGGTTTCGGTAGATGCCTCTTCCTGTAATGTTTATATTTACCCCCAAACACTCGTAATCACCTGTCTCCCCTACACTGAGAAGTTTGCTGCTACCTTCCGGAATGCAGAACTCACCCACTCTCCACCTTCGAGTGAGGTCCACTTTGAGGCCCACAGGTATAACTTTGCTCTTGCTTTCATTAAGTTCGAGTCTCCATTTGCTCCCATATTTCCCAACAATTCCCAGCATTCTCATTAGCCCCTCTTCGCTTTCTGACGCTAGCACCATATCGTCTGCAAAAAATAGCCCTGGGATTTTCAAGTCCCCAACTGCTACCCTCCCCCTCCCGCGTTATGCAGGAGTTCATCTCCTAAATCTTTGATGTACAATGCAAACAGGATTGGCAAAAGGATACACCCCTGTTTTAGGCCTATCTCCATAGGCACACGTTTTGTTGTAACGTTTTCCAGGGTAAGTTCACTCTGTATGTCTTTATATAATGCTTTCATAATTCCAACAAACTCGCCTCCTAAGCCCAGAGCCTCCAGCTTGCGCCACATACCCTCCCTCCATACTCTATTGTATGCCTTTTTGACATCCAAAAAGGCCATAAACAGCTTTTTCTTTTTTGCTTTCGCAGATTCTATCATTTGGGATAGCGTGAAAAGATGATCAGTAACTCGCCTTCCCTTCCTGAAGCCATTCTGGATTTCTCCCAAAAAACCCTTCTCTTCAATCAACTCCTCTAGTCTCCCATACAGGACTTTACAGAAAACTTTTCCAATGTTGCTATTGACAGAGATCCCTCGATAGTTATCCAAAACGTCTTTTTCCCCCTTTTTGTGAATAAATGTCACTTTGCTTTCTCTCCACTTCTTTGGGACCTCTTGATTTTCTATGACTGACTGAATAGGGCAGTTAGGCTTTCCATGAATTCCTCTCCGCCTTTTTTGATAAACTCGTTTGGAATTTCATCCACTCCTCCCGCTTTTCCATCCCTTAATTTTGAGATCACATTTCGCACCTCCTCCGTTTTAATTTCACTGCACATGAAGTTCGATAGGTTTTCCTCGACCTGATTCGGACACTCAGGTGTGCTCCCCATGCCCCATCGCTTATCGTTTACCTTTTCCCAGTGCTTGACTAGTTCTGATGCGACTTGATCTTGGTCGTCTGTAACTCTGCTATCTACTTCAATACTCTGTGGGTTACTTCCTTTGTTACGTTTATTCACCCATTTCCAAAATATGTTCGAACTAGATCCCCCTGTCGTTCTTATCGTCCTAATAAGACTGCTATTTCACACTTTCCGATTATCGTCTTTAATCTTATTTTACTTTATTTTGTGCTTGTTGGTATTCTTCCTTTGCTAATGTGGCCTCATTGCTTTCCGCCCCCTTAAGTTTTCTACTGCTTCTGTATGCAGCACATTTAGCTTTTCTTCCCTTTATGGCCCTTTTCAGTTCTTCATTCACTCTGTACCCAAGTTCCCGTGTTGGCACCCTGATCTTTCCTACACTTTCCTTCCCTGCCTCCACTAGGCTTGAAACTATGGCGTCGGCCATCTTCTGGACATTGCCCCCCTTGGGTACGGTTACAAGCTTTGGTTTAAGTTTTTCACTGAACTTCGCCCAGTCAGCATCCTTTTTGAGTTCCCAAATCTCCTTAAATTGTCCTTTGCTTTTTAATAGATTTCTGGCCCTGATCGTCACTGTAAACAAGTTGTGATCACTATCCACCTCCATTTTACCCTCATCATCCACTTCTACCCCTATCACCTCCCTCCATAAATTAATATCTGTGAGAATGTAGTCGATTATTGATTTTCTGTCATTCCTTTCCCAGGTCCATTTCCCCTTACACCTCGTGTCCCTGTTCAGAATCTTCAGACCGAGCTCGTTTGTGAAGTTCAACAGCTTCCTTCCATTCCTGTTGACTTTCTTATCCCCACCCTCTATGCCTCCTTCCTTATCACCTATGTGGCCATTAAAGTCACCCATCAAAATTATACCGAGCCCCTTGTTTTGTAGCTCTGTGATATTGGCCCTTAGTGTTGAGTATATCGAGTCATTCCACTCGGGTTTGCTTCCCTCCATCACACAGTACACAAACCCAAGGGCAATACTTTTGTTTCTCAGATTGATCCTTACCCATCCAATTTCTTTCGATACATCAGCCAAGGTGCTGACCTCTTCCAGGTCTGTGATCAGCGACGGTTTTAAACCCTCTTTAATGTACATGCCTACCCCTCCCCCTTTTTTCTGGCCTTCCTTTCATCCTACACCTATCCACACGCACCCCCTTACTTGGTCTACCCATTCCTCGTGTCTTATCCACGTTTCGGTTAAGCCCATGACGTCAAACTCCTCTGCCTCGATCAATGTAGCAATTTCACTTACTTTCCGGTGGAGACCCTGGATATTGCTATAACCCACTTTCAGGGTATCAAGATTCATTGGCTTCCGCCTATTGGTTCCATTATTATCTAGTCCCTGTATGTTTGTGTATCCTATTTTGGGTACCTGTGCCTTCCTTGGGATGCTATTCCTATTGAAGTGGATTTTTGGTCCCTTTTCCTTATCCCCCTTATCCAATTTTTTACAACTATGGTTCGTTACACATTTCCTCTGTTCATTCCTCCCTTCTCTGTTCCCCCTCCCCTCCCTATATCAAAAAAGGCTCCACCACCTGCAACGTATTTCTTCCTAAAACCTCTGTACCCCTTGGGCTAAGATGGAGACCATTCCTTCCATATAGGTCCTTTCTGCCCCAAAATGATCCCCAATTGTCTACAAAGGGTATCCCAAGTTCCTTACAATACTCCCCCAATTCCTCATTGGCCCCAATGATCCGCGAATTACGCTCGCCCCCACCACCTAGTACTGGGAGAAGCCCCGAAACCACTACCTGTGCATTCTTGGCATTCAGTTGAGTTATTAAGTCCTTGTAAGTCTCAATAAGCTGAACTGATTTTCTCTCCCTGATGTTGTTGGTCCCCACGTGTACAACAACGACTGGGTCAGAGCCTGACCCCTTTACTAATCCACCCACTCTGTCCCTTAGGTCCTCCACCCTAGCCCCCGGAAAGCACAAATTGTTGACACTGTCGGGCCCACACACCACCCTATCTAAACCCCGCACTATACTACTCCCTGCAACCACCAACTGCCTCTTTCCTGTCCTACTACCCCTGTTACCACCTCTGTTCCCACTGGACCGGCTCGCAGTCTTGCATTCCGCCACACTAACCTCCAAGCCTACCTCCACCTCTTCAGACCCCACCTGCTCCTCAGAATTCTCGAAGTTACCTAACACACTGAATCTATTTTGGACACTGCACTCCACTTTTTGCCCACTCTCACTACAAGCCTCCATGTCCTCGTTTACCACCTTCCTAACCTTCCTTCTGACTCCTGCCCTGAGACGCCACATGGTCAACGCTATCTCCCTCACTATCCGATTCTAAACGAATACGCCTTTTGGCCCCCCGACTCACACTACTAGCCTGGGGATTAGACACTCTAGCCTCTACTTCTCCCCTGCCTTCAACCCGACGCACCTTCCTATTCCCAAAAGACCCACTATCCATGTCAAAAGTCTGCTTCCTACTACCCACCACCTTCCAACCCCCATCGAATGCCACCCTAACTGGGGTAACACCAGACTTTCCCGCCTTACCCAGTTTTCCCCTCACCTCCTGCACCTCTTCCTCCAACTTTACATAGGCCTCTAACAGCCGCATTAACTCTACGCAGATAGCGCACATCCCCAACTCCCCTAGCCCACGCCCATCAACATACACCATATCACAGTGCTTACACACATCCGATCGCTGGCCGCCCGTTGATAACTCACTAGCCTCCCCTGTACTGGCCTCAACCACTGCCCCCACCTGTACACCTATACTAACCGTCTCTACACTGCCAGTCTGAACCTCCCGCGTCAAGAAACACTTACCGAAACACTTACCGTCCATAGCAACCATAGCCAAAATTAAAATGAGAAACTTAAATTTTGAAAAAGCAGTCGAAAACGTAAATAAAACAAAACACCGAAAATGACCCGCGCAAAGATAGGGAACACTTAACAGGCAGCCAACACTTGACTAGAAATCACTGTCCTGGTGATTTGTTTATTGTCAGCAGGACCTCTTGAAGATGGCATGGTCAGGGGACATGCTCTGAGATTGCAAACACCTCACATAGGCTTTTAACGGTTAAGGTGTGTTTAGGAGAAGTCACAAAATTACTGTTGGTAAGATTTGTTTTCATAAAAGAATGTCACTGTTAAGGTCACTAGCAGTGGCATTTGTGGAGCTGTGGTAGAATGATGCAAGAACAACTTATTCTGTAATTCTCTGAAGTGAATTCCCCTTAGATACGGTCAGCAAATCTCAGTCAAGTCAGATACTGAATACCAAACCGATACTCAGAGGTATACCCCCTAAAATACTGAAACCAATACTGAACTCAAAATTCCAATACCGCCCATCTCTCCACTAGGGTCACTAGCCATCATGGGGTGTGTCTCTCCCAGCACATTTTATATTGCCATTTGATAGGATGGCACACTGTGATGGCATCAATCCCACAACTGAAGCATGGTTCTTTGTCTCACAGATGAAAAAAAATCAAGGACTTTCAAGGATCTTTTGAAGCCATTTTCAAGCATCTTTCTGATTAAGTTTCAAGACTTTTCAACATTGGTGGTCTATAGGCCGGAGTATGACTTAGACCTGCAATCAGAGTTAACAATTTTGTTTGAGAGAAAAGTTTTAGTTCTGTTACCCTACAACACAGCTGTCGATACAAATCGATTCCTATGCATTAATCCAATTCACACTGATGTTGAAATATCAAAATTCTAAGAAGCAATTCTTCCAATAATGCAACTAAGAATTTAACAAATCCCATCTTGTCTGACAGAGCAGACAGTCATCTGCAAAATGTGGTCCCCAGAGGGTGAATTCAGTGATGATTCTCTGCACAGCAGGGTAGAATTACTAAATTAACCCTCTGTGAACTTCAGTCGGAATCAAGGTCTCAGGCCCAAACAGGAAGAGGTACCAAGAGGATAAATTGGGGAATTCTAGCCCACAGTGTGGGTTTGCGTCAGCAAATTTACCCTCTGGGGACTCTCATTCTGCAACTGACACATTGCTTATTTCCAGGCTTGCACACAAGATTGAATTGGTTCCCTTCCTAGTTACATTATGGGGAAAATTTGCATCTTGAAAGTTGATTGCAGTAGGTTAATTAGAAATGGACCAAACAAGCAAAGTGCATCAATTTCTAAGAAGACAGTGCATCAGTTTCTAAGGGAACACTGAAATTCAAAGACTTTCAAGGACCCTACTCAATTTTCAAGCACTTTCAAGATCTTGAAAATGAATTTTCAAATTAAAAGACTTTAAAGTTTTTCAAAGACCACAACTGAAGCTGGCAGAGAGACTCAGCGTGTTGCAAATACTCTATTGCCAGTAAAACAGAACTTGTTTACCACAGTAAACAAGCACTGCTCCATGTCCAGGGATTCCCACAGGGAATTATACTAGTAGAACAAAACCGTTTACCATAATAACAGGGCCATATCAAGGACGTTTTTGGTACCAGTAGATCGGTATGGGTGCCCAAATTCCAGGCACCCAAACTCATTGTATTCCTGTAGGATCTCCATCCCATATTCCATTAAAACGGATGGAATTCAACAGAAATTATACAGGACTGAAACCAACATGAAGCTAATCCCTTGAATGCTGAACTAGGATACTTTAGCTAATTAAAAATATGCCTTCGGCAATTGCACTCTGATAAAAAAAACAACACACGGAACAGGTGACCGAAAAGTACGTGGAGGCATTACGGTAATTTCAACTTTTGTGTCTTTTAAAAACATTACATTCAGTATGGTAATCCTACTTTCAGTTTCTGTCTCTACCACCTACAGCCTTCGGTTATGCCCTTGGCATATATGGACAGGAGTTCCTAAATTTTCCCTGGATTTGGCCCTGAAAAATCAATTTCCAGGAGATCCACACGCAACATTTATGAGTGGCAGGGCAAGGTCACAATTGAATACATGTTATGTTTCATTTGTATAGATGAAATGAATTTAATACTCACTTGAGAAGAGTTTATGAGCAGCAGGGCAAGGTCACAATTGAATACATGTTATGTTTCATTTTTATAAATGAAATGAATTTAATACTCACTTGAGTAGAGCTGAGCGTTTTTGGTTTTCCAGTTCAGTTCTGATTTTTAACGCAAACCGGAAAACCAAACAAGTCAAATCAGTTTCAGCATAAACTGATCAAACTACTTTACTGGGAGGGAAATGGACTAGTGGCCCTAATGGATGCTTGTCACTTAGTCTATGCAGTCTGTGCAGCATAGGGACGAATACGTCATGTTCTCGTCACATTTTCTCCCTTATTGACTCATCCACTGGATGAGTCAATAAGGGAAAAAATGTGACAATGAGAACATAACAAAGATTAGGCCTAAAAAAATAAATAATCTGTTTCTCAGGCCCTCCTGCATGGTCCTTTTGGCTGCTGCATGTTCTCTTTTTATAACCAATGCAAACTTAAAAAAAAAAAAAAATTAAATGGTTTACGTCTGACATTTTACCAAAGCTAAAAAAAATTGATAAATTTGTCCCTTGAGTGCTTTAACATTGCAAAGCCTTCTTGCTCTCAAGGGACGAAATACACCAACACCCATGCTTCTCCGTAGATTATGAGGCCTAAAATATACCAAGGACATGAACTTTTGGTGGAAAAGAAATAATTACAGAAACAAGAGGCCCCAGGGGGCCTTAGGCACTCACCAAATGTTCCATACTGTTAAGACACAAATTTTATCAAAAGCTATTCTTAAGCTTCTACAGAGTAAATCTATACTCTCTGTGGAGCTAAAACATCAACAGGACTGAATGGGACAATGCTGCTGATCAAATATCAAAAGATTCTGCATGATGGTTCTGAAGATTTTTAAAGAATTTTCCTTGAATTGCACAAAGTAAACATTCACGCCCCCATAGTGAGCCCCAATATTGATCAAACGACTCAATTTGAACAAATATGAATCCAACCCATACCAAGATGCTGCATACCAAATATCTAAAGATTCTGCCCACTGGTTCTGGTGAAGAAGATTGTTAAAGATTTTTTCTTAAATTGCACTAAGTAAAAATTCCCCCCCCCCCCCCCCCATAGTGATCCCCAATATTGAACGGGAGATTCAATTTGAACAAACTTGAATCAGACCCATACCAAGATGCTGCATACCAAATATCAAAAGATTCTGCCCATAGGTTCCGGAAAAGAAGATTTTTGAAGAAATTTTCTTAAATTGCACTAAGTAAAAATTCACACCCCTTTAGTGAGCCCCAATATTGATCGAGAGACTCAATTTGAACAAACTTGAATCAGATCCATACCAAGATGCTGTATTATTTAGTATTTATTTATTGATGTTTAAGGTCACATATTTCTGCACAATGGCTAATCATGACCACGACAGTTTTATGGGTGGAGGAAGCCGGAGTACCCGGAGAGAACCACCGAGCAACAGCGAGCAACTGTCAGCTCCCCAACATACTAACTCCTCACAAGCAGTGTTAGCATTGGTTGAAGACAGGTGCACCATCGACGTGCAGTACGCCTTAGTACACAGCGTCACCGTGCCCCCGCGTGGGCAATGGGGGTGAAGTGTCTTGCCCAAGGACACAACGCAGTTGCCGCAGGTGGGATTCGAACCGAGGACCTCTCAGCTTGCAGCCTGCACATCTACCAACTGAGCCACCACGCACCCCCCCCCCCCTCCCCCACCAAGATGCTGTATACCAAATATCAAAAGATCCTGCCCATTGGTTCTGGAGAAGAAGATTTTTAAATTTTTTTTCTTAAATTGCACAAAGTAACAAGAGGCCCCATGGGGCATGAAGCGCTCATCTTGTACAGAACACAGTTCAGTCCAAGAATGAGTCTACATTAAGCAAGCCATCTCCATAGGCTACACTGTCAATCCTTGAGTCCCTCAGGAGTGACAAAAATAATCTGGGCATCATGCCTTTTCTTCAGTTGATCATAAGTAAAATGTAGAGCTCCCCTATGAAGCCCCTTGATACAATCTATGTGGATTAATCTTAGTACCTCTAGAGGGTACTGAATACAAAATTTTTAATTCTTCAGCAAAATGGCCAATTCCGGCTCCCATAGAGAGCCCAAATATTAACCCAGGCTCTTGATTTGAACACAGTTAAATCTGACTTCCCTAGAGATGTTGTGTACCGAATATGAAAGCATTCTGACTGTTGGATCTGAAGAAGAGAAATTGTAAAGAAATTTCTTCGAATTGCACTAAGTTCAAATTTGGGCTACCATAGCGAGCCCAAATATTGACCTATGGATCCGATTTGAGAACAAACTTGAATCTGACCCCCCTAGAGATGTTGCATACCAAATGTGAAAGCATTCTGACAAGTGAATCTGAAGAAGAAGATTTTTGAAGAAATTCTCTCATATTGTACTAAGTTAAATTTCATGTTCCCATATAGAGCCCAAATATTAACCTAGGCACTCGAATTGAACAACCTGGAATCTGACCCCCCTAGAGATGTTGTATACCAAATATAAAAGCATTCCGACTGGTGGATCTGAAGAAGAAGATTTTTAAGAAATTTTCTCATATTGCACTAAGTAAAAATTTGGGCTACCATAGTGAGCCCAAATATATACCTAGGGATTTGATTTGAACAAACTTGAATCTGACCCCCATAGAGATGTTGCATACCAAATATCAAAGCATTCTGACTGATGGATCTGAAGAAGAAGATTTTTTTTAAATTACCCTCCATATTGAACAAAGATAAAATTTGGGCTTCCATAGGAAGCCCAAATATTAACCTAGGGACTTGGTTTGAACAATCTAGAATCTGACCCTCATAACAATGATGTATACCAAATATTAAAAGATTCTGACTGGTGGTTCTGAAGAAGAAGATTTTTAAAGAATATTCCCCATATTACCCTATGTTAAAACTTCGGGCTCCTGTAGAGAGCCCAAATATGAACCAATGAGCTTTTGTTTCAACAAACTTTTATCTGACCCCCCTATGAATGCTGTATACCAAATATCAAAAGATTCTGATGATTGGTTCTGGAGAAAGATTTTTTTAAATTTTTGCAAATATGCTGACTCAGCATTTTTTCGATGCCCATGACAGAACACCCTAACATAACTGATGGCAATTTTTTTTTACCATTCAATTCTACTGGTCATAAGGACACTTCATACCAAATAAAAGCTCTCTGTTCTGTGGGGTTTGGGAAATATGGGCGTTTGAAAATATTTCTATTTTTAGCTCCCAGGGTTCCCATGGGGATGCGGGAATTTTTTCTTGCATGGGTCAAGTACTTATGACCCAATACTACCACAAACCAAATTTGGTTCATACCGGACCATCGGTTCAGAAAATAGAAATTTTGGGGCCAAAAATCCTACCCCTCCTATTACAAAGCCAAATATAACTTTACGAACTTGATTCTACACCTCATATGGAAGCTCCATAGCAAATATCAAGTCATTGTACACACTGGTTCTTGAGAAGAAGATTTTTAAAATATTTTGGAGCATTTTCCCCACTCCCTCCCTATGGGGCTGGGCATGCTGAGTTGAACAAAAATGAAATGCCCCTTTGGGACCATCACTCACACAAACTTTCACTTGAATTGGCCCAGTGGCTTTGGAGGAGAAGACCAAAACATGGTGTTGACGGACGACGGACGACAGACGACGGACGACAGACGGGAAGCGATGAGAATAGCTCAGCTTGACTTTGTCAAGATGAGCTAAAAATTCAGGTCCCCATAGTGAGCCCCAAACTGATCAAGGGACTCCATTTGAACAAACTTGAATCAGACCCATACCAAGATGCTGTATACCAAATATCAAAAGATTCTGCCCACTGGTTCTGGAGAAGATTTTTCCTTAAATTGCACTAAGGAAAAAATCATGCCCCTATAGGGAGCCCCAATATTGATCAAGGGACTCGATTTGAACAAACTTGAATCAGACCCATACCAGGATGCTGCATACCAAATATCAAAAGATTCTGCCCACTGGTTCTGGAGAAGATTTTTAAAGAATTTTTCTTAAATTGCACTAAGTAAAAATTCACAGGCCCACATAGTGAGCCCCAATATTGGTTGAGGGACTCGATTTGAACAAACTTGAATCAGACCCATACCAAGGACCCAGGGACTTGGCTTTAACAAACTTGAATCTCACCCCCCTAAGGATGCTAAACACCACATATCAAAACATTCCGACTCCTGGATCTAAAGAAGAAGATTTTTAAAGAAAATTCCTCATTTCGAATTAAGTTACAATTCAAGCTCCCACAGTGAGCCCAAATATGGACCTAGGGACATGGCTTGAACAAACTTGACGACAGACGACGGACGACAGACGGGAAGCGATGAGAATAGCTCAGCTTGACTTTGTCAAGATGAGCTAAAAATTCAGGTCCCCATAGTGAGCCCCAAAACTGATCAAGGGACTCCATTTGAACAAACTTGAATCAGACCCATACCAAGATGCTGTATACCAATATCAAAAGATTCTGCCCACTGGTTCTGGAGAAGATTTTTCCTTAAATTGCACTAAGGAAAAATTCATGCCCCTATAGGGAGCCCCAATATTGATCAAGGGACTCGATTTGAACAAACTTGAATCAGACCCATACCAGGATGCTGCATACCAAATATCAAAAGATTCTGTCCATTGGTTCTGGAGAAGATTTTTAAGAATTTTTCTTAAATTGCACTAAGTAAAAATTCACGCCCACATAGTGAGCCCCAATATTGGTTGAGGGACTCGATTTGAACAAACTTGAATCAGACCCATACCAAGGACCCAGGGACTTGGCTTTAACAAACTTGAATCTCACCCCCCTAAGGATGCTACACACCACATATCAAAACATTCCGACTCCTGGATCTAAAGAAGAAGATTTTTAAAGAATTCCTCATTTCGAATTAAGTTACAATTCAAGCTCCCACAGTGAGCCCAAATATGGACCTAGGGACATGGCTTGAACAAACTTGACGACAGACGACGGACGACAGACGGGAAGCGATGAGAATAGCTCAGCTTGACTTTGTCAAGATGAGCTAAAAATTCAGGTCCCCATAGTGAGCCCCAAAACTGATCAAGGGACTCCATTTGAACAAACTTGAATCAGACCATACCAAGATGCTGTATACCAAATATCAAAAGATTCTGCCACTGGTTCTGGAGAAGATTTTTCCTTAAATTGCACTAAGGAAAAATTCATGCCCCTATAGGGAGCCCCAATATTGATCAAGGGACTCGATTTGAACAAACTTGAATCAGACCCATACCAGGATGCTGCATACCAAATATCAAAAGATTCTGCCCATTGGTTCTGGAGAAGATTTTTAAAGAATTTTTCTTAAATTGCACTAAGTAAAAATTCACGCCCACATAGTGAGCCCCAATATTGGTTGAGGGACTCGATTTGAACAAACTTGAATCAGACCCATACCAAGGACCCAGGGACTTGGCTTTAACAAACTTGAATCTCACCCCCCTAAGGATGCTACACACCACATATCAAAACATTCCGACTCCTGGATCTAAAGAAGAAGATTTTTAAAGAAAATTCCTCATTTCGAATTAAGTTACAATTCAAGTTCCCACAGTGAGCCCAAATATGGACCGGGGGACATGGCTTGAACAAACTTGAATCTCTCCCCCCCCCCCCCCTCCCCCCCCCCCCCCCCCAAGGGCGCTGCATACCACAAATGTCAAAACATTCCGACTTCTGGATCTGAAGAAGATTTTTAAAGAAAATTCCTCATTTTGAACTAAGTTATCATTCGGGCTCCCACAGTGAGCCCAAATATGGACCTAGGGACATGGCTTGAACAAACTTGAATCTCACCCCACTAAGGATGCTGCATACCAAATATCAAAACATTCCGACTGCTGGATCTGAAGAAGATTTTTTAAAGAAAATTCCTCATTTTGAACTAAGTTTATAATTCGAGCCAAAATATGAACCCAGGAACTTGGCTTGAACAAACTTGAATCTTACCCCCCTAAGCATGCTGCATACCCAATATCAAAAGATTCTGCCTGCAGGATCTTGAGAAGATTTTTAAAGAAATTTGCCTGAAATGCACTAAGTTCAAATTGGGCTCCTATACTGAGCCCAAATATGAACCCAGGGGGCCAATTTGAACAAAATTGAATCAGATCCACCCCACAATGTTACATACCAAATATCAAAAGATTCTGCCTGCTGGATCTGGAGAAGAAGATTTTTTAAGAATTTGCCTGAAATGCACTATGTTCAAATTCAAGCTTTTATAGTGAGCCCAAATATGAATCCAGGGGGCCGATTTGAACAAACTTTAATCAGATCCACCCCACAATGTTGCATACCAAATATCAAAAGATTCTGCCTGCTGGATCTTGAGAAGAAGATTTTTTATGAAATTTGCCTGGAATGCACTAAGTTCGAGTTCGAATTTGGGCTTCTATACTGAGCCCAAATATGAATCCAGGGGGCTGATTTGAACAAATTGGAATCAGATCCACCCCACAATGTTGCATACCAAATATCAAAAGATTCTGCCTGCTTGATCTTGAGAAGATTTTTGAAGAAATTTGCCTGAAATGCACTAAGTTCGAATTCGGGCTTCTATACTGAGCCCAAATATGAATCCAGGGAGCCGATTTGAACAAACTTGAATCAGGTCCACCCCACAATGTTATATACCACATATCAAAAGATTCTGCCTGCTGGATCTGGAGAAGAAGATTTTTTAAGAAATTTGCAATGCACTAAGTTCGAATTCAGGCTTCTATACTGAGCCCAAATATGAATCCAGGAGGCCGATTTGAACAAACTTGAATCAGATCCACCCCACAATGTTGCATACCAAATATCAAAAGATTCTGCCTGCTGGATCTGGAGAAGAAGATTTTTTAAGAAATTTGCCTGAAATGCACTAAGTTCGAATTTGGGCTTCTATAGTGAACCCAAATGTGAACCCAGGGGAGCCGATTTGAACAAACTTGAATCAGACCCATACCAAGATGCTGCATACCAAGTATCAAAAGATTCTGCCCACTGGTTCTGGAGAAGAAGATTTTTTAATAATTTTTCTATAATTCATGCGGTGCTATCAGAGTTATGCCCCATACGGAGCCCCCAAGGGACGTGGCCATTTCATTTGAACAAACCTGAATTGGCATATAGTAATGAACATCCACATGAAGTTTCGTGAAAATCGGACCAGTGGTTTCAGAGAAGTCGTTTGAAAAATGTTCACCACGACGATGGACGGCAAGTGATAAGGTGAGCTCCCGTCGGTGAGCTAAAAACAAAATGATTTAAATCAGAGGCTCCAATGTGACTAAAAGGCTCATCAAGATCAAGATATCTACAAGGAATGAGGGTAATACTGTTCAGGGATCAGAAAGACTGAGTCAAAAAGGAAGTGTTGCCTTGTACATGTGTGGATACAGCAATTAGGACTGAAACGGTTAATAATCGGTCACTGACGAGATCGATTATGATTTCCATAACAAGTTAACCATCACTACACATAACATATACCAACTCAAGTAGAGTTAAAATGATCGTGAAGAAGCAAGCAAAAAAATCAATGCTGTTACAGGATATGCTATTTGAACTAATGCACACATTCTACTTCTTCGTCACGGCGATGTTTTAGCAGCTTGGTCGATGTTAACAGCCTCAAAACAGTTGAGATACATATGGAGGGGAGAGGGGAATTTTCTGTAATTTCTAATCACTTCAACTTAGGATAACTTGATGAGAAATTTATTCCGAGTTATCAGATGAGAATGTTATACAAGGTTTGTGTGTCCATTCTGCAGTCCGGGTAATTTGCCATCGCTCCCCTGACAATTGAGAGTCATTGCATTCAGATGCCGAAAGCATTTGAGTGGGGGTGCTATCAAATGGAGCCTTGAAATGTGCTATCAAATGGAGTCTTCTGGTGGCTTTTCGGGAGCAAATGCACTTTGGGGATGGCAAAAATGTTTCTTTTTTTACAGCATGTTTCAAATTACTTCCAAATCCTAATTCCTTGGCAGATATTTCGTCGATTTGTTTTTATATATAATGACAGGCTTCTCTGCTTCATATATACTTTATTCTAAAATGTACTAACCATGATTGAGTAGTGAGGAAATTCATATTCAATTTAATAAGGTTACCTGTGTTAGTGCATACAAATTATTCTTTTGACTTTTTTTTTGGGGGGGGGGGGGGGGGAGGGGGAGGGGGGGGGCTCCTTAGTATAATCATATTTGCATATTAAATAAACTTTCCTTGAAATGACCATTGATAAAAATCTCCCCATTTGGCGTGATATTGAAAGCATGTGGTTTCTGACAGAAATAAAACAAGTATCAAACTACCACAATGACCATATACTTCACTTAAATGCAGTATCTATGCATCTGCTGGCCAGTGTCAATAATTTCTATGTATACATTTAAATGGAATTAAAAAAAACTGTTGTACACTATACTTGCAGAAATGACATTTTCAAGCCTGTAAGCCAAGATCTGGGACTTTCAGTATTTAATACACGAAACTCAACACAATAATCAATAATATTCATGACCTTTCAACACCAACGGTGAAGCAACGTGCAATGTTCATCAGTTTATTAAATGCAGTTTCTTTTGCTGAAATGGAACTTGCCTCTTGCTCCACATTTATACTGTCCGATAGATTTATTCTTTCACGTAATTTTGAAAACTTGAACTCCAAAATCGGTTCCAAATTTACAGTTGAAGTCTGACGGAAATTTAGGATGACAATGATCTAAATGAGCGACTTTTACTTGATAAATAAACTTTTTAGGTTGGTTTGGTCACCCTAAACACAGGTATTTTTTTTTGGGGGGGGGGGGGGGATTTTACAACATTACAACATTACACCCTCGGCATTTTTTTATATTCCTCACCAAGAGTCCATTGCCGGGACTGATTTTGTCTTTTTCAGTTTGATTTGGCCATCAGTTGAACTACCAAAGAGAGGCACCTATTCTGTTGCAAAAAAATCTTTGGATACCCGTGGTTAGTCAGTTAACTGCAGTTATCAGAAGCAGTTAACCAGTTATGAAAATCATGTAACCGTTTCAGCCTAACAGCAATGGCTGTCACCAAAAAAGGAACTGATAAATTATGTCTGTTTTTCAGCCTCCCACCACCAATTCCCACTCCCAGCACACACCCTGCATCAGGCTTGACATTATGTAGAAACATGACAAAAGGGCATCCCTCTCAAAAGACCACCTAGGCTGATTAAAATTTTGAGTTGAAATTCAGTGAAATATTATTGGAAGCCATCAGTTGTGTGAAGAAATGGAGTGAAAAGGCAGTCAACAAGGACATCATTGAGAGAGGTTTTTGTTGACAAATTAGAGCTTTCTGGTTGTGTGTTCTTACACATTCACAATCATTAATGAAAACAGAACATTTGATTGAAACAAAATTTGTTTTCTCACCAAATATCAAAAGATTCTGGTGGGTGGATCCGTAGAATATTCCTCATATTACAGTGAGATAAAATTTGAGCTCTGTGGGAAGCCATAATATGAACCCATGGACTTGATTTGAACATACATGAATCTGCCCTCAAAAGTATGGTTATACCAAATACGACAAGTTTCTGCCAGGTGGATCTGAGGAAGATTTTTAAAGCATTATCTTCATACATGTATTGACCAATTAATCAACCAGGTAAATAATAATGGCAAGTTTGTGCAGCTTATTTTACAGCAATGCAAGAATACTCCTAGAACTTCACATGACTGGAGAGAGCCAGATAAGATAAGTTAGGTCAAATAACATCCATATTGTTTTAACCCTTTACCTAACAAATCAGCAGCATCTGCCAGGACAATACACAAATTCAGAGGTTGAAAAAAAATTATTTTTCAAAAAATTTCAACAAAACCATATAATGTGACCCTTCATTGGAATGAGTCCATTCCAATGAGGGGGTTGGTCATGTAATATGGTTGTGTTGAAATTGTTTGAAAAATTTGAAAAAATAATATTTAGCCCTTAAGGGCCTAATTCTGACTTTGACCACATTTTTTTGCAACAGAACAGTTGCCCCTACATGCAGGCTTAAGCACCTTGGTAGTTGTTTTTAGACAAGTATTGGCTGCCTATATAGTCAGCTAAGACTTGCTAAAAACAGCAGGAAAGTCACAGGATTAGCCTGTCCAAGTGAAGCAAAAATATGTAAAAATCTCTAGGTCCTTAAGGGTTAAAATAATGCATTGGGTAAAGGGTTAAGAATCCAGGCCTTCAAATTTGTTGTGATTCATGAAAATTTGTTTTAATTTTCACAAACTCCTGCTGCAAGAATCATTTTTCAGTTTTGACATAATTTAGAATTTGAGAGTGCACATCCTGTTATACCTTTGTGCATGCAACCAGTACATACCCAATAGTTAAAAAAAACAACCTCATATTTATTTATATATTTACTTTAGTTAGGCTTTTGGTGGTCTTGCTGATCGAAATTACAGTACCCTGGCAGTGGTTTTGAGTGAAGCCTTGGCTGTCTGAAAAGGTACTCTCAAAAGTGTTACCTTATTATGACGAAGGAGCAAAAAATCAGTAAAATTCTCCAGGATTTTAAGGACACTTTCACAATCTATGACAAGAATCAAATGAATCATTTTACAAGAATTGATTCTGATTCTTCCATGAATTGTAAGCCCTAAAATCATAAGCCAGTAAGGGAGAGAAAGAAAAATTAATATTCAAAACTGAAGATCTGTCAATATAAGGCTTCTATTCACAAAATGACAAGTATGATTGTACACAATTCTATACCAGGATTGCTGTGCGTATTTAATACTACGTGATACAATACAGACACTGGGAAATGTGCTAGATATACTACACCTTTGACACACGTGAAATACAGGAAAAAAACCCACTACAGGTCAATGATTCCAACCAACCAACATAAATACATACATCCATCCATCCATCCATCCACCCACCCAAATACAAATCCAACCAACCAACCAACCAACCAACCAACCAAAAATACCCATCCATCCATCCATCCATCCATCCATCCATCCATCCATCCATCCATCCATCCATCCATCCATCCACCCAAAACCCATCCATCCCCACCCATCCATCCATCCACATCCATCCATCCATCCATCCATCCATCTCAAGCCACCCAAGTCATATCTGCTGTACTACTGTGGCACCATGATAATTGAATCGCGAATTCATCCATACAAATATTCAATAGGAATATTCAATTAACAGGGACCTGGGCAACTTTCTGTATTTTGGAGATAAGTTCAGCATTTATTCTATTTTCTCTTGTTTGACAAAGTTTGTGGAGCTCTGTCAAACAAGATATAACAGATTAAAAGCCTGTATTGGATGAACTGATGCAAAATAGATCTATAAACAAACGGATTTTTGTGACTGTTAGGGTAATTTCTTGACATACTACAAGATTTTTTATTGAATTAACATGAATTTACTCTATAACCCATATCCAATGACAGGGCAGTTTTGTACTGAAGGCATGGTAATTTCTTTTGTGTTTGGAAATTATATTCAGTTAATATGATTATTCAATTGACAGATCTACATTTTATAGTAAATTTCCTTTCTTATTATACCTACCACAACTGTTTACTCCAGGCTTGCACTACAGTGGAAGTCCCTAACTCGGAAAATATACTCTCTATTTTGATTTTTCCCAAGGGATTTGGGAAAGAAAAGTGGTGCAAAAGCACCAAGAAAAAATAAGCCAAAACTGGGTCGAGTGCTACCGGCACACACCCAGTAGAGAATGCTCTTCTCCTAGTACAGATCCATGGCTTCTGGTACCAGTGCGCAGTCAGTAACTAATGAATCATTCTTTTGAATCTGCCAACATTGGAGTTATGTGATCAGCAGGGAGGAAGGATTATTACCTGAATAAGAAGACGGGATGGCCTCCATGTAAACAATTGTGGTAGGTATAAGAAAGGAAATTTACTATAAAATTTAGATTTCTTATCAACCTACCCTACAATTGTTTTCTACAGGCTGAACAGACAATAGGAGAAGGGAATCACATAACCAACCCCCACATAACACGACTGCACTGCGACCATGGACAGAAGAAGAGTTCCCAATCAGACCATACCATCACAAACATTGGTAAAAGACAATGAAAGATGAGGCGTATGGCACGGCGGGTTGCACCGACAGAAAGGACAGTAAAACAGCACAGGGCTGGAACTGACCTTGAAGCCTAATGGCTAGGGTGGACAACAGCCTGAGCAGAAGAAAGAGGGCCCAAAGAAAAAAGGTCCTCATACTACTCCTACAACTGACGCAGATAGAAGGTGGAGAAAGGAAGCATTTCTCCAGTAGGCTGCCTGCATAACATCTGATAATTTGACAGAGTTAGCATAAGCCCAGGAGGTAGACAAGGCACGCACCTCGTGGGCAGAAATACGATTGGTAATACAATCATCAGTCGCTAGACGAGCATAAGCCGTGTGAATAGAAGACAAATCCATCGAGAAATGGATTGAGGAGAGATCTTCTGTCGGCCAGGAATAAGAGACAGAATCATTTCCTCCCCATCCTAATGAACTGCATCCGGTTGAGATAAATGCGAAGTACACGAACCGGACAGAGCAAAGGGTGATTACCCTCAGCTGAAGGAAGAGCCCTGATACAGATAGGAGGTGGAGTTGTTCCTGGTATCTGATTCTTGGCCAGAAAGGAGCAATCAGTGGTAAAAGTAACACTGTTGGCAGAGCTCCTGAAAAAGCCCAGATCAACAGAGAGGGTGTGAAGCTCACTAACCCATCTGGATGAGGCAAAAGCCATCAGAAAAGTGGTCTTGTATGTGAGAAAACGCATATCCACCTTGGATAAAGATTCGAACGGTGCCCCCCCCCCCCCCCCCCTCCAAGCGAAGCAGCACACAATAAAGATTCCATGTTGGGGTAAGCTGCAAAATCCAACGGCCTTTTCAATGAAAAGTGCTGAATAAGCTTGGAGAGGTATGGATTAGTGCTGATACGATGCTTTCCCACATACGAAAAGGTCTCCGAAAGCACAGACCTGTACCGTTGATGGTAACAGGCTGGAGACCGCGAGAATCAAACAGATATACCAGAAACTCCGTAATCTGTGTTATCGAAAGATTAGCATAATCAACAGAGTGATCAGCACACCATCGACAGAAGACCTTCCACTTAGCCGCATAGGCTAAACCAGTGGAGTGCCACCTTGGAGAAGAAATGCACTCCACTGCTCATCTCCAAAAACATCTACGGAGGAGACAGGACCTGGCAAAAGATATGCATGAAGGCACAATGAAGTCGGGTCGATGTGAAACCTTCTCGGGTGACCTTGGCAAAGAACGTCGCGATGTAGAGGGAGACATGCTGCAACTGCCGCCAACAGAAGGCGGAGCTGATTAATCTACACCCGTTGAGGGAGCGATCAGAATGATTCGACAACTGCAGGTTCTGATCTTGGCCATAACCTGAGGCAGAATCAGAACCGGTGGGAAGGCACGTCCTTCTTCGGCACCAAGAACAGGTTGGAATAAAATCCCACTGAATGTAAGTTCTTGATGACCTCGATCGCCCCCTTTGAAGGAGGTTGTCTATCTCCGTGATCAAAAGCTCTAGAAGTGAAATGTCTGAAGGAACTTGTGTTGGAAGAGGCACTCTCGACAGAATGGGGTGCCTCCAGAAGGATTTTCACAGCCCGGACCAAACAACATCTAACGCCCAAGGATCAGATGTGATTGTGGCCCAATGGTCTGCGAAACCTGAGATAACTTCCTCCAACCTGGGATGAATCAAGGTGAGGATCTTCATCACGAGCCCCGGCAAGGCTCGTGAGAGGAGAAACCACCTCCCCTATTAGATGAATGATCCTGAGTCCTCCCTCTGGTCTGCCAAAGCTTACCCTTACCACGTGAGTAAGAAGTAGAAGTGGCGGCAGAAGGATCAGCCTTCGGCTTCGCAGAGGAAGCAGAAGGGCGATTGTTAGGCTTCAAACGGCCCCTGCCTCCAACAGAAGGCTGATCAAGCTGGCAAAGCAGCAGCTGATCTTTGGAATGATGCAGGACCGTCGCCACAGAACCATGGAAAAGTCACGGACCCGCCAAAGAGGAAGATGGAAGAGCAGCGCACTGCCCTTCAGGAAGGGAATGTCTTGTGTCCAACACAGCATCCCGGCAAACTAATTCCATGTTAGCTGTGTTACAGGTATGCGTGTAAGATGCATGAGCACCTTGGAAATCACACGCAAAAGAGCCTGTATGTCGTCAAACCTATCTGGAGGCAGATGAGCAGCCAAAGCAGAGGCGACATGATCTGAGAGAGAAAGCATGCCCAGCATCTCTCTCGATAAGCCCAACAGGGACTCCAGAGTCGGCATAGGAATAATGGCCGACTTCGGCTCGGAAAGCCCGAGGGAGGTAGAGTCCTGATCCAAGACCGTCAAAGTCTGGCAGACTGATGGATTGGCAAAATCGTAGGAATGATAACGCACTGGAGGCAAAAAGGTGTCAGCCCTGGGGAAGAACGAAGTCTTCATAGGCTTGGAACTCAGCTTAGAGTCCAAAGCTGCAAATGCTTCAACCACCTGTACCGACTGGCACGGTCGAAGGCGTCCAGAAGCAGGTTGCTTCACAGGCTGGAGGCACATGACCAATGATTGCGGCCTGGCTGACACCATCTGGTTGGATGGTTTAAGATCCGGAGGAACTCAACACAAAGTCAAGAGCTGCCCCCAAGTCAGAAGACTGTCGGCCCTCAACGCCAGGTATGTCTGACCCAACCTCTGAGTTGGAAGATACATAGCCCATCACAGGCAAACCAGCCGATGCCTCCCATGGTGTAGGCACACCAGGGGGATCAGAAAGCGGCCTGCTTCCAATCCCGGGAGGCATCGCCGCAGAGGGCGCCTGAAAACGACTAGTAGTCTCGCTGGAGGCAACGGGAAGGCCCTTGGAAAGAACCTGAGTGAGCAAAGAGAGGGCCTCCCTAAGCTCACAGCCTGTGGCAGCCGGTTCGACGTGGGAACGGACCGGAAAAGTGGCTTCACTACTGACCCTCTGAACCAGCAAAGGATCATTGATCCTCCAGAACATCCAACATGGAGCGACGGGCGGCAGCTGAAACATCTGCAGGCAGATGCTGATAGGGGTATACCAGACCCTAAGGATCAACAGTGCAGGAAATCAGGAGCGTCACCACAGACCTCTGAGGAACAGAAGGTCCAGGCTGCACAAAAAGCATCGGTCCCGCAAAAATGGTCGTCGGACCAGAGTGCGTGGACGGAAACGCAACAAAGTCCATGGTGACCCCACCAGGAACATCCGAATCCGAAGAAAAGGCTGCTGGGCTCGATGGCTGAGAGACCACAGCAGAGGGTTCAGCTGGCAGTCCCTTCCCTTCTGATTTCGCCGAGTTGAAGTCAGGGAAGGCTGAGGCCGATATCCCACATCTGCACTACCAGACATCTTTGCAGACCCCTGCAGGGATAAGCCGAGGCAGGCTGAAATGGTGACCAATGATGTTGCAGACAAAACAGCAGTAGCAGTAGATATGACGGGAGCTGTTGAAACCAGTGGAAAAGTGGAGAGAGCAACTGAGCTCGGCTCCAAAGGAGGAGTCACAACCCTACTGACAGCCTCAGATGTCGACTGGAGAGGGACCACAGTCCCGGAACCAGTCATCTCTTCACCAGACAACTCAACAGCTCCCGCAGTATCCACCACAGGAAAAGACTGCACATCCCCCACGGAGGGGGTATAACTCTCACTAGACGTGGTCGTGTCAGGAGGCCCCGAACAACAGCATTCCCCTTCCCGATGGGTACGGGAGGAATGGCCACGACAATGCACCATATGCTTGGGCAAAAGCAAAAGGCATTGCCCTCAAGGAACAGTCCTGGGCATAACAGAGGTGAGAGCAGTAGAAGAAAAGGTGAACTCAACAGATGGCCAACAGGGACCCAAAAAACAGACATTCGGCCCTCAACAGAGAGGAGAAATCCTGTCCATACAACCCCCCCACTAACACCTAACTCCAATAATAATAATAATATCCAAAAGGATAACATAAATTTATCAACCAAAAAATGATATGTCTGAAATGTATGGTACGCGAAAGCTGCACGCGAAGACGGAGAATATACAAAATACAATGAAAATGTGGTTGAAATTAATAATGAGAATATATAAAACACAGTCCTGTTATTATACGATACTCAGATCCATAATTCTAGTCACAGGGAACCATTATCAACGAGTTGAATTATCACTGTTTCGTAATACAAATGGCCGCATGTCATTCCAGGACGGCAGAAGAAAAAAGAATGATTCATTAGTTACTGACTGCGCACTGGTACCGGAAGCCGTGGATCTGTACTAGGAGAAGAGTATCCCCTACTGGGTGTGCGCCGGTAGCACTCGACCCAGTTTTGGCTTATTTTTTCTTAGTGCTTTTGCACCACTTTTATTTCCCAAATCGCTTTGGAAAGATCAAAATAGAGAGTATATTTTCCGAGTTAGGGACTTCAACTGTATTGCACGCCTCTAGTAAACAATTGTAGGGTAGGTTGATAAGAAATAACCAATTAAATGGCTCCCCTGCATTACTTTTGCTTCCTCAAGGAGCCGCTGCTGTAACTGATAATTGTTGAAAAGGAAGTGTGGAAGTGAAGAATACTTAAAAGTCCATTTACTATTCGAATGCTGTGTAATGAATTGAAATTTGAATATTCATTTTAGGACAAAGTGTTCACATTAGTGCTGTGGTTTCAGTGAAAAGAGAAATATGTAACCTTACTTGTAGTACCGGCCCCTTAACATTTTGTTTACGGTTTTCTCCGGCATCACTACTGTTTGACAGTGGATGTAATGAAGATGATGCTGATTTCTCAACCCATGCCCCTTCAGAATTGGAATCCTGAAAAACAAAGTAAAAGTAATTTATTTCATAAAACTTTAACCCATTTGCTCTTACAACAAGAATGTAGTTCCCCCAGTACCCGCTGAGTGGTGTCATCATTATATGGCTGCTTAATGTAAATTCAGTCATGTTGCAGTTCAATATATACCTCATATATCTTAATGTACTACAAGAACTAGAAAAAATGATAAATTTATACCAATTTGTGTATTTTTATACTTACCAATGACCCAGACATAGCTGGTGCTAACTCTAAAATATCTAGGGCCAAACACAAATTTTGCCTCCCAATCTCCAAAATCTGCATGCAAAACCAAAAATCAGAAGTCCTAACTGGTCCTTCATACATTTACCCTCTGCGCATGCGCAGACGTCAGGAATTGACCGGAATTGGCGCCAACATCATTCTTTGTAAAAAAGAGTATTACATAATAATTCAGTGGGGGGAGGGGAGGGGGGGGGTATGAGTGCCGACACATGGGAGGGCCCTTCCCGTCTGGGCCATTGATAAGTATAAAAATATACAAATTGGTATAAATTTATATTTTTACACAGTATACCAAGGGCTCAGACATAGCTGAATCATAAACAGGTGGAGGGCTTAAGACTAAAATAATTCCAATCCTGCAATCCATAATGAAGGAACTTACATGTAGAATAGTTAGGAATTACATATATGTCTCTCTATACAGTAATAGAGGAGACATATTCTAAATAAGGAGCCCAATGAAGTAATTCCTTAATGCAAGTATGAAGACAAGTTCCTAATTTTCCAAGGCTAGCCCAGACTAAGCCCCAAAAATTAGGATGGCGTATCTGAGAATAAGAGAAAATCTCCCACAAACATACACCTTACAATAACATTTCAGCTGTATGCAGGATATAAATATGGATAAAAACAGCATCCTTCAAAGATACATACATTTTAAGCCATATTATGGATAAAAACACCACCCCCCCCCCCCCCCCCTTTTTTTGAAGAAACCTTCAAAATAAAAAAAGGGGGAGAGCTCTGGAAACAATAAGAGCGGTACCCAACAACCATATAATTAATCGTTGAACATGCACTCAGGTATTAATTCATGATTAATAAACGGTGCTTAACGTTACTTCAGAAGTTATGGCTATAGCAACGATCCTGGAAATTAATATTGCACAGTAAATAGCATACACCACAGACAACGTACACAGATACGTCGAAAACTGGTGATACAAAATATAACATACACATATCTAATCAAGCCACACTGAACGATTCCTGAAGAGAAAGCACACTTCCGACATGATCCACTGGCGGCCACTGTACAATAAATTCCAGTAACAACACTCTCCAACGTGAATAATCCGATATCTATGATCGTAAAACCACGTGTAATATGAGTACCAAACAAAATAGAAACTTGGATCTAGAGATGTACAAAGGTATGATTAACAGGCTCCTACACGGACCGCCCCAAAAATAAATTATTATTTCAAGGTTCACCAAATACAATAAAGCATTAGCCTAATAATAATAATGCACGATCGCATATATATTAGCACGCAATCATCTGAATACCAGTTAACTGGATATGCAGCCTGCGAGGTACTCAAGAGTGGCAATTTAATTTTGATGATTTATAAATAAACACTTGAATATAACAAATCAACCAAAATAATAGGGTATTGATTCAGCTAAAAAGCGGATGGGCTGGTCGCCACAGAACACTACATAAATGCAGGAAATGCATGTATTACAATAATAAAGCTTGTGGGAAGAGAACTACATCTTGCCCGGTAATTGCTTATAACACATAAGGAAGTGTCGGAGTGTGTGTGTGTGTGTGTGTGGGGGGAGGGGGGGGGAATTCGAAGTCATAACGAAATCTCCTCACTCACATTATTCAATCATACTCGGGTCAGTTAACAGAAAAATATAGGAACCGCAATGGTTCTCTCACGGTGGGGAGGGGGGGGAGGGAGGGTATTCGAAGTCATAACGAAATCCCCTCACCCGTATTATTTAATCATACCTGTGTCAGTTAAGATAAAAATTGTAGGAACCAAAATGGTTCCCTCACGTCTAACCGACTCCATATGCCACTATGGACGGAGAGGAATCTGAAGAATAAAACATCCCCTGAAAGAAGACCCGCTCTGGGAGAAAGCTTCTGGGGAGCGTCACATAACCGACACCTGAGAATATTGATCCAAGATTCTTGTGACAACAGAGGCACTACCAGTAGGATTCACTGTTTAAACTTAAACATAAGCTATTGAATCAAATGAATAGGAGGATACGTATATCCTATTATTCCTCCCCATAAATTTGCTGCCTGCACTCAATAATCTGGGCATGGCGACACAAATGACGGTAAGAATTGTTCTGGTACGTCACAAACTAAAGAATCATGGGGTGATCCCACTGGTAGCAAAACTGTACAAATAAACGCATGTTGGGCGTCCATACATATGAAACAAGTGACCTTTCCGAGGAGCGAGTCTGCTAGTACGTTCAAACGACCCAGTATATGACGGATAGAGAGACATGAAAATGATTCTCCGTTAGGTATTATAACAAAAGTGAATGGGTGCCGCCCTGGTTCCTGATGTACGCTACCACTATTGAGTTGTTCAACAAACTCTGAACAAGCGTGAACGCATTGATATAGCACTAACAATATTGACATCATTCTTGATGATTACGTGTTTCTACAGGAACCGAGGGTCTCAGACCCCTGCAATTATAGTCTGTAGGACTTAGGGTCGTGCCCCAAACTATAGACTCATACCCGTCATAATCATGAAAGCCAGATCTGGCAGTTGCAGTGGAACTAATGAGTTAACCCACTGAAAATCTGCCCCAATATGGACCTTTTTTGTTTACTATATCCGTTAAAACAATACTGGTCCTGAGCGAATGCATTGTCCGACTCCAGTTCTGTGTAAGATTAACTGGAGGGGGTGTGCGTAAGCGACCCAACTAAACAAGATGCGTAGCCGCTCAGCACATCTCCATCAGTCGCATAAAACTAATTCGTTCTGGATAATGGCAGACGAACCAGATTGTTATGAGACATTACCAAGTTAATATTCGAGCGACAGCGCAGGGCGCTATCTCCAGACCAAAGCTATCCTTAAATCTATGCTTATAGCATAGTCAGTCACTCGAACACTCATTTTAACCAACTAAATGATAACCATAAATAAACTTTTAGAGCTTTGATAAACTTGTTAACAAGCTCCAGTCTATTAATTGTCGGAACAAGCTCTTAGGCTTCGGTACGAGTAACAGGTGGCTACAGAGTTCCAGAGAATCTTGATTCTCGACGACCTCTATTAACATCATTGTCAAGAGAACCTTTACCTCCAATTGGAGAGACTCTTATGCAAGGATTAGATGGAAACATTGTCCATCAGACATTAAGTTAGTTGTGGATCTCTCGGAAAGATAGCCGCAGGCCTTCCAAAACCACACTTCTGAACTACTAGTCTCTGTAACAGTTATCCAGATTGATGCTCATCTTGATAACCATCCGTCAACCGCAAAACGACAGAGGTCCTAACTCACACCTGCAGCACCTGCGAGGCCTACGGAAGGAGGAACTGCGTCTCATTTGCGAAGGGCCTCGGTCCAGCAGTTTAGGGGCATCTGACCAGAAGTCTCGATCAGACGTAAGCCCCGTATTCGAGTCACTATATGACAATCTCTAGAGTAATTATAGGAGAGTAAACTATACCCTCATGAGGAGTCCTTATAGGTGACCTTCTGTCTAGGACGTCCTCCCTTACTCCTTTCTGCTAATGCGTTTTGAATATACGTCGACATAAGGAGCAGAGTATTGATGCTTTCTTTGTAGCTTGTTCAAAAACCAATGAAAGCTTATCGTCAAAAACTTGGTGTCCGGAAACCGGAGCGACTCTAAGAGAGTTTTTCACCTTGTCATCTATTAAGGATGACAACGCAAGGGCTCTGTCACATCTTTTTAACTCCGATTTAGCAACTTCTTAAGACAGAGTTATACGTGATCAATATATAAGCCCTGAAAGGACTCTAAATGAGGTACAAACATCCTCCAATTCCTTTCCGTAGAGACGTAGCGTCACAGCTCTTAAAGGTGATCTGCGAAATACAGTGAGTCTAAATTTGCTCTGAATGAATAAATGTCATCTCAATTGTGACCAAGCGAATAAGGAATGACAAAGGTAAGGCCATAGCTAGGTCCTTAGCCTACTCATTCAAATGCAGAGGAACTCTCAATACATCTTCACTGTTTTCCGACCAGTGGAACTACAGAAGAAGATGACAAGAAACTGCCTTTTTTCTTTCTACTGGAAAGTTGAATGTGGAGTCGTCGAAAAGGCCAAAAGCCTACAACACCTGTCTATACTTAACCAGAAAAGACATCCCTTCTCTTTTTCCGGATAATTTAGCGTGCAACAACGCTAGTGGTTTCTTGTAAATAGACGTAGTGTTCTGATTCATTGGAACACATTCAGGGTAGTGTTGATGGAATAAATGCTCTCAACCCTGTATTGTTCCAAATGTGGAGGGCAAATTCCCTCCATATCCCTTCATCATTCGTCTGAATCAGTTAAAATCACGGTCATTGGCACCTGAACACGCAGATAACTGGACCGACCCAGCACCATGCGACAGCTCAAATTTTGAGACTGCCGTCGATTGCTACTGCACTTGCTGGGATGCTGCGAGGAGCTGCGCATCTGCATCAGCAAAACACCGTAACAGAGGCCTAAGGAGCAGTGGTCTTCTGGCAGTATGACCGAGCTGGCACTTTCTCCGGACGTCCCGATATATGAGGCCTCGTCTAAGCTATTGAATAGTGCTACTTTCGAGCTGCCACAGCATTCTGATTCTCAGGAACAAACTCAGGAAAGCATAGATGCATAAGTGCTATCGCCACCCTGTTGTTCCGAAAGGGAAGGGTAATTCTCCTCCAAATCCCTTTCATCCTCCAACTGAATCAGAATATACTCACGGTCATCGGCATCTAAACGAGCAGATGACTGGACCAACCCAGCACCTTGCGACAACTCAAGTTCTGAGACCGCCTGCTTCTGCATTTGCTGGGATGCCGCGATGAGCTGCGCAATCTGCGACAGCAAGTCCGTAATGAAGGCCTAAGGAGCAGCGGTCTTCTGTTGCATGGCCACCGGCTGCTCCTGGGACAATGTGTGCGAACGTCCCTATAAATGAGGCCTCGTTTCCTTGGCTACTGTATGGTTTGACTTCACTGACGAAGAGTGACTTTCTCGGCAATGCAGGCTGGATATCAGAAGTCACGTAGCCAAGGTGTGATCGCGTGTGCTTGGTAGACGTTGAAGAAGCCGTAATTATAGCCGACCCCGGCTGTAAACTGAACGGAGCCTCGCGGATGGGAGGCGTGGACGTATGCTCCGACTGACGCAAGTTCCGATCCATAACATCTGGCCCCAGATGTTATAATAAGAGAGAGAGAGGGGGGCCTCTCTCGCTCGCGGTCCTTCAGACCTTGCCGAGCTTCTTGCTGAACTTGTCGGCTTCTTCCTTTCCATCGTCGCAGGGTGAGCCTTATATTGATTTTATATTATAGTGCTCACTCTACCCTTTCCATTCTCCTTGACCGCAACGGACACACCCGGCCGGAGTCATGGTACCCCAGGCAGTGTACCGCTTCACCAGTCTAGCTAGCTGGTGACAGGGATTTGAAACCACACTGTGGTTTATTGCAATGTCTAATATTCATGAGCACTTTTGCCGCTAGCTCTGATTGACTAATTAATGCGACGACGGAAGCACACTATCTGACGGTGTCACGTAAACATCACCATGTTCTTGTTCCTCTGTAAATATAAACTAATAAACTAGAGCGACCTAGGGTGAGAGGACTGTTGGCAGCCTCTCATTATGAGAGGACCGGCAGTGGTCCCTCGCTAACAAAGTACCGTGACACCCGTCAGCAACGTTTGTCATCCCATGTGACACACATGAGCAAGAATTAGTAGAAGTACATCGACTACAAGCAAGGCAACCTACAAGAAAATAAGAGGAACGACTTCCTCGCCTTGCTTAAAGAGCAATATGCTTACATGATGAAGCAGACTAAGTCGATTATACACCCACAAATTCCACATTAAATACAAATAAAAAGATACATAACAAAAACATACAAAATATAAATCGAAAAATAGTTTACACCAAAAAATTTTTCAAAAAATTTTGACAAGAGCCCAAGTTCCCAAAGGGAACGAAGTGCCCAAATGTATCCCAAAAGAGCCCAAGTGTGGACAAAATTAATTTTTTCCTCCCAAAAATTAACTGCCACACTACGGGACTGTTTTATGTATCTTACAACAGACCTACCATATCAGAAATAGGAACCCACACATAAATAACAAACGTTGCTAATGTAAACAATGTCAAACTGAAAACCCGGAAACGAGACCCCAGGCAACACGGTCCGAAGTCAGTAACAGATTTTTGAACTATCTGATGTAAGACAAGATCTTCATCAGAAGAAAAAACAATACATTGGAAGTATAATGCATGACTAAAAACGCTTAAACACCCTAAGGGTGAGGACGTAACCCTGGGGAAATACAGAAAAAACTTTCTGTATAACACGTTAAAATTTTATATAAAAAATTTCAAAAAGCTTGGGAGTTTAACAGGTGGGATTAAGGGAGGTTAGGGAAGGAATACTTAACTAACAGTGGAAAAATCCTTATCAAAAATTATGACGTCAGGCTCATCTCCCGAAATTAGGGAACATGAACTAATTTTTATAAATATTATAAAATTACAGCCCTGAACGTTTTCAAACCACCGTTTCTTCCTTCCTTCATCCAATTGTATCCTTGGATCCACCAATTTAACCATTGATTTGTGTCTGGCATCATTATTGAGATTTAAAAAAGCACAAAAGTCAGTTTGTTGTTATCTGACAAGGGCCAAACAAAGAATGGTGTTGGTGCCAATTCCGGTCATTTCTTGACGTCTGCGCATGCACAGAGGGTAAATGTATGGAGGACCAGTTAGGACTTGTAATTTTCGGTTTTGCATGCAAATTTTGGGCATTGGGGGGGGCAAAATTTGTGTTTGGCCCTCGATATTTTAGAGTTAGCACCAGCTATGTCAGGGCTATTGGTATACTGTGTAAAAATATTGGATGCATTTGTCAATTAAGGTTTTTTTTTTAATTAGATTAGCCAGAATGCTTGTTATTGAAAGGAACCTACCTATAATCACTATGAATGACACCCCAAAAAGTTAAAAAATTTATAGTAATTTATATATTTTTTATACTTACCAATGACCCAGACTTAGCTGGTGCTAAACTCTTTAATTCAGGGCCAAACACAAATTTTGTCCCCCCAATCCCCCAAATTTGCATCAAAAACCGAAAAATACATGTCCTATTTGGTCCTCCATACATTTACTCTTCTGTGCATGTGCAGTGTCAAGGAGGTCCCGAAATTGGCGCCAATTATCATTCTTACAACCAGTGCCTGGTAAGCGTTATGTACTCAGCGGGGAGTTCCCAACTCCTGGAAGGGCCATCCCCGTCTGGGTCATTAGTAAGTATAAAAAATATATAAATTATTATAAATTTTTGAACATTTTTATACTGTACCAATGACCCAGACTTAGCTGAATAGTAAATAGGCTGGAGGGCCTAGGACATGAAGGAAAATCCAATAAGCTCAATTATCTAGAACAGAATATCCGAGAAAAGAAGAGATAGGCTTTACATGTATCATTCTTATTTATATTAAAGAAGAAAGACACAATACCGATCAGTAATTGAGCATAATAATAATCAATGATCTCTATTAACATCCAGTATAACCCTTTATACTAATATTTTTAAAGGTAAGCCAATAAATAAAGGAAGTCCAAAGAAATGAGACTCTTTATATTCATTAAAAGTGTCCGAAGATTGTATATTAACGCTCGTTTGACACATGACATATACAAATGCTTCACACCGAGCTACACTTTAAAAATATTACATGGATGAGTAAACATTAGCTTTACACTTAAAACCATCCCGGTACCGACTCGGAATTACTGACTCCAGGGGAGGTATTCCCTTGCTTTTCACTATAAAGCAGGTGACCTAAGGGAACACCCCCCCCCCCCCCCCCCTTCCCCCTTCCCCTTGCCCTGGGTCAAATACCCCAGAGCGAAGAGGGCAGCAGGACAGAGTCACTGCCGGAACAGAAAGCCTACATAACTATAGTTGCAATTGTTTAGAGGACGATATTCTGAGCAACTGATAACGGACCTAAACAATGGAGGTCTCCAGAAATGGACTCAATATTTCTGAGATAAAAATTAGATCAGTAATAGCAATACAATTAGCATAGGCCCAAGAAGTAGAAAGAGCTCTTACTTCATGAGCTGAGTGCCGACTGCCGAGAAGAAGATAATTTTCCATAAGCAGTACGGATAGTTAATTGAATCCATCTAGCAATAGAATGAACCATAATATCCTTTCTATTAGGCATCAAAGACAGAAAGAAACACTTACGTCCCTTTCTGATGAACTCAGATCTTCGTTTGTAAATACGTATTGCTCTAACAGGACAAAGTAAAGGCCTACGCCCATCAGATGATGGAAGAGCCTTAATAACAATAGGTTCAGGATACTTATTAGGAGCCTGATTCTTAGCCAAAAATCCAACATTTGTGGTAAAGGTAATAGTATTTCCAAAACTACGGTAGTGAGAATCCTCCACAGATAGTGCATGAAGCTCACTAACTCTTCTAGCAGAAGAGAAGGCTAAGAGAAAAGCTGTCTTATATGTTAAGAATTTGAAGTCCACTGTGTCAAGAGACTCAAAAGGCGCTTATTTTAGCTTAAGAAGAATCCACGCCAAATTCCACTTCGGAATTAATCTAAGGGTTCTAGGTCTATTTATCGAAAAATTTCTAACTAACTTAGATAAAGAGACATTAGTTCCAATCATTAAGCTATCATGATGTGCATAGGTATCGGATAGCATAGACCTATAACCCTTAATGGTGATAGGCTGCAGTTTAATCTCATCAAAGTATACTAGAAAGTTTGCAATGTCTGGAAAGGAAGGATCATAAATATTTACGGAATGATCCCCACACCACTGACGAAAGACCTTCCACTTAGCAGCATAGTTTAGCGAAGAGGAGTTCCTCCTACAGTTAGAAATCGCGTCCACTGCTCGTCCAGTAAAATGTTTTCCCGTGCAAGAAGGACCACACAACGGAAATACGTGAAGGTTTAGACCTTGCGGATTGTGATGGAGGATGTGCGATTTCCCTTGCGAAAGAAGATCTTCCCGTTGAGGAAGATTCCTCGGCATGTCCCACAACAGACACCTGAGTAGATTTATCCACGGTCTCTGTGGAGACAGAGATGTTACCAACAGGATCTTGCATTGCGTAGAGAAAGCCAAATCGACATCATCTCTTTGATGTTGATGTGTTTGCTTAAAAACTGCGGATCCCAAAGACCCTGGCACTTCAAATCAGATGGGCTCAGTGTCGCGCCCCAACCTGTTTGACTGGCATCCGTCATAATCGTAAAACTCGGATCTGGCAATTGCAGTGGAACTCCCTGAGTTAACCACTATATGTCTGACAAGTCTGAATCTTTTGCTTCACTTGGCTTAACAAGAGGATGTCCATCTCGAGCGAATGAATCTTCACTTTCCAATTCTGAGTCAGATAGACCTGGAGAGGATGAGTGCATAGCCACCCCACTGGAATGAGATCCGCGGCAGCTCTGCACAGACCTATTAGTCTCATGAATTCCCTTGCTGTAACTTTGTCTGAGTGAAGACAATAGCGGGCGTAACAACTGACTAATTTCGCTCTGGTTAACGGCAGATGAACGAGATTGCTGTGCGTCTCGATGCTCATCCCCAGGTGGGTGAATGACTTGGATGGCACCAGATCCGACTTCTCTTTGTTTACTATGAAACCGAGATGTCGGAGCAATAGGAGCAGATTCTGCATATCGTTCTGAAGCGTTAACTCGTTGCCGTACCTCTGAAGAATATTGTCCAGGTAAGCCGACGTTACCGCAGACGAAAAAGCTCGGAAATAAGTCGTTACCGAGTTCATTACTCAAGTGAAAGCCCAGGGCGCTAGATTCAGACCAAAGCACATCGCTCGGAACTGATAAACAACACCTAGGTCTATGCTCGCAGCATAGTTGTTCACTCGAATGCTCGCTCTGACTTTGGAGCCACGATCAGCTTGTTTATCCAGCTTAAATCGATCACTGGACGGAACGAGCCGTCTGGTTTCGGAACCAGAAAGAGATGGCTGTAGAAACCTGGAGATTCCTGGTTTTCTACGACCTCTATCGCGTTCTTCTTTAATTTAAAAGAGACTGGACTTCTGATAGAAGTGCCGTTCTTTTCTGACAATTTGACGGAAGCCGAGTCCATCTTGGACTTCGAGTTAACGGAGGTTTGCCTTTGAAGGACAGTTTTAGTCCTTCCGAAATAACCCCTCGAACACAAGATTCCTCCGTAATTGATTCCCAGTTGCTTGAGAAACTCGACAGTCTTCCGCCCACCGGAACGCGACAGAGGTTTAAACCATCACCTCCTGGATCTGCGAGGCTTGCGGGAGGAGAAACTACGTCCTCCACGACCCGCACCTCGCCCCGTTGGCCTAGGGGCGTCTGACCGGTTATTTCGGCCAGCGTAACGGCCCCCTACTCGAGTCGCTACTCTGACGCTCTCTAGATTAAGACCTAGAGGATGCATAGGAACCTCTATAGGAACTTCCCCTGGATGAACTCGTCCCTGAAGTGCCTGGCCTACTCCTCTCTGCTGGTTCCGACTTCTTTGAAGCAGACTTAAATAGCAGAGAGTCAGAAGCTTTCTTAGTTAATTTATCATATATAGCAGAAAGCTTGCCGCTGAAGAGAAACTCTCCAGAGACCGGAATGACTCTAAGAGAGTTTTTCACCTTACTGTCCACACGTGTGGAAGTAGCTAGGGCCGCGTCAGGTCTAGCTAACTCCAGATTCGCCACTGAAAGAGCGGAGTTATACGTGGAAAAAGCTATGGCCCTGGACAGAACTCTTAAGGACGTCTGTACATCTTGAAATTCTGGTCCTTCAAGGCGTAATGACAACGCTCTAGTAAGGTGATCTGCGTATGAAAGAGCGTCTAAACTAGGTCTGTTAGACGATATCGTCGTTTCCATCGTTGACGAAGGAAGTGACATAGACAACAGCATGGATATATCAAGGTCTTCAGCCTGGTCGTCTAAACGCAGAGGAAGTCTCTGGATGCCCTGACCTGCCGTATCAAACTTATTCCTTTGATTGATAAAAGGCAGCTGTAGAGCAGATGCCGGTAGGAAGGCTTACCTGCCCGTCAAACACACGGAACAAAGATCAGTGCGAGTACCGAGAGTACAATTAATACAGAGATCATGAGATTCATAGGAAGATTTCCTCCTATTACAATTTGAACAATAATCATTCATTGTGAAAAAAGGTAAACAATCATAGTACTCGCACTAATCCTTGAAAATAAAGATACATAATAAAACAATCCATTATAATCACTACGAAATAATGATTCAAAAAGAAAAAAAATTTTCCAAAAATTTTTTCAGAAGACCCCAAGTTCCCAATGGCAACCCTGAGCCCAATGGATCCCAAAAAAGCCTAAGTGTGGACAAAAATTTAAATTCATTTTGAAAAAATTAATGTAACACTTACGGACAATATTAATGTATCTTGCTATGAAATAAGAGATGTAGCAGACAAATAATCACTGTCAGAAGTAACTGTTGTCAATCTAAGCAAAAGTGTCAACAAACCGGAAACATGACTCCAGGCACTGAAAAAACCTGGCCCGAAATCAGTTACCAATTTAAAACACTATCTGATGCAAAACAGAGGCTTCCAGAGAAGAAACTGTATAACATCAGATGGTGGATGCAGACCAAAACGCCTAAACACCCCTAGGGTGAGGATGTAAACATGGGGAAAAAACAGAAAAAATTCTGTTACCAAGCCAAAACTCCCAAGAAATTTTAGTAATGAACATTACAAAAAATAAGCCAAAACATGGGAGAATAGCTAGGGGGGAATAAGGAAGGTAGAGAGGAAACACTGATCAAACAATGGTACTTTCATAGCAAGAATGACAACACCAGGGCCATGCCTTAAAAAAAGGCAACATGAAATAATTTTATAAAATAATTATAAGTTACAGCCCTGAACATTTTCTTGCACTATTTTTTCCTCTCCTCCTTATATTTCCTCTTTATTTCCACCATTTCTCTCATCAAAATGTGTCTGGCATCATGAAAACTGAGATTTGGAAGCACAAATAACAGTGAAGTGTAACTGTTTTGAGGGCCAAACAAAGAATGATAATTGGCGCCAATTTCGGGACCTCCTTGCCACTGTGCGTGCGCAGAGGAGTAAATGTATGGAGGACCATATAGGACATGTATTTTTCGGTTTTTGATACAAATTTTGGGGATTGGGGGGGCAAAATTTGTGTTTGGCCCTGAATTAAAGAGTTTAGCACCAGCTAAGTCTGGGTCATTGGTACAGTATAAAAATATTGCAACCCGGATTACACCTCAGATGCTATCTTGTCAATATACTCCATTTGATTTTGTAATCACAGTACTCCATGATAACTGTTCTATATAAAAACTGTGAATGCAATATAAACAAGAGGTCCAAGGGGGCCTGAGGGCGCTCACCTGACATGGTAGCCTAAATATCAACCCAGGGAATTGATTTCAACAAGTTGCATCTACCCCTACTAAGAAAAGCTTATACCAAATATCCAAAGATTCAGATCAGTGGATCTAAAAAAAAAGGATTAAAGAATACTCCTCATATTGAACTTAGTAATAATTCGGGTTCACACAGGGAGCTCAAATATGAACCCAGGGACTTGTCTTGCACAAACTTGAATCTCACCTCCAGTGGGATGATGTATACCAAATATCAAAAGATTCTGACTGCTGGATGTGAAGAAGAAGATTTTTGAAGAATATTTCTCATAATGAACTAAGTTATAATTCAGGCTCCCACAAGGAGCCCAAATATCAATCAAGGGACTTGGCTTAAACAAACTTGAATCTTACACCTTTAAGAATGCTGCATACCAAATATCAAAGCATTCCGACTGCTGGATCTGAAGAAGAGTTTTAAAGAAAATTCCTCATTTTGAACTAAGTTATAATTCGAGCTCCCACAGTGAGCACAAATATGAACCCAGGGACTTGGCTTAAACAATCTTGAATCTCACCCCCTAAGGATGAAGCATACCAAATATCAAAAGGTTCTGATTGGTAGATCTGAAGAAGAAGACTTTTAAAGAATATTCCTCATACTGCGTTAATTTAAACATTTGGGCTCCTATAGAGAGCCCAAATATGGACCCAGGAATTTGATTTCAAAACACCTGTGAAACAATCTTCAAAAGATGTTATATGTGAAATTTGAAAGCTTTTGGAGCAGTGGTTTGGGAGAAAAGTAGTCTTAAATGTTTTTCCCATTACCCACAGTGTTAAAAAATGTTAACTCAGCACTTTTTCAAAAGTCACAAAAAGTACCCCATTATAAAAGCAATAGCAATTTTTTTTCACCATTCCATTCTGTTGGTCCTAAGGTAGCTTCATACCAAATAAGAATTCTCAGTGCCATGCAGTTATAGAGATATGGGTGTTTTAAATTCTTTCTATTTTTAGCTCCTGCGGTTCCCATTGGGCGACAGGAAAATTCTTTTTGGCATAAATTAAGTACTTATGACCCAATAAGCCCTCATACCAAAGTTGGTTCAACTCAGCCTCTCAGTTTGGTAAATAGAAAGTTTGGGCGGGGGGGGGAAAATTCTTGCCCCTCCCATAACGAAGGCAAACATACCTCCTCGAACTTCTCTTGAACAAATCTGAGTCTACACCTCAAAAGGAAGCTGCACACCAAATATCAAGTCTCTGCTACTGCAGAAGAAGATTTAAGGATTTAATCACACTGTTTGGGCATGGCCCAACTGAGGGGCGAGGCAACCTGATTTGAACAAAATCAAAATGCGATGCCATAACAAACTATTATCTCAAATTTCAATTAAATTGGTTCGGCGGTTTTGGAGGAGAAGACACAAACACCATGTTCACGGACGACGGACGGTGAGTGATCACTATATCTCCCCTGACTCAAAGTCAGGCAAGCTAAAAATTCAAAGTAGATGAATACAAAAGTACTAAGGTTTCACTTTTCATTAACCCTTTACCTAACACGAAAAGCAGACGACACTTGCAAATAAAATTCTTGAATAACTAAATTTGTTCAGTTTTTTCATCAAAAACACAGCTTACGAACCCCCATTTGAACGAGCTTAATGAGCTCATTCCAATGAGGGATCATAAACTAAGATTTTGAGACAAAATATTAAAACAAGAGGCTGCATGAGGCTTGAGGTGCTCACCTGACCACAGTTTTTTAAAGAAGGATTTAATTACCATCTATGGCTAGTTAACACAACAGAGGAATGAAGTTATTTAAATATTTATAACTCTGCTGTCCATGCCAGATGCTTTTTTTCTAGTATTGGGGTGCTACCACAGAAATAATGCCCAGATTTTCAGTCAAAAAAAACCAGGAAGTCCAAATATCAACTTAGGGACTTGACTGGAACAAACTTGAAGGATGTTGTATACCAATTATCAAAAAATTCTGACTGGTGGTTCTAGAGAAGACGATTTTTGAGAATATTACCAATTTTGAAAATGTGCAAAAGAAATTGCCCCCCCCCCCCCCCCCCCCCCCACAAAGGGAACACAAATATCAACCCAGGGGCTTTATTTGAATCTGAACCCTCAAAGGATGCTGTATACCAAATATTGAAAGATTCTGGTGGTCTCTCAAGAAGCATATTTTTAAAGATTATTCCTCATATTGGACTAAGTTAAAATTTGGGCTCCAATGGGGAGCCCAAATATTAACCCAGGGACTTCATTTGAACAAATTTAGATCTGACCTCCCTAAGGATGCTGTATATCAAATATCAAAAGATTCTGACTGGTGGATCTGAAGAAGATTTTTAGTTTAAACAATATTTATTTCCAATAGAAAGCGAAAACAAATCACATTTGATATATTTTATACATAGATAACAAGGAAATGGATTCACTAGGAATCTAGAAGCTTATACAAGGCTGTCTCCATTAAGTAATAATATTGCGTTTGGTAATATTGCGTTTGGTAATATCAACAGTACAAGGAGTTTGGTATTTTGCCATTGGTTAGTAAATATATTTTGTCAACTGAATTAAGGGTAGTAGAGTTAGAATATAATATGGAATGTGAAGAAGAAGAATAGGAGTTGGGCAGTGTAGAAATGAAGAGACCCAGAATATTCAGTGGCCAATGCTTAATTGGTCTGGTGGTGCACCTTGAGGTTTCTGAGAGTAGTGAGTGAGTTGGTGAGTTGGTGGAGAGGGTGGATTGTCAGTCAAACCCTTTGGTCAGAAGTATAAATTTGTGCACCTTATTGAAAATGGATTTGTTTATTACAGAGCTGTAGAGTTCACTACCATATAGTAAGATATCAGTATTAATGTAATGGTGTATGGTGCCAAGGGTTTGTGGTCATATCAGTGTGTATCTGTTACAACGGAAAAAGTAATGATCCCCTGTTTCACATTTGCCACAGCTGCATAAGAATGAATCCACAAGATAGTTGTTAAGTAGATCGTTGTTCAAGCCTCTGCAGCCGAGGTGCAGGTGACAGTGTAGGATCTGTGCTTGGCACGAAGTGTCTCCGTAGAAATAAGAGGGAACAGTGTGTCTATTTTGATAGAGAAATGACTTGAAGTTGGACAGTGAGCTGTTTTCTCTTACTTCAATTTTTAGCTCCTGGGGTTCCCATGGGGACAGAAATTCAAAATTTTGGGCAGGGCCAAGAATATTGCCCCTCACATTACAAAGGTAAATATTGCTCCACGACGTTCGTTTGAACAAACTTGATTCTACACCTCAAAAGGAAGCTACATACCAAATATTAAGTCATTGTACCTACTGGTTCATAAGAAGGTTTAACAAAAATTTTGGAGGGTTTTCCCCCACCCCCTCCCTATGGGATTGGGCAAGTTGATTTGAAAAAAACCAAAATGTGATGTCAGAACAAGCAATCACCTCAAATTTAACTCAAATTGGATCAGTGGTTTAGAAGGGGCAGGTGAAAACACCATGTTCACGTACGATGGACGGCGTACGATGGACAGCATACGATGAACGGTGAGTGATCACTATAGCTCATCTTGACTTTAAGTCAGGTGAGCTAATAATAATGAAAATTGAATGGTAATTTTTGTGAATAGTGCTGTCTGGTTTTGGCCATTATGATGGGTAAAGGATTAAGCCTATGCGCTTTGTTTATTTTGATAGATAAGTTACCACCCGTTTTCACATTACTATTGATCTAAAGATTATAGATAAATTATCATACAAAATATAAATATAGGACAGTTTCATATGTGGTTAAAGTAGCATTAAGCTGGTGTAATAAGACCCAGGCCTGGCCTTTTCGGGCAGGCGATTGCTTCTGCTCCCTACTGCCAGTCTGAAACCAACACTAAGCGATTGGTAAATCAGTAATGGAATTGCTCAGAACATGTCTGATGCCCCTTACTGTAATGTGCACTGCAAGCTTATTGTTAGTTTGAGATGGACTATAAATCGTATCTATGTGTTTAAAACATCATCATTAGGCCTAAAAAAGTTGAAAATCTGTTTCTCATGCCCTCCTGCATGGTCCTTTTGGTTGCCTCATGCTCTCTTTTTATAACTAGAGCAAACTTAAGAAAATAAAAATAAAATGGTTTTACTGTAACTTGGTATCAGTACAGTATTTGGTGTCAACAACATACATGTACTCACACTGATACCAATATCCGATGGTATTTTTGGTATACTACACAGCTATCATTCACTGTTTTACAGCAGACAAAGCCGCCGAAGTGTCAAAATGTTGGAAGCAACACAGGCACTAACCATCAGTCATTTGATGTGACAAAAAGCTGAGAGAAAATACCCTCTGGGTATTTTCTCTCAGCTTCCTTGTTACATCAAATGACCTGTGATGACTGCCTTTAGACATACACAGTCCAAGAGATCTTCTTGTCATGAATTATACATCATATTCTGTTGTTGTCCTTTTAGTTTTTAACTTATGTTGGAAATATTTGTCAATACCGAAATTTTCATATTTTGAGATTCCATCAGTACGGTAAATTGGTACTGGTTCGATACCAATACCTAATGGTATTTACGGTATACTGACCATCTCTTGTGTTGAAGCAGCCAACTTTTCAAGAATGAGCGGAGTGTGTGATTTTTCCAATTTTATAAACATTATATTATTCGTAGATGGAGTACGGATTCAAAGGACCACTAAGAGTTGTGGTAATTTGGGGAAAAATGTAACAATTTTATAAGGTAGTTATGAAAAAAATTTGCAGTCTGTGAAATAATGTTTTGAAAGTCAGTATTTCCTAAATATGTGTAATAATACAAATTTATTTATTGGTGTTTAAGGTTACCTATTTCAGCACAAAGCTTTATCATGAACACAAAATGGATATAAAGTCAAGTCCAGCCAATTGTTTATACCTATGTTGTCCATTTTTGAGGACTTCCACCCCATGCATTTACTATCAAAATCATTTACTAGTAAAATAGAGCCTGTTTACCACAGTAAATAAGCATTGCTTCACTCACCAGGGCTCCCATGGAGAAGTAATAATAATAAATATGATTTAAATTGCCTTGGTGTGTCAGTGATGGGCCAATAAAAAAAATGGTTCCCTGAAGTGAAAATGGCTTGCCCAGGCAAAATTAAGGAGGGTGATTTATAGCTTGCCTGGGGTGAGCAATGTGGCTCCCCAGACATTTTAAAATGGCCAGCCTGATTGCCCAGTTTGTAATGAGGATAGACTACAATCAAAATAAATGTTTTGGGGACTCATAGTTATTAGATGCGATCATATATCAAATAGCTCATATGAACTTAAGAAGTAGTAAATGATGACAATTCACAGATTAGGCCTAAAAAAAATAAAAAAATGCTGCCGCATGCTTTCTTTTTATAGCCAATCCAAACTTAAAAACTTTAAAAAATCAAAATCAAATGGTTTATGTCCTATATTTTACCCAAGTTAATAAAATTGTCCCTTGAGTGCCACAAGGCTTTGCAATTCTGTAGATTATGGGGCCTAAAACGTAAAACAATCCAAGAACATTAACTTTTTAATGGCAAAGAAATAATTACAAAAGTGAAAAATAAAATAAAAATCTGCCCCCGCATACAATTTTACAAAAACTGGCCCACGAAACAGAAGATCTACTTTGTGATGCCTTATTAATTAATTATGTGCAATGGAAGTGCAAACAGACCTCTCAAGAATGAGATTTGATCACTGTGACTCTAGAGGAGAAAGAAAATTAAAAAAAACCCACAAAATCCTACAAACTCTTCGATAACCTTTGAATGGACATAATACATGGTCATCCAGTTTCTTTGTGTCCATAAATAAGGGGATGACTCTAGTTAGAAAATCGTACAACATTGGTTTCCAAACTCAATCAAGGTATTACAGAAGCAAAATCATCTCTGGAAAATTGTTGAAATCCACTGACATTTCTTCATGTTATCACATAAAAAGACTAAAAATCACAATTAACAAGAGCGCACGTATCGCTGATGCAATACAATGTCCCCTACCAGACTAATGAGCATTAATAATTATACAATTGTTATAACCTAGATGTGATCAGCATGAATTCTGTTGAAGTGTTTCCAAAAATGTCCAGAAAACTGATATTTTGGCACTTTTCCATATTTCCAAGGGCCATAACTCACACAAGAATACTGCAATCAGCATGAAACTCGAACTTCTGTAAGTCATCGTTCTATAGTAGGTTACCAAGAAAGAAATCATTCGGTTGAAGCATTTCCAAAAAAAGTCAGGAAAACTAAAGTATGACTGACAGACTGACTGACAGACTGACGGATGGAGTGCAAATGAAACTTGATCTATAAGTCATCGTTCTATAGTAGGTTACCAAAAATGAAATCATTCTGTTGAAGCGTTTCTAAAAAAAAGTCCGGAAAATTGATATTTTAGCACTTTTCCATATTTCCAAGGGCCATAACTCACACAAGAATAAGGCAATCAGCATGAAACTCAAACTTGATCTGTAAGTAATCATTCTATAGTAGGTAACCAAAAATGAAATCATTCCATTGAAGCGTTTTCAAAAAAAGTCCGGAAAACTGATATTTTGGCGCTTTTCCATATTTCCAAGGGCCATAACTCACACAAGAATAATGCAATCAGCATGAAACTCAAACTTGATCTGTAAGTCATCGTTCTATAGTAGTTTACCAAAAATGAAATCATTCCGTTGAAGCGTTTCCAAAACAACTCTGGAAAACGGATATTTTGGTGCTTTTCCATATTTCCAAAGGCTGTAACTCACACAAGAATAATGCAATCAGCATGAAACTCAAACTTGATCTGTAAGTCATCGTTCTATAGTAGTTTATCAAAAATGAAATCATTCCGTTGAAGCGTTTCCAAAAAAAACTCCGGAAAACTAAAGTGTGACTGACAGACTGACGGATGGACAGAGTGCAAACCTATAGCCCCCTCCGGCGATGCCGGTAGGGGAAAAAAAAAACAAGAGGACTCATGGGGCCTGAGGTGCTCACCTGAATAAGTTGTGTAATGAAGGATTCATCTATAGTCAGTCAACACTACAGAGGACTGAAGTCATGTAACTATTCATAACTCTGTTGCAGGCTTGTCATTCTGAAAATTGCAGGAGGGCCATTATGGTTTGCCTCAGATCACCCTAGGGCCATTTTAGGTTCACCTAAAATTACCCCAGGAGGGCCATTTATCGTGTGTGGGGGACATTTTGTTTCAGTCTGCTCGGTAGACAACGAACATCATTTTAAGGTACATGGTTTGTGTAGTTATGATGTAAACCATTACATAATGTATAGATGCAGGCTTGAATATTTGGATGCAAGATATCAGGTTACCCATGACACTCACAAACAGTGAGTGTTATAGTTATCTTGCTTCCAAATAACTAAGCCTGTATCTATACATTGCATGATGACTGTACAAGCCAGTGCACTGTGCTCACTGCCAGATGCTGATAACTTGGGGCGAATCAATCAGATTTGGGGGACGAATTGTTCCGGCATTGATTTTGGGACGAAACATCCCAGGCGAATCATCAGGGGTCGAACTGGCTTGGGGATGACACGTCCTGTAATCGCGCGTGACACGATAGTTGCCACAGTCTGATGTACAATGTAATAACTAATTACAACTTTGGAATTGGCAGACCTCTCGCTCGCATTTGGAAACTTACTTAGTGTCTCTGGATGACTGTGTCGACGACACACAGTGAACTTCCTAAATTTCGCATTGTTACCTCCTTCAATCCGCGAAAATTGCTGTTTTGAGACAATTTAATATTAACCCAGGGACTTGATTTTTACAAACTTGCATCTGACTCCCCTTAGGATGGTGTATACCATATATCTAAAGATTCTGATTGGGGGGTTTGTGAGAAGATTTTTTAAAGAATATTCATCATATTGCACCAAGTTATAATTCAGGCACTAGTAAGGGGAACACATATTAATCGAGGAACTTGATTTGAACAATCATGAATCTGGTATACGAAAGGATGGTGTATGTCAAACATCAAAAGAATCCGACTGGTGGATCTGAAGAAGAACATTTTAAAAGACAATTCCCCATATTGCACTAAGTTAAAATTCAGGCTCTCATAGAGAGACCAATTATTAACCACTTGGCTTGTTTTGAACAAACTTTAATCCACCGCCTGTAAAGATTCTGAATACCATATATTAAAAGATTCTAACTAGTTGTTCTGGAGAGGAAGAGTTTTAAAGATTATTCCTCGTATTGGACTAAGTTAAAATTTGGGCTCCAAAATATTAACCCAGGAACTTGGTTTGAATAAACTTGAATCTGACTATCCTAAGGATAGTGTATACCACATATCAAAAGATTCTGATGAGAAGATTTTTAAAGAATATTCTTCATATTAAAGTTAAAATCAGGCTTCAATAGGGAGCACAAATACTAATCAAGGAACTTGATTTGAAGAAACTTTAATCTGTAAGGATGCTGTATCCTAAACAAGAAAATATTATGACTGGTGGATCTGGAGAAGATGATTTTTAAAGATTATTCCCCATATTGCACTAAGCTGAAATTTGGGTTCCCAGTGACAGCCCAGTTATAAACCAATGGTCATGATTTGTACAAAATGAATCCGATACCTGTAAGGATTCAGTATACCATATATCAATTGATTCTGACTAGTGGTTCTGGATAAGAACAAGGGCAATTCTGAGGGTAGCTATACACCCTCCCCCCCCCCTCCAACCTGCCAAGCACGAGTATCTAGTCATTAATCTTTGTTGATATTGAATTAATAAATATCTTATTTTATCTTATCTTCATTAAACCGTAGCATCAATACAGCTGGCCACCAAATGTGCCCATGGGACACTAATGCCCCCACTTTATGATAAACTATATTTAGTCATTAACCTGTAATCGCTCACCTGGAAGAACAGAAGATGAAAATGTGTTTTCCCATAGGGTTTCTATGGTAACTATAAGCCGCAATTCGATCAACATTATATGAGGATCTTAGGTAGAGGGCATCCTAGTCATCAATCATGCAAAGTTTCAAAACATTTGGCCTTGTAGTTTCAGAGAAGATTTTTCAAAATCAACCAATTAGAATCAAAGAATACCTATGGTGGCCATGTTTTTCATCCAACAGGAACAAAATGAGGAACAACTGCAGAGAACCTCCTATAGACCATTCCAGCCAAGTTTGGTTCACATCAGCTTAGTAGTTCCAGAGCAGATGAAATGTGATTACCCATAGGGTTTCTATGGTAACTATAAGCTGCAATTGTGGCCAGGTTTGCAACCCAATCAACATTAAATGGGGATCATTGGTAGAGGGTGTCCCAGTCATCAATCATGTGAAATTTCAAAACATTTGGCCTTGTAGTTTCAGAGAAGAAGGTTTTTGAAAATCCACCAATCATAATCAAAGAATGCCTCTGGTGGCCATGTTTTTCATCTGAAGGGAACAAAGTGAGGATCGTTGTAGAGGACCTCCCATGGACTATTCCTGCCACATTTGGTTCACATCAGCTACGTAGTTCCAGAGAAGAAGATGAAAATGTGATTTCCCATAGGGTTTCTATGGGAACTGTAAGCCGTAATTGCAGCTTTGTTTGCAACCCAGTCAACATTAAATGAGGATCATTGGTAGAGGGTGTCCCAGTCATCAATCATGTGACGTTTCAAAACATTTGGTCTTTTAGTTCCAGAGGCAAAAATTTTGGAAAATCCACCTATAAGAATCAAAGAATGCCTCTGGCAGCCACGTTTTTCATCCGACGGGAACAAAATGTGCATCGTTTGTGAAGGTCCTCCCATGGACCCATTCCTGCCAAGTTTGGTTCACATTGGGTCAGCAGTTCCAGAGAAGAAGATAAAAATGTGAAAAGTTTACGGACGAACGCCAAGTGATGGCAATAGCTCAAATGGCCTTATGGGCCAAGTGAGCTAAAAAGGGGCAATGATTCAGATAAAAATCAAATGATTCAGACTCACAATCAAACCCATCTGATATACTGTCTACAGTAAGCTATATTCCAAGTTTGATTGAAATCGGACACCTATCTCTCAAGTTACCATCTGGAAACCAATATGAGCATGTCTTCTTAGCTTTTGTTCAGTCAAACTAAAGTTATCATCTGGAAACCATATTTGGGACAGACGTATGGAAGCATGTATGCATGTACATACAGACGGACATATGGACAAGGGTACCACTTAATGCCCCTTTGACAAATTGGCAGGGGTATCAAAAGTTTTAAAGATTATCAGTTCCAATAGTCAGCCCAAATATTAACCTAGGAACTTGGTTTGAACAAACTTAGATTTTACCTCTCTAAGGATGCTGTATACCAAATATCAAAAGATTCTGACTGGTGGATCTGAAGAACATTCATAAAGATTATTCTTTGTATTGCACTATGTGAAAAGCCCAAATATTAACCGAGGGGTCTTGATTTGAACAAATTTGAATCTGACCTCAGTAATGAGGTTGTATTCCAAATATTAAAAGATTCTGTCTGGTGGATTTGAGGAAGAAAATTTTGAAGATTATTCCCCATATTGTAATAAAATTAAAATTAAGGCTCCCATAAAAAGCCCAAATATTAACTATGGGACTTGCTTTCAACATATTTGAATCTGATCCCTGTAAGGATGCTGAATATTGTATGTCAAAAGATTCTGACTAGTTGTGCTGGAAAAGAAGATTTTAAAAGATTATTCCTCATATTGGACCAAGTTAAAAATCAGGCTCCAATAGGGGGCTCAAAATTTAACCAAGGGACTTGATTTTTGCCCCACATGGGCGACTGGGGTGAAGTGTCTTGCCCAAGGACACAATGCAGTTGCTGTAGGTAGGATTTAACCAACAACCTCTCTGCTTGCAGCCTGCACCTCTACCTACTGAGCCACCACACCCCTTTTATCTATATACTATGTTCAACAAGAATAATCTGAGCTGTAGATTGTACTAAAGAATTGAGTCCTGAGTTGATGTGGCCCTGACAGTTAACAAATGTCAACCAAAGTTACCAAGTTATAGTAAAATCATTCCCTTGAAAAATATCTGTAGTGTGGTAGGACAAATAAGTCCGAGGCCTAGGGCCCTGTATGGATCTCATGGTTGAGCGATCTGAACCAGAATGGGAAATTCATCCAGACATTCATTCAGAAATCCTTCTGGACATCACAACACAATGTCACTTAACCCAAGTTGCAACGAAATCACCTCATAAATACGGCCTGTAGGCTCTGTCAAAGGTTTTAAGAGCAAGGGCTCGTGAGGCCCTCAACGTTGACCAATTTAGACCAAAATACATGTAGGATGTTCTCATATAGTCATCAGACCAAAAATTGCTTGATAAATATGACCTGTAGACTGTGGTAATAAAGGACTTCAGACTTGAACTTATGGGGCCTTCATGATTGACCAATCTCAACCAAAACAGGGCTACAGGATGAAATAACTGAATATCATACCAAGCTACAATGAAATCCCTTCATAAATACAACCTGTAGACAGTGCTGAAGGAATCCAGGTCACATGCCCAAGCAGTGATAATGGCTGACTGATTGTGACCAAAATAGGACAGTCTCATCAGGACATCATATCGAGTCATCCTACCAAGTTACAATAAAATCGCTTTATAAATATGAACTGTACACTGTGCTAAACAAATCTAAGTTACATGCCCATGCGGTCATCACGGTTGTCCAATCAGGATCAAAAATAGGGCATTCTCATCTAGACATTATACTGAGTCATCTACCAATTTACAATGAAATCCCTTCATAAATGCAACCTGTGCATGGTGCTAAAGGAATCTAGGTCATGTGCCCCTGCGGCCATCATGGTAGACAGAACACGACCAAAATACACCATTCTCATCTAGACATTATACGGAGTCGTTCTACCAAGTTACAATGAAATCCCTTCATAAATATGACCTGTTGACTGAGCTAAAGGTTGTTGGGTTTCGAAGCTGTGCAGCCATCATGGTTGACCAATCGCAACCAAAATGGGACATTCTCATCTGGACATGACCTTGAACCTGCACATGAAAGTTAGTGATGATAGGACAAGAACTATGGGGTGTAACTTGTGCTAAAGAAAATGATAACAGATTCATAGACTATCAGACTTCTGCATGCATGATTACAATAGCTTATCTTGACTTTGTCAAGTTAAGCCAAAAATTGGACAAAAGTGTTTGTTTTTTAAACCAAACAAGATATTGTAGCAGCAAAAATTGCATACCAAAAATAGGTGCTAAACACTGGTACTTTTCGAGTTATTGCGCTGACAATGTTAGGATGCCAAAACGCTGTTACATGTAACACTCACCACATAAGTCGAATTGTTAAAAACAACAACAATAATAAATTTTACTTCAACTCAAAGAACAAGAATATTGGATAACTGACAGTATTGTTCAAACAGATTACAATAGGGTTGCTATTTCACTGCACACTCACACCAGTGATCTAACATTTCATAAATGAAATACTGCAAAACAAAAGAACAAAATCAAAAAACACAAATTAAATGCATTTCTTTGCCACCAGTGATGTTTTATCAGATTGTGGATTAATTTTTACCAGATGGTAACCCAGTGGCAATTCAATTAAAATTATTTGTTCACTTCGGAAATAACAGTAGTGTTATATCAGCAGCACAATAGAACTCTTACCTCTGAATTGGAGGAGGAATTAGAATCTTCTACTTTCTTTTTTTTTCTTTTTTCTTTTTTTAGTTTCTTCTTTTTCTTCTTGTCTTTTTTATGTTTCTTGTGTTTTTCTAAGCTCTGAAAAGAAAAATACAATGAGTAGATTTATCATGTGTTAATATTTGGAATTTAGATTGACTGTGAATGCTGATTTTATATGTAACTACATACATTTGTAAACTATTTCTTTGTTTACTAAGATTTAACCAGGACTGCCAAAATTTAAAATTTTGAGGTACACAAAAATTAAAATTTTCAACCAAATTTTACTTCTTACTACACCTACCACACAACACAATAGGCTTAGCTCCTTATTAACTTCTTGAAAATAACGATTTTGAGCATTTTTGCATGGATAAACCATTAAAAAATTGAAAAAGATTAAAATTCAACCCAACCAGATTGATCAGGGTGGAAAGTGCATGGTGCACATCCTGATGTCCCCTCTGGCCTATCTACAAGAGTAGACCACTGTCCATCTCCAATCCAACATGCACACTAAGCTTCAGTTTCTTATTTTCAACAAGAGCTACGCAAGGCATTGCATAATACGCCCGGCCTCCTCATAAGTTGAAGCTACAAGCCGAGTTTGAAAACTTTAGCAAAGGTCTGGAACACTGGTAGAAATGGGGGGGGGGGGGGGGGGGGGGGGGGGGGGGGGGCAGAAGTTTGAAAATGAGAGTGTTCTACAACTTGGGGCTGAGTAAAGCTAGCAAAGAGGAAAGATAGTTTAAAAATATAACTAATTTTCTCAATGTGGGTGGGTGGTCAGCCAGCCAGTCAGCATAACTATTCTGGTAAAATAAAATGTATACCACTAGGGATTACCATAGGCAGATTGGCTGTCTACCTGGTATTCACTCAAGCATAAAAAGAAACAATATGTGCGACATTTATACAGAAACGAATACTGATAAGTGATCAACTGCATTCACAGTATGGGCGGCTCCAGAAATATGGGAGCATAATGCAAGGTAAATGGAGGGTAAATGCAAAGTAGATGCAAGGTAGATCTCTATGGTAATTGCAGGACCCATCCATGCTTTGACCAAGTCACTGAACAAAAAAAGTTTACACTTTCTCACCTTCTTTAGATCCATTTGTATAGATCTGTTTATAAGCTCTATTTGTTGACTTTATTTCTGCATATTTTTGTTTGAATTGCAATGCATTTGTTTCAGACCTTTTTGAAGAAGAAAGGTCTAATATAACAGTACATTTTCTAAGATGCCAAGGAGGAATGTGTTGTGAATGCAAGGTAGGTGCAAGGTAGATCTCTATGGTAATTGCAAGACCCATCCATGCTTTGACCAAGTCACTGAACAAAAAAAGTTTACACTTTCTCACCTTCTTTACATCCATTTGTATAGATCTGTTTATAAGCTCTATATGTTGACTTTATTGCTACATATTTTTGTTTGAATTGCAATGCATTTGTTTCAGACCTCTTTGAAGAAGCAAGGTCTAATATAACAGTACATTTTCTAAGATGCCAAGGAGGAATGTGTAGTTCACAGTTCTTTTTTATCCAATCAGATTCAACTGTGGTGGACGCCATATGGGGTTTAATTCTAATTCCCAATGCAGGAATATGTTTCTAGTGTCCGCTAAAAACTCTACATTGTGAAGATCTGAGACACAATTTTTAGCGAGGTTTGAAGGGTTATCAAACAGTTTAGAGACATATTGGAGTGACAGTTTAATCCTGTGCTTCTCATGAGAATCCTCCCTTACTTCAATGAACATCGAATCTATACATAATTTTCAAAATGTACCCAGACTAATTCTAATACCACTATTATGGATTCCATCAAGTGATTTGAGGTAAGATTTTCTTGCAGAACTGTAAACCACACAACCATGATCTAATTTTGATCTCAAAAGTGATCTATACAGATGAATTAATGTTTTTTGGTCAGCATATCAATCAGTACTACCAATTACCTTCAGTTGGTTCAGTGCCCTTTTACATTTTACCTTTAGTTGTTTTATGTGAGAGGAAATATTCAGTTTACTGTCAAACAATAAACCCAGAAATGTCACTTCCTTACAACTTTTATAGTATTCCCATCTATTTGCAACTCCTGATCGAGGTGATGTTTCTGAAGGTTACGGAAATGAACACAATTTGTTTTGATCTTCAAAAACTTGAAACTATTTTCTGTCATCCATTTCTGAATTCTGTTCAAACACAGCTGAAGGTTGCACTTGATGGCATTCATGTTTTTGCTACTACAGCAAATTAAAAAGTCATCAACGTATAATGATGAATCAACTATATTCTCAATTTGGGTGATAAAGAGATTTATTTTTATTGAGGAAAGGGTAACAGTTAAAATTGTACCCCGAGGAACCCCCAATTCTTAATCATGAGGATCAGATGATGTTGATTCAACACTAATTTGAAACTGATGGTCCTTTTCCTTTAAAAGAGGGATATGCCCTCTCAACCCTGCATTAAAAAGATCTTTTAAAATCCAATACTTCCATATTGTATCATATGCTTTTGCCATGTCAAAGAACATGGCGACCACATGGCTTTCCTGGCAAAGGCATTTCTTATAAATGTTTGAAGTCTAACCAAATGACTTCTGAAACCACACTGAACATTCGGAAGTAGATTGTTCAATTCCAGAAACCAGACAAGTCGACCATTGATCGTCCTTTCAATTGGCTTTACACAAACAACATGTTAATGCAATAGGTCTGTAATCATTTGGACTGCTGTGGTCTTTATCAGGCTTTGGAATGGGTAACAGGCCATTCACTCATATGTCATTGAAAATTGATAGTAACAGTTCAAGCAAAGTTTGAGGCAGATGTCTTAAAAGTTGAAGGCATATTTCATTGGGTCCAGTGGCTGTATCGTTTGTTTTAGGTAAGGAGTTATTCACCTGTCACAGAGAAAAGTTCACTGTAAGCCTCAGGGGGAAATGTGATCTTTTGTTTTTATTGTTCCTGTTCCTGTTGAGGCCAATCTCTTTCATATTTCTTTTTTTTGAAGTAATAAATGTGTTATCTTCCAGGTGTTGTACATTTGATTTTGACTCTTTACCTTTAATTTCTTTAATCATTTTCCAAATATTATTGATGGTTGTGCATTGGTTAAGTTTTGAAACATCATCTACCGAAGAACTTTTCCTGTTTTGCTTTATAAGTGATCTTGTTTTTGCATGATTTATACCCAGTTTGTCCAAACTATTTGCCATTGGTGTCTTGTTAAGTTCCTGTTCAGTTTTCTTACAATCCTTTATAGCCTATTTGTAATCATTATCGAACCATGGTTTGGTGAAACGTTTTGGATTTGCCAAGGTTTTGGGAATGCTTGTGTTTACTATGTCAAGTAATTCCTTAGTAAAATATTCTAGCTTGTCAGCACTTTCTTGAAATTTCTTCCTTGTGAGTCATTCAGAACAAAGCGCTGAGAAAGTGTCACGGTTTGCCTTTTGAAAGTTTGACTGTGGCACTCTCTCATCGTCCACTGGAACCACACTCACCAAAAACAATTGGAAAGTAGTCACTCAGGCAAAAGTCATCTTTGACATTCCAAGAATAACATAATATGTCCCGTTTTTATAAATGGGCGTACTGAAAATTTGGTGTCAATCCATCAAGGGATTTGGCTTTAAATGAACGGCAACCAATTTTTTGGTGTCAATCCATCAAGAGATTCGGCTGTAAATGAACAGCAACCAATTTTTTTCGAAAAATTGTGTTTTCAAAGGGCCATAACTCTGCAGCAGAAGGACTGAGAAACACCAATATCGAACTTGACATGTATTCATTGCTAAAAACAACATCTGAAAAATTTGGTGTCAATCCGTCAAGGCGTTCGGTTTTAAATGAACGGAAACCAATTTTTTTTTTAAAATTGTGTTTTCAAAGGGCCATAACTCTGCAGCAGATGGACTGAGAAACACCAATATCGAACTTGACCTGTATTTTATTACTAAAAACAACATCTGAAAGTTTGATGTCGATCCGTCACGGCATTCGACTTTAAATGAACGGAAACCAAATTGTTTACGGACAGACAGACAGACAGATGGACAGACGGACAGACAGAGAGACTGATAACATAATACGTCCCGTTTTTATAAATGGGCATATAAAAATCATATATACAAGTACATGTATCATATGTGCAAAAGAGACCACATTCAAAATATTTTGACCGGGAGGAACATGATTTGTGTTGGTGTAGTACATGCAGGTATACATGTAGTAAGAGATAAGATGTGGTTGAAAATTTTAATTTCTTCAACAACCTACCACACCGGTGTCTTCCCACTAGACCAATTCCCTTTAGGCCACTTTCCAAAAGACGAATTCCTCTTAGACCAATTACATACTGTTATTGATTAAGGGTTGAATAAGGATAATTAAGAAACATTTATTTACTGATAAGCACTTCATTTGATAAAAAAAAAATATTTATATGCATAACATACAAAAACTACAGGTTTATAACATTTCAGCATAGCTCAATACATTTAACATTTAACAAAAAATATAGATTTATAACATCAATACACACAAAGGATTGGGTTTGTTTTGTTATGGAAATCAGCTCAACATCTGTTTACCACAAAACAATAAAAAGAATCACAGCCTTTGAAAGTGGGCGATTACTATAACAATTGTTATGAAAAATCTGCCCAACATCTACAAAATATCAACAAGCCAGAAAATGAGCAGCCTATCATCTGAAAAATGAGGTCCCCAGAGGGTGAATTCACCCTCTGTGAACATCAATCTGAATCAAGGTCTCAAAAATAAACAGAAAGAGGTAAACTTGCCCACTGTATGGGATAGCATCAGCAAACTCACCCTCTGGGGACCTCATTCTGCAAATGACAGACTGCTTATTTTCAGACTTGAATATCAATAACATTAAATACATTTATAAATATTTATAAATATATATAATTATTGATATAGAATTATTTTAAAAGCAGAACACATCGGTTGGTCTAAGGGGAATTGGTCTTTTGGGAATTGGCCTCATGGGAATTGGTCTAAAGGGAATTGGTCTAGTGGGAATGAACCACCACACCAACACAATATGCCGAATGGACAACAGGAAGAAGGATGTACACACACATATATATATCATTAGCAAAGTAACAGGTAACAGATGTCAGTGATAAGAGAGTTTTTGTTATATTACCAAGCATCGGTTGGTGTGATTTTTATAAGAGTTTTTCATGTCTAAAAAATAATATTTAAATAAACACATAATATATTTAACATGTACACATAAATACATGCATTGTCCTGCCAATAATAGCTAAGCTTAAAGCCAGTCCTGGAAATGAGGCAGATGCAGGGCTGGGGTAATTGTAATTGGTAATTGAAATAACCTGTAATTAATAAAGTAATTGGTAATTGAGGAATTTTTCAATTACTTGTAATTGTAATGTAATTAATTACATTGAAAATTCTCCTGTAATTGAAATTACTTTTTAATTACTTTCAATTACATTGATCAAAATATGTTTTCAAAACTTACATTCAGTGTTCAAAAATCCACCAGCACCTTTGGAGTATGTTTCAATATTTATGTCTCTCTTCTAACAGGACTAGTATATCTGGTGTTGAGGTTTCTTTGATGAATTGTTTGCAAAGGTATGTTCAGATAATCATAACATTTTTGGGAGTGCTTGTGGCTTCATAGAGCTATAAAATAACCCTGCTTTCAACTTATTCTCATTGCCACTAAGTGTTTCATTATAAACAGGTCTAGTATAACTTTGCATTTTGATATACCAGATAATGCCATAGTAACTATAAAAGCAAGATGCAAACACCGAACATCATTTATTTCTAGATCATCCAAAAGTGCATCAAACTTTCTAACTCATCTAAAGGTAAGATTGTTATAAATTTATATCATTAATTAACCCTTTACCGAACGTGGATAGCAGACAACACATGCAAAATAAATTCTCAAATAACTATATTCAGTTTCTTTTGTCCAATTTGAGTTTCAGTTAGGGGATTAACACTTTAATCTAAAACTATGTTTAGTTTCTTTTGTCCAGTTTGAGTTTCAATTGGGGGATTAACTGTTTCTCAGGCCCTTCTGCATGGTCATTTTGGGGGATTAACTGTTTCTCAGGTCCTTCTGCAGTCTTTACCGACTCAACTAATTAAACTCTATAATTTAGCAAACTCAAGTAAAACACTAAAAATCAAACTTCTTAAAATATGAAATTCAGCAAGATCCAACATCCGTGAACCAACAATATTGGTAAAGGGAAGGTGAACTCACAGGCAGTGATAACGGTGAAAGCTGTGACCTTCTACCAGGAAGGGCTGTCTTCACAAACTCAACTAAAACACTAACAAGAGCACCGCGTAGCGGGACAATATACACTCGTTTTGTATTTTTGAAGGGTTGGGGTAAGGATGGGGGTGAGGGTGAAAATTGTTTGGACCAACCCCATATTCGAACTTGACCTGTATTTTGTTGTGATTAAACAACATACCAAGTTTGGAACCAATCGGAAAACAAATAAAAGTTATCATCCGGAAACCAATGCATTCTATGTCCAACAAGGTCCATAATTCAGGGGAACTTCGAAGTTCGAACTGACCCCATATTCGAACTTGACCTGTCTTTTGTTTTGATTAAACCACATACCAAGTTTAGGAGTCAATCGAAAAAAAATAATAAAGTTATCATCTGGAAACCAAATGTTGACAAACGGACAGACCGGCAGATGAACAAATGTATGGACAAATGGACAGACAGACAGACTGATTCCATAATTCGATGGTTTTCCAACAGGCGTATAATAAAAAATCAGTTAGGCCATACTAAAGTTATAATCTGGAAAACACAAAATGCACAAATTCAAGAGGAATAACTCTGGAAAAGTACATGCAATTTTGGCCGAAAGTGAACTTGAGCTGTGCTTTGTGGTCATAAACAAAATTTGAGAATTTGAAACAAATTAGTCAAGGCAAACTAAAGTTATCATCTGGAAACCACATAATTCACAAATTTGCAATCATTCAAGGGGAATAACTATGGAACGGTATATGCGATTATGGCCAAAGGTGAACTTCAGCTGTGCTTTGTGGTCAAAAACAAAATCTGAGAATTTAAAAAAAATCAGTCAAGGCAAACTAAAGTTATCATCCGGAAACCACAAAATCCACAAATTTGCAATCATTTAAGGGGAATAACTCTGGAAAGGTATATGCGATTGTGGTCAAAAGTGAACTTGAGCTGTATTTTGTGGTCAAAAACAAAAAAATGAAAATTTGAAATAAATCGGTCAAGGCAAACTAAAGTTATCGTCCGGAAACGAAAAGTTGGGCTAAATTCCCATAAATAAAGGGCCATAACTCTACTGCAAATGGGCCGCTAGAAACGGAAATCGAACCCATCCTGTATTTTGTCATACTAAATCCACATGCCAAATTTAACTCAGCTCAAACCATTACAATTAAAGTGATCGTCCGGAAATGAAATGTGTCCATGGACAGACGGACAGACAGGTAGAGAGACCATTCACATAATACGTCCCATTTTTCAAACGGGTGTATAAAATCAACAACTGAAAAATTTGGTGTCAAAGCGTTTGGCTTTAAATGATCGGAAACCAATTTTTTTTCAAAAATTGTTTTCAAAGGGACATAACTCTGCAGTGGATGGACTGAGAAACACCAATATCGAACTTGACCTGTATTTTATTGCTACAAACAACATCTGAAAGTTTGATGTCGATTCGTCAAGGCGTTCGACTTTTAATGAAGGGAAACCAATTTTTTTTGAAAGATTGTGTTTTCAAAGAGCAATAACTCTGCCGTGGATGGACTGAGAAACACCAATATCGAACTTGTCCTGTATTTCACTGCTAAAAACAACATCTGAAAAATTTGGTGTCAATCCGTCAAGGCGTTTGACTTTAAATGAACGGAAACCAAATTGTTTATGGACAGACAGACGGACAGACAGACAGACGGACAGACTGATAATTTTAAACGGGCGTATGAAAAATCAAACGTCTTAAAATATGAAAGTCAGCAAGATCCAGCACCCGTGAACCGACAATATTGGTAAAGGGAAGGTGAATTAACAGGCAGTGATAAATTCGAGAGCTGTGACCTTCTACCAGGAAGGGCTGTCCTCACCAACTCAGCTAAAACCACTATAACTGACCGCCTAAAAATAATCAAAATTGGCAAGAGGTAAATGGTAAATCTCTAACTTTTTTCATTATTCTCTATATATCAATCTAATTCGGCCTTCTTTTAGCAGGTACACAGAGATGCTTTCTTTGTAATGACCAGCACCCCAATAACCGCTAACTATAACCGTTATGGAAACAGTAACCTCTATGGATCCTGAAATCCTCCGCTCCATCCCTAGAAGTGGTCACCCACTTCAAGGGAGGCGAGCATTGGTCCAGCATCCTGCCTCTGCCCCCTTTTGTAAGTGTCTGTGGAGTGCATTTTTTACCCAGCCAAATAGGTTACAATGCAGGCCTGCCCCCAAACCAGGGAAGTTTGGGTCTTTCTACTGGTGGTCCCTGAAAGGGATCATTTTTGTCATCTATCCAAAAAGACGTCCTACTGCAAAACCTGAAAACCGATTAAGACAGCCTGAGGCAGACTATACTTGCCAATGATGGCCCACCATCGCTACCTGATTCATCTCCGAAGTGGCAGACTATACTTACCCGAAAAATAAAACACTATAGTACCCTCGGGGAGAGGTAGTACCTTTGTGAGAGGACCCCACCTCTCACACTGGTCCTCACCCGAAGAGTCAAAGAAGTCAACTCAACACTGCTGATACTCTAGCCAAGGACAACTGCTGAGTACCCGGACCTTTTCCTCCTTCAACACGCCTTGACATGAAGCTACCAGATCCTAAACAGTCACTGAGGGTCGAAAGGGGCTTGACCCACAGCATCCCTGCATGCCTTCGGCACGCTAAAACCATTTTGTTTCTTTTCTTGGTCATTCTTCAGTCATGATGGAAGTCATTGAGAGTAATAAGAAGGGCAAAACACTTTGTCATGAAGGCTTCATGTGCACTGTATCTGTTAGAAGGAAAACCAAGGTCTGGTGGAAATGCACTAAAGCGTTCTCGTGCCAGTCTCTGTACCAATGCCGATTTTAACAACCCAGAAATAGGTAAACAACACAACCATCCTCCAGAAGATGTCAGTATCTCATATGCCAAAATGAGAAACGAGATGAGGATTACTGAAAGAAAACCAAGTAACCTGACTTGCTGATCTAACTCATTTACTTCAGCTATTACCTGTCACGAATGAGTTGTTGTGTAATAAACTACAAATTCCAAGTAGATGTTCACTCAACCTTAAACAACAGAAAAATTGCTTAGCATTTTGTTATGAGGTAATATTATATTTTATTATTTATATTAACACTTTGGCTGGCCGCTGATTTGTCGCGGTTCTCGTATGAGAAGGCCTTGATTACCCGTTCTACCAACTGCCTCCCTATAATAGTCCCATGCTTCTTTTCTCCTCCCAACACTCGGAGACGAAGTGCTTGATGACATCCCTTGCCCCATTCTTCCCAATCTCTCCAATTAGCATATTAACCCTCTCTTTTGAGTTGCCCCCACCCACATGTCCTTCATTCTCCCATCCCACTTCCCCATTATTCTCCCCGTGAATCTTATTTTTTTGGACTGGTATTTTAGGCATTCTAGAAGAAAGTGTTCCAGGGTCTCCACCACGCCCAAATAACACATCTGGCACTCCCTTTCACTGTCTTTCCCAATTTTTCCCCTCAGCTCCAGGGACCGCGACCTCAGCTTGAATAACAGTGACCCCCCAAAAGTGCCATTAAGGTACGCTTCAAAACCTGGCTTCTCATTATCATACAGGCCACCCAAAGACCTCTTTGATTTGACCCCCTCTCGCCAATTACGGTTACAATCCTCCATGACCCTTTCTCTGACGATTTTTTTACCCTGGTCTGCCCCAATGTCCAGGTCCGAGATCTCCAATGAGTAGATGGTAGTAGCTTAACGGAATTATCACGAACATTTATGAAGACTGAGCAGTGGAGAAGATAGTGTTCCACGGTTTCACACACCCCACACTGGCATAAAGAGGTAGACGACAGGTGATTTAAATACAGATGGGAATTGAGGCTACTGTAACCCAAACGTAACCTAGTGTGGTAAATTTGCACTTTGTGGGACTTTGCACCACTATAAAACTTAGGCCTTTCGTTCCCAGCACTTAAAAATATCTTGAAGTTGGGCAATGAAGAGTTTTCATGCACAGACATAGGCAGGCTGTTCCATTGCTTCGTAACACTGGGGATGAAGGAAGACTGATGTAATTGTGTCCGACAGAAAGGAATTCTGTGGTTGTTACATGACCGGAGATTTTGCGATAAATTTGATGATGAGATGATTGGAGGGACCTTATTGGCAATATACGGGGGCGACATTCAATGGTACATTTTGAAATATTGTAACAATTTGTGTTTGCGACGTCTTTCTTGTAAAGAGTCCCAGCATGTTTCATTATTAAGTAGATGCTTACTGCAACTAACTGTTGCCCCGGTAATGATTCTCGCAGCTGGAATCTGTATTTTCTCTAATTTTTCAGCTTCGGTTGATGAACAGTTGTCCCAGGCAACATCGGCATATTTGAGTAATGGCCTGATTTAGGCATTCAAATAGGGCCAGTATATTATGCCAATAAGGTCATAGTTCGGTGTAGATGTCGAGAGCAAAATTGTATAGACTCAGAAGCAACCTCTGGTATGGGCCCAGAATGTTGTATTAGCCGAAATGATGATGTCACTTGGAACGTGGATATTTAAAATTGCTCAAGGCTGCCAGACGTCCAGTAAACTTTTTTTTTAGGGTGATTCCTATATACCCCGAAACAAAAACTTTGGACGCCACTTTGAGGTTCAGTGCCCTGGTGGCCAGACTATTATAGGTTCCTGGTGTTAGCACTATTCTGTCTCATTAAATGGGGACAAATGAGGCGTGAGTCTAGTTTCCACTGGTTGAAAAAGTATATACAATTATGCCCAAAACATTACATCATCTTATTCCCATTGGTAACTGCATATATGAAAACAAATATGGAAGACAACAAGTGTGAACAAAAAATTGGAAACTTGTATCCATATGTGATTGTAAATGAAGAGTTTTCCCTCATGATGCCAATACTTTTCAGTCAAACTTTCTGGTTGTTACTTCCAGCTTCAACATCCCTACATAAACATGTGGGGTTTGGGTAAATACTGTAAGTGGGTAATAACTGGGAAGGAGGTATAGGAGCACTGTACCAATTTACACAATGTTTGACCTTTGTTTTTTGGAGGTTCATAACTCAAAAAATAGACCAAACCAAACGATCATTCCTTATAATTAAACTTGAGGGGCAATAAATTTAAACACTCTCTACTTTACAGAGTTAAAATAAAAACCAGGCCACATCATGCTTCCTAGTGATAACTGAATAAAAAAATAGGCCGATGAAATCGTCAGATGTGTACCCATACGTGCAATTAGTAGAAAGCTGTATGACGGAGGGCCACCACGGATGCTGACATAATGTACACCATACAAGGTATGGGTACATATAGAAATGGATTGGAGGAGTGTCTAATTTGATGGATAAAGGGTTAATATCTCCTGATCAAATTATCAGATTTACATAAAAAACTATACAGCACAGCACATCAGTAACCTGAATAAATATATAAAGTAACATGACAATCGGATTGAAATTTTTTGAGTTATCTCATGCCAAAGGGATTGGAGGAATTTTCAATTTGAAAGATAAAGGGGGTTAATATCTCTGGATCAAATTATCCGATTTACACCAAAAAATATACAGCTCAGCACATCAGTAACCTGAACACAATTATAAAGTAACTTGACAATCCAAGCAATATTTTTCAAGTTATCGAATGCGAAAGGGATTGGAGGAATTTTCAATTTGAAGGATAAAGGGTTAATATCTCAGGATTAAATTATCAGATTTACACCAAAAACTATGCAGCTCAGCATATCAGTAACCTGAACACAAATATAAAGTAACTTGACAATCCAAGTAGTATTTTTCAAGTTATCGAATGTCAAAGGGATTGGAGGAATTTTCAATTTGAAGGATAAAGGGTTAATATCTCGGGATCAAATCATCAGATTTACAACAAAAACTATACAGCTCGGCAAATCAGTAACCTGAAACAAATATAAAGTAACTAGACAATCCAAGCAACATTTTTCAAGTTATCGAATGCCAAAGGGATTGGAGGAATTTTCAATTTGAAGGATAAAGTGTTAATATCTCAGAATCAAATTATCCGATTTACACCAAAAACTATACAGCTCGGCACATCAGTAACCTGAACACAAATATAAAGTAACTTGACAACCCAAGCAATATTTTTCAAGTTATCGAATGCCAAAGGGATTGGAGAAATTTTCAATTTGAAGGATAATGGGTTAATATCCCAGGATCAAATTAACAAATTTACACCAAAAACTATACAGCTCAGCACATCAGTAACCTGAACACAAATATAAAGTAACTTGACAATCCAAGCAATATTTTTCAAGTTGTCGAATGCAAAAGAGATTGGAGGAATTTTCAATTTGAAGGATAAAGGGTTAATATCTCGGGATCAAATCATCAGATTTACACCAAAAACTATACAGCTCAGCACATCAGTAACCTGAACACAAATATAAAGTAACTTGACAATCCAAGCAACATTTTTCAAGTTATCGAATGACAAAGAAATGGATACGGACGCCGGATGGACAGATGGACGGACAAAGGATGGACGGACGATGGATGGTCACCCCGGATGACCGCATTATGTGTACCATACATAGTATGGGTACACATAAAAAGGCATAGTTTTCTCAAATTTATTGTGTTATGAAAAAATAAAAATAAATACTTTAGCCAATTATTTGCCTGAAAATGCATGAACAGAAAAAAGGTTTAATTATAATGCGTTGAAAAAGGGAAGGAACAAATTTTACACATAAGTCTCTTATGCATTTAATCTCAAGGCATAAATGTTCCATCTCCTACAGGTAAAAATAAAATTCCATTCCGTGTACTCGAGTCTTGCAAATTAATTCTTAAGATTCCCTTAGGATCTCAACTTGATAAGCAAGATGTTGAAGAAAAGATTTACGATTTCTGGGGGTTTTTTTTACGTTAATAACACAATAGCTTCCAAAGTTTCTGGTCTGTCACAACGAGACTACCATAAGGCATCACCAGTTTCATTGGCTTATCTTCCATGATAGAGTTATTGGTGTTACAAAATTTGTGATGAAAAAGGCTCATGAATTTTCAAGTAGTTTGAAGTGGTTAAATGGTCCACTCAATTTCTTTCCCATTTTGTTGCTCTGCATATTATTATAAACTATATGTGACATACTGTGACATACTGTACATGCACAACAAAGGTCTTAAAATTCAAATCCAAGGGCAGATGGCCATTTTCTGATTTTTCCGAAGTCTTGACCTTTGTCAGAGCAGAGTTGGCAGTATAATATAGCTCATAAAAGAGTGACTGTGAGTTCACATTTTAGCATGTTATCATGCCTTTCAGATTTCAGACTATCAAATCAAAAATGGAAAGAACAAAAATTGAAGTGATATTGTGTAGAAAAGTGAATTAAATAAATTGACAGAAAAGCATAAAAAAAAAATTACAGTTAATAAACAAGAGGCCCCAGGGGGCCTGAAGGCGCTCACCTGACATGGTAGCCTAAATATCAACCCAGAGAATTGATTTCAACAAGTTGCATCTGCTCCTCCTAAGAAAAGCTTATACCAACTAGAGGTACTGTGAGCAAGCTCACAAAGTGATACCCCCCGCACCTGTCAGAACGGAATTATATTGCTTCATGCAAATCTTCATATGGAGTTCTTCCATTGTGTAAAGTTTCATGAAGATTCTTCAAACGGTTTAGGAGGAGTTGCGCTTATAAGGATGGACAGATGAACAGACGGATGGACAGGGTGATTCTTATATATCCTGCCAAACTTTGTTTGCGGGGGGTATAAATATCTAAAGATTGTGACCAGTAGATCTAAAAAAAAATGATTTTTAAAGAATATTCCTCATATTGAATAACACAGGGAGCCCATATATGAACCCAGGGACTTGGCTTTAACAAACTTGAATATCACCCCCTAAGGATGCTGCACACCAAATATCAAAACATTCCGACTGCTGGACCTGAAGAAGATTTTTAAAGAAAAGTTAAAAAATTTATAGTAATTTATATATTTTTTATACTTACCAATGACCCAGACTTAGCTGGTGCTAACTCTTAAAAATATAGGGCCAAACACAAATTTTGCCCCCCAATCCCCAAAATTTGCATCTAAAACCAAAGAAAACATGTCCTGAATGGCCCTCCACACTTCACCTCTACTGCGCATGCGCAGTGTCAAGGACGTCCCGAAATTGGCGCCATTAATCATTCTTGTAACCAGTGCCTGGTAAGCGCTATGTACTCAGCGGGGAGGTATGAGTTCCCAACTCCTGGGAGGGCCATCCCCGTCTGGGTCATTGGTAAGTATAAAAAATATATAAATTACTATAAATTTTTTAACATTTTTATACTGTACCAATGACCCAGACTTAGCTGAATAGTAAAAAGGCTGGAGGGCCTAGGACATAGAGCAAGTTGAAATACGCTCAATTATATAAAATAGAGTCATCCCCTCTAGGGGAAAAGGAGTATTAGGCCTTACATGTATCTTTCTTATTTATGATAAATTAGAAAGACACAACACCTTCCAAAATTGAGCATCATAACATCCATGTACTCTATTAATATCCAGTATAATCCTTATACTAATAATTTTTAAAGTAAGCCAATAAATAAAGTCTAGAGAATAGAGACTCTTTATACTCCTAAAAAGTGTCTGAGGATTGTATAATAACGCCCGTTTGACACGTGATATATTCAAAAGCTATACTTTAAAAACTATGACCTGAATGAATTTTTAAAACATAAACTTCTCACTTAAAAGCCATCCCAGTAACAGCTCAGAATTACTAACTCTGGAGGAGGTATCCCCTTGTTTTCATAATAAAAACAGGGCACCCAAGGGAAAACCCTCCCCCCCCCCCCCCCCTTTTTTCTTGCCCTGGGTCAAATAGCCCAGAGCGAAGAGGGCAGCAGGACGGAGTCACTGCCGGAACAGAAAGCCTACCTAGCTATAGTAGCAACTGTTAAGTGAATGACATTCTGAGCAGTAGATAATAGACCTAACAATGGAGGCCTCCAAAAATGGACTCAATATTCTGAGATAAAAATATTCATGAATGTGGATGGCTGAGCGCAATGAACAGCCTTCAAAAATCTATAATAGCGACACTATTAGTGTAAGCCCAAGATGTAGAAAGAGCTCTTACTTCATGAGCCGAAATCTCAAGCACAAACTGCTGAGTCAATGATATACCATAAGCAGTACCGATAGTTAATTGAATCCATTAGCAATAGAATGGAGCGTAATGTCCTTCTATTAGGCATCAAAGACAGAAGAAGGTTACGTCCGTACTAATAAACTGATATCCATTTATAAATACGTAAACTCTAACTGGACAGAGTAAAGGCCTATGCCCGTACGAAGACAGAAGGACCTTAATAATAATAGGTTCCGGATATTATTAGGAGCCTGACTCTTAACCAAAAATCCAACCTAAGTAGTAAAGGAAGTAGTGTTTCCGTCACTACAAAAGTGAGAATCGTCCACCGATAGTGCATGAAGCTCACTGACTCCTCAGTAAAAGAGAAGACTAACAGAATTGCTGTCTTAAAAGGTCAGAATTTGAAAACTACTGTTTCCAGAGGCTCAAATGATTACTTAGCTAAATAAGAACCGAAGCTAAATTCCATATAGGAATTTAATCTAATGATTCTAGGCCTATTTATCGAAAAGATTCTAACTGACTTAGATAAAGAGACATAAGACTCAATTGTAAACTATCATAGAGTGCATAGGTATAAAGATAACATAGACCTATAACCTTAATAGTAACAGGCTGCAGTAGATCTTGTCAAACAAGTATACTAGAAAGTTGCAATGTCTAGTATGGAGGGATCAAAAATATCAACAAACTGATCCCTACACCAACGACGGAAGAGCCTCCACTTTAGCCGCATAGTATAGCGAAGAAGAGGTTCTCCTACAGTAAGAAATCGCGTCCAAAGCTCGTCCTGTACAATGCTTGCCATGCAAGAAGGACCACACAACGGAATACGTGAAGGTTGAGACCTTGCGGGTTGTGATGAAGTTGACACGATTTCCCCAGCGAAAGAAGATCCTCTCATGGAGGAAGTTTTCGCGTTAAGTCCCACAGTAGACACCTGAGTAAATTTACCCACGGTCTCTGTGAAGACAGAGATGCTATCAACAGAATTGTATTATGGATGTTTATCTTAGCAATACTTGCTGAATCAACAGCGCTGGAGGATACGCATATCCTATCATTCCGTCCTATTAGATCAATAGAGCGTTAACAACATAAGCTCAGGGATCCGGACATGCAAACACATACGTCTGCAAATGAATAGTGAGTTGTGTCGCAAAAAAATTATCATTGGGCGTTCCCATTGATAGCAAATCTGATTGAATACTTGTTTGTTGAGAGTCATTCCAACAAGCGACCCTTACGTGAAAGGGAGTCTGCTAATACAATCAGATGACCCGGAATATGACGGACCGAAGCAGAACTTGGTGTACTATAACAAACAGAAGGATTCTTTCCGTTAAATTGAATAACGGAATCGAATGAGTGCCTCCCTGGTTCCGGAGATACGCAACTACTGTCGTATTATCGGACAGGATTTGGACATGCGTTTCTGAATAATGTTCATCCAATGACATAGTGCAAGCCTAAAGAACAATATTCCCTGGAAGATAAGTGCTTGCCTAGAAACTGCGGAACCCAAAGACCCTGGCACTTCGAATCCGTTGGGATCAATATTGTACCCCAACCTGTTTTACTGGCATCCGTCATAATCATAAAACTCGGATCCGGCAACTGCAGTGGCACTCTCTGAGTCAACCACCAAATGTTGCCCCAGTCTGAATCTCTTGCTACACTTGATAGACAAGAGAACGTGTACATCGAGCAATTCATAGACTGCTGAAGAGTTGCCGTCGAAGAGAAGCTTCTCAGAGACCGAAGCGACTCTGAGAGAGTTCTTCACTTTACTATCCACGTGCGTGGATGTAGCTAGGGCTGCGTCACAACTAACCAACTCCAGGTTGCCACTGAAGGGCGGAGTTATACGTGGAAAAACTACTGCCCTGAAAGAAATCACATTGAGGATCATATCCTGGAATTCTTTCTCTTGAAGACGTAATGATAACGCCTCAGTAAGGTGGTCTACGTATGATAAAGCGTCTAAGTTAAGTCTATTAGACATCATTGTCGTTTCCAACATCGTGGTTGGAATTGACATAGACGGCGAAAAAGATAATTCCCAGTCTTCAACCCCGCCGTCTAGACGCATATGAACTCTCGGTATGCCCTGTTCTGCCAAAATAAATTATTTCCTAGAATTGATAAAAGGCAGAAGAGCATTGCGGACAAGAAACTAGACTATCATGCTTGGAAGCAAGCTTATATATAGCGTCGTTAAATAATTCGAATGTTCTAATGACATTATTGGACTGTGTCGGTAAGTCAGGGACAATGTCCCTGAACCGATCCAAAACTCCATGTCCAATGACGCTATTAGTCTCTTATCCAGCATCGCAGCAATGTAGTCCTACGGAACAACCTGTGGAAGATAATGCCGGAAGATATGTATGGCAGCTTCCGTTGTTCCGAAAGGGAAAGCTCGAAATCGTTGAATCCCTTTCGCCATTCTGTCGGACCCTATAAAGTGTTCGGTCGTCCGAACCTGATGCAACAGCGGAGCGCACCGACCCAGCGCCGTCGGATAATTCCTGATCCGACCGAGAATCTGTCGATTGCTGGGATGCTGCGATAAACTGTGCTAACTTGGATAGCACGTCCGTCACTGAGGCCTGTGGAGAAGCGGTCTTACGATGCATTGCCGCTGGAAGCTCCGTGTTCGTTACCCCGTGCTTACTTCTATTATGCGAACGGAGTGTATAGGCCTCGTGTCCCTTGGCTACCGGATGGCGTGACCTGTTCGCCGTGGAATCACTGAATGACGAAGCTGGCCAGATACTCGAGGTCACGTAGCCAATGTGCGGTCGTGTGCGCTGCTGTGAGGATGAGGAAGCATTATCGACAGTCTCTCGGACTGTCAATATAACAGAGCATCCCAAGCGGTGGACATATGCTCCGAATGCGAAATATCTGTACCACAACATCCGGTCCCATATGTTGTTGTACGAGAGAGGGACCTCTCTCGCTCGCAGCCCGGACGGACCTGGACGAGCTAGGAACCGGACTAACTGGCTTTCTCCGATCAGTCCTCTAATCCGTCGTCACTGGGTGTGTACTAAAGTTTATTATAGTGCTCGCATCACCCAAATCTCCTTCCTAGACCACAACGGCCGAACCCGGCTGCCAAACCATTCGATGAATGGACGCTACACCGGGTGAGCTAGCGAATGTCAACTCTGACGATCCCACTAGGGACCTCTTAGGCGATTGACATATTCCATGAGCACTTATTGCCGCTAGCTCTTCATTAACTATGACGACAGAGGCACACTTTTGAAAGACATCTCCGTAACTTTGCGAACAAGAAACCAGACATGCTTGTTAATAGCAAGCAAATAATAATATATATAGCGTCGTTCAATAATTCGAAAGTTGTGTGACATTATTGGACTATGTCGGAACTGAGGGACGATGTCCCTGAACCGAACCAAAAATTTCTGTGTCCACCGACGCTATCAGTTTCTTATCCGGCATCGCAGCATTCTGGTCCGACGAAAGAACCTCTAGAAGATAAAGTCAGATAACATAAACAACAGCTTATGTTGTTCCGAAAGGGAAAGCTCGAAATCCTCCGAATCCCTTTCGGCATCCCGTCGGACCGGATGGAATTTTCGGACGTCCGTACCTGCTTCCGCGGAGCGTCCCGACCCAGCATCGTCGGATAATACATGATGCGACAGATTCTGTCGTTGCTGGGATGCTGCGATAAGCTGTGCTATTTGGGATAGCACGCCCGTCACCGAGGCCTGTGCAGTAGCGGTCTTACGATGCATTGCCGCCGGAAGCTCCGTGTACGTTGACTCCCGCACACTTTCTTATGCGAACGTCCGGAGTCTGCAGGCCTCGTGTCCCTGGCTACCGGATGGTGTGACCTGGTCGCCGATGATTCTCTGATTGGCGAAGCTGACTGGATATCCGAGGTCACGTAGCCAAGAGTGGTCGTGTGCGCTACCATGAGAATGAGGAAGCCTTATTGACAGTCTCTCCGGACTGACTATATATCGGAGCGTCCCGATCGGCAGACGTATGCTCCGAACACAAAACATTTTGTACCACAACATCTGGGGCCAGATGTTGCTGTACGAGAGAGGGGCCTCTCTCGCTCGCAGTCCGGATGGACCTGGATGAGCTAGGAACCGGACTGAAAGGCTTCCTCCGTTCTCCCTCTAATCCGCCGTCACTGGGTGTGCATTTGGTTGATTTATAGTGCTCGCATCACCCCAAAACTCCTTCTAGACCGCAACGGACGAACCCGGCTGCCGAACCATTCGATGAATGGACGCTACACCGGGCGAGCTAGCGGACGTCAACGGCCGTCGAACCTACTAGGGTCCTCTTAGGCAATTGACGTATTTACATGAGCACTTTTCCGCTAGCTCTTCATTAATTGTGATGACGGAGGCACACTTTTGGAAGACATCATGGATACATCACCCTATTCTTGATCGTCTGAAATAGAGATTGATAAAGTAGAGTGACCCTGCGGGGAAAGGACCGGAATGGCCAATTCCCCACTAACATAACGTGACATACGCTTCCCATTTTGTCATCGAAATTAACACATACAGAACAGGAGTTAGTGCGAGTACACTGACTACATAAACAATGATTATGAAAGTCAGAGGAAGATTTCCTCTTATTACAATTGAACAATATCCTTTCATTGTGAAAAGAAAGTCCTAGTACTCGCACCAACCCCTGACAATCAAAATACATAATAATATGATCCATTAATATAGAAAAAATAATTGCAATCAAAAAATTTTGAAAAAATATTTTTTCAGAACAGCCCAAGTTTCTGAAAAGTAACGTTGAGCCCGAATGGATCCCAAGCCTAAGTGTGGACAAAAATTCTAAAAATATTTTAAACAATTTATGCAACACTTACGAACAATAATAATGTATCTAGTTATGATTAAATTAACATCCAGATATTATTTTCAAGAAATCCCCCCTCACACAGAGGGCTGTAGTAAATGTAAACAATAAGTGTAAAAACACTAGAACAAGACTCCAGGCACCCTGGCCCGAAATCAGTTACCAATAATACACTATCTGATGCAAAACAGAGACTTCCAGGGAAGAAACTGCAGAACATCAGATGGTAGATGCAGAACACTACGCCTAACCACCCATAGGTGAAGACGTAAACATGGGGAAAAGAACAGAATTCATTCTGTTATCCAGCTAAAACTCTCAAGAAATTTTAGTAATAAAATTACAGAAAATATGCCAAAAGCATGGGAGAATAGCAAGAGGAGACTTAAAGGAAAGGGAGAGAGGAAAACACTGAACAAGCAGTGTAATTAGATTAACAAGAATGACCACAACAGGCTGTTGCCTCGAAAATAGGTAACTTAACATAATTTCATTAAAAAATTTTAAGTTACAGCCCTGATTATTTTCTGTCACTCATTTTTCCTCTCCTCCTTCTATATCCTCCTTAGAATCACCATTTCTCTAATATTTATGTGTCTGGCATCATTTAAACTGAGATTTACAAGCACAAAGATCAGTCAGATGTTAACTGATGAAGGGCCAAACAAAGAATGATTAATGGCACCAATTTCGGGAAGTCCTTGACACTGCACATGCACAGTAGAGGTGAAGTGTGGAGGGCCATTCAGGACATGTTTTCTTTGGTTTTAGATGCAAATTTTGGGGATTGGGGGCCAAATTTGTGTTTGGCCCTATATTTTTAAGAGTTAGCACCAGCAGTCTGAGTCATTGGTACAGTATAAAAATTTCCTCATTTTGAACTAAGTTACAATTCGAGCTCTCACAGTGAGTCCAAATATGGACCTAGGGGCATGGTTTGAACAAACTTGAATCTCAACCTCCTAAGGATGCTTCATACCAAATATCAAAACATTCTGACTGCTGGATCTGAAGAAGAAGATTTTTAAAGAAAATTCCTCATTTTGAACTAAGTTATCATTCGGGCTCCCACAGTGAGCCCAAATATGGACCTAGGGACATAGCTTGAACAAACTTGAATCTCACCCCCCTAAGGATGCTGCATACCAAATATCAAAACATTCCCACTGCTGGATCTGAAGAAGATTTTTAAAGAAAATTCCTCATTTTGAACTAAGTTATAATTTGGGCTACCACAGTGAGCCCAAATATGAACCCAGGGACTTGGCTTGAACAAACCTGAATCTCACCCCCCTAAGCATGGTGCATACCCAATATCAAAAGATTCTGCCTGCTGAATCTTGAGAAGAAGATTTTCGAAGAAATTTGCCTGAAATGGACTAAGTTCAAATTTGGGCTCCTATACAGAGTCCAAAAATAAACCCAGGGAGCCGATTTGAACAAATTTGAATCAGAACCACCCCACAATGTTGCATACCAAATATCAAAAGATTCTGTGTGCTGGATCTGGAGAAGAAGATTTTTTTAAAGAAATTTGTCTGAAATGCACTAAGTTCGAATTCGGGCTTCTATAGTGAGCCCAAATATGAATCCAGGAGGCCAATTTGAACAAACTTGAATCAGATCCACCGCACAATGTAGCATACCAAATATCAAAAGATTCTACCTGCTGGATCTGGAGAAGAAGACTTTTTAAGAAATTTGCCTGAAATGGACTTAGTTCGAAATTGGGCTCCTATACTGAGCCCAAATATGAACCCAGGGGGCCGATTTTACCAAAGTTGAATCAGATCCACCCTACAATGTTGCATACCAAACATCAAAAGATTCCACTTGCTGGATCTGGAGAAGAAGATTTTTGAAGAAATCTGCCTGAAATGCAGTAAGTTCGATTTAGAGCTTCTATAGTGAGCCCAAATATGAATCTAGGGAGCCGATTTGAACAAACTTGAATCAGATCCACCCCACAATGTTGCATACCAAATATTTAAAGATTCTGCCTGCTGGATCTGGAGAAGAAGACTTTTTAAGAAATTTGCCTGAAATGCACTTAGTTCGAAATCGGGCTCCAAAACTGAGCCCAAATATGAACCCAGGGGGCCGATTTTAACAAAGTTGAATCAGATCCACCCTACAATGTTGCATACCAAACATCAAAAGATTCCGCTAGCTGGATCTGGAGAAGAAGATTTTTGAAGAAATCTGCCTGAAATGCAGTAAGTTCGATTTAGAGCTTCTATAGTGAGCCCAAATATGAATCTAGGGAGCCGATTTGAGCAAACTTGAATCAGATCCAACCCACAATGTTGCATACCAAATATCAAAAGATTCTGCCTGCTGGATCTGGAGAAGAAGATTTTTTAAGAAATTTGCCTGAAATGCACTAAGTTCGAAATCGGGCTCCTATACTGAGCCCAAATATGAACCCAGGGGGCCGATTTGAACAAACTTGAATCAGATCCACCCTACAATGTTGCATACCAAATATAAAAAGATTCTGCCTGCTGAATCTGGAGAAGAAGATTTTTTAATGTTTTTCCCATTGCCTACAGTGTTAAAAAGTGCCGACTCAGCACTTTTTCAAAGTTCTGAAAAAAGTACCTTGTGATCAAACCGATAGGGATTTTTTTAAAGCATTCTATTCTACTGGATAAAAGTAAGCTTTATACAAAATAAGAATTCTCTGTGCTGTGTAGTTTTGGAGATACGGCAATTTTAAGGTTTTTCTTATTTTTAGCTCCCGAGGTTCCCACGGGGCAATGAGAAAAAAAAATTTTCCATCAATCAACTACTTATGACCCATTATCATCTCATATCAAATTTGGTTCAAATCGACCTCTGAAAGTTAAAAAATTTATAGTAATTTATATATTTTTTATACTTACCAATGACCCAGACATAGCTGGTGCTAACTCTTAAAATATAGGGCCAAACACAAATTTTGCCCCCCAATCCCCAAAATTTGCATCTAAAACTAAAGAAAACATGTCCTGAAAGGCCCTACACACTTCGCCCCTACTGCGCATGCGCAGTGTCAAGGACGTTCCGAAATTGGCGCCATTTATCATTCTAATAACCAGTGCCTGGTAAGCGCTATGTACTCAGCGGGGAGGCAAGAGTTCCCAACTCCTGGGAGGGCCATCCCCGTCTGGGTCATTGGTAAGTATAAAAAATATATAAATTACTATAAATTTTTTAACATTTTTATACTGTACCAATGACCCAGACATAGCTGAATAGTAAAAAGGCTGGAGGGCCAAGGACATAGAGCAAAATGGAATACGCTCAATAAAATAAAATAGAGTCATCCCCTGTAGGGAAAAGAAGTAATAGGCCTTACATGTATCTTTCTTATTTATGATAAATTAGAAAGATACAACACCTTCCAAAATTGAGCTTCATACATCCATGTACTCTATTAATATCCAATATAATCCTTATACTAATAATTTTTAAAGTAAGCCAATAATAAAGTAAGTCTAGAGAATAGAGACTCTTATACTCCTAAAAGTGTCTGAGAATTGCATAATCATGTCCGTTGACATATGCAATATTCAAAAGCTATACTTTAAAAACTAAGACTTGAATGAATTTTATAAACTTAAACTTCTCACTAAACAACCATCCCAATAACAGCTCAGAATTACTAACTCCGGAGGAGGTATCCCCTTGTTTTCATAGTAAAACAGGTGACCCAAGGGAACACCCTCCCCCCCCCCCCCTCTTTTTCTTGCCCTGGGTCAAATAGCCCAGAGCGAAGAGGGCAGCCGAACGGAGACACTGCCGAAACAGACAGCCTACCTAGCTATAGTAGCAACTGTTAAGAGAATGACATTCTGAGCAGTAGATAATAGACCTACAAAAGAGGCCTCAAGAAATTGACTCGATATTTCTAAGATAAAATTCATGAATGTGGATGGCTGAGCGCAATGAGCGGCCTTCAAAAATCTATAATAGCGACACTATTAAAGTAAGCCCAAGAAGTAGAAGAACTCTTACTTCATGAGCCGAAATCTTAAGCACAACTGCTAAGTCAATGATATACCATAAGCAGTACCGATAGTTAATAGAATCCATTAACAATAAAATGGAGCGTAACGTCCTTCTACTAGACATCAAAGACAGAAGAAGCTTACGCCCTTGTAATAAACAGATATCTGTTTATAAATACATAAACTGTACCCGGAAAGAGTAAAGGCCTATGCCCATACGAAGATGGAAGGACCTTAAAATAATAGGTTCCGGATAATAGGAGCCTAACTCTTATGCAACAATCCAACCTAAATAGTAACGGAAGTATTGATTCCGAAACTATGAAAGTGAAAATCATCCATCGATAGTGCATGAAACTCACTGACTCTACAGTAAAAGAGAAACCAACAGAATTACTGTCTAAAAGGTCAGAATTTGAAAACTACTGTTTCCAGAGGCTCAAATGATTACTTAGCTAAATAAGAACCGAAGTTAAAATCCGTATAGGAATTTAATCTAAAGATTCTAAGTCTATTTATCAAAAAGTTACTAACTGACTTAGATAAAGAGACAAAAGACTCAATTGTAAACTATCGTAGAGTGCATAGGTATGAGGTAACATAAACCTATAACCTAAATAATAACAGGCTGCAGTAGATCTTGTGAAACAAGTATACTAAAAAATAGCAATGAGTAGTATGGAGGGATCAACAATATGAACATAATGATCCCTACACCACGACGGAAGAGCCTCCACTTTAGTCGCATAGAATAGCGAAGAAGAGGATCTCCTATAGTAAGAAATCGCGTCCAAAGCTCGTCCAGTACAGTGCTTACAATGCAATACGGACCACACAACGGAATACATGAAGGTTGCGACCTTGCTGGTTGTGATAAAGATGACACGATTTACCCAGTGAAAAAAGATCCTCACATAGAGGAAGATTTCACGTTAAGATCCACAGTAGACAAGAGAGTAAATTACTCATGATCTCTGTGAAGATAGAGATGCTATCAACAGAAATGTATTGTGGTTGTTTATCTTAGCAATACCTGCTAAAACAACAGCGCCGGAGGATACGCGTATCCTATCATTCCGTCCTATAGATCAATAGAGCGTTAACACTATTAGCTCAGAGATCTGGACAAGCCAACACATGCGTCTGCAATTGATTAGCAAGCTGTGTCATAAATAATCATCATTGGGCGCTCCCATAGATAGCAAATCTGATTGAATACTTGTTTGTTGAGAGTCCATTCTGACAGCAACAAGCGACCCGTAAGAGAACGGGAGTCCGATAAAACAATCAGACGACCCGGAATATGACGGACCAAAACTGAACTTGGTGTACTATAACCAACAGACGGATTCTTTCCATTAAATTGAATAACGGAAACGAAAGAGTGCCTCCCTGGTTCCGGAGATACGCCACTACTGTCGAATTAAAGGACAGGAATTTGGGCATGCGTTCTGAATAATGTTCATGCAATGACATAAAGCAAGCCTAAAAAACATTATTCCGCGGAAGTTAAACTGATAGCTAAAAGACTGCGGAACCCAAAGACCCTGGCACTTCGAATCCGTAGGGATCAGTATATATCCCAATCTGTTTGACTGGCAACCGTCATAACAGCCACACTCGGGTCCGGCAACTGCGGCGGCACTCTCTGAGTCAACCACCGAATGTTTGCCCCAGTCTGAATCTCTTGTAACACTAGATAGACAAGAGAATGTGTAAATCGAGCAATTCATGGATTGCCGGAAAGTTGCCGTCGAAGAGAAGCTCCTCCGAGAACGAAGCGACTCTGAGAGAGTTCTTAACCTTACTATCCACGCGTGTGGATGTAGCTAGGGCTGCGTCACGTCTAACCAACTCCAATCAGCCACTGAAGGGCGGAGTTATACGTGAACAAACTACTGCCCTCAAAAGAAATTACATTGAGAATAATATCCCGTAAATCTTTTCTTGAAGACGTAATGATAACGCCTCAGTAAGGCGGATTACGTATAATAAAGCGTCTAAGTTAAGTCTACTATACATAATGTCGTTCCCAACAATGAAATTGGAAAAGACATAAACGGCGAAAAAGAATATATGCAGTCTTTAATCACACCGTCTAGACGCATATGAACTCTCGGTATGCCCTGCTCTGCCAAAATAAACTATTTGTAAAAATGATAAAATGGCAGAAATGAGCAACGCGGACAAGAAACTAAACTATCATGCTTAGTAGCAGGCTTGTACATATATATAAATATATAGCGTCGAAAAATAAAACACATGTTGTAATGACAACATTGGACTGCGTCGGTAAGTCAGTGACAATGTCCCTGTACCGATCGAAAAATCCAAGTCCAATGACGCTATAAGTCTCTTATCCAAGATCGCAGCAATGAAGTCCGAAAAATAATCACTGGAAGAAATGCCAGAAGATATGAAAGGCATCTTCCGATACTACTAAAGGGAAAACTCGAAATCTTTTGAATCCCTTTCGCCATCCTGTCGGACCCTATAAAGCGTTCGGTCGTCCGTAGCTGATGCAACCGCGGACCGCACCGACCCAGCGCCGTCGGATAATTCCTGATTCGACCGAGAAACTGTCAATTGCTGGGATGCTGCGAAACAACTGTGCTAACTCGGATAGCACGTCCGTCACTGAGGCCTGAGGAGAAGCGGTCTTACGATGCATTGCCGCTGGAAGCTCCGTGATCGTTACCCCGTGCATACTTCCAATATGCGAGCGACCGGAGTGTATAGGCCTCGTGTCCCTTGGCTACCAGATGGCGCGACCTATTCGCCGTGGAATCACTGAATGCCGAAACTGATCGGATACTCGAGGTCACGTAGCCAATGTGCGGTCGTGTGCCCTGCTGTGAGGATGAGGAAGCATTAAAGACAGTCTCTCGGACTGTCAATATAACGGAGCGTCCCAAGCAACGGACATATGCTCCGAATGTAAAATATCTGAACCACAACATGCGGTCCCCTATGTTGTTGGCTTCCTCCGATCTGTCCTCAATCTGCCGTCACTGGGTGAGTACTAAAGTAATTAAAGTGCTCGCATCACCCAAATCTCCTTCCTAGACCGCAACGGACGAACCCGGCAGCCGAACCATTCGATGAATGTACGCTACACCGGGTGAGCTAGCGAATGTCACTCTGTAAGCGATAGACATATTCCATGAGCACTTATTGCCGCTAATCTTCATTAACTATGACGACAGAGGCACACTTTTGAAAGACATCTCCATAACTCTTCGAACAAGAAACCAGAAATGCTTGGATAGCAAGCATAAAATAATAATATATATAGCGTCGTTCAATAATTCGAAAGTTTGTGTGACATTATTGGACTATGTCGGAACTGAGGGACGATGTCCCTGAACCGAACCAAAAATTTCTAAGTCCACCGACGCTATCAGTTTCTTATCCGGCATCGCAGCATATGTTGTTCCGAAAGGGAAAGCTTGAAATCCTCCGAATCCCTTTCAGTATCCCGTCGGACCGGATGAAACTTTCGGACGTCCGTACCCGCTTCCGCGGAGCGTCCCGACCCAGCATCGTCGGATAAAATATATGCGACAGATTCAGTTGATGCTGGGATGCTGCGATAAACTGTGCTATTAAGGAAAGCACGTCCGTTCCCGAGGCCTGTGCATTAGCGGACTTACGATGCATTGCCGCCGGAAGCTCCGTGTACGTTGACTCCTGCACACTTCCTATGCGAACGTCCGGAGTCTGCAGGCCTCGAGTCCCCGGCTACCGACCCAGCGCTGTCGGATAATTCTCGATCCGACACCGTTTCTGTCGGCTGCTGGGATGCTGCGATAAGCTGTGCTATGTGCACAAGAATGTCCGGTGTCGAGACCTGCGGAGGCGCAGTCTATCGCTGCTTCGCCGAGGGCAGCTCCGCATCAGATGGCTCCCGCATACTTTTCCTATGCGAACGTCCAGAGTCCATCGGTCTCGAATCCCTGGCTGCCGGATGGTGTGACCTGGTCGCCGAAGAATCCTTGATCGGCGAAGCTGGTAATATATCGGCGGTCACGCAGCCAAGGTGCGGTCGTGTGCGCTGACGAGAAGAGGAAGCCTTAGCAGTCTCAGCGGACTGCCTATACAACGGAGCGTCCCAAGCGACGGACGTATGCTCCGCTAGCGACACATTTTGTACCACAACATCTGGGGCCAGATGTTGTTGAACGAGAGAGGGGCCTCTCTCGCTTGCCGTCCGGATGGACCGGGACGAGCTATGAACCGGACTAAAAGGCTTCCTCCGTTCTCCCTCCGATCCGCCGTCACTGGGTGTGCATAAAGTTAATTTATAGTGCTCGCATCACCCCAAAATTCCTTCTAGACAGCAACGGACGAACCCGGCTGCCGAACCATTCGGTGAATGGACGCTACACCGGGCGAGCTAGCGGACGTCAAAGGCCGTCGAATCTACTAGGGTCCTCTTAGGCAATTGGCGTATTACATGAGCACTTTTCCGCTAGCCCTTCATTAATTGTGACGACGGAGGCACACTGTTGGAAGACATCACAGATACATCACCCTAATCTTGATCGTCTGAAATAGAAATTGATAAAGTAGAGTGACCCTGCGGGGAAAGGACCGAGTGTCCAAATCCCCAACAACATACCGTGACATACGCTTCCCATATTGTCATCGAAATCATACGATACAGAACAGGAGTTAATGCGAGTACACTGACCACATATAGAATGATAATAAAGTCAGAGGAAGACTTCCTCTTAAAACAATTGATCAATATCCTTTCAATGTGAAAAGAAAACAAGTCCTGGTACTCGCACTAACCCCTGGCAATCAAAATACATAATAATAATATGATCCATTAATATAGAAAAAATAATTGAAATCAAAATATTTTGAAAAAATATTTTTTCAGAACAGCCCAAGTTTCTGAAAAGTAACGTTGAGCCCCAATGGATCCCAAGCCTAAGTGTGGACAAAAATTTTAAAAATATTTTAAACAATTTATTCAACACTTACGAACAATAATAATGTATCTAGTTATGATTAAAATAACATAAAGATATTATTTTTTAGAAATCCCCCCCTCACACAGAGGGCTGTTGTAAATGTAAACAATGAGTGTAAAAACACTAAAATAAGACTCCAGGCACCCAGGCCCGAAATCAGTTACCAAAAATACACTATCTGATGCAAAACAGAGACTTCCAGGGAAGAAACTGCAGAACATCAGATGGTAGATGCAGAACACAACGCCTAACCACCCGTAGGTGAAGACGTAAACATGGGGAAAGAACAGAATTCATTCTGTTATTCAGCTAAAACTCCCAAGAAATTTTAGTAATAATAATTACAGAAACTATGCCAAAAGCATGGGAGAATAGCTAGGGGGAACTTAAAGGACAGGGAGAGAGGAAAACACTTGAAAAAACAGTGTAACTAAATAATCAGAATGACAACAAAATGGCTGCTGCCTTGAAAATAGGTAACTTAACATAATTTCATTAAAAAATTTTAAGTTACAGCCCTGATAATATTCTGTCACACATTCTTTTCCTCTCCTCCTTCTCTATCCTCCTTAGAATCACCATTTCACTAATATTTATGTGTCTGGCATCATTTAAACTGAGATTTAAAAGCACAAAGATCAGTCAGATGTTAACTGATGAAGGGCCAAACTTAGAATGATAAATGGCGCCAATTTCGGAACGTCCTTGACACTGCGCATGCGCAGTAGGGGCGAAGTGTGGAGGGCCTTTCAGGACATGTTTTCTTTAGTTTTAGATGCAAATTTTGGGGATTGGGGGGCAAAATTTGTGTTTGGCCCTATATTTTAAGAGTTAGCACCAGCTATGTCTGGGTCATTGGTACAGTATAAAAATATAGAAATTTTAGGCGTGGCCAAAATTTTTGCCCATCCTTTAACGAAGGCAAATAATGCCCAACACACTTCTCTTGAACAAACTTGATTCTAAATATTATTTATTTATTTATTTATTTATTGATGTTTAAGGTCACATATTTATGCACAATGGCTAATCATGACCGTGACAGTTTGACGGGTGGAGGAAGCCGGAGTACCCGGAGAGAACCACCGAGCAACGACGAGCAGCTGCCAGCTCCCCAACATTGTAACTCCGCTCTGTAGCACAGGCAGGGTTAGATTGGTTGAAGACATGCGTACCATCGACGTGCAGTACGCCTTAGTACACGGCGTCATCGTGCCCCCACTTGATTCTAAACCTCAAAAGGACTCTGTATACCACATATCAAGTCTCTGCTACTGGTGGTTCATTAGAAGAAGATTTTCAAAAAATTTGGCCATTTTTTCCCCACCCCTCTGCTCAATATGAGCCAAAACCTAATTCGCATAAAAATCAAAATGCCCCTATATAACCACTACTTACATGAAATTTAATTAAAATGCGCCCAGTGGTTTAAGAGAAAGAGGCTCAAACACCACCTTCACGCAGGACGACGGACGACAGGTGACGGATGACGGATGGACGACGGACGAAGAGTGATAAGAAAAGCTCACCCTGACTTTAAGTCAGGTGAGCTAAAAACAGAGGCTAGTGAGCCTAAAATAATCAACGGATCAAGTTTTACTACACATCTGTTCTATGTAATCCCCATTTACAGCAACACCAAATCATGTGGAAAATGAAAATCTGTTCTGCACATATGTGGAATGGAAATCATACTGAAGCAAAATTTCACTGGAATTTTCTATAAATCGTGCATCGCAATTACAATTTGAGTCGCTAGCGATAGCTAGAAATCGTCCACTGAGTTCCAATGTATTCTATGGGCCATTAGGCACACATAACATATTGGAACTAGAGGGATGAAATAATAACACAGGTACCCCCCGCAAATTGGGTTGGCGATAAAATGTGTTCTTTTTGTTGATAGCTGTCAAATGAATTGTCAAAGGTTTTATAGCCGTGAAGGCATGTAATAAACACAGAATGCTACACGTCTGTGAATGGGTTAATCGATATGGCATTTGAGCCATCATGGAAGGATAAAACTCGAGACCCATGGCCTCTCGTTCTATCCTTTCATGCTGACACTCATGCCATATTGATTAACCCATTCACAATTCCACACGCACATGTCGTTCTCTGTTTGTCTGGAAGGAAATAAAAGAGGACAGAAGCAAAATAGAAAAAAGGGTACTAATCTAAAGGGATCACACAGATAGTGGCAAAAAGTAAGTGTCACCTTGTACATGTGTGCATATTGCAATGACTCTCACCCAAAATTGTATGGAATTTAGCTGAGGAACTTGGCATACTGCATTTTGCATTCTTTCTTTCAGGTGACATTATTACTCCCTAGAGGGTACTGCTGTATTTATAATTCGTGCTTGTGTGATAGTAATAAATGATAACATTAATAGCTGGACATATCATTTCCTTTCTTGATGTCACAAACATTACACTGACTGACAAATAGACCAACTACAACATCAAGGCATACCTTCAATGAAGGCATGCTTTGATGACGTAGTTGAAATACAGTGGAGCCCACTTAATTGGATATCTCTTAAATGAATATTTATTTATTGGTGTTTAAGGTCACATACTTATGCACAATGGCTAATCGTGACTGGACAGTTTTACGGTGGAGGAAGGCAGAGTACCTGGAGAGAACCACTGAGCATCAACAAGCAACTGTCAGCTCCTCAACATTCTAACTCTGTTCAAGCTCTGCTCAAGCAGGGTTACAGCGGTTGAAGACAATGTGCATTATCAATGTGCAGTATGCCTTAGTACACGGCATCATCGTGCCCCCATGTAGGCAACCAGGATAAAGTGCCTTGCCCAAGGACACAACATGGGTCGTCCCGGACGGGGATTAAACTCAGGACCTCTAGCATAGAAGTCCAATAGTCTACCACTGAGCCACCACGCTCCCTTTTAAGTTTAACTGAATAACCCTGTTAATTGAATATAATCTCCCAACACAAACCCCTTTGCCATACCTCCAGTACAAATCTTACCTGTTAATTGAATGTAGGTTATAGAGTAAACTCCTGTTAATTGAATAAAAAATCTTGTATCCTGTCAAGAAATTACCGTGACTCTCCCCAGGTTTTCTTTGTGTATAGACCTATTTGGCCTCAGTACTTCCAATACTGGTATTTAATCTGATATCTTGTTTGCTCATTGAGCTCTGTCAAACAAGATATAATAGAATAAATGCTAAGTGTATCTTTAGAACACAGGAAAGTGACACAAGCCCTGTTAATTGAATACTCATGTTAACTGAATAATTTCCATTTGCAAAGTGGCTATTCAATGAACAGAATTCACTGTACTAGTCTAAAGGGATCACAACGATAATGGTGAAAAGGAAGTGTCACCTTGTATATACTGCAATGACTATCACCCAAAATTCATTGAAAAGGCAATGTCTATTTTTCTGACCTACTAAGGGTGATATCAAATATCAGAAAAACAGTGGATCTAAATGACTAGGAAGAAGAACGGAATATGACCCCCCCCCCCTCCCCCCCAAGGATGTGGAATCCCAAATATGAAAATATTGATCCCAAGATTTTTAAAGAATTTTACTCATATTGCACTAAGTCAAAATTTGGCTTCCCATAAAAAGCCAAAATATGAACCCAGGAACTTTACTTTGAACTAACTTGAATCTGACACCCTTAAGAATGCTGAATACCAAATATAAAAATATAAGTTTCTTTCTGTGGGATCTGAAGAAAAAGATTTTTAAAGAATTTTCCTCATGTAACACTTAGTAAGTTAAAATATGGGCTCCCATAGGGAACCAAAATATGAACCCAGTGACTTGATTCAAACAAACATGAATCTGCCCCCTCCCCTCTTAAGGATGCTGAACACCAAAGACGAAGAGTTTCTGTCAAGTGGCTCTGAAGAAAAAGATTTTTAAAGAATTTTCCCCATACATGTACAGCACTGCTAGTAAGTTAAAATTTGGGTTCCCATCAGGAGCCCAAAAATGAACCCAGGGACTTCCTTTGAAGAAATTTGAATTTGGCCCCTATAAGGATGTTGAATACAAAATATCAAAAGATTCTAACAGGTGGGCCCAATCGATTTCACTGGTCCTAAGGGTGCTTCATACCTAATAACAATTCTCTGTTCCATGCAGTTTGGGAAATATGGGCATTTGAATTTTTGAATTTGAATGCTCACGTTATCCCTAGAATATAGCAAAGTGACCAAATTCCTGTCAATTGAATACTCATATGAACTGAATAATTCTCAAAGGCAAAGTGGCCATATCAGTTAACAGGGTTCCATTTCACTGGGACAAGAACCTTTTGCTCATGTTCAATTCTGTTTGATACAGATGATAACATCCATGTCCCCTCTCCTTGTTCTTTAGCCTTCTGTTTAATGTTCTCATCTTTTTCATATTTTTGCCTTGCCTGGAATGAAATAAAAACGTTTTAGACTTTTAGTACCATGAATATGATGCGAGGAACAAAAATCACCCGATGTGAACAAAAATATATTACCATCTCCTCACTTGTTTTAGATATGTAAATTTTTGCTTTAATCATGCTATTGCGCCGGGGCACTGCGAAGAGGGGTTTAGGAGGGGATGTGCCCTCCCCCTCCCCCACCAATAATTTTCTACTGAAGACATTTTCGTCTGGATTGGAGTCCCCGGGACTAATTCGCTCTTGATAGTAAGGTACAGTGGAGCCCACTTAATTGGATATCTCTTAACTGAATATCCCTGTTAATTGAATATAATTTCCCAACACAAAACCATTTACACCATACTTCCAGTACAAATTTGACCTGTTAATTGAATCTAGGTTATACAGTAAACTCCTGTTTTAAAATTGAATAAAAAATCTTGTAACTGTCAAGAAATTACCCCGACTCTCCCCAGTTTTCCTTTGTTTATGGACCTATTTGACCTTAGTACATCGAATACAGGCATTTAATCTATTATAGCTTGTTTGACAGAGCTCATGAAGTAAATGTTTATCTCTAGGATACAGGAAAGTGACACAACCCTGTTAATTGAATACTTATGTTAATTGAATATTTCTCATTGGCAAAGTGGCTATTCAATTAACAGGGCTCCACTGTACTTCCTTTCCAGGGTGTATTATTAGATTCTGAACAGGGCTGGGGTCAATTACATTCAAAGTAATTAATTACAATTACTTGGAGAAAATGCAATTACAATTACCATTACTTGTTTTTTTTAAAGTAATAAATTATAATTACAATTACTTTTTGAAAAGTAATTAGTTACTTTTAATTACTTTCAATTACTTTCACAACTACAACACATGGATGGTGGATTATGACCAAATCATCAAGCAGGTGTAATTTCCATCCATCATAACAATATTAGTTTTTTGAGAAATCACTGACAAATTATCTGTTGGAAGACAACCAGGTCAACCTGGTGGTCTATCAACACAAAATTTGCTAGTGGTTTTTATGCCCTTTCTCAGAAAATGAAAAATTGAAAGTAATTTGTATATTTTTGGCTCACCAACGTTGGTTGTGTGAGCCTATAGCATAGCCCTCATGTCGGCATCGGCGTCAGCGTTGGCGTCGGCGTTCGCTCAAAAATATTTTGAACTTTTGTGTACAGGATTTCATTTTTTGGCTTTTTAAAATTTTGTTTAGTTTCTGCATTTTGCTATGGTGGTTCACTATAACATTTAAGTCTTTTCCAGGGCATTTTCTCTTAATTTTAACCCTTTGAATCAAATTTTAGACTTATTTTGATGTTTGCGTGCAGGTTTTGATGTTTTTTTTACCTTTCTTCCAAGTGGAGATTTACCTTGCAGCATATGGCCATGCTTTCTATTGTATGTAGACATGCATCTTAGGGCTAAGTTTGTATTATTTAACCCTTTTCCCGCTGAATTACTTCAATTTTGGACTTTCAAGTACAGGTTTTGGACTTAGGCTTACAGCTTTTTACTTTTATGTACAGGTTGTGATCAAAAAAAATAAATTTAAATTGAGGTTGACCTCTCTGCATATTGCAGTGGTGGTTACTATAACATTGATATCTTTCCAGTGCATTTTTTTTTAAATTTTAACCCTTTCAATCGATTTTTATTAGACATATTTTGCTTTTTCTTTTCCTTTCTTCCAAGTAGAGATTTACCTTGTGGCATATGTCCATGCTTTCTATTGTATGTAATCATGCATCTTAGGGCTATGTTTGTATTATTTAACCCTTTTCCTGCTGAATTACTTCAATTTTGGACTTTTATGTACAGCTTTTGGACTTAGGCTTACAGCTTCTTTCTTTTATGTACAGGTTGTGATAAAAAAAAACAATTTCAAGTGAGGTTGACCTCACTGCATATTGCAGTGGTGGTTATTATAACATTGATATCTTTCCAGTGCATTTTAAAAAATTTTTTAACCCTTTGAATAGATTTTTAGACTTATTTTAACGTTTGCGTGCAGGTTTTCATGGGGTTTTTTTTCCTTTCTTCCAAGTGTAGATTTACCTTGTAGCATGCATCTTAGGGCTATGTTGTATTCTTTAACCCTTTTCCTGCTTAATTACTTCAATTTTGGACTTCTTTTGTTTACAGGTTTGGATTTTTGTGCTTTTTAAAAAAGATTTTTCTTCTTTGCATATTGCTATGGGGGCTCACGATAACATTTAACTCTTTTCCAGGGTATTTTGTCTTAATTTGAACCCTTTGAATCAAATTTTGGACTTATTTTGACGTTTGTGTGCAGGTTTTGATGGTATTTTTTCCTTTCTTTCAAGTGGAGATGTACCTTGCAGCATATGACCATGCCTTCTATTGTATGTAAACATGCATCTTAGGGCTAGGTTTGTATTATTTAACCCTTTTCCTACTTAATTATTTCATTTTTGGACTTTTGTGTAAAGGTTTCGATTTTTGTGGCCCGAGCCGTATTGAATTGTTGATGGACAGACGGATGACTGGCCATGGCATAAGCTCAAATTTGGCTTCGCCAAAGTTGAGCTAAAAATATACAAATTACTTTAAATTTTTTCTATTTTTATACTATAAACCAATGGCCCAGACTAGCTGAATTGTAAAAAGGCGGAGGGCCTAGGACTTCAGAATTAGCAGACCAACATAGTTCCTGAGCCTGCAATCCAAGGTGAAAGGAAAATTAAATTTAAAAGGAATTACATGTATGTCTCTCTCTCTACAATAATAGAGAAGACATATCATAAATAAGGAGTCAAATTTCAGAAATTCCTTATTCTTAGCATGAATGACTATGCTAATTGGGTGTCACAAGTTCCCAATTTTAAAAGCTAGTTCGAACTAAGCCTCATAAATTAGGATGGCGTATTCAGGCGTGAGAGGTTAACCCCCACAAACCACGCCAAATACAATAATAAAACAAGCTGTATCCAGGATTTGATATAATCTACAGACAAAACAGCTTCACTCATAGTTACATGCTATCAAGCCGGAGGAGATTTTAAGAAATCCAACCCCCCCCCCCCACCCACCCTTTTTTCGGAGGAATCTTCTTCAAAAACAAAGATGGCAGTGCTCTGGAATCAGTAAAAGCGGTACCAATTATCAATACATATTCGTCGAACAGGCACCCAGATATTAATTATTATTAATAAAACAGGTGCTTCACGCCATTTCACAAGATGAGGCTATAGAGGCAATCCCAGTAATTAATTGCATGCTCCTCAATGAATACCGGAGTTGCCATATGTAGATAGGTAAAAAACCGGTGATAAGTATATACAAAATACACTTGTTCAAAAGAATATCAATGAACGGTCTCTGGAGAGTAAACACGCTTCCAAGGCAACCCACAGGCAACCCCGTTCAGGTGTACAATTAATTCCAATAATAATACTCCCAGACATACGAATACACATTTACCGGAATACATAGAAATCTCCATTCGATTTCCATGTAAAATGTATACTGAAACTATATAACCTGGATTTAGAAATGGATCGAGCTATGATTAACAGACTCGTCACATTCCGCCCAAAACACATTATTTTTTCTGAGGTACATAACATACAATAATGCGTCTGCCTAATAAACACGTATTATGTACGCGAGCCTTGAATCTCGCATGTAATAATCAGAATACCAGTTAACTGACTTGTCAGACAAACCGGTACACAAAGGCTAGCAATTTATTGATAATGAATCATATGCTCGTAAATGACTTATAACGAACAACCACAGGAGAACAAATCAACTAAAAAGTGGATGTGCCCATGAGGTCACCATAGAACACGACCCAGCCGCCAATCGATAAACCATGAAAGGCATGTGAATACTTAAATGCACACAAGGCTTGAGGGAAGGAAACTACATCCTGTCCTGTAATCACCTCTTAACACATTGGCGGTGGGGAGGGGGGATTCGATGAAAATTTCATATCGAACCCCCTTCACCTGCATTACTTGAATCATTTTTGTGTTAGTCATAACAAATACACTGAATTTTCATAATAACTCACACCCAACCATACCGGTTGGGAGAGAATAAACTTTAACAAACGGTATTATGTCCTATAGGACAACAAACTCAGCCTAACTAAGCAGCTAAAGGTCTTCCTATACGTGAAGACAATAAAGCTGATAAGACAGATATATTAGAGTAAGCAGCAATCCTGAAGGCTCACTGACTGGAGACTTACAACTATCATCGCACAAGGTAGGGAATGAAAAACCGTTAAATAAACAGCCCTAAATTCCCAATATTATAAACCGCAGTCTCAAGAGATTTTTAATTCAGTTATGTCATTGCATAATACTGAAACAATCTCGCTCATAATTCTAGTTAGACTACAATGGTGTAAACAATAAGACTTAAGTCTATGACACCTGGGGAAAAAAACAAACCGAAAAGCACAGTGCTTCTTTTCTGCTTTATTCCTAAAAGACAGCGGTCAGAGCCTAACTAACATAGCCAGAAGTCTTCTTCTCTGTGAAGACCGATATCTTGGTGTAATTAGTGACTTATTCATTGTCACGCAATTAGGGAATGTCGAGCCATTTTCCTAACAGCTATAATTCCCAAAAGACTGCTGTAACCATACATAAGGCTACCATGGCATCCACAATGACATAAATGCCTTGCTGCCAAGGAATATCTCAGCCTATCTATGCACTATCCTTCCTGATACAGGATGAGAAACAGGTGATTATAAAAAACTGGAGAATAATTTCGCCGACATCTATGCTTTTCTTCCATAGGAGCTTGGACCTCCAGAAGGAAAGCCTTTCTTGGAAGATTGTCCCACAAGTATTTATTGTAAGTGGAGCCTGCAGTTTAAAGTCCATTGCCATAACCACTGAGCACTGTGCTCCCTACAGGCTTGGCAATTTCAGGAGAGCGATTTTTTAGCTCTCCTTACTGCCCTCCTGAAAGAATTAAGGAGAGCGAAAAATTGCCCTCCTAAATATTTTGGTCTGGGATGATTGAGATTACATGTATTATGCTCACATTAAATTTTTGTTGTAAAGCAAAAATGTAATTTAGCTTCGAAGTCACATAACATCACGTAATTTCATTTTGAAAGTGGTTTAGTGGTAGAAGGTAATGGCTGCAACCATACCCAAACACAGTTGCAATCATTTGAAGCAAAATGGGTCTCAGCAATATTTTTTTTTCTGTCAGTTTCAAGTTCAACAACTGACATCACAGTTTGAGGGGTAATTATTCAAGGAATATTGACACTATAATATACTACCATTACTACTATCCTGTCACTTGAAGCACTTGCACCAGGATGTGACTGTAGATTCAAGCAGACCTGTTGTCCAAGAAAGTCATACGCCTACCACTACCACCTTCAACCCCCCTTGTGGGGTTGAAGGTGGTAGTGGTAGGCGTATGACTTTCTTAGACAACAGGTCTGGGTACACGCACAGGTCTTGTCAAGTGTGTGTTCGGTTGTTGAGTGAGACATCTAGATGTCTAAGAGATTTCGCTTTACCTTAGTAAAGTTAATAAAATCACTGATGTAGTCTGTTGGTTTCAGTTTCAATGAGTTCATTCTACTGGATACTTAAAATGCTGTGTAAAGCTAATTGCTCTCCTAAGCTGATTGAGGAGAGCGATTTTTTGCCCTCCTGCATTTTTCAGAATGCCAGGCCTGTCCCTATATCATCAAACATCATCAATGGGACGAGTTGCTATGTTGACTTCATACTATCTTGAGAGGAGCTGATTGAGTTTTGTTTTTCGCTGATGTTCTAGCCATTTGAACCAATTTTTGCATGCTGCGAGTGGTCATCATTTATGAAGTATTATTATGCCCCGAATTCACAGAAATGAAGACTATATTATCGTCCCATGTACCTCTTCGACAATTTTAACCAGGCTATCTCCACTGAACTTCGATTTTTTATGGATTTTCAGTTATGATTCTTGTGTGTGCAACTTCAAGTCTTAACAACTCCAAATTTTCCACTGTCAGTGCAGAGTTGAACGTGGCATACATGACTGCCCTGGAAAGAACTCTTAGCGAGGAACAACATCCTCATATTCCTTCCCATTGAAACATTGCATCATAGCTCTGGTAAGGTGATCTGCATAGGACACTACGTCCAGATTCACTTATTTGATGAGATAACACATGCCATCAATTCAAAGGGTACATTAAATGATGCAGGTAGGAACATTTTTTCATCCCCGGCCTGCTCATTTAAACGCAGATAAGTTCTCTGTACATCTTCCCCAACCGTTATAAATGAACGTTGTCCAAGGAACGGTATATTTATTGAAGATGTCGATAAGAAACTGCCTTCCTCCTAGCATTAGAGTGGTAGAATATGGCGTCGTCAACGTGGCCGAAGGCCTGTGACACCTGTTTAGATAGTGTTGGAACAGAGAGAATGTCCTCTTTCCTCCGTACCTAGCCTGCTTCCAGAGATGACAGTGGTTTCTCTCTAATAGACGCAGCATGCTGATCAGGTGTAACAGATGCAGGATAATAATGCAGTCCATCGCTACCCTATGCTGTTCCTAAAGGGAAGGGTAATTCTCTTCCTTGTCCCTTTCATCATTCTACTGAATCAGCTATGACATCCGGTCCCTTGCGTTTGCGTGTAAAGATGACTGAACCGGCCCAGCACCATCCTACAGCTCACCTCTGGAGTCTGCTCTTGCTGGGATGCTGTGATTAGCTGCGTGATCAGCGACAGCATTTGCGTTACCGAGGCTTGAGGAGCAGCGGTCTTCTGTATCTTCTCCGCTGCCTCTGGGACAAATATGGGGAGGTAGCACTTCGGGGCATAAATATAATGATGCAGGTAGGGACATTTCTTCATCCCTGGCCCACTCATATCTTCTCCGAACGTCCCTGTACTTGAAGAGCAGTGGTCTTCTGTTTTTTGCCGCTGCCCACGGGACGAATACTTCCGAGCATATATCAGTGATGCAGGTAGGGATACGTTTTCATCCCCGGCCTGCTCATGTCTTCTCCAAACGTCCTGAGATCGATGCCTCGGATTGCTAGCTACTGGATGGTCCGACTTCACAGGTGAAGAATGCTGTCTTCAGGCAACTGTGGCAATACGAAGTCGGGTAGCTAATCCTCTATAGTAATTGCAGCATGCTGATCAGTTTGAACAGATTCAAGACATTACTGATGAATGAAGTCTATAACATCATAAACTGTTCTGAAAGGGAAGGGTAATCCTCTTCCTAGTCCATTTCACCATTCGACTGAATCAGCTATGACGTCTGTTCCCTGGCGTCTGCATCTGCAGATGACTGGACTGACCCATCACCGTTAGACAGCTCACCTCTGGAGTCGGTGGGAAACTGCTCTTGCATATGCTGGGATGCTGTGATTTGCTGTGCGATCTGTGACAGCCAGCCCGTTATCAAAGCTTGTGGAGCAGCGGTCTTCCGTCTTATGCACCGTTTGCTGCTCCTGGGACGAAAATCCAGAGGTACATCTTCTCCGAACGTCCCATTGATTGATGCCTCGGAGCACTAGCTACTGAATGGTTCAATGGTCCGACTTCATGGGTGCAGAATGGCTCTGTCTTCATGCAAGTGGTTGGATATCTGAAGTCAAGTAGCTAGACTACGGTCATGTGTGCTTTAATAATGTAGTGGAGAAAGCCGTGACTAAAGCCGACCACGGCTGTAGACTTGACGGAGCGTCCCAAGCGGTGGTTGGACATATGTTTCGTTCGTACAAGTTTCTCAAAACAACATTTGGCCCCAAATGTTGTTGGGTTAGAGAGGGACCTCTACCGCTCGCAGTCTCATCAGACCTCGCCGAGCCTCCCGAAAAGAAAACTTGGTTCCGGCTTGTGTAACATAGCGGAGGAAGTCCTGACTAAAGCCAACCCCGGCTGCAGGCTAGTCAGAGCATCCCGGGGAATGGGTGGACGTATGCTCCGACTCAAGCAAGTTTCTCAAAACAACCTTTGGCCCCAAATGTTGTTTGGTTAGAGAGGGGTCTCTCCCGCTCGCGGCCTTATTAGACCTCGCCGAGCCTCCCTAAAAGAAATTTGCTGACTTCCTCCTTATTCCTCCCTATTTCCATCGTTGCTGGGTGAGCCTTTATTTTAAGGTGCTCGCTTTACCCACATCTACACACTTCCTTCGACCGCAATGGATTTACCCAGTGTAATGGCTCCCCGGGTGGAGTAACCGCTTCACCGGTCGAGCTAGCTGCTTGCAAGGATCCCTTGCTTATATATGAGCACCCTGCAGCTAGCTCTATTTCCTCTTTAGCTCAACCAAGTGTGACGACCGTAACACACTTGGATGGATGTCACAGTATCATCACCATGTTCATGTTCCTGTGAAAAAAGAAACTGAAAAATATTATATTGCGGCAGAGGCCCCACATAGGAACCTCACCGCCAACAACTTACTGCGACACCAGTCTCCAACATTGTAGTCCCACTGTACACAAGTAGGACAAAAATCTGCAGGAGTGCATTGACTAAAGACGATAGCACTACTACAACTCATATATATATATAGATACATGAATATATAGAATTCCAAATTAAATTTCCCCCCCAAAAATTTTTTTTAAAATGTTTAAGAAAAGCCTAAGTTCCCAAAGGGAACCTACAAGGGCATCCGATAGAGCCAAAGTGTAGACAAAATCCAATATTTTTGAGCTACACTACTGGAATAATAATAATTGAATCTTACAACAATTATATAGCAATATAATATGAAATACTACACATATTGAGGACGTTGTCAATGTAAACAACCTCATAAGAAAAACTGGAAACAAGACATCAGGCACACAACAAGGCCCAAAGTCAGTAACCAATTTGATGCTACCAGACGCAAAGCTAGATCTTCATATGAAGAAAAAACGATACATTGGATAGAAGATGCAAGACTAAACGACCTAACACCCCTAAGGTGAAGACGTAACCATGGGGATAAACAGAATAAATATTCTGTAATGCATGTTAAACTACCAAGAAATTTAATAAAAAATTTCAATAAAAATTAGCCAAAAAGCTTGGGAGTTTAACAGGGGTTCATGAAAGGATAGAGAAGGAATACTTAACAAACAGTGGATAATTCATTTGTAAAAATGATGACGTCAGGTGAATGTCCCGAAATTATGAACTATGAAATAATTTTATAATTATTATAAAGTTACGGCCCTGAATGTAGAAAACCACCATTGTTCACTTCCATCATCCAATAATGGCCTTGGATCCACCAATTCTTGCATTAATTTGTGTCTGGCATCCTCAAAAAGTAGATTTTCAAAGCACAGATGTCAAACAGTTGTTATTGACTGAAGGGCCAAACAAAGAATGATGTTGACGCCAGTTTCGGTCACTTCCTGATGGCTGCGCATTTGCGGAGGGTAAAAATATGGAGGACCAGATAGGACTTTAATTTTCGGTTTTGCAAGCAAATTTTGGGGATTGGTGGGGGTTCAAAATTTGTGTTTGGCCCTTAATAACAGTTAGTTTACACCAGCTAGTCTGGACCATTGGTTTATAGTATAAAAATATTATTAATTTTAATATAGGTAGAAAATACAACCATCTGGTGATTTGGTCATAATCCACCCTCAATGTACTGTACAGACTATTCCAATATGAAATAACAAGAAACAATCAGCAAAGATCCATACTTATTACTTTCAACTTCAAATTCTAACAAAAACAATTAAAACACACATACACCTTTTTTTTACATTAGTACATGTTATGACACATTTTTAAGGGGTTTGATGTCATTTCTCTGCATGGACTCTGCAGATAATCATTTAACTCCTTAACTGATGATGAGTCAATAACTACAGTGTCTGATTTTTCCTTAAAACTGAATTTGTCAATTAAAATGATAGAAATGTGACCGTTAATGGAAAAAACGCACATTTGTATAATTTTATTGACAAAAAAGCAAATACCTTTAGCACAAAAATTATTCATAACAAACTTATGAGATGCCATTGTGTTAATTAAAAGATAGAAATGTGGCTGTTATTGGAGCAAACTCTTTGAGCAAATAGCTTCAGCACTAAAATTAATCAAAGGAAAATTAAGAGATGTAATTTTTTCCATCACACATACACTTACTAGAAATAACTACTCAATGAAATATTACCTCATGACAAAATGGAACGCCGGACATAATCCCATTGGACATAATCCCATCCGGACAAAATCCCAGCAGACAAAATCCCATACATGGGCGGACAGAATCCCAGTTGGGTATAAAAAATAAAAAGACACAATTTTTTATCCCATTGGATTCAAGTACTTTTATTTCTTAATATCAATAATATTAACATTAACAGCAGAATTAATATAAGCACTGTAACTATGTTCTTCAAAGTAACTAATGATTTATTATAACAATACCAGCAATAATAAGTATAAAGAACAACAATAACTATAGGTTAAGCCAGGTGTGTTTATACTAATTTATGATAAAAAATATGCAATACTGTGACACTTCTAATAATGAAGGCAGTATGTTTTGAGAAGATTAAAAATTGAGAACAGTTCTACTGTAATTGACCAAGGTTTATTGTTTTTCCAGTGATATTTTCAAAGGTTGGTATTTTGTTACCAATTCACAACTTCTTCACAGCTTATCTGGCATCGCTGGCCAATGGTTTTGGACTCGGATAGTTGTTAACTGAGAGAGCTTACCAAGAATTAATGTTAATGACGACTGGTATTTTTATGGTAGAAAATAGAGGATACCTTTTCCTTTGAAATGCATCAATTGTGCCTTAATTAACTACATAAGACTTAGACATACAAAAATACTTTTTACCACTGAAAATACCAGTAAGTAACATTAGTTATTGGAAAGCTCTGAGAGAGCTTTCCAAGAATTAATGTTAATGACTGGTATTTTTCTGGTAGAAAATAACTTTTTCCATTGAAATGCATCAATTGTGCCTTAACTAACTACATAAGACTTAGACATACAAAAATACTTTTTACCACTGAAAATACCAGTAAGTAACATTAGTTATTGGAAAGTTCTGAGAGAGCTTTCCAAGAATTAATGTTAATGACTGGTATTTTTCTGGTAGAAAATAACTTTTTCCTTTGAAATGCATCAATTGTGCCTTAATTGACTACATACGACTTAGACATACAAAAATACTTTTTACCACTGAAAATACCAGAAAGTAACATTAGTTATTGGAAAGTTCTGAGAGAGCTTTCCAAGAATTAATGTTAATGACTGGTATTTTTATGGTAGAAAATAACTTTATCAAAGACATACAAAAACACTTCTGTCCATTCGTACTGTATAAATGAATAATTATTTACATCTCATGCACAAACTAACAGAGTGTAAAAATTCCTCGATATTTTTTGTGTTATTTTGGCGATCTTTGCATAAGTTCATCAAACATTCATTCAAAGTTTTATAGGCGGAATGATGGAAGTTTCAGTGATGAACAGGCGGTTTAAAACAAAGTGAGAAGTTTGAGAACTGGCATGATTGAAGTTTCATTGATGAAAAAATAGGCGGACAGGCGGTTTAAAACAAAGTGAGAAGTTTGAGTAAAACAACAACCAAAACACTGTTTTTGTAAATCAAAAATATTTCCTGGCATTTTGTCCGCTTTTGCCAGAAAAAAATACTACCTGGCATTTTGTCCGCTTTTTTGTGAAAAAAATATTGCCTGGTGTTTTGTCCGCCCATGTCTGGGATTTTGTACGCTGGGATTTCGTCCGGGTAAAAAATCTGGGATACTGTCCGGATGGGATTTTGGCCGATGGGATTTTGGCTGCGCACCGACAAAATGCTAAGAAAAATTCTGAAAATTGTTTAAGAATGAAAGAAAATCTACATGGAATGAACCCACATGGGAACATAATTTGCAGTTTATTACACAACAACTCAGTCGTTTCAGGTAATAGCTGAAGTAAATGAGTTAGATCTGCAAGTCAAGTTAATTGGTTTTCTTTCAGTACAGTTAATCCCCTAATTGAAACTCAAATTGGACAAAAGAAACTAAACATAGTTTTTAGATTAAAGTGTTAATCCCCAAATTGAAAGTCAAATTGGACAAAAGAAACTAAACATAGTTATTTGAGAATTTATTTTGAAAGTGTTGTCTTCTATCCACGTCGGCTAAAGGGTTAATTAATGATATAAATTTATAACAATCTCACCTTTAGATGAGCGTGCGTCATTCACACATCTGACTTCAGAGCGTGAACATCACCTAGATAGCTATGGAACTACCAGATAGACTAGTGAAAGCCATTTCAGCTCTGGGCGTCTCATGCCCTGTCTCCTGGACTATCCAGGAAATAGGCTTGAGCGTCCACCTGAAAGTGGAGTTTGAAATTGAGAAACCAACAGCAACAACACCAACCTCTTCGGGGAGAGGTAGTACCTTTGGAGAGAGGATCCCCTCTCCCACTGGTCCTCACCCGAAGGGGCACGGAGGCCCTGAAAAGAGACAGCAAAAGAAGAAGAAGAAGAGCCCATCGAACAAGCGCAGGGACGCCCGGCGCTTGGAGGCCTTCCGGAATAGGAAGAAAGAGTTGAGTGAGGGGGTGGAGGCTCTGGAGGAAGCCGCCAGTTCCCCTCCCAGTCCCACTGGTTCACCCAATCAACTGCCGGCTCCTAAGGTACAGTTGGATGAGGAACGTCCAGTGGAGACTGAGGAGGAACTGGAAGTTGCTTTTTCACCGCCTCCCACCCCTCACTCCCCTCTTCCTTCACTGCCGGAAAGCCTGGGAGCCACAGCAGAACAGCCACCTGAGTGCTCACTCGCCAGCGTGATAGAGATGGCCAAGAAATCATTAGAGGAGGGAAGAAAAACGTTAGAGCGAACTCGATATCTTGATCCAATACCGCCACCTAAATCACCATCTCAACCATCACCATCTCAACCACCTCCCAAGAAAAAGAGAGCCGAAAGAAACACAGACGGGGATAAGCCACCTCCTTCCTACCTTTTCCTCCTTCAACACGCCTAGACATGTGACAGCCATCATAAACAGCCACCGAGGGTCGAAAGGGGCTTGTCCCCTATATTGTCCCTGCGCGCCTTCGGCGCGCGAAATCATTTCTCTTCGGCTTTAGATAAGATAGAAAGTTTGATGTATATTTGGATGATCCAGAAATAACTGATGTGCAGTGGATCAAATGGTTTCGCGGGCCAAAGGTGCACAGGGATGATTTAGGGCAGGCCCCTTTCGACCCTCTTTAACTGTATATGATTTTGACTTGTCTGGCCGTGGTAAAGGAGGATGGTGGAGAAGGTGCCTTCTTCTGTTCTTTTTTGGAGGAGGTGGCTGTGATGGTGATGCCTCCTTTGGTGGTGTTGAGGGAGGGGTGATGGAGGGCTGACAAGGTTGGTATGGTCTAGCCCTTGCAGCTGCCGGTGGTGGAGAGCTCTTTGGACTAGAGCTCCCTGGAGTGGTGTGGAGGTAGTGATTGCTGACGCTCTCAGTTATTCCTTTAATTGTCGACTCTGTGAGTCCGTGGCTTTCCAAGGCTTGTACCGCCTGTTGAAGATAGGCGCAAAGCTCGTCATCTCTAACCTTGTTCCCTAGAATGCTCTCCATGGACTCCGCGGTGGAAGCGTCCTTGTCCGAAGAAGCCGGAGAAGCAAGAGCTGGAGGGATGGAAGGTGCGTAATCTGGGACAACATCCTGTACCATAGACAGATCTTCCTCCTCCATCTTCTCTTCAGATGAAGAGTCTGATGGGTAAGAGAATGATCTGTCACCTGACGACCCACAGTCTTCCGGACCCGCCTCCTGGGAAGGGGGTGCCGAGCTGGACAAGGGTTGTTCAGGGGTGACAGGTGTTGACCCTTTGACGCCCTCACTTGCCTCCTTCTCTTCCTTTTCCTTCTTCTTCTTCTCCAGGAACTCCAACATTCGGCGGGCATCCCATCATCTGGCGGAGGGTCCCTTCTTTCTCTTCCTCAACTTCTTGGTGGTGGCTGTATTACTCCGGCGGTCTTCATCCAGCTTGTCCATGTCACTAGGAAGGTGACCAGTGTGAGGAAATCCCCCCACGAAAGGTGCTACACCTCTCCAAGGACAGCGGTTCGGCTTCTTTATCAAAATCCACTATCAGGTGAATTTTACCCTTGAGCACCTGGATACTCCTGGTGGTGGCAAGGGTAGCCTTCACTCTGACAAATGTTTCTTGGATCACAAGTGGGAGCTCCATTGTTCAGTTGTTAGCACCTCGGAGTCCAAGGTGCGAATGAGTTGTCAGTACCTCGGAGTCCAAGGTGCGAATGATGTGCAGTATTTGCATCTTGCTTTTATAGTTCCTGTGGCATTATCTGGTATGTCAAAAATGTCAAAATGCAAAGTTATAGTAGACATGTTTATAATGAAACACCAAGTGACAATGAGAATGAGTTGAAAGCAGGGGTATTTTATAACTCTGTGAAGCCAAAAGCACTCCAAACAATGTTATGATTATCAAAACATACCCTTGCAAACAATTCATCAAACAAACCTCAACACCAGAGATACTAATCCTGTTAGAAGAGAGACATAAATATTGAAACATACTCCAAATGTGCTGGTGGATTTTTGAGCAATGAATGTAAGTTTTGAAAACATTTTTTGATCAATGTAATTGAAAGTAATTGAAAAGTAATTGCAATTACAGGAGAATTTCAATGTAATTAATTACATTACAATTACAAGTAATTGAAAAATTCCTCAATTACCAATTACTTTAAATAATTTGTGTACAACATTAAAATTTGGGCAAACGTTAGAAATATACGAAAGAAAATTATTACTGAAGTTTATGGGTGTAACTCGTACCAGTTTCCTTCCAGAACTTGCCAAAAATATAAGATTCATAACACTGCTAATCAAAATAAGAGACAAATCATGTGACCAAATACTCTTTCTGTATACAAACACTTTTTAGTGTGTTTGAAAGACATTTTTCACGAAATAAGTCAAATAATGAGAAAAATGAAAAAAATTGGATTTTCTTTCACTAATTGGAAAGAAGATGGCTTTATACGACATACAGATAAAAATATCTTGTCAATCAACACCTTGGCAGTAAGGTGATATTTGAATAACTGATTTCTGTGTATACTAATTCCACACTTGGACTCGGCATACACTTTTTAGTGATAGCCATTGTTTACACTCACAAGGGTATAAAAGCATTCTCATATTCTCAATTATTTAAAAACAGAAAATTGATTCTTGTGGCTGCTCATGGCAGGAGTTTGTGAGAATCAAAACCAATTCTCGTGAATCGGGACAGCGTTTAAGTCCTGTACACACACCCAGTATGGCCATATTTACAACGTATACTGACTGAGCCTCAAAACAGACATCAGGGTTCTAGGTTTTCTTTTGTATCTACATAAATGAGATTTTATAAATGGCAAAATATCACACATCTGATTCTTCAGTTTTCATTGTTTGTATCATAGTGTGTGTGTGCCTATGTGAGGGCTTAGTAAACACTGATGATTGGGTATGCACAGTGGACTGTGTCAGGGGCGGTGGAACGATTTTCAAAGTGAAAGGGGGGGGGGGGGAGGGGGGGCTGGATCAGCAATGGATGGTCGTTCGTATGAAAAATTTAAATTCCAGGGTCCCAAAACCCCCATCCTTTATGTGTCCATATCCAAACTAACAGGGAGTATTTCGATTGAGTTGTCAAAAGTTAGCTGAAGTATCTATATATTTCTTCCAGGTGTAGATATATATATATTGTTTTAGGGCTGTATAGATGTGATTTTTAATAAAAGATAGTTATATTAGTGTTGTGTTTAGTTTCTTTATCGGATATCAGTGGCGTGTTCCCATCTTCGCGCGGGTCAGTTTCGGTGTTTTGTTTTTGTTTTGTTTACGAGTTTGACCGCTTTTTAAAATTCAAGCTTCTTATTCTAATTTTGGCTATGGATGGTAAGTGTTTCGTGACTCGATATGTTCAGACCAGCAGGGCAGAGACGGTTAGTATAGGTGTCCAGGTGGGGGGAGTGGTTGAGGCCAGCACAGGGGGTGCTGCTGCTAGTGAGTTACCAACGGACGGCCAGCGGTCGGATGTGTGTAGGTACTGCCATATGGTGTATGTGGATGGGTGTGAACTGGGGGAGTTGGGGATGTGTGCCATCTGCGTAGAGCTAATGCAGCTGCTACAGGCATATGTAAAGTTGGAGGAAGAGGTGCAGGTGGTGAGAGGGAAACTGGGGAGGGCAGGAAAGTCTGGTGTTACCCCAGTTAGGGTGGCAATCGATGGGGGATGGAAGGTGGTGGGTAGTAGGAAGCGGACTTTTGACGTGGATAGTGGGTCTTTTGGGAATAGGAAGGTGCGTCAGGTTGAGGGTAGAGGAGAAGTAGGGGCTAGAGTGTCAAATTCCCAGGCTAGTAGTGTGAGTCGGGGGGCGAAAAGGCGTATTCTTTTAGAATTGGATAGTGAGGGAGATAGCGATGACCATGTGGAGTCTGTCAGGGCAGGAGTCAGAGGGAAGGTTAGGAAGGTGGTAAACGAGGACAAGCTGGCTTGCAGTGGGAGTGGGCAGAAGGTGGGGTGTAGTGTCCAAAATAGATTCAGTGTGTTAGGTAATTTCGAGAATTCGGAGGAGCAGGTTGGGTCTGAAGAGGTGGAGGTGGTTGGTGGTTGCAGGGAGTAGTATAGTGCGGAGGTTGGATAGGGTGGTGTGTGGGCCCGACTGTCAACAGGACCAATTTGTGCTTTCCGGGGGCTAGGGTGGAGGACCTAAGGGACAGAGTGGGTGGATTAGTAAAGGGGTCAGGCCCAGACCCAGTGGTTGTTGTACACGTGGGGACCAACAACATCAGAGAGAGACAATCAGTTCAGCTTATTGAGACTTACAAGGACTTAATAACTCAACTGAATGCGAAAAATGCACAGGTAGTGGTTTCGGGGCTTCTCCCAGTACTAGATGGTGGGGCGAGTGTAATTCGCAGATCATTGGGACCAACGAGGAATTGGGGGAGTATTGTAAGGAACTTGGTATACCCTTTGTAGACAGTTGTGGATCGTTTTGGGGCAGAAATGACCTATATGGAAGGGATGGTCTCCATCTTAGCCCAAGGGGTACAGAGGTTTTAGGAAGAAATATGTTGCAAGTGGTGGAGCCTTTTTTAATATAGGGAGGGGAGGGGGGGGGGGGGGTCAGTGAAGGGGGGAATAATCACAGAAAATGTGTCACAAACCATAGGTGTAAAAAATGGGACAAGGGGGGGATAAGGAAAAGGGACCAAAAATCCAAATCAATAGGAATAGCTTCCCAAGGAAAGCAGAGGTACACAAAGTAGGATATACAAACATACAGGGACTAGATAATAATGGGACCAATAGGCGGAAGCCAATGAACCTTGACACCCTGAAAGTGGGGTACAGCAACATCCAGGGTCTCCACCGGAAAGTAAGTGAAATTGCTACATTGATTGAGGCAGAGGAGTTTGACATCATGGGCTTAAGCGAAACGTGGGTAAGACACGAGGAATGGGTAGACCAAGTAAGGGGGTACGTATGGATAGGTGTAGGGCGAACGGAAGGCCAGAAAAAAGGGGGAGGGATAGGCATGTACATTAAAGAGGATTTAAAACCATCGCTGATCACAGACCTGGAAAACATCAGCACCCCAGCTGAGGTATCGAAAGAAATTGGATGGGTAAAGATCAGTCTGAAAAATTAAAACGGAGGAGGTGCGAAAGGTGATATCAAAATTAAGGGATGGAAAAGCGGGAGAAGTGGATGAAATTCCTAACGAGTTTATCAAAAAAGGGGGAGAGGAACTCGTGGAAAGCCTAACTGCCCTATTCAATCTAGCTATAGAAAATCAAGAAGTCCCAAAGGAGTGGAGAGAAAGTAAAGTGACATTTATTCACAAAAAGGGGAAAAAGACGTTTTGGATAACTATCGAGGGATCTCTGTCAGTAGCAACATTGGAAAGGTTTTCTGTAAAGTCCTGTATGGGAGACTAGAGGAGGTGATTGAGAAGGGTTTTTTGGGAGAAATCCAGAATGGCTTCAGGAAGGGAAGGAGAGTTACTCACCATCTTTTCACACTATCCCAAATGATAGAATCCGCGAAAGCAAAAAAGAAAAAGATGTTTATGGCCTTTTTGGATATCAAAAAGGCATACGATAGAGTATGGAGGGAAGGTATGTAGCGCAAGCTGGAGGCGAGTTTGTTGGAATTATGAAAGCATTATATAAAGATGTACAGAGTGAACTTAGCCTGGGAAACATTACAACGAAACGTGTGCCTATGGAGATAGGCCTAAAACAGGGGTGTATCCTTTTGCCGATCCTGTTTGCATTGTACATCAAAGGTTTAGGAGATGAACTCCTGCGTAGCGAGGAGGGGTAGCAGTTGGGGACTTGAAGATCCCAGGGCTATTTTTTGCAGACGATATGGTTCTAGTGTCATAAAGCGAAGAGGGGCTAACGAAAATGCTGGGAATTGTTGGGAAATATGGGAGCAAATGGAGACTCGAACTTAATGAAAGCAAGAGCAAAGTTATACTTGTGGGCCGCAAAGTGGACCCCACTCGAAGGTGGAGAGTAGGTAAGTTCTGCATTCCGGAAGGGAGCAGGAAACTTCTCAGTGTGGGACAGACAGGTGATTACGAGTATTACGAGTATTTGGGGGTAAATATAAACATTACAGGAAGAGGCATCTACCGGAACCACACAAATAAATTGATTCTGAAGGGGAAGCGAATCCTTAACCAAATGAAACTTATAGGGAGAAACAGTTTCAATAAGGTTTTCGTGGGGAAAACCATTTGGGAAATGGTGGGGCTGCCAAGTATAACATACGGTACGGAAGTGGTACCCCTAAACCAGACGGCCGTAAAGAGCTTGGAAATCCTGCAGAACGATGCAGGCCGATGGATAACGGGGTCGAGTAATGCCACAGCGCTAGAAGCAATCAGGGGTGAGCTTGGGTGGATGAGGATCAAGGACAGGATAGACCTGTTGAAACTTGGTTATCTTAATTATTTGGTAAATCTCCCCGACAGCCGATGGTGTAAAGTAATGTTCCTGAGAATTTTCAACTCAAATATCAAAACGGGGTGGATGGTCCAAGTGAGGGAGCTAGTAGAGAACTGCTCATTGGAGATCTTGGACCTGAACGTTGGGGCAAACCAGGGTAAAAAAATCGTCAGAGAAAGGGTCATGGAGGATTGTAACCGTAATTGGCGAGAGGGGATCAAATCAAAGAGGTCTTTGGGTGGCCTGCGTGATAAAGAGAAGCCAGGTTTTGAAGAGTACCTTGATAACACCTTTGGGGGGGGTCACTGTTGTTCAAGCTGAGGTCGCGATCCCTGGAGCTCAGGGGAAAAATTGGGAAAGACGGTGAAAGGGAGTGCCAGATGTGTAACTTGGACATGGTGGAGACCCTGGAACTCTTTCTTCTAGAATGCCCAAAGTATCAGTCTAAAAGAATGAGATTCACTGGGAGTATAATGGGGAAGTGGGATGGGAGAATGAAGGACATGTGGTTAGGGGGAGACTCAAAGGAGAGGGTTAATATGCTAATCGGAGAGCTTGGGAAGAATGGGACAAGGGATATCATCAAGCAGTTCGTCTCCGAGTGTTGGGAACTTGGGAGGAGAGGAGAAGCGTGGGAATAGGGAGGCAGTTGGGAGTACAGGGGTAACCATGGCCTTCTCGTCTAAGAACCGCGACAAATCAGCGGCTGGCCAAAGTGTTATTATTATTATAGTGGATATTTTGAGATTTTTCAGGGGATGTATTTGAAAGATTTTACACTTTGAGAGCTGTTAAAAAACGTCGGTAAAGCATACAGGTGAAGTCTATTTATCAGCTTTGGTCGTAACAACCAAAGCTGATAAACAGACCTCACCTGTATGCTTTACCAGATGTTTACAGTAATTATACTGTCTGTGGATTATCTTGTCTCGGGGTGGATTTGGTACTTGTATGTCTGAAAGCTTACAATCTACTTCAGTTAACCGATTTTTTAACAGACTGTATAAATTTTAGCGTTTGCTGCCACTTACTGCAAAAAATTATCCGAAATCCATCGAAACTGAACCAGTACGACAGAAACATAGCTGGCGAGAATATGGGGGAGGCTCTGGATCCACCCCTTGTTTCACCAGTCACTGGTTGTGTTAAAATATATGCATGCAAAAAACATGACCACCCCTGTGTGTACTTTCTAACCGGGCTCGCACTTGACAAACAGGATGGGCACTTTTGTAACGGTCATATAAAACACACAAAGTCTGGAAAAAAAACATCACCCTGGGGACACACTAAAAAGTGTAGTCTGTGTCCGTGTTGGAGAAAAAGTGTAGTTGTGAATTAAATTAACATTTTCTCATTTATTTGTTGGTTGTTTTCTATGAAATTTTGAAAGTATACTCAGGGGAGAAACAATCTTGCCAACAAACAGCCCTTTTAAGGGCTTTATTTATTTATTTTTTCTTTGCGGGGGTGGGGAGGGGGGGGTATTTAAAATTCCAGAAGGATAACCACATACCCCATATATCACACACAGCATCCTATCTCCCTAAAGGCTTGATGGATGACTCCTGGTTATTCAAAACTATACTGACGGAGCTTTCTCTACTCCTTTTTTGTAACTGCCATGGTCAATATACAGGGGCAGCTACCAAACCGGCTTGCTGTTTGGTTTTCTTTTCTTCTCTTCTCTTCAATTTGTCATTTCACAACAGTTGGCTTGCCCTAGAGTGGCGGGACTCAAACTTCTACCATCGCCAAGCCCAAACCAACGGGAGCCTTCTCTGTCTCTCTCTCTCTCTCTTTGAGTCTCCATGGCGTTGAGGCATTGATTATTGACAATCTATCAGTCCCAATTTATACTACAGGAAACAGTAACCACGCTCTCACTCCTTCGGTCCTCATGTGAGGCAATAGGAAAGGTAGGTCTATGTGATGCAAGTAAATTAAAATAAAGTTAACCAGGTCACAAGAGATTTTGAAATCCCACATCGTCCCTGCTCGCCTTCGGTGTGCTAATACCTTTCATTCATTCATCGCAACCGATTTGTGAAACAGAGAGTGAGATTGGAAGGGTGCACAAGAGAGAGAGAATGTGAATGGGTTCCGGACATTTTCCCCTAAAAAACATGTCACCTAGGGCATTTTCCCCTAATTTCAAATGAGAGGGTGGACATTTTCCCCTAATTAGGAAGAAAAGAGTGGACATTTTCCCCAAACTTAAAAAAATTGAATTTCAAGATTTTATTACAAGAAAAAGAAAGAATTTGTTCCATTTAATGTCACACTATTTTCAAAGTACTAAATAAAAATAAAATAGGCATAGATAATTCATACAATATCAAGCTGAATTACTGAATAAACAGTAAGCTAGTCAATCTGTCACACACAGTGTGCTGTATGGCATAACAATATCAAGTTGTATTGCTGTATAAACAGTAAGCTGGATGTTATGTGTTTTGATATACATGTATTGTGAGATGAAGACTTTAATGGTACTATAAACACTAAGAGGTGATAATTTAAAGCCATGGGCTTTACTCTAAAACAAACCTCAGCACTATTTTGAAACCATGGGCTTATGTAAAAACAACCTTTTGGGTATATAAATTGGGCCAAGTAATACTTTCCCACAGAGGACCCAACCTCCCACACTGGTCCTCACTAGGACACAACCTCCCACACTGGTCCTCAACCGAGGGTACAATCAACATCAGTCAACAAAGTCAACCCTCCACCCATGACACCTTAGCCAGAGAAATCTGCCAAGTACCTGAACCTTTTCCTCTTTCAACACGCCTTGACATGAATCCAAAGATTATAAACAGCCAATGGGGCTTGTCCCATAGCATCCCTGCGTGCCTTCGGCGCGCAAAAACCATTCTGTCCGTCTTTCCCACAGTTATATTTCTGCTACGGAGTTGCTCTAAGCTATGTTATGAAGGGTACACATACACAAAGAAATGGGAAACCAACACAACAAAGCATTGGGAATGCACAAAACGTAAAAGTGAGTCATGTAAGGGGGCTGTGATCACTGATCTACTGGTACAAAATGTCCAACGTGAACGTGTAACTACCCACCACGGTCATTTAACATAATCTTATGTGAAATAATCTTTTTATACTCTTACTCAAGATTGTACTTTACTCCATGTAAATGGAAAAAAAGTAATGAAAGAAAATCTATCAATCAAATCTATACCCCACTAATCTCCTCATAATCATAAAAAGAACTAGGATAATCAGCCCGCCTCGCTGTGTCAACACAACGTAAGCCAATTAATTAGCTAACACGGTGCTGAGTCAGCTAACTTTTTAGTGTATTTGAAAGAGAAAATGTCTTCTAACATCGTAAAATAACATCGTACAAACTTCTCTTTTGGCATGTATATTTTGTATCGTCCGCTGAGTATACTTTCCAAATTTCATAGAAACAACCAACAATAAATGAGAAAATGATAATTTAATTCCCGACTACACTTTTTAGTGTGTCCCTCACCCTCAGCTGTTTGGTCACGAACACTACAGAACGGACCGGTTACTCAAAGTCTGAAATTTGAGTCTGGCATACATCTCCATTGGGCCGACCTCTCTTGTGGGCAGATTTTTTTTGAAAACTTTGAAACGTAGTTGAAAAAATAAATAAAATCAATAAATAAACAACCAGTTTTATTTTATTATTCTACCACTCTTCTCTCTCATTCGCTCTTTCCCTGGAGGACGGTTCGGGTCAAATTGCTCAGAGGACGGTTCGGTCGCTGTGGAGGACAGTTTGGGTCAAATTGCTAGAGGACGGTTCGGCCAGAAGACAGTTTGGGTGTATTCGGGGGGTGGGGGGTGGGGGGGGGGTTGGGGGGGGGGGGGTAGAAGCCAGCCTCTGGCTCACAATAATAGTTTCAAAGTTTATTGAACATGTTAAAAAAATTATAGAAACATTCAAATTTCAATTTTTTTTCATTTTCTACTTAATTTCACTGGAGGACGGTTTGGGTGTATTAGCGGACGGTTTGGGTCAAAATGTAGCGGGCGGTTTGGGTCAAATTGCAGAGGACGGTTTGGGTGTAATTCCCTCCCCCCCTCCCCCAACACAGGCAACAATCAACACATGAATTACACCCAAACCGGCCTCCACAATTTCGCCCAAACCGACCTCCACAAATACACCCAAACCGGCCTCAGCCAGATTTTTTTTTTTTAATTTTCTAAGTTTTGTACAATTTTATTCATACCCATTTCTTTGTAATCTTTGAAAAAAAAATTAATGACAGGAGTTTGGATAAGAAGGCTGTTGGGACCCAGTTCAGAAATGCTAATTTGGTCGGAATCATTATCAAAACAGTATGTCATACTCATCTCATAATAAACTGGTACAAACGGCTGTTTTTCCAGCATTCAACAGTCAGCTTGACAGTCTTTTAAATGTAGTGTCATGATTACCCTTATGCAAACTTCAAAAGTGTTTGTTGAAAAATCAATGAAATCAAATCTCTTGTAATATTCAAGGCTAAGGGCCTTCGCCAATAAATTGTCACAAAACAAATTTCACGAACATACATACATGTACATGTCAAGATTTTATAGAACCTAAATGAAAACTTGGTAAGATAGGAATGTATACTCATGAAATTTGTTTTGTGACAATTTATTGGAGATTGGCTAAGGGCTTTCGCCAATAAATTGTCACAAAACAAATTTCATGAAACTCAGTGTTGTTTTTCTTTTAAAATCCCATGGATTACCCCAATTGTTTCCTGGAGAAAGTTCGCTTTTGTAAGTTATTTTTCTTTTGCAATTGCATTCTTTGCGGCTGTAAGACATCTATTTAAGTATATTGATGTTTTTGAGACGCCACAAAATGCAATTGCGGAAGATGGGTTGAGTGATCACTGTTTAACGCAGGCAGTCAATTAAAATAATGGAGGCCGGTTTGGGTGAAAAAGTGTGGGCTGGTTTGGATGATCAATGCTTAAGGGGACGTCCAACCTAACTTTGGTCAAATTTCATGTAATTTTCTTTCAAGTCTAAAAAAGGCCCAAAATGAATAACCCCAATAAATTATATACCGAAATGCTTGGAATGAAACATAGAACATATGGAAACTGAAATTTGCCATGGAACTGCTGCCATGTGTAAATAGCACCACCTGAAAGTCTGCTATGGCATAAGTAAGAGAACAAAATTTTTACAATAAAATACCTCAAAATAAAATAACAACTGTATTCTATAAACATTGAAGTACATACTCGAAGAAATCTTTTCCTAATTCATGAAAGTAATAAAGATTGAGACCAAATGTTATAAGTGGAGTGCTCAGTGATTGAAGGCGGACATTTTCTTTTGTTTATGTTTTGATTTGGGGAGTTCAACAAAGGTCAACTTGAAGGAGTCCACCAGAAGAAGTATGGAAGGACAAAAGAGTGTCTCCCAATATAAAGATGTATGTGTCACTGTGGTGGTTTGGAAAAAAACTATGATATTCTCCTATGTAGAATGCATTGCAAAGTCATACATTGTAGTTGAATAAATATATTTACAAACCCCTTGCACTGTAACCCCTTTTATCCCATGCATCAATTTGATAGTGATTAAATTGTTAAATTTGTCTGGTTTATCAGTAAGTATAATAGCTTTGTTCACACTTGGACACCGATACACTCATGATATCTGTTGGAGAAGAAATAAGGGTAACTGTAACCTGTCACTGCAATAAACCATCTAATGTACTTAAAAGTACATTGTTATTCAAAACACATCAAATCAACCTTACATAACCATTATTGCATGTACTTTCCCCAAGGAGGCCTATTGGCATATTGAGATCAGAAGGGCACATCCAGAGGGTCTCACATATTTTTCAAGAACACAGAACACAAAGCAATCCCCAAAAGGTGACAAGTGAGCTCCATTTGACACAAAAAAATTCCGGGGGTGGGGTGTGGGGGGGGGGGGGGGGTGGGGGGGGGAGGGGGGCTCTCTTCCTTGTATGACTCTACCTCCGGCACTCAAGGCATATGCCTTTTTTCTCAAAGTTTAACTCTTTTTTTCCTTTTTGAAGATCCTGGCCACACATGTTCCAAACACTATCAGACAGGTAACCCTCCAAATAAATGTATCTGCAAAAATCATGTTACATTGCAAAACATTCTTTTAAGACTTTAAGTTCTGGACCTTTCATGCTTCTTACTTCCAACTATAACACTTAATTTATCGATTAATGGGTGAATAGAAAAGTCCTGCCATAATCAACAGTTGGAGTTCCATAAGCCTTCATAACAGCTCCGATAAAAGTGTCAAAAATCAGATTGGTGGCTTTATACAGAATATTCATTAGGTTGTTGCTTGATAAATAATAGGAACAAACTCTTCCCCAGAAATATTTTGTAGCAATACATTTGAGGGTATCAGCAGGCACTTTCCAACAAATTGTAACAAATCAACTAGTTATAAACAAAATTTTCTAACTCAAAAGAGTGAAAAAGTACCACAACTCTGAAAAAATGTGGGAAGAAACATATGCTACAGCAGCTACACAGGCATTGTTTACCCATGATGCTCGATCACAACACCAAATATCCTTCAAATTGGAGTAGCAGTGGTTGAGATACAAGGGAGAATGTTGGTACATGTAATGATGAATGGGTAAGACTAAGAGGACAGAGGTCACCACTGCACGGCCCTAGATGCACCTTTGATTTTACAACTTCCAGGTCTGGGGCATAATAATCGCAACACACCCACCTTATCAATTCATAATTTCAGTAAAATGAAAGGAATTATCAATTTTAATTAATTTATAGATGATGGGAAATATTTGGCTTCTTTCGCCTTCTCGTACTATTAATTACCACAAACAATATAAGTTTGATGCCGACAAATGAAACTGAACGCATGTCGTCTGGTTAAAAAGTAACTCGGCTTGGATAATGAAGAAATTGCGAATATTTCGTGTATTTCATTTGTTTAAAAGCCAATTGCAGCTAATTTTGACCGTGGATTCGATAATTCGTTTCGGTTTTGACCACACAGACACGCTGACAGCGGTTATGTTTATTGTGATATGCAAATTGGGAGATAGTTTTCCGGTCAAGGAGATTTGTCACATTTGTCAGTGTAAAACGTTGCCAAAAGACACTGATCAACGCTTGTGTTAGGATGGTTGGTTGCAAGAAAAAACTAAATTCTCAGCATCGGCCAAACGCACCTTATTTAAAAGCGCGAATGCATCATTTTCAACCCTTCTTGAATCAGTCCTTTGCAGACTTCAAACAGAGCTGTGACAAATTCCATAGTTACTAGGAAGTAAATAACTTCACAACATCGGGGAAATCAACACGCTCAATATAGTTCCAGGTCCTTTGGAATATATTTCGTGAAAAAGTGATTTCTGAAGCATTCTGCTTACTTTGTTATGAATATTGCCTTATTTTATGTGTATCGTCCCGATTTTATACACGCGGTTATTTTTTTACAAGTGATTCATGTTGTCTTTCTAGTGCGCAATAATTCAGATTTTTTGTCAACAAAAAAGTTCAGATGGCCTGTAAAAACGAGAGGGAATTTTGAACCATATTTTGCAGTTATGACATTAACAGCTCAAGTATTTGCTGTCACCTGTTTGCAAATCCACTCATACACAGTCTCGAACAAATAAAGGGCGTGATCACATCCTTGCATTCTTACGATTGCCCAAATTGAGTATTTCTGCAAGAACCACATCGTAATCACATGACCGGAATAAACATCATTGAAACATGGCCACATCCGGAACATCCAAAATTTGTGTTGGTGTTATTACATTCAAGCATCAAAACCCACCAGAGTGTGTGTCAAAAAAATGCTTTCTCCGAGTCTGTAGTACATGTATGTTATCATTATTTTGAGGAGAAGGCTTTTGAATTACCGATTATTTTGTGGTTTTACCGGTTCGTTACTTACGCCATTGACAAATTAATCTTCTTCAAAATCATAAAATTCACTTTTTTTCCTGAAAAAAAATTATATGTACCTTTTCTATGTACTTTAGTCTTTACTCATTATTTTGATATATAATTTGCCTTTCCTTACTTCTCTTATCTGTTTCTGAGGCATTGGGAAAAATGTCAACAAATTGACCAAAGTTAGGTTGGACGACCCCTGAACCGTCGCCTACGATGAAAATATTGGAGGCCGGTTTGGGTAAAAATGTGGAGGCCGGTTTGGGTTAAGTGGAGGCCGGTTTGGGCAAAAAATGTCGGAGGCCAGTTTGGGGGTTGTCACTAAAAAGTGTACTCCGACCCCGACTCCGAAATTACCGACTCTAAAACTATTTCTTTTTATAACCCTTTTATTAATGGATCAATTATACTGAAATTCAACATAAATGTACAGAATTATGTGTAGTATACATAAAATCATATAAATGTTACAAAAAAATTATGATTTTCATTAAATTGACTTTTATTGAGTTTTGACTCACTAAAAAGTGTACTCGGCGATTTCAAAGAAATTTCATTCTCTCATTCATATAATACATTCTTCCACCTAATTTGTTGCAGTATTAAGAATATATCCGTATTTTGCGGTGTCTAATGCAAGATTTATAATTAAATTTAGAAATTAATCGTGCTTAAAATGGAAATTTACTCGAAGATGAGAATCGCCGACTCCGGCTTCATTTGCGGTTGAATGTAAAATTCAAACATGCAATTGGCGGATCAATAGTCAGAGGTTTTCCCGGATTGTGGTAAGTGATGCGGATAAGGAAATTGTTTCACGACAATGAAGTTTAACACCTGTCAGGAGCAAGGTAGTAGTAATTTTTTCGATAAGAAGTTGGACCCTAAGGTTGTAAAATAATTTCCAGTGCTATATATGTCTAAGGCATATGGCATCGGGAATTAGTAGCACGGAAGGTCGTAATTTTTTCAATAAGAATTTGGACCCAAAAGTCGTAATACAATTTCCAATTCTATATATCTCAGAAGGCATATAGAATCGGGAATTATATTACAACAGTGGTGTCTAATTTCTCTTGGTGGGGGTGTTAAAAGATAATTTTGGAAAATTAAAAAAGTTACAAAGTAATTTAATATACATGTAGGTGGTACAATTTAACACCGTTCACACTTGAAATTAATGCTGTCAGTGATTGAACTGGAAATATTAGTACACTGTATATGATACCAGCGACGACAAGTGGTGTTGCTACACTCCACCATGTCATCAAAAAGATCAGGAAGTCTACAAGCAGTGCATGCCAACTCTAAGACAAGAAATGCCTTTTATCTTAAGGTAGTCATAATAATAATAACACACGACAAATCAGCGGCCGGCCGAAGTGTTATTAGTTATTGAAGCTGATTAATAATTCCCAAACTTTCATCATTTGCGTGATTACTTATCACAGTACTCACAAACAAACAAAACAATAACAATGGTTGAAGTGAATAATACATGAACACTCTATTAAAAAACAAAAAACTTATGTTTATTGAATAAAATTATCAAAAGACGAACAGAATATTGAGCATTAAAATGTTGTTGCTAAAGGCTTGCACACACAAGACATAAATTTCACAGAGAAAAAGAAGGGTCCAACAAACTACCTATGAAAAAATCACTTTCAACGCCTTCTCGTGCATCTTAACTGCGTCAGTTACCACAATCCGGGAAAACCTCTGACTATTGATCCGCCAATTGCAAGTTTGAATTTTACATACAACCTCAAATGAAGCCGGAGTTGGCGATTCTCATCTTCGAGTAAATTTCCATTTTAAGCACGATTAATTTCCAAATTAATTATAAATCTTGCATCAGACATCGTAAAATACGAATATATTCTTAAGGGCCTATATAAGTAATGAAATTTTGTTTATTTTGAAAATTCTCACCTCTGATATTCCTTCAATTCAAATTAAATATACACAAAATGTACATCAAAATGAAGGTTGGGACGTATAGAACACGAAACACATGTGTAATCAACTCATAGAGTCGACTGTAGGCACCACTGGTTCCTGTAAGTCTGCTGCCATATTCGCACCAGAACTGATAATTTAATAATATTTCACGAAAACAACTTGTGGCCAAATGTGCTTTACATATCCAAGAACAAAGCTAGCAGGCTTGGCAATTTCAGGAGAGCGATTTTTTAGCTCTCCTTACTGCCCTCCTGAAAGAATTAAGGAGAGCGAAAAATTGCCCTCCTAAATATTTTGGTCTGGGATGATTGAGATTACATGTATTATGCTCACATTAAATTTTTGTTGTAAAGCAAAAATGTAATTTAACTTCGAAGTCACATAACATCACGTAATTTCATTTTGAAAGTGGTTTAGTGGTAAAAGGTAATGGCTGCAACCATACCCAAACACAGTTGCAATCATTTGAAGCAAAATGGGTCACAGCAATATTTTTTTCTGTCAGTTTCAAGTTCAACAACTGACATCACAGTTTGAGGGGTAATTATTCAAGGAATATTGACTCTATAATATACTACCATTACTACTATCCTGTCACTTGAAGCACTTGCACCAGGATGTGACTGTAGATTCAAGCAGACCTGTTGTCCAAGAAAGTCATACGCCTACCACTACCACCTTCAACCCCCCTTGGGGGGTTGAAGGTGGTAGTGGTAGGCGTATGACTTTCTTGGACAACAGGTCTGGGTACACACACAGGTCTTGTCAAGTGTGTGTTCGGTTGTTGAGTGAGACATCAAGATGTCTAAGAGATTTCGCTTTACCTTAGTAAAGTTAATAAAATCACTGATGTAGTCTGTTGGTTTCAGTTTCAATGAGTTCGTTCAACTGGACACTTAAAATGCTGTGTAAAGCTAATTGCTCTCCTAAGCTGATTGAGGAGAGCGATTTTTTGCCCTCCTGCATTTTTCAGAATGCCAGGCCTGAGCTAGGGGATAAAAATTCTTCAAAACACGGCGACAGAGCTGCATTGGGGAAAATTCCAAAGCCTTTGCTTTTGTTTATGTATGAGTATACTTTCGATTTCCGGTCGACGTCATCGGACAGAAAAAGCATGTAAAAACAACGTCGTCTAAAATCAAATAATGAAAAAGATCGCCTTCATACAGTATACTGTTATTAGATAGAGATTGCACAGTTGTCATATTCAATGCAAGGTATCATGATACCTGTTGAAATTTCTTAGAATTACGATTTTGTTTTTCGATGGAAATTCGTGGTAACGAGTGATTTGCGCATGTCTGTCGAGCATGGAAACCATTTTCAATGAAAAATGCAGACAGTGTTGTCCTTTTCCAAAATGCAGTCCTATCGCTGTATTCGAAAGTGTTTTGAATGTCTAGCTTTGTTCTTGGATATATGAAGCACATTTGGCCACAAGTTGTTCTGATGAAATATTATTTTATTATCAGTTCTGGTGCAAATATGGTAGCAGACTTCCAGGAACCAGTGGTGCCTAGAGTCGACTCTATGAGTTGATTTCATATGTGTTTTGTGTTCTATACATCCCAACCTTCATTTTGATGTATAATTTGGGTATATTTAATCTGAATTTAAGGAATATGAGAGGTGAGAATTTAAAAATAAATCAAATTCCATTACTTATATAGGCCCTTAATACTGCAACAAATTAGGTGGAAGAATGCATTATATGAATGAGAGAATGAAATTTCTTTGAAATCGCCGAGTACACTTTTTAGTGAGTCAAAACTCAATAAAAGTCAATTTAATGAAAAAAATAATTTTTTTGTAACATTTATATGATTTTATGTATACTACACATAATTCTGTACATTTATGTTGAATTTCAGTTTAATTGACCCATTAATAAAAGAGTTATAAAAAGAAATAGTTTTGGAGTCGGTAATTTCGGAGTCGAGGTCGAAGTACACTTTTTAGTGACAACCCGGTTTGGGCGTATTCGATACACAGGTTTACTGACGTTTCGGCCTTGGGACGTTTCGGCCCTGGACGTTTCGGCCTGGATGTTTCGGCCTCCAATCGGGCCGAAACGTCCTGGGTATAGGGCCGAAACGTCCAGGGTTTTTTACTGAATTTTTTTTGTGATAATTAATTTTTTTGTAACTTAATTTCTTAACTTACCTTTATCGAAAGTTAATTTATCCGTATTAATCCGTAACAATCCTTGAATCTGTAAAAATCCTTGAATAAAATTGAATAAAGCGGGATTTAATTTAATGTTCACTCGTGTTGAAGGCTAGTTTAAATGAATCAAATACAACATGATTTTTTCCAGCAATCGGTGTTTTGACAAAAAAAAATGCACAGCAGTTGATACCAGTCTTTTGATGCATTGTTTGACACTTCTGATTAAAAGTTACTGATGAACTTTTTGAGTTTGTTTATACAAGCTTTTCGGAATAAGAAAGACTGATGAGTTGTTTGTATGTGTTGGGGTTTACTGTCTACTCCCTATTGTAATTGTATTTACTTCAAACAGTATTGAGAGCAGTCAACAGATTTAGAGCCAACAGGTGCCCAGACGAACCTACAGATCTTGATTTTACTGTAAGTTTTTTTTCTATGAGATGTAACGAGGGAGAATTAGTAAAAAATAGTGAAATTCGAAATCTTGTTTCGTTTGTTTCACCATTACTTTATTGACATAGACTTTCTACACCTTTCATGTTTTAATACCTTATTCCTAATTTAATACCTTTTTCAGCTTGACACAGATTTTCTACACTGTGATGAGTTTTTAGTTGCAGACATCAATACAAATGGACATCGTCATCTGATCTTCTCAACACCATTTCAGCTTGATTTACTGAGACAGACACGCAGATGGTTCATGGATGGGACATTTAAGGTAATTATAATACATATAGGAATTTCCAATATCATTATGGACTGGTCATTTTTTATACTAATAGGTTTTTCTTCTATGTAATTTGTACTTCTCACATGCGTCCACATTTATTGTACATATTTATCGTTCCAGGTGGTTGGTCCTCCATTCAAGCAAAGTGGTCAACTTATAGTCCAATAATATTAGCCTTCGCCTGTGCTCCGAATTTATTATTTTTTTATTTTTAATATGTCGCACCGTCGAAGTCTAATCTGATCTTTCGTTTTTCCAGCAGCAAAGTTCAGCGAGAGACTCTCGCTGAACGGTTGGACCTCGATTAAAGATCAAATTTCCCCACCTGGTTCCTACTTCCGATTGACAGTTGTGTAAAACACATTTTTCTTCATTCTGGTGGTCATTTTCTTTCAAATAAATCGATATTTTGAATTATTTAGGCGTCATTTGCACTGCAATTTTTTCAACTCGAAACAAACTGTTGAACCAGAAAATGGGTTGATAGGAAAACGTGGAGTGAAAAACGGAATACCGATAATGTAGTGCACACCAAGTCAAACGACGCGGCAGTCGTTGCAATACCGCTGAGGTCCGTTCCCGGAAATGGGATACGATTTTTAACAATTTTCCAACCGCTGTAACTTTACCGCTTGAAAAAATGTTTTTATTTAATTATTGGTATTTAATACGTAATTCGACAGTAAGTATAGGAAATTTATACATCTAATATGAATGTGAAGGCACATTATTCTTGTCGAATGTGGGAACATGTATGGAGAATGCGTATTCATCATTTTAGTGTTATGTCGCCTAATTTCGTACTTTGCTGCTGGAAAAACGAAAGATCAGATTAGACTTCGACGGTGCGACATATTAAAAATAAAAAAATAATAAATTCGGAGCACAGGCGAAGGCTAATATTATTGGACTAGTCAACTTATGTCAATCAATGCCTTCGTTCAGAAAGATGGAAAAAGAAAACAATCCCCCCCCCCCTCTATTATCTATCCTGTCGAGGTAATTCCTTTCACTATTGGCTGTTAATATAGGAGGCCGAAACGTCCAGGGCCGAAACGTCCAGGGCCGAAACGTCTCGAGGCCGAAACGTCCCAATACCGATACACATATACCGTCACTGCGCGATTTTAGCGCACAAAAAAGAAACGATAAATGTAATGACTTATGCACATACGTTTTCTAAAACGGCTTTACGGGCATTACGAATAGCCTCCCTGTCCTTTTCAATAGATCTTGTGCTCTCAAACTGAATAAAAGACATTTTCTGGCTTCAGAAAAAGACTTCCATATATCATAAAGTAATTTATTTCCGTTTTTAGAACAATAACATAAAAGTAGATAAACGTACATTTTTTCTAGTTTTCAGAATTTAGAATCTCGAACTAAAGACGGGAATTCTGAATCGTGCTTTAAAAAATATATATATTAATATTAAAGGGGCAATATGTAATATAACGACTTGCCGGATTAAGGCACGGTTTGGGCAACCTATACATTTGTTTATGTAGTTCTAGACCCGAATAAGAACTGACTAATTTGGGTTTAAAGGAATGCCAGACCTTCGACGCTTGGACGAATCGGCATCTGGATGATTCGGCACCAGGTCTGGAAGATTCGGCACCTGGCTCTGAACGATTCGGCACCTATAGTTGGTCGATTCGGAGGGATACAGATGTTTCGGCCCTGGGATGTTTAGGCCTTGAGACATTCCGGCCTGCGTTGTAGTATTGTGGCTCTTGTACCAATGTTAGAGTATATACGGTAATACAGTGTATGTAATTACTCACAGCATAATCGTGTATCGTAGTAGTATTAAAATAGGGTATCAGATGAGTTCAACCCATTGCAAGTTCGGCCCAAGTGAGTTCGGCCAAATTGGTGAGTTCGACCCAAGTTAGTTCGGCCCCCTGAAAGTGAGTTCGGCCCAACTAAAAGAGAGTTCGGCCAGATGAAACTGTCCATAAGGCATTACTAATTTGGGATTGTCTATTGAAGTGAATTCGGCCCTTCCTTTAATAAATTATAAATTGAGTTTTTTTTTTATTATTCAATTGATTCACGATGACTGTTGTCAATAAGGCATTACTAATTTCGGATTTCGGTCATATACCGGGGCCGCAACCAAACCGGCGTTGCTGTTTGGTTTTCTTTTTTCTTCTTCCCTTAAATTTGCCATCGCACAACATTATATTCTGGCTCGCCACCATGGTGGGACTCAAACCTCTACCATCGCCAAGCTGGAATCGCATAGAGCCCACGCTCTCTAATAGTCTTAGTGGCGTTGAGGGACTGATTTTTGACAATCTATCACTCCAACGCAAACTGCCGGGAATTCTAACCTCGTTCATACCCCCTCAGACCCCATTTGAGGCAATAGGAAAGCTAGGCTTGTGTGATCCAAGTGAAATAAAATAAGGCCAACCGGGTCGCATGGGAGGGATCAGGGACAACCGCCCCAGGGACAACCCGCCCAGGCCTATTTTTGGGGCGGGTTGTCCCGATTTTTTCTTATATTTGACAAAAAATTTAAGGGGGGGGGGGGGGGTTGTAGTAATATATAAAAAAGATTTTTACTCACTTTTTTATCGAAAATTACCAAATTTAATCGAAAATTATCCACAATTAACCGATTTTCTTATGCTATTTTAAAAACAAATTGGGGAGATGGTAATATATAAAGAAGATTTTTATTCGCTTTTTTATCGAAAATTATTCAATTTTAACGAAAATAATCCACAATACTCTTAACACATCCCATAATAACTGAATCAAACTAATAATACTTCCAAACTGAAATGGTAGCACGTAGACACCAGTCAGAATTGGCGTGTTGTTTTAGACATGTCGTTTCAGTCGGGTACCCTCTAAGAGGAATGATATTTGTTTGATGCGCAAAAATCAAATGGCAAGACATGTTGTTTTAGCGTGATATAGATTCATCACAGCGTTGATCTCTTTTCCTTTATCTAAGACTAAGACAATAAATGTGTTTTTTTAGCTGTTAACAATCATCAAGTTGCTTCTCTTTGAATTATACCAGGTTGTCCCTTAAATCCCGGCGCGTATTTATTATTATGATCGTATCATAAGTAATAACAGGTGAAAAATTCATTCTGAATTATTCACGTGTTATTACTTACACTACAATCATAATTCAAATAACGTATTATAAGTAATAACAGGTAAATAATTCATTCTGAATTATTCACATGTTATTACCTATAATACAATCATAATTAAGTAAAATGACAGGTTATTAGTACTCAAAATCCAATCCTAGTCCAATATCATAGTCAAGAAAAATTGGGGCGGGTTGTCCCGGCGCGGGTTGTCCCACCTGGTGTGGGGCGTGTTGTCCCTGGGGCGGTTGTCCCGTTCTCCAGAGCATTTGTAACCCTCACATCGTCCCTGCGCGCCTTCGGCGCGCTAAAACCTTTCATTCATTCGTTTTGATCATCAGTTTCCTTGGAAAATCACCATGGATAACAAGTGTCTCAAATGCAAAACAACTGTCAGACCTCGCAAGGAAGGATTGCAATGTCCTTGCTGTGGAAGATGGCAACATCGTACATTTGGCACTGGAATATCAAGGACAGTTTATCGTGATGCAGTAAAAGCTGACACTAGTATAAATTGGAAGTGTGAGACTTGCTCCAATGAGACTTCATCATCAACCGTTACTACAGAGGACGTTCCAGACTTCGAAATGGAAACCAGCGGCTTGTCGAGTACAGATGTACCACATGAGAGTACACGACAAAATAAATAATTAATAAAACCTCTGAATTGTTTTTTTTTCAATCATGCAACTTTGGAACTCTTACAGACTATTTGATTGAGGATCAATAGGAGGCGCATGCGTGAAAATGGAAGGAAGTCTTTTTCGAAATCTTGAAAATATTTCACCAAAAACTCAAAAATGACATTCAAATTGTGAAAACATTTTCTTGGAAAACATGACTATGAGTGCACACCCACAACAAATAGCAACCAGAGACATTACGCAAAAGTTCTAGAGCCACGAAATAAACTTTTGAATTAGTTTCAACCTGACTTTGTCACAAATCACCGGAATCATGTTGACACCGCCATTTTGAAAACCCAAAGTGTTTTGCAACTCATTTTCCTTCTCTCAATAGCCCAAATGCACATGACAACTCAATTCATCATGTGCACCTAACCTAAACACCACTGGCCCACCCTGAAACTTCCTTGTTGATAGTTTTGTAAGTTTCCACCATTGTTTACAGCATATCTGAAATAAGCAACATCAAATGTCACTGAAGAAATTGGAAAAATACCTGGAACGACCAAACATTCAACCAAGCGGCTACAAACACCACACACCTACCGTCCTTTCTGATAGTGAAGGAAACTACCTACGCGACATAGACCTTGGCGAAGTAGAGAGTAACATTAAAAGGTTGTGCAAAAGTGGAGACAATGTAAAATGGCTAGACCAAAACATTGCGAATAAGATCAAAAGTACAGGAAACATCTCACTGTACGTTTGGGTAGGTACATGCAACTTAACCACCCTAAATAGGAAAAACGGATGGATACATCAACATCACATCTGAGAATAATGACACTGTTGATCATATCGTGGAGGGATAAAAAAAATCGTAGAGATCATAAACCGATTCCCAGATTCCAAAGTCACCTTCCTTGAGATACCTGTCTACTCCATACAGAAATGGAATGAACATAAAAAGCACAAGGATCCATCAGTATTTGCAGAAAATGACAACATCTTAACTGAACAGATACGAGAATTGAATAAACGTGTGATAGACCTTAACAACGCTTTATCCAGCAGATCACCAGTATTCTCAGTTGACTTAAGCAAAAATACAAAATACCGCACAGGATCAAAAAGGACACCCACCACCATGCATTCCTATAATTTCAACCACTACAGAGGTGGCATCCACCCAACACATCTACTTAGTAATGTCTGGCTTCGAAAGATCACCAAGAGAATGTCATTAGACTGCTGGCATTGATTACACTCACAATACTCTAAGCCTTGTGCATATCAATCAGAGTGGACTTTTCCACACTATATTGACAGCACAAGCCTTTTACTCAATCAGAGTGGGCTATACCACTCTACATTGCGACATACCTAGAGGGTACGACAATCATGAAACATCATCAAATCAAGATCACATGGATCCCACTGCTGACCATGCTAACATTTTTCCTGGTATGTACTGCCATCATAAACCTAAAAACATCAAGAGCTTCAACAAATTACATACCGATCAAGAAACTCAAATACAGCAATCTAAAAAATCGTACAGAGAAACGATTGCACGCAGCAACACAGCATGCCACCATACTCCATCTTTTACTATTACTATCAAATGATATTGAACAAAATCCAGGTCCACCTAAGAAGAATGTAACAGTTAGCCAATGCGGCCTTTGTGAGTACCCTGTAACTTGGCAATGCAAAGGGGTCTGTTGTGATGGTTGTAATATCTGGCATCATCGGACATGTATTGAGTTATGTACCGCAGACTACGAATTACTACAAAGATCAAGTGTACAGTGGTTATGCTGCAAATGTGATAGCATAAACGCAGATAGCTTTACTTACCACAGCTATGAACTCCACACTACAAATTTTTACCAACCATTATCTAGACTTGATTCAACCATGGACGACATAGCAAATCTAACACCTTTTGAACCACTACACACCCGTAGCCCAAATCCTTCACGGAAAGAAAACTCACCACCTAAGGTAACACACTCGAGACACTCACACAGAAAACCAAGCTCCCACTCAAACATCTTTGAGCTCCCAAAGTAAACAAATCTGAGAATCCTAACAGTAAACTGCCGAAGTGTACTGAGAAACAAAGCCGAATTCGAATCTGCTAAAAACTACATAAAACCAGATTTGATTATAGGAACAGAATCATGGCTGACAGGCGTCAAACCTGGAAAGCAAACAATAAAGGATGCTATTAAATCGGCTGAAGCTTTCCCACCATCATACAAGATATACAGAAATGATAGAGGCACATTAGGTGGTCGAGTATTCATCGGTGCACACGAAGAACTAATTACAACAGAATGCACATCACTTGTTGGTGATTGCGAAATCGAATGGGCTAAAGTGATCCTGAACAACAGCAAAGATCTCTATATAGGCTCATTCTACATGCCACACAGAAATAAAAAGGACATAACCAACCTGGAAAAATCATTATGCAAACTCCAGTCGGACACCGTTAAACATATCATCTTAGGAGGCGACTTCAACTGCCCTAACATAGACTGGGACACCATGACGGTTAAATCAGGCTCACCAGATAGAGATATATAACAAGCACTGGTGGACATGTGTATTGAACACAACCTAACACAGATCCACAGAATACCAACTAGAGAGTCCAATCTTATAGACATCATTCTGACAAATAACCCGACGCTGATCAAAACATCAATAAATGCTCCTGGCATCTCAGATCACAAAATGATAATCACAGACTCAATGATCAAACCACAGTACAACAGAGAGAAACCGCACAAACGTTTCGCCTTCGCAAAAGCCAAGTGGGAGAGCATCAAGGCAGACATTGGCAAACTAACACTACCAGAAAATGCTAACATAATCACCACCTGGGAACACTTCAAAAATTCCACCATGAACACAGTCCAAAAATACACACCTTCCAAAATAAGGAAAAAAATTACAAACCTACCCTGGTTAAACCACTCCATCAAAAGAATATTGAGGGAAAAAGCCCGATTACATAAGCAGGCAAAGAAAACAAACCAGTGGGCAGAATATAAACACCACCAAGCAAAGTGTAGAAAAGAAATCAGAAATGCAGAATGGAAGCACATCAACAAAATCATCAATGAAGGCATGGCGAATAACAATTCAAAACCATTCTGGCAATATATGAAGGCCAAGAAACAGGATAACTTTGGCATTGCCCCGTTAATGAGGGAGGGAGAACTTGTAAATGACAATGAAGAAAAGGCTGAGATCTTGAATGGCCAGATTAAATCTGTCTTCACCAGGCAAACACCAACAGACATCAAACTACAACAAGTCTCAAAGTCTGAAATCCAACCTCTGCAAATAACAACTGAAGGAGTAGTAAAGTTGTTGAGAAACATCAAACCATCCAAAGCAGCAGGTCCTGATGCTATCCCGAACATAGTACTAAAAACCTGCACTGAAGAGATATCACCTCACCTCACTAAGATTTTCCAACAATCACTGAAGGATGGCGAACTACCAGATGACTTGTTAAATGCAAACATTGCACCCGTATTCAAAAAAGGAGACTTCCATAAACCAGAAAACTACCGCCCGGTTTCATTAACATCAGTCTCATGTAAACTACTCGAACACCTCATCTGTAAACATCTCATAACCCACCTTGAGCAGAACAGCATCCTGACCTCGCTAAACCACGGCTTACGCTCAAGCTACTCCTGCGTTACACAACTGTTAGTAACATCACAGGACCTTCTGACATCATTCGATAAGAACAAACATACCGATGCTTTAAAAAACTGTTAGTAGCATCACAGGACCTTCTGACATCATTCGGTAAGAACAAACAGACTGATATGGCGATACTGGACTTCTCAAAAGCATTCAACACAGTTCCACACAACAAACTTCTCTTGAAACTGAAAAGTTATTGCATTACTGGAAACATCCACACTTGGTTAACAGCATTCCTGACACAGTATAACATGAGAGTGGTGGTGGATGGCGATTCTTCATCAAGTGTCCATGTCGAGTCTGGAGTCCCACAGGGTACCGTTCTCGGCCCACTACTGTTTTTATGTCACATCAATGATCTTCCATCCTGTGTCAGGTCCCAAGTACGACTCTTTGCCAACGACTGCCTCCTCTATCCCCAAATTAACTCACAGAAGGACCACCAGATTCTTCAAGACGACCTTAAAAAATTAGAAGACTGGGCTGACAAATGGGGAATGCGTTTCAATGCTACAAAATGCTACATAATGAGCATAAAGCAAACATCATCCCACTTATACCAGTTATGTGACCAGATATTAAAAATGGTAGATGACAATCCGTACCTTGGCCTCATGTTCTCAAACGATCTTAAGTGGAATACCCATATTGGTAAAACATCCAAAAAAAGCTAGCTACACATTGGAATTCCTATGCAGAAATCTAAGAAGAGACCCACTGGAATGCAAGAAAATGGCTTATATTGCCATGGTCCGTTCAGTAATGGAGTACGGTGCTGAAATATGGGACTCACATCTAGTGAAAAATATAATCAACTGGAGAAAATCCAAAAGAGAGCTGCACGTTTCATAACAGGTGACTATAAATCCAGAGAAATCGGATGCATGGCAAAAATGTTAGAAAATCTACAACTCCCGCCACTGCAAGAAAGACGCTGCCACAAACGCCTGATACTCTATCACAAGCTAGTGGAAGGGTTGGTGCCAGCAATAAACACACAGGAATATATATCACCTCAAAGGGCTAGTAGAAAAATTAAGGCTAAATCATACTCAGATCACATTACGACTAACATCATCAACAGCAGAGTATGTAATAATTCCAGACCTTTTACACTGTTCCAAGCTAACACAGAACAATATAAACATTCGTTCTTCCCCAAAACAACAGTGGATTGGAACCATCTACAAGAAAATATCGCATGCTGTAACACCTCAGAGAGCTTTACAGCTGCTCTCCAGTCCCAGGACTGAGCCTCACTTCCGGTGCACTCATAGTTGAAGACGGCTCCTGCACTGTACCAAAACAGAACAGAAACAGAAATAGTTGTGCATTCAAGAAGTAAAAAGGTTAAAGAACACTTACTTCGAGAATATGACTTGACATTGGAAAAGTGTGTACATATTTGTAAGGCTGCTGAAAGCGCACACGTTCAAATAAAGTCGCTTTCAAAAGACACCGACAATTATGAAGAACCTTTGGTAGGAGTAGACCTCGTGAAAAGAAATACTAAAGGCACAAAACCAGCAAAACGCGATAATCGTGCTTCAAGTTCAAAAACTGTCACAAAACTGTGCAACAGGTGCGGCTATAAACATTTGCCGAAAAGTTGTCCGGCATATTGCAAAACATGTAGCTTTTGCAAGAAGACAAACCATTTTCAAAACATGTGTTTGGCCAATAAATCTGTTCACTCTGTGGAGAACAAAACTTCTGACAGTGAACCCGAATTCTTTTTGGGGACAGTGGTTAAGGGCCTATATAAGTAATGGAATTTTGTTTATTTTGAAATTCTCACCTCTCATATTCCTTAAATTCAGATTAAATATACACAAATTATACATCAAAATGAAGGTTGGGATGTATAGAACACGAAACACATATGTAATCGACTCATAGAGTCGACTGTAGGCACCACTGGTTCCTGGAAGTCTGCTACCATATTCGCACCAGAACTGATAATAAAATAATATTTCATCAGAACAACTTGTGGCCAAATGTGCTTCATATATCCAAGAACAAAGCTAGGCATTCAAAACACTTTCGATACACTGGCAGGACTGCATTTTGGAAAAGAACAATACTGTCTGCATTTTTTATTGAAGATGGTTTCCATGCTCGACAGACATGCGCAAATCACTCGTTACCACGAATTTTCATCCAAAAACAAAATCGTAATTCTACGAAATTTCAACAGGTATCATGATACCTAGCACTGAATATGGCAACTATGCAATCTCTATCTAATAACAGTATACTGTATGAAGGCGATCTTTTTCATTATTCGATTTTAGACAGCGCTGTTTTTACATGCTTTTGTAACAGGATGGGGTGGGGAGATAAAAACACCCCAGGAGCAAAATCACGAACCACAACTCCTGTTAATCCACAGATTCGTAGGGATCTGGGGCACCCAGAATGGATTTGGTAAATCAATAGGTGAAACCAAAATTTACCTCTGAACATACACAAAAACTCTAATGGCTATGATTGATCATTATTTATTTTAAACAAATGATTCTCTACCTGAGAATTTGATGAAAATGTGTGAAAATGGAAAATGACTGTGAAAGGATGGGGGGGGGGGGGGGGGTGAAGAATGAGCCCTAGACTGACATTGGGAAAGCAATAAAACAATGTTGCTAATTCCCCCACTATACAAAGGGTTGTTTACTGCCGGGTACCAAAGGTTTTAGGAAAAAGGGCGAAATGGCTCGGTGCCATTTTACCTAGGGTTGCTCCACTGGTATGAAGTAGAAAAGCATAGAAATCAGATATATCTGATTTCTATGTAGAAAAGTCTACAATTGGGGCACTTGTCTATAATTAGTGCATTCCCCAGAGCAAGCGCTGTGAATGACGTCACTTGCACCAGGCAATACACTCGCTACAAACGAGTGCAACCTAGCAACCCGTGAAGTAGGTAAAAAGGTATTCCCTTCTACCAACCTTGTTCAAAGGTTATCGGCACAGCAAGATTTATGCTTTCGCCAATTTGTGAAAAGGGCACTTTTACTGAGTGAAAGCAGCCTTATATAGGAAATATGGGGTAGAATTAATGAGATCTGATTGATTCCTCGTTTTGAAAATAGCCAACGAGAAGATGACTTAAAAATAGCCAATGAAATTCGTTGATTCATCTGTGACAAGGAGAAAACAGGAAGTGTAAATTTACCAAAATAAACGAAACCAAAACAGAACAACGTACTTCGGTATGTAATTATTTCTTTAAAAAAACGACAACCATTACACTTCCCCCTCCTAAAAGAAAAAGAAATATGTATTTCTTTTTACTCCATAGAAAATAAGGCCACTAGGGATAGTCTGTGCTGCTACAATAGCACCTGTTGATCCTGTAACAGAATCAACATGTCCCACTGCCGCAGCACACACAATCTATGAACTTGTATAATATAGAGTGACACTTACATTTACAAACGCAAAGGTAAATGATGAAATGAAGATGCCGATGAATATGAAGATGATTTACAGAAATTAATTCTCTTTGAATCTTTCAAAGTCCTCCTTTACTACCTTCTCAATAGTCTCTGAAGCCTGGGTTCCAGTTGCCTCCTGCCAGTTTCTCTTCATCCTCCTCGTACATTTCACATGTCCTTCTGAATTTACAGTCACATTCACTTCATCACACCTGGAGAGTGGATTTGGTGTCCTATTGAATAGAGGCTGAGTCCGAACATTCTCTGACACTACCCTTCGCCGATCTGCTGCAGCACGTTCCCGGAATTCTATTCTTCTGTGATCAACTGGTGCGGAAGGCATTAGTACTTCTCCTGGATCAATAAATAAGTTGTTGTGCATATCCACCGGTTCTTTCGACGTAGATTTACTTTTTGCTTCATTGCAGTTGAGATGATGAGTATAATGATAATGTCTTTGCAGTTGATTGCGTTTGATATGTCTATAATTACACAGTTCACACTGGAACTTTCTTATCTGTCTATAGAGATGTCTCTCATCCCAATGTCTCTTCAGTTGTGAAAAATCACTATATATCTTTTCATCACAGCTTCCAACAGGACATCTCATTCCTTCCTCTGGAAAAACTGGCCTTATATCTGCATCTAATTCATCAATCTCCCGTCTTGGAACTCTCACTTCAAATATGTTACTCATTTTGCTACTGAAAATAAAAATAGGGAGCAAGTTACAGCATGACAAAATGCTTTATCCTGCCTTTTGCTTACAATCAATGTTCCTTTACTGCATATCTCTGATATTATAGACACAGGTTGAACAGCACTGTCAGACTCCAATTGATATATTTGCAGTCTGGAAGTGACATTCCACATCTGTCTGAAAGTAAAATTACGGAGAGTAAACATCCCTGGGTTTAATAACCCTTCCTTTTCTTGTTCTTTTGGGACTTTCCTTAATACTGTCATTATTAATGTCTGTAATTTTCTCATCACGAGTACCTTTATTGAGTTTATCTTTTTCTGGTTCTTGGTGTTTATCTACAGTTATCCAATTTTCAGGGGAATTTCGTCCTGTATAGGGCTTAAGATGGTCGACGTGTACAATTGTAGACTTATTGGTAAGGGATTTTTGAATTTCATAATTAACAACAGTTAATTTTTTTAAAACAAGATAAGGTCCTACCCAACCCTGACACAGTTTATTTTCAATGGCTGGGGGATACCATCTCCATACCCAATCCCCACGCTTAAAGTCTCTTGGCTTTAGACCTCTCTCATAATACTTTTTCTGATGACATGCCGATTTCTGAAGATTATTAAATACAAATTCATATGAATTTCTTATTGCATTTTGCAACCAATGAACATAATGTACTGGACAGATCTCTTTATTTTCAGATATCGGATTGCCAACCATTAAATCTATTGGACATGTAATTTCCCTGCCTAACATTACCAGATTTGGACTACAATTGGTACTTTGATGAGTGGTCAAACAATATGCCATCATAACATATGGGAGATGGTCATCCCAATCTGTTTGATTCTCATTAACAAAAGATGCCAACATCTGAACTAATGTTCTATTAAAGCGTTCGACCATACCATCAGACTGAGGTCTGTAAGGAGCAGTTTTTGTTTTTTCTATGCCCAATCTTTCACACACAGCATGGAAGAGTTCAGACTCAAATTCTCTCCCTTGATCTGAATGAATGATCAAAGGAATTCCAAATCGAACGAATACTTCTGAGACCAATTTATCAGCCACAGTAAAAGCTCGGTGGTTAGGAACTGCAAAAGCCTCAGTCCACTTTGAGAAGTAGTCTCCAACGACTATTGTATACTCATTTCCATTTCTGGTAATAGGAAGGCCTCCCAAAATATCAATAGCTATTCTTTGCATGGGCAGCATGGCTATATCTTGCTGTAATGGAGATTTACCCTTGCCAGCGCCAGGTTTGCACTTTGCACAAAGGTCACAGGATAAACACCATCTCCTGATATATTTTCCCATACCTATCCAATAAAATCTTTTCCTTACAGATTTAAGAGTTTTTTCACGACCTAAATGACCTGATGTTTTGGTATTATGAAGAGAATGCAAAATTTCATCTCGTAGTTTAATTGGTGCTAATATTTGCTTATAGGGATTCCCCTGAGGATCAAGTTCACCCTCTCGCCACAAGAGTCCATCTTTTACATGTAGTATATCCCAATGCTGATATAAAACCCTTATTTCATGACCAAAAGGTAAAATTTCGGCTTTTGGGGGTTTATCCGAATATTTCTCTTTCAACAGGATGAACTGTTTTAATGTTGGATCTTCAGACTCATTCCTCCAATGTTTCAGTTGACCATGTTTCAACCCAATTACAACTACCTGCTGTGGAGTTATCATGAAATACAGTAGCCACATTGGCAATGCTATTCGTGCTCTCCACACAGGTAGGACAGTCTTCCCACTTACACTTACGAACTCGATGGGATAAACCATCAGCATTTCCATGATGTCTACCCTTCCTATATTGAATTTCAAAATTGAATGTACCAATAATGGAAATCCACCTTGCAAGCATTCCCTCTGGTTCCTTAAAATTCTTTAACCATACTAGGGAAGCATGATCAGTTCGAACTAAGAACTTTTGTCCCCAGAGGTAGTGTTTGAAATGTTTCAGAAAGGTGACCACTGCAAGTAATTCCCTATAAGTTGTACAGTAATTTCTTTGGTGTCTATTAAGTGTATGACTTCCATAAGCTATAACCTTCTCCCCATTTTGTACCTGTGATAAAACACTCCCTATAGCTACTGCACTGGCATCAGTGTCTAAAATAAATTCGTCTTTACTAGTGGGATAGGCCAAAATTGGAGCACTGGTTAATAGGTTTTTCAGAGTATTGAATGCAGTTTCACAGCCATCCTCCCATTTGAACCTAACATGTTTCCTCAGCAACTGGGTGAGTGGAGAAGCTATGGAAGAAAAATTTGGTATATATCTTCGATAGTATCCAGCACAACCAAGAAAACTCCTAACTTCAGCTATAGAGCTTGGGGATGGCCAATCTTTCACTGCCTCAGCTTTTTTTGGATCACATCTAATTCTCCGATCAGACACTACATGACCTAGGTAAGACACTTCAGAAGAAAAGAGTTTACACTTTTTGGGTTTGAGTTTTAAGTTGGCACTTCTTAAACATTGAAAAACAGCTTTAAGATTTTCCAGAGTTGTCTCAAAAGATATCCCAAACACTATAACATCATCCAAATAGCACAAGCATTTTGCTCACTGGAGGCCACCCAAAACTAACTCCATCAACCTTGAAAATGTGGCTGGGGCATTACAGAGCCCAAAACTCATAACGTTAAATTGATATAAACCATTGTGAGTCACGAAGGCCGTTTTGGGTTTATCATCCTCTGACATTCCAACCTGCCAATAGCCATTAGCCAAATCTAATGTACAAAACCATTGTGAACTACCCAGAGTATCCAGGACGTCATCAATTCGTTTCAAAAGGAAAGCATCCTTTTTGGTTAACGAATTGAGTTTACGGTAGTCTATACAAAAACGAACAGACCCATCTTTTCGAGAGACTAACACCACGAGAGATGACCATGGACTACTACTGGGTTCAATTATACCATTTTCAAGCATTTTTTTAACCTCTACCTCAATTATCTCCCTTTTTGCTGGAGCAGCCCTCCGAGGGGGAAATTTAACAGGTTTTTCTGTTCCAGTATCAATTGCATGTTCTACCAAATTTGTTCTACCAAGTTTACCATCAGGTGCAGCAAAAATATCCTGATACTCCAGGAGTAATTTCTCAACCTCAGCCAATTGTTCAGGGGTTAATCTCTGAGAAAGGCCGTCTACCAAACAATTCAAATGATCTGGCAAAGGAGTGGAACCTGCACTACATTCAGAATCTTTTTCCTCAATAATTTCCTCAACAGACGAAATACTTGCTACCACAGAATTTCCATTTATCTTAACTTTCTTTTTTGAAAGATTAATTAGGGACATCCAAATTAAACTATTCTCAGTACTTACAATACCTCGGGCCATCAACAAGCCTTTTTGCTTAATTAAAGAAGAAGGCACAACAAATCCCTCAGAGGGCCCAAAAGAACCATCCAAAACTCCACTAACCAAACACTCTGTATCAGGAAATATAGTAACAGATTCCTGCAGTCTAACTCATGCACAATGTTCGCCAAATTCTGAAAGTAACTCAAAATCAATACCATTAAATTGTAATTTCTTCTCTTTAAAACAAAGTTCCGCCTTATGTTTCACAAGAAAATCAACTCCAAGAACTCCTGGAAAATTATCCAATTCTGCAACAACAACCTTTTGTTCAACAGTCCAGCCATCAATATTAAAACCCAGTGTGGTTTCTCCTAAAACTGGAAGATTGCTACCAGAGGCAGTGACAAGTTCCATAGATACACCAGATAGATCAGATTGACCAGAATCTTTCAAAGCAGAAAATACTTCTTTTGATAACAAAGTTACACTAGATCCCGAATCTACAAGAAGACTTACAGGGTGGCCATTAATGTGAACCTTCAAATAAAGACAACTTGGCCGAAGTGGTGATAAATATACAGTTTGCCCTACATTTTCCAACATTGGGGTCGAGTTTTTGGGCTCAAACTCGACCTTTACCACTTTCCCTGATTACCTTTCTGGATTTCTGACACTTTTTGGTCACGTTGCTTTTGATTATTTGAGCATTTATGACCGGGTTTCCAATTTCTATGACACTTATAGCATGTGTTGTCTTTTTTCTTGCTTGATTGCATATTGACAGCACTATCCTCTAAAATTTTACTCAACCTTCTAATTTCTTCTAATAATATTTCTATTAATTCTGATTTTATTGACGTACTTTCATCCTCTACATTGTTATTATTAGTGGTTGTCACAGACATTACAGCCTCTGTATCAAAAGGCTTTTTAATGGGGGATTGGCAACCAGTGAAAGCCTCAAGTTCGACAGCAAAAGTAATAGCTTCATCCAAGGTACGTGGCCTATTGAACTGGACATGCTTTCGTATCTCATACGAACCCAAACCATGAATGAACTGATCAATAGCAATGGTTTCTCTAGCTGAATTGGTCAGATCTGGGAAAGCTGAGTTAGCCAGTCGCCGCAGAGAATGACCAAAATCTACAGAAGATTTACCATTTAAACACTTTCTATTTCGAAACTCCAAATGATAAGCAGCCTCTCTACCTAGGGGTTTAAATCGGTTGAGAAAAGCAATTTTCACCTCACTGTAACAGGTAACTTGACTAAGTGTTAATTCACTCAAAATCTTTTGGGCGGGGCCCCTCAGGCACATCATCAATTGCTGGGCTTTCTCACTGTCAGTCCACCCATTCCAATTTGCCACCTGCTCAAAATGAACCAGGTAGTCCTGAAAATCCGAACTACCATCATATGACTGGGGCTCCTTTTTAACCCTTGTAGACATTCTATCCTCCCTTTGATAAACATGACTTAAACTGGGATATCTTGTTGCCTGGTTTGCTAGCAAAGTGTGATCTAGATCATTCCTAAAATCAGGATGGGAGTCGACAGATCGATATTGATCTTTCAGGATATTCAAACCATGCAACATACTGCCAGTACTATCAGGCAAACATGATGCCCTTGAGCATGGGGTATCTCTAGGTATATATCTTCTGTCTTTCTCAAACATGGTGGTAGAATGCACTGGGTTTTCTCTAACACGACTAGAATGGACCCACTTGTCATCAGAAACACTAACTGGTGAAAGGTTTTGATTATGATTTTGTTTGCCAAATGTAGAATTTGGACCCAGAGAATTAAAAGATGCCCCCCTTTCCCTGATATCACGCTCAGCTGGATGAGTTAATACTGGGAATTCTACTTGGGCATATTGAGCTGGAAAGGGCTTTGGAGTATCATTTTCTGGTTTACAGGGATGCAAATGTAGTTCACGTTGCCCTCTAACCAAGTTATAATCATTCTGAGTGAGATGTGGAACATTCTGACGTTCTACGTAAGGTAATTGAAGTTTTGATTGTTGTGTTGTGTCTGGAACTATATTCCTTTGATTTTTAGCTTTCAACATTGGTACACCATACCCTGAGTATCCTGGGGGTATGACTGTATTTCTCACTTCAATACCCTCAGTTGGGCCTATCTCCACACTCCTAGGTTGATAAGAGAAATTTTGTGCATGGGATACCTCCCTACCAGAGCTATTTTCTAGGGGGTTAGCCAAGGACATGTTCTGGGACATACACTGTGGAGCCATAGGCGTTCTATTTACCAAATCAAATCTATTTGACAAATACTCTCTGTCACCTTTATACACTGGTGAACTATGCTCTTCAAATGATCTTTCTACTCTGTCATAAGGAACTTTACTGTGGGTACCAGGAGAATCCTCGAGAAAATGGACATTAATCTTGGGAGTAACATCCAGTTTTGGTTTATCAGCACATCTGAGTGGACTTGTTTCATCAATACACAAACCATCAGCTCTATTTGAAGGTAACCCTAAATACCTGGTATTATCTAAGCCAACATAATTTTCATTCCATGGGGACCCTCTAGAATTCTGACAAAAGCTGACTGGAGTGCCTTGAACATCTGGACTCAGCCTTGAAGGCTTTTCATAAAACATTATGTCACCATAAGGAGCAACTGATGGAAAACCTTGTCCATAACTCTGAGAAGGTAAACTATTAAAGTTTACATCACACACCCTAGAAGGACCTTCAATATTTTATCTTCTATCAGTCAGATAATGACTTTGCCTTGACCTTTCAAACATGTCAGCATCACAAACTCTTGGCCTACCAGCCGTTACATATGTCAATCCACTGCTTGACCTCAAATTACCATACTGATCTCCATTAACACTCACACGTGTAGACATTTGAGGGGTATTTCTTGTATTTGTTACCAAACAACTATCAACCAACGAAATTTGCATTCCAGCAGTTGAACTTCTATTTCCCCATGAACTAAATTCATCTTCGCCATTAGAATTATTGAAAAGAGGTTGTGAATCATCCATAACTAAGTTGCAATAACCAGATCCTGGTAGCCTCGCCAATTTGTAACAGGATGGGGTGGGGAGATAAAAACACCCCAGGAGCAAAATCACGAACCACAACTCCTGTTAATCCACAGATTCGTAGGGATCTGGGGCACCCAGAATGGATTTGGTAAATCAATAGGTGAAACCAAAATTTACCTCTGAACATACACAAAAACTCTAATGGCTATGATTGATCATTATTTATTTTAAACAAATGATTCTCTACCTGAGAATTTGATGAAAATGTGTGAAAATGGAAAATGACTGTGAAAGGATGGGGGATGAAGAATGAGCCCTAGACTGACATTGGGAAAGCAATAAAACAATGTTGCTAATTCCCCCACTATACAAAGGGTTGTTTACTGCCGGATACCAAAGGTTTTAGGAAAAAGGGCGAAATGGCTCGGTGCCATTTTACCTAGGGTTGCTCCACTGGTATGAAGTAGAAAAGCATAGAAATCAGATATGTCTGATTTCTATGTAGAAAAGTCTACAATTGGGGCACTTGTCTATAATTAGTGCATTCCCCAGAGCAAGCGCCGTGAATGACATCACTTGCACCAGGCAATACACTCGCTACAAACGAGTGCAACCCAGCAACCCGTGAAGTAGGTAAAAAGGTATTCCCTTCTACCAACCTTGTTCAAAGGTTATCAGCACAGCAAGATTTATGCTTTCGCCAATTTGTGAAAAGGGCACTTTTACTGAGTGAAAGCAGCCTTATATAGGAAATATAGGGTAGAATTAATGATATCTGATTGATTCCTCGTTTTGAAAATAGCCAACGAGAAGATGACTTAAAAATAGCTAGTGAAATTCGTTGATTCATCTGTGATAAGGAGAAAACAGGAAGTGTAAATTTACCAAAATAAACTAAACCAAAACAGAACAACGTACTTCGGTATGTAATTATTTCTTTAAAAAAAACGACAACCATTACACTTTTTCTGTCCGATGACGTCGACCGGAAATCGAAAGTAGACTCATACATAAACAAAAGCAAGGGCTTTGGAATTTTCCCCAATGTAGCTCTGTCGACGTGTTTTGAAGAATTTTTATCCCCTAGCTTTGTTCTTGGATATATAAAGCACATTTGGCCACAAGTTGTTTTCGTGAAATATTATTAAATTATCAGTTCTGGTGCGAATACGGCAGCAGACTTCCAGGAACCAGTGGTGCCTACAGTCGACTCAATGAGTTGATTACTTATGTGTTTCGTGTTCTATACATCCCAACCTTCATTTTGATGTACATTTTGTGTATATTTAATTTGAATTGAAGGAATATCTGAGGTGAGAATTTTCAAAATAAACAAAATTTCATTACTTATATAGGCCCTTAATTCTAACACCGAGATGTGACTCAGAAGAGTGGATTTCTCCTCTACAAGTCAACAGAACAATAATTCCATTTAAACTGGATACAGGTGCTTAAGTTAACATACTCCCCTATAGCAATTACATGAAATTGGAAACTAGACCTCGCATCTGGGACAAGAAACTAACTTTATGAGCTTACAATGGAAATGTAATCCAACACAGAGGCACATGTCTCACTAATGTACTGTAACGGAGATGCTGTCAGTGATATAATTTGTTCTAGAAGAAACTGTGTGAATGTGTAACTTTGTGACTTTTGAACTTTGGACTCGCACACGCGTATTACCATGTGACCTTGCAGTATATAATACTGGAGTGGGAAATCTCTGCTCGATTGTACCGTGATCGTTGTAGAGTGAACTTCATTGTAAATATCTGTAAAGTGTATTCTGAACATCAAGTATTTTAGGTAATTATAGAATCTTAACCTGAGTGAGTCTATGTTATGTATGAGTCACCCTTCGCCCAGCCCACACATCGATTTACCAGGTAGGCGAACTGTAGAGTAATGTTACAACTGGTGGCAGAGGTGAGACGGTAAAGCGCTAATGAGATGAATGGCAGAAGTGAGGAAGGTGACGCCATATCGGGTGAGACACTGGTGTGCACGAAGCAGGCGCCCACAAGCAGTCAGAGTCACAGAAGTAGTATGTCATGTTCCCCTACAGGTGCAGTTTGGGGGACCCCGGTGGGGGACCCCGGAAGTGACGTCATGTCACGTGACGTAGTGGCGCCATGTTGTGTTGTCATGGTAACCCGCGTGAGCGGCCATGTTGTGACGTCATCTCCATAGTGATACGTGGTGTTAGTGCGCATGCGCAGCGCGTGTTGTTAGGGTGATACGTGTTTCCGTCGTCCATTTTGTATACTGGAGGCCGCCATCTTGGTTTCTATGGTAGCACGTGATTGCTATGTTACCCAATTGTTCTGCAATAAGACGGGGTATGTTCGGAGGGTATGTTCGATTGTAGAAGAGTAAATCTAATTACCACAAACAACCCGACAATCCTTCCAAATCACCAAAATCCACCCGAAATCACCGAAATTGACTTTATTTCCCCAATTGATCGGTTTAGCACATAGTGCTATAGTACTAAGGGGTACAAGGGGTCCATTCGACTGAAGTGGAGTAATTTTCTGGTTCGGATTTTCCCAGAATCCTCATTTAATTACCCAAATAAACCCGTCAAGTTGTATTATTTCGAATTTTTTAAGAATCCCTTTTTTTTGGATCCCATGAAATGTTATTTCCCTATTAAGAATAGCACGTAATACCAAGGGGGTGTGTTCGTTTGAAGTGGAGTAATGTTCCCATTCTTTTTGGATCCCATGGCGTGTTATTGCCCTATTAAGAATAGCACGTAGTGCTATAGGACAAATTTACCCAGAAATCCATTATTTAAATTACAAGTAGGACCCATATGTGTGCATGAAGGCCATGAAGCTAAGTTCCACCATATACTCATATGAGGATCTACCAAACAGATGTGTCGTACGAGGTCTAATTTGCTATCCCTCATTTTGATTTTTCTTTGTACTTCGATGGAAAGTTTAAAAAAAATAACAACACTAAATATAAATTTAAATTTCTTTTATTCAACAACAAAAATACATTTTTTTATAGTATGTAGATTGTCAGATATTCATAAACAGTCTTTCTGCAGATTGGACATCTTCTGAGTGGTTTACAGCAGTCTTTGCACAGGCACAAATGGTTACATGGTCACGGAGCGACATTGGCTTCAGCTAATAAACACACCCTACATTTTGTCCTCCGTGAATCTTCTTCTTGAAATGATGTGTCCATTTCTTCTTCTTCGATGGCCATTTCTTCTTCTTATTCAACGTCCATGAATTCAGATGGTAAATTATGAATGTAATAACAGTCTGGAGAATATTTTCTGTGTTCTTCTATAACATCATCTTCTGTTTCCCAGAAACGAACAATGATACCACAATGAAAACATTGAGTTCTGTCTCCTGTCCCCAAATAAAAGAATCCAGCTTTTGTCAGTTCATTCGGGGTTTTCACACTTTCACTTTGTAACATGAATTGAAATGTCTTGAGACGATTTTCCTCCAATGCATACTTGATGTGTTTTGGTGGTCTTTGTTCTGTTTTCTTTCTTATTTTATCTTCTCCACGTAATAACTGCTCTAGTACCTGGTGGCGGAACATCACGAAAATACGTTTCGAATGAAACGCTCTTTCTCTCTACAAAGTCTCTTGGATTTCTTGTTTCTTGGTTTTTTGGTTGATAATCATTCAGTGCCATCCTGATCAAACATGGAATAGTGAACATTCTTCAATCCTTTTTATCTTCATTCTTCTTTGGTTTTCTTTCTCTTTTTGGTTTGGGTTCTCCTATTTCAAGACTTCTCTTCTTTGCAATATCCACTGCTTTGGTCACTTGTTCCCAATCTCTGGTGGTAAACTGGAACCCAACGTCATTCTTGAACAGTTGAATCTGTAAATCGTTGTTAAGTTTGTAGACGGTCACATTAGTAGACATCCTTCTTCTTTGGCTGTCGAAACACAAATGAGCTGAACACCAAGTGCACCAGTTTTTATAGTTTTCCTTCAATGCAGCGACATCTAGTGGCTGGTTTCCTCTATGACATCATTAACCAACAGATCATTATCCGTTAGATCAGTGGTAAACATGTTGGATATGGTTTCCATCGGTACATCGCGACAGCGATGTTTCAAGTAAAACAGACAGTATTGTCCACACACTGGTAATGGTCCTTGAAGGCGTTTTGTATTATACTTCCAATATCTGGAATTCTTCTTCAGGAAATTCTCGAATGGTCTGTGTTGTGGTGGTAATCCATAGGAATCAAAGTATTCTGCATTGTGGTGACTCACAAAGAGAGCCACCCAATGTTCTCCTTTTCTGTGGTCTGGATCCGTGTTGGCTACCAAAGCCACTGGTCTGTGATCTGGTAATCTTCTTGGTAATTTGTTTCTTGAAAATACACCCAAACATATTCTCTTCAAACAACTATCTGATCGAAGTGCATTCTCTAACTGCAACGTGTTCATGTTGAGTAATCGAAGATTACTTGTCTATTCTTATCCACTTCTATGATGTTCTGGAATTCTGCATAAACCAGTACGTTGATTGTGGTTGGTAATGGATTTTCGAAATGGACTCCTAGTCTCAAGTTTCCTCTCTTCACCAGATCGAAGTGTTGTCCATGTGATAGATCTGGAGTCAGGTCGAATACGAATAGGGTGTATCCATTTATGTACTCTTCTCGGCTGATGTGGTTTCCTTCATCTCAAACATTTGTCCAGTTCCTTGGAACAGAGTTGCATAACATCTGGCCACTTCTTGTTGTTCGAATCTAGGTTGTAATGGTTTGGCTGGAATCTGCTGCCCATCCACGTACATTGCCAAGTAATTGATTTTGTAGTTCTTGAAATTATATGGATTCTTTGAAAAGTTTCCATTGAAAGCATCATTGTCTACACATTCCACTACGATGCATTTAGGTAGTTGGCCTAAAAATAATTTTTCTTGTGTAATGCTCAGATTTCCTTTCGGCACTGAAAACACCTTGGTTTCCACACGATCGATAGGATATTTTGCAGTTGCTTTTGTTAGTGCTTTCTCGTGAGCCATTCTCACGAATGATTGGAGTCCCTCTTTGCGTACAAACATGGATACATCTAGAATTTTGATCTTGTATGTAGCGGTATCGGCCATCAATGCGAAAGCATCTTTGGCTCTATTCATTTTAACATGAACATTAACTCCATTCAGCAAGTAACGAGTTTGGAAAAACATGTCCAAATGTAATCTTCCAGTCATGTCCACGATTTTACTTTTCTCTATAAATTTCTTTCGAAGAAGAAATCCCTTGTTATCATCTGTCAAATCTTCCATGTGTCCAGCCGTATCCTTGTACCATAATGCATTAGTCAGTTGTGACTTCTTCGCAGCTGGTCCATAACTCAACAAAGTTTCTATGAAAGCTCTGTAATGATAAGTGTTGTTGGAAGGAGATACCAGTTTTTCATTCAAGCAGATATCGATTTGATTAAATAAGGAATGCATCCATAAATTGACTGGGCCCACTTTGGCATCGGGTGCAATTGATGCCCCATTGGAATCTACAACCGTTGCTTTAACATACAAGTATGTCTGTGCCAAATTCAAATAATCATCTCCTAATCCTGCAATGTGGAATTCTATTGGACCACTGTTTCCTATAGTCGCCAAAGGCCTGTGTTCTACCCATTGCCCATGTCCCACACTAGTCTGTGTTGGTGGTATGGAAAACAAGTCGAGGTCGCTGTTGACACACTCACAAGATTTTTCATTAATGAGAGACATCATGCACCGAGATGGTCTTGGGTCTGAACAGTTCTCCTTCTTTTTGTCAATTTGCTAGTTTTGCCCGGTGCGGGCCTTTTTATGCTTTTCCTACTGGGTGGTTTTGAACCACCAACCACTTCATTCCAAGCTCCTGCACCAGCCTCTTTGACTCTTTTGATTGCTGCCTTTTTTACATTTTTCCCTTCAATGACATCTTCGGCAAAGGCTGCTCCTTTTCTCAATAACTGTTTTCCCACGGTCCTGGCTGTAGTTTTCAATAAAGGTAACACCATATTCTTCAGTCCTCCCAATATACTTCCCAAACCATATCCTCTCTGTATTTGAGCTCCAGAAAAAGCCGGTAGACCATTCCCAGCTTGTTTCGTGTAATATTCTTTGTATAATTTGGACTTACAACAGTAAGTCATGTTTATGTGAAATGAAGAGATCTACGATTTCTGAAATGAAGTGTCACTGTCACTTTCCCGAACACGAATGGTACTATGGCTCCTGTGTCACCCCTTATATACACCTGGACGGTACTGAAATTTTTTCGTTCTACTGGTACATAATACACATTCTCAAATGTTTTAGAGATGATATCCCCATATTTTCCACGCACGGGTATGATACGAAGAAGTGGTATTCTTGTATCTCCTACGACTTGGTCACGAACCAAGTCACAATATACACAGAGTGAATAAAATCCTTGGATGACATCGGCAACTCTGGAAGAATTGTAAGTTCCTGATTTAAAAACACACTCATTAAATCCCAAAATATTTTGAAGAGTAGGGCTCAATGTGACCACGACTCCATCACGTACCGTGATACGAACTTTACCAGTACTCTATCCAGTTCAAAAGCTACCTTATCGTGACGAGGCAAGAGTAATTCTTTAACACCATTGATAGCTCATATCACATCAATGGGATCCGAATAACGACCTTCCTTGAGAGTAAGTCGGTAATTCTTTTTCGAAGACCAGAACACTATAACAAAGGCTTCTTCTCCACGAATATTGAACCAAGTATTTGGATACTGAATCTCTGCCAGACCTACTTCCCATTCTCCCGTGAGATTCACTGGTTGTGATAACTGAGTGGTGTACGTACTCAACGTGTTTTCTGGAAACACGTTCATAGAACTATTACTTGGTAGAGTCAAATAAAACATTACTTTTTCTTAATGGTTGGATTTGGTAACAAATATCCTATGCTACTACTCAAGAGAGCAGTCCACAACTTGCTGTCTGTGTTTTCGAGAGTGAGTTTAACGACACTGGTAATGATGATGATATACAAAATGATTATTTGTGAAAAATAAGTGATCTCGCTCCTTGGAATTCTTTTACCAAACAGAGGCCAAGAACCGTTCGATCCTTCTTCCATTTTGAAGAAACTTCAGAGGTTCACTTCCTTTTATAGGTGAGATGACTCTGTTTGATCCACGAATTGAACGAAGTTGGGTATTCCAACCACTTTATGAACAATTCCCTTTTCTTACCTCGACCACGTTTCTTAAGTACGTGTTCGATTTTGTAAATAGTTTTATGTGAAACTCGCTGAAGCTCTTCAGTGTAGAATGACCCTTTCAGTATTTCTCCATTATCATCTTGTAACATGTATGTGACTGGATGTCCTTTCTTGATGGCTACTACTGTGAATAACTCTTCGGTCCAATTGGGCAAATAACCTTTCTCAAAAGTTTTCTTAACTTTATTGATTCTCACTCTGTCTCCTACTTTGTACTTTGGTGTCTTGTGTTTTATGGGTTGTCCATACAACCTTTGCCAAACATCTTCTGGATTTTCAAAGTTCACGGCGATGGGGGCCATACCTGTTCTGCGATGATGAGAATGATTATATGATTTCACCAAGTTTTGAAGTGGAAAAGTTAGTGTATTGTTCTTGGTTAAATATTTCCACATTTTGGTTTTCAAAGTTCTATTGAATCTTTCTACTATGGAACATTTTGTTTCCACATTTTGTGTAGTGAAAAAGTCGACTTTGTGATCTTTGAGAAAATTCTGAAATTTTCTGTTTAGAAATTCTTTGCCTTGATCAGTTTGTAATTTTTCTGGTTTACGACCGTGTTTGAAAATTTTACTAAAAGCTTTCACGATGGAATCACCAAGTTTGTTTTGTAATGGTATCACTCAAGCATATTTACTAAACACATCTATACATGTCAACAAAAATTTTATGTTTTTGTTGAATTTACTTATGTTTGAAACATCTACCAAGTCAGCTTGCCATTGTGCATGTATACCACTAACTATTACTTTTCTTCTACGAAATGTACGACGAACAGGTTTGTGAAGAGTGTATGTGTCTTGAGTCTCTAACCATTTTACAACTTGTTTGGTTTTTTTCTTGGACGCTCTACGAAGAGCGTCTACACCACCAAAACTACCAGGCACTTCAGAATCATAGTACAATGCTTCCATGACTGCCTTGTTCAAGTGTCAACTCTATTTATACCTTTTTTTCGGTCCACTTTGGCATTTCTGTTTTCTTTGGTTGTTTTGGTTCCGACTTTATCGGTGCCTGTTTCATAAAATCCCAACGTTCTTTATGACCAATTAATTCTTGGGGTATGTTACTATCTCTCAAAGCTTCAGGCAACATTTCCCATCCCTTTGGTTGGAAAGATTTTCGTCTTCTAAGTAAATCGTTTAGAAGATCTGTTACATTCGACCCTACCACTGTTTGATCTTTGTAGACTAATTCACCCTTCTCATTCCAAGATATATTTGGGTCACTTCTAATACGATTCAACAACAACTTGCCCTTTCTCTTCATTGTCATAGGTACAGAATCGAGAATGTCTTCGTCTTTATTGTCTTTCTCGAATTCGACTTTAATTGGTCGAGGAGCCATTACCTTTTGTTGAAATGTCAAGTATCTTTGTAAAATTTGATTATATTGAGTCATCTTTTCATCAGCCGAAAGAAAAGGGGCATCGAGAATATCTCTCATTTCTCTATCCAGTGATGAAACAGCCAGTTCATTCGGTTGTCTTGGAGTCTCTTGTAGACATTCCAATAACCTTGGTTCTACCAAAGCCATCTTCTTCGCATATTCCATCATCCAAATATACCTTTAACAGCACCCAATAGTACAGGAGGTAGCAATGCCCCCAAGAATCCCCCTTTCTGCAAGATTTGTCTCCTCTTTTTGTCAGAGGTACCTTTGTTTGCCACTGCCCTCACTAGTTGTTTCTGACGAACGAGTTTGGTTCTCTGAGCTTTGGTCAGAGGTACTGCTCCCTTCAGTATATTCGAGGCACAGTCACACAAACAAGTTATCAATTCTTTGTCTGCATGTTTTAGTATGGATTTGACGAGTGCGGGTTTCGATTTAATAAGAACCTTGAGAAGAGCGATGTTGCGCTTGAGACGGGCAGACATGCTTCTGACTCGAGTCAGACTTGTTGCTCCCCTTTTATACTTTTCGGAGGTACACATATTGGGTTTCCCCAGAAAAAATTTGACTTCTTAATCTCATGTGTTCAGGAGTATCTTGTTTGAGATCTATTAAAAGGTAACCATATGGTGTCGAAGTGGCATCTTCAAAAACTTCTCTCAGAAACTTGGAATGACCAGGATACATCTGTGCTGGCAAGTGTGAGATCTGAGAACGATCCCTAGGATTTTTAAACAAGATCATGTAGTGACTATTGAGAGCTACAGTCCTATGGACTTTATTTTTATCGAATAAATTTTGAACAATGTAGATCACACTAATGTTACGGTGATGACTACCTTTAGTAAATAATCTAGACACTCGAACATCTGCATCGAGCATCAGATCATCCAATATGACTAAACTATCAGATCTTAATTCTTGAGGGAGACCCTCTACGAATTCTACTTGGGGTAAAGTATTGTATAATGGTTGCCATTCACTATAACACCAAATGATGTGACTTGGGACAGGTGATATAATATTTTGAATGTTTTGAATAACCCGATTTACAAAGGATGATTTACCACTACCCGTGGGACCACACAATAAACAAGTGAATGGATGCTTCCAACGAGGATCCATCTTTGTTGTTCTATGTGGGTACTACTTCCCTTTTATACCTTTTGGGGAGGTGGCCCCCACTGAACATGGGGACTACTCCCCCCTTTTATACCTTTTGGAGAGGTGGTCAATATGAACCGTCATCCAAAAAATATTTAAAATTGGTGACCCTCTGACTTACTGGCTGGGGACAGTTTAAGTTTGTTTGATATTTGTCAAGAAGATAAACATCAAATAACTTAAGCGTCATTACCACCTTTTTTTCTTGTTTCTTCATTTTATACTTTTTTCTTCTTTTTTCTTCTTTTTTTATAAAAAAATCATCTATTTACAACATCTATTTACATCTTCAATTAGAATCCAATTGTAACAGGTTTCTTGATGGTCATAAATTCAATCACCAAATCCATAATACAACGTCTCTGTTCATTTGTGAGAGGTTTCTTGAACATATCTTCATATTCTTTCTGTACTGGTGGTGGATTCATTCCAGAAGTATTATGGTGCCACAGTAGATGAACATCATTCTTGTTAACTCTTTCAAGTGCGTCACTAAAACATGTTATAATCCTCTCTTCTTCAGACATCATTAGGCATACATTATGCTGAATCTGACTTGGGTGATCGACTGTACATCCATAGCATTTTTCTTTCATTACAGCGTCAATGTTCTCTTCGACATAATGAGCATATGCCAAGCAAAGTTCATGCTGCAAGCGAACTTGCCTGAGTTCACTATCAATTTCATCAACGATCAATGGTCGTGGTTGGGTTATTCTCACTGTGATCTTCTTCTTCTTCTTCTTCTTCTTCTTCAAAGGTGGTTCTTGATTTGGTTTTTTGAAGTCTTCATGGTTAGTAGGTTTAGTGTCTTCAGTTAAAGTTGTTTGTTGGGTTTTGATGGCTGCATCTACTTCTTCTATTTGAGATTTCAAGGCATTCCATTCTTCTAAAGATAGAGCAATACCAGTCTTCGTAGGATAAGGTTTCTGGTCTTTTCCCTCAAAGTATCTTCTGAGATGAATCTTCAGTTCACCCTGGTACTGAGTGATGTTAGCATAAGTCTGCTTGGTGCCAATTCGGAACATCTTCTCTGGTCAATGGTTCGATCGTGAATGATGCCAAGTCCATGCTTTGCCTAATCTTATATATCTTTGACGGACGTGATTGAAAACATCACCCCAGTTCAACAAATTTTGATTGAGTTTTTGATTCTTGGTTGGGGTTTGTGTTTGTTTCCTATAGGATTATAGGTTAAAGTTGGAAAATTTAGAAAATTAGTATAGAAAGTAATGGGAAAGAAACACAATGAGAATACAAAAATTTGATTGGTTGATTAACTTCAATCTGATTGGTCAGTTTGGCGATCAAACTGCAATCTTGATCCTTAAACTGTAGGATATGCCCCTCTGCATTTTATACTGGCTTGGGATAGGTCAAGCTACAAACCTCTGTCCAATGGAGATAAGTCAAATAGCTCGAGTGCATTCCCACCCCCTACAGTTCGTATCCTCTTTGAGGGAATTTTTTTTGTTCATCAAAAAAGAAAACGAAAACAACATGTCCAACTTAGCAATTTAGTTTTTCTATCATAAAAAATTTCTCATTTCTTTTAAATATTCACAACAGAGAATTTCTTAGTAATGATGTTGATGATGATTTATTCCTTTGGTTCTACAATAGGGGTAGCCTAAAAGACACCAGGAATCAACTTTAAAAAAAATGAAATGAAACTAAAAAGTAAAGAAGTATCATCTGGTTCCAATAGGTGTAACCTAAAAGATACCATGAATCAACATGTTTCAAAAATAAATGGAACTAAAAAGTTTTGAATGAAACTAAAAAGTTTTGAATGAAACTGAAAAGTAAAGAAGTATCATCTGGTTCCAATAAGTGTAACCTAAAAGATACCATGAATCAACATTTTTTAAAATAAATGGAACTAAAAAGTTTTGAATGAAACTAAATTTTGAATAAAGAAGTATCATCTGGTTCCAATAGGTGTAACCTAAAAGATACCATGAATCAACATTTTTTTAAAAAATAAATGGAACTAAAAAGTTTTGAATGAAACTAAGTTTTGAATGAAACTAAAGAAGTATCCTCCACTTCCAATAGGGTTAGCCTAAAGTATATCAGGAACATGATGATGATGATGATAATGATGAAAAAACTCTCTGTATTAGAATAAATAAAAAAAATTGAAAAATCTTTACGCCAGAAAAATGTATTGCCTTGTAAGACTTGCCATTTAGAATTTTTTTTTGAAGACTGCCATATAGGACTTTATGAGGACTGCCATAAAGGACTTTAGAGAATGCCATGTAGGACTTTTTACTTTGAGAGAAAAACTTGCCATATAGGACTTTATGAGGACTGCCATAAAGGACTTTAGAGAAAAACTGCCATAAAGGACTTTAGAGAATGCCATAAAGGACTTTTTTACTTTGAGAAAAATTTGCTATATAGGACTTTATGAGGACTGCCATAAAGGACTTTAGAGAATGCCATGTAGGACTTTTTACTTTAAGAGAAAAACTTGCCATAAAGGACTTTAGACAATGCCATAAAGGACTTTAGAGAAAAACTGCCATAAAGGACTTTAGAGAATGCCATATAGGACTTTATGAGGACTGCCATAAAGGACTTTAGAGAATGCCATAAAGGACTTTAAAAATTTGATGAGCCTAATATGATTGAGTAGACCACCTAAAAACCATTTCGGTTTTTTTTTTTAGGAATTTTTTGGTCAACTAAATAGAACTTTTTGTAGGCAAAAGCTAGACTTGGTTCAGGTTGTAGAAAAATATGACACTCACTCAATTGTTTCTTCTTTAAATCTCTAGTGGTATGGTGCTAACTCCATCTTCTAAAACTCTTCGTTTTGGGTAGAAATATGATAGTCCATCTCTGCTCTGCTGGTAGGTATACATAGTGTTGTCATTCATCACAAATCCTCGGTTGATGCCAGATCCACTTTGTTGAGTCTTCAAAACTTGCAAATATCTGTCTTTCGTCAAATCATTGTGGCGTTTGCTGATTCCCTTACAACTGAATTTATTGGTGGCTCCGAAACAATAATATGTTTTACTACACAGTCCAACAATGCTGGTTCCTTGCCATTCTACCTTGAACAAGCCTGGAGTTCTCCTGTCAAAACGCTTTCTTTCTTGGCAGCATGAGGGTGACAGCCATTCTTTGCCTTCTAATTTGGTTTTCACATAATCATCTCTGTGGAAATCACAACACTCTGATGGAAACCACTTGTGATTCTCTTTGTAAAATTCTACTCTCTTCTCTGGTTTCACTAATTCATCTATGGATGGTGACGAAGTACATATATATGCAGAATCTGTGTCCATTTCAGCATATTCGAAATCTTGGCGGTTGATAAAAGTATCGATGACATCATAATAGAACTGAAGCATCCGGAGTTTCGCATACTGGTAAACAAAGAATCCGATGTGAAGTGGCAGATCCAACTTGATGGTCTTCTTGTTGAGTTCGACTTCATGTAATGTTTCATCTAATGGATTCAAGGCTCTGAAGGACATGTCATTTACAGCTTTGGTAACTTCTTCGTCGTCGCAATAGCACACACGTCAATGCTTCTCTTTGTTGGTGACGGTTTTGCCATATCCAGAATTTCCCAACAGCTTCATGGTGTCGGCAACGATCGACTTGTCAGGGTCAACATCTCCTTGTCTTCTTGCTTCAGATACTTCATCTCCAAATTTCTCAAAACATCTTCTTGGTTTATATTGGATAACTTGATAGACGTGATCAACTTCAATACCATGCTGGAGGTACCACTGCAGTAAAGGGGTTGCAAACAACATTTTTTCCGCTCCATAGCTTCCGATCAAACTTCTACAGGGTTTCTTCATGATTCCATTCTTCTCGACAAAGGCCTTCATGTGTTCACCAATATCATCTATGGAATATCTGTATTCTTGAAGATAGGTGTCATCTCTTCAAAGTACTCTTTCAGGTGATCTGGTACATGTATATCACATTCGACTAAACCAAACAGTTCACCAGACTTCACTTTGTTCAGTATTTCTTCCTCTGTCATCGCACCATCTGTTTTGTCTGAAAAGTTCTCTTTCAGGAAGGCTTTGAGTGTGGCATTGGTCTTCTTCATCTCTCTCCACTCACACTCCCAGATTTCAATAAGTTTATAGCCGAAATCGGTGATGTACTTTGCATTGGTACGGGTGTCTTGTAGCAGTTCTTTCATCGGTTTATCTCTGACTTCATTATGGATGATAGGAAGGCCATTCTTATCTTTCATGCAGGTATGTCCGTGCCAGAAGCAGCCATGGAATTGGCATACAGTCTGTGTCTCTTTGCACCAACCATCAACAGGCAACTGTCTTCGACCAATCATTTTTTCAGCTCCGTTAAACTGATGTCTGATGTGGATGTCATCTCTCATGGATAAAAACTCTAACCATTGTTCAGCCATTTTACCATACTTCATTGGATGTTCTGGTTTAAACTGGTTTTCTTCACGACGTCTAATACTCCAACCCGTTGGCATCTCTTGCATTAGGCACCAAAGATATAATGCATTCGCATCAAAGCCTATAATACTTCCACATGGTTTTGCTTCTTTGCCATATTTTGTTTCTCTGATTCGGGTAACATCTTTCTCGTGGTATCGGTTGAAGATAATTGAAGGTCCACCAACGATATTATCTTTCACCAAGTGATGCAGGTCTTTATTCTTCTGGTTAAATAATGTGAAGTAAGTGTCATCATTCATGGTCTGGAACAGGTATTTCAACGTGAGGCCCGGAACAGTGATACCATCTTTAAACATGTCGATGTGGCGTTCTTGGTAGAAAGTAAACTGCTTGTCAACTGCTTCAAGGAATGGTTTTACATCTCGGTTATTATACCAGATCAGAAAATCACGGAAAGTTGTCATCTCCAGGTCGTTCTATACATGCTGGCAGTACTGGTATTCTTCATTGGATATATTTTCTTTCTTGAGAGAACTGTAGAAGGCTTCATGGTCTGGTAGGTGGTCTTGATCCAATTTGTTCAAGCTGTCGATCCATTCATATGGTAAAAATCCCTTCGTCATGGAGCAGCCAAATGCTTTCAAAAACTTGTCATAGCTGAATCCTGGAGTGAGGTAGTTGCAAATATCAACAAACTTGAAAGATTCTGTCGAGACGCACATGTAGTTATTCGATTTCTTCACTGCAAACTTGAGTGGATTCTGTCTCTTCAGGTATGTCATCAGTTCACGCTTGACTACATTCATATCATATTTTCCAGAGTTGAATCCGATGACGGGCATCTCTTGCAGGTAGTCTTGAAATTTCTTCTCCAACTTTTGTAAACGGTGCATCTTGGATGTATCTTCTCCAGTAGCTCTGCCTTCCGCTTCCAGCGTTTCATCAATTTTCTGTCTGAGTTTAAACAAGGTCCAAGCATGATAGGTCTGCATCAGTTGGTGGCAATGAGATGAAATAGCTGTGAGGTATGTCATCATTTCTTCAACAAGTTCTTGAGAATTTCCATTTGTAATAAAACATTTTGGTTCTTGGTATTCTGGAGCATTACTACATATGCTAACACTCAATGGTCGGTGTTCTGCTTCCCATATCAGTTTATCACTGTCAGTAGGTAGACTGGATTTGACAAAGTAACTTTCAAAATCAAACGTTGCACGGTATGGATAAAACTTCTTCTCTTCAGGTACTTCTATACCTTCGTCCTCTAACAGATCAAATATGGACTGGGATGGATGGTATACACCGCCAACATACTGGTAATTTACTTCATCTGTACAGGTTTTCTCGTGACAATTTAATTTCTTCACAGTGTGCCATAATTTGCCGCATTTGCGGCATTCAAAGGATTTGCTGTATTGGTCTATATCGATGATGTAGCTAAAATGGTTCTTGTAAACGTTCACATACATGGTATCTTCATACTTTCTGTGAGATCTCTGTACTAATTTGGCAACAATTTGGTCATCATCATTCTTGACAAGTTCATATACTTGGATATTTACTTCAAAACATTTCTCCAAATCAGGTAATTCGGCTAAAGTTACTCCACGGAATTCATTCTTTGGCTTCTTTGTATACTTGTTGTACATGGCATCTGTTGTATAGTTGAGGTTGTCTGTTATGGAACCACTCCATAAAGCTAAACAGCGGAAAATACACAGGTTGTCATCATAATAAAACTGGCGATGTTTATCTTTCACCAAAGCATTTACTGCTTTGTTCTGGAGAATGTAGTCAGGAAGATCTTCTGCCATTCCAATTGGGTGGTCTTTCAGCTTGTTCACATAAAATGTGACGTTGGTAACTCTCTCAACAAGCCATTTGGTGTTAGGTCGTTTTAATTTGGCCCATTCCAGGATATCTTCTTCCATGACATCATCAAGGAATTCTTCAAAGTCTTCTTGGCAGCATACAAGTTGTGGAACATCAAGTACCCGGGCGTTGTTTTGTGATGGATGGTAATACTTCAGTTCATTCGTTTCATTGTGCCACAGGATAAAACCAAAACTCAGATTAATTTTAAATCTTAGCTGTTGTGGCAGAAATATGGTAGTCATCAATTCATCAGTCGTCATCTTCAGGTTCACATCGTTGATCTGGTAGTTATATTGGTCCTTAGACTCTTCTGTTCATCATGTGGCGAGTTCTAATAGAACTCCAGTTATCTTCGTACACGGTCAACATCTCATCTGGCTCTTCTTCGGACATCATATTCTTTTCAAACTCAATTGGGTCAACAGCATAATGGGTGGTCGTCGTGGTCCGTGGTTGTTTAGGTGGTCCTCTCTTCGGTTCATCAGTCTTCCTTTTAGATGGTACAGGAACTGGTCGGTGGGCAACGCTCTTGTGTCGATTAAAATGGAGTAGTTTGGTTGAACTCCTGGATGCATTCCATACATGTATATGTCTCCAAACATTTCATCAGGTGTTGATCCAGTTTCTCTTTCCTCGTAAAGGTCTTGTTACAGTTGGTACAATCGTGGGTCTTCTCTTCGGCGGCGTGCTGGGTGCGCACATGGCGATTCCGGTTCCGACGGTCCGTAAAGGTCTTTCCACACTCTTCACAGGCGTAGACATCAGTTCTGGTAACGGCAGTAGCAGCATCAGACTCCATCTTCATAAAAGTTTTGCGAAGGCAAAATTGCTATAGAAAACGCTCTAGCGATGTATTCAGTTCGAAGGATCGAAACAGAATGACGCGACGTTATTCTTCTCCAGAATTTATTTCGACGTGACGGACGTTTTTGAAAACGTCACGACGTCACAACGTTTTTTCATCGATATTTTCATTCTCGATGGGTGTTTGTGTTTGTTTCCTATAGGATTATAGGTTAAAGTTGGGAAATTTAGAAAATTAGTATAGAAGTCAATGGGAAAGAAACACAATGGGAAACCAGAAATCTGATTGGTGGATTAACTTCGCTCTGATTGGTCAGTGTAAAAACATCTTGATCCTCATTAATTTTATTATTTAAAATCATGTAGTTAGGGGGGTCATTTAAAGAAATTGCTAAATATAGACACTAACAATTAGTTAGGGGGGTCAGTTAAGGATGTTACTAAAAATAGAGTGTAGGAATTTATAAAAATATAGTTCCAAGTAGAAGCACAGGATTTCTGGGTAAAGTTGTCCTATAGCACTATGTGCTATTCTTAATAGGGAAATAACACATCGTGGGATCCAAAAAGAATGGGAACATTACTCCACTTCAAACGAACACACCCCCTCGGTATTACGTGCTACTCTTAATAGCGAAAAAACGTCATGGGATCCAAAAAAAGGGGATTCTTAAAGAATTTGAAATAATACAACTTGACGGGTTTATTTGGGTAATTAAATGAGGATTCTGGGAAAATCCGAACCAGAAAATTACTCCTGTTAATCGAATGCACCCCCGATACCCTCTCGATACTATCGCACTATGTGCTAAACCGATCAATTGGGGAAATAAAGTCAATTTCGGTGATTTTGGGTGGATTTTGGTGATTTGGAAGGATTGTCGGGTTGTTTGTGGTAATTAGATTTACTCTTCTACAATCGAACATACCTTCCGAACATACCCCGTCTTATTGCAGAACAATTGGGTAACATAGCAATCACGTGCTACCATAGAATCCAAGATGGCGGCCTCCAGTATACAAAATGGACGACGGAAACACGTATCACCCTAACAACACGTGCTGCACATGCGCACTAACACCACATATCACTATGGAGATGACGTCACAACATGGCCGCTCACGCGGGTTACCATGACAACACAACATGGCGCCACTACGTCACGTGACATGACGTCACTTCCGGGGTCCCCCACCGGGGTCCCCCAACCTGCACCTGTAGGGGAACATGACATACTACTCACAGAATACAGAACAAACTACAGACGCCTGCACAATTCTGGGCAAAGAATGTGAAGGCTGGAAAAACAAGTCATCCAACGAAGTTATCATGGGAAATGGAGACGCCGCCTCAGTTTAGAAGAGGGTCCAGCGATGAGGACTGGCATCACAGTTCAGGATACAGTAGCTTTACAGGTGGACGCCTGACCAGGAAAAAAGATGGAGACAATGAAACGATAAGTTTCAAACTGTCCAAGGGACTATTGCACCAAAGAAAGATGGACGAATTAACCAATGAGAGTGACGGCAAATCCAATCAGATGACGGTAACAGGCAGAAGGCACACTCAAGCAGAAAGAATATGTGGCGGTGGACCACAAGCAAAAAGAAGAGACCTTCCAAATGAAGCAGAGGATGCACAGGCGTCACCCTATGCAAGCGGGATGGCAAAACCACGTTTCATGCCAGAAAGATACGATGTTAAAACAGCTTGGATGGACTACAAAGCTCACTTTGCCTACTGTTCGCAAATCAATGGATGGACGCCGTTGGAGAAGGGACGGTTTTTAGCGGCGCCACTATCGGGAGACACACAGTAGATTTTGAGCGAATTCCAGGCGGAGAATGCGACGTATGATCAGCTGGTTGGATGATCAGTATGGTCCTGGAGGGCAGGCTGAACTGTACCTGTCTGAATTAAGAAACAGGCAACGCAAAGAGAAAAAATCTTTACAAGAGCTGGGGAGCTCAATCAGATGCCTGACATCATTAGCCTACCAAGAACTGCCCCCGGCTGCAAAAGACAGGTTGGCGAAAGTACATTTCATGGACGCCGTCACTGATACAGAACTACATATAGGAATATTTCAGGCTAAACCAAAGACACTGAATGAAGCAACTAGGGTAGCATTAGAAATGGAAGCTTTCTCTATGTTGGAAAGACAAAAGGTGAATCATCACAAATGTTTGAGACAAATACAGACGCTGATCAGGATGGATGCCTGGTAGCTAGTGGAGACATGCAGCAGGAGATGGCAGGGATTCAGGACAGGATGGATCAAGTCCCGAGCGAATCTACAGGGGCTATCGAATCAATGAAGCGGCAGATGAACGAGTTGTGCCTCATGTTGGATGAAGTGTCGCTTAAGTTGGATGGATCTCTCAAGAATAGGGGGCCGTCACAACGACAGTACCAAGAACAGCAAGAACAGAGGAAGCAGTGTTTTTCTTGTGGTAGCCAGGACCATTTTCAAAAAGCATGTCCACAAAGAAACCAAAAGTTGGTGGGAAACGCGAGTCAACCGAACTCAGGGGCTCGAGGGTGGTCGATGGAATAGAGCCCACAGATATTTATACAGAGGATGCACAAATGACCGAACCTGACGTTAATGCAGGCCTCTATGTAATGGCTAGAATCGGAAGTATAGAAGCTCGACTACTAGTGGATAGTGGCGCCTCAGTAACGGTAATTTCCGAGAAGACCTTTCGTCAAGCAACCCAGGGACAAGGTTTTCCATTAGAAGAAAACAGGTCAAGTATTGGATTGGCAAATGGGCAAAACTTGGATATAATGGGACAGTGTAAAATGCCAGTAAAGATAGGTTTAAGTAAGAAGAAGCACAAAATGATAGTTTGGAGAATCACAGGAGATGGCGTTCTAGGCATGGATTATCTTCGAAGTATAGGGTGCGAATTGGACCTCAAGAATCTCCAATTGAAGATAGAAAATGAAATAATTCCCTGCTTGGACATGGAAGGAGAACCAGTTTGTTGCCGCATAATAGTCAAATCCACAGTCTCAGTGCTAGCCAAGCATGAGGCTATTGTCCCAGGTCTTATAAAGAGGAGATAGGGTATGTCAAAATTTGGAGTCATCAAAAATTCAAGTAATGCAAAATTAAAGGAGAAAGGGCTACTCCTAGGAAGAACGGCTGTCTGCACAGACCAGGGGACCATCCCCATCAGAGTATTTAATCCGGATAATGACAGTGTGCTTATATATCAGGGAACCACGGCCGGCATACTCCACGCTATGGCTTATAGTGAAGAATCAAACAACGGTCAGCAAGAGGCAAATAAAGTAATTGATCTAGGGCGACCCGTCAAAAACAAACTGCAGGATTTATACCAAAGGAGTATTACACATCTGACAGACAGTGAGGCAAATCAAGTATGCGAACTCTTAAATAACAACTCTGACATATTCTCTTCTGGTGATAACGATCTTGGAAGGACCAATCTAGTGAAACACACTATTACTACTACCGATAACGTTCCAGTAAGACAACAACCGAGACGATTACCATTCTTTCATAGAAAGGAAGCAGAGCAGCTAATTGAAGACATGCTGAAGAGAAAAATCATTGAACCATCAAGTAGCCCATGGGCTGCTCCAATAGTATTAGTGCGTCAGAATAATGGAAAAGTACGATTTTGTGTAGACTATCGGCGCCTGAATGTTAAGACGGTGCAAGATGCCTACCCGATACCAAGAATTGATGAATCATTGGACCACTTGGGTCAGGCCACCTGGTTCTCATCTCTAGACTTTTTATCGGGATACCACCAAGTGGAATTAGATGAGTCAGCTCAAGTGAAATCAGCGTTCACTACCAGGCTAGGCCTGTTTCAGTGGAAGGTGATGCCGTTTGGAATGGTCAACTCGGCCCGAACTTTTGAGAGGCTGATGGAAACAGTATTAGCAGGACTGCAACCGGAGGTTTTCATGGTGTATTTAGACGATATTATTGTGTTTGAGGCCAGTTTTACAAGGGAAGTGGAGAACTTGCAGAGAGTCTTCAATAGAATTAGAGAAGCGGGTTGAAATTGAAACCCCAAAAATGCCACCTTTTTCAAAGGGAGATCGAGTATTTAAGACATGTAGTATCGGCTAACAGAGTTCTTACCAATCCACAGAAAGTAGAAGCAATAAACGGATGGCCGAGGCCAGAGAGCGTAAAGGATCTCAGAAGCTTTTTGGGGCTAGCCTCATACTATAGGCGCTATGTTCAGTCATTTTCAGAATTAGTTAAACCACTCTACCAATTAACGGAAAAGAACAGACATTTTCAGTGGAGCTAATCTTGTGATGAAGCTTTTAGGACACTGAAAAGAAAGCTTTCCACAGCGCCCATTCTAGGTTACCCAAGGCTAGAAGAATCGTTCATCCTAGACACAGACGCCAGTAATTCAGCGATAGGGGCGGTACTTTCACAACAGCAGGATGGACAAGAAAGGGTGATAGCCTATGCCAGCAGGTGCCTCTCCAAGCAGGAAAGGAACTCCTAGCCATTGTCAATTTTACAAAGTATTTCTGACATTACTTGATGGGGAAAGAATTTATGATTAGAAGTGACCATGGCTCCCTACAATGGCTCATGAATTTCAAGGAGTCCGAGGGTCAAGTGGCTAGGTGGCTGGAGACTCTAAGCTCCTTCTGTTTTAAAATCCAGCATAGGCTAGGTCGCAAGCACAACAATGCGGATGTATTTCTCGTCGGCCATGTGTGCAATGTGGAAGAAAGTGTGACACGATAAAGAAAAATCAAAAGCAGGACCTGCTGAGAAAGGACCAAATAAATACCAAATAAATACAGTCACCATTCTCCCTTCAAAAGAGAACAAGGAAATATCTGAGGCTCAACAACAGGATCCGGACCTTCAATACATTTGGAAATGGAAAAAATCAAACAAAGACAGACCAGAGTGGAAAGAAATTAGTGCCCTCCCTCGGTCGGTAAAATCGTATTGGTCACAATGGGAAAGCATAGTGAGTAGGGGTGACATCCTATATCGTAAGTTCGAACCGGTTGTTTATTATAGCGATACCAATGGTATGCCATACAGAGTGATGTGAGACGTTATTGCCGGAAATGAGTAAAATGTTACAGTAGGAAGTCAGCTGAGAAAAGAAGGTGTGCCACCCTACAGCAATATGTCACGGGTGCCCCTGGTGAAAGACTAGCAATAGACGTGATGGGACCTTTGCCAATGACAACAAATGGGAATAAATACATTCTAGTGAGCGGCGACTACTTCACAAAGTGGATGGAGGCGTACCCCCTAACCAACTAAGAAACTACAGCTATAGCAGATTTGGTGCCCCACGGGAGCTGCACTAGGACCAGGGATGGAACTTCGAGTCCCGGACCTTTCATGAAATATGCCAGCAATTAGGTATAACCAAAAACTAGGACCACCCCCTACCATCCCCAGTCTGACGTGATGGGATGGTAGAGAGGTTCAACCGCACCCTAGAAAATATGTTCTCCTTGGTAGTTGATAAGAACCAAAAAGATTGGGATCAACAAATACCATTCGTATTGATGGCTTACCGAAGTGCCATAAAGGAATCTACCAGAGAAACACCAAACTCCCTTATGTTGGGAAGGGAGATTCAATTGCCCATAGATGTGACATTCCTGGCTTCACCTGGTGACCAAGAAAACATAACTGAGTATGCACAACTTCTGAGAAAAAGACTCCGGACAAACCATGAAATAGCTCGACAGTGCCTAACTGGAAGCCTGCGTCGTCAAAAACGTGTGTGCGACAGACAGTCACATGGTTCCTCTTTCAAGATAACAGACACAGTATGGTTACATAACCCAGTTAGGAAGAAGGGACGTTCTCCTAAACTGCACTCTCAGTGGGAGGGCCCATACTTTATAACTCACAGGCTAAATGATGTAGTGTACCGGATTTGGAAGGATAGAAAGGCTCCCCCCAAGGTGGTCCACTTTGATAGACTTAAGCCCTTTCCAGGCCAGTGTGATAATAACTGGGTACAAGATAGTATGACCAAGACAAAGGATACTGAAACTCAAAGAACAGGGTTGGAAGTTCCAGTAGGGGTAACTGTGGACGAACAAGTCCCAGTTGAGGGAACGTTAGGAGAAAATGACCGTGCCCGGAAGGTGGTAATCAATATGCCAGAGGTACAGGGAGAAGACTATACTCTGCTAGAGTCATACGTCTGCAGAACGCCTCCCAATCCCCTAAACATAGTAAGAGAGGAAGAAGTTATAGTAGAGCGGGAGGACTTGAAAAGAGAATCGGAGTTAACCCCCATGCACCGTAAGCGGCGAGCACCAAAAAGATTTGGATGGGATTATTAATAGAATCTAGGATACCCCTTTTTCTTACATGATGTAAAATGTTACCCTTAAACCAATTGTTATAGGAGACTTGGAAACTTAACATACCTTGTTTAAATTTTCTTTCAGAATGGCTAGAGTGAAGCAAACTGCGAGGAAGGAACCAGAAAGGCATGCTAGAGCCAGGAAAGATGACAATACCCCTGATAGAAGTAGAAGAGACATGGGACAGTTTGACTGTAAGCAGTGCACCAAGACGTATTCTAACCGCACCTCGTTCCGGCGACACATCTATGATGTACACCAAGGACGTAAATACTGCTGTGCACCGAGCCCCGACAGACAGTTTCAGAGAAGGTATGACTTTGAGAGACACCGGGAGTTGAAACACAGGAGACTGGAGAGGGATAGTGGCATTCCCCGGAAAAGGTCAAGGTCTCCAGTAGTTAAGAGCTCAATGATTAGCGAGACACAGAGACGAGAGAGTAGTATCGGGTCGTCCTCTTCTAGTAGTCAGTCATCCGTGTGCAATAGCACGGTCTCTGGGGTTCCGTCTCCTGTCGTCACCCCCTGTTCCTGGACGTTTCAGGTCACCTGAAACCCATGCTCTGGCCCACGAACCTCTCGTAGTACAATTACAGCAACCCTCTGCTTTGGTGCCCCATCCTTCTACGACTAGCTGTGGTAAGTCGACTCTGGTTGAGGAAACTGTAACTGAGGAATTTCTTGAGAATGGAAAAGTTACTAAGAGAGTCATCACTAAAAGAACATTTCGTGTTTACCTTTATGTACTGAGCTATTTGTAAGGGGAAGCTGTGTAACGGAGATACCGTCAGTGATATAATTTGTTTTAGAAGAAACTGTGTGAATGTGTAACCTTGTGACTTTTGAACTTTGGACTTGCATGCGCATGTTACCACGTGACCTTGCAGTATATAATACTGGAGCGGGAAATCTCCGCTCGATTGTACCGTGGTCGTTGTAGAGTGAACTTCATTGTAAATATCTGTAAAGTGTATTCTGAACGTCAAGTATTTTAGGTAATTATAGAATCTTAACCTGAGTAAGTCTATGTTATGTATGGGTCAACCTCCGCCCATCCCACACATCGATTTACCAGGTAGGCGAACCGTAGAGTAACGTTACAACTGATGGCAGAGGTGAGACGGTAAAGCGCTAACGAGATGAATGGCAGAAGTGAGGAAGGTGACGCCATATCAGGTGAGACGCCGGTGTGCACGAAGCAGGCGCCCACAAGCAGCCAGAGTCACAGAATACAGAACAAACTACAGACGCCTGCACAATTCTGGGCAAAGAACGAACGTGAAGGCTAGAAAAACAAGTCATCCAACGAAGTTATCATGGGAAATTGAGACGCCGCCTCAGTTTAGAAGAGGGTCCAGCGATGAGGACTGGCGTCACAGTTCAGGATACAGTAGCTTTACAGGTGGACGCCTGACCAGGAAAAAAGATGGTAGGCGAACCGTAGAGTAATTTTACAGTACTTTCACCAGATCAGAAACATTTCAATGTTATGTTTGTTGTCGTAGATAGCGGTCTGCAACCGATACTTGGTTTAAAAACATGTGAATGTCTAGGACTGATAAAACGTGTTCATGAAATCAACCGAGTCAATTCAACATACAACACTGAACGAAATGCAGCACAGTTACACACTCAACCCAGTGACAAAGTAAACACAATAACTAATGAATTCAGCGACGTCTTCAAAGGCCTGGATTGTTTAAAGACTACACATACCATCCGACTCAAAGATGGTGTTACCCCTGCCATACACGCCTCGAGAAAAGTGCCTATCGCCCTGAAAAGTGGTCTCAAAGATGAACTCGATAGAATGGTTAAAACGGGTGTCATAAATAAAATTGACGAGCCAACTGAATGGGTGAATTCACTGGTCATTGTCGAAAAATCTAATGGCTCTCTCCGTCTATGTATGGATCCAAAAAGACTTGAATAAATTTATACAGAGAGAATATTACTATATTCCCACCAAAACTGAACTCACATATAAACTTGCTGGTGCAAAATACTTCACAAAGCTGGATGCGAGCTCGGGGTTTTGGCAAATACCCCTTGATGAGAAAAGCGCTAAACTGTGCACGTTCAACACTCCATTTGGAAGGTACTGTTTTAGGCGTAAACCCTTTGGAATCTGCTCCGCAAGCAAAGTGTTTCAGAAGGCGATTACACACATTTTGGACGGCCCGAAGGTATGATGACTGTCCATAATGATTTTTTGATTTGGGGGAAGACAGCTGAGTAGCACAATGAACGGTTACGGATAATTCTTGCAAAGTGCAGAGCAGCAAATCTGACACTTAACCTTAATAAATGCAAATTCTGCATGGAGTCGATAACATATCTGGGTGACAGAATATCTGCAAATGGAACCTCGCCAGACCCAAATAAAGTCAGTGCAATTGTGAATATGCCTATTCCGAGCAACAAGAATGAACTACAATGTTATCTTGGATTAGTCAATTACTTGGGTAAATTTGTACCAAATTTATCTGTGAATACGACAGCACTACGACCATTGCTACAAGACAAAACAGAGTGGCAGTGGAATCATGAACATGACAGTGAGTGGAACAAACTCAAAGACACGCTAATACAAAAGCCAGTCCTGAAGTACTTCCAGTCGGAACTGGAAACTAAAGTATCAACAGATGCATCTAAGAATGGCATTGGTGCAGTGTTACTTCAGAAACATGAGGACTCGTAGTAACCTGTGGCATATGCATCCCGAAGCATGACACAAGCAGAAATTCGTTACGCACAGATAGAAAAAGAGATGCTTGGAATTGTCTATGGATGTGAGAAATTTCATGACTATGTGTATCACAAACCTATAATTTATAATAAAAGTAGAAACTGATCGCAAGCCATTGGTTGCAATACACAGTAAAAGTTTGAATGGCATGTCACTGAGGATACAGCGCATGATGCTACGTATTCAGAAATATGATCTAACTTTTCAATATTCTCCAGGTAAACACTTGGTAATAGCAGATACTTTTTCCAGAGCGACACAAAATACACCCTGCATAAGAGACATACAAAATGAACTTGACATTCATATTGATATGGTAAAGTCCTCTCTACCAATAACAGAACAAAAGTTGCAAGAACTCTCACGAGCAACGGAACGAGACGAGACACTTACTGGCGTTATAAAACAGCTGCATGAAAAGGTGATTCGCGAACCATTATCTCAGCCGTATAGAAATTTCCAGGATGAACTTTCAGTGATAGATGGGATTTTATTCAAAGGATCGCGAGTGGTTGTTCCTATATCACTGCGGCCAGAAATGGTCAAACGAATACATGAAGGTCATCTGGGAATAGAAAAATGTCGACGACGCGCACGTGATGTTTTCTATTGGCCTAATATGAATCGTGACATAGAAAATACGGTGAATAAATATTATGTCTGTCAAAAGTATAGATATAAGCTGCAGTGTGAACCATTGCGTCAACATGACGTTCCTGATTCACCTTGGAAAAAATGTGGCATAGATCTTTTCAGATTGTATGGAAAGGACTATGTGATGATTGTGGATTACTATTCGAACTATCCTGAAATAGCTCAGTTGTCCAGCACTACCGCGAAGCAAGTGATTATCCACGTTAAATCAGTCTTTGCTAGACATGGTATTCCAGAAATCGTTATCAGTGATAATGGTCCTCATTTTGCAAGCTCAGAATTCAAGGATTTTGCTGATAAGTATGAATTTGAACACATTACTTCCAGTCCATATCACGCACAGAGTAATGGCCAAGCTGAAAAGGGTGTGCAGATAGTAAAACGCATCATTAAGAAATCTATTCAGACAAATGAAGATCCATTTCTTGGTCTTCTAGCCTACCAAGCTACACCCCTTGCCTGCGGCTCATCGCCTGCTGAACTATTGATGAGTCGTAAGATCAGATCCCGCCTCCTAACACTCCAACCGAGTAACAATCGTAAGCCCAAAGTGTGTAAATCAAAGGTGTATCAAAAACAGTGCTGTGACAAAACATCTAAAACTCTTCAACCACTTCCAGAAGGACAAACTGTACGTATATATAACAACAATGGTGCATGGACACCTAAAGCCAAAGTGTTACACGAGACACTCCCTAGGTCCTACAAAGATATAACAGACTCTGGAGTAGTTTTGCACAGAAACCGTAAACATCTGTTACGAACTGACGAACGGTTTATCCCTGACCCTGAACAGTGTAGTGACACACCCATGACTGACCCCACATTAACAAATGCCAGTCGCCCCAGTGCTGAGTCGCCTGACAACACTACTGACACACATACAAAAACACTTTGCCCATACCAACTGCTGAACGTATTCAACGTAATACCACGGGCTCAAGTAGACCAGTTCGTAAACCTCCAAGACTGATTGAAAACTGTTAACCCTTCATATATTCAAGAAGGGAGGTGTACCGATATTAGAGTATATACGGTAATACAGTGTATGTAATGACTCACATCATAATCGTGTATCGTAGTAGTATTAAAATAACATTGCATGAATGCAGACGTGTTATTAGAAGATCTCTTCTCTATGTTGTTATTTCGCCCGGCTGCCCTCAACCTCAACATCGCGTGGTCAAAATCAAAAGAGTTAGTTCTCCTGCTCCTGACGCAGTTGCAGCATGAAGTATGATGTGATTTTCATTTTTGTATTTCGTGTTTTTCCCGAATTGTATTATCTGCATCTGAGTATAATTTATTGAGGCGATGGAGCGCTTTAAATTATTTCCCACTGTTTCTAACTAATCTCCCGCACAGCCCACTAACTATTCACCTAGAGGTTTGCTATCAGCTCCAGCCATTTTAAAATGCCGGCGCAAATTGAGTGGAAGAAGGACGTTTCGCGGTAGGGGTAGAAATTGTGTTGTTGTGTACGTTAAAATGCCCAGATCTGTCCCATTTCTGTCCCAAACTTTTTGGAGAGATTTTGTGATCGACTTGAATTAAAATGAGTGCATGTCACCGCCAGACAACAGCATTCGATGGTTTTAATGCGCTAGAGTTGCATTCATGTTTTGATCCCATGTTTATTTCTAAGTTCGGCATAGCGTCTCAGTATAGTGTATAGTAAAGAACGCCGGGTACCCGCCATTTTGACAACAACCACACTGCTGAGCTGCAATTACTTCAAAAATTACAGCTGATTTTATCTTTTCGACACCCCCCCCCCCCCCCACCTCCGGGGTCGGCCTCACCCACGGGCGATGGACGTATACGACCGGGTTGGGTGGGGCGAGAGTGAGTTTTTTTTGTTTTGTTTTTGTTGGGAGGGGGGGGGGCTGCAGCATTTAAAAGAAGTGTGACCAAGGGGTGCAGCGTTCGTATTACTTTACTATACCATAACAGCCATGAATCCTTTTATCAGATCCATCATGTGTGGACGTGATACTACACCAGGAATTTGGAAATAAACATTTGAAAATCCTGTAACCTGGATCTGAGAATTAGACCGGGTATTTCCAATCATCTGTGTCGACATTTTTAACTTTTTTATTTTGAAGTGAGGATTTTGTGTTATTTCGCCATACCATAACACGTTGAACAATAAATTCCATACGTACACCTTCCGTGGGTGAGGCATACGCCGGGGTATGGGCGTCGCAAAGATAAAATCAGCTGTAACTTTTGCAGCACAGGGGTGTAATTGGTGTCAAAATGACGGGTGTCGGGCGTAGTTTACGGCACACTATGTTGGGATGCTATACCGCGCTCAAAAATAAACATTTGAGATCGAAACATGAATAATCGACGTGACTCTCGGACATTGAAATGCGTTGAATGCTGTTATTTGGCGATGACATGTACCCATTTATGTTCAGGTCGATCACAAAATCTCTCGAAAAAAGATTGGGACAGAAATGGAAAAGATCTGGGCATTTTAACGTACACAACAGCACAATTTCTCCCCTACCGAGAAACGTCTTTCTTCTACTCAATTTGCGCCGCCATTTTAAAATGGCTGAAGCTGATAACAGACCTCTAGGTGAATAGCTAGTGGGCTGTGCAGGAGACAAGTTAGAAAATGTGGGAAATAATTTAAAGTGCTCCATCATCTCAATCAATTATACTCAGTTAATTCATGTTTCTCCTGAATTGTATTATCTGCATCTGAGTATAACTGATTGAGGCGAAATCGAGCACTTTAAATTATTTGCCACATTTTCTGACATGCTATCGATCCATTTCATCTCAATCAATTAAGCACAGATGCAGAAAATACAATTCTGGAAAAACATGAATTAACTCCGCCTTTCAGTCAGGGTACGAGTTGTCCAGAGACTGGTACGAGTTGTCCAGAATCGGGGTACGAGTTGTCCAGAGGCGGGGTACGAGTTGTCCAGAGGTGGGGTACGAGTTGTCCAGATGCGGAGTACAGGGTACGAATCGTCCAAGGCACGTGTTGTCCTGATACCTCACATGCAATTTCACTGAAGCCATCGCAGTTGTTTGGGCAGACACCACAAGGGTAAGGTACACTGGCCTTTCTGGAAAAATCCATCTTCAAAGTTGATAATAAGAATTTGGTTTAGAAATAGGATTGAAGGTTCGCTGGTGTTCACGAGATGAGAAGTCAAATCGAAATGAAACAGTCGTCGAATTTCTTGCAACTGCTTTCTGGCATGTCAATTACGTTGGAACTAAGATTTTAGACAAATATCCTGAATATACCCAAGAGGTTTCCAACACAACTCCTAAATCCAACAAGACAGTCGCTACATTTATGACCCACGTAAATCGTCCATATGTCCGCATGAGTATATCAAACAAACCAGCACAACATTGAATGCAGTACAGTACAAACACAATCAATAGACATGCCTCAGTGCCGAACTACCATCTTGGTCGCAATGGTGTTATCAACATAGGCGGTCGCTTTCATCCTAATAACTCTGCAGGACTTTCACAATCTCAACCAGAGTTCAACAACCGTGAGCTCATTTCTTGTATTCAGAAACAGATGGAAAACATTGTACATGTTTTGAACTAAAAAAAACCTCGCTGCAGTAATTCGCTCTGTACTCAGGTGGGTTGTATTGATGTGTATGTGGAGTTATCTGACCCATCTGGGCACATGTTTTTGGACCAGCAATCCGTTTGTCCTTGAGTGTCTTCTCGAATTTTTTAATTGCATATCATATTTGTGTATTTGAACAGATTTAAACATTTCTTATAATCACAGATAATCAAAGGTATTTTAGGTTCCTCATGGTCCTTAAGAAATACTGACTTTAAGTACATGTAAATTATTTTTAACATACATCAAGAATCGAGATGCAATTAACAGTAGAACAATGGTTCATATAACAATTGCACCAACTGGTAATAAAATAAAAAAAATAAAATTAGCGAAAAATTAAAACAAAGCTCTGAAGTCCCATTTGGAAAATATAGGCACAACATAAAGGGCTAACGCAGGTTTAAGTGTCAAAAAATGGCTTCTGTAAAACCAATTGCGTGACATTCCCTCTGTCAAAATACCTCTGTAACATCTCGGGGTCACATAAGAAATGACCAGAAACACTTAGAGTATGTTGAGGGTTTTGTTCCGTAAGTCTTTGTAATCGTGTTTCAATCGCGCTTCTGCAGAGTTGCGAGGCAGTCCTCACAGACTCAATCTTAAAGTTCTCAATGAGTAGCGAGGCAGTCCTCTATGACTCCACCCATTTTAAGTCTATTGTGTGATTTTAATTTTCTGAAACTTATTTTGTTTTTCTGTTAAGGGTTCGGTGTTCGTCCAGCTCAACAAATAATTCACTATTTTGGAGTCTGTTGAGGGTTTTGTTTTGTAGGTCTTTTAACCGTGTATCACTAGTTTCTATTTGGTAGCTCATAAAGTTCCTTTATCGGTGTCCACTTGGGCTTGCATTGTGCCACGCGCATGGAATGATTTGGAACCCTCTATAGCTTCTTATAGCATTGCTCAGAAACAAGTTTGTTTTTAACCTTTGTCGGTATACTGTCTTTTCTAAGTTGAAAACAGTGTCAATATTGAGCATTTCTGTTAAAGACATACGTGATGAATTAAAAGTTTCAGCGCTCCGAAGGCGCTAAGGACGATGTGAAAATGAAATCCCTTGCGACCCAAATAACTTGATTTGCTTTATAGCTTTATTTTCTTATAAATCCACGAGAATCGGAAGCGAGCGCGAGTGTGCGCACTGGCAGTAGGATAGTGAGTTGAGATCTCCACGAACCTCGAACTGCAAGATGGCTAGGAAGTTTGCATGACTACAAGAGTTCTGCTCTGTGTTTGCTCAGAGAAGTGGGCATATTTATGGTAATACTGAAACCGCAGTTTGGTGGTTATTTTAGAAAAAGAAAAAGAAACCGAAACAGTCGTTGCTTTGGAAGCAACCCCAGCATATTACCCTTAAAAGGTTACAAAAAGGGAAAAAAAATCCACCAATATGTGTTTTTGAAAGCTAGGAGTCATCCATCAGCCAATAAGGGAGAGTGGATGTTGGGCCTTGGCCATCTTGTTTGTATTCGGGGGAACAGATGACGGGGTGATGGGAGACCCCCCCCCCCGTCCCAGCCCCCCCCCCCCCCACACACACACGAACAATTCATTCGAGAGAGAAGTAAGTCAACGTTCGAGAGGGCCTCGTTTAGTGCTTCATAATTGCCCTGAGGATACAGCCTACCCTTCTCTTAAAGGAGAGAGGATGTGGTTTCGAGAATTCGACATCAATTAATATTGGGCAGGGGTACCGAATCATGTCCGGGATGATTGGTTCTAGGACTTTACTGGTGCAACTGTCAGTGGTAGTAAGTCTTTGCTTTATTCCGAAACACGTTGGGATTCTCTACAAGAAAGACATCGTAAACACAAGCTGTTACAGTACACCAAACAAGCTGTCCTTATTAGTATGCGAGAACTCATCTCTGACCAATTTCCAGACATTCCTAAATGTTGGAAATCAACGACCACCGGAATTTTACAGTGGCGCGAAATCACGCGCAGTCCAAATATACCTTTGCAGGTTGCGACTGCGTTGTAGTAGTCTTAATTCTCATTTATGCGATAATCATCTGTCACCTACCCCTTTCTGTCAGTGTGGTATGTGCGAGAGCATTTTTTCCTACATTGTCAAATCTACTCAAATATTCGTCGTAATAGTATTAAAAACCTATACTCCCATTTTCTCTAGAATTGATTGGTTTCGCGCGCCGAAGACGCGCAGGGACGGGTTGGGGTAAGCCTCTTTTGACCCTCGTTAACTGTATGTTTTTGTTGTATGTCAAGGCGTGGTAGAGGAGGAAACGGAGGGAAGAAGGTGGCTTATCCCCGCTTGGGCTTCTTACGGCTCTTTTTCTTATGAGGCGGTTGGCATGGAGATGTGGATGACGATGTGGATGGCGATGACGACGTTGGTTGGTTCATGTTTTGAAGTGATGCTAATGCCGGGTTGGATATTGCCTGGGATTTTTTCCTGTGTTCACGGCATTCTGCTACCATTCTGTTGGCTTCAGCTTTGGTTCTATCTACACTTTCCATGTCGATGTGGATGGTGGCTGAGGATTGAGGTGGCTGTTCGGTTGTGTCTTCCGCTCCCGGGCTTTCCGGTAGTGAAGGAAGCGGGGAGTGAGGGAAGAGAGGTGGTGAAAAAGCAGCCTCCAGTTCCTCCTTCAACTGTGCCGGCTCTGGAGTCTGCAGTTGGTTGGGTGTACCAGTGGGACTAGGACGGGATTTGGCGGCTGCCCCCAGAACCTCTACCCTCTCACTGAACTGTTTCTTCCTATTCCGGAAAGCCTCCAAGCGCCGGGCGTCCCTGCGCTTGGTCGATGGACTCTTCTTCTTTCTCTTGTTGTCACTCTTTTCAGGGCCTCCGTGCCCCTTCGGGTGAGGACCAGTGGGAGAGGGGATCCTCTCGCCAAGTGTACTACCTCTCCCCGAAGAGGTGGTGTCTTGATTGTCTCAACTTCGATTTCCAGACGCAGGTGGACTCTCTTACCTGTCTCCTGGACAGTCCAGGTGACAGGGCAAGAATGCCCAGAGCTGAGATGGTTCTGACGAGTCTTTCTGGTAATTCCAATGCTTCCGTGATTGTTAATCAGGTGCTCACACTCTGAAGTCAGAGGTACGAATGAAAATGTTGTGGAGTGATGATGATGATGATGATGATGATGATGATGATGATGATGATGATGATGATGAACGAGATGATGATGATGATGAATGATAGCGATTGGATATGTTTAGCCCATTTTATAATGAAAAATGTTGACCTATGAGCAAAAATGTCGTCTTCGCGAACAACACTAAAATCCTACGGTAGATCGAGCTGTTAATTGAGAGAAGACAACATTAATCTCTTCACATCTTAAGGGGTCGTCCAACCTAACTTTGGTCAATTTTTTGACATTTTTCCCAATGCCTCAGAAACAGATAAGAGAAGTAAGGAAAGGCAAATTATATATCAAAATAATGAGTAAAGTGCATAGAAAAGGTACATATATTTTTTTTCAGGAAAAAAAGTGAATTTTATGATTTTGAAGAAGATTAATTTGCAAATGGCATAAGTAACGAACCGGTAAAACCACAAAATAATCGGTAATTCGAAAGCCTTGTCCTCAATATAATGATAACATACTACAGACTCGGAGAAAGCATTTTTTTGACACACACTCTGGTGGGTCTTGACGTTTGAATGTAATAACATCAACACAAATTTTTGATGTTCCGGATGTGGCCATGTTTCAACGATGTTTTTCCGGTCATGTGATTACGATGTGGTTCTTGCAGAAATACTCAATTTGGGCAATCGTAAGAATGCAAGGACGTGATCACGCCCTTTATTTGTTCGAGACAATGTATGAGCGTATTTGCAAACAGGTGACAGCAAGTACTTGAGCTGTTAATGTCATAACTGCAAAATATGGTTCGAAATTCCCTCTCGTGTTTACAGGCCGTCTGAACTTTTTTGTTGACAAAAAATCTGAATTATTGCGCACTAGAAAGACAACATGAACCACTTGTAAAAAAAATAACCGAGTGTATAAAATCGGGACGATACACATAAAATAAGGCAATATTCATAACAAAGTAAGCAGAATGCTTCAGAAATCACTTTTTCACGAAGTATATTCCAAGTGACCTGGAACTATATTGAGTGTGTTAATTTCCCCCTGTCGCTGCGAAGTTATTTACGTCCTAGTAACCATGGAATTTGAAGACGGGTATGTTTGATGTCTGCAAAGGACCGATTGAAGATGGGTTGAAAATGATGCATTCGTGCTTTTAAATAAGGTGCGCTTGGACGATGCTGAGAATTTAGTTTTTTCTTCCAACCAACCATAGTAATACAAGCGTCGATCAGTGCTTTTTTTTATCGTTTTACACTGACAAATGTGACAAATCTCCTTCACCGGAAACCATCCCCCAATTTGCATATCACAATAAACATAACCGCTGTCACGGAGTGTCAGCGTGGCCGTGTGGTCAAAACCGAAACGAATTATCGAATGCACGGTCAATATTAGCTGCAATTGGCTTTTAAATAAATGAAATACACGAAATATTCGCAATTTCTTCATTATTCATGCCGAGTTACTTTTTAATCAAACCACATGCGTTCAGTTTCGTTTGTCGGCATCAAACTGATATTGTTTGTGGTAATTAAATAGTACGAGAAGGCGAAGGAAGCCAAATATTTTTACATCATCTATTATTTAATTCAAATTGATAATTTCTTTTATTTAACTGAAATTATGAACTGATAAGTTGGGTGTGTTGCGATTATTATGCCCCAGACCTGGAACTCAGTGGAAGTTGGAAAATCAAAGGTGCATCTAGGGTCGTGCAGTGGTGACCCCCTGTCCTCTTAATCTTAGTCTTACCCATTCATCATTGCATGTACCAACATTCCCCCTTGTATCTCAACCATTGCTACTCCAATTTGAAGGATATTTGGTTTTGTGATCGAGCATCATGGAGAAACAATGCCTGTGTAGCTGCTGTAGCATGTGTTTCTTCCCACATTTTTTCAGAGTTGTGGTACTTTTTCACTCTTTTGAATTAGAAAATTTTGTTTATAACTAGTTGATTTGTTACAATTTGTTGCAGAGTGCCTGCTAATACCCTCAATTGTATTGCTGCAGAATTTTCTTGTGAAGATTTTGTTCCTATTACTTATCAAGCAACAACCTAATGAATATTCTGTATAAAGCCACCAATCTGATGTTTGACACTTTTATTGGAGCTGTTTTGAAGGCTTATGGAACTCAAAATGTTGATTATGGCAGGACTTTTCTATTCACCCATGAATCAATAAATTAAGTGTTATAGTTGGAAGTAAGAAGCATGAAAGGTCCAGAACTAAAACTCTAAAAAGAATGTTTTGCAATGTAACATGATTTTTGCAGATACACTTATTTGGAGGTTTACCTGTCTGATAGTGTTTGGAACATGTGTGGCCAGGATCTTCAAAAAGAAAAAAGAGTTAAACTTTGAGAAAAAAGGCATATGCCTTGAGTGCCGGAGGTAGAGTCATACAAGGAAGAGAGCCCCCCCCCCCCAAAAAAAAAAAAATTTTCTGTGTCAAATGGAGCTCACTTGTCATCTTTTGGGGATTGCTTTGTGTACTGCGTTCTTGAAAAAAATATGTGAGACCCTCTGGATGTGCCCTTCTGATCTCAATATGTCAGTAAGCCTCCTTGGGGAAAGTACATGCAATAATGGTTATGTAAGGTTGATTTGATGTGTTTTGAATAACAATGTACTTTTAAGTACATTAGATGGTTTATTGCAGTGACAGGTTACAGTTACCCTTATTTCTTCTCCAACAGATATCATGAGTGTATTGGTGTCCAAGAGTTAAACAAAGCTAATGTACTTATTGATAAACCAGACAAATTTAACAATTTAATCACTATCAAATTGATGCATGGGATAAAAGGGGTTACAGTGCAAGGGGTTTGTAAATACATTTATTCAACTACAATGTATGACTTTGCAGTGCATTCTACATAGGAGAATATCATATTTTCTTTCCAAACCATTACAGTAACACATACATCTTGATATTGGGAGACACTCTTTTGTCCTTCCATACTTCTTCTGATGGACTCCTTCAAGTTGACCTTTGTTGAACTCCCCAAATCAAAACATAAACAAAAGAAAATGTCTGCCTTCAATCAGTGAGCACTCCACTTATAACATTTGGTCTCAATCTTCATTACTTTCATGAATTAGGAAAAGATTTCTTCGAGTATGTACTTAAATGTTTATAGAATACAGCTGTTATTTTATTTTGAGGTATTTTATTGTAAAAATTTTGTTCTCTTACTTATGCCATAGCAGACTTTCAGGTGCTGCTATTTACACATGCCAGCAGTTCCATGGCAAATTTCAGTTTCCACATGTTCTATGTTTCATTCCAAGCATTTTGGTATATAATTTATTGGGGTTATTCATTTTGGGTCTTTTTTAGACTTGAAAGAAAAGTACATGAAATTTGACCAAAGTTAGGTTGGACGTCCCCTTAATTACCATCCTCCGACAAAGCATTGTATTGATAACGGTTTGTAGATTGTTGTGCATACAATCATTTTCCAATGTTTAGGGGTGTTTGCAGTTTATAAGGCAAACAAGCCCTAGGCATGTCTTCTTCTCAAGCTTTACAAATCATTTATACGACCGATATGTCGTAAAGCGTAACTTTGGGAAAATTAGCTCAGTAAAAACGCTTGTCAGCTTTCCTTATTTATTTACACTGTATGGCGGAATCCTGCCGTAGTCCGTTCACAGTCGGTATCCAGACTACTGCATTCCGAAAAATAATACAATATATACAGAACAGTTACTCGTAACAACGGTTACTAGTAAACACTTATATCCGAGACAATAATTAACCCCTTTTAAAATACATGATTAACCAAGCAGCGTGTGCCGTTATGCAAATGAGCTAATCAGGGATTATCAGCTTATGTAAACTCTGATATTGGACCACTAAACAAACTCAAAACAATTAGCACTTATGTTTCCTTCAATCATTTAAAAAAAATATAATTATTCATCTAAAAAAACTAAAAAAGGAGCCTATAACAGATACTTGAATATGGTGCCATAATAACAAGTGACCTGAGCAAAACCACCATTAATAAGCTACAGAGGGTTCAAAATCATGCCTTGCCAGGGACTCCGGAGCGAATTTCGGATTGGGGGTGGGGGCGGGGGGGGGGGGGGGTAGGTAAGGGCATCACAGGCCGACCCTAGTTTATTAACACTCAGTATACAAACCATGAATACTATTCTCGATTGAGTCTCTCAATATAAACTCAATTTTTGACATGATGTGAAAATATACGCAGTTCGCGTTCGATAAGATTATGCCCCCCACCCCACACACACACACAAACACAGGCGGCCTGTGTGAGGGGCATAGTCTTATCAAACGCGACTGGCGACTTTTACTTGATAACCCGCACATTCATTCAAGGGACGAACAAAGAATGACTAATGATGTGTAGTAACAACACTGATAATTAGATATTTTGACGAGAAACCAAGAAAGTCCTCATACAGTAAATTAGGCTTGGTCGTTTATCAGACAGAGCAGCCCCATCCAATCCCCCCCCCCCCCCCCCGGCTCCAGAGTCCCTGCTTGCGCGCGACACTATGCAAGCCCATGTGGACACCAATAAAAGAAATTCATGAGCTTCCAAAAACAGAAACTATCGAAACACGATTAAAATAACTACAAAAGAAAACCCTCAACAGACTCCAAGATAGTGAACTAATGGTTGAGCTGAACGAACGCCGAACTCCTAACAGAAAAAACAAAATAAGTTTCAGGAAAATTAAAATTTTACAATAGAATTAAATTGCATGGAGTCAGTGAGGATTGCCTTGCTACTTTTCATTTGGAACTTTAGGATTGAGTCTGTGAGGACTGCCTCGCAACTCTACAGAAGCGCGATTGAAACGCGATTAAGAGACCTACATAACAAAACCCTCAGCAGACTCCAAGATAGTGAATTAATGGTACAGCTGAACGAATGAACACCGAACCTCTAACAGAAAAATAACATAGGAAACAGAAAATTAGAATTATTCATTAGAATTAAATTGCGTGGAGTCATTGAGAACTTTAGGGTTGAGTCTGTGAGGATTGTTGCGGAATAAAAGGAAAAGTTTATCGATCTAGGATCGTCAAGTTTGATTTTTCCACGTTGTGTTTACTGGAGGTTCTGTGAGGATCCACCAGCCCGTAGCATTTGAGTTTCCTTACCAGACGATATCAGACACAGGCTCCAGATTCTGGATTCAGCAACTTCACGAACTTGTCGTGTATAATACAACGGAAGACCAGTTCCAAGTTGTGTACTATTTTATTTAAGATCACAGATAATTTATCGCGACTAAAAGTCGTTGTCCCTGGCATCAACACGCAATGTTACAAAAGTTCATACCTTACACACTGTGGCGGCATCTAGGTTTCTTCTGGTGGAGCAGTCAGTGTTCTTTCAGGAGCCAGGAGACAACTTGTCTAAGCAGTCAGAAATTGGTGCTTATATTCACCAGATTTCTGATGTAATACTTGGGGTACGTGACGACCATCAGCAGTTTCTCCCTAACTCCAGGGAAACTGAGGGAAAGTCCCCTGACGTGGCAGTCGCCATTGTGTAGACTCTTATATTGCCATGCAGACTGTCGGTCAATGTGGATGCTGTCCATGGAATCTTGATTCTAAAATAGTATACCGCCGGGCGCCAGTTAACCGGCGGAATGCCCCGGTGACTGATGCAAAAATGCAAGTCAGTGTCCCCAGTTCAATGGGGAGTTTCACCAGGTACAAGTTATGATTTGTTAGACAATACTGCCGAATGTTATTGTCCCATCTGTCAACAAATCCTCGAATGTTACTGCTTTGTTGACGATACTGGCTCTCATAGGTATGCCTGGTATTGTCAACAGAACATCTGGCGTGTACCAACAGAGTACTTCTGTACTCTGGTCGCCAGTTTATACAATTCCATGTAATTTCATTATATTGTTTAATTCTGTTCCAAAACTAAGAAAATCAGAGTAAAAGTTAAATAAACTCGAGTCTAATGAATTCCCCAACAAAGTCCCCAATAGCTCGAGCTCTTACCCGAGCTGACAAGTGTCCTTAACCCCCCTGTGGGCTCACTTCGCAACATTCGCCCCCAACCGAGGATCAAAACCCAGAGGGACTTGATCACTCAGAAAGGAAAACGATTTGCGAAGGGACAACACAGGGTTAATGATTGTCCAAACCAAGGACAGGGAATGGATGCCGCACACAAGTGAAAAAAAATGCAAAAATACTCAATTGTACTCAAGAAAAACCCAAAATATTATTCTTCATGCAACCCCACAATCGTTAAATTATTTATTACCTGTGCATCGGTACCGAGGAACATACTCTACTCATACCAGAACCAAGAGTAGTTTTTGTCAATTGGCACAAGGTCGAATTCGTGGGGTTTCAACTGCTCACCCCACCTCACATCCATGCGACATGTTGGACATGTCTTCAACTGCAAGGCCATGTCAACACACGTCTGTCCACAGACGAGGTGAACTTTTGCTTTACAGCGAGGACATTCATAAGTGAGAGCTTCGCCCTGAATGTTCTCCAAACAAACACAACAATGCCCGGTTTCACCACTTGTACACTGTTCGTAGGGTACAGTGTTTAAACGAATTTTGTGGTCCTTGAGTGCTTCTTTTAAGAATTGGTATGGGGGTTGAGCTTTCTCCCACTCCAATGTTTCAAAAACATTCCAGTGTTCTGAGCTCAACTCCACATACGTTGGGTGACCATCAATGAACTTGGTTACTTCGTGCAGTTCAATGCTTTGGAACGACCGTATATGGTTAGATCCATCCATATAGTAGCGGCCAGTCCAGGACTGGTCATTCCAGTACCTGATCACCTTTGTTGGGCAGCCAGCTGGTTGACCTACTCGTCGGTCACCAGTCAACCACAAACACTTGGCTTCTTCTGCATTGCGGCCACAAGCTTGGATCATGTGCAAATGGGGAAAGACGTAGTCAAACTCAGTTATTAAATATCGGAGATGTACTTCATAGTGTCGTACACTAACACTGTTAAATGTCATCTCATCCCAAGTCCGGAGCAAGCCCAGTCCCATAAGACACATATGCAACAACGACTTTGTTTCGTGAGGTCCCTCAGGGACATGCAGCCGTTGATCAAAATAGAAATTTTGTTCCTCATCAAAATTTTCGCTGTCTTTAACGTTTATCGCGGGTACTGATGCCATTTTACTCTTTCTGAAAACTGGTCCTAAGTAAACTAAATAAACTAAACTAAATAAAACTATAATAGGAAACTAACTATACTATTTTATTTACACACGATTATTTTACTCTTCCCTTCCTATGCACGCTCCCCCGTGGGTTTGTGTGCTTCTAGTACCTTCCTTGACAGTCAAGTCATACACGTACTAGTTTTGGGATTGTCTTATGTGGGGTACCGGTGAGTACTTATCTAAACCCTGCCGGATTCCCCACTTTTAGAATCTGTAAGCTTTTGTATAACTTTGACAAAGATTTCTGAAAATCAGTTATAGCTTACAGAGGATCAAAAAGACAACCGCACACAACCGCTATTTCCCTTGGATTTTCTCCACAGTCTGCAGAATGGTACTAACAGACCTTGGAAGAACTCCAAGAGAAATATTTTTAATGGCTATAATTATTCTATTCCCTCTTCCCCATCGAGGGCACTGCCAGACTCTCTGAAATGTCTCCAGATCCACCAATTATCGGTTCCGGGAACTATCGTTAACTGTAGACGAGGATTCACATACTCTTGCCCAGTCCAACAAGGATGCTTTCATTGGTACAGCAGTGCGTACGTCAGTACGCCCCAGGAAGAAGCCTCTTCTTCCCGTCACCATGGGTAGGAAGAAACTTTCACTATAATAATGATCATAACTTAGTTTTAAAAATTTGATTTCCTCCAAAATGTATTTCTTTTCCATCTGGGGATACTGTATTTGGAACACTCGATGTTCCATGGGCCATTTAACTTCGTCTGGGATGGGTTCGCCATACAATAGGCGTCGACACCCAGAGACCACTTGCTCAGAATTGTCTCTGGCTTCATGAAGTTTATGTCCTAACATTCTTTCGACCTCTGCTCTGGTTAATGTACCTGATAGGTCGGTAGCCATTGTTCGTGCATAAGATTGTCGAGCTCTCCTAGCTCAAGCGTAACTATCTTCACCATTAACCTCCGCTTCTGCCATCTTAACTTAGTAACTACGAAAATAAAACACAATATATTTCAAAATAAGATTCAAAATAAGAATGAAATCTCAAGGAACCAATCCCTTAATTGTTAGGCTATCACCATCAAAGTTCTGTTACTGTTTCCAGTCCTAAAATTAAAAATACCACCATCAAAATCAGGATGGGTAACTTTGTACAATACATAATGCTGGTTATGTCTTGGAAGTCCATTGGACCTAAAACGAGCTCGCCGTCAAGCTCTCCAATTAAGAAATCTTCCCCATGGATTATACCTCCCGGTGTGTCATCGTACAGACCACATCTCATGGACTAAACGGTTTTCTGTTATTCTGTGACTATGATAATGTCTTTCAACATCTTCACTTGAATACACTAAATCTGGACAATTTAAGATACGCTGGACTCGAGATCGACATTTAAACAAAATGTGAGTCGGACAAGCAGTATCATACCAATATACGATATCTCATTCAATTTCAATTGTGACTGCAATATTTTGAAAATTATAGTACACACATCCGAAGATATCCTCAGATGTGAATGCACGATAAACCTGAAAATATCTTAGTTCATAAGTATTTGGTTGAACCACGCTATTTAGCATTGCAGGTCTTCGGCCAGTTCGAGGGCAAATGGCAGGGGGAGGCTCATCATTGTTCATATATTCATAAGCAGCATATTCCCAGGGTAATGGGTACATAGTGTCTACAAAGGGAGTGACAGAAATTCTTCCCAATCACTCAATTGGTGTTCTGCCTCCTCATCCGTTTGGCCCCTACAATGATGCTCTGTACCAGTTGTTTTACTTTCATCAGTATCTACTGTTTCACTACTACTTGAGTCACTCATTGTAATCACTGAAAACACAAATAATATTGTTCAACGTTAGTTCATTAGTTAAGTTAAAGTTATTGTTGTCATAGTATTGTCTCGTTTTCTGAAGTTCGCACTTTCTTCTCCAGTATCTACGTCATAGTTCACTGTTGGGTATAACTGAGGAGGAGACGAGGACGCTTGAGGTTGGTCCTGTCTCACTTTTGTCTTGGAGTCTCTTGTATCATTTACTAATTGTTTCAAGATTGTCACTATTTCACCTGAGGGTGGTGTCATAGGTCGTGGAGTAGTTGTTGGTTGTCTCATAGTCGTATACAAAGGAGCATCATCATCATTAAATGCAACATTAGACATTCCAAATACATCAGCTGAAAAATTAGAACTTCGCTTTCGTTTATTCTTATAACGCAAAATAATGTTACACAACTTAATATGGCCTTGTGCCCTGATACATCTTATCAATAAGTATATCCCCAAAATAAGAAACATACATCCCACAAAATAAGCCCACTTTGGTACTTCAAATGGTTCTATCGGGGTTAACTGTAATTTATCTAGTTCGCTTAATAGGTCGTCCATTTTTAATTCATCTAAATGTTTAATAGATTTTGGAATCGCGAAATTCGTGATGTTCACTTTCTTGAACACAGGTTGCCAAACTTATCGTTGAGTTAACGAGAAATTGGGCAAGACCGACTTCGACACTAAACGATACGTGATATTATCGCGGTGATGAAAATAACTGTTTAACAATAGTTGTCCACTCATGGCAATACATAACGGATTCAATTCTAAAATACCAATCGGCGGCATGATTCGACGTGGTTTGGGATTTTTACGTTTTGGACACGTAATTGAGAATCGCAATGGCACGTCAGTAGTGATGTACCAAAGACCTTCCTCAATATGTGTCGCAAAAGGTAAATCCATATTGAATTTCACATCAATCGTACATATTTTCTTTATCTCGGGTTTCATGTTTAGGAATAATGCCAACAGGCATCTAGAAGTTGTATGTATAGTTCTGACTGCACCTCGCAATGGACAGAACAATTTCTTATTATCTATACAATCATCATGACCTAATTCCAGTATATATCAGGTTCTTTGTTTGTCAACAAGTAATGCATCGGCTTCAAGTTGATAAATGGCTACCATTTTATTTGCACTATGGGATGCTTTTTGCACTTAATTCATGAATGGGATGGACAAGGCTTGTACTTTGAAAATATCAAACTGAAAATTAGTGTCAATCAAAGGAAATTTCACTAGAATGACTAATTTATCATCGACAAACACTGTCGCTGTTGTCAACAAATAATAATACTGCCATAATTCCTTCTGAAGTTTCAATGGAAGTTGGGTGTGTTCATCAAGCCTATCCTGAATGCTCATTAATACCGAAGTCAATAAGGTAGGATTGACAACCCTAGGTGATAATTTTTCATCTGCAAGCACATCCATTTGTTCATGCAGATCATCCATATAATTTTCTGCGGTGGTTAATATTAATTCAATTTGTATCAATACTGTTTCCAATTGATGGAAAGACTGTACATAATGCTCTAAAAGAGTTAATCGATTTTCAAACCCTTGTAAGACCAATTCCACTTGGTCACGAAAAAGCGATACTACTCGCAATAAATTTACCATAAATTCTCTGTTCTCTTGTACGGCATGATACGTAAATTTAAACTTAGTTTCTGAACATGTTGTATCATCGCCTGATTTACTGTCAAACATTTTAAATTTTCTTTCATCCCCTTTAAATCAGATTCAGTGGCTGTGCCAAATAAGAAACTCATTCCTTCACCTATGAAATTTGCTAAACCTCACTTATTTCGAGATGAGGGTGTATGCCCTTTTAACTTGCGATAATCGTCCAGGTCCCCTTTTATTTGTTCGAAACGATTATTTATAAACCTGACCTTCTGGTACATATCCACAAATATCGAATGTAACGCAAGATTAAAAGTGTTATTGTCAATCATGTTTCTATTTTGTTCATAGATTTTTCTGAAATTTACATCGAGTTCCTGATAAAATTGATTCACAAAACGTTTGTTATTGTCCACTCTCTGCATGTAGTGGATAAAAGGTGCCACCTCTGCTACAAACATGGTTGTCCATTTACCAGTACTGTTAACCATATAAATTTCATTTACCTTTGTAAAGATGATGTTATTTTGGAGTATGGTATTCCCGCAAACTGTTAATATCAATGTCAATAAACTTCCCATAAACCAAGTCAATAACATCTTGCTCCTACAACGAGAAGGAAGACACGGATTAGCATCATGAGTGATTCTCAAAACTGAGTTCCAATTTACTCTCTCATTTTACGACCAGTCAGTAAAACTCGAGAAATTTTACTACACAGAGAAATCGCCAAACTGGTTGCACAGGCCAGCAAATGACTTCACCATGTTACTTTCTTATCAAATTACAAGTCAATACACTTTAGTCTCTCATGACGCATATCCTATCCTCCGTCATAGTCATATAGCATTTTTATTTTCTTACTTACTCCTAGGTACTCCAAGGTTGATAATCTATTCTATGAATTTCTTGCCATCCACCCTCCCTAAGGGTGGAGCGAATATTATCAATTAGATTACCAATTTGTGTCCCACTGGACAGTCATACAGCAGGCTGTACGTCTGTCACTGGAATATCTTTTTCTTTCTTTGATTAATGCTACAGTCAGAGAAACACTCTGACTCAGAATCAGAGTGTTCTACTTGGGGTTCTACATTTAGCATTTCTACTTCCATCAGCTCCTGTGCTGATGTAGAAGCTTGAGGAACTTGAGCAGCTTTCTTCTGCTCGTGGTATTGTCGTAATTGTTGATGTAATTCTTCCATGGGTACTCCTTCCTCTGCGGAAGATGAATTTTGTCTCACTTGTCATTTTTCTCGGATTAAAGGAGCCATAGGTGTAGGCTCTTCCCCATCACTACTATCACTACTACTACTTTCTTTCTCCACCTGGGGTGTGACATATCTTTAACGGCATTTTGCTTTCACCACTTCAGGCATTTCCCACTCTTGTGGAGTCAAACTGAGACTGAGATTTTCCCCATGACATTTGACGAGTCTACCTGTCATTTGATCCCTGATCCTGTAACTTACAGGTCCAGTTTTTTCAATTACTCGAAATTGGTACTCCCATTTCTGTTCTAATTTTCCCTTTTGTCTACCATCCCTGTGCATTACGGGGTTTCCCACATTGAATGTTATTTGTTTCGCTTTTACATCTCCAAGACATTTCTGTTTTTCTACTCGCTTTTGTTGCGTTTTTTGTTGTCTCACAAACGCTTTGTGTTGTTCTTGTAAAGCTATTTTGTGGGCTTCTTCTCCCACATATTTTGGTCTGGGTTTTAAAACTGTGTCTAATGGAAGAACCACATCTCTGGCATATAACAGATAATAGGGCGAGACCCGGAGGACTCGCTTCCATTAAATCTGATAGCGGCCAAGGACTGGTTCAAGAATAAATCCCAGGTCTCCAATTCTTTTTTTTTGCTAAAACATCATTCAAGGTCCTATGGAAACGTTTGACCTTCGCATTGGATTGGGGGTGATAGTAAGATGTTTTCACATGATGAATTTTTAAATGTTCAAATATCTCATTATCTCATTACAGTTCTCTGATCCGTTATCAGTTAATAGTTCAAGTGGGCAGCCAAATCTTGGGAAAATTTGGTCGATTAACAAATTTGCAACTGTTTCTGCTCTTTTATCTGGTACTGAAAATGCTTCAACCGGAGTACAAATCAATAAAAGTAACTATGTACTTATTTCCCGATAAAGTAGTTGGAAAAGGTCCACTCATATCCAAAGAAATCTTAGCAAAAGGATAAGGTGGTCGATCAGCTTCTTGCATAGGTAATGTAACCTTTTTTGTGTTTCTTGCCCTACACGTAAGGCATTTTTCAACATATTGGTAGATGTTTTTGAATAAATCAGGCCAATAATATTTCCTTCTAATATTCCAGTACACTTTATCTATTCCCAAATGTCCTAAGTCGTCATGGTATTGTCTTAGTACATCACCTTGTAAGTGTTCAGGTATGTACAACCTCACCCTGGGGTTGTTGTCAGTAGCACTAATGTAGTATAATATTCCCCTTATCATCAAATATCTACTACTTATATTAGCTGGGGTATTATTGTGTAAGTATTTCTTCTGTATTTCCATAAGTCGAGCATCTTTTTCTTGCTCCACTTTCATGTCTAAATCTTTATAATTTATTTCTTCAGGTTCCATAGTGGAGCCTTGTTGTTCAATTTTCACATGTGTATATTGGTTAGAGTTAATTCTATCACTGTTTATTACTCCTACCCTTAGTGTTTTCTCAGACTCTACCTGATCCATCTGATAATCTGGATCGGCATTTGCTACACCTTCAGGTAGCCTTGACAGCAAGTCAGCACAGGTGTTTTGTTTTCCAGGTAAATATTCAATCTTGCAATTATAACTCGCTATTTTTAATGCCCACCTTTGAACTTTCACATTGTTTTGGGGTCATTTCAACATGTATTGTAATGGAGCATGGTCTGTTTTAATAACAAACTGGGCTCCATGCAAATAATTGTCGAACTTGTCCAATGCATAAGAGATAGCAAAAGCTTCTTTTTCAAAGGTTGACCATTTCTGTTGTGTGTCACCTAACTTGTGTGACAAAAATACAATTGGTTTCTCATCTGGTACACCTGGAATTTGACCTTCCTCACCTTCACAAGGCTGAGTTAATACTGCTCCTACACACGAATGAGATGTGTCCGTGTATAAGACGTAAGGTTTTCGTGGGTTAGGATATGAAAGGTGTGCTACTTGTGTCAAGCTCTCCTTCAGGTACTCAAAAGCTTTTTGAAGGGTTTCATTCCAATGAAATCTAGCATGCTTTTTAGTCAGTCCTATCAATGGCTGTGCTATTTCATTAAAATTGGGTATAAATCTTCGATAGTAAGAAACCATTCCCATGAAACTTCGAAGCTCGGTCACTGTTTTTGGAGGTATTAATTTTCTTATAACCTCGACCTTTGTGGGTTCAGGTTTGATGCTATCTAGACTGATGACAAAGCCAAGATAAGCAGTTTCACTCTCAAAGAAAGTACACTTTTTAGCTTTTAATTTTAACTTGTGTTACCTCAGTCAGTTAAATACTTGCCGATTATGTTCTATATGTGACTTTTCATCGTTACTAAAAATCAAAATGTCATCCAAATATGCAAGTGAAAAGTCCTCTAGTCCTTGCAGGACTATGGTCATCAGCTGTTGAAATTGCTTGGCGCATTGACCAGACCAAAAGCCATGACATTGCACTCATATAACCCTTTATGACACGTGAATGCAGTCTTAGGTCTATCGGCTTCACTCATCTTGACTTGCCAATAACCAGACTTCATATCAAGTGTTGTAAAGTATTTACAACTATTAAGTAGGGTAAATATGTCATCAATCAAAGGAAGCGGACAACATGTGGTCCTCGTAACTTGATTCAACTGGCGGAAATCCACGCAAAACCATTTAAAGCCATCTTTCTTGTCCACTAAGAGGCAAGGGAAGCTCCAAGCACTGTTTGAGCGTCGGATTATGCCAGTATCAAGCATCTCCTGGATTGCATCATCCATAATTTTTCGTTTTGTAAGTGGTACCCTATATGGTCGACTTTTAATTGGCTTGGAATCACCTGTATCAATCTTCATGGTGACTGTGTCTGTTTGGGTTAAGTCCTTATCACTTTGAGCAAATAAATCTAGATTCTCAATAATTAATTTTAGAGTTATGTCCCTTTTATCAGCTGGCACCTTGATATCTTTTTCATCAAGTGTTTTCTCTGGTTTCAGCCCATCTGAATTTAATTTTCTAAAAGCTTTTTCCATTTCGACTACCTTTTTATCTTGTGCTACAGGTTCTATCTTTCCCACAATACAGCCCCTCTTTAAAGTATAGTGCTTCTTAGTGCTATTCACTAACATCACAGGAATATAACCATCATTGTTACTTACCACAGTATTACTAACAAGTAAACCTGGTTGTTCAGCTTTGTAACCTTGCTTTAAACCATGATGTTCTAAATAATAAGAGTCAAGTTGAGCGGGCCCCTATGGCCTTCGCTGTACAGACACAAGTGGTCTGAGGTTTAAGTTCAATTTGATTTACCAATCGAGTCAAACAACTAACATGTAAGTCTTTCACTATAGGTATAAGCTGTCCCTGTAATTTCAATTTTCGAAGTTCAAAGTAAATGTTCACTCCATTATCATTGATCTAATCTAAACCAAGTAATACACTTCGATTAAGTTCATCTAAGACTAAGAACTCATGCACCTGAGAAATTCCATTGATTGAAAAATAAAGTTTCACTAAATCTCTGGGTCTAACATCATTTCCAGTTCCTCCCTCAATTCGAGGTAAAGTATTTCTATCCTCCAATAACCTTGGCCTATGCCTCAAATTTTTCCAAAATTTTGTGCTAATACAAGAAGTTTGAGCTCCTGAATCTAATAAAGCTCTCACTCATTGCTTCCCTATGTTAATCATGACACTATCCAAAGAAGCTGGTCCATAATTAACATTTACTTTTGTGAAGTCTGTTTTGGGTGTTTAGCTTTACTTCCTGTTGTAGTAGGAAATTGTTTTGATTGACTTCCTGTTCCATTTTTAGAAGTTTCAGGTTGACTTCCTATTCCATTTTTAGAAGTTTCAGGTTGACTTCCTGTTCCATTTTTAGAAGTTTCAGAATTTTGATGAAGTTTTGGTTTCACTTCCTGTTTACCATTACATTTTCCATCTACTTTTGGTTTGGTAGTTTGCTGAACTTTACCCTGTTTTGGTTTCAGTTTAGTCTGATTGTTTACTTCCTGTTTCTGTTTCTGATTTCCAGGGGTATTCCCCTGAGATTTTATCTCAGTTACTGGTTTTTGATTTTCTAACAATTTCTGTTTTTGATTTTCCCTGTTCAATGGATGCTTTCTGGGATATCTTTCATAATAATAATTATTTTTCCTCATATTTGCTAGTTCTATAGGACTAAAATATTTTTCTGGCAAAATTCGAGTACAATCTTTTGTAAAATGTGTGCCTTGCCCCCACTGTGGGCACCTGTCACACATTTTAATCCCTTCACAATACTGAGTAAAATGGTTCTCACTTCCACATTTTTCACATTCATGGGGAAACCATGGGTTAATTTCAAGTGGTTCTTTTGTTACAGTTGGAGTGGGGTCTCTCCTTGTTCTAGCAATTGGCTCAGCAATTGACTCTAGAACAGGGTTAACTGTTTTTGTTTTACTAGTTTTTGGTTAACATTTACACGAGAGTTTCAGACTTTCTTTGTTTTACTGTTAGGCTTAGTTTCCTTCCTTCGAACTTGTTGTCTGTTAGTTAAAGGAATAGTTCTTAATTTCATTTTACAAGTGTTAATATTATGTCCCTCAGTATTACATCTTTTACAGTATACCAATTTTCCTTGTTTTACAATGGGGGTTACTATTTGTTGAACATTGAGTCCCTGTTTAATGGATTGTCTATCTCTAAGTCCAGAGTTTCTAACATGCCTCTTTCCATTAATTTCACTGTATTGTCTATTAGTATAAATTAATTTTCCAGATTTTACAGTTGGTGAACTTTTGATATGAGGTGAGTTATGCATTCGTCCCATTTTATTACTATTTCTACTATAAACTTTGTTATGTAACTCAGTACATGTAGTATTTTGTGCTAATTGTGTTTTTATCCCAATTCTGTTTTCTATGAAAATTTTCCGACTGCTTCATAGAATTGGATTTATCCGAATATGGATTATAAATTACACTGGGGTGAGTATTTGAATACTGTCTCTTGCAATTATGAACAGAATAATTTGAATCTGAATTTATTATCTCCTTACACTTTTGACATTTCCTTAGGGTGACTGTATTGATTGAGACTCGACCCTTTACCCTACAAAGATCGAGTTTTACTCGTTTAAATTAACCCTGCAAGAGGTGGCGTAGTGCCCTACCTGACCACAGCGAAAGCAAGCTCCTGGACTGAATCTAGTCTGTCCCGCGCCGACGGTACACACTTGTTGTTGTTGGGGTGGGGTCTGCACCTCTAGCGTTCTCACTTGTCTCGCGATGTTCACCCTACAATCACGTTTGTAGTGCCCTGGTCTCCCACAGAGATGGCAAATGGGTCTGGGGTATCTGGGGTATAGATTAACCCTTGGCTGAACAAACTTTTTGTTTTGATACTGTTGATTTTGATGTCTCAGCTGACCTTGCCTATATTGTTGACCCTGCCTATATGGCTTTTGAATTTGAGAATTTTGTCTCCCTGTAGTCGCTAAATGCACGCAATTTTTCTGTTGCGTCGCGTCATCCTCCAGGGGGACACCTAGATTTCCCGGCCTATCATCCCTTTTTGGAAACTCATAATTTTGTAGGCCTCCTGCCTCTCCCCGGGCTTTATGCTTGTGTTTCACTCCTGCTTCAAATATGGTCATTGACATGGTTTTGTCGAGCGTCGAGGGCTCCTTTCTAATTAATTTTAACTGCATGTCGGGCTGACATAGCCCGTCAGTAAAATAATCTGCCAACATTTTCTGTTCAGATTCCCCGTCAATTTGTTTCCCATACACGTCCTTGGCAAGATCGAGTAATCGTTCTCCATAGGGCACTATGGTTTCATTTTTCTCTTGCTTCATATGGCGCAAATAACTTCTCGCCATACTCTTGTCAATTATTTCAGAATATCTCCCTTTGAGTTCCTTCTGGAGCTCTTCCCACTGTATCTTGGGATTCCGTTCAAGTTGCCTCAAAATAAAATCACTGACTACATAGTCGCTAGTTTGGGCAGCAATAAATTTTCTCTGTGATGGCAGAATGTTATTAGTGGTCCAATACAGATTCAAGCTTTTAATCCACGTGTGATAATTCTTTGGGTTACCGTCAAATCTGCGGATATGTGCGTGGAGGGCCTGAGTTTGCGTCGCGTGAGCTGTGGTAGCAGCATTTCTGCTACTGGCCAGAATGGTTTTGTGCATTTTTGTGATAGCCTGAGTGGCTGTGTCACTGTTTGCTTCACTCAAATCGAGCTCAGTAATCTCGCGTGCACTGTCCTCCCGCATTTTTATGTTTGAAAGCTGAATTTGTAATTCAACAATCTGGTGATTTAAAACTTGCGTTTGTTCCTGAAAAACTTTTGCCTGGTTCGCGTTTTGCTCGGTTAAATCACGTTCATGTTTTTGCATTTGTTCTTGCAAGGAAGCCCTTTCAGCATCCAACAGCCGCTGCTGCATTTCCTGAAGTTGCTGGCTTGCAATTGCTTCAGGCCTTTGCCTAATTTGAATCTCATCTATGTTTCTATCCATTTTTCTGCTGATTAAATATGGAAAATATCAAAATGTTACACTTACAGGTTTGTTGACTGTTCTGAATGTTGTTCCACCACATTCCTCCTTCCAGGAATTTGCACTTTTTCATGAGTACTACACAATTCGTACTGTCGCGCACTATTACTATGACGCGTTTTTGTTTTCCACCACTGCGTGTGTTTGTTTTACGCTGTATTTGTTTCCACCACTGTGCACGGTCTGTTACCTGTACAGTTGTCGGTACTGGTAAGCTCTGGGAGCTCAGTTGAGTCACTGGCTACTGGTACATCATTGCCTATGGGTACTTTACGGCTTATGGTCACTGATTTTTGTAAAATCTGCAGACACAGCACCAATATAAATATTCGTCTGTTGTGGAATAGAAGGAAAAGTTTATCGACCTAGGATCGTCAAGTTTGATTTTTCCACGTTGTGTTTACTGGGGGTTCTGTGAGGATCCACCAGCCCGTAGCATTTGAGTTTCCTTACCAGACGATATCAGACAAAGGCTCCAGATTCTGGATTCAGCAACTTCACGAACTTGTCATGTATAATACAATGGAAGACCAGTTCCAAGTTATCTACTATTTTATTTAAGATCAAAGATAATTTATCGCGACTAAAAGTCATTGTCCCTGGCATCAACAAGCAATGTTACAAAAGTTCATACCTTACACACTGTGGCGGCATCTAGGTTTCTTCTGGTGGAGCAGTCAGTGTTCTTTCAGGAGCCATGAGACAACTTGTCTAAGCAGTCTGAAATTGGTGCTTATAATCCTCAGATTTCTGATGCAATACTTGGGGTACGTGACGACCGTCAGCAGTTTCTCTCTAACCTCAGGGAAACTGAGGGAAAGTCCCCTAACGTGGCAATCGCCATTTTGTAGACTCTTATACTGCCATGAAGACTGTCGGTCAGTGTGCATGCAGTCCATGGAATTTTGACTCTAAAATAGTATTCCGACGGGCGCCAGCTACCTGGCGGAATGCCCCAGTGACTGATGCAAAAATTCAAGTCAGTGTTCCCAGTTCAATGGGGAGTTTCACCAGGTACAAGTTATGATTTGTTAGACAGTTCGAACACCAACATCCCAGTAATACTGCTGAATGTTATTGTCCCATCTGTCAACAAATCCTCGAATGTTACTGATTTGTTGACGATACTGGCTCTCAAAGGTATGCCTGGTATTGTTAACAGAACATCTGGCTGGCGTGTACCCACAGAGTACATCTGTACTCTGGTCGCCAGTTTATACAATTCCATGTAATTTCATTATATTGTTTAATGCTGTTCCAAAACTATGAAAATCAGCGTAAAAGTTAAATAAACTCGAGTCTAATGAATTCCCCAACAAAGTCCCCAAGAGCTCGAGCTCTTACCCGAGCTGACAAGTGTTGTTAACCCCATGTGGGCTCACTTCGCAACAGGATTGCCTCGTGTGAGGAGTGGGCCATGAAGAAACCCACTACATGCCCCAACAATGGCAACAATCAAACAGCAGCTACAATATACAGTAACGGAGTTCTATCTTTCACTGATAATAATATGGAGGAGTGGAGTAAGTGAGGATTCCCTCGCTACTCACTAAAAAATCTAGGATCGAGTCTGTGGGGACTGCTTTGCAACTCTACACGTGGGGACTGGGCTCCAGAGTAACCCACCCCTCGCCCCACCCATAGCAACAATCACACAACAGTCGTAATATACAGTAGTGGATTCCTATCTCTCTCTACCTTTCACTTTTCTAATTGAACACTCGCTAATTTTCAGCAACACTCCTATCTAGTCTAGAAGACGCATGGAAATAGCAGACGAAGCATATTAGGAATTGGAACAACCTAACTCTCTTCAGTTAACATACACACGAACCCACAAAACACCAAGCAAGGATTGAAACAAGTTTGCCTGGCTGGGACCAGTGTAGATTTTAATTAAATAAACATTTGAATAAAGATATAACAGCCCTTTAAGGGCTTTGGGTGTGTGTGTGTGTGTGTGTGTGTGTGTGTGTGGGTTTGTCTTACCAACTTGACGAGGTAACTAGACAAAAGAGTTTGCGTGTTTTGCCTTACCGAGGTACAAAAGACAAAAGAAACCCTTTACCTCGGTTGTTTTCCCAGAACTGTACCAGCAAAACGAGGTAGAAACCGTTAGTCCACACAAAGGACAAACAATGGGGTACCTCGCTATGTAGGGAAGACAAGACTGCGTGTGTGTGTGTGTGTGTGTGTGTGTGTGTGTGTGTGTGTGTGTGTTTGGGGTTAAAAAATCGCACTGGCACAGACATTTCATACTGAAACGTTTTTTTCTTTTAATATGCCGCCGAAAAATTGTTTTCATTTACTGAACCCAGATGGGTTTCAAACATGACAAAAAATTACACCAAATTTGATTTAAACTAAGTGATGAGCTTAGGAACTGGTTAAACTGACTGGCAATAATTGATGTTATTCATTGATGGGCTCTAATTTAGTCCTTACAAGGATGTTACGCAAGCTTTTGTTTTTCTTATAGGCGATGACAGGTCGAAGATTCAAAGGTTCATTTAATTTAGCATTGGTAAAATTGAATTCATCTTTTAACATTTTTGCTATTTCGATATTCATTCTGTTGTACGTTAAAGTGAAAGGAATGATGGACCTCCTTTCGCATTCAATTCAAGACAATTTTATATCCTAACTCCACCCGGGAGGCCAATTGTATCAGATTGTAATTGGAACAACCTAACTCTCTTCAGTTAACATACACACGAACCCACAAAACACCAAGCAAGGATTGAAACAAGTTTGCCTGGCTGGGACCAGTGTAGATTTTAATTAAATAAACATTTGAATAAAGATATAACAGCCCTTTAAGGGCTTTGGGTGTGTGTGTGTGTGTGTGTGTGTGTGTGTGGGTTTGTCTTACCAACTTGACGAGGTAACTAGACAAAAGAGTTTGCGTGTTTTGCCTTACCGAGGTACAAAAGACAAAAGAAACCCTTTACCTCGGTTGTTTTCCCAGAACTGTACCAGCAAAACGAGGTAGAAACCGTTAGTCCACACAAAGGACAAACAATGGGGTACCTCGCTATGTAGGGAAGACAAGACTGCGTGTGTGTGTGTGTGTGTGTGTGTGTGTGTGTGTGTGTGTGTGTGTGTGTGTGTGTGTGTGTGTGTGTGTGTGTGTGTGTGTGTGTGTGCGTTTGTCTTACCAACTTGACGAGGTAACTAGACAAAAGAGTTTGCGTGTTTCGCCTTACCGAGGTACAAAAGACAAAAGAAACCCTTTACCTCGGTTGTTTTCCCAGAACTGTACCGGCAAAACGAGGTTGAAACCGTTAGTCCACACAAAGGACAGACAATGGGGTACCTCGGTATGTAGGGAAAACAAGACTCTGTGTGTGTGTGTGTGTGTGTGTGTGTGTGTGTGTGTGTGTTTGAGGTTAAAAAATCGCACTGGCACAGACATTTCATACTGAAACGTTTTTTTCTTTTAATATGCCACCGAAAAATTGTTTTCATTTACTGAACTCTGATGGGTTTCAAACATGACAAATAGTTACACAAAATTGATTTAAACTAAGTGATGAGCTTAGGAACTGGTTAAACTGACTGGCAATAATTGGTGTTATTCATTGATGGGCTCTAATTTAGTCCTTACAAGGATGTTACGCAAGCTTTTGTTTTTCTTATAGGCGACGACAGGTCGAAGATTCAAAGGTTCATTTAATTTAGCATTGGTAAAATTGAATTCATCTTTTAACATTTTTGCTATTTCGATATTCATTCGGTTGTACATTAAAGTGAAAGGAATGATGGACCTCCTTTGGCATTCGCCCTCTGATATGTTCATACCAAATGGCCAGAGGGTTTGAAGCGTAATGATCCAAAAAGCTTCACGTTTTTTTCTAAATTCATCCGTTTCTTCTAATGTGTCTTTAATTGGTAGTTGGTCAGTTGGGTGGATTTCGAAATCGTCCAAAGAATGGCCAGGAAGGTTAAAATGTTGTGCTACTGGGACATCAGCATTATGTTTTATATCCTGTTTGTGTCTAGTAGCACGTTCTCGGAAAAGATTTTGACTTTGACCAACATACTGTTTCCGACATCGCTTACAAGTGATAAGGTAAATAATGTTTGGTGAATCACAATGGAGGGGGTTACGGATTTGATAATGATTTTTCGTTTGTTCAGAGGAAAATTCCTCTTTCTGATCAGGCATAAATGTATGCAGTCTACAACGAGGCTTTTTGCAATTAAATACCGCGTCACTACTATTTTGCAACGGTCTGTTGTGTTCAATCTTCAGTGGTTCGAAATCGGTAGTTTCAGCTGGACTTTCAAGCTTTTTCAGGGTTTGGGATTTCAGGCTACGCAAAAGGCGCAGCGAGTACCCTCTCGATCTGAGGGCGCCAAATAGAGTAGAACAAGCCTCATTGAAATTTACCTTATCACTTGAATTGCAGTGGAAACGAATGAGCTGTGATTTGATGATACCTTTAAATGTATGTTGAGGATGAAATTATTTTGTGTGCAACAATTGATGTGAATCAGTTGGTTTAAAATATACTTTATAATCTAAATGACCGGACGCCTGAAATTGCTTGCCTTTATACACGGTCACATCGAGAAAATCAACAGAATTTTCACTGATAGTAGCTTTCAATTTAATATTTGGATCGTGATTGTTCAAAATTTCTAAAAATTCATCAAAATCTTCTTTTGAATGTTCCCAAATAATAAAATGTCATCTAAATATCTGAGATATACGAGAGGATGCTTTGCACATTTGCTTAAGGCATTTTCCTCCCATTCCACTACATAAATGCTTGCAAAATTAGGACTGAATCTTTTACCCATAGGACAACCCATTATTTGTAGAAAATATTCTCCATTGAATTGAAAGTCATTACCTTTTAAGCTCAGCTCTAAAAGATCCAAAATTTGTTCATCCGGGCGCTTCGCATCCGGATATTTTTCAAATGCATTTTTAACTGCTTTAACACCTTTATCAAGATCAATGTTCTGTGTGGGGGGTGTCCCTGTGTATGTCTCTGTGTGTGTGTTCCTGTGTGTGTGTGTCTGTGTGCGTGCTCCTGTGTGATTTACAAATAATAAATACCTTTCTTCATGAACATTTGGCTGCGCAAAGGTAACTGAACAATTGAATGAAGTTGTGTGCTCATTATTTTCTGCCCTGTCTCTATAATAATAATAATAATAATAATAATAATAATAATAATAATGATAATAATAATAATAATAATAATAATAATAATAATAATAATAATAGTAAGTAAGTAAGTAAGTAAGTAAGTAACTTTATTTGCAAAAGACATTATAATACATGTTTATAGCATAATTGCCCAAGAAACAACAAATAGTATAAATATTATATTACATCTAGGATTTATGAAGCTACATATTTGTCTTTTGCAGGGAGGTGACATAGCCAGCTGTCAGTAATACTGCCACCCACCTCAAGAAATGGGAAAATGGAGAGTATGAAAAAAGGGAAAAAAGTGGGAGATAAAATAGCAACGAATAAAGGAAAAGTGAAGAGAGAGAGGGAGAGGGAGAGAGAGAGAGAGAGAGAGAGAGAGAGAGAGAGAGAAGAATCAGCTGCAACTGAAAATACCATGTACAGTAGAAAAAAATAAAATAAAATAAATAAAAATATATGTAAGGAATGATCTCTGCAGTCCTGGTGATAGGTGGAATTTAGTTTCGTTCTTGCACTGAGAAAGGGGGTATACATGGGAATGTGATATTTTGCCTAGAGCCAGCTTAGAGGTTTGAGTTCCTCGTTGGCAGTTTGTTTTCTGGAGTTTTCAGTAATTAACCCTAATTAATAAGGATTTATCGGGATTATTTCAGTGAGTCTGTTGTGTCGCAGGAGTCGGTACTTCCCGACTTTCATGCCATGGTCTGTTACTGCATTTAACCGAGGCTTCATACGAGCCTAGAAACGTGTTGGTCATCTTTTTTTTTAAACTGTGCTCGTGGTAAATTTCGAACCAGTGGGTCAATGTCATTCCACATTTTTGGAAATGTGTGTAAGGGGAGATTTGCCGTGAACTGTGTTTGGGGCTTGAGTCGTTTTATCTCGCCTCTGTGTCTGTAAATCATGTCGGTATCGTTCTTGTTAAGATTATATAGACTATATAACGACTGTGGTAAGTTGTTGTGGGCTCAAGCATGCATAAATAATAGGATATTTAGCTTATATAGATCGTCCAGTTTTAGAATTTTATTTTTCGTGAATAGGGCCTCAGTATGTGTGTTGTACTTTTTATTGTTTATTATTCGAATGGCACGTTTTTGAAGGATACTTAATTTGTTTACACCCGACACGTGTCCCCTAAATGTGTATTGCATACATCAAATGACTTTGCACTAGCGTAAAATACAGAATTTGCAGGGTATCGAATGGTAGAAACTGTTTTACTCTATTAATAGCCCAGATGGATTTAGCTATCTTTGAGCTCAGATGAGAGATGTGGTGCTTGAAATTTAAGTTTTTGTCTAAATCAACATCGAGGAATTTTACTGTTTCGACTTTGTTTTTGTTCCCCACTTGTATTACATGTTTATTGTTTCTAGTTATGGGAGTGGCAACTAAGTCCCATGTGTCATGTGGGGGATGTAGTAGCATGCATCTTGTTTTGGTGGCATTGAGTGACAGTTTATTCGCGGAGCACCAGTCTGCAATTTTGTCAAGTTCCTTATTTGTTGTTTCTGTCAATATGTCTAGGTTGTTGTCGGCCGTTGATATCGTAGTGTCGACAGCAAAAGACAGAAGGTTTAGAAGTGTTGATTTACTGATGTCATTGACATATATCAGAAAGAGAAGTGGCCCCAAGATTGGGGAACTCCACATGTTATATTTTCAAAAGTCGATGAACACTCTTTAAACTGTACATACTGTTTTCGACCTGACAAATAACTCCTAAACCTTGAATTAGGAATCCCCCTTATTCCATAGTATTCGAGTTTATGTAAGAGTATAGAATGGTCTATAGTATCAAAAGCTTTGGAAAAGACAAGAAAAACTGACAGGAAAACTGATAAAGTTCGGTCCTTTGTGGGCTTGTCATTGTTCGGGGCAACATTGTTGATGAGTTATAAAATAGCATGTATTGTAGAGTGTTTCTTTTTGAATCCAAACTGATACTGATATAAAATATCATGTGCCGATAAAAAATTGAACAGGCGATGATTATACATTAACTTTTCCATAACTTTACAGAATGATGGAAGTATGCTGATAGGCCTGTAGTTGTTAAAAATACTGGAATCTCCCCCTTTGTGGATAGGAATCACCTTTGCTATTTTTAGTCCGTCGGGTATTACACCGGATAAAATGTAATATTTATTATGTGTGTTAGAGGTCCAACCATCTCTGATATAGTTTCTATAATAATAATAATGATAATAATAATAATAACCATTTATAATGCGCACATATCACAATACTGTCAGGCTCCATGACACTGTACATAGACTGTGGTAAAATATTACACAATATATTAGCTCCGTGGTTGTGTGGTAAACGAATTAGTGTTAACACTGTTTTAAAAGATAAGCTTTCAACCTGGATTTAAATAAGATCACTGACTGTGCAGACTTCACATAGCCAGGCAACCTACTGAAAAGTCTAGCAGCAGGCTAATGAACGACCTCCATATGAGGAGTGTCAGAAGGTACTTTCCTCCAGGCAGTTCTGGCAAGAGGATCGTAAAGCACGGCCGGGTTGGTACTCTGTCGGTAGATCTGAAATATAAGATGGGCTAAGACCACCAGTATGTGCTTTGTAAGCGAAAAGCATAATCTTGAATGACAAGGGTGTGGTATTTGTGAATCGCATTACTGGATGCATAATTCATTATACTCGAGTAGAGTCTAATTCATTATGCTGGGGTTAGGTTCGAAAACGAGGTTGTTGACAATCAGTGTTGTGAAAATGTACTTGCTTACTTTACATGTATCTCATGCTATACCGTACGAATAAATGTTATGTGAAGATAAAGTTATCTTCTATTCATCAACCGGCAACTGCTGATGTTGGCGGGAATACACTTTTCTTGAAATTTCCTTCCATTACTTTGCTTGAAAGATGTCAGAAGAATCACAAACTATACCTGTTCAAAGTCAAGCAACTTTTCTTGCGCCATCATCGATTTTACCACCTCCGTTTTTTCTGCCCACTCCAGGTTCGCCCCCGACGCCTTGGACTCAGTGGAAAAAAAACTTCTCAACATATCTGTGTGCATCAGGTGCCGATACACTTCCAGAGACCCGAAAAACTGCTCTATTATTACATTGTTTAGGGGTGGAAGGGCAAAGATTATTTTACACATTGAAACCAGCCTCAGATTCATTCAGTGATACTTTGAAAGCTCTCCATGATTATTTTACTCCTGCTGTTAATACTGTGGCAGAACGTTATAGATTCAGACAGAGAGCGCAACTTCCCAATGAGACAACTGATGAATATGTGGCAGCCTTATGTGCTTTAATTGTAAATTGTGAATTCAAAGATCTTGGTGAAGAAATGATACGGGATCAAATTATAGAAAAAACTATAAACAATCGCATTCGTGAATGGCTTTTGCTCGAGTCAAAACTTGATTTAACTAAAACGTTGGAAATTGCACGCCAGATTGAAGTGGCCACCAAAGAAGCAAAATGCATGGGTGGTTATACACCTAATGTCCAAGCAATTCAAACTAAATTTCATCCTAGTGCAAATAAATATTCTGATGCCAAATTTCACTTGTCGAAGCCAAAACAAAAGCACTTCCACAAAGAAAAACATATTTCGACTGACAAATTAAAGTGTTTCAGATGCGGGTCTGAAAAACATCTCGCGAATGACTCTACATGCCCAGCAAGATCACTTAGCTGTAAAAATTGTGCAAAAGTGGGACACTTCGCTCGAATGTGTAGGAGTTCAAATTCAACCACTTGTAATTTCATTGATTCAGCTCAATCATCTTCTGAGTACACTATTCTTTCAACTTCTGATCCTAACCAGGAAAAATATATTTACTGCAGTGTTGAACTCAATAATAATGGTGAAAGGGTACCAGTTGAAATGATGGTGGATACAGGCAGTGTTGTGTCAATTTTGCCAATGACATTTTACAATGAATACTTTTCAACTAGGGAACTACAGAACACAAATGTTAAGTTACTGTCTTATAACCAAACTCCTATAACTGTCATTGGGTGTTTGAACATTCCTGCTACATATAATGATGTTACAGAAAACTCTACATTTTATATTGTTGAGAATGGTTTTGCAATTCTTGGACTTGATATGATGCAAAAATTAAATATTGAAATTAGACAAGTACAGACAAATTCAACATGCAATATTTCAAAAGGTACCACCAACATTCTTGAGAACTATAATGATGTTTTCACTGGACAAGGACTAGCAAAACAGTTTAAACACCGAGTAAAAATTCGAAATGATGTTAAGCCAGTAGTCCAAAAACTTCGCAGACTACCCTTGTCTGTTCAAAGTGAAGTTACAGAAGAGATTAAAAGACTTGAATCTGAAGGTATTATAGAGTCAATAGATGCGTCAGAATGGCTTTCACCAATTGTGGTTACAAGGAAAAAATCCTCAAATCAAAATAAACCAATCAGAATTTGTATTGATTTAAGAGAACCAAATAAAGCGGTTATTCAAGATCAGTACCCCTTACCAACTCTGGAAGAGATTTTCAACAAAGTAAAGGGGTCTAATATTTTTTCTACTCTGGATCTTAAATCTGCTTATTATCAACTAGAACTTGATGAGGAAAGTAGAGACCTTACAGCTTTTATTACTCACGATGGTGTTTTTAGATTTAAACGAGTCCCTTTCGGTTTGGCTTCTGGGCCGTCGGCTTTTCAAAAACTCATGTCTATTGTTTTAGAAAAAATACCAGGTGTGGCTTTTTACATTGATGACATTATCATTAGTGGTATCTCATAAGAGGATCATGATAGAAAACTTGAACTTGTGCTTCAAAGACTTCGACAGCATGGTTTTCGTTTAAGTTTGGACAAATGTAAATTTGGTCTCAGCAAACTAAAATACTTGGGACATATTATATCAGCGGAAGGCCTACAACCCGACCCAGATCTGTTAGAGGCAATAGCCAGTGCTCCCACACCAAAAGATGCTACATCGCTCCGTTCATTCTTGGGACTCACCTCATATTATTTGAAATTTATACGTGGATATGCCGATGTTTGTGAACCACTCAGAGCATTGCTGCGTAAGGAAGCGCAATTTAACTGGAATGTGGACGCTCAGCGTAGTTTTGAAAAATTGAAGAAACTAATTATAGAGAGCCCAACTTTACACATTTTTAATCCTGCTTTTGAAACGATTGTGACTACTGATGCTTCAAATTACGGGCTTGGAGCTGTGATTTCACAAATAAAAAATGGCAAGGAAGTTCCAGTAGCTTTTGCATCTCGCACTTTAACTGACCGGGAAAAGAATTATTCTGTTAGTGAAAAAGAGGCTCTCGCCTGCATCTGGGCGTGTGAAAAATGGCACACATACTTGTATGGCAGACACTTTAAATTGCGAACAGACCATCAAGCATTGACAACATTACTCACTTCCAAAGGCCTTGGTAGACAACCTATGAGATTGGCTCGCTGGTCTACTCGTCTTTTGCAATATCAATTTACAGTTCAGTATCGTCCAGGTATTCAAAATTGTGTCGCTGATGCTTTATCTCAGTTACCATTACCTAACAGTACAATGAATGACTCGGATGAGTATATGTGTAAATATAATGAACCAGAAGAAATTGTTTCCTTTCTTCAGGCCGAAACAACAGCAATATCATTAGAAAAACTTGTCGATGCAACAAAACAAGATACTGTTTTACAGGAAGTTATCAAATACATTAAACAAGGATGGCCTTCCAAAAAGAGCATTCACTCTGACTTATTACCTTACTTTCATATTCGTGAAGAACTTGCGGAATAACATGACTGCATAATTCATGGACCAGATCGTATAGTGTTACCTGGTGCTATGATAAACGATGTTGTAAATTTAGCACATGAGGGCCATCAAGGCATTGTTCGCACAAAACAAAGAATAAGGTCTCTATACTGGTGGCCTAAATATGACATGTGTATTGAACAGAAAGTGCGTAACTGCTCATCGTGTCAACATGCTGACAAAACTGCAAAAATTGTTAAACCCCCTCTACAACCAGTTACATTTCCCAAGGGACCATGGAAAAAACTTGGAATTGACATTATTGGACCCTTTAGTACATCTCCTGCAGATTGTAGATTTGCAGTTGTCTTAATTGACTATTATAGTAAGTGGCCGGAGATTTGTTTTGCACCAACAGTTACTTCAGAAGTGATTATCAGATTTTTGAAAACATTATTCTGTAGATTTGGGTTTCCCGAGGAAATAACATCAGATAATGGGTCTCAATTCACAAGTATGCAATTTAAAGATTTTCTGAAGACTTGTGGCATTAAACATTGCAAGTCAGCAGTTTATCACCCAGAAGCAAACGGAGAAGTTGAAAGATGGAATCGTGTATTCAAAGAAGGACTGCAAGCTGCTCAAAATGACAACCAATCCTGGAAAGAAGCAGCATCTGATATACTTTTTGCTTATCGTACTACCATTCACAGAACTACTGGTAAAACACCAGCAAAATTACTCATGGGTCATGACTTACGTACAAAGTTAAATGTCTTCCCAATCAAGCAACAATTAGACACATCTGTTCAACAAAGAGTGCAAATGCATCAAACATATATGAAAAACTACAGAGATCATAAATCTGGTGCTAAAAATTCGAAGTTTCATGTAGGTGATTTTGTTCGAGTAAAACTCCCAAAGCATGTTCGGAAAGGTTGTTCCCGTTATGGGAGATATTCACAAATCATTGCGCAAAAAGGAATGAATACCTTTCAACTCCAGGACGGTTCTGTATGGAATGCCTCAAGATTAAGTAGATTGTTGTGTGAAAATAATAATACTTGTGCTGATAGCCCTACCAACAGTAGTGGTACTCTAGAAGTTACTGATCATATGATTGATAACACAGATGTTCAAACTAATTTAGAAATCCCAAATGATGAACCCCAACCAGCACTTACACTGAGGCACAGTGTGAGACCCCATGTTACTCCCCAGTGGTTAAATGACTATGTCATGTACTAGGTTGCATTACTTGCCAAGCAATAAAGTTTATTTTTTTCTCTGTTGATGGAAAAAAATGCTTCTGTAGTATGTTGTTTTTTCTTCATTACGAGGGAAAAGGTGCTAAGATTGTTGATAGCTATTTTGCTATTTTAAAAAAGGTGCTAAGATTGCTGATAGCTATTTTGCTATTTTGAAAAAGGTGCTAAGATTTCTGATAGTTATTTTGCTATTTTAAAAAAGGAAAACAAATTACTTTGAAATTTGTTATTGATGTGTTACTTTATTACTTTGGTTACATGTAAAACTTAAAATTTTGATTGCCACTGATACAATAACTTTCTTACTTTGGGAACAAAATTGTCTTTAGTAAAGGCATGTGCTGATACAATAATTTTTACTTAATGAAAAACTTTCTTTCAAGAAAGGGGGAAATGTGGTATTTGTGAATCGCATTACTGGATGCATAATTCATTATACTCGAGTAGAGTCTAATTCATTATGCTGGGGTTAGGTTCGAAAACGAGGTTGTTGACAATCAGTGTTGTGAAAATGTACTTGCTTACTTTACATGTATCTCATGCTATACCGTACGAATAAATGTTATGTGAAGATAAAGTTATCTTCTATTCATCCAATACAAACACAACAAAGGGGGGAATATCTCTCTTAACTCGGAATTTTTTAACAGACATGATTTAGGTTTGATTTCCTTGACTCTGACTCTAGCCGCATAAAAAATGATAAAAAAAAATTTAATAAATTTTGATGCCTCTCTGACATGCTGGGCTTCTTAGTTATCTCATATGTTCGCAAAGAAAATTCACAATTTCAGATGAGAAACAAGAGAATGATGGTGAACTTACAACTCGTGGACCACTGAAATGTCAGGTGTGATGTCCCCTACGCCCCCACAGTCAAAACGTTTTGACCAAGAGAATCTTCTGAGACAACGGAACCTGATGATCCACAACGGACAGAGACGAGCGAACGGTGTGTTTTTCATAATGTATAAATTATGTTCTAATATATGGAAACTTTGCACAGTTCTCAGTTAAATGACAACTTGTTGCCTTTTGACTGAGGAATTCTCAATATTTGTTGTGTAAGTACATTTTGATACACGGGTGGTGAATTGTGTGTAATCTCACACGGAAGAATGCTCATGCCGTTTCTTGTTAATTATTCGAGGATTATTTAGTATGTTAAGATAGCGGTAGATACATTCTCTAAACATTTACTACTGGTTGATGTTTCGAGGTCCATTATATGCGTATATCAGTTGTGACATTCGACCATGGGTTCAATTGTTGAATGAATTTGGGTTAAAGCCGCTGTAATACATTGTAAAAGTTTAGCTTTCACTCACAGAAATCAAATATATATTGTGAATTCATACGGATTTTGAGCGAAATAGTCAGTTTATTTAATAAAAATTGCTTTCATGTCTGTTTTGTTATTTGTACATATTTCTGAAAGTTTATATTGGGGGGGGGGGGGGGGGGGGTGCGCCCATTACTCCGACAACCCCAGAGAAATCTGACGGATTTGTTTTGGAACTGGAGGCGACGTCGTTGCAATAGGCATACATTTTCAACAGCGCAGCGGCCACTTGATTATCCTCCATTGCGAGAAGTCTTGAACAAAACACTCAATTATGAAAGAGGTTATAGGACAGCAGGAAACAGGACACCAAGAAACAGGACACTAAGAAACGGACACTAAGAAACAGGACACTAAGAAACGGATACTAAAAACACATTTTTTTTATTTTGAAAGTTACTATATTTAGGAAATAAAATGTTTAGTTAATTAAATATTTTTAATTATATTTTGAGTATTTTTATTTATTTATTATTATTATTTACCATTTTTTACCTTATAACTAAATATAAATTGTTATATATGTTGACAGAAAATATTCCTACACACAAATTTTAACATATTTATTAAGTTGTAATATTTTCTATTTACTAAAAAAGAATAGGTAGATAAAAAATTAAACACATGTAAATGAATAAATTGTAAATGAATGAATGGTATCAAGAGTATACCTGAATTCTTAATTGGTGTCTGTCATAAAATACGTATAAACAAGTGCTACTGAAAACAGTGAAATATGGATATAATTGGAACCAGCTCATCGAGTCGGTTCTAATGATACCCATGTCTGTATGGTCATACATGTATTCTTTTCAAACTCTAGTGATTAGAAAAATCAGAACAGATTACTACATGTCTGAACAAGTTTCCTCGTGCTATGTATTATACGGATGCGTGTAAGCACTGTGGTATGTTGTATGTGGATAGGCGTGAGCTGGGAGAGTTGGGGATGTGCGCTATCTGCGTTAAGTTAATGCAGCTGTTAGAGGCCTATGTAAAGTTGGAGGAAGATGTGCAGGAAGAGAGGGGGAAGCTGGGGAAGGCAGGAAAGTCTAGTGTTACCCCAGGTAGGGTGGCATTCGATGGGGGTGGAAGGTGGTGGGTAGTAGGGAGCGGACTTTTGACATGGACAGTGGGTCTTTTGGGAATAGGAAGGTGCATCGGGTTAAGGGTATGGGAGAAGTGAAGGCTAGAGTGTCAAATCCCCAGTCTAGTAGTGTGAATCGGGGGGCCAAAAGGCGTATTCGTTTAGAATCGGATAGTGAGGGAGATAGCGATGACCATGTTGCGTCTGTCGGGGCAGGAGTCAGAGAGAAGGTTAGGAAGGTGGTAAACGAGGAAAAGAAGGCTTGTAGTGGGAGAGGGCAAAAAGTGGAGCGCAGTGTCCAAAATAGATTCAGTGTGTTAGGTAGTTTCGAGAATTCTGAGGAGCAGTGGGGTCTGAAGAGGTGGGGGTAAGTATGAAGGTTAGTGTGGCGGAGTGCAAGACTGCGAGCCGGTCCGGTGGGAACAGAGTTGTAACAGGGGTAGTAGAACAGGAAAGAGACAGATGGAAGTAGTATAGTGCGGGGGTTAGATAGGGTGGTGTGTGGGCCCGGCAGTGTCAACAGGACCAAGCTGTGTTTTCCGGGGTCTAGAGTGTCTAAGGGACAGAGTGGGTTGATTTGTAAGGGGGTCAGGCCCAGACCCAATGGTTGTTGTACACGTGGGGGCCAACAACATCAGGGAGAGAAAATCAGTTCAGCTTATTGAGACTTACAAAGACTTAATAACTCAACTGAATGCCAAGAATGCACAGGTAGTGGCTTCGGGGGTTCTCCCAGTACTGGGTGGTGGGGCGAGCGTAATTCGCGGATCAATGGGGTCAACGAGGAATTTGGGGAGTATTGTAAGGAACTTGGGATACCTTTTGTAGACAATTGGGGATCATTTGGGGGCAAAAAGGACCTATATGGAAGGGATGGACTCCATCTTAGCCCAAGAGGTACAGAGGTTTTGAGAAGAGATATGTTGCAGGTGGTGGAGCTTTTTCGGTATAGGGAGGGTAGGGGGAATGAACACAGGAAATGTGTTATGAGCCATAGTTGTAAAAATGTGATAAGGGGGATAAGGAAAAGTGACCAAAAATCCACTTCAATAGGAATAGCATCCCAGGGAAAGCACAGGTACACAACATAGGATATACAAACATACAGGGACTAGATAATAATGGGACCAGTAGGCGGAAGCCAATGAATCTTGATACCCTGAAAGTGGGTTCTATCAACATCCAGGGTCCCACCGGAGAGTAAGTGAAATTGTTACATTGATCGAGGCAGAGGATCTGACGTCATGGGCTTAAGCGAAACGTGGGTAAGACACGAGGAACGGGTAGACCAAGTAAGGGATGCGCGTGGATAGGTGTAGGGCGAACGGAAGGCCAGAAAAAAGGGGAGGGGTAGGCATGTACATTAAAGAGGATTTAAAACCGTCGCTGATCACAGATTTGGCAGACGTCAGCACCTCGGCTGAGGTGTCGAAAGAAATTGGATAGGTCAGGATCAATCTGAGAAACAAAATTATTGCCCTTGGGATTGTGAACTGTGCGGTGGAGGGTAGCAAACCCGAGTGGAATGACTCGATATACTCAACACTAAGGTCCAATATCACAGATCTACAAAACAAGGGGCTCGGTATAATTCTCATGGGCGACTTTAATGGACACATAGGTGATAATGAAGAAGGCGTAGAGGGTGGGGACAAGAAAGTCAACAGGAATGGAAGAAAGCTGTTGAACTTCACAAACGAGCTCGGTCTGAAGATTCTGAACAGGGACGCGAGGTGTAAGGGGAAATGGACCTGGGAGAGGAACGACAGAAAATCAATAATCGAATACATTCTCTCAGATATTATTTTATGGAGGGAGGTGATAGTGGTAGAAGTGGATGATGAGGGTAAAATGGAGGTGGATAGTGATAACAACTTGATTACAGTGACGATCAGGGCCAAAACTCTTGTAAAAAGCAAAGGAAGCTTTAAGGAGATTTGGGAACTCAAAAAGGATGCTGACTGTGGGATGTTCAATGATGAACGGGGGCAGTGTCCAGAAGATGGCCGGCGCCATAGTTGCGAGCCTAGTGGTGGCAGGGAAGGAAAGTGTCGGGAGGATCAGGGTGCTAACACGGGAACTTTGGTACAGAGTGAATGAAGAACTGAAAAGAGCCATAAAGGGTAGAAAAGCTAAATGTGTTGCATACAGGAGATGTAGAAAACTTAAGGGGGCGAAAAACAACGAAGACACAGTACCAAAGGAAGAATACCAACAAGCACGAAATAAAGTAAATAAGATTAAAGACGATAATCGGAGAGTGCGAAATAGCAATCTTGTTAGGACGATAAGAATGACAGGGCGGTCGAGTTCGAACGTATTTTGGAAATTGGTGAATAAACGTAACAAAGGAAGTAACCCACAGAGTATTAAAGTAGATTGCAGAGTCACAGACGAGCAAGATCAAGTCGCATCAGAACTAATCAAGCACTGGGAAAAGGTAAACGATAAGCGATGGGGCATGGGGAGCCCGCCTGAGTGTCCGAATCAGGTCGAGGAAAACCTATCGAACTTCGTTTGCAGCGAAATTAAAACGGAGGAGGTGAGAAAAGTGATCTCAAAATGAAGGGATGGAAAAGCGGGAGAGGTGAACGAAATTCCTAACGAGTTTATCAAAAAAAGGGGAGAGGAATTCGTGGAAAGCCTAACTGTCCTATTCAATCTAGCCATAGAAAACCAAGAGGTCCCAAAGGAGTGGAGAGAAAGCAAAGTGATAACTGGGATAACTGCAATGAAGGAGGCATTGTTAATATAGAGAAAATTCTAGTTGCTGCAGCTAGGGTTGTTACCGGGGAACTGTCAGTGCCAGCAAAGCCCTATTATACTCCGAAACCTGCTGGGATATCCTCCAGGACAGGCGCGGAAAACATAAATTAATGCAGTTTTTTCAAGATGTATCATTGCATAACACCCCGATACATTGCTAGTAAGGTCCCACCCCCAGTGTCGGCGAGCAATACGGCACATAATCTTCGTTCAAGTGGTAACCTCAGGATTCCTCTTTGTCGAACCAATTTATACCAATCTTCTTTCATCCCGACAGTAACTAAATTATAGATTAGAAAACCACTACCTGTCAGTGAGAATAGTTCTTACAGTAATTTTAAGAGTTATTTAAATCATAATGATTGACGGCTGCCATCGTTTTTCAGTAATGCAAAATGTCCATCAACACAGATATACCATTGTCGGTTGCGCTTGGGATGTAGTAATCTCAATTCACACCTATGTGCCAATTATATATCACTCTCACCCTTCTGCCAGTGTGGCGAGATCGAGTCGACTGAGCATTTTCTGTTAATGTGCCCTCTTTACTTTAATATTCGTAATCGTACCATTGGCCAACTATCTTTTACTCCAAATGTTTCAGTCTTACTCTATGGCTCCGAACTTTTGAGTAACGAGGAAAATCGTTCAGTCGTTGACCTTGTCCATGATTATATTATAGCTTCAAAGCGCTTTTAGTAAGTGTATATAGATAGGTGCATGCGCGCGCACATGAAAGTGCATGAATGCATGCATATATGCATATGTATGTAAATATATATGTTTGTGTGTGCGTCTATGTGCCTGCGTATGTATGTTAAGTATGTGTGTATGTATGTATGCGTGCGTGCGTGCGTGCGTGCGTGCGTGCGTGCGTGCGTGCGTGCGTGCGTGCGTGCGTGCGTGCGTGCGTGCGTATATATTTATGCGTGTGTATATGTATCTGTGTATATATGTGTATGTATGCGTGCGTGCGTGCGTGCGTGCGTGCGTGCGTGCGTGCGTGCGTGCGTGCGTGCGTGCGTGCGTGCGTGCGTGCGTGCGTGCGTGCGTGCGTGCGTGCGTATATATATGCGTGTGTATATGTATCTGTGTATATATGTATGTGTATGTGTATGAACGTAGACGGCTTCCCTGCACACAGTCCATATCCAATTTATACGCATGCTGTGATTACAGTCTACTTGTATTCTCTGTAATACCAGATGAGTTACCGGATCAGTTTGCACCCAGGTAGGCTTCTTGCTTTCTTTCTTCATTCAATATTCTCTTTTTTCCTACAGTACCTCTCATGTTAATTTCCATGGTTTAAACAATATAAACGTAACTGTATGAGTGTCATTAATCCGATTATATTGTTATATTGTAAATGTCAAACGTGGAAACGACTTTGTATAAGCTCTTTAGCTTTCTGTCGGATCCACCATCAACAATGTTGTACTTTGTATCTCTTGAAATGTTGAACAAATAAATATTGTTTAAACTAATATTGTTTCTTAGTGGCCTGTTTTTTAGTGTCCTGTTTCTGAGACAGTTGAGTACAAGAAATTAAAGAGAAATCATCACTGAAGTATCTTAATCTATACTGACTTAAAGTCAACAAAGTCAACCAAGTCTACTTCTATGTTGACAACAACATGTTTGCTATCCAGCGAGCAGAAATCAAACATATTCCTCTAGTTGTATTTCAGGGAGGTTTATTACATATTTAATTAGTGTGTGTTTGGGGGGGTTATATAGGGTGAAGCAAACAGGTTAAAGTTTCGGGGGGAGATACCCCCACATCTCACGATCATGGGTTTCGTCCGGCAAAGGTTGGGCAAGAAATCAAGAAATAGCAAGTTGGGCAAATACCCTTGCTTGCCTGACGAAAATATACACACGCCTTGGAGTACTCAGTTGGCCAAAATCTCTCGCTTGTCCGACAAAAATTTACAGAGATTAGAAAATGCAATAAATGCCCGACTCATTATATACTCCCTATGCTGTTTTAATGACGCTAATAATAATAACACTTTGGCCGGCCGCTGATTTGTCGCAGTAACACCCTAGGACACATCTATAAAGTGGTCCTCAGGTAAATGAGCGGCGAAATCTAAACTAAACACTAAACTCCACCCTTAGATACGCCCGTGAGTTGGTTTTGAAACCATTCCGTCCGACTTGACATCGTTCTCATCTGTACTATTAATGGAAACAAATGAAGACAATTGCCTTAGATGTGGGAAAGAAGTAAGACGGGTACAGGAAGCTTTTTTGTGTGATATTTGCAATAGATGGCAACACAAGATATGTGGCACTGGCATTACAAGGCCTGAGTATAGAGTCATGAAAAAAACAGGAATCATTTCCTTGGAGTTGCAGCAGTTGCCGTGATACATTAAAATCGGACATTTTGTCTCGGACATTTTGGCAATCGGACATTTTGTCCAGACCCCCTCGGCATTACCATCGATCAAAACCTACCCTTTAATAAACACACCAACGACATTGCCGGAAAAGCAACCAAACGCATTAACTTATTGAAAATGTTAAAGGGAACTTCCTGGAGAGCGAAACAATCTACCAATCTACCCTACTTAAACTATACAAAGCCTTTGTGCGCCCAATACTCGAATATGGGGCAATCATCCTAACTGAGCTCAATCAAACAAATATGGGGAAACTTCAGGAGATCCAAAATCACGCGCTTAGTGTCGTCCTCCGTGCCCTACGGGATACACCTATCAAAACACTCCACGATAGAGCCGATATCCCCACCATAAAAGACCGCCTTGCCTCTCTAGCCGCGAAGAACCATGACCGGCAAGCCGATGGACAACTAATATCCGAACTACAGGTAATTTGCGAAAGCAGACAAAAACCCCAAAACGCCAAAACTTAAGGAAATACTAACTAGAACTTATAACTGAGGGCAAAACGCGTAACCTCAAGGAAATACTAACTAGGACTTATAACGGAGGGCAAGACAGGAAAGTAACACCTCTGGGTGTGGCTCTGTGTGTAAGCCTGTTCTTCGCTACTTCAACTATCCAAAATAGGCCGATCATAAAACTAGGACTTTTAAACGAGGACAAGACAGGAAAGTAACACCCCCGAGTGTGGCTCTGTGTGTAAGCCTGTTCTTCGCCTCAAAACAAAATAGGGAACGAGAAGGTGAACTAACAGGCAGATTAACAGCTCAGCTGTGGCCTTCTACCAGAAAGGTTTGCCTTCACCAACTCAACTAAAATAACTAAAAATCGGAAGCCCCGAAAAAAAATATGGAACGAGAAGGTGAGTTAACAGGCAGATTAACAGCTTAGCTGTGGCCTTCTACCAGAAAGGGCTGCCTTCACCGACTCAGCTAAAATTACATCACATTTAAAGACTGCATAAATCTAAATATGCTATTCTTATTTTTTATTTTTTACATAATGTAATGAAAACTAATTCTACCTTCTTCTTTTAGCAGGTACACAGAAGATGCTTTTCACCAGCACCCTAATAACCGCTATGGAAACTATAAACGTTATGGAAACTGTAAACCCCATGGTTCCTGAACATCCGCCACTCCATCCCTAGAAGTGGTCGCCCACTTCAAGGGAGACGAGCGTTGGTCCTGCGCCCCGCCTCTGCCCCCTTTTTTAAGCGTCTATTTTGCGCATCCTTTGACCCACCCAAATAGGATCATAATGCAGGCCTCCCCCGAACCAGGGAAGTTCTGGTCTTCTTACTGGTGATCCCCGAAAGGGGTCGTTGTTGTTTTCTTTCCAAAAGACGTCCTACCTGAAACCCGACTAAGATAGCCTGAGGCAGACTATACTTGCCAATGATGACCCGCCATCGACATCATCTCCAAAGTGGCAGACTATACTTGCCCGAAAACTTAACACTACAGCACCCTCGGGGAGAGGTAGTACCTTTGTGAGAGGACCCAGCCTCCCACTCTGGTCCTCACCCGAGGGTTGCATCAACATCAGTCAACGAAGCCTACCCTACACCGGTGACACCTGAGCCAGAGACATCTTCCGAGTACCTGAACCTCTTCCTCCTTCAAATCGCCTTGACACGAGACCAAATTGATCATAAACAGTCACTGAGGGTCGAAAGCTGCTTGCCCCATAGCGTCCCTGGGCGCCTTTGCGCGCAAAAACCATTACGTCCCCCATGAGCTGAAGTTTGTTAGTCCTGTTTAGTTAAACAATATTTATTCAACATTTTCAAGAGATACAAAGTACAACATAGTTGAAACTAATCCCTTTTTCCGGATGGGGGTGGGGGTGGGTGGGGGGGGGGGCACTTGTCTGAAACGCGATGGTTCACTTAAGTCCCGTTTTCTAAGTAGTTTACACATAATTCGCGACAAATCTGAGTGGGCACAACTCCAAGCCTGTTGTAATGATAAGGGTTCTATGACGTTTCGGCCTTGAGACGTTTCGGCCCGAGACGTTTCGGCCTGGGCGTTTCGGCCTCCAATCGGGCCGAAACGTCTCGAGAATCGGGCCGAAACATCTTAGGTTTTTGGTAATATTTTGATGAAGATTAGGGTATTATTTGTTTATATTTATAGTTTTAAATATAAAATAAATTTGATTATGGTTTGTATTATGTTTGTACTCACTTTTAAGTTGGAAATCAAAGAATTTATGAGAATGAAGAACTTTTCCGATATGGGCAGGACTCACATATAAATATCCAATATTTTGAAACTAGACTCCGAATTCACTTAAAATTTACCACATTTTGAAATGAAGCAGAAATCTTCCTAGAGCTTCGAATACTGGACTTTTCGCCGGAAAAGACATTTCGCCGGAACTTAAAGTTTTAAAATTGGACAATTCGCCGAAAAGATTTTAAAATTTTAAAAATGACTTAGGCCTACCCATTTTTTAAAATCCGTTTAACAGGTCAAAACCGGTCCATTGATGATGAAATTCTAAATTGAAATGAACGTTTTACTGAGCACAATGTTTTTTTCAGGCCTGTTTTCCGCTAACAAGCCAAAATGACAATTAGAATAATTTTTAAAGTAGAACACACCAGTTGGTCTAAGGGGAATTGGTCTTTTAGGAATTGGCCTCGTGGAAAATGGTTTAAAGGGAATTGGTCTAGTGGGAATGAACGGTCCTAGACACCCGTGAAGGCATTTTTCTAACGGAGGGGGAAATCGCCGAGAGTCCAGGCTACCTCCAATGACAAGACATCTGTCACTCAGTCAGCTGAGGCACCGGTCTCAGGTCACAAGTCGAAAACCTATGCTGAGGCCGCGAGCAATATTACAAATAAGGACCCTGCTGACCCTCTCAATGCTAAGAGTTTCAATCCTGATAAAACTCTTGGCCAATTAACTGAAACTCCACAACCTTTTATTGTTATTACAATAGTACAAGTGCACTTCATCTAGTCCCGGTTTTTACACTGTAAATACATACATGTAATATATTATGTATCCTGCACGTGTTCTTGTGTCCTCGACCCACTTCAAAAATTTTCTCCTTTCTCCGGTACCTCAATATATGGAGGCCGAAACGTCTAGGGCCGAAACGTCTATAGTAGAGCGGCTAATTGCAAAAAAAGGTCAAATCATGCATTTTGCGATACAAGCATGAAACTTGGTATGTGAGTTTTTGCCAAGGTACTAATCATTTTTGCCCGATGTGCCATTTGAAAAAATTCAAGATGGCCACCAAATCCAAGATGGCCGCCAGTGTTGAGACCGAAAATTTTCTGTATTGCCAAAAAATGCCGATTGTAGAAAATCTGTTTGAGATAGGATGGTGAATTAATTTACTGGTATTTCCTACACATATCTGCATATAATGCCATATATTTTATTAGCCAATGTCTATGATAGCCACCAAAATATGGCAAAATGACCGTAAAATCAGAAAAAAATAGAGAATTTTCCATAAAATCTTCAATCTTTTTCTAAATTTTCCAAAGCAATATTTGGTATGTTTGGCATTTTGTTATCTCAAAAGTAAGACAGGACAATTTACTATCATTTTTGCCCTAAGTGCCATTTGAAAAATTCAAGATGGCCCAAATCCAAGATGGTGGCCAAGGGGATGACCAATTTTACAATATTGCAATAAGTACTAATTTCAGAAAACAATATTTGTGATAGAACGATGGAATCAAATTTGTTCCATTCCTAATACACATCTGCATATATTGACACAAATTTTGAAACCCAAGGCCCATGATGGAGGACAAAATATGCTACAATGACCGCAAAATTAGACAAAAATAGAGATTTTTCTTTAAAATCCTCAATCTTTTTCTAAATTGTACAAAATTTTACTTGGGATATTTGGCAATTCAATCTCACAATAGTAAGACAGGGCATTTACCATGATTTTTGCCCTAAGTGCCATTTAAAATATCCAAGAAGGCTACCAAATCCAAGATGGCGACCTAGAAGGTGACCAGTTTTGCAATAGTGCCTTAAATGCTGATCTAAGTTATTTTCCAAAAACAAACAAGTGCGAAAAAATACAAGGCTATAAAGGGCACTAACTCTGCAAAACATACGGTGAATAACACCAGGAGTGAACATGAGGCTAGATATAAATAAAATATACTTGCATACCAAATATGAAGTCATTCCACCAAGTATTTTAAATGTTACTGAGTTTAGAAACTTGTTGTTCACAGACAGATAGATGGACTGACAGACACACAGACAGACTGACAGACAGATCGGTCGAACGACCAATGCTGCCACACATAGAGCTGCTTGTCGCAGATAATTATTGGGTATATTTGGCAATAAAACCAGATTAATGTATGTTTGGTGAAATAGACCTTATGTAAAAATAACAACAATTAGTCTCCATTGTTAATTAAACTTTTGGCTGCTGCAGGCTTCCATAGATTTGTGACAAAAACACCTGAATCTGTTACAAGCAGAAGACAGTCAAGAAGTGAATTTTCAGAAAAAATAAAGGCTATAGGTAAGATATATCAATAATTATATGGCATATACATTAGTAAGTGTTTAAAGATGAAGTGGAGGTAGTATATATCAGTGGTATGTGATCAGACTCATAAAAAATTTCATTTAAAAAAATCAATTTCAACACAAGTCCTGTTCATTTGACTTGAAAAAGTATGGAAGACCGGTATAACAAACAATTAATGTGTTTTACATGTTTAGCAAAATATTAACTGTAAAATACTGCATTTATTAGTGTTTAATGTCATTGTCAGAATCTGGGCTTTATTGTGACACAACACAAATATAAAATCAAGTGTTGCCAATCGTTTATATTCATGTTGGATAGCCACTTTGCCAGTGGAAATTATTCAATTGACAGCCATATTCATTTAGCAGGGATCTGGTCACTGTCGTGATTTCTAGAAATAAACTGAGCATTTAATCTATTATATATTATTTGACAGAGGTCAGTGAGCTCTGTTAAACAAGATATAATACTTTAAATACCTGTACCGTATGTACTGTGGCAAAATAGGTTTATAAATAAAGAGAATTTGGTGAGTGTCAGGGAAATTTTTCAACATATTACAAGATTTTGTATTCAATTAAGAGGAGTTTACTCTATAACCTACATGGAAGTAGCAGGTGAAATATGTACTGAAGGTATGGTAAGTGACTTTGTGTTTGAACATTATCTACAATAAACAGGGTATTCATTCAAGAGATATGCAATTGAGTGGGTCCCACTGTATCACACATCTTTGTCGATCGACAAAACAGCTGGATTCAACAGAATAACAGCTATCACAAATATAATCATGAATGAAATAAAGAACCAAAACTTTCAAATAAATGCATCATTGCAGTTTTAGGGCTGAAATGAAATACATATATATATATATTCCATATTTATGAGTGTTTTCTTCTTTTTCGTTTCAGATCAGCTGATGCTGGATGGCAGATACTGAACTTACCAGCCACGAAGAGTGGACCACTGATTGGTTGAAATGCTGCTTCTGTCAAATAGTTACAACAGAACCACTCACATCACCAGGCAACAACCCGTGTCAGCGACAGACATCTCCTTATGGCAATATAGCAACAAACATTAAATTATTTGATGATCTGGATGCATTACCAATACCGTTGGATCCTCGCAGACTTGATGGTGGCAGTGGCATTGAGGATACACTGACAGTCAACAGGGCGCTTTACCATAGGAGTTGTAGATTGATGTTTACAGACTGTAAGTTAGAACGCCACGTAAGCGTCGCCAACGGAACAGTTTTGATACAAACTCTCAAACACCAGCCAAAGTGAAGCGAGACGTGAGCAATGTTCCGGATGATACATGCTTCATCTGTGAAAAGCAGGATGTTGTCAACCAACTCAGACAAGCCATGACTTTGCAATTAGACCAGCGAATCAAAGCATGTGTTCAGAATATTGGAGATACAAAGTTGTTGACAAAGCTTAGTAATACTGATGTTATTGCCTGCGAAATGAAGTATCATCCTTCGTGTTTGGCTGGTTTATACAACAAGGAAAGGTCATTACTAGAAACAAGTGACAATAAACGCAGGGAACATGAAGCCACCGCCTTGGCGGAGCTTTTGATGCATATAACTGAGTGTAGAACCAAATCAAATTCAACTACATTCAAGCTGGCAAGTCTAGTTGATCGATATAAGTCTAAGCTTGAGTACCTAGTTGGTGAGCAACAAATTGTCCACTCTACTAGACTGAAAAACAAGTTGTTAGAACACATTCCATCATTAGACGCTCATCAGAAAGGGAGAGATGTGATATTAGTGTTTAAGGAAAATGTTGCCGCTGCGATAGTTCAGTCTCATAGTGTTCTCACAGAAGCTGCAAAGATTATTCGCCAAGATATGCTGCGACATTCTGTACAATTTCACAATAAATTTGACGATGGGTGCATTCATGCTTCTGTTCCAGAATCATTGCTCAAATTTGTCTGCGAGTTAGAACATGGAGTTGATAAAGTGTCTGAACCTACAAAATCGGATCTAAACATTGCCCAACTCTTACAGTTCAACTGCCACTCCAACAGGACACAAACGACAAGACAACACCATCAACACAACAAGGATCGCGAGACACCATTTCCACTCTATGTTGGCATAAAAATGTATGCCAAAACGCGGAAAAGGCAGATTATTGATTTATTATATGAAAATGGAATAAGTATTTCCTACGATCGTGTAATGGAAATATCTAATCAGTTGGGCGAAAATGTTATTGATAAGTATCAACAGGATGGTCTTGTTTGCCCACCAATACTCCTTAAAGGATTGTTCACAACATCTGCAATTGACAACATAGATCATAATCTGTCAGCGACAACTTGTAAGTCATCATTTCATGGAACAAGCATGTCTATGTTTCAGCATCCTAATCCTGAAAATCCTGGTTTGAATCGCCAGGTTGAACATCAGGTCAATAAAGCAACAAAAATGGCAAAGTTACCAGACTCATTCACCAATGTGCCACCACTGAAAGTCTCTAATATCAAACCCAATCCACCTGTTTCTTGTACATCTGAAGATATCGTTCCGACGAAACTCCCAGTGCTATCACGTAGTCTAGAAATGGATAGCAACAGGCTAGCTAAAGTTGAACTCACCGATGTTATAGATGATGTGACATCTGTAACATGGTCGGCTCATAACGCTGTGCAATTGAGATGCAGAAATGTTAATGTTGCTATTACATCACTTCTGCCACTTCTACGCGACCCGGCACATTCATTGGCAACTCTCAAACACTGTATGAACTATATTAAACAAACTGTGAATGCACTGAACCCTGGACACCCCGCTGTAATAGCAGCTGACCAACCACTTTATGCAATGTGCAAGCAAATTCAATGGCAGTGGCCAGATACTCACGGTGAAGATAAGATAGTGATGATGTTTGGTGGCCTTCACATAGAACTTGATGCTCTGAAAATGATCGGAAATATTCTTCGCAATAGTGGTTGGACTACTGCGCTGGTTGATGCTGGGGTAGCCACTGTTGGAACCGCTGACTCATTTCTGAAGGCCGCAAACATTCCGAAAACAAGAATGGATCATCAAGTCACAGCTTGTGCGTTGTTCCAGTTGATGAACTCAGCCTATACGATGCATGAATGCAACGACGAAAATAGAACATCTTTTGATGACTGGAAGAAAGCTAAATGTGAATCATGTACTCAATTCCAATTCTGGGATCTTGTGCTTAAGCTCCAGCTTCTGTTGTTTTCCCTCGTGAAATCATTTCGAGAAGCCGACTTTACACTATACAAGGAAAGTTTAGCTGATATCATTCCATATTTCTTCGCCAATGACAATACTCATTATGCACGGTGGCTCCCTATTCATCTACGTGACATGCTTGCTCTTCATAATAGTCATCCCCAAGTCTATATGGAATTTATGAATGGGAATTTTGTTATCAACAAAAGTGGAAGAGATTTCTCTTGTATGGCACTCGATCAAGCACATGAACAAAATAATGCTATCATTAAAGGCGATGCAGGTGCTATTGGTATAACAGAGGATGAATCTGCTCTAACAAGGTGGATGGTTGCTGGTCCAGAACTGTGTGAATTGATTCGAAAATATGAAGCAGTGTCCTCTCAAGAGACACAACCAACTTCGCTCCCCACAAATCACCATGAGCAAGGAAAGTCATTTCAGGAAGACTTTGCAAGAAATGTGTTGAATTTCAAAAACGTTATTGAAGCAATGGGGAACCCTTTCATGGATGATTCGAATGATCTCACTGTCCTCGATACAAAGGACGTTGTCAGTGCTGCGAATGCTAAGCATGTGTCCATTTTCAGGAGTGTTGGACAGACACAGTTTTCTCAATTTATGAAGCGACTCACCACTGACAAACCATCATTCTATGACCCAATTAAAAGAAACAAAATATCGTTTTTCAATTTTGCAAATGATCGACAACGCTGCAAATCAAAATTAATGAAAGATGACTGTCGTTTGTTTTCAAAATTATTTATTTCATCTCAAATCCGTCAATGTGATCTCAGTGAGTTTTTTGCGCATGAAAACCAAACGTTCCCTGCATCACTTAGTGATGGGGGTGAGATTCACAGTGGACAAAAATCAAAGTTGATAGAAATTTTAGAGTCAACTGTGAAAAAAGTACCCAATAACACACCAAAAGCTGAAATGTTAATTTTGGATGGATCTGCAATGGTGAATGGTACAAAACCACAGAAACCTAAACCATTTGAGAAATATGTTGATGAGGATTTCATTCCAAAATTGAAATCAGAGAGCTATTCATATAATAGAGTTGACATTGTGTTTGACGAATATAAAATTGATAGCTTGAAATCTACAACTCGGTCCAAGAGAGGCTCAGGAAAGAGACGTCGTGTAACATCCACTGGATTCACACCCACGGACTGGCATAGTTTCTTGCGAAATAGTGAGAACAAAACTGAACTGTTTAGTTTTATAGCGGACAAAATTGCAACAAAAACTGATAAAAAGCTTATGTATGTAACCAAGAGTCTAACTGTTTTGTGCAATCAGGACAAGGATATTGACAATATGGCCCCATGTAACCACGAGGAGGCTGATACAAGGATTTTCATACATGTTAACCACGCGGTACAGAACCAAATCAAAAGTCTCGCTATAAAAGCTAATGACTCAGATGTCTTAGTTATTGCTATAAATGTTTTCCAAAAATTGGAAAATAGTGGATTAGAGTTACTGTGGATAGGAATTGGTAGTGGACAAAGTTTCAGGTGGGTACCAGTGCATGAGATAGTGCCAGCCATAGGCCCAGATAAAGCCTCCGGAATTCTCTTCTTCCACGCATTCAGTGGCTGTGACACTGTGTCAAGCTTCAGGGGTAAGGGAAAGATATCAGCATGGGATGCATGGAGTGTGTTCGCTGACGAAACACCCGTCTTCAGCAAACTGAGTATGTTCCCGGCAGAGATTACTGACAGTGATATTGAAATACTTGAGCGTTTTGTGGTTATAATGTACGATCGTTCCAATTCTTCATGCAGTGTGAATGAGGCAAGGCTTGACATGTTTGCAAGGAAAGAGAAATCTTATGATAGTATTCCACCAACGCAGTCAGCACTCCTACAACACACAAAGCGTTCAACTTACCAAGCAGGATATGTGTGGGGACAAACAACTGTTACAAATCCACTGTATCCAAGTCCTGCTGACTGGGGTTGGGTTCACACAGGTGCTAATTGGGAACCTTTGTGGACTGTTTTGGCGCCAGTAGCAAAAAGTTGCAAAGAACTAACCAAGTGTCAATGCAAAAGAAGTTGCTGTGGTCGGTGCAAGTGTTTCAAGACCGGGCTGCCTTGCACATCATTATGTGGCTGCACTTGTGACAAATAACGTTGTGGAAACAGCCCTCACAATATGCCACAGCAATCGTCAATGCTGTGGTATAAGACGTGGCATTCTGCCACGGCTTGTACCATGGCATTGCTGATTGCCGTGGGGAATGTCGAGGGTTGCTGGAAATAACTATAAATTTGCCTTTTGCACTTTGATTTTTGTCACAAAATGTTCTGGGTGAGAAACCACTTCCATTTCGCTTTTGTTTGTTTTGTGTCATTTGAATTTATTTTCTCTGTACAGAGTACCACTGTAGCTTAAACATTGTCAATTCCATGTCTGGACATATTTGAAAAAAAATGAATATTAAAAGAAAATTCTCAATTTATTTCAGACTTGGAGTCTATTTTGGCGTATTTTGGCGGCCACCATAGGCGTTGGCTAATAAAATATGTAGCATTATATGCAGATATGTAAAGGAAATACCAAGAAATTAATTCCACCATCCTATCTCAAACAGATTTTCTACAATCAGCATTTTTGGCAATACAGTAAAAATCTGGTCTCAAAATTGGCGGCCATCTTGGATTTGGCGGCCATCTTGAATTTTTTCAAATGGCACATCGGGCAAAAATGATTAGTACCTTGTTAAAAACTCACATGCCAAATTTCATGCTTGTATCACAAAATGCACGATTTTGCAATTAGCCGCTCTACTACTAGGGCCGAAACGTCTCGAGGCCGAAACATCTCGAGGCCGAAACGTCCCACGGCCGAAACGTCCCAGTAGCATGATAAGTTATTTTTTCTAAATCCAAATAAATTTATTTAAAAAAAAAATAATGGGGGCATAAGAAATAACAAATAAATTTTTCAATGAGGGCCGTTCTGTCCAAAAATGTGGGCCGTTCTGTCTCGAAATGTGGGCCATTCCGCCTCAAAATCTGGGCCGTTTTGACCAAGATCAATCTGGGCCGTTTCGTCCAGCTACCTTCAGTTTTTCCCGTTCTGGAAGGATTCAATCCATTTTGCAATCCATATCCTATATCCATATCGGTGCATTTCTGTTCCATTACCACTGAAGAAAGGCGCACCTTTGTTTACGCGGGATGACAATAAATGCGCAATAAAATAAATTTTCAACTTTAAACTGTATTTTCTGGTCAGGTAAACAATGACAGTCTCTCAGTTTTACATAAACTGATTCTAACATTGTTTGTACATGTTATAAATGCAATATTCATCTTTCAGGTGTTTTATTATTTCCCGGTAGTAGATTTGATTGTTGACGTCTATTATCGACTAATTACCCAAATTAAATTTAAATCCCCGGAATTGTTATAGAAACGTGTAAATATGCCGTACATGGATTAAATAGTTACCATTATTACGGAATATACCTCTGAATGAAATATAGAACGGTATGCATCAAGGTAGTTCGGCGATTTGTTCAGCGAAATGAACGTAGTTACGGTAGTTCAGCGATATGAACGTAGTTAGGGAAGACACTGAAAAATTCAAGTTCTTCCAATTGCAATGATTTCTATTGCAACTTGTGGATCTCTACATGGCGATTACAAAACTGAAAACCTTTTCAAAATTGGTCAAGTATTTTTCGAGTTATGACATTTTTTGTCGCCCCAAAACTGGGTATTTTTCAGATTTCGAAAAGGCAGTTTGAGCTTTTCTGTCGAAATGGGCCCAAATACCCATTTCAAGGGTCTCTATCTTGACATAAGTGAAGATTTCAAGACCTCTACCTTATTATTCTTGTCAAGTTCACTGGATATAATGCTTAAAAGTGTTCACAGCCAGATTTTTTAGTAAATAAAGAAAGTTTGGACTCGGGGAAATCATGGGTTCATTTTATGGACTTAGTTTATTTTGCCTTTGTGACTTGGCTGTACTGCTCTGAGAGTCCATGTTTGTGGATCTACAACTCAAATAGTAGTTCAGTTCACTGGATTCTGTTGTGTGTCCCTCTTTAAGCACACTTGGTAGAACATATCTGTGTAGCATTGCCTTGATATAAAGAGAATTGGGTCTGGTTCATCCAAATGTAGATGGGGTGTATACCCTTTTTTCAAAAATGTAAAATTTTCGACAATTTTTCTATATTTTTAAGGATTTTCGTGTTTTAAAAATTGACTTAGACCCCAGAAGTTATAAAATAACCTTTATTATTGAGTACAACTAATTCTGAGAACATTTCTGTTTTACTTTCAGCTTTGAGCCTTGGCAGTTTAGAAATTCTATCCATTTTTCAAGCGTCATTGTCCAAATTTGAGGTGTCGGCTACACCTGCGGAAAGTTAAGAAAAGGCATATGCTGGACAGAAAACAACCTGCAAAGCCAATTACTTGTGACATTTCTTTACAGAATAACTAGTTTGGTGAAGAAATGGGAAAATGGTCCTCAATTAATGATTAATATGTATATTCTGACTATTTTACACCCCAAAATATGCCAAAAACGGACAGAATTCAGAACTACCATTTCACCAGCATTATACAACAAAAATGGTCATAACTCGAAAAATATTCAGAACAAATTGATGTGGTAAAGAACAGATGGTACACAAATTCATTTGCAACTAAAATAAATACATTTTATCAGTATACTACATCAGAGTGGGGGTTTAATATTGAAAAAACTACCCCTCCCCCTTATTTTTGGAAAGTGTTTGGTCTTTGACTTTGACATGCACATGTGTAGTAATTGACAGGAATGACTACAGTCAAATTGCAAACAGTCTTGTAATGGTACAAGAGGAGACAGAAGCACTTAATATGAAGAAAATGAACAATTTTTTGTTAAAAAACATGTATTTACAATATATATTATATGTGGCCTCCAAACTCCCCACCCCTTATGGCCACAGCTGAACCACCCTTCAACCCTTGTACATGTAAGCCTATCAAAGTGCTCTGCAATAGAAGTGAAGATACCCGGCTAGTATGTCTTTTTCTCCCTGGCATTTGAATAAAAAAAAATGTTTATTGCTTGCCTACAGTTCAAAGTTTGAGGAAATAATTCAAACACAATACAGATAATTTCCAATACTTTATTGTTCTCACTCTTAACAGAAGATATAGTGACATTCATTTTGTTCATGATGATCAAAAACATTTTTCTAATCTACTAGAATATGTGGCCTCCATCCTCCTTTACTAGCCACTACCTTACCACCTTGTAAATGGAATGACAAGACAAGACCTTCAAATTTTTTAAATGAATAACAAGAGAATGACAAGACAATGTTATAAATTTATTTATAGGTTCATAACGCCACACCAGCACCTAAGGCTATATCATGGTGAGAAAACAGTGGAAAGTAAAGAGTCATCAGTTATGAAGTAAAAAGATTTAATAAAAATAATAATAGAAAATGTTATAAATAAACTTCATCTTTATTTTGAGTTAAGGAGTACATGTAATGTGACACAGTATTGAATTTTTTGTTTGTATTTGACCTGTACATGCACATTTAGATGTTTCTCTGTTGATCTGTACTCTCCAATCCAATTTTCCTGTGTTCTGGGAGGTAATAATAATAACTTCTGAGCTGACAATAATTTTTGGGAGGTATAATTTCTGAATCTGGTGGGAAGAACAGCTGGTATTTGTCTGGATCTGAAATAGCAAAAGAAGAGATAGTCCTCACCAGGAAACTGCTGACTGGAGAATAACTACCATATCTGGTAATATTATCTTTTTGCTGCAGGCCTTGACAATTCAGGCGAACGATCATTCTGTTCACCTGGGGGTTACGCAAACAAAAATTAAGGCGAAATGGACGTTCGGTTAACCACAAGAATCCATCGGTTAACCAACTTTTTTACGAATGTCATAAGATGCCTGAGGAGAAAGTAGTGCACATACAAATATTAAATTTGTGCTTATTATTCAGCTGTAAGCATAATTAGAAACATGCTGTCACAGTTTATGGAAAGTGAAATGCACTGTAGCCCGATGTGTGAGGGAGCCACTGCCAAATCAATTCTGGACCTATTCACTGCTACACATTCTTATATGCAATGCTGCCAATAGAAGAGGTACAACTCTCTATTTCTGGTGATTGTGTATTTCTGCTTCGATGATATTTTTATTGTCAAAAGTCATTGCGTGTTACCAACAGAGGAGGCATAACTTTACATTGCCCTCCCAAACCCTCTCTCAGCACAGGCCTACAGCCTTCGGGATATGCCTGTGGCATATCGTGTTTGGATTTTGGGTTAACCAATAGGTTAATGAAACAAATTTACTTAAACTTCAGAATAGGTTAATGAACAACCGAATGGGTAACCTGTTTATAGGTTTACTAAAATATGCAATTGTCAAGGCCTGAGGCAGTAATGACATTTGGAAGGTGGGCTGGTCCATGGTTGCTGTCTTGAAGGCTGTCTGAATTTCTCTCAAGAAATCCTGAAAAAAAATTAAATAAACACATACCGTTCAGTTTTGAATAATAATGGAGCTACTGAAACAGGGAATGTTAAATATGACAGAATACAATTCATTTTGAACATACATTGCAGTAAATCTTGGGAATTACTAATGATTGAAATTTATAATTTTTTGCTTGAGTTTACCTCACGCTTGCAGGTTTTTGAAATACGAATCAATGGTGGAGACAGGGGAGGAGAAAAATAGATAACCCCCCCCCCCCCATACATATGCTCAACTCAGACCTCCAGATACTATATATGCACTATTTCCATAACCTATTTTAGAAAAGTTTCTGAGGGAGGGGCCCCCATATAATTAAAATTAAACCATTTTGTGAATCACCGCTTCAACATTGACATTGAAAATACTCTTGAAAAATATCATTCCAGACCAAGGATGCTGAGCAGAAGATGGGTTGCTAGCTGCAGTTTGAATGAGTAATGGCTGAAACTTTACAACACGCATTGGTGCATGTCAGCTTGTGTTTAGTTGGAAAACTAACTTGACTGTCCTGCCCCCCCCCCCCCCCCCCCCACACACACACACCTGGGGGTCTGGTGGCTCAGTAAGTAGAGATGCTGGTTACAAGCCAAGAAGTCCTCTGTTCGAATCTAACCTGCAGCAACTGCGTTGTGTCCTTGGGCAAGATAATTCACCCCCATGGGCATGGGAGCATTGTGTACTAAGGCAGACTGCACATAGATCGTGCACTTGTCGTCAACCAATGCAAACTCTGCTTGTGTTCATACGTTGAAAAGCTTGATAGTTGCTTGGTGGTTCTCTCCGGGTACTCTGGCTTTCTCCATCAGTAAAACTGTCCAACATGAGGTGACCTGGCTGTCAAAAGTTCTGTTTTAACCCCAATAAATGAATAAATAAATAAATCTGCCTCCCCCCCCCCCCAAAAAAGGACATTGATGAAGTTGCTTTATGAACAAAAAACTCTGGTTGATTGTCTGGAGTCTTACAGTCCCTTGTCATTGCTTGGTGGTTCTTTCCAGCTTCCTCCACCATAAAACTGTCTATCACGAGGTGACCCTGGCTGTCGAAATTTTTGTTAATCTATCCAACATGAGGTGACCATGGCTGTCAAAAGTGCTGTTATAACTCCAATAAATAAATAAATCCCCCCCCCCCCCCCCACTAGCCCCGCCAAAAAAAAAGGTCAGCACATTACCAAACTGAATCAGTTGATCTGGTTGTCTGGAGTCTGACAGTTGCTTGTCATTGCTTGGTTGTTCACTCTGGGTTCCTCCACGATGTGATCCTGGCTGTTGAACGTGTTGTTAAAACCCAATATATAAATAAATCCCCCCCCCCCCCCCCAAAAAAAAAGAAAAGAAGAAAAAGAAGCCGGGACATTATTAATTAATATTGATGACATTACGTTTTGTGATCAAAAAACTCTGAATCAGTTGCTATGGTTGATTGTCTGGAGTCTGACAGTTGCCTGCTGTTACTTGGTGGTTCTCTCCAGCTTTCTCCACCCGTAAAACTGTCCGACATGAGGTTACCCTGGTTAATGAAAGTGTCATAAAATCCCAATACCCCCCCCCCCCCACAAAAAAAGTCTAGATGGTTGCTTGTCAATGCTTGGTGGTTCTCTCTGGGTACTTCAGCTTCCTCCACCTGTAAAACTGCCACAAGGTGACCCTGGCTGTAGAAAGTGCCATTAAACCCCAATAAATACCCCCCCCCCCCAAAAAAAAAAGTCAAGACATTATCAGTTCATATTTATGACATTACATAATGTGAATGAAAAACTCTAAATCAGTTGTTCTGGGTGATTGGAGTCTGACAGTTGCTTGCCATTGCTTGGTGGTTCTCTCATAGTATTCTGGCTTCCCCCAGCTGTAAAACTGTTCAACACAAGGTGACCCTGGCTGTTGGAAGTGTCAAAATCTCAATAAACCCCCTCCCCACCAAAAAAAAAAAAAAAAAAACGGTCTAGATGGTTGCTTGCCATTGCTTGGTAGTTCTCTCTGGGTACTCCGGCTCCTCCACCTGTAAAACTCACTGACACAAGGTGATCCTGGCTGTAGAAAGTGTTGTTAAACCCCAATAAATACCCCCCCCAAAAAAAAAAAAAAAAAAAAAAATCAAGACATCAATTAATATTGATGGCATTACATAATGTGAACAAAAAACTCTGAATCAGGTGCTCTGGGTGATTGCAGGTAACCCTGGCTGTTGAAAGTGTCGTTGAATTCCAATAAATAAATAAATCCCCCCCCCCCCCTCTCCCCCAAGAAAAAAAAAACAACAAAAACAAAACTATCACGGCATCAGTACTGATAACGCTACGTTATGTGAACAAAAAACTCTGAATCAGTAGCTATGGAGTGTGGTTTACCTTTCAAAACATGATTTAACAGCCCCACCCCCAACGGCCAAGCTCCATGAAAATTCAGATTTTGTGAAAACATAATTTAGGTCACCTCGGACAGGAGCATGCTATACCACTTAATGCAATCGGCACATTATAAGCTCTACTATAAAAAAAAATGATTTTAAATCATTTATTTAGCCGAATTTGGTATTCTTTTCTTTGTTTTGGATTTAACTTTTAATAAAATTAAAAGTTTAAGCAATTAAGGTAACCCGGACCGTTCCGGTGCGTTTTTGCCCCACGGCCACGGCATGGAAAAGTTTAAAATAAAATATTAAATATATAACTTACCATTGGATAGTACCGGCGGGTACTCCAAAATTTCCCATGTTTTTTCCAGAATTTTATGCACTTCGAGATCATAGAAATTGCAATTTGAATGTTGCGAAAAATGGTCGAGTGACGCTTCCAATGAATTACGTAAGCACCGGCCGAAATACGGATGATAATTTGCAGACGTCTTTTTGTTTCAGAAAAAGCGGCTTTCATTGGTTTCTTTAAAATGTCATCGACTGGCAATCCCTGACACCAACCAATCGTATCTTGTCTTATTTGAAAGCTTGTAATCTCCTCTCTAAAAATATCTTTGGTTCCGTTCGATCCATAAAGCGGAACCTCCGGAGAAATGTGTAGAAAGTTCTTTTTGATGTTTCGCACCCACTCATCATTAACGGATGCAACGGAACCAGGCATCATTGTAAAGTTCGAGATCTGCTCTATCTGTTGCATTTATCCCCATGGTGAATCAATCAATATTCGCCAGTCGATGCTCCGTTGAAAAAGGGTGTCAAAAAGTCACAAAGAAATTTTCACGCTAAAATTCGTGCAAGTGAACCGACTTTGACGTCGCGGTTCAGCGAAAATAAAATAACCACAAATAAAATGAGATGATACCCAATTACCATATATCAAAATCTCCTGGAAAATGTTTTTAAAATTATTTGGGAGTGTTAATACAATAAAATTATGAGACATTGAAAAAGACACAATTTTTGATTTTTTGCCTGAAATCTTAAAATAAGGCGACGACGTAATGACGTCCCTAACGTAGTGGCTACCCCTCTACGTTCAGATTCTTCCCATTCAATCCTATAGAAAAAGTTCCCATCAAGTTTTTATGGGAACTCAAAACTCGAAATTAGGAATATATATCAAGCTTTCGCCCTTATTACCGGCTGCAATCGATAGTACACGTATTTCCTTACATTTGGGAAGAGTTTATTAATCCAAACTAGGTTTTATCCTTTAAATGTCGTCATTTGTGTACTCGTGAGGCGGCGACGGAGATTTCAAAATCGGCCATGTTGTTGTTTAAATATAAAACAGTAAAAACGATAACCCGGTAATGGCGCCGAAACGAATAGACCTTTTCATCGATGCGGAATAGGAAATTCGATCGCAATTGTGCAGAATGGGTTTCATAATCTGCTCTGTACGAATGCGATCGAGTTTGATGGCCTCCTCTGTGCGAATGAGATCGAATTTCCTATTCCGCATCGATGAAAAGGTCTATTCGTTTCGGCGCCATTACCGGGTTATCATTTTTACTGTTTTATATTTAAACAACAACATGGCCGATTTTGAAATCTCCGTCTCCGCCTCACGAGTACACAAATGACGACATTTAAAGGATAAAACCTAGTTTGGATTAATAAACTCTTCCCAAATGTAAGGAAATACGTGTACTATCGATTGCAGCCGGTAATAAGGGCGAAAGATTGATATATATTCCTAATTTCGAGTTTTGAGTTCCCATAAAAATTTGATGGGAACTTTTTCTATAGGATTGAATGGGAAGAATCTGAACGTAGAGGGGGTAGCCACTACGTTCAGATCGCTGAACTAGTAGTTACGGTAGTGGCTAATCCCCAACACTACAGTACGTGCCAGGGGTTTTATCACAAAAACGCCCATCACTGCGTTGAGTGGATGGGATTAAATGTTTCCGCGGATTGCTGAAATCAACAATCCTCCACTGCAACTGCGAGCGTCGATGATTAGTACTGTTATTGTTAATGAACCAGTGGGGTACAGTCATTCAGGCAGTAATGGGTCATAGTAGGGATTTTAGTCACGTGACTTTATCTGTTGTCAGAACGTAAACAATTAAATTTTTTGCATTCAAAGTGCTATAAAACTGAAAATAAAAAACATCCACCAACCCTATAGATGTGTATTTGTTCATTAGATATTTTTTAATAATGTGTGTAAGTGTCATTGTTGACAAAGTTATCTTCATCGAGATATCATCGCTGAAAGACGTCGAGTTGACGTTCGCTGTAAAAATGGCGATCTGTGCCCGTGTTTTTCAAGTCTGCTGATTTCGGGGTGCTTCACTTATGCAAATTTCCGCGCGAGATGATATCATGTACCATCAAAATCTTTTTATAGTTGACCTCTCCGATCATTGGGCAAGACAACGGTGAATGTTGCATATTTCTGCGAGCAGAATATCCATGTTTACGGAAGTTTCAAAGTTTTCAATGAATTTTTTTACCCTTAAAATGAATTTTAAAAAATATGCAACATCCGGAATAATGAACTTGGATATCCCCTCTAACCCTCCAAATAATTATTTTGTCATTTGTTTCAGCCACTTCGCGCGGAAATTCAGTTGAAAATGGTAGGGCCCTGAATTTTCAGCGCGTAATTTCCAAGTTTGCCAATCCAGGCATGATGACGTGACAACACTGGGATTCTCCCATACGATGACGCGTGAAGTGGGTCAAGTTTCACTTGCATTTATTTCAGTTTTCGTTGGTTAAAAGCGTGCTTATTTTACAAAAAGACATTTAAAGGATTTATGCCATTGCTACAAAAATAAGCAGCTTTCAAATCGAAGTTGACAAAATTAATAATTCATTTCAGATTTTGACTTTGGTGCATTGTGTACTGGAAGCTGAACTTGATTTGAATCGAGAATTGGCTGGCATTGAGGATGCAAATGCAAATTCTCTGTTTTTTTTAACTGATATTTTTTTGCCCTTTCATCATATATGCCCTCCTAATTTGTGCACTGTGCACCCCATATTTCAAGGGAGTGCTGTTTGTTAGGCAAAGCCAATACCAATGCAATCGTATTTTCTTTAGATGAGGTGTTAGTCAAAAGATGTTCTGCTACTTCTGGCAAATTGTTTTCAGGTGAGAATTTTGGAGACTGTTTTTTGTACATATCTCAGGTTCCCAATGAGCTTTTTTTGGGGGGGGGGGGAGGGGCAATGGGTGTTTCCTAACAAGGAAGTTATGTTCACCATAGGGGTAGGGTGTGGGGTATTCCCCCTGAACTATCCACAATAAAGGACTAGGAGGCAATTTTTTCTGGTGAAGGAATAGTATCCCCCCCCCCTCCTCAAACTGCAATACATGTGGGTAAAAAGAGCTCTGAGCCCATCCCCTTGGGCACCACCCGTGAATATGCCCTCTTTCAATTTCTCCTACCTTTTGTGATGTGGGCATCAGCCAGTCACTGCCTAATAACATACTCCTTTATGTGTAAGGTCTGACTGGCTGTGTTTCTGAACTGCTTCCAAGTTCCAACACTGCACATTGTTGCCATTGTGATCATTTAAGAAAATAAAACTTACCTTATTGACAAATATTTCTCTTAAAAAATGAAAAAAAAAATATAACAAATGAGTTAAACAATAAAAAAAAAACAATTTTAGAAGAAGCAGGTGCTTTGTAGTAACAACATTAACAAATTAAATTTAAATTTAATTGTCAGTTAAATTTTGTGCCCCTTCCTTGGCTCACCCGCATGCATCTGGGGTACCAGTTGGTGTGATGAAACAGAAATGCTATGGCGTTAGGGAATGCTATCGGTGCGTCTTTTAAAAAAACAAATATCTGTGCCCAATCACAACCAGTCAGTAATCTGATAATCATTGGGCCGAGCGATCTCAGTGTCTCTTCCTCTTTTCAAAAACTTCATTCTCAAATAAGGTGCTGTTCTTTTCTCAGGTTTTTTATGCCTTATGACCCCTTATTAGCATTTGCTCCTGTTAGATTCGTTCGATTAAGTATTTTGGATGTTGCTATATTTTTTTCTGTGCAAAGAAAGCTGAAATACTTATAAATACCAAAATATATGCACTTTGTTGTTTTGAATGATGTAGAGAAAAGCGCTACAAAATAACAGTATTTTTTAAATATGTAAATTTGATATGCAAATTAATTTGGAACTGTTCTGATTAAATTTTACTTTTTCCTATTTATTTTACTTAAAGAACTTGTCATATGAGAACATAATGCCAGGTTGACTAATATTTCAAATGAAAATTCCATTCAAATGTTTGAAATATTGTTTATTTAAAAAAATTGAAATATGCAAATTAGCTGTGAACAATATGCAAATTAGTTTGTTGCTATTGTTCCAGGAGGTGGCAATACACTTTTAGAGGTTGTAATATCAAATTACATGTCTACAGAAGTGAAATAAACAGGACCAAAGTAAAGGTTAATCAGTGGAAATTTGACATTTAAAATATGTAAATTATGTAAATTATATGCAAATTAATGGTCTATTTTTAATGTTACTTACATTTTTTTGATTTTTCCAGATAGAATAATAGATTTTCCATGACAGACAATCACAAATAATGAATGTTGTGCAAAATAGACCACATTCAAGTGTTTAAATTACAAAAATGAAAAATATTTAAATTTTTTATGCAAATTATATGCAAATTAGATTGAAAAGTCTCCTTGAAAATTTTGTTTAAAATGTATGGAAGAATTGGTCTCCTCGATTCCAAAATATAACCGAAAATTTTATGAACCTATCTTGTGTACTTTTTATTTTATGACTGTTTTTGTCTTCATTATTTGCATTTTTCAGCATTAAAATTGTCAGTTTTGGGCACATTTTAGTTCTGGGAAAATAGTAGTAAAGCACTAAGCTCCAGTGACAAAAAAATCGGTCAATCACCAACCTTTAAATGGCCATATCTCGAAAAGTTTTGAGAATTTTTTAATTCTGTAAAAAGTTTATTGTTTCTTTAGCATTGTAGAAAGATTTAGCATCAAAATTAAAGAGGTCTGTGTACATTAAAAAAGTCATGTAAAATCCCTAGTCATAGGCAGTAACGGTAGGGACGTCACGATAACGTTGTGCAGTTTTCTGATTTGCGTAAAAAATGGCAAATATATGCCTTTTTCAAACTTCTCTTATTCACTTATTTTTAAATATTTGTACCAGATAAAAGGTGTAGGTTATTCACGGGTTCATATTCCACCTAAAACGAATTGGATGACATCAATACGCAAATTATTTAAAAAGAACGACGACGCCAAAGTCAAAGCAAAACACGTATTTTCGAGTCAAAAAAAATCCTTGTAACTTTTTTTCAACTGTTTTCAATGTGCTGTCAACTGGGAGATATTTTTCACAGGAAAACATGAGTACCATCATTTTAAAGATCATATTCTCACCTTCACAACGGTCCATGATACATTGGAATTTTTCAGTTAGGTCATGATTTATTTTTCGAAGGAAAACTTTGATCGCGCATAACTTTTTAACCCATAAATGGATGCAAAAGTATCATGCATATTTAAATAGAGGAGATTCGAGTCTGTCGAAAATACTGGATGTCGATTGGCTAATGTTAGGATCTTCCAGTCGATGACTTGTCAAAAAACAGTGACAAAAATAAACCACCTTCCAAGAATTCCGCTCCATGAGAGCACGTAATTTTATAAACACGTGCACAGTGCAGCAGTCGCTTGTGCAAGTAAATTCAAATTTCCTCTCGTAACGGAAATGAATCAACAACTGAAATAATTTGGCTTGCAATTCACCATAATTTCAAATGGTAAAACACTCAAAAAAGTTATCAAAACACATTTATTTGATTGTCTTGGTTGTTGGCTGAAAACTCCGCCCATATTCCCAAAATTTCCAGCAGGCCACGTGCGTTTTCAAGATTTCTAATTTTCGTTCCATATCGGGCGGAGGCTTTCAAGTTTCAATTTCATCGGAATATTTTGGAACACGCACCTTTTTCGCGAAACACGCCAAACAGGGTTTAATTTAAAATGTAGAATTGTAAATAATAATACTAAAAAAAAAATAAATAAAACATGTCAACAGTGCCAAAAGTCAACAAACAACACATGCTTTTTTTGATGATAAACAAGCATCTGCTGCTGAACTCTTGAGCGAACTGGCCATTATTTTCTTTCCAATCTTCATTAGTTAAAAATCTTAACTGTAAGGTAAATTACCTTTGTTCAACACTCTCAGTACAACATGGGAGTCATCCGACGAAAGATTTATTTTTTTCTCGGGTACAGAATAATTAAAAATAAATTTGAGTGTGAGCAAGATCAAATTTTTTTTTTTTTTTTTAAATTCATTTTAGACGACTGAATCCAGTGTCTAGTTGCGTAGACAGTCCTATCTGGGGAGGGGGTTACGAGGATAAAATTAAGCAGAGTTCTGCTGAAAAAGTTATTTAATTTTCAAGCTCTTCTCCATCTGGAGTAGTTTAGAGTAATTGTTTACATGGGGGGGAGGGGGGGGGGGGCAGCTATAGCTTCTTTTGCGGAAGCATTTGTTGATTTAGCTTATTTTAATGTTTTCACTATTTTGTGTTCACTCTGGACTGTGGGGGGGGGGGGGGGGGGGTTATTTCATTTGTTTTTCACTGATACTATAGGTGGGGTGCAGGGAAGCAGTGAATATTAAAAGGGATATTGTTGGGAACATCCTCTCCCTGGGCAAACTCCTTTATTTTCTTACACACCCCCCCCCCCCACACACACACACACCCACACACCCCCACCCCCATCAGGGAGCCCTGGCTCTCATGTAGGAAATCCTAGGTTCTTGGGGGGGGGGGGGGGCGGTATACCCACAGTTTCATTCTCTAGCATACATGTTTTTGGAATGTTAGGACCTGTGTGCTCCCCAAGAGAAGCACTGTCCATTACCTATGCATTAATTTGTGTGTTATTAGTAGGGCTGTCGCGATTATTCGATTAGTCGACTAACCGTCAACTATTGAAGTAGTCGACGTTTTTTATTTTTAATCGATTGTCGTTCATTTTCAAGATGGTACACGTCTACTACACGTCGGGGCTAAATTGCATTGTTTTGTGAGGTGAATGATCAATGAAGGTGAATAACTTTAAATATCTAACCATAGTTACATGTAACATTCATATCCGGAAGACTGTACGACTGTCACTGACTGTGTAAGAAAGAACACTCACAGTTACTCGAGAAGAATAGATTCTTCTGAATTTCTCCAGTCTTGTACACACGAATGCACCCATTGGAAAACCCAAAGCGCGGAAGTGACAAAATTATGACGAAAGTCAGAACGTCAGATCACTTCTCAAAGTTCGGAACTTCAGAGTAAGATCCGATTTTAACAACTGACGAGGGAATGCTTAGATCTCAATGTTCAAAATTTCGAGAAACTTATTGCAGAAAGGAAACATATGCGGGAACGTTCTTTGGTAAATTCATTTTAATTCATCGGCTTCAATCTAGTTCAAACTTTGACCCGCAGTCAGTAATATTATTTTTGGGGTTGGTACGTCCTACAGGACGTACCAACCCCAAAAATTATATTACGGACTGTGGGTCCAAGATTGGACTACATGTAGCTTCAGTCGGGACCGATTTGTTGTTCCCACAACCCCACTTCGTCTGAACACACTGGTGCCATTGTCATTTTTAGCTCCCCTACATCTGTAAGATGTGGTGAGCTATTGTGATAACCTCGGGCGTCGGCGTCCGGCGTGTCCAATATTGTAAGAGTTTATGTTAAGGTAAATTTCTGAAGCATCAGTGGGCTCAGGCCTTTGATATTGCATATGTAGGTTCTAGGGGACTATTAGAACAGTATTTAACCCTGAAACTACGACTTTTTTCCAAATTTCAGCTAAAATTTTCTGCCAAAAGTTGTAAGAATTTGCGTTTAGGTGTTGTAAGAATTTGTGTTAAAGTCAGCTTTTGTGCAGATTGTGCTGGTTTAACTTCTCATTACTGTTGATTTTCATATTTCAATAACAACTGTAGGTATTAACCCTACTGTATGCAGAAATTTAACGAAAATTTTCTTTTTTTTCACTCAAAATTTTCATGTTTTTCTTGGACTTAGTAAATTTTAAGTTGTAAAACTTTGTGTTTAAGTGAGTTGTGTTTCTATGTGTCTTTCCGGGTGATTAATATTCTACACTTGGGTTACTGAACTCCATTGCAGTAATATTTAACCCTCATTACATGCATATTTGAGGAATTTGAGGCTGATTTTCTGCCAAAACTTGTTGTAAGAATTAGCGTTTAGGTGTTGTAAGAATTTGTGTTAAAGTCAGCTTTTGTGCAAATTGTGGTGCTTTGACTTCTCATTACTGTTGATTTTCATATTTCAATAACAACTGTAGGTATTAACCCGACTGTATGCAGAAATTTAACTGAAATTTTTTTTTTTTTCAGTCAAAATTTTCATGTTTTTCTCGGACTTAGTAAATTTTAAGTTCTAAAAGTTTGTGTTAAGGTGAGGTGTTAAGCTGAGTTCTCAAAGATCAGTGGGCTCAGGCCTTTGATATTGCATATGTAGGTTGTAGGGGACTATCAGAACAGTATTTAACCCTGATACTACAACTTTTTTCCAAATTTCACCTAAACTTTTCTGCCAAAAGTTGTTGTAAGAATTTGCATTTAGGTGTTGTAAGAATTTGCGTTAAAGTCAGCTTTTGTGCAGCTTGTGCTACTTTAATTTCTCATTACTGTTGATTTTCATATTTCATTAACAACTGTAGGTATTAACCCTACTGTATGCAGAAATTTAATGGAAATTTTCTTTTTTTTCAGTCATTATTTTCATGTTTTTCTCGGACTTAGTAAATTTTAAGTTGTAAAACTTTGTAAACTTTGTGTTTAGGTGAGTTGTGTTTCTTTGTTTGTTTCCAGGCGATTAATATTCTACGCTTGGGTTACTGAACTCCATTGCAGGAATATTTAACCCTCATTACATGCATATTTGAGGAATTTGAGGCTGATTTTCTGCCAAAACTTGTTGTAAGAATTAGCGTTTAGGTGTTGTAAGAATTTGTGTTAAAGTCAGCTTTTGTGCAGATTGTGGTGCCTTCATCTCTCATTACTGTTTATTTTCTCATTTCAATAACAACTGTAGGTATTAACCCTACTGTATGCAGAAATTTAACTGATTTCTTTTCTTTTTTTCAGTCACAATGTTCACGTTTTTGTCTGACTTGCTCAATTTTAAGTTCTAAAAGTTTGTGTTAAGGTGAGGGGGATTTTTGGGACTTATATTCACTTTCTTTAAAAAAAATTTTTTTAACTTTTTTTTTTTAATACTTTCTCATACTTGTTACTAGTAACATTAAGGCTTATTTTAGTTGTTGATGTGATGTATTTTTGTTGGGACTTATAGTCACTTTCTTGAATGAATGTTTTTCCGCAACTCCTCTTTAACCAATGAATGTACTTACAATTTCATTGATTTATGAAAGCCTTGAATGAATGTTTTTCCGCAACTCCTCTTTAACCAATGAATGTACTTACAATTTCAGTGATTTATGAAAGCCTTTCCTAATTCTTATTTATGATTTAATATCTGCCCTCACGATTCATATTCTTAATCATAAACATTTCTAAAAGAAAAAAATGCTTTTATATCCAATGATTTTATGTTGAATTGATATATAATAAATGCAGAAATATAGACTTTCCAAAGCCATCACATAAACCACATTAATCATTTGATGCCTAGTTAATGATTTATATTAACTAAATATTAGGCATGTTACATTGGAACGACATTATCTAGCGTGAATTTAGGTGAGCGTTGGGATGTAACATCCCTCTTGTTAGAGTTTTACGAACAGAAGGATGATTTGCTAAAAAATCATGGGAAGCGACTATTAATCGACTAACCGTCGATTACTGGTTACGATTAGTCGATTACAAAAAATGATAGTCGCGACAGCCCTAGTTGTTAGAATACTTAAAATAAAGAAAGACTTTCCAATTTTTTTTTATTGGCAGTTTCATTTGTTTCCACTGTAATAAAACTTTGGCCAGCTGCTGATTTGTAATGGTTCTCAGGTCAGAAGGGTTTATTTATTGGGGTTAAGTGACAGTTTCAACAGCTAGGGGAACCTCGTCTCAGTCAGTTCTACGGGTAGAGGAAGCCAGAGTACCCAGTAAGAATCAGTAAGCAATGGCAAGCAGACTCCCAAGATTAGAAGGCCTTAATTAACCCTGTACTCCCAAATGCATCCCTATCGCCACACTTCATCTCTTCTCCAAACACCCAGAAACAAACTGATAACGCCCCGCACCTCATTCTTTCCAATCTTTCTGAAAGAAAAAAAAAATACTAACCCTCTCCTTTGTGTCGTTCAATACTCACATATCCTTCATTCTCCCATCCCAATATAATAAAAGAGTGAACAAAATATTTTATTGTCTTTTATTTAAATTTCTAATATCAATAACATCCATCTACAAGCATATATATAAGGGTAGTTTATACCAACACCTAAAACATTAATTATGGTATGAATTTGCTCAAGAAACTATTGAAACCCAAAATTGAGTTCTTGCTGCATGGCATAACTAACTGTATACATAGAATATAGTTTGGTAGAATGTGTCCAAGGAAAGTTAGGACGTGGTTACTGCATATAAGGGTAGATGAAGAGGGCACAGAAATAGCAATGGTGATGTATTTTACAAAAATAAATATCTCCTACGAGCCACCAGGAATTTTTTTTGTGTCTACAGGGTCAAATGTGGACCCCTTTCCCAAAGGTATTCGGGCATGGTTTTCTCAATTGAAACCAAAATTTCTCAAGCTCACTCCCCTTTCAAACAAAATTTTAATTCACTATTGGTATTCTGAACTTGCTGAGTGGTCACAAGCCCCCAGATAAGCAATATTAAGCAACCTACCGAAGCAAAACAAGTTTCTAAATTTAGGGCAAAAAGCAGGTTCTTTAAACCTTAAAGGCCTAATTCTGAGAGAGAGAGCACATTTTTCTGCAACCTAACAAGTGCCCCAAGAAGCAGTCTATGATTAAAATTACATTCCAAGAATCTTGTAAGTAGTTTCTAGACATGTCTTGGCTGCCTGTATAGACAGCCAAGACTTGTCTTGACACAACAGCAAAGTCATATAGGGTAAAAGCGTTCTCAGTTCATATTGAAGGTAATATTTCTTATGCTCTGTATGCTTCTTCTCCCCCAAAACAATTCCAAATTGGAGCCTTCATGTTGAGAATTTTCCAAATGCATGGGTCCCAGGCCCTTTCCCAAAGAGGGTAGACAAATCCCTGGCCACAAGTAACAATTTTTAAACAATCAAGATATTGATACAGAGGTGTCAATTAAAACAAACACTCGGGGGATGCGGTGGCTCAGTTGGTAGAGTTGCAGGCTGCAAGCCGAGAGGTCCTCGGTTTGAATCCCACCTGCTGCAACTGTGTTGTGTCCTTGGGCAAGACCCTTCACCCCCATTGTCTACATGGGGGCATGGTGATGTTGTGTACTAAGGCATATGCACATCAACCAATTCTAACCCTGCTTGTGTGGAGTTAGTATGTTTGTTGGGAAGCTGAAAGTTGCTTGCCATTGCTTGGTGGTTCTCTCCGGGTACTCTAGCTTCCTCCACCTGTAAAACTGTCATGGGCATGATAAGCCATTGTGCAGAAATGTGTGACCTTAAACACTAATAAATAAATAAAACAAATACCCCCCCCCCCCCCCCCCCCCCCCCCCACCCCCCATCATCCCTGCCACACTGACAGGAAATGTTTTGTTCAAGAAACAATCTGCAGGGTGTTAGTTACAGTACGGTCATTACCCAGAGTGGACTTTCACCCAAACATCCATGGATTGCAGTTTCCAACGCGTGCAATAAATGTAAATATCTATGAACAAGCACAGTAGAATAAGTAGATCATCCATGTTCCAGCCCATGGACATTCAGACCAATCTCCTAAAACTTAAGTTTCCGAAACTTGTTTTGTGGAACTTTAGAGTTACTGCATGGGTGGAAAATCCACTTCAAAAGTGTTTTAGCAACAACAAAAAATCCACCCAATGCATACTGTATTAGTTAAATGTATACATAATATTGATACGTGTACGAAAAATATGTTACTTCAACATACCGTCTTGTGAATGTATAATGCTGAATACTTGGACCTGTTTTAGGCCTCCATTTCCCAAAACCTTTCCCCATTCCTTCTACCTTAAGAGAATTTACTACATTACATATTTTTAATTTTACAGGCTCCATTTTTGTTCAGCATGCTGGTTGTAATTCCTGTTAAAAGAGTAAGCAGACTGAAGGGATGTTAGTTAGAAACTGTTGGTCAAAAGCAATATCTTCAAACTTGTCGCTCTGAAAATGAAATTTATTTGAGAGAATTAAAATCTCAACATTTTATGGGGTAGGGGTAGAGAAAAGCAGAATATATGTTCTTTAATGAGAAGATATTCTTAGCTGGTTATTGTATTATCTGTAGTATACATTTGGCCATCTTATGCCACTTTTCCTGATTTTCTATCTATCACGTTTCTCAAGTTATTGCCAGTAAAGCGTAAAAACATGCCCAAATTCATATATTTTAAATTTCACAAAAATGACACAAGTTTCTTGTTAAAAGTAACTTAAAACAATACACAATGTCCCACAGTGACATTTAATGTTCACACATTCCTTCAAAGGGGTCACCTACACAAATGGGTAAGGCTAACTTGCAAGAATATAGCTCAACTTTAGATTTATTTACAATATTATCATCTCTCGGCTACAAATTAACATTGCCGTTTTTCACAACAAAGTGTCATATAAAGAAGGATATAAACACTTTGTTCGTGTAAAATTACTCTAAACAGTAATTTTTCAAGACACATATATCATATTATTATAATGCAAACTGGTTCTAAGATGTTAAGCCATTTTATATTCTGATACAGACAAAATAATTGCCAGTTTAGGAAAAATCATCGAAAAATGTCTGTATTTTTCACATTGGCCTTCCCCCTACCTTCCCAACCTCCCTAAAAATCAAGTTAAGTCCAACTGAAAGGAAATATTTTGATTTATGATCTCTATCAAGTATGGCCAGTTAAGTCCAACTGAAAGGAAATATTTTGATTTATGTTCTCTATCAAGTATGGCCATTGATAATATGGGGACATATCTGGAATTAGAGATGATAATTTTACATACTGACATCAGATATATGGGTACTTGAGCTGCGATAAGGATGTTACAAAGGAAAAATAATCTAAGTCCACAAAATGAGACCCCATATTGTGGATCCTGTAAAAAGAGAAATATGTCCATTATAAAGGTAATTCCTTCTTTAATATAATGTACAAAGTGGATTTAGTATACAGAGAGAACAAAGGTTGTTGTTGCACTTCACTTTTACAAGTTATAGGTCCTGGAATGTAGGGTGTTGCTACATTCTGTAAATTGCGTACTCGCGAGTCGAAAAAAAAGGCCCATTTTGGGGGTATAAAAATGGAGATAACTTTGCAACCAGTTGTCCGATTTTGAAAAGGTTGTCAGTTTTGTAAATGTCATGACCTGCCCCATAATAAAAGCTAAAAAACAATCAGATTCTTATGGATTGAAATTTTGAGTGTCAACCCTAATGGGTCAGGCGATGTTAAGCCTTAAAAAAATCGAATTTGAAGAGTATTTCAAACTAAAAATTTTATCCAGGTTTGTGCAGTAATATGTTGCCCATCGTCTTTGAAAGTTTCGCGAGTTCATTGTTTTTTGTTGACAAAAGCGATTTTTTTTAAAAAGACTGAATATAGGGATTTTACATGAAAATTCTATAATGGGTTCTTTGTGATAAAGCTGATTGGAAAATACTCCTCATGTGGTGAGAAAGAGAAATCTAAATATTCCATGTAGTTTTCGAGTTATGGTCATTTGAAGCTTAAAAATTTGTCGAAAATTTAGTCACAGGGACATAGTGCTTTCTGTATAAATCCCAGAACCCAAAACGCCCCCAAAAGTGGTGATTTTAGCACACTTTTTTCATGTAAATAAAGACATTAACACTCATAAAAATGAAAGCACTAATCACAGAGTCTTGAGATTTCACACAGTCATGGGCCATAACGTTGACCCAGAAGTTAACATTAAAATTTTTTAACATGACCGAACCGTCTTAAAGTTAATTTGCATATAATTTGCATAAAAATGTTAATTTTTTAGCTCAACTTTGGTGAAGGCAAATTTGAGCTTATGCCATGGCCCGTCGTCCGTCTGTCCGTCAACAATTGGATACGGCTCTGGCTAGAGGCCGTATTTATGAACCAATCTTTACGAAACTTCTTGGGTACTTTTGTTATGACTGTGGTACGAGAATGAGTGTTTTTGGGTGCGGTCCGAAATTCAAGATGGCTGCCAGCCACCATTTTGTACCGACGATGCAGAAATCTGTTTTTTGTACAGAACTTCCATATGAAAGCTCTGATTTGAATAATTTTTTGTATGAATGTTTAGTACCATGGGATACATCACATATAATACGGGTTTTTTTCTCGTGCGTAAATTATGCAAATTAGACTAACTTTGATGTTTTTTGGTGTTTTTTTCAGCACTGAAAGTGCAAATGCCAATACGGCTCGGGCTAGAGGCCGTATTTATGAACCGATCTTTACGAAACTCCTTGGGTACCTTTGTTATCACCGTGGGACGAGAACGAGTGTTTTTGGGTCCTGTCCGGAATTCAAGATGGCCGATGTCAGCCATTTTGTACAAAATTTGGTGCAATCAGATTTTTGCACAGAACTTCCATATGAAAGCGCTGATTTGAATTATTTTTTGTGTGAATGTTTAGTACCATGGGATACATCATATATAATACGAGTTTTTTTCTCATGCAGAAATTATGCAAATTAGATGAACTTTGATTTTTTCAGTGTTACTTACACACAGTAAGTACACATGTCAATACGGCTCGGGCTAGAGTCTGTATTTATGAACCGATCTTCACGAAACGTCTTGGGTACCTTTGTTATCACCTTGGGACGAGAACGAGTGTTTCTGGGTGTGGTCCAAAATTCAAGATGGCTGCCAGTGGCCATTTTGTACCGAAATTAGGTCTAATCAGTTTTTTGTACACAACTTCTATACGGTTCAGGCTAGAGGCTGTATTTATGCATCGATCTTTACGAAACTTCTTGGGTATCTTTGTTATCACTGTGGGATGAGAACGAGTGTTTTTGGGTGTGGTCCGAAATTCAAGATGGCCACCAGCAGCCATTTTGTACCAAAATTAGTGCAATCAGTCTTTTGTACAGAACTTCTGTATGAAAGTTCTGATTTGAATAAATTTTTGTATGAATTTTTAGTAACATGGAATACATCACATATAGTACGGGTTTTTTTCTCGTGCAGAAATTATGCAAATTAGACTAACTTTGATGTTTTTTGGTGTTACTTTCAGCACTGTAAGTGCAAATGCCAATATGGCTCGGGCTAGAGGCCGTATTTATGAACCGATCTTTACGAAACTCCTTGGGTACCTTTGTTATCACCGTGGGACGAGAACGAGTGTTTTTGAGTCCAGTCCAAAATTCAAGATGGCTGATGGCAGCCATTTTGTACAAAATTTGGTGCAATCAGATTTTTGCACAGAACTTCCAAATGAAAGTGCTGATTTGAATAATTTTTTGTGTGAATGTTTAGTACCATGGGATACATCACATATAATACGGGGTTTTTTCTCTTGTAGAAATTATGCAAATTAGATGAACTTTGATTTTTTCAGTGCTACTTACACACAGTAAGTACACATGTCAATACGGCTCGGGCTAGAGTCTGTATTTATGAACTGATCTTCACAAAACTTCTTGGGTACCTTTGTTATCACCTTGGGACGAGAACAAGTGTTTCTGGGTGCGGTCCAAAATTCAAGATGGCTGCCAGTGGCCATTTTGTACCGAAATTAGGTCCAATCAGTTTTTTGTCACAACTTCTACACAGCTCATATTTGTGAACTGATCTTCACGAAACTTCTCGGGTACCTTTGTTTTCACCTTGGGACAGGAATGAGTGTGTTTTGGGGTGCCTTTGTTATCACTGTGCTATGAGAACAAATATTTTGGGGTTCAGTCAGACCCACTCTGGGACTCAAAAGATTTCTTTTCTAGTTTAGCATCTGACTGTCACCCACCTTTACAATACTTTACCTATACATTTGTTACAGGCAACGGTCAGTATTTATGTACAGACTGTTACAATACTTTATATGTACCTTTGTTATCAGGTCATTACCTAGATGTTTGTCATTGCTGTGTCACATACTATACATGTACATGTCTTTGTCTTGACAAATTGAGCTACAGTGTCATTGACGCTTTCATTTTATTTCGTACATTTATTTTGACGGCAGTTTCTGTGTCTAGTGTTGCATTTATTCAGATGTTAGGATCGGCTGTACCTGCGCATAGTATTGTGGGATTGAAGGAAATTCCCCCATTAGTTGACAAGCGTGCTTTGGAAGTCTCGTAAATAGGTTTTTTTGTTTAATCTTGGGATTTTCTCAGTTTTCAATGCAGATTTACGTGGATGTTAATTCGAATCAGACAAAAACAGTTTGTATTATTATCCCCGCATTTTAAAAAATGCGGGGATATTGTCATGATCTCCGTCTGAACGTCCGTACGTCCATACATCCGTACTTCCGTACGTCCGGTTTTGTAATTCGAAACGCTGTAACTTTCTACAGTTGTTCGATAGGGTCTGTGCAACTCAAAAATACAACTTTTAAATTTTTGTGCCACCAGGTGGCTTCTGTGGAGCCACTTAAAAAATGCGTTATTTTTTCACTTTTTTGCTGAATAGTCCCAACCTATGTAATTCGGAGTTCTAAAATTACACTAGGATGTTGCTAAATGATCTGTAGATATGTAGGAAGGTTTCGGATTTTTCGGGTGCCATGTGGCTGTGCCACCGTAGCCACTTTTGTGTTTTCTTAGACCGTTTCCGGCAAAAGGCTCGTAGGATATGTAATTCGAAATGCTAAATCCATGCTCAGATGTTGGAGTAGGGTCTATAGATGCGCACGAAGGTTTCGGATTTTTCGGGTGCCATGTGGCTGTGCCACCGTAGCCACTTTTGTGTTTTCTTAGACCGTTTCCGGCGAAAGGCTCGTAGGGAATGTAATTCGAAATGCTAAAACCATGCTCATATCTTGCAGTAGGGACTATAGATGCGCACAAAGGTTTCGGATTTTTTGGGTGCCACGTGGCTGTGCCACCGTAGCCACTTTTGTGTTTTCTTAGACCGTTTCCGGCAAAAGGCTCGTAGGATATGTAATTCGAAACGCTAAATCCATGCTCTGATGTTGCAGTAGGGGCTATAGATGCGCAGGAAGGTTTTGGATTTTTCGGGTGCCACGTGGCTGTGCCACCGTAGCCACTTTTGTGTTTTCTTGAACCGTTTCCGGCGAAAGGCTCGTAGGGTATGTAATTCGAAATGCTAAAACCATGCTCATATGTTGCAGTAGGGTCTATAGATGCACACAAAGGTTTCGGATTTTTCGGGTGCCACGTGGCTGTGCCACCGTAGCCACATTCGTGTTTTCTTAGATTCTTTCCGGCGAAAGGCTCGTAGGGAATGTAATTCGAAATGCTTAAACCATGCTCATATGTTGCAGTAGGGACTATAGATGCGCACGAAGGTTTCGGATTTTTCGGGTGCCACTGTTGCCACTTTCATGTTTTCTTAGACCGTTTCTGACGAAAGGCTCCTAGGGTATGTAATTCGAAATGCTAAAAGCATGCTCAAATGTTGCAGTGGGGTCTGTAGATGCGCACGAAGGTTTCGGATTTTTCAGGTGCCACCGTTGCCACTTTTGTGTTTTCTTAGACAGTTTCCGGCAAAAGGCTCCTAGAGTATGTAATTCGAAATGCTAAAAGCATGCTCAGATGTTGCAGTAGGGTCTGTAGATGCGCACGAAGGTTTCAGATTTTTTGGGTGCCACGTGGCTGTTCCATCGTTGCCACTTTCGTATTTTCTTAGGACCGTTTCTAGCGAAAGGCTCCTAGGGTATGTAATTCGAAATGCTAAAACCATGCTCAAATGTTGCAGTGGGGTCTGTAGATGCGCACAAAGGTTTCGGATTTTTCAGGTGCCACGTGGCTGGGCCAACGTTGCCACTTTCGTGTTTTCTTAGACCGTTTCTGGCGAAAGGCTCCTAGGGTATGTAATTTGAAATCCTAAAAACCATGCTCAAATGTTGCTGTAGGGTCTGTAGATGCGCACGAAGGTTTCGGATTTTTGGGGTGTCACGTGGCTGTGCCACCGTTGCCACTTTCGTGTTTTCTTAGACCGTTTCCGATGAAAGGCTCCTAGGGTATATAATTCAAAATGCTAAAACCATGCTCAAATGTTGCAGTGGGGTCTGTAGATGCGCACGAAGGTTTCGGATTTTTCAGCTGCCAAGTGGCTGTGCCATTGCTACTTTCGCATCTTCTTAGACCGTTTCTGGCAAAAGGCTCCTAGGGTATGTAATTCGAAATGCTAAAACCATTCTTGAATGTTGCAGTAGGGTCTGTAGATGCACAGGAAGGTTTCAGATTTTGGGGCTGTGCCACCATTGCCATTTTCGTGTTTTCTTAGACCCTTTCCAGCAAAATGCTCCTAGAGTATGTAATTCAAAATGCTAAAACCATGCTCAAATGTTGCAGTAGGGTCTGTAGATGCGCACAAAGGTTTCAGATTTTTCAGGTACCACGTGGCTGTTGCCTCTTTCATGTTCTATTAGACCATTTCCGGCGAAAGGCTCCTACAGTATCTATTTCGAAATGGTAAAACCATGCTCAAATGTTGCAGTAGGGTCTGTAGATGTGCACGAAGATTTTGGATTTTTCAGGTGCCACGTGGCTGTGCCACCATTGCCACTTTTGTGTTTTCTTAGACCGTTTCCGGCGAAAGGCTCCTAGAGTATGTAATTCGAAACGCTAAAACCATGCTGAGATGTTGCAGTAGAGTCTGTAAATGTGCAGGAAAGTTTCGGATTTTTGAGGTGCTATGTGTCTGTGTAACCGTTGCCCACTTTTGTGTTTTCTTAGACCCGTTTCCGGCGAAAGGCTCCTAGGGTATGTAATTCGAAATGCTAAACGCATGCTCAAATGTTGCAGTAAGATCTGTAGATGCATACAAGGTTTCAGATTTTTCAGGTGCCACCGTTTTGCTTTCGTGTTTTCTTAGGTCGTTTCCTGCGAAAAGCTCCTAGAGTATGTAATTTGAAATGCTAAAACTATGCTCAAATGTTGCAGTAGGGTCTGTAGATGTGCACGAAGGTTTCGGATTTTTGGGGTGCCACCGTTGCCACTTTCATGTTTTCTTAGACCGTTTCCGGCAAAAGGCTCCCAGGGTACATGTATGTAATTCGAAACGCTAAAAACCATGCTCAAATGTTGCAGTGGAGTCTGTAGGTGCGCACGAAGCTGTGTCACCTGTGCCACTCAATATGATTTTAGTGTGTCATATAATACATTTCATCTTTGTATCAAGCATTCATACAAAGTCAAGGATGCAAATGCGGGGATACACTATAGTGTGCTTTGCACACAAGTGACACCATCTAGTTATTTTATCTGTTATTTGCTGCTTCTTCTATTGTAATCACACTTGCGTGAATTAGACGTGAATGGAAAAATTAATCTCGCAAAATTTCGTTGCCCAAACCTATCAACAGTGAGATTCCGGGAGCCAAGACAGAAAAAAAAGTCGGTGCCGAAAAAAAAGCCCAGAGAAGGGGCCTCTCAGGGCCGGGGCCGATCGGCCCGACTCAAGGCAAGCCCAGTGATGCCCAGATGAGATTGTCCCCTTTGGTTGCAATCATTCAACCATGATGGCTGCCCGAGCCTGAAGCCCGAAAACCTTTAGCACAGTCTACAGGTCATATTTATGAAGGGATTTCATTGTAGCTTGGTAGGATGTCTCCAAATAAGATCTAGATGAGAACGTCCCCTTTTGGTCGCGATCATTCAGTCTAGATGGCTGTCCGAGCCCAAAAGCCTTTAGCATAGTCTATACAGTACGCACAGAGTGTAATGGTACTCTAACACCCATTGGGTGGACTGACATATAATGTCAAGATTAGAACGTCCCCTTTTGGACATGATTGGGCAACTGTGAAGGCTACAGGTGCCTGAAGCCCGAAAACCTTTAGAACAGTCTAAAGGTCATAATTATGAAGGGATTTCATTGTAGCTTGGTAGGATGACTCCAAATAATGTCTAGATGAGACATCCCCTTTTGGTCGCGATCATTCAGCCTTTATGGCTGCCCAAGCCCAAAGACCTTTAGCATAGTCTATAGGTCGTATTTATGGAAGGATTTCATTGTAACTTGTTAGGTTGACTCCATATAATCAGGGTTTCCGCTAGACTAGCAGCGGGTCTGTCGACCGGACCCCATTCCCCTGCCGATCATACAATGATCAGTCAGAAAAGGTGGTGGTTAAAATGTCGAGTACAATGCTGTATCGTAACGACACTCGGGATCCTTTGTTTCCACGTAATATAGGCATAATTATGTTGTATACTATGCCTACTATTACTGACGACAACCTGATACCTTATAACCCCCCAGACGAGAGGGGGAAACAAAGTTCAAATCCTAAACGTCGCCTATAAAATTTCGGACTCAAATTGTCGTGTTTGGTCCGAAATCACTGGCTTTTATTTTGAGCGATAAATGATGTACTTGTTTTGGAAGCTGTCACTTGTTTCAAATGAGTGTGCAGGCTGCTGTCAGTAGTTCTCTGAAACACGCCCACAACATATAGTTTTCACAGTGGTTCAATATCATCAGAAAGATACTGATTGAACGCTGCCACTTTCGAGCGGTGCACAATTCATTGTGAAAGAACACTGCCACTTTCGAGCGTGCACAGCTCATTGTGAAAAATGGGTGTTCAGAAATTAATGAGAAAGTGGTAATTAAAAATAAAAAATAATTACAACTCTGGTATTTGAGAATTATATAACAATATAACCAGGGATATGATTTATAACTTATTGGTTCAATAAAACATGCTCATTTATCATTTCACCATGCTCTGCAACATGTGAAGTTAAGACTTTCAGTGTAAAATCAATTTTTCGAATGTTGCCAAGGGAGGCAACTATTTTGTTATTCATATTTTGCTGTGCAAATTTTATCTGGTCTTCATATTATGAATTTTTTTATTGAGTTTGTGTGAAGCTATATTTTGTTTTATTCGTAAAAAATGTACCTACATATTTAAAAAAAACAGCTATTTTTAAACAGACTATGTTTGTCTGTTTTCAAGGGGGTGATTTGCAGTGCAGATTAAAATGCTTACAAAGCACCCCCTGGGCTTCTACACGAGTCAGTACGGTAATTGCCTGTGCATGACGTCACACGTCCGCATCATGGTTCTTTTCGAATATTACCGCGAGCGGTTGTTAACAAAGCTCAATTATTAAGCATTTTAGCGACCAGAATGCCCCCAGAGAGCACCTAAAAATCAAAATTTTCTTGGGTGGAGAACCCCCCCCCCCCCCCAAATCGCCCTCTATATGCGACAGACTCCTTCCCCAAACCGCCCTCTATATGCGACAGACTCCTTCGGCGTCTGAGTTTCAGTTTCTTTAAACTACCGGACCCACAAATTTTCCCCTAGCGGAAACCCTGATATAATGCCTAGATGATGACCTCCCCTTTTGGTCGTGATTGGTCGACTGTGATGGCTACAGGTGCCCGAAGCCCGAAAATCTTGAGCACAGTCTACAGGTCATATTTATGAAGGGATTTCATTGTAACTTCGTAGGACCACTCCAGATGAGAATGTCCCCTTTGGTTGCGATCATTCAACCATTATGGCTGCCCGAGCCCGAAGCCCGAATACCTTTAGCACAGTCTACAGGTCATATTTATGAAGGGATTTCATTGTAACTTGGTAGGTTTGACTTCTTATAATGTCTAGATGAGAACGTCCCCCTTTGGACACGATTGGGCAACTGTGACAGCTACAGGGGCCTGAAGCCCGAAAACCTTTTTAGAACAGTCTACAGGTCATAATTATGAAGGGATTTCATTGTAGCTTGGTAGGATGTCTCCAAATAAGATCTAGATGAGAACGTCCCCTTTTGGTCGCGATCATTCAGCCTAGATGGCTGTCCGAGCCCAAAAGCCTTTAGCATAGTCTATACAGTACGCACAGAGTGTAATGGTACTCTAACACCCATTGGGTGGACTGACACTGGCGCCGTCACCCATTGGTCCCGTGGAAACATGGGCTGTCGCCGGTGTGCTTATAATTAATAGTCCACCGGCTGATCGCGGTTGACTTGAGTGGACAGGATTAATAAACAACGATGCATTGTCGTGTTTATGACGTTGGTCGAATTAAGCTAAATCCTTCCCACCGAGCAAGCCGGTGGTGGCAGATAAGCGAAAGTAATTTATAAACTGCGCGACAAGATAAGAATTACCTTCACAACGAGACATTGGCGTGAGAAACAGAAGAAAGGTACATACATGTCTGTATCGTCTGCAGATGGGGGTCATTTCAAATGGCTGATGGCGGATATTTTATTAACTTAAGATGCACGGGACAAATCTTTTCTCCTGTCTCAAATAACTCAAAATGCTATCTTGCTGAATGAACAATTTACATGTATATCAACACCATCAAGGACAGATGAACAGGGTGGAAGGTAATCAAAACCTCCACTCCTCCCAGACGCTATTAACACATTTTTGTTTTGGGCAAATAAACGCAAGAGGGATTATTCCGAATAATAGGTTGTAACTAATGGGGCTAATATGCACATTGAAAATATGTCCATCAAACAAAACCGAAAACAATGAAAAGGAAAACCCCACTCATTATTGGGTTAAAAAGCAAACAAACGTTTCACCAAATAGGCATCTGAACGTAATCCTAAAGCCCAGCAGGTAAACCATGTCTGGTGTTCAAAACGAAATAATATAACAATAACATGATTTTGGAGGGCATTATGGTTCATTTGCGGCCCTGCAGCAATGATGAACAGCCCGAGGGTTTATTAAAGGCCGAGACAAAGTCGAGGGCCGTTAATAAGCCCAAGGGCCGTTCATCACTGCTGCATGGCCGCTAATGAATCATGATGCCTGACAACAATCATGTTATTACTATTATTACCACTCCCTGTTACAGCTAACTTGAATCTAAAAATAGCCGGGCTGCTAATGGCTATTTATACCATTATCATCTGCGGCCCGGCTCCGTCGAATGATGTCACTGAAATTATGGAGTTGTTAATCGACTAGTAACTTATAGATTGAGTGGCAATAATAAAAATTAACCGTCTTATGACTGCCTGGGAAGATGGAACAAAATGAATAATATTCGGGTATTTTGGTATTATACCCCCATTTATGATCGTCTAATCGCATGCTGGAGCTGTCTAGGGACACATTCAATACAATGTACTCCATTCGCTTGATCTGTGACCGTTGATGACTCGTTTCTCATGGACCCTACACCCCCAACAAAAACCAAATTATACAGCCCAAAAACTTAGTTCCCAGAAAGAGACGTTACAGCTGTCAAAATTGCATGTGTGTAATAAGCCTGCACTAATAATTAGGCCTATAAGCGCACAGAAACTGCAGCTCCCCCCCCCCCCCCCCCCCCCCCCCCCCCCCCTCCCCCCCCCCCCCCCCCCCCCCACACACACACACACACTCCATTAATTATCTTTTCAAGGGCTTAATAATAAACATTAAAATGTTTTTTAAAAAGCTCCAAAGCCAACAGGGAGAGTGATTATGCAAAATAGAGTATCTGAACAAGTGGTGCCTCCCCCACCCCTCACCCCCATCGCTGGGCAGCCTGGGAACAGTTGGAATTATGCTTGGCGTTGATCAAAGTGATAAATTGAAAATTTTAAATAAGTAAAATAAATAAATAACTACAGCAATGTCAATCAGGGGTGTAGTTCTGGCGTTCAGTTGTCCTGGAAAATTAGGCTGTTTACCTATGGAGTTGCAGCAAAAAAAATCAGTGAAAAGTCGCTTTGGTGGTTGGCCGTTCACTCATCAGAGAGGCGGTTGTTTTGGGTGAATCGTTTGCATGCACGTGTTACTGAACAAAATTCGTAAAGGAAAGCCTGTTGAAATGACAAATAAACGCAACGGGTGTGTATTTTAGCTATTTATTCATCAATAACGTTTGAAAGAACATAGCAGGAAGAATGTTAGTCCACAGGGATAAAGTTTTTCCCCAACATTCAAGCATGTGCCCTCGTTTTAGAATTTTTATAACAGGGTGTATTGGAATTTTCGTTCCTAATACAACTCGACCCATCTCTTTTTTTCAATTAAAACTTGTCTTGTTCTGTAGACAATCCAAATTTTGTCTGCAGTTGTTCAGTAACCGAATGCACGCTCAAACTCAGTACGTGGATAGTGGATGCATTTGGAAACACCCACCGAGTGGAAATTCAACTCGGGATAACTCAAGTACTGTGAAACTACAGAGAAAGGTTCATGTACCTAAACAATGTACATGGTTGTACATGGTTGGTACTCTCCATTGCCTGACTGTCGAAGTGATTGAAAAAAAGAAAATCTTGGCGATATATCTTAGAACTCCTATTTTCTCGGTACTCTTCCTTTGGTTGATAAATGGTTCCTTTAATATATGGATGGATATGATAGATAACAGCCTTGTTACGATAACGCAGACAGCTGAAATCCAGAATGAGTTCTTTGTTATTTTATTTTTGTAACTCAAGAAACAATTCACAGAATTCAGACATCTGACAATTTTGACGCTCACCCCAAGAAAAATGTCTGTGGATACCATACATATAAGTCGCATGTCAGTATGTCTATCGAGCTTGCACAGATGACTATTAATAATAATAGTGCTAAGGGTAGTTTTTTTGAGAATCCTTTACCATCGTATCCTTTCTGCTCTTTCCTCCAAACCTTTCTGCTCTTTCCTCCAAACCAAAAGGTTAATATACATTTATCATGAGTCCTAATACCGGAAATTCAAAACCAATTGGAACATGCATGGTCCAGCCCTGGGTTGGCTGCTGATCTCTCGCCATTTACACAGTAAATAAATTTTCATTTTCATACTCTTAAAATGTCGGCGGGGGGGGGGAGGGGGGGGGGGGGGGGGGGGCTCTGTTGCCGCGTTTTATGTGTTTTGATTCCAATGTAAACGAGTTGCATGATCGTTTATTATGTCCATATTATTATTAAATATTATGACATGCGAGAAACAAACTTATAAATTCATTTCAGCAACAAAAAAAACAAACGCATTTCTGGAAAGTTCACGACTGCGTTTCAATTCCCGATTTTTCGCTTAATGCAATTATTCCTACCACTGCCTCTCACTTGCAGTGTACATGTATATATCTTTTGAATGCTCACCCACAGGCATATACGAGTATCTAATCGATTCATTCAGGTGTTTTCATGGTTGCCCGTCACGGTCTTTCCTTGGTTACTTTATCCCTTACTCTCGTGAGTGCGATGACTTTCCAGCGATTTTAAACATTGTCATTGGAACATCGCTGTGATATTCAACTGTGCTTCGGGTGATGGTGGAAGAAAACATCACTGCACGAGCGATTTGCTTATAATCCGCTCATCCGAGTACTGTATATTCGGCAGTGTTATTTATTTAAAAAATATATATATACAAACTAAGCGATTTTTTTTTGTTTTTGAAATTCTAGTCAGAGAGTTTCAAATTCTAGAGTTGAATTGTGAACGTACGTGTATGTAGGCCTGCATTCTATGCAGCGGAAATATCATAACTCCGATTTTATTACCAAGAGTCAATCTTAAATACTGTGTTGATAATGCTAATTAAGAAATTAATCCCGTCCGCTCGTTCTGCCGGTGTGTCCACTCGAATGATGACACTTAGTAAATAACTTAATCCTGTCCACTCAGCGAGCCGGTGGCAGAGACCTCTGACGATTTGTACCACCGTGGACCATTAATCCCCTCCACCTGACGTCCACCGACACCGTGGCGGGTGGATGAGTACCAATACACTCTGTGCGCACTGTAGGTCGTATTTATGGAAGGATTTCATTGTAACTTGTTAGGTTGACTGCATATAATGCCTAGATGATGACATCCCCTTTTGGTCATGATTGGTCAGCTGTGATTGCTACAGGTGCCCGAAGCCCGAAAATCTTGACACAGTCTACAGGTCATATTTATGAAGCGATTTCATTGTAACTTCGTAGGATCACTCAAGATGATGCCCAAATGAGAATATTCCCTTTTGGTTGCGATCATTCAACCATGATGGCTGCCCCGAGCCCAAAGCCCGAAGAACTTTAGCACAGTCTTCAGTTCATATTTATGAAGGGATTTCATTGTAACTTGGTAGGTTGACTTCATATAATGTCTAGATGAGAACGTCCCCTTTGTATGCAATTGGGAAACTGACGGCTACAGGGGCCCGAAACCCGAAAACCTTTAGACAGTCTACAGGCCATATTTATGAAGGGATTTTAATGCAACTTGATAGGATGACTCATTTTGAAATAATTTCACTGTAACTTGGTAACTTTTGTTGATATATGTTAACTGTGAGGGCCTCATACATTAACTGTGAGGTCATATTAACCCACCCCTCAGATCTTTAGTACAGTGTACACCTCATATTATTTTTATCATAAACATAGCATACAGGGAACAAAAATGAACATATTCCCAATTATCACAATTCTTGTCTTATTTCATAATCCTTTCAAAAACATTGAACATTATCCTTTTCATCAAACACAACACACAAGTTAAGCTACAGTGTCATTGACACTTTCATTCTGGAAAAGCTATCATTGAGAGCTTTCCAGAAAATGATGTCATCTTCTGGTCTTATCAGTGTAGGAAGAGAAAAGATACATAGTTTATAGGATTATCCTACACAACTTATTTTGACTTGTACTGTAAAACAAGTGCAACTGTTGGTTGATATCTTCAGCTGTAATCTAATCATGTTTGACACATGTTAAATTGTTTATGCAGAAAAATCTAGGTTATATTGTAAATTCTCTATTATCTTGCAATCATGTCAGCTCAGATGACAGCAATTATTGTAAATCTTTTTAAGATTCCTGTAACCCTTTACCTGTCCAAAAGCTATTTTGAAAGAGAATACTGTCTGAAAAATTGTAATTTTCAGAATATTTTAACCCTTTTTTACTGATTTTTTTTGTTGAAACAGAATTCATAAATGTGTGCATTTTCTAGAAAATCTTCTTTGAAACTACAAGGCCAAATGGTTTGAAAAAACTTAATGTGACTGATGACTGTAACCCTCCTCTACCAATGATCCTTATTATACCCCCGCTTCGAAGAAGTGGGGGCTATATAGGAATCGCCCTGTATGTCCGTCCGTCCATCCGTACGTCTTGCCGGACATGAAATTCTTGTGTGCGCAACTCCTCCTACATTTATCAATCAATTTGGACAAAACTTTTCAGACATCATCACTACTAAGTGAACATGCGCATATTCCAAGATTTTTGATCTGCGACAATTTTAACCAGGTTTTCTCCCTTTGACTTAGATTTATTGTGTCTTTCCATCCGAACAAATTCTTGTGTGCGCAACTCCTCCTACATTAATGAACCGATTTTGATGAAACCTTTCAAACATCATCTCTACTAAGTGAACATGTGCATATTCCAAACTTTTTAATCTGCGACAATTTTAACCAGATTATCTCTCTTGAACTTTGATTTAATATGGGTTTCTACATGAAATTCTTGTGTGCGCAACTCCTCCTACATTTATCAATCAATTTGGACAAAACTTTTCAGACATCATCACTACTAAGTGAACATGCGCATATTCCAAGATTTTTGATTTGTGACAATTTTAACCAGGTTATCTCCCTTTGACTTAGATTTATTATGTCTTTCCGTTCGAACAAATTCTTGTGTGCGCAACTCCTCCTACATTAATGAACCGATTTTGATGAAACCTTTCAAACATCATCTCTACTAAGTGAACATGTGCATATTCCAAACTTTTTGATCTGCGACAATTTTAACCAGGTTATCTCTCTTGAACTTTGATTTAATATGGGTTTCGGCATGAAATTCTTGTGTGCGCAACTCCTCCTACATTTATCAATCAATTTGGACGAAAGTTTACAGACATCATCACTACTAAGAGAACATGCGCATATTTCAAAATTTTTGAGCTGTGGCAATTTTAACTAGGTTATCTCCCTTTAACTTAGATTTATTATGGGTTTCTACATGAAATTCTTGTGCGTGCAACTCCTCCTACATTTATCAATCAATTTGGACAAAGCTTTTCAGACATCATCACTACTAAGTGAACATGCGCATATTCCAAGATTTTTGATCTGCAACAATTTTAACCAGGTTTTCTCCCTTTGACTTAGATTTATTGTGTCTTTCCATCCGAACAAATTCTTGTGTGCGCAACTCCTCCTACATTAATGAACCGATTTTGATGAAACCTTTCAAACATCATCTCTACTAAGTGAACATGTGCTTATTCCAAACTTTTTAATCTGCGACAATTTTAACCAGGTTATCTCTCTTGAACTTTGATTTAATATGGGTTTCTACATGAAATTCTTGTGTGCGCAACTCCTCCTACATTTATCAGTCAATTTGGACAAAACTTTTCAGACATCATCACTACTAAGTGAACATGCACATATTCCAAGATTTTTGATCTGCGACAATTTTAACCAGGTTATCTCCCTTTGACTTAGATTTATTATGTCTTTCCTTTCGAACAAATTCTTGTGTGCGCAACTCCTCCTACATTAATGAACCGATTTTGATAAAACCTTTCAAACATCATCTCTACTAAGTGAACATGTGCATATTCCAAACTTTTTGATCTGCGACAATTTTAACCAGGTTATCTCTCTTGAACTTTGATTTAATATGGGTTTCTGCATGAAGTTCTTGTGTGCGCAACTCCTCCTACATTTATCAATCAATTTGGACGAAAGTTTACAGACATCATCACTACTAAGTGAACATGCGCATATTCCAAAATTTTTGAATTGTGGCAATTTCAACTAGGTTATCTCCCTTTAACTTAGATTTATTATGGGTTTCTACATGAAATTCTTGTGCGTGCAACTCCTCCTACATTTATCAATCAATTTGGACAAAACTTTTCAGACATCATCACTACTAAGTGAACATGCGCATATTCCAAGATTTTTGATCTGCGACAATTTTAACCAGGTTATCTCCCTTTGACTTAGATTTATTATGTCTTTCCGTTCGAACAAATTCTTGTGTGCGCAACTCCTCCTACATTAATGAACCGATTTTGATGAAACCTTTCAAACATCATCTCTACTAAGTGAACATGTGCATATTCCAAACTTTTTGATCTGCGACAATTTTAACCAGGTTATCTCTCTTGAACTTTGATTTAATATGGGTTTCTGCATGAAATTCTTGTGTGCGCAACTCCTCTTACATTTATCAATCAATTTGGACAAAAGTTTACAGACATCATCACTACTAAGTAAACATGCGCATATTCCAAAATTTTTGAGCTGTGGCAATTTTAACTAGGTTATCTCCCTTTAACTTAGATTTATTATGGGTTTCTACATGAAATTCTTGTGCGTGCAACTCCTCCTACATTTATCAATCAATTTTGACGAAACCTTTCAAACATTATCACAACTAAGTGAACATACGCATATTCCCAAATTTTTGATCTGCGACAATTTTAACCGGGTTATCTCCCTTTAACTTGGATTTATTATGGGTTTTCAAATGGGATTCTTGTGTGTGCAACTCCTCCTACATTAATGAACCGATTTTGAATACATGTTGCACATTGTAAATGTGTTTTTCCAAATGTAAACCATATATGTGTGGGCTCTTTAAGTATTCATTGCTGTTCTGTGGAAGGCCACATGCAAATACAAATTTCAACAACAAAAAATGATCTTTATGTATACATTTCCTTATGGCCTTCGCCTACATGATCAGAAGTGCATTCCTCTAAAAACCCAAAGCGGGGGTATTAATCACCTTCAGTGATAGTTCTAGTTTTAATCTTCATCGGGTTGCAATTATGGCTACAATTGTGGCTTATAGTTACTATAGAAACCCTATAGGAAATCACATTTTCATCATCTTCACTGAAAGTACTGAGCCAATGTGAACCAGACTTGGCAGGCATTGTCTATGAGAGGTTCTCTACAACTGTTACTCATTTTATTTCTGTTGGGTGAAAAAAACGTGGCCGCCAGAAGCATTCTTTGATTGTCCCCCGACCCTTCGGGGGACTATTGTAATCAGCAGTGTCCATCCGTCTGTCCGTGCGTGCGTGCGTGCATCCGTCACACCCTTGTCCGGATGATAACTTTAGTTTGGATGATTTTACTGAAACTAAATTTGGTATGTGTCTTACTTGGGTGGAAATGCAGGTCAAGTTCGAAAATGGGCACGCTCCACTGATTTCTACTGGATTTATTCCCCTTTTTCGACTTAAAAAATACAGTTTTTGTGTTGTCCGGATGATAACTTTAGTTAGGATCATTTGATTGAAATGAAATTTAGTATGCCGCTTATTTGGGTGGAAATGCAGGTCAAGTTCGAAAATGGGCACGCTCCACTGATTTTTACTGGATTTATTCCCCTTTTTCGACTTAGAAAATACGGTTTTTGTGTTGTCCGGATGATAACTTTACTTTGGATCATTTGATTGAAACGAAACTAAGTATGTGGTTTAATTGGTTGGAAATACAGGTCAAGTTAAAAAATGGCCATGCTCTGTCTATTTTTACAGGAGTTATTCCCCTTTTTCGACTTATAAAATACACTTTTTGTGTTGTCCGGATGATAACTTTACTTTTGATCATTTGATTGAAATTAACACCCTTAACCTCTCATAAAGACCATGTTCTTGGAACAAATTGCATCCTAACAGCTCCCTTGAATTTGCCATCTTGGTCGGGGGACCGGGGGCATTGCCCTTGTTCTGATTGGTCAAATTTGAAAACTCTTCTCCTCTGAAACCACAGGGCCAAATGTTTTGAAACTTTGCATGGTTGATAACTGGGACACCCTCATTTTAATGATGATCGTTTTGCAAACATGTCCACAATTGCGGTTTATAGTTACTTTTGAAAAAAACCTATAGGAAATCACATTTTCGTCTACTCTCTTGAACTATTGAGCTGACGTGAACCAAAACTTGGCAAGAATGGTCTATAGGAGACCTTCTACAAACGATCCTCTTTTTGTTCCCATTGGCTGGAAAATATGGCCACCAGAGACATTCTATGATTCTGTTTGATGGATTCAGATGTTTTGAAACTTCACGTGATTGAAGACTGGGACACCTACCAATGAGCCTCATGTAATTTTGATGTAATGTTGCAAACATGGCCACAATTGCAGCTCATAGTTACCATGGAAAGCCTATGGGAAATCACATTTTTATATGTATTTCCAGGTGAGCGATTACAGGCTCTGTAGAGCCTCTAGTTTGTGTTCCAAAATGATTAGAGCTGGGAGGTTGTCAGATTTACACTGCGGTTGTGATTTCATACTTTTATACCACAACCAATGGCCCAGACTAGCTGGTGCTAACTCAATTTTTTTTAGGCTTGCTGCGATTATGAAATTCCATAGTCGATTAGTCAGAGCCCAAAATTGACGATTAGTTGACTTTTTTGACCACGTTTTTTTAACAAATGGTCGACTAAAATGAGATGGCAGAATGGTCATAAAGGTAGGTATAACCGGGCGTGTGGTCAAATAACATGGTGACATAGTCAGTGATCCATCATTCCCACATTATAAGGCTTGGTGAATGTCGGAATGAACATTTCGTTGACCATATTCTGTTAAGTTGGTCAATCGTCTGCAATACCGTTAAACAGTAATACACCCAGACGCCCGAAATTCATATGAAACATAACAGTGAGCAGCCAGAAGGAACTAGGCCTGATCCGAGGGAGAGGGATTTTACAACTTACAAGGACTATTCTGCTGGACCCTGTAAGTGCACTAAGGATGTAAAAAGTCCCCCCCCCCCCCCCCCCCCTTCCGCACACACACTCACGATAATTTTTTATCAGTGGTGGGAAACTTTGTGATTTTCGGATTTCCAGCACGAAAGAGTGACCCAAGGGAGCTAACTCTAGTTTTGTGATGCAAAATACTGAAATTTCATCAAACGCAGCGAGTTTCATTTCGTCTTGTTCAAAATAAAAGGTTCATGAGCAAAGAATGGTTTTGGAAACAATGTTATTTAAAATACGGACATGTTGTTGACACGATGAGAGCAGTAATACTTCAAAAAAACTTGCACATTTTCCCCCCCAAAAATTGTTAAGTGAGAGGTAATTACCGCAGACATTTCCAAATTGGACTTAGAAAAATGATGATTTATTTGAGGAGGGGGAGGGGGGAGGGCTGAGGCCGCCCTCCTTTACCTCCATATGGTCTACCACTGTCATTTATACATCCAGAAAAGTTCCCATCATGTATATACGGCGTGATCACGTTCTGGCAAGGCAGTGGTGTCATTATACATGCAGGAGTAAAAAAAGTCGAAAAAGTCCACTTTCAAATTTAAAGTCGATCAATTGGCACAACCGACGATTAGTCTACTTTTTGCATAATCACGGTAAGCCTACTCAATTTAATTCAGAGCCAAACACAAATTTTGCACCCCAATCCCCAAAATTTGCATACAAAACAAAAAAAAAGAAGTCCTATCTGGTCCTCCATACTTTTGTAATCTGCGCATGCGCAGTATCCAGGAAGGTACCGAAATTGGGGCAAACCATTATTCTTTGTTTGGCCCTAAAGTCAGTAACAATGATCTGACATCTATGCTTTAAAATCTCTTCTTTTTTTTTTAGCTCACTGCTCACCTGACTGAAAGTCAGGGTGAGCTTTTCTTATCACTCTTCGTCCGTCGTCCGTCCATCTGTCGTCCAGCGTGAAGGTGGTGTTTGAGCCTCTTTCTCCTAAACCACTGGCCACATTTTAATTAAATTTCATGTAGGTAGTGGTTATATACGGGCATTTGGGTTTTTCTTGAAATTGGATTTCTGCTCATATTGTGGAATGGGGTGGGGCCAAAATGCACAAAATTTTAAAAAATCTTCTTCTCATGAACCTGCCATAGCAGAGACTTGATATTTGGTATGCAGCTTCCATTTGAGGTGTAGACTCAAGTTTGTTCAAGAGAAGTTTGACGGGCAATATTTACCTTTGTTCTGGGAGGGGCAAGAATTTTTGCCCCGCCCAAAATTTCTATTTTCTGAACCCAGAGACCGATTTGAATTGAACCAAATTTAATATCAGGTATTATTGGGTTATAAGTACTTGATTTATGCAAAAAAAAAAATTTCCAGCAGCCCCCGTGGGAACCGCAGGAGCTAAAAATACAAAAAAATTGAAACGCCCATATCTCCAAAACTGCACGGCACAAAGAATTTTTATTTGGTGTGAAGCTTCCTTAGGACCAACAGAAAGGATTGGGAAAAAAAAATTGCTATTGGTTTTATCATAGGGTACAGTTTCGGGACTTTGAAAAAGTGTTGAGTCAGCACTTTTTAACACTGTAGGCAATGGGAAGAACATTAAAAAATCTTCTTCTCCAGATACAGCAGGCAAAATCTTTTGCTATTTGGTATGCAACATTATTGGGTGGATCTGATTCAAGTTTGTTCAAATTGGCCCCCTGGGTTCATATTTGGGCTCAGTATAGGAGCCCGATTTTGAACTTAGTGCATTTCAGGCAAATTTCTTAAAAAATCTTCTTCTCCAGATCCAGCAGGCAGAATCTTCTGATATTTGGTATGCAACATTGTGCGGTGGATCTGGTTCAAGTTTGTTCAAATCGGCTCCCTGGATTCATGTTTGGGCTCACTATAGAAGCTTGAATGGGAACTTAGTGCATTTCAGGCAAATTTCTTTAAAAATCCTCTTCTCCAGATCCAGCAGGCAGAATCTTTTGATATTTGGTATGCAACATTGTGGGGTGGATCTGATTCAAGTTTGTTCAAATCGGCCCCCTGGATTCATATTTGGGCTTACTATAGAAGCCCGAATTCGAACTTAGTGCATTTCAGGCAAATTTCTTAAAAAATCTTCTTCTCCAGATCCAGCAGGCAGAATCTTTTGATATTTGGTATGCAACATTGTGGGGTGGATATGATTCAAGTTTGTTCAATTTGGCCCCCTGGGTTTATATTTGGGCTCAGTATAGGAGCCCAAATTTGAACTTAGTGCATTTCAGGCAAACTTCTTTGAAAATCTTCTTATCAAGATCCAGCTGGCAGAATCTTTTGATATTTGGTATGCACCATGCTTAGGGGGGTGAGATTCAATTTTGTTCAAGCCAAGTCCCTGGGTTCATATTTGGGCTCACTGTGGGAGCCCGAATTATAACTTAGTCAAAATGAGGAATTTTCTTTAAAAATCTTCTTCAGATCCAGCAGTCGGAATGTTTAGATATTTGGTATGCAGCATCCTTAGGGAGGTGAGATTTGACATGTGGTGTGTAGCATCTTTAGGGGGTGAGATTCAAGTTTGTTAAAGCCAAGTCCCTGGGTCCAT